>OY728130.1:695486603-696985978 GCA_963277665.1 Viscum album | reverse complement strand
TAAAAGTCTATAATCAATAATTACATGTTCAAAAAGGTGAATACCCTTGATAGAGAAATAAGCATGGTATTCACTGCATAATGGATTTGGCCTGGAAAATCGAGGTGCAAGTTCTACAGCATAACTGCATGACATAATAATTCATAAAAATGTTTGATGAGATAAAAATGGGTATCTCATAATATGTACACGAAATGGATTGTAATGGTGTCATATAGTTACATGTCCCAATATAGGTAATGGAATATAGATGTATAATATAAAATAATTTCATGAATGTAAATGAGGAGAGATAAATCCCTTACGAAATTTCAGCATGGTAACAGGTGTACATGGGAGGAATTAATGAGAGAGTAATGGGTCTCTAATAATTCAAATATAAGGATTCTATTATATGGTAGGTTATAAATAATACCCCATCATTTTTAATTGAAGTTAAATAGACATAACAACATAATGATATTTGGAAAAAAATGAGGAAGGAAAAAAGTGTGATCCAAAAGGCTTGGGAGAGGCTTGAGAGTGGTTTATTAGGAGCATGGGGAACAATTAGAGGATTATAGAGAGAGGAGGTCGGGGGTTGTTTGAGCTCCAAATGGTTTCAGTGAAGAGGAATATGAGGTTGAGTGGGTTTTTATTTGAAATAATGGGGAATTGTTTATTACTTAGGCTTTGGACACAACACATTAAACATCTCAAAACCACAAAACATCCTAAGGTCTTACCAAAGTTTTTTTCCAAAAGGGGAGTGGAAAAAATTCTTTTATATGGTCTATGGTCGATCTTATTAAAATATTTGGCTATGTAATGTAAAGGTGAGTCACACTCTCAAGGAAATCATTTTAAGAAGTTAATATGTTTTATATGTCTTGAAGGGTCCACTAAGGAATTATAAAATAAATAAAACAATCCCAAAATCACATTATTTTAAAGTTAAAACATATATTTGCCGAAAATCCCATTTATAAATTTAATTACATCACTATTGGGTCATTATGATCTCATAAAACACATTATAGATTTAAAAGGTATTTAATTTTTTCCCAAAAATTCGACTATATCATAAAATTATAAAAATTTCACCATTGGAAAATTTCAATATCCTGATTCACAAAAAATTATTCATTTTCTAAAAAAATTCTAAATATGTGAATTTTTATTTTTAAAATAGAAACCGACATTTATCGAAAATTCATTGG
This sequence comes from Viscum album, assembly GCA_963277665.1. Lineage (NCBI taxonomy): Eukaryota > Viridiplantae > Streptophyta > Magnoliopsida > Santalales > Viscaceae > Viscum > Viscum album. The sequence continues at coordinate 696,984,779 of OY728130.1, read as the reverse complement.
TTTGGACAATAATTTATTTCATACATTAATAAAAATTAAAGTTGTATTCATAAAAAAATTATACGATAATTAATATTTAATAAAAAGTATTTTTGTAAAAATATGTTATGGAAATATTATTTAATAACAAAAATCCATAAATTAATTAAAATATATTTCTTTATTGAATATTAACAAAAAAAATACTACTTTTGATTTAAAATATATTTACAAACTAACAATAATAAAATCAATGTATATTATAAATACAAAATTAATGCACATAATCACAGTGTTAGGGTATTTTTACATAACCACTAAAATCACCCACATAAGACCTAAGTGTAAGGGGTGAGATGGTGACAGACTCTTAGGGAGGCTCAAATAACTTCGGTTAGGTGGTAATCTCTATTAAATTCCACTTCTCCCGTAGGATGTTCCGTTCATGGTTAACATGTTGAAGCTCAGATTGGGCTTGGGTAAGAGTGCAGCCCAATGACACTACCTCCTTTCTAAGCTCCGGCCAATGGGCTTCATATGGATCACTTCCAATGGTTAAGGATATCTCTTCCATTGTATAAGTAAATTGGATTTTTAAAGCCCTATATTTATACTAATCATGTGGTCACTGTTCAATGGAGATAATAGAAACTGTAATAATTCTTTACAGAATTTTAAAATCCTAAAACATAAAACCAAGGAAGTGAATTTGTTATATAACCATTTTACATAATAAGAAATTTATATATATGATGGGTAATTTTTATTAATAAAATTTTGGGTCATTTCATTCTTACCCCCTTATGAAATTTCACCCCCAAAATTTTCTTTTCCCGCACTAATACTGATAGGGTAACTCAGCTTAATCATTTCCTCCTATTCCCACATTACTTTTTACAAATTGTGATTTCTCCACAACACCATGACATGGTGAAATTTCCTATTTTGTAGAAATTTTCCCTACAATCTAAGATCATAACTAGCTTCTCTTCATAAGAGAGTTCATTCTCCAATGGCACCACCTCTGGATAGAGTACATGCGATGGGTCAGGTATATACTTCCTCTAGAGTGAATCATGGAATACATCATGGACTTGAGATAGGTTTTGTGGGAGTGGTATTCAATAGGCTACTTTTCCAATGTGATCAAGGATATCAATAGGTCTTATGCACATTGGACTAAGCTTTCCTTTATTCTAAAATCTCATAACTCGCATCCATGGTGATATACGAAGGAATACCATGTCTCTGACATTAATATATAGGCCTTATCGATGATTATCAACATGAATCTTTTGTCAACATTGAGAAAAACTAATGTGGTTTGGGATGGTTTTAACCTTCTCCACCATTTCTACACCCATTTATTGAACTAAGAGGTTTCGATGCTCAATATCAACCTAACATGCTGGTGTTTTACACCTCTTACCATAAAGGGATGCATAAGGAGACGTTTGGAAGCTTGAGTGGAAACTGATTTTATAAGAAAACTCAACCAGAAGAAGATGTTGATCTCATCCTCATTTGATGTCCAGCGAGCATGCTAACAACATTTCCTAAAGTGTTTTGATAGTCTTCTCATATTGGCCATTACTTTGAGGATGATAAGTCATACAGAAGTTCAGCTCAGTATTCAGTGCATGTTGAAGACTCATATAGAACATAGATGTGAATCATGGATCAATATTAGATACAATAGATAGTGGAACTCTATGTAGCCTTACAACTTCTATGATATATAAATGTGCCAGTTGATCTAATGAGAATTCCTCTCAAAATTTAATGAACTGTGTAGTCTTGGTAAGATGATCCCCAAAAACCCAGATAGCATTGTTCCTTTGGATTCCATTGGAAGTCTTGTGACAAATTCCATGGTCATGTTCTTCTCTTTCTATGCTAGTATGGGTAATGGTTGCATCATCCCCTTAGACTTATACCGCTGATCCTTCACTTACTGACATACCACGCACATTGATGTATACTCAATGATATCCTTCTTAATGTTTTCCCACTAATAATGCTCTCAGATATCTCGATACATCTTTGTGTTTTCAGGGTGAATGTAGAAATTGGAACTACGTTCATCATCCAAATGTTCTTTCTTTAACTCTTGATTTTAAGGAACACATAGCCTTGACCCAAAACAAACACATCCTTCTTCATTAACATTTAAATCTAAGGATTTAAATTTTTTTATTATTTCCAATTTCATAATAATTCCCACATTATCCTTTTGAGCATCCATTAAGCATTTAAAAAGATATGGTTCTTCAATCATTTGTGAAAGGATTGATTATTTTCACTTCTTTATGATTCCCATGTCTGTTTTCATCAAATCTATGAAGATTGGGTCTTATTAAATTATTATCAGTGGTAGTATTGTTGGGTCCTTTATAATTAGAGAATCTGCCACCTTTTTCGATTTCCAAGGGTGGTAATCGATTGCAATGTCATAGTCTTTGATCAGCTCTAACCATCTTCATTGATGCATGTTATACTCTTTCTATGTGAATATTCACTTGAGGATTTTTTGATCCATATATATTTCATTCTTCTCCCCAAAGAGGTAATTTCACCAAATTTTAAAAGATAATATCACTGTATCCCACTCTAGATCATGTGTTAGAATGTTTTTATGATGAAATTTCAATTGTCTTGAAGCATAGGCAATGAATTTTTCATTTTTCATAAACTCACAGCTCATTCTATTCTTTGAAGTATTAATAAATACAACAAAAAGTTTTCCATTTGTGGTTAGTATAAGCATGCATGCATTGATATGCCAGATTTTCAACTCCTTAAAGCTATCTTACCATTCATCACTCTATGATAACAAGACTCCCTTCCAAATTATCTTTGTAATAGGGTTTGACAATCGTGAGAAATTTATCACAAATCGAGGATAATATCCAGCTAACCCTAGGAAGCCACTAATATTTGTTACAGATGTTGGCCTCGTTCATACCTCAATTGTAGTTGTCACGGAGGGATCCACTAATATACCACTGGTTGTGATGATATGACCCAAGAATGAGACCTCCATCAACAATAAGTCACTCCATTTGTACTTTTCATAGAGGTTCTCCATTCATAGGAACTCTAGTATAGTGTTTAGATTCTCCTCATGATCCACCATGGTTTTAGAGATATATTGGAATATCATCTATGAAGACTTCGAAGAATATGTTGAGTTGATCTCTAGAGACTCTTTGTAACACCCCTAAATTTTATGAGATATATTATTTTAAATTTATTTGATGTCTTCGATTATACACTACACCATGATTAGCTTGTACTATATGCAACACCGTATTAGCTTGCAGTACACGCAACACTATTCATGGCTCTTGTTACACACAATTTCAAGTTTGTTTTGTGGAAATTATTCAACACAACATTAAGTATAGATTTTGTTTAATGTATAAATGAAATAAGTTTTGATTATGTTATAAGAAACACCAAACGGAGAATTCACTACACGCAGCCCGGACTTGGCTTGCATTACACACAATCAAGACCTTCTTCGATAGCGTGTGTAGTACGCAATACCAAGATTCACTAAACGCGATATTATTATAATATTATTATGAACTAGCCATTATGAATATTAATACCCACTTTTATGAAATTTTATAAATTTTATCTTTCAAAATGGACTTCATTTTTGGATTCGGAATATTGAAATTAGCCTTGGGTGTGTTTTTGTTATTTTTCTGAAAGCATTAAATTTTTGATGAATAGTAAAAACACTTGGTTACTATTTAAAATCCAACATTTTATTTAAATAATTATTTATTTAATTTAAATTTATTTTAGGTCAAAATTGATACATAATACCTATATAATTTCAATGTAACTTATTTGAGTCATTTTATAATAATTTTAGATATATAAAAATTTTATTGAACTTTTCACCGCCTTTTACCCACATCCTAATAGAATTTAAAAATTTACATAAAACATAATTTTACCGCTTTTGTGAGTGGAATTTAGAAAATCCAAGAGACGCGGTTATTATTAAGAAGTAAAATTTGGTTTAATAGGATAAAAATAATATTTGGTTAATAGTAACTTTTTAATTTATTTACCACGGTTAAATGTAAATAGGGTAATTAATGGTATAAATGATATTATTATTACCCTAAAACATGTACTAATTATATTGGATAAGTGTAATTCGACCAAAAACAACCTTAGGAATAAAATATTACCATTTAGGTCCACTTGGATTTGATTAGGACATTTATTATTATTTTATTCAAAGAATAGTTAAAATAGTTAAAATCAAAGTTTAATAACTAAAAGATTTTTAATATAGGGTTATAAATGAGATAAAGTAGACTATAAATATTAATTAGAAATTTAAAAAGATTTCCTACATAATTATATTTTATTTATAATTTTTAGACATTAAATAATTTAATTTATTTATGACACAATGGTGATGCAGTTATTACCTAAATATTGAAATATTAAACTAATTGATATTATAAATACTCAAATAAATGTAATTTGAGACTTTTTATGAATTACACTAATTGTACAGGATAATATGACTTGTTATTATTGATTTAATTAACTTTTTTATGAACTAATAATTCTATTATAATTTTCAAAAAAATCAATTACCAAAAGGTGTCAAAATTGACATAAAATCGTTTTTAAAACAAATATTATATTATTAATTGTTATTATATTCCTAAAAATATAAGGATAGGCCAAATTACTTAGATAAGGTTATATATTAATAATGATCCACTTGGGGTTCGTTTGGCTTGTTATAGTAAGTTTATTAACTATATAGTGTAAGAAAACAAGAAGACACGGTAGAAGTTAAATTATTTAACTTAGAGTTAAATCTAAATGATAAGCTTAAGATAGTTACCTAAACATGTCTAAAACCTAATGGTTGAGAGTATTTCGACCCATACCCACTTTTGTTTTGAAATAAATCAATTTTGAGCTATTATAAACTGAATATGACTTTATTATAAAATAATATTTTATGTTTTTTCAAAGGTGCCTCTCTCCTCCCTTATAAAAAGGACACCCCTTCCCTCTTCTCTTCACACCCTTTTGAGCCTTGAAACTTGGACAACCCCTACCCATTTACCTTATTATATTCCCTAGAAACATTATAGAGGTTCTGGTCTCCTCAAAATACCAACCCTAGTGCCTTAAGAGAAGGTTAAGAAGAGGCACGTCAAAGAAGAGGTAATATCCTTTACCGATTATTTCCAATTTATTTCTTCTTCTACTTATTCTTCTTTATTTGTTCCATCATAAATTAATAACATCAGTATCACTCATGTACTTATATGTTATTATAAATATGAGACAACCCAATTTCATCTTCTATCTATCCTACAGAAAATGAAATCACCGCACGTGTGTACGTACGGAATACCGTCTCCACACCGTGGTGTAATCTGTTTTCCACCACCACCATACTTGGATGGGTATAATGGTGTAAATAAATAACTCTATATTATTTCTGAAAAGCGATATTGATTATTAAATATTATACATATACTTCAATACAATTCCACGATCATGAGAATTATATCATCGCTCGTGCGTATGTACGGACTACCGTCTCCACGAACGCAATGAGATTAATTTTCCATGATTAACCATTCTTGTATGATTATAAAGCATATATAATAAATAATATTTAAAGATATTACATAATAATTATACTGGATTTATGTACATATATGTTTCATTTATTTAATTCCATTTAATTCAATAAGGAAACAAAAACAGCGTTCATGCATACACACGACCTACCATCTCCATGAACGGTGTACTTCATTCCATTTATCGATCCATCATATATATTTATATACTGAATATATATTCTATATAAATAATGTTTTAAATTGTTCAATTAAGTAAATCAGGATATAAGTAATAATATCAAGAACAACATGTCAAAACACGTATGATAAATGAAAAGATTTTACCAAAAACGCTGCTTTAACATGGAATTTACAAAAGAACGGGTAATATAAAGTCATAATTGAACCATATATGATATCATAACAATGAATATGATTCTGTAATAATTCAATTACATTATTTAAATCATTATACAGGAGGCTCGGATACGTACGAAGCATATCATACCTAAGTTAAGGGATAACTATTCCAATCTCGCTCTTATCCGAGATTGTTTATTCGTAAGTATTTATTGGGGTTTTTGTTATCATCCATTCCATGTTTTCTAAAAATGTTTTCATGTATGTTTAATGTCATTTTTACCCATTTTTGAATTGTACCACATGTTATGAATGGAATCTTACTATTTTTTACCACACGAGAAACTTTTTGAATTTTTCAACAAAAGTACGAGGAGAATGCTATTTTTAACTTATACGGTGTGAACGGATTTTTACGGTTTCATAACGCCTCATTTTCTTGAATATTACTCTACAATATTGCATGATTATTTTCAACAAAACACTTTTATTTTAAAATTTCATGGAATTTTGTGAAAAGAAAATGATTTTGGAGAATAAAGGATATTTTTTTCAAGAATTCATTTCAAGTGTTTTATCAAAACCATTTTCCATCTAAGATGACATTATTTCATATGTGTATGTTTCAAGTATAATGTCTCTATGATTTATATGGTTTAACTTTTCTTATGATGAAATAATATCCATTTGTTTTATATGGAATCTATTATGATGGGATGATGTTTATGAAACCCATTTTTATTCTTTGGGTTATGATGAATGATTTATGTTTGTGTTGTGGCACATATAATAATGATTTCATTGTGAGATGGGTGGGACCTATATCTCCCTCCAATTAATTGGGTAAATATTTATATCTCATGAGATAGACATGGCTAGAATAGCAAGTTAATCTGGTTCAGTGTTACATGACTAAAACGAGGAGTGAACTAGATTCAGAAAGGGACTTTATCCACTAAGATGGTCTTGGAAGCAATGCCTTGGCTACTATAAGAATAATATCATGTGATTAATGTTTTTCCACAATTACAAGTTTTATTTCCAAGATATTTATCATGACTGATGTTCAATTATGATCTATGCCATACGTACTTCCATGTTTTATGTCATTGCTCAAGATTTCGATGTTCAAATATTACTTTCATGTTTTTATGTTCAAATTTATATGATTTTTTTATTTTCTCCATGCATACCCTTACTGAAAATTTGAGCTCACCCTTTATATGTTTTATTTTCCTTAGGATATAAAGAAAGGTTTTAGGTAAGAAAAAAAGGGGAAGATCTTTATTAGAGATGTTGAAGATCTTTCACCACGATTAGAAGATTATGATCCGAGTTTCCAAAGACACTAAACTATTATGGTCCTTATGTGTTTGTTTTTTTATGTATTAAGTATTCCGCGAAAGTATTGTAATGTCTATCTACGTCAGGTTTGGGGTCTCTATAGTTGGTATCAGAGGAAAGGTTTAGATAACCTTTGGAAAATAGGATGCAAAAACTTTAGTGAGATCCCTAGAGATATTTCTATGTTATGTCTAGGGATGTCCCTAAGGTTAAGTATAAGTATAGGTTATAGTCCTATAATTATGGTAACAATCTTAGAATTAACCCTAAGATGTTATATATTGATGGTAATCCCCCTTTATTATGTTGTTTTCTCTAGCATGGTTTTTCCTCTCACTCAATTCTTTTTGGGTTTTAGATGATGGCTAGAACTCGAAAGAACCATGTTGATCAATGTAATGGACAATGCAATGATTTTAATCCTAAATAACCAAATGTGATGGGAGATGGAGTGAAAAATCTTATTTCTATACTTGCACAAGCTGTGAATCATTCTGGACTTCCAAATGAGCAGTGAAGGGAATAATATTCTATTGAGTCCTTTATGAGGCAACGTCCACCTTCTTTTAGTGGGTCTTCTATTCCACTTGTTGCTAAACAATGGATCAGTCCAATTGAAAAATATTTTCCATACTTCACTATTCAGAACATGAAAAATTCATTCTATATATTTACTGTTTAAAAGGTGAAGCAGATCAATGGTGGACTCTAATTAAGAATACGAGGCCCCTAGGTGAAATTGAATCCATTGAATGAGATGAGTTCAAGAACTTATTTATCAATAAGTACATCCCTTGTATTCTTCAAAAAAAGATGTAAAAGGATTTCCTTGAGCTTAAGAAAAAGGATGATGAATCTGTTGGTATATACGAAGCGAATTTTACAAGACTTTCAAGGTATGAATCTGCTTTTATCATCCAACCTGAAAGTAAAGTTGATCGATTTCCCAGTGGCTTAAAACCAAGTCTTCAAAGGGAATTGGCTATAAGAGACATCGGCAGCTATGAAGAAATTGTGTGTTGTGCTATCATGGTAGAACTGGAAGTTGGTGTAACATATCCATCTCATGGTTTTGACAAGAAATGAAAGATGGAGTTGATGGTGAAATCTCATAATAAAGGTGAAAGGAAGATGAATGTTTCTTTATGCTCAAACTGTGGAAAGAAGCATGGTGTAGATTGTCTCAAAGGGACTAGAAAATGTTTTCAATGTGTAAAAGAAGGTCATCAAGCAGCTGAGTGTTGAAGTAATGTAAAAAGGTTTTCTACTGATGTGAATTAAGAAAAGACTGTAGATAACGCACCACCAACACTTCAATGCTTCAAGTGCAAGGAAATGGTGAATTATGCTAATCAATGCCATAATCCAAAGGTTAATGATGATCAACATGAGAAACCACTTAAGGAAAAGGATAAAGGAAAGTCACATTTGATCACTATTTGTGATGTAGAGTATGAAAATGATGTTGTGTAATGATTAAGTGTTTATGTAATGGTATTTCAATATAGTATCATGAAATCTCATTTATGGCATTGTAGAATTTTGGAATATCTATGTATTGGTTTTCAATAATTATATGGTGCTGGTAACCATGAAAAGTAATTGTAATATTTTTGGAAAGTAGATGATATGCCCATAATGAAGGGATAAGGAGATAATGAGATGTTTGATAGTATTATTGAGCTCATGACTGATGTAAGGACAATGTGATGTCATGGTTTGAGTATATAGAATTTTTGGGATTTTGGTATGTGGAAAGAGTTAACTTTTGATAGCATTCATGTTTTCACTAAGGTTCTATAGTAATTTATGTTTTAAGAGAATACATGATTAAGGTATTCACTTGTTTGGAATGTGACCAGCAAGATATATCGTATGATATATGGGGGATAAATGATGGTATTCACATGATCGGTAGATGACATTTCTAGTAATTGTTTTCTTTATACTATGGGCTTGGACAGAAGTATTTCAGATAAACCTAAAGAGTGGAATGAATTATGTTGGACATAAGATAGTATTCTTTAAAGCTATAACTTTTTGATATTATTTTTGAAATGTTATAATAGTATAGTTTTAGAAAATAGACAACCCGTAGGACGTACGACAACCCATCGCGTCGGACAAGGCAGTAGGAATCTAACCCACAATCGATGTGAGACATTCCTTTATCACCTACCACTGGACTACAGGAAGTCCCTAGTTTGTAGAATCTAGTTTTATTATATTAAGCAGTATGATATATGAATTATAATTCCATTTTGGGAACCATATACGACTAATCTCACCATATATGGACTTATGTATATAACTTTTGCTAACCATGTGTTTGAGACAGATGGAATGACCTATCATTCTATTGCATGATCTGCTAACACTTCACGGAAGGCAAATTCAACTTCATTTATTTATGAGATTAAGTGTAAATTGTTCAAGGCACAAACAATAGTGTGATTGTACCAAAATCAAGTAAGTATTTATTCTATTTAAAAATTTTCAACTTTAGGGAAATGAAATTGAAAATAGAAAAATGTTGTCCTAGTGTCCTTATATCCGATGAATGAGATGGTACCTTATATCATCACAAATTTATGGCTTTGTGATTGTTTTCTTTTTCATATCCATGTCCTCTACCACTCTTCATCAGAAGTTAATGGTTATATTTCTCTTCCATATCCATATTTTCACCTATGTTGTACTATGTGGAAACCCAGTGCTGAGTTACTTTGGGTGACTATTATGATTCTAACTTCCCTTTTTAAAATAAAGTTTTAGTATTCCATTTTATTATGTGGGTTTCTATGAAAGAAAATTTCAAGTAGTAAACCCTTTATAACCCCGATGAATTTTGAGGGTAAAATTTATTTTAAGGGGGGTAGAATATAACACCCTGAGATTTTATGAGATATATTATTTTTAATTTTTTTGATGTCTTCTATTATACACTACAACAAGATTAGCTTGTATTATACGCAACACCGTATTAGCTTGCAGTATACGCAACACTATTCTTGGCTCGTGTTACACACAATTTCAAGTTTGTTTTGTGGAAATCTTTCTACGCAACATTAAGTATAGATTTTCTTTGATGTATAAATGAAATAATATTTGATTATGTTATATGAAACACCAAACAGAGCTTTCACTACATGCAGCCCTGACATGGCTTGCATTAAACACAATCAATACCTTCTTCGATAGCGTGTGTAGTATGCAATACTAAGTTTCACTAAATGCGATATTATTATAATATTATTATGAACTAGCCATTATGAATAGTAATACACACTCTTTGAAATTTTATAAATTTTTCCTTTCAAAATGGTCTTCATTTTTGGATTTGGAATATCGAAATTATCCTAGGTTGAATTTTAGGTATTTTTCTGAAAACTTTCAATTTTTGATGAATAGTGAAAACACTAGCTTGCTATTTAAAAACCTTATTTTTATTTTAATAATTATTTATTTTAGGTCAAAACTGATACATAATACCTATATAAGTTCAATGTAATTAATTAGAGTCATTTTATAATAATTTTAGATATATAAAAATTTTATTGAACTTTTCATAGTATTTTACCCACCTCCTAAGAGAATTCGAAATTTTACATAAAACATTATTTTACCGCTTCTGTGAGTGGAATTTAGAAAATCCAAGAGACACAGTTAATATCATGGAGTAAAATTTGGTTCAATAAGATTAAAATAATTTTTGGTGAATTGTAACATTTTACTTTTATTTACCACTGTTAAAAGTAAATAGTGTAATTAAGGGTAAAAATGATATTATTATTACCCTAACACATGTCCTAATTCTATTGGATAAGTTTAATTTGACCAGAAACAACCTTAGGAATAAAATATTACCCTTTATGTCCACTTGGATTTGATTAGGACATTTATTATTATTTTATTTAAAGAAGAGTTAAAATGGTTAAAATCAACGTTTAATAACAAGAACATTTTTAATATAGGGTTATACATAAGATAAATTAGACTATAAATATTCATTAGAGATATAAATATATTTCCAACCTAATGGTATTTTATTTATAATTTTTAGACATTAAATAATTTAATTTATTTATGACACAATGGTGATGCAGTAATTACCTAAACAATAAAATATTAAGATAATTGATATTATAAATACCTAAATAAATGTAATTTTAGACTTTTAAGGAATTACACTAATTTTATAGGTTAATATGACATTTTATTATTAATTTAATTAACTTTTTTAGAACTAATAATTCTGTTATAATTTTCACAAAAATCAATTACAAAATAGTGTCAACATTGACATAAAATAGTTTTTAAAACAAATATTATATTATTAATTGTTATTATATTCTTAAAAATATAAGGTTAGGCTAAATTACTTAGATAAGGTTATATATATTAATAATTAACCTCTTGGGGTTCTTTTGGCTTGTTATTGTAAGTTTATTAACCATATAGTGTAAGAAAACAAGAAGACACGGTAAAAGTTAAATTATTTAACTTAGTGTTAAATCTAAATGATAAGGTTACAATATTAACCTAAACTTGTCCAAAACATATTGGTTGAGAATATTTAGACCCATAACCACATTATATTCTAAATAAATCAATTTGTAACTATTATAAACCGAATATGATTTTATTATAAAATAATATTTTATGTTTTTCCAAAGGTGCCCCTCTCCTCCCTTATAAAAAGGGAGCCCCTTCCCTCTTCTCTTCACACCCTTTTGAGCCTTGAAGCTCGACCAACCCCTGCCAATTTCCATTCTCATATTCCCTATAAACATTATAGAGGTTATGGTCTCCTCAAAATACCAACCCTAGTGCCTTAAGAGAAGGTTAAGAAGAGGCGCGTCAAAGAAGAGGTAATATCCTTTACCGATTCATTCCAATTTATTTCTTCTTCTACTTATTATTCTTTATTTGTTCCATCATAAATTAATAACATTAGTATCACTCATATAATGATATCTTATTATAAATATGGAACAACCCAATTTCATCTTCTATCCATCCTACGGAAAACAAAATCACCGTGTGTGCGTATGTACAGAATACCGTCTCCACATCGTGGTGTAATCTGTTTTCCACCACCACCATACTTGGATGGGCATAATGGTGTAAATAAATAACTATATATGCTTAATTTAAAGTGATATTGACTCTGAAATATTATAAATACACTTCAATACAATTCCACAATCATGTGATTGATATCATCGCTCGTGCGTACGTACGGACTACCGTCTCCACGAACACGATGTGATTCATTTTCCATGATTTACCATTAAAGTATGATTATAAAGTATATATAATAAATAATAATTAAATAAATTAAATAATAATGATATTGGATTTATGTACATATATGTTTCATAAATTTAAATCCATTTAATTCAATAAGGAAACAAAAACAGTGTTCATGCGTACGCATGACCTACCGTCTCCATGAACGGTGTATTTCATTCCATTTATCGATCTATCATATATATTTATATACTGAATATATATTATATATAAATCATGTTTTATATTCTGGAATTAAGTAAATCAGGATATAAGTAATAATATAAAGAACAACATGTCGAAACACGTATGACAAATGAAACGATTTTACCCAAACGCTGCTTTAACATGGAATTTACAAAAAACGGGTAATATAAAGTCATAATTGAACCATATATGATATCATAACAATGAATATAATTATTTAATAAGTCAATGACATTATTTAAATCATTATAAAGAAGGTTCAAATACATACGAAGCATATCAGACCTAAGGCAAGGGATAACTATTCCAATCTCGCTCTTATCCGAGATCGTTTATTCGTAAGTATTTACTGGGGTTTTTCTTATAATCCATGTCCATGTTTTCTAAAAATGTTTTCATGTATTTTTAATGTCCTTTTTACCCATTTTTTAATTTTACCACATGTTATTAAAGGAATATTACTTTTGTTTACCACACGAGAAACCTTTTGAGTTTTCCTACAAAAGTACAAGGAGAATGTTATTTTTAACTTATACGAGCTGAAAGGATTTTTATGATATCATAACGCCTCATTTTCATGAAGCTTCGTCTATAGTATTGCATGATTATTTTCAACAAAACCCTTTTTTTTAAATTTCATGGCATTTTGTGATAATAAAATTATTTTAAAGAAGAAAGGATATTTTCACAATAATTCATTTCAAGTGTTTTATCAAAACCATTTTCCATCTAAGATGACATTATTTCATATGTGTTTGTTTCAAGTATAATGTCTCTATGATTTACATGGTTTCACTTTTCTTATGATGCAATTATATCCATTTTTTATATGGAATCTTTTATGATGGGATGATGTTTATGAAACCTATTTTTCTTATTTGGGTTATGATGAATGATTTATGTTTATGTTGTGGCACAATTAATAATGATTTCATTATGAGATGGGTGGGACCTATATATCTCTCCAATGCAGTGGGTAAATATTTTTATCTCATGAGATAGACATGGCTATAATGGAAAGTTAATACGGCTTAGTGTTACAGGACTGAAATGAAGAGTGAACTCAATTCAGAAAGGTACTTTGTCCACTAAGATGATCTTGGTAGCAATGCCTTGGCTACTATGGAAATCATATCATGTTCTTAATGTTTGTCCACAATTACACGTTTTATTTCCAATATATTTTATCATGATTGATGTTCCATTATGATCTATTCCTTATGTACTTCCATGTTTTATGTCATTGCTCAAGATTTTGATGTTTAAACATTATGTGCATATTGTTATGTTCAAATGTATATGGTTTATTTTATTTTTCCCATGGTTACACTTATTGAGCATTTGAGCTCACCATTTATATGTTTTCTTTTCCCCAAGATATAAAGAAAGGTTTTAGATAAGAAAAAAAGGGAAGATCTTTATGGGAGATGTTGAAGATCTTTCACCACGATTAGAAGATTATGTTTCGAGTTTCAAAGACACTAAACTATTACGGTCCTTGTGTGTTTGGTTTTGCTATGTCTTAAGTATTCCGCGAAAGTATTGTAATGTCTATGTACGTCAGTTTTAGGGTCTCTACACTCTATTCATTAATTCTATGATTTTTGGTGGATCATTACTGAGTTTTAAAGGCATTACAATGAATTCATAGTGCCCATATCTTGTATGAAAAGTAGTCTTGGGGTTATCCTCCTTCTTCACCCATACTTGGTAATATCCTGACTGAAAATCCACCATGGGGAAGTATTGTACTCCATGTAGCTGATCGAACAAGTCATCAATTCAAGGAAGAGGATACTTGTTCTTTATTATGATTTTATTGAGATCATGATAATCAATGCAAAGGTGCATTGACCCATCCTTCTTCTTGACAAAGAGGACTGGTGCACCCCATAGGGAATCATTTGGGTGTATAAACCCTTTATCCTGATTCTGCTGTAGTTTTTTCATTAACACCTCATGCTCCATAATAGTCATTCTATATTTTGTGTTGGATATCAGAAACTCCCCATGTATAAGGTCAATGGAGAATTCAACATCTCTTCAAGGAGGAAGACTAGACAATTCCTCAGGAATCACTTCAATGAATTACATCATAATAGAATTGTATTCATGGATGGTTTCTTACTTCAACTCAATCATATGAGCAAGATATGTGTGCTCATAGAGTAGTAATATCGAAACTTTTGATGATGTTTCAAAATAATATTCATCTTACTCCTTGAACTGGTATAGAATCAAGGTTCGATTCATCATATGAAGAGTGATTTCCCTCTCATAGAAATTAATGTTGGCAATATATAAGGAAATTCCATCCATGTGATTCATTGAATAAAATTCCACCAGAGGAAGAATGATGAGGTTTATGGGAATTTCAATCCACCAATTATGGCAGGGTAGGAGTTATATTCATGGTATGCAATGATTTCCCCATTTTCCATTCTCACTGACATCTTTAATTTCATGATTTTTGGTGGTGTTGGGATTGTTCTACTAAACATTCAAGGCATAAATGAATTGATAGAACTAGAATAAACAATTATGTTTTCTATTATTGAATTAATAAATAGCGTTCCTATCTCTACTTCATTGTCGGGATTCACATTATTGTTAGTGGTGGAAAAATCTCACACTTGTAGCCTTGGATGTTGTTGGATGCCTCCAAAAACCCTTGGCTTAGTGCACTGGTTTGCAAAGTTCCTTGCTTCATTATTGTTGATCCAATGAAAAATAAATTGAGGGTTGAACAGATTGTTCCTCTCCTCTATCAAAGACGTGGGTTTTTTTTTGAGGTTAATGGCCAGGTACCCTTCTCTTCCACACCAAAGGCATTTTCTCATCCCCTTCAAGCAATATTTGGGGTGCTTATTTCTGCAACAATGGAAGTGGGGTGCTGGATTTTTTTAGAACCATTGGATTTATCCATCTGACTAGAAGAATTAAAGTCCACATTACACTTATTATCACCATGATATCCTTGATATGTTCTAATCTATAGTTTGACCTTGAGGGAACATCAGAAAATTTCCTCAAAGATATTGAAGTCACAGATCACTAGGGATTTCTGTAGGCTAGGTTTTGGACCACCAAATATGCGTTCAGCCTTGAATTTGAGGGTAATGAAAAATCTGGAGGGATATCAATCAATCCTTGTGAACATTGTATCATACAGTCTGATGGATTCACGAATTTTTTCTTGAGGGAAAGGACGTCCCATTCCATCTTAAGACAAAGGGTGTGAGGAAAATATTTACTGAAAAACTTTTTATAGAAATCATTCCATTCCAACTCCCCGATATCCTCCCCAGGCTTAATATTTTTTATCAATGTACACCATTGATCAACTTCACCCTCTATATGATAATCGGTCAGAAATACATTTTCTTGTTCATATTATTGAGGAATGGAGAAGATATTCTCAATGGAGTTCATCCATTGTTTGGTGATTGACAAATCCAATGGTCTTCTAAAATTATGAGACCTTTTGTATCATGAAACTCTCAATTGTGGATTCTTCTTTCTGGGGGGGGGGGGGGGGTTGAACGTTCCACTTCACCATTGTTTATATTCAAAACATTAGTTAGTCGAGAGATAATTGTGGAAAATTCTCAATTCCTGCCCCTATCATATTGTGCATCTCATTAGAATAGTCATAACATTGATCTTCACATTGGTTGTTAGCCCAAGTCCTCTTATTACTGGCCTTTAATTGTAATTAATTAAACGATAGGGGAAACACGTAAAGGGGAATCCAATGAAAGCGTGATAACTTATAAATTTCATTTATTTCCTTAACTTATGAATTTATGTTATCTATGATCTACCTCCCAACATATATTCTTAGGGGATTTCTTTTAATTCCATTAATAATGGTTCATACTAATCTTAAGAACATACCAAATCATATCCCTCGGGAGTGTTATAACCAAGACTCCAGAGAAGCCCATTGTCATGCACGCGTTCCCATTTGAGTCTATCTCAAAGTGGTGTTTTTTATTTTTACCCCTAGATACATATTTTCTAGAGATGCCTCTACCTACTCGTATCCGGACATGAATGTATTTTATTGATAAACCACTTACTCAATATTCATGAAAATTTATGGATGATTTTATTATACTTATTCTTACCCCTAAGGCCTTCACTAGGGTTTTCTAATCATAATCCCAAAAAATAACTAAAACTATCCTCTAATACCAACTATAAACACCCTGATCTTAATTACACACATAAACATGAATTATTACATAAAATTGAACATAAGAAAACTCTAAGTATCGATAGGTATAGTGTCTTGGTAAATTAGGAACATTACATAACAACGTAGCTCATAAAACCCATCACCATTATTGAAAACATTTTTACATGACCACAACATTATTTCATACTTAGAATTGTATGGGATACCCTATAACATCCCCGACCTGGAAGCCACTAAACCAGTGCTACGATCCAGGTAGTTACATAACCTTAAGCGTGCCTCCTCGTACGCCAAAGGCTGCTGACTAGCAGTTGGGGTCTTTGTGGTCAAGTGGGGAGACTATACCCCCTTTTTATCAGAGTAAGACACCAAATAAACAAACCAATAGCTGAAAAAATAATCAATAAACAAGCGACATGTATAATAACCATTTCCAACAATAAATATTACATGTCCTACTACAAGTGAAAAAGTGAACAAAATCCCAAAATAAGGACAACGGCCAGAATCCCTAAAATGGTTTCGACTCCAAGTCCAGATCATCCACCAAGTGCTGCCCTTGTCCACTAAACTATCTAGCAAGGACCATTGCCCTTCTCCTGACCTGAAAACATGATGTGAGCCCGGGTACCCAATGGAAGCCCGAGCAGGGTGTGAGTAAAACTCAGTAGGCCACCACCAACGGTGTCTAAAAAACAATCAGTATAAAAAGGTAGTGCATGAAAAAGTATTATGAAGGATAATTTCCAAGTAATTATTTAAGGTTCCATTAACCAGTTCAGATTCAAATCCATTTCTACTTCCATTACCATTCATTCACACCGATTATTATCACTTACCATCTCATCACATTTCCATGGGTTAATCACATACACTATGTTACATGGGTCTAAGGCCAATAATCACATGCAAGAGGGTAAACACATCATTATCCTATCTCACTAGTACTACCCCCTCATAGAAACCATATCCTCACCTCAAATCCTCAGTCCGGGTGAATGCAACCGTTAGGAGAATAGATCATCAGTCCTCATCCTAACTCGTGCATTTAGGGTGGAGTTCAGAGCATCAGTCTTCACTCGACCCGTGGGCGTAGATCCTCAAGACATACCCCACACTTTCAAGCCATGTGAAAATGATTATATATATAAGTAACCATCAACCCACCATGCCATTGTCCTTTAAAAAACACCATTCACAATAACCACACGGGAATTCACATTATGCCTTAACCCAATAACACATTACTATTTCACATCATTTATCCATTCACCCAATTCCCATTTGTATTGCCTATCTCACTAAGCATTCAACACTAAACCCATAACCTATCCTTTTATGGTCTTTAATCATTTTACACATTAACCCATTTAACATGTTCATCATTTCCATGAATCAACCATTCAACCCATTTTAAACAACCCTTAGGTTATTTCCAAGTCTAGGTGCATCACCTAACTTCTATTCTATATTCAACCAATCATGCCAACATATTCATCAAGGGCTCTACCATTTATTACAACAAGGTCACTTGTTTAATAACAATCCATAAACCCGGGAAAAGCCGGCACATCCCATGGATGGCCCCAATTAGGACATGTCATCCTTAACGTATCCCATGGAGATCGCGAGGGTACCCATTTACCATTTTTAAGCATCCTTTATACCAACCGCATCCCGGTTGATCAAATCCCATCAAAAGAAAACCATGAGAAAAGCCACACATGCATAAATCCACCATAAAAATATGGGATAACGTTTGTAGGCCACATACCTCGAAACTGCGGTTAAAATCACACTCAATAGAGTGCATAGACCGCAATCTGACTAGCCTTTGTAGCTTCATCCTAGAACTTGCCCAAAAGATTGGGTTTTAGAGCTTCAGAACAAGATGGAGGTAATATACAAACCCTAAACAAAAAATAGAAGCAAGGATTGGATTAGCCTTAACCGGAGCTTCGATCCACATACTATGGAACCAAAAATGCCTTAGAAATGAGGTAGATCGACCTCTTGGAGCTCTTGGGAGATTTGGTTCATGCCTAGGGTGAAGAGGGAGGAATGGAGGGGAAATCCCGAGTGGGTTCTTAAAATCACAGGGTGGCAATTTCATAATTTTTCCCAACTATAAGTGTCTGCATGGTTTGGCCGCACGGTTTGACAAATCGTGCGCAAACCGTGTGCATGCTACTATCTGGAGCAAGATGGTTGCATAGTTTAACTGGGCAGGCCGCACGGTTTTCCATAGTCATGCTCAGGCCATGCACCCAGGCTTTCCTTGCCCATTTTTCCTTTCCATTGTGCCCTGAGCCCTCGAAACACCCCCAAGACCTCTCATAAATTCAAAAGATATCCCTTGAAGCTCAAGACAATGTATTCAACCAAAACACAACGAAAACACATCTTTCCAAAAACCGGGATCTTACAACCTCCCCACCTTATAATGGCTCATCCTCGAGCTGAGTTTCCAAACCTCATTAATCCACTGAAGAGAAGAGTTCGGGCCACTGAGCCTGCATATCTGTTTCCCGCTCCTACGTTTCTTCCTAAACCTTCCCATGCTGCCATAGTACTCGCACTAATGGCACAACCTTGCCTTACAAGACCTTTTAACTATAATCCACCACAAAAACTAGATGCTCCTCAAAGGACGCATCAGCCTCAAGCTCCACAACATCAACATCAACCATGTGAGATGGGTCAGGGTGATACCATCGAATCTACGACACCTGAAACACATCATGCATCCCACCATACCACTGTGGAAGAGCCAGTCGGTAAGCCACTGGTCTGATCCTCTCCACAATCTCAAAAGGTCCCACATACCTGGGTGCGTACTCACCCTGCTTTCGAATCCGATGGTGACCCAACCTTGGTGACACCAGAAGGAACACTTTATCACCCACTGCATACTCAAGAGGTCTACGCCTCCGATCTGCATACAACTTCCACCTACTCTGAGCCGTAGCCATCCTCTTCCTGATCAACTTTCTCTCTCCAAAGTCTCCTGCATGAGACTTGGCCCCAAAAACTCAGATTCACCGGAATCTAGCCAACACAATAGAGATATACATGGCCTCCCGTAGAGTGCCTCAAACGGTTCCATCTGAATCATAGCCTGAAAACTATTGTTGTAGAAAAACTCAACTAACGATAGGTGCCTCTCCCAAAAACCACCAAAGTCCAAGACACAAGCTCTTAACATGTCTTCCAGTACTTGGATCGTACGCTTCGACTACCCGTCGGTCTGCGGGTGGAAAACCATACTGAAAAACACCTGTGTACCAAGTGCCTTCTGCAACCCTTACTAGAAACGCAATGTGAAACACAGATCTCGATCTGAAACTATAGTCCGCAGAACACCGTGTAACCTCAATATTTCCAAAAAATACATCTCAACCAACTGGTCGACTGTAAAGGTCTCTTGAGTTGGTAAGAAATGAGCCACTTTCGTTAACTGATCCACAACCACCCAGATTGCATCATTCTTCCATGGCGTCCTCAAAAGACCCACGAAAAAATCCATAATTACATCATCCGACCATTCCGTAATGGTAAATGGATTCAACAAACCACTAGAGCGTTGATGCTCGGCCTTCACCTACTAACAGGTAAGGCACCGCGCCACAAAGCCCGCAACTTCCTTCTTTATTCCAGGCCACCAAAACTGCCTTCAGAGATCACGGAACATCTTTGTCAAACCAGGATGCACTGACCACTTGGATGCATGGAACTCACGCATCAACTCTTCCCGCATACACTTTGGCACAACCACACGATCATGAACACAAACAACACCTTCCACGCCGACGACCCAACCAGAAGGTAGCTCCCAAACTTTAAGCTTTTCCTTCATGATCAAGCAATGAGGATCATCAAGCTAACCTTCTTTAACTCGACTCAAAAGCATTGACTCCATCATTAAGGAAGAAAGAGTCACCTGACCACTCACCTCTGGCCCCTCCAGGTGCATATCTGCAAACAAAGCCATCACCTTCCACTCGGTGATGGACTCCTAAACCACCTAATTTTGAACCTTCCTAATCATAGCATCAGTAACACTATTTCCCTTCCCAACGTGTACACCAACTCAATGTCAAAATACTAGAGATATTCAACCCATCTTGACTGAAGAATGTTCTGATCCCATTGCGAGAAGATGTACTTTAAACACTTATTGTTGGTAAACACTGTAAGCTGTTATCCCAATAGATAGTGCCTCCAGCACTTCAAGGCGTACACCATTACAGCTAACTCAAGGTCATGAGTGAGATAGTTCTGCTCAGGGGGTCTCAAATGCCTTGACCCATAAGCCACAACCTGCTCATCCTGCATCAACACAGCCCCAAGTCCGACTCTGGACGGATCACAAAACACGTCGTACTTCTTACCTAGCTCAGGTAAGATCAAGATAGGTGGGGTCATCAACCGCTTATTAAACTCTTGGAAGGCGTTCTCATAATCCTCAGACCACTCAAACCTAATTCATTTCTTGGTCGAGCTGAAGAGTGGTGCTAGAAAGTGAGAGAAATCCTGAATAAACCTTCGGTAATACCTGGCCAAACCCAAAAAACTCCAAACATAAGAAACACTCTTGGGCTACTCCCAAGATACAACTGCCTGTAATTTCTCTGGCTCCACTGTCACACCTTCCTCTGAGATGATGTGACCTAGAAAATGAATCTCACCTATCCAGAATTGACACTTTGATAGCTTGGCGTAAAGATGAATCTCTCTTAGTTTACAAAAGATGATGTCAAGATTTTGGCCATGATTGTATTGAGTTTTTGAGTACACTAAGATATCAGCGAGAAAGATAATCAAAAACTGATCTAGATAGGGATGAATGATTAGTTTCATCAAATCCATAAACACCGCTGGTGCATTGGTCAAGCCAAAAGGCATTACCACAAACTCAAACAACCCATACTGACTCCAGAAAGCTGTCTATGACACGTCAGAAGACCTCACCCTCATCTGGTGATAACCCTACCTGAGATCAATCTTAGAAAACACTGATTAACCCCTCAACTGATCAAACATTTCATAAATTCTAGAAGGAGGGTACTGATTTTTCACCATCATATTATTCAACTTTCGATAGTAAACACATAGCCTTAAAGACCCATCAGCCTTCTTTGAAAAAAAGCACAAGAGATCCCCAAGGAGACATACTAGGATGGATAAACCCCTTACACTCTAACTCCTCAAGCTGAAACTTCAGTTCCCAGAGTTCCGCCGATGCCATTAGGTATGGAGGAATAGAAACTGGCTCCACTCCGGGCACCAAATTGATCATGAGCTCAACATCCCTCTCGGGTGGTAACCTGGAGAAATACTCAGGAAATGCGTCCTAAAACCAATCGACCATAGGATGGAAAACAGAATGTTCCCCTCTTTCATTATTATCAAGTATGAGACATGCCACTTGAGTCATGAGTCCACTCATCTGTTGACCAAACGGTCCTATACGACCTGCTCAAACATCCCATTTTCCACGGTGGGTATAAGTCTCACCCTCAAGCAACCTGAATGATACCATGTGACGATAACAGTCTATGTGCACCTAATACAACACCTACCAATCCATTCTCAAGATTAGGTCAAACCCTGACATCTCGAGAATGAACAAGTCCCAAAGAAAACAGTACCCACCAACTTTCAAGGCACATCCTTTTCACTACTTGATATCCTCAACTCGGACCCCCAACAAGGTATCATTTGACAGAACTCTACACACCCCCTCCACAGGTAAACCCAGCACTACCTGAAGTTGAGCAGAAATAAAATAGTTTCCAACACCTGTGTCAAAAAATGAACTAGAAAACTTAGATTCTATAAGGATTGTACCTCGAATAGTTGACGGTGTGGCCTCGCCACCACTAGGCACAAACTGAACTGCTTGAAGCTAACCTGGCCCTCTACCCTGAGCTCCAGCCTGACCACCCTGCGCCGCACTTTCCTACTGGCATGAGTGATATTTCTCTAGAGTTCCACGTCCACCACTCTTACCAGTACGTCCTGGGGAGCTCCATCTGCATGCCTGATACGGGGAAACCGATCCCCTTCCCGTATCTGGAACCTGCTTTTCACCATCATACTCACCCACCTACCGAGGCTTCCTGCAGAACCTCTGCACATGTCCCATCCTGCCGCATGAATGGCACTCTACTAGAGGTCTAGGACACTAACCATGCATATGCCCCGACCTACTGCACTGATAAAAGAATACCCAGTTCCCACTCTGAGAGGTTGAACCTCTCTCCTGACCACCTTGCTAAAAACCTTCCAAACGGCACTTCCGACCTTCAGAAGATGCACCACTTGTCTTCCCAGATGGCACGACAAGATCACCACCCAAAGATCCCTTCAGGTTCCCTTCAGAGATGACTGCCTGATCCATCACCTCTGCTAACCTCTTCAAGAAGAAGATATTTACTTGAGACCTGATCTCATGTCTTAACCCATCCTGGAAACTCCACGCTACAACTTCCTCATCCCCTGCTAACACTAGGACAAAGTGTCACAAACCGGTGAAGCGACTAGCATAGTCCATCACTGATACTGATCATTGAGTCAGGCTCATAAACTCTACAGCATGTTCCAGCCTTAATGTCTCGAGGTAGAAATGCTCCAGAAACTTCTCCTAGAAAACATTCCATGACATCCCCTCAGCCTGCTTGGTCTGAGCCTGAATGTCCCACCAACGCCTTACCTGGCCTCACAACATATAAACGGCCAGATTTACTGGCTTTTCAACAGGGGTCTCCAGATGATCCAATATTTTCTAGATAGACTCTAACCAGAACTCCGTGCCTCTAGCCCACCCTCTCCCGTGAAGGTAGGAGGGTGCTGCAGCTAGAACTCCCTGGTCATGTCAAACATACTCAGTGCAACCCGCCCTATGTCCCGATCCATCATCTATATAAGGCCAGCCATGTTCTCACGGAACTATTCTTCTCTACGTTAATTGATCACCACATTTTGTGATCTTATACCAGAGGAGTGTTCTCACCAACATCCTCATGTTTCCCAACTGGTAATCGATGTCGTGGTGGAATTTCACTACATTTCCAAGCACGAGTTCAACACGCATACAATAAAAAATTCACAGCTTCATCAAAATATCATTACTAGCTACAACAACCATTTTAATATACTAATTCAATAACATTAATACCTCATAGCCACCACCCCGACCATCCCTATCGCGGGCCATGGTCCACATTGGGTAAAAAACCATACACAACCACCAAACTCACACAAAATTTTATAAAAACATTTTCCACTTCATTTCAAAACCTCATTTTCATTAAACAACATTTACCCACTTGTCTTATTTCATTCTTCACATTATTTCTTGGTTTCATGAAATGAATGATGCACCCTACTTTCCTGCATCACACAACCACCCCGTGTGTGTGCGTAACAAAATGCATGTCACCAATCTCTCAGGGTTCCTACAATGATTCATGAATGAAAATCCTCGTGTTGTTAAGACCACGATCCAAATATCATAGAATAGTCACATCAAACCACATGTGCATAACCCAACAGTGAAATATCATCAAATGTATCAACACACAACCAAGAACAACATTTCTCACCCAGGGTGAGTTGGGGTTTCCCTCGTACATGGGTTAACTACTCCCAAGCACAAGCTTATTTACCAAGGCCTGACATGTCTTAACCATTGGAAACCTGTCCCAAATACCAAGACCTCAGAGAGGGAGAGTAAAGACCTCCTATGATACCACTTTGTAACGTCCCTGAACCGGAAGCCACTAAACCAGTGCTCCGAGACGGGTAGTCACAAAACCTTAATCATGCCTCCCCGTATGCCAAAGGCTACCAAATAACAGCAGGGGTCTTTGTGGTCATGTGGGGAGACTATACCAACATTTTATTAGATTATGCCACAACAGAAACAAACCAATAGGGGAAACAATAATCAATAAACAACGGACATGTATAGCAACCATTTCCAACAATAAATATTCCATGTCCAACTACAAGTGCAAAAGTGAGAAAAAGACCAAAATAAGGACAATGGCCAGAATCCGAAAAATGGTCCCAACTCCAAGTCTGGATCCTCCACCAAGTGCTACCCATGTCCACTCAACTATCTTGCAAGGACCCTTTCCCCCCTCCTGACCTGCAAACATAAAGTCTGCTCGGGTACCCAATGGCGGCCCGAGCAGGGTGTGAGTACAACTCAGTAGGACACCACCTACAGTGTCTACAAAATATCCAGTATGAATAGGTAGTGCATAAAAAAGGAATATGAATGATAATTGCCAAGTAATTATTTAAGGTTCCATTTACCTGCTCACAGTCAAAGACATTTCCACATCCATTACCATTCATTAACACCGATAATCATCACTTACCATCTCATCACATTTCCATGGGATAATCACCTACACTATGTTACATGAGTCTAAGGCCAACAATCACATGCAAGAGGGTAAACACATCATTGTCCTATCTCAATAGGACTAACCCCTCATAGCAACCATATCCTCACCTTAAAGCCTCATTCCGGGTGAATGCAACTATTAGGAGAATAAATCATCAGTCCTCATTCATAACCCATGCATTTAGGGTAGAGTTCAGAGCATCAGTCTTCACTCGACCCATGGACATAGATCCTCAAGTCATACCCTACACTATAAAGCCATGTGAACATGCTTATATATATAAGTAACCATCAACCCACCATGCCATTGTCCTTTTACAAAAACCATTCACAACAACCACACGGGAAATCACATTATGCCTTAACCCATTAACACATTACCATTTGACATCATTTAACCATTCACCCAATTCCCATGTGTAATTCCTATCTCACCAAGTATTCAACACTAAACCCATAACCTATCTCGTTGTGGTCTTTAATCAGTTTACACATTAACCCATTTAACTCGTTCATCATTTCAATGAATCAACAATTCAACCCATTTCAAAAGACCCTTTGGTTATTTCCAAGTCTAAGTTCATCACCTAACATCTATTCCAAGTTCAACCAATCATGAAAAAATATTCGTCAAGGGCTCTACCATTTATTACAACAAGGCCACTTGTTTAATAATAATCCATAAACCTGGGAAAAGCCTGCACATCCCATGGATGGCCCCAATTAGGTCAAGTCATTCTCAACACATCCCATGGGGATTGTGAGGGTTTCCATTTACTATTTTTAAGCATCCTTTATACCAACCACATCCCGATTGATCAAAGATCATCAAAATAAAACCCTGAGCAAAGACACACATGCATAAATCCACCATAAAACTATGGGATAGCATTTTTAGACCACCTACCTTGAAACCGCGGTTGAACGCACACTAAATCGAGTTATTAGACCTTAATCTGACCAGCCTTTGGAGATTCAACCTATTACTCACCCAAAAGATAGGGTTTTAGAGCTTCTGAATAAGAGGGAGGAAAAATAAAAACCCTAAACCAAAAAGAGAAGAAATGATGGGATTATCCTTACCTGGAGCTTCAATCTGCATCCAACGATACCAAAAACTCCTTAGAAATGAGGGAGATCGACCTCTTGGAGCTCTTGGGAGATTTGGTTCGCGCCTATGGTGAAGAGGGAGGAATGGAGAGGAAATCCCAAGTGGGTTCTTAACATCCTAGGGTAGAAATTTCATAATTTTTCCCAACATTAAGAGGCCACATGTTTTGGCAGCATGGTTTGAAAAACCGTGTGAAAACCATGCGCATGGTACTATCTAGAGGAATAGGGTTCCATGGTTTACCTGGGTAGGCCGCACGGTTTTCCCTGGCCAAGAACAGGCGATGCACCAAGGCTTTTCTTGCCCAGTTTTCCTTTCTTTCATTCCTCGAGCCCCCGAAACACCCCCAAGACCTCTCATACTTTCAGAAGACATCCCTGGAATCCCGAAACAGGGGATTAAACCAAAACATAACGCAAACACACCTTTCCAAATACCAGGATCTTACATAACCTAGGGACATGCATAAAAAATGGTGACATATAAATCCCATTAAAAGAGTAAACAAGAAATAAAATGAAGAATATAGTACATGTTAGTTAATAGTCCTATCACAGGATCACAAGGGAAACATGGACACAATGGAATGATATAGAATAATTATTATAACCTGTAAAAGTGACTACAACATTTAACATGATATTAGAATGAGACAAGGATTATTTCACATGGAGCATGAGTAAAACCTCATTTCACTTGAATTATCATGATTAAACCCTAATTTTACTTGATTTATCATTATACTAATCATTAATAAATTTTTTAGAGCACAATCAGGGCACACCCTTCTTAATCAATTCATTTCTTACAAAAGTGTGCCACATGGATCATATAAGTTGTATTAAATAAACATCATCATTTATTCGATGATAAGGAAATTTGGAATTCATACATAACAATATATAATAAATAGGTATATGTACATAAATATGAATACCCATGACAGAGAAATGAGCATGGTATTCACTGGACAATGACTTTGGCTTGGAAAATCGCGGTGTAATTTTGGCCACATAACGGCGTGAAATATGAATTAAAAAAAATGGTTAATGAGAGAGAATGGGGTGACTTATATTATTTAAATGAATTGAAAATTAATTTATTTATATATATTCATGTCCCATTATATTTAATTGAATTTATATGCAAAATATAAATGAATTACATGAATTTAATTGAGGAGAGAGAAATCCATTACAAAATTTCTACATGGTAATGAGTGTACATGGGAGAAATTAATAAGAGATAAATTGGTATATAATCATTGAAACATAAGTATGGAAGTATAGGGGAGGTTCGAAATCATACCACATCATTTTTAATTTAAAATAAATGGTAATAACAATATAATTAAATTTGGAAAAAAAGGAGAAAGGATGAAATCCCCTACATGAATGTATCATCCCAAAGGATTGGGAGAGGCTTGAGAGAGGATTATTGGGAGATTAGAGAACCTTGGGAGGATTTTATATAGAGGGGGTAAAGGTTTGGTCAAGCTCCAAATGTTTTTAGTGAAGAGTAATGAGATGATTAGTAGGTTTATATAGTAAATGAGGGGGAATTCGTTATTATTTAGGATTTGGGAACTACACATTAAACTAATCAAAACCAAAAAACAAACCAAGTTTTTTTACAATGATTTTCTACAAAGTGGTGTAGAAAAAATTATTTTATAATGAAAATGGATTAAATTATTAAAATATTAGGGTTCCTTTTGTTGAGGTGATTCACACTCACATGGAAATCATTTTAAAACATTAAAATGTTTTGTAAGTCTTGAAGGGTCCACTAAAGCTTTGTAAAGTAAATCTAAAAAAGAACTAAAATAACATTATTTTTAAGTTTATACATATATTGGCCGATAATAACCTTTATAGTATTTTATTACATCACTATTGGGTCATTATGATGTAATAAATCACATTATATATATAAAGGGTATATAATTTTTACCCAAAAATTCGACTATCTCTGAAAATTATGAAACATTCACCATTGAAAAATTTCAACATCTTTATTCCAAAACTAATATTAATTTTATCTAAATAATTTTATAAATATGTAATCTTTAATTTTAAAATAAAAAATTAATTTAGAGATAGTTCATGGGTTTTGATGAAAACAGCTTTCAAACATTAATCAAAATTAAAATTGTATTCATCGAAAAATTATATGATCATTTATATTTAATAAAAATAATTTATTAATAATATTTTAATAAAATATTATGTATTTATAAAGTACATTGATTCATTAAAATAGATTTTAATAGAATATTTACAAAAAAACTATTTTTGCTTAAAATCTATTTACAACGTAACAATAATTAAAAGAATTTATATTATCGATAAAAAATAATGCACATAGTCATAGTTATAGGGTATCATTACATAACACCTTAAAACACCCACATAATACCTAATGGTATGGTGTACTTGGGGAGGCTTAGATAACATCGCTTGGGTGGTAATCTCTATTAAAATCCACTTCTCCCCTAGGCGGTTCCGTTCATCATTAATGTAATGATGCTCAGCTTGGGCTTGCTCAAGAGTGAAGCCCAGGGATGCTACCACCTTTACGAGATATGAAAAATGGGCTTCATAAAGAGAAATTCTACTGGATGAGGCCATCACTTCCTTTGACTATGTAAATTGGATTTCTAAAAGAACTCTATTTATACAAATCATATTATCACTGTTCAACTACAATACTAGTAAGAGTAACATTTCTTAACGGTATTTTAAAATCTAAAAACTAAAAAACCAGGAAGTGGATATATAATATAACCATTTTACATAATAAGGCATTTAATAATATCAATAGTTGTTTTCATTAATAAAAGTTTGAGTCGTTACTACATTCCACAATCGATATTTACCTCTTAAAATGGAGAATACTAATTCTTATAGGCAGTTGATAATGAGGAAAACGAACCCATATCTTCATAGGATAGAAATAATTTTGAGACACTATTGTAAATCCTTGATCCAATTTTTGAGAATTTAATAAATCATGTTAAATATTTTAGGATAAATGAGATATAAATTGAGATATAAATTCCTCCAACCCAATGGGATGGAGTTGATATAGAATCACCTCTGATTTATCTAGTTCCCTATACCTATGTGATGAAATTGTTTCTTATTGTTGAGATAAAAATCCCCCCTCCATGTGTGATAGGGTTGGTTTGTAGCTATCCAAAATATTTCTTGGATCTTCTCAGGGAATGATAAAATGATTGGTGGAGGTAGTGATGAATATTATCGTAACGTTATGGGTTGGTTTGTGACCCATTTGATTTGGTGAAATTGGGCATGTATAAGATCTAGGTGAAATGGATGGCTATGATGGGATTCAATATCCATGGAATGTGATTGGGTGATCCACAACGTCACATTTCATGTGTGAAATTAATTCCTTTTGTTTTGAGGGACCTAGCTTAATGGTCTTTTGAAAGTCCTCTCACTCATTTTGTAATGTATTTGCATATTTAAAGTGATGATATTCCATTTTATTGATTAACTGGATCACACTTTACCAGGTACCTTAATTTCATCATAGGATCTAACAATAGAAGGCACTGTATATAGGGAGTTATGGTGTTCTATGGATATAGACCATCCATGGATAAAGATACCTGATGTGGATTTGTAGATCAGTTGCGTATTAATTGTGGTTTAATGGATTAATGCATGTTGTAGATTTAAACATTTCAATTCCAATTTCAGGTCCCAGGAAAAGGAGATATAATTCATTTCCATTTGAAAAAGAAATTACTTTTGTTCCGATGGTTGTATGCCCATTTCGAATGGTGGAGGTTTCTATATACTAATTGATAATAACATTCCCATATATTTTGGAATAGGTATTTCATGAAATAATTCTCTATATCACCTGGGATATCATATTTTAAACAAGATAGAGGACATAACATGGTTGGTATGTTTGTGTAGGTGACTCTCTATTTATTTACATACTAGATTCAACTTTGTTATACTTATATGCATCCTCCTAGTTAGACCACAGAGGTTTCTTCTTTGGGTGTTTAACAGACTATGTCTAGGTTTCACTGTTGGTGGATGAGTAATAATATATCGTTAAATATAGTGTTTCAATAACCACTATATATAATTGTTTATGTGTTTTGAGAAACTCATTATTCAGATTTTTCATGGATAGGGGTATTTTGTTGTCTGAGGAATATATCATTATAGGGAGTTTCAACACAGTGGATTTTAGGAGTAAAGTCTATGTGATCTATCCTTACACTACTATGAGGAGTTATATTTAGGTAATGATCGTATTTTAATTCAATTTAAGAGTCAAAAGACTCTTGAGGTGTTGCATATATGCATTTTAAAACATCAAGGTCATTATAATTTAGAAGGTTAAGAATATAAACCTCATTCTATATCTTGGATGGAATATGCCGACCTAAATTATACGGATGATTATGAATATGGGAATAATCCCTGGTGGATTTTGAATATGTTGATAACTGTGATGTTCTCTAGAAAGATAATACTATTTATTAGAAACTATTGGAGTATACTGACGTACTTATATATTGTTGAAAAGGATATGGGCATGATTCTGGGTTGTTGCTGAAATATACAAGACAATACTATCTTAAGAGGAGATATGATACTAATTAAAATATGAATTCACCCCCAGAATATGTCGATGGACCTCTAGAATGGAATAAAAGATATGATCCCCCACCTATATTGCCTATAAAGGAATCTAGTGTAGTCGTTCAATGACGAAAGTAGAGATACGATCCAAGCATCTATGATATACTAGAATAAACCAAGTAGCTTCACTAATAGGAATATGATCATGTCTCGAGGCTTGTTCCTATCTCACATGGTGAACCCTAATCAGTATAGGGATTCTTCCTGGTTCATTTCCTTTGGAGTATGCCACTGGTATTTTTGGACTAGAATATCATTATGTCCCGATGTATGTTCTGATCTCAATTAGTGAGCCCCGATCAGAATAGGGATATAAGCCCAATCCTGTGACATTAGAGTATGTTGTTGGACTTTTTTGAAAATAATTTTAACCATTATTAAGGAATGTTCTACTCTCACATGGAGATCCCTAGATGGAATGTGAATATGAGCCTCGTTCGATGCCTCATCCTTTACCATAATATGCCAATAATGCTCCTAGATGAGAGAATTAATTTGATCGTACTTCATAATAACCATATGTTCATAATGATCATGTCTATGTGTTGCAATGGCTATTGAGATAAGAATTTGTTCGTGTACCTATATCTATAAATGTACTAGAATATCACTATAGAGTTCTTCAGCTATTTCTAATATTTAGTAACACTTTAGAGAAGTGTTCATCGTAATGTCAATCTACAAATTTTTAGTCTCTAGAATATTCTAGTAGATATATTCAATTGAATAGGTGATATAATGCCACTCATGTTCTCATAGTTGCATCAAAATATGCAAATAGTATTTATGCATGCGGGTAGGTATACTTGACTCCCTAATGCTCGCTACTAGAATACATAAGAAATATTTATCTAATGAGGTGGAGATAAGAACCTGCCACTATGTACAACTAGAATACAAATACAATCCTTATCATTGGATGAGGGGATAGGAGAACACTCCCATTTATCATCCACTTATTATTCCCTATGTGAATATGTACCCATTCATGATTTTATATGGTGGAAATGGGTCTTGTGGTGTCATCAATAGAAAACTAATAGGAATTAGTGAGATGAAATGGTTACAATAGAAGACATTATCCTCCTAGGGGGATCTTGAACTAGAATGGATCGTTAGTTGACTCTGGGATCCACCTTCCAGATATATTATATTTTTTAATTTTTATTCATTGGTCTAAGATTCCAATGCGAATGGTGGTGGAAACATGTGTCATTGGTTTCACTATTCAGTTCATCATATAAGGAGGAATCATTTAATCTAGTGTCTATATATCCTTACATTAATCCTCAAAGGGCAGGATCCTACCATGTCTGTGGTATTCTTGATGAATAGTGTTCACAGCATGAAGCTGAATGTGATTAGTGGGTGAGTCCATTCAATGAATTGTAGTGCTTTCATATATTGCTTATGTTTTAGAATAGTCTCCCAATGAATTAATGATCATGGGTTTTTAGATTTGTATTTGGTGTCATAAATTGATCGAGGAACAAGACTGTTGATCAATGCATCTTCGCAATTTCAAAAACATCTCCATGAGATATGATAAGATAACACAATGTTCCTTATTTTTACTAGTTCATCCATTTTACATTCATGGTAGATTCCTAGTTTGAATGACCTATTTGATGGGAACCCTAGTTATATATGATTATACTTTAGGAATGAAATTTTATTTTCAGGAAGATACACAAAATGAAGTGTCACGAAACATGATCAAATGATCATTTTCATCACTTGATAGATTTAATTTGATTTCACAATATTTGTTTCACTAAGAAATACATAACCAAATATCCCAAAATAATTTCACCCAATGGTTTCTTTATTTGAGATATTTAGATCAGGTTCACCATTTATGTTTCTCTTATAAATCTACGGTGCCACAAGATTATGATATAAGATTCTTGACATCTATAATGAATCAATTATTCTTTCATTACATTACATCTCACTAGGTTAACTATTTTTATTTCTTTTTTTTTGGGTTGATTTTTGAGGTTCAAGTGTGATTCCACATTCATTCACTACTCGTTCACTATTTTCATCTCTTAGAAACATCTAATGACTTCTACATTCATAATAAAGTACATAACTACTTTTTAATTTTTGGAAGACATTCAAGGTTATAGACACAATGGAATTTAAGAACTCACATTGGTTTAGGGGATGGAAGGCCGGGCTCACCACACCCTTTTGGATGGAATTATTTCATATTCCGGTACTCTAGTATAGATTGAAGATACTATCAATAATCTATTCTTAATCCCGATGTGGGACCAAATACCATAATGAAATAATCAGGTATCAAATTATTTTTCATGTAATGGGGGGTCCCATTAATGAGAAAATATGTACGTATCTGAGGTTCTTCTTTAGATTCTCATCATTACTTTGAAATTGATAGCTTCTTGTATATTGATTCAATATAACTAAAAAATGTATATTTAATATCTATCCAGGGAAGCTCTTAATCTTCCAATGTTAATATTGAACCATTGTATGGAGAACAACATATCCAATTTATAAATGGAATTAGAAACCACAAATTTAGTTCAAATCATGCAGTTTAACATCATTTGGATGAGACATAATTCATGGAACATAGGCACCGTGTATTCATCTCGATCCATAAGAAGGAATTTTATGTATACAATTTATAGAAGGAATCAATGAAATCATAGTTTGATATTCCATTTTACTGCTAAAGTGAGGTGATAGATTATTAATTAATATGAGTGTTATTTCCAATAGCATTAAAAATATGGGAATGAATTCAAGAATTTTACCAAGATGGATGCTCTTCAACAGGAGAAATCATATCATTTCACTGAATGGGGATTACACACTGAGGTTTCACTAACATGGGTAAAATATATGAAGCACGTATATGATCATTGAAAATTCAATAACCCAAGTGATCCATGCTCAGTTTGAGAAAAAAATGGAAAGTAATTAGTCTCACCATGTACAAATATGAGACTTATACACATGGGTGGCCCTAAAAATGTGTTTGATATGGAGCTTGGGCCTTAGTAAGTCATCCTATGTATTCTATTTATAGTGGGAAATAATGTTCCTATAGTTTGGTTGGCCTCAAAATCCACTGATGGATGAGGAAGAATGACGAACCCATAAGGGAGATTTTTAACAATGTGTTATATTTCGAATAAGATATCTCTTGATAATGGAATCAATAATGTTTCATATCCTTGTATTAATGTTAATGTAACAACACTTGATCCCTTGAATATTTCAAAGACAAACCACTGTAATTAGTATCTCAATATATGGGCTAATATGTAAATTAGTCACTACCATCTATAAAGAGTACTATATAGTTTTGTTGGGAACTGAACCTTGTTAAAACGAGATGTTCCACCATTTAATTTAATTAATATTTATTCACAGTAAAAAAATAGAAAAAGAGATTCAAAATCATCATAGTTCTAATTGTAAAAGAGACAAAAATTATTTATTGGTTTAAAAAGTATTCAATACCCAAGCACCCCACCACAATGTTTAGTATAACCTTATGTAGTGAAAACAACTGGTATCAGAGTGAATGTTCATATATTTTGGATTCTATATATTTTAATTTTGTTTCCATGAGAGAGTTGGATTTATTTCCACTATTTTCAATGAAGTACAATTTTGGTGAGGATTCATTTGTCTTAGAGAATATTTATATTACTAGAAATAAAACTATTAATTATAGAATGAAATAGAATATAATTTTGAAGAATATTTACTTCATAAGACAATAATAAAAAGAAAATTCAATTTCTCCATATCGTGATTATAAAGAAGATAGATTTAGCAAGGAATGTAAAGATAAGGTGGTTCCAATTACCATGAAGGTGAAGTAAAACCTTAATAACTCATGGGTATCAAGGACTAGTGAACATTTGTTATGTGAAAATTCTAGCACATAATATCATATAAAAGAAAATAACATATGCAGTGATGATGATGTACCTATAATTTATCAATATATATTAGTGTGTATATGGAATGATATTTTTCATTTTATTCCCAGATAAACACTCTCTCTTGTTTGTTCATTCATTTAAAAATTTATATTTAAATCACCAATCTGTATTTTGAAACAAATAACAATGAGGAGGAATTGCAGAAAATGGTTTTAGAACTCATGAATATCCCCAAGAACATTTTATAATTTGATACGAGGAACATAGAGGATAAAATAAGTTTCATAATATTTAAACATAAATAGAAAAATAATGTTGAATATAAATATAGATTAAATAATAATCTAGAATAAAATATCCAATAACATGATGAAATTTTTGAAAAAAACATTTATATTACAAATAATAATTTTGATGAAAAACTAGAAAGGATCAAAGAGACATATATACTGCTATACTAAAAGAATAAAACAAATGATGAAGATGTTGAATTAATTAATGATGTTTTTAACAGAAGTTCAATTTGATTGAAGATCATATGAGCACCATAAATTTGAGGTGTCTATAATTGGAAGACATAATGTCACTATAGAAAAGTCACATATTGAGACTTTGTAAAATATTACAGTAGTTAGTGACTCTATATGACCTTCAATATAGGATCATGATTATAAATACCTTTAAAATATCACAATATAGTCATGATATTTTATATTGATCTCTTCAAAGTATCTATGATGAAATAGATATCATCCACACCTTTTTAAAAATGATTTATATCATAATTTGTTCAAGAAAAGAGGGTGATTAAAAAAATATGCCCAATTATGAAAAAATAAATGTGGCCTAGAACTTATTATCTGTTCTTCAAAGTGTAGGAGAAGAAGTATGGAGTCTAGTACCCTAGGAATATATAAACAATTTATCAGTAAACCCTAAAAAACATGTCCATTTCCCTGGAAACTATGGAAAATAAGTAGAATATATATCAAATCGATGATATATGGGTCATGTTTGGCACTAAAATGGGTTCAGGAATTATAAATTAGATTATTTGTATAATTTTATTAATGAAAAATAATAGAGTAATCCAATATCATGGGGTACAAATCTAAAGATGAAAAAAATCCATAGATGAAGGAAACATTTATACTTTAAATAGATATGGAATGATTGAAAATATATTTGATGTATGTAATAATGTTATTAATATATTGGTGTCTGCGTATCTCAATAGGTACAAAAATATGATGATAATGGATGAAAAATAAATATGGAAAATAATGATGAAGTACAATAATACCCCAAGATTTTCATATATATATATAAATATATATATATATATATATATTACATCTTTTAAGATCAATATTCAATACAGTATATAAACACACACAGGAGGACCATAATAATTTGGTTTCTATGGATACTAGGTACACAATCTTCTGATTTGATTAAATATTTTCAATATATCACAAAATCAACTACACATTTAGTACTCTTCTAAATAATTCCCAACAAAAAACCTTTATTTTTGACCTAGGGTAAAGGAAACATAAGAAATGGTGAGATTAGATTCATTTTAAGGATAATAAAGTGGGATATTAATGAACATATAATAATTAAATGAGTATAAGGTAATGAAAAATTGGTCTTAACATTTTAAAACCATACCATACATATCAAATATTATAATCTCATGGAAGGGAAAAAATATTGGAAGTTTATAAGACATGAATGATAATCAAATAAAAAAACATGATCCATGAGTGTATAACATTTACATAAGAAATAGTTGGGTGGAATTTATATATACAGAAAATCTTATATCAAGGATAAATACCAAAATATTAATAACTTGTTAGGATTGGGATAACCACTAGTGAAATTTCATTAGGCTTGGGATAAGTTCATTTTTATTCTATTTTGGGCTAGGGATATCTTCATGTGAACTCTATTTCAGGATTGGGATACCCTCTTGTATACCATTTGATATCATAAATAATTAATTATTACCCAATGAATTATATGGTGTTGGGAAAAAATCCCTCAAGGCTTCATTGAAGTATTTTTGAGCTGATTGTGTTTGTTGACAAAATGAACATCTGTGTTGAGATTGTTGACAATGGAAACCATGACATACAAATTTGTTGACAAAGGGGATTTCATGGTGGCTTGTCGAGTTCAAGAGTTGTGGATAACAATCAATGTTTGATTCAAGATCTTTGACAAATGAATAGATGATCTGGAGGTGGCCTAAAAAGAACAGATACAAGGCGGCGCCGTTTTCCAGTGTTTTCCAAATTTTTGGGCCTGAAAATCGACAAATGAAGAGAAGTTTTTTTGGAAAAGGGACTTGCGCGCCGAGGACTTGGAGTATAGGAAACTTGCGCACCATATGTTTTCCAAGATTAGAAGATCAAAATATGGCAAAGTTAACAAGTTCGCGCAAGTTTGGGTGTTGGTCGCCAAGTGTCTAGGGGGACAGAATACGTGCGCGCTGAGACTGGGTCGCGCAGGGTGGTGAATTTGACTATAAATACTAGACCACCCCTCTTTATTCTTTATCAGAGTTTAAAACTTTGAGAAATCAGAGCTCCCATCGTGCAGGTGTGGTGGTCACGCAAGTGGTGTGTGGGTCGTGCAAGTGAAGTTACGCACCTGTGTGAGATGTTGCGCGCCGGTTGGCAGTTGCGCGCCAATATTGGTTTGGGCGTAAAAGTAATAGATTCATGCAAGTTTGGAGTTCAGGAAGCTTGAGTTGTGCAAGTGTATGAGGAGGACTTGTGCACCCGTTGTGACGTATGCGCCGATACTTGCACGCCGAGATAGACTTGCGCACCAAGTAAAGTTTATTTCCAGCAGTGATTTTCGGGCTACGTGGAAGCTGGAAGTTTTCCTGATACCTTCAGTGCAAAGAGATATTCATCTACATGTGAAATTTGTACTTCAACAGAGCATCTAAACATAGAGGAAGATACATTCCTTCATGAAAATGAAGAGACCTACAGGTCTATAAACTGTGAGTAGGTCATTTCCAGAGCAGTGAGCGAAGGAAGAGGAATAAGGTGATCCTCTCCATGGGCAGTGAACCAGAGAGAGAAAAAGAGGGAGTTACCCTTGGGAAGGCAGTGAGATAACCCTAAACATTGTAAAGGAAGTGAGCCTGGGCATAGAAGTGATCTATCCCGAACTTTGTATCCACATCTAGTGAAGAATAGTGGAATTTAGTACGACCGGCAACCTGTCAGCGTATACTCCTTAGACGTAGCCCAGTGAGGGTGAACCAAGTGAAAATCTCTGTGTCTGCCTGTTTGCTTCCCTACATTGCATTCAAAGCATTGTCATTAGATAAATAATTAAATAAGTGATCATAGTTTACACAAAAGAGAAAATAAAGTGACCCTTGTAATAAAGAGGTCAAGATCCAGTGGGGTAGGAAGAACTTTGAAAAAGAATATACATACCTTGATTCACCCCCCCCCCCCCCTCTCACGGTATATAGGCCCCTATTGGTCCTAAAAATTGGTATCAAAGGGATGGTTTCTTTTATTAGATTTTTTTGCTTCGACTTGGTGTACTCAATCTGTGTGGTTGAAGATACAGTTTTCTCTTATCTCAATCTGCCATGGGAAAAGTAAAAGCATCAAAGAAGAATCTGAAGTTAGGTAATTTCCCTCAGTGTGGAAGTGTTTTTGGAAAAAGTGTGATTCAACTAAAATAATAAAACAGCTTACTGAAGGAAGGTCTGGATGAATCTGATAGGGAAAAGATTGATTCACTCAATCATGATGTTGGAATGAGTGAAGTACATGAGCATCAGAGTGATGCTGAAACAGAAGAAGAAATTGAAGGAAGAATAGATATGCGAGCTAAGTTAGAGGCTGCCCTTGAGGAGATAGATGTTTGGAGAGGAAAAACAATAAAATCTAACAAAGTTGTTCACGATTCCAAACAATATATGTAGTAGTAAGAAGATGAGAAGTCTATGTTGATGGAAGAAATTGAGAAACTCAAGTTATCAACACAGGGGAACTTAGAATCGGTTAGTGAGTATAAGATTATGATTGAAGAATAGAAAACGGTGATCGATGGCTTGAATTGAAAAGTGAAAGATCACATCAAGTGTATCGAAGAACCTAATAATTCAAGTGACGTTAGAAACACTGATGAAATTAAATCTAAAGATATTAGGATCCAAGCACTGGAAACTGAGATCAACAAGCTAAGAAGTTTGAATCAAAGGCTTATTGACGTAGCTATTGACCTAAAGGAGAAGAATGATTCTCAAGGTGAAGAACTACAAAAGATGGATAAAATGAAAAGAAAACAGAAGGCTGGTGATTATGAAGAGAATCAAAAGTTAGATGATGTTCGGAATCTGAAAGCTAGAAATGATGATCTAGCAACATAGTTGTCAGAAGAAGTTCAGAAGAATCAAAGGCTACAACAAGAGAATGAATCTGTCTCTGAATATGTGGCTCACGAAAAAATTGAAGGTGAAGGAGAAAAAGTGAAATTGTGGAAAATCTCACACGGGAACTTGAAGGTGTGTTGAGTAGCCATAAGAATCTCAGAAAAGTACTTCATGCTCAACTTGCGTCAAGAGATAAAAATATTCAGCAACTTGAGGAAGAAATAGAATTGGTCAAGAAAGAAATGGAGAAATCTAAATTTGAAGATAAGCCCAAGTTCAAGGATGCACTACACTTATTATTTGATTATCCTTCGGAAAGTGATGATAAAATGAAAGCCAAATATACTAAATCAGAGAATCATGAAAGGATTGTATCATCCCAAAGGGCATCCATTTTGGGAAAATCTGGAATTGGATATGATAATCCCACTACTATGTGTGGTAAGAAAAATGCAGTGAAAATCTCCAGAAGGAAGGAAAATACTGTAGGTGCTAGAGATAGGCCTAAGAGGACATTTTCAAGAAGAAGTGATAAAATGTTCTATTTCTGCGAGATTCATGGTCACACATCAAGTTTTTGTTCAGAGGCTCAGGAATACATTTCGTATTGTGAAAATAGAAAATGTACAAAATCTGAGAATAAGATTAAGCGTCATGAGAAATTAGAAAGAAGATTCTCTTAGAGGAAAGCATTTAATAGATGCTATTATTGTGGAAGAATGGGACACACCATGAGTATGTGTCAGGAAGATCAAGAGCTCAATTTCATAGGAAGAACTCAATATGCATAAACATCTCGACAATGAATTGATGAAATGAGGTATGAATTTGATGAAACATGTTTTATATGTTCTGGTTATGGGCATTTGGTAAGACATTGCAGCAAAAAAATAGCAGGAAAGGAAAAAGAACCTAAAAAGAGATCTCCACGATAGGAAGTGTACAATAAAGAAGCCTATACTGGGAGACAAAGTGGTATGGAGAAGAATAGTCTTAGAGCCTCAGGGAAATCACATGGAGCTGAACGAAAGGTGTATCAGTCACCTCATCTGTTATACTCAAAACAGCTCTCAAGGAGAGAATGTGAACAAACCTGGAAGATTAAGGGGAGATCTACTCCAGCTGTGATAAAGAAGAATAAATGTTCAATGGAGGACTCACCACCAGTGAAAAAGAGTGTGGTGACTCAGAAATATGATAAAAGAAATATGAACAAAGAATGTAATGTAAAATTTATTGGTCGTGTTCCACAACAAAAACTGGAAGAAGATGCAAGATCCTTGCAATGGTGGAAGAAACATGGGAAGATGGAAAGAAAAGATATTCCTGCTCAGAGTTTGAATCAAGGGAAATGTAATTTTAGTGGAACATCAAAGACGGAAATGTGTACTAGTTGGTTTAAACCCCAAATGGTGAGAAAGGTTGGGCCTACAGAATCTTCATATCAGAAAAAGACTCAGTATACAGGTAATGAATTCTTAGTCATATGACCAGAGCAGCTAAAGTTGGCCAGGTAGTTGGAGGAAGCAAGAAAGGAATGTGATGCGCTCCAAGAAAGAATCAAAGGGTTGACCCATCAGGATCAACCACTATCTTTGTCGTGAGGATTCAATAAAAAAAACCCCTCTCCCTATGTATATAAATGCTATTAACTGATGATTCATGTGTTTCAAGTTTTAGGGAGATACGATCCAAGGGGAAGTGGCATATAAAGATTCAAAGTGGAGAAGTGATGTGCCCTAGATTTTTAATTGGATAAAATCAGGTACAACAGTTGAAGAGGAAAGGGAGAAACAGAGCACAATTGTAAGTGATTGTGTTATTAACTTTATCTCTTGTTTCCTACACCGAGTTTCAACTCAGTTGGCTTAGAGATTTTGTTAATGGCTCAACTTTGACTAGATGATGGGAACAAATGATGCAGGAGGAAAAGAATAGTTATGGGTCTAAACTATTGGGCCTAAAAACTGGAAGAGTTGCATAACACAGCAGGAACATTCTATATTCTAATCAGATGCATGATCTCAATATGATATGAAGGATGAATGTTTATGCACATGAAGAATGATTGGTGGAAAAGCAGCAACACATAGATTTTCATGATTATCTATTTTATTCTAATAATGTGGTATCAACTGACTGTTTTCAGGATACCAAGAAGCTACGAGAGAAAATCAAAGGTGTGTCAACAAAAATATGAGAGAAGATGTTCAAAGAAATGACGTCATTGAACAATGACACAAAGAAGAGTAGCTGAATTAAATGAAGCCACTAAAGAAAATTGAGTCAGTGAACAATTTCCTGACGAAAGTGTTTAGGAAGAAAGCAACACAGGGGGGATAAGAAGTGTTTGGTGCTGATTCAAAAGAAGGCACTGATGATGAACAAGAAATTGTCAAGTATCTGTCTACAAGGAAGCCAAAGAGTTGAGCTGAAACTGATAGATAGAATATCATTTTTGATCAGGCAGCTCTAGTTCAGACTAAAATAATGAAGTCACTACAGATGATATCATTCTTATCTCATGTAGAACCGAAATGATTTGATGATGCAGATGAAGATGAAAACTGGGTTCAGGCTTTGAATGAAGAGTTTCACCAGATTGAGAAGAACCAGACTTGGGAGATTGTTTCCAGGCCAGCAGATAGGAATTTCTTCAGAACTAAATGGTTATATAGCAAAAAGATGAATGAATATGGCACAATGATTCAGAACAAATCACGACTAGTGTGAAAAGGATACTCCCAAATAGAGGGTATTGACATTGATGAGACATTAGCACCGGTAGCAAGGATGGAGAAAATCAGATTAATCATAGCCATTATAGAGCAACAGAAGTTCAAAGTATTCCAGATGGATGTCAAATCAGCATTCTTGAATGGAATTCTAGAGGAAGAAGTGTATGTCGAGCAGGCAGATGGTTTTCTCATTCATGAGGATGAGAACAAAGCTTGCATGCTGAAGAAGGCGTTGTATGGGCTGAAACAAACACCAAGGGCATGGTAATCAAGACATGATCAGTTCTTAAAGAAGCTTGGTTTTCAGCGTGGGGGAGTTGATTAAAATCATTATTTCAGCAATCAAAGTAATCAAAGTATGATGGTGTTGGTTTATGTCGATGACATAATATTTGGCGGATCAGTTGAAGCTTAGTGCAGACAATTTTCCAAATTCATGAAAAATTACTTTGAAATGTCAATGATTGGAGAGCTAACGTTTTTCCTTGGTCTACAGGTGACACAAGGAAGGAACAGAACATTAATTTCTCAATCTAAATATGCCAAGGAGGTTCTGAGAAGGCTTGGAATGGAGAATTCCAAGGAGATGAAGACTCTGGTTGCTACCTGGATGAAATTATCAAAATATGAGGATGGAAAGACAGTTAATATCACAGAATACAGGCAAATTATTGGAGGTTTGTTATACTTAACTATAACAAGGCCTGATATTGCTTTCGCCACATGCTAAGCAGCGAGATATCAGAGTAATCTCAAGGAAATCCACATGCTTGCAGTGAAAAGAATACTTCGGTATATCCATGGCACAATGGATTTCATCTTGACATATAACGACAAATCTCAGACAGAGTTATTGGGATATACTGATGCAGATTGGGCCGGTTCAGCAGATAATAGGAAATCAACATCTGGAGGCGCATTCTATCTTGGTGGACTATGTATTGCTTGTCTAAGCAAGAATCAAGATTTCATTTCATTGAGCACCGATGAAGCTAAGTATATTGTGGCCACTCAAGCATGTACACAGTTATTGTGGATGAAGCAGCAGCTTGAAGATATTGGAGTTGAAGTGAAGTCTCCAATAGAATATAGTGCGACAGCTCAAGTGCTATGAATCTTAGTAATAATCCCATACATCATTCAAGGACAAATCACATTGAGATTAAGCATCATTTCATCAAGGAGAATGTGGAACAAGGACTTGTGAAGTTAGAGTATGTTCCTACAGAGTTACAGGTTGCAGATATTTTGACAAAGGCCTTACCTAAGGAATCGAAAGGCATCAACTGGCTCTGGGAGTTCAGTCGATCTCTCACACTTGAAATAGTGTGGATGTGGAACCACCCCCTCTCCCCAAGGAATGATGTGTTTTCCATAAAGTGATGATATGTTTTCTCTACTCTGTTAAAGACTGCAAAGGAGTGACCTTTGGATTCATTGACAATGGGGGAGAAAACAGTGATTGTTCAAGGGGGAGACAGTGTGGCGATTTGATAAATCATGAATGATATGGGGAGAAGCTGACAAGTGGAGCAGCCAGATAGGGGGAGTTGAAGCCAGTTGAATGTGCTTAGCCAGAGCTTAGTTTGGAAACACAGGAAATAAGGCTAAAGAGGTAGTTAGCTTTGACAACATAAGA
This sequence comes from Viscum album, assembly GCA_963277665.1. Classification (NCBI taxonomy): domain Eukaryota; kingdom Viridiplantae; phylum Streptophyta; class Magnoliopsida; order Santalales; family Viscaceae; genus Viscum; species Viscum album. Next base: position 696,940,825 of record OY728130.1, on the reverse strand, counting down.
AATAAGTCTACATAGGTTTTGAAGCTGACAAGGGATGAATCTATGACCAGAAAGGGGGAGCGTATAAAATCTAATGATTCTAGAAGTAATAGATCAAAGAATATATATCACAATAGCTGAGGATCGTGATAAAACCAGAATAGTGGTTTTGGAGAGTGGTAATAATATTTCCAAACCAAACATTGGTATTCCAACAAGTTCTTCAACAATTGGTATCAGTTTAGTACAAATTGGTATAGGTTTGGTGTCAACAGTGGATGTCAGAGATGAAGTGATACATTGATGAACTTTTCATTTACTCTTGTTTCTCACGCTAAGCATTACTCATGTGGTATTAGAGTATGTGTTGAGTAAATCGTTGATCGCTATCATAATCGCAAAAGGCTAATGGTGGTTGAAGAATCAACGATGCATCTTTTTATGGAAGAGTTGTTAACAAACCCAAAGGGGGAGATTTTTGGGCAAAAATCCCTCAAGGCTTCATTGTATTATTTTTGAGGTGATTGTGTTTGTTCAAAAAATGAACATCTGTGTTGAGATTGTTGACAATGCAAACCATGACATACAAATTTGTTGAAAAATGGGATTTCTTGGTGGCTTGTCGAGTTCAAGAGTTGTAGTTAACGATCAATGTTTGATTCAAGAAATTCGACAAATGAATGGATAATCTGGAGGTGGCATAAAAAGAACAGATACAAGGTGGAGGCATTTTCCAGTGGTTTCCAAATTTTTGGGCCTGAAAAATGACAAATGAAGAAAAGTGTTTTCGGCAAAGGGACTTGCACACCGAGGACTTGGAGTATAGGAAACTTGCACGCCATATGTTTTTCAAGATCAGAAGATAAAAATATAGCAAAAGAAATAGGTTTTCGCAGGTTTGGGAGTTGGTCGCGCAAGTGTCTAGGAGGGCAGAATGCTTGCACACCGAGACTGGGTCGCACAGGTGACTTGTCCGCTGTCGTGCAGGTTGGTCAATTTGCCTATAAATACTGGACCACCCCTCTTCATTATTTACTGGAGTTCAACACTTTGAGAAATCAGAGCTCCCGTCGTGCAGGTGTGGTGGTCGCGCAAGTGGTGTGTGGGTCATGCAAGTGAATTTGTGCGCCAGTGTGAGAAGTTGCGTGTCGGTCGGCAGTTGCGCGCCAATATTGGTTTGGGCGTAAAAGGAAGAGAGTTGCGCAAGTTTGGATTTGAGGAAGCTTGAGTCACGCAAGTTTCCGAGGAGGACTTGTACGCCCATTGTGACATGCGCGCCGACACTTGCGTGCCTAGATAGACTTGTGCGCCATGTAATGTTTATTTCCAGCAGTTATTTTCATGCTGCGTGGAAGCAGGAAGATTTCCCGATACCTTCGGTGCAAAGATATATTCATCTATGGGTGAAATTTTTACTTCAATAGAGCATCTACACATAGAGGAAGATGCATTCCTTCATGTAAATGAAGATACCTATAGGTCTATAAACTATGAGTGGATCCTTTCCAGAGCAGTGAGCGAAGGAAGAGGAAGAAGGTGATCCTCTCCACCGACAGTGATCCAGAGAGAGAAACAGGGATTGACCCTTGGGAAAGCAGTGAGCTGACCCTAAACATTGTAATGGCAGTGAGCCTGGGCATAGAAGTGATCTAGCCTAAACTTTTTATCCATATATAGTGAAGAATTGTGGAATTTGGTATGACCGGCAACTTGTTGGTGTATACTCCTTGGACGTAGCCCAGTGAGGGTGAACCAAGTAAAAATCTATGTGTCTGCCTGTTTTCTACCCTGAATTGCATTCAAATCATCATCATTAGATAAAGAAGTAAAGAAGTGATCATAGTTTACACAAAATTTCATTCAAAGTGAACCTTGTAATAAAGAGGTCAAGATCCAGTGGGGTAGGAAGAACATTGAAAAAGAATATCCATACCCTGATTCACCCCCCTCTCAGGTTATATAGGCCCCTATTAGTCCTAACATATGGAGATTTATTTCCCACTGATCACATAATGTGTTCTAAAAAGTCAATAAACATTCAATATATAATAACCAATGAAATGAAATGGGTTTTAAAAACATTTAATCGTATCATAACCTGTTGAAAAGATAGAGGTTTCATAATTATGTAATAATTTCATCAATATATAACCTATAAAAAGAAGGTGTTTAATAAAAATTTTCAGATGGTATATCTTGATGAAAAGAAATATGATTCCTAAACACAATTCAAATATAATAATAAATCATTCCGAGAAATAATAATAATGGTATCCTTAGATCACATACCCTGTAATGAAAATGTAACCTCAATGGATGTCATCTTTGATGGGAAATGATTTTGAATAGTAACATGGTACATTTCATGAAGAAAATAACATTTCATTTAAAATAATATTTTAAAACTAAAAATTCCTAAAATATTTATGAAATCCTTTTTTGTAAAATAACCTTGAAAACATATAAAATATTATTTAAAAAATAATTTCAAACATTTCATGATGAAAATTTTCCTTTCCTCTTTGAAATTTTCATTATAACGTAATTTTTTTAATTTCAATTTAATTTAATAGAAACATTAAAATTCATAATGAAAGCTTGAAATAAAATCATGTTAATGAAAATGTAAAATTCTATACCTTCTATAATCGATAAAAACCCCATTCATTTCACATTTTTTTGAAGATGCCAAATGGGATTTTTTTTGAAAAAAACATGAACATTCTTTTAATTTTTTAAAAAAATGTTAATATGGGAAGAAATTTCTTAAATAGATCATTTATATAATAATAAAAAAAAAATTTAAAACACTTTCAAAAAACAGGTTTTAGAAAGAAAAACTGGTATTCAGCCAAACATAGAAATAATAATGATATTTCTTAAATTTTTTTGAACTCTTGATTACATAAATAGAGGAAAATTATGAAAAACATTTATCATCATAAAAATATGTATAGTATAGTAGAATTAATTAGTTTCTAGAGATATATAAGATAATATATTAAAATTGGAAGAATAATCATGTGTAACCCACTAAATGATGAGATTGTAACATGAAATCCTTCCCACTTTGGTACCATTGAATCATAACGAACATGAAATAATAATGTTATATTAAAAATATAATATCATGAGAATAAATAAATTCATGATGTTACATATCAATGGGTTAGTATATACACGTTGTTAAATATGATAGGTTTGTAACATAATATATGTCTCACCGAAGGAAAATTGAGGCAAAAATACATTTAACACTTTAGTAATTTTTTGAATTGTAATACAAATTAAAAAATATACTCAAAAAAAATAAATTTAATTATATAAAATATATTAATGAAATCACAGGACAATGGGTTAGTATATACACACCATAAATGAAACATGCTTTGAATATGGCACTTTTCTCCAAGAAATAAAAGTGATACCAGATTTTCCTTATAGTAAGTCTCAATATACATTAGACAAGTTTAAAACTAATATATAAAAAATATAATTTATTATAAATATATCAATGAACCATATATATATATATATATATCTTACTATTTATGATTTACTTAAGACCTATTACTATATGTTTATTAACAATTCTATGTTAAAGTCACATTTTGAGCAATAACTACATTGTTTTCAATGAATGTTTTGATTTTTCAACTTTGTCCTATAAATTTGATCATGGTAAAATAATATACATAATATTAACCATGAAAGAAATATCATATATATTCATTATTCATGTATTTATATTGATCCATGACAAGTAGATATAGACAATTAAATATTTATGGAGATGACATGTCGTATGTAACGCCCATATGTTTTTATGAAATATTTAAATAATATTTATTTTTCATTAGCTTGATTTACATGAAATTGTGAGTTAAAAAACTATAATATTCCCTTAATAAAAAATTACCATTATATCCAAGCTGTTAAGTTAGCGGGAATAATTATAACTAACTTATGAAAATGAATAATGAAGAAAATAAATCAATTAGATATTTGTATTTAAGATTAATTACTTTTGGTAATGAAATTAATAAGATATATGTGTGTTATATATTTAATAAAATATTTTTTAAATTCATTCAATGAATATTTTAGTCATAGGTTATGAATAAAACCCTATTTAATGTATTTTTTTAAAAAAAGTTTAATTTTCCACCATTGTATGAAGAACCCATTTTAAATTAATATTTTGAAATATTAATAATTTTTAATATGACAACATAATCATTTTATTTCAGAATTTTGTATAAAAATTTACTTTGAATAAATTTTTGATGTTTTTTTGGTCACTTTCTTATTTTGATGAATAGTAAAAATAGAAAAAATTTAATTAAAAAAACATCTTTCATTGAGATTATTTATATGGTTAAATTATTGTATTTAATAATTTTAAAGTAGAAATAGAATATATTTTTTTCATTTAATATAATTCATAGAATTGTCATTAATTATACATTGAATTCATCGGTAAAAACATTTCAATCTTTTGCAATGTTTTAACATTTAAAACCCATTTTCTCACAAATTAAACTAATTTTAAATTTATTACTGGAACCTCTGTGATTTGAATTATGAAGAATTGATTCCATATTTTTAATAATTAGGTACAAATTATGTTAATAGGCTACTTTTATTTTTGGGCATTATCGATAGTAACTTTTTTAATTATTTTTATTACCATGGTTCAAGGTAAATCGGGTATTTAAGGGTAAAAATAATATTATAAAATAACTTTAATAGTTATAAAAACCATATTGGATGATTAAATTATACCATTATTATGTATTTTTTAAAATGGAATCACTTTATTTCCAATTACCCAGTAAAATGACATGAATGTAATAAAAACTAATGAAATGGAAAAAATGCCACAATCTCTTTTTATATAAGTTTATTAATTTCAAGATATGGATAAATAGAAGTTAAAATATACTAGAGATGGTCTATGAAAATAAAAAATAATTACCTCTATTATATAAATTTATTTATAATTTTTAGAGATTAAATAATTACCATTAATCATGATACAATAGTAATGTAGAAATTATTTTATAAATAGAAATATCAAATAAATATTTTTAAAAATATGAAAAGAAATATCATATGAACTAATTAATGTTATACCATAATTTTCTAGCTTACTATAACATGTTAGAAGTTTATTTAATATTTTTTTCGAATTTATCCTCTGGGTGAATTTTATTTATAGTCTAGTAAATGAAAATTGTAAAAATTGACACTATTGAAATTTTATAAAAATAAAATTTTATTAAATTAATTTAAAATCATAAAAATATATAAAAATTAAAAAGTTATTATTATAGGGTCTTAAATGTCATAAATTTTCAACTTATGTTCAATTAATACCACATATGTCAATAGTAATTACCATTAAATATTTAGAATGTTATTACCAAAATTAAAATTAAAAAGAATAACTAAGTGTCAATTAAAATGATAAGGTTTAAATTTACAAAATAAGTTGTCCAAAAATTATTGTTCGATGAAATTACATCCTTATATCATATCATATTTGATTATATCACAACCCTATCTCTTTTTGGGTAGGTTTTGATTTTATTATAAATTGATATATTTGAGAGTTTCTTAAAGTTCCCTCTCCTCTCTTATAAAAGGGAACCACCTCCCTCTCATCTTAACTCTATTTTGATCCTTCTTGATTGGAAACACACTGACCATTAGTCTTATAAACAATCCTAGTAATATTATAGAGGTTCTGGTCTTCTCAAAAGACCAACTGTAGTGCCCTATGTAGAAATTCAAAGGAGGCACGTTGAGGAAGAGGTAATCTCTTCTACCGATTCATTCAAGTTTTTTTCTTTTACCACATCATATTATTTAGTTTTTTCATTATAAAATAATAAAATCAGTATCACTTATATAATGATATGTTATTATAAAAATGAAACAACTCTATTTCACCTTCTATCCATCCTATGAAAAAATGAAATCACTGTATGTGCGTACGTACGACATACCGTCTCCACACCGTGGTGTAATCTTTTTTTCACCACCACCTTACATGAATGGGTATAATTTTGTAAATAATACCTATATATGAATAATATAAGATTATACTAACTCTAAGATAATATAATCCATCCACTTTAATACCATACAATAATTATGGGAACGATATCGTTGCTCGTGTGTACATAAATCTTACCCTCTCCATGGTGCAATGTGATTCGTTCTACATGATCATAATTAATCCATGATTATATAAATTAATTGAATGAATTGATATTTTATATATATATATATATATATTATACTAATATATTGATTTAAATGATATAATAATAACCTAATAATAAGAATAAGAACTTATCTGAAAAAACATGTGTAAGTACATAAAGTAGTTAATATCTGAATAATAAGTAATAATTAAATGTTACTAACAAATGGATGAAAATATGATCATAAACGTTAACATAAAAATTATTTTTATTCTGTAGTAAGTCAATAACATTATTTAAATCATTATACAGGAGGTTTATATACATACAACGCATATTGGAGCTAAGGTAAGGGATAACTTTGAAAATCTCATTTTTATCCGAGATTGTTTACTTGTAAGTATTTACTGGGGTGATATTTATCATCCATGTCCATGTTTTCAAAAAAATCATAAATTTTTTACTATTCATCCATGTATGGTTAAATTAATTATTACATTTTTTTACTTTTAATACATGGTATGGAAGGAATCTTTTTTTTTGTTAACCATACAAGGAACTTTTTTACTTTTTCGGCAGAAGTACAAGGATAATTTTTTTAACTTATATTGAATGAATGGATTTTTATGATTTCATAAAGCATTGTTTCCATGAATATTCCCTTACAATATTTCATTTTTATTTTCAATTTACTACATTTTTTTGAAATTTCATGACATAGTGAGAAAAGAAAATGTTTTTGAATAAGAAAGGATATTTTCCTCAAGAATGATGTTTAAGTGTTTTATCAAAATTATTTTCCATCTAATCTGATAGAGGGTTATGTTTCTATACCTATTATTACTTTTATTTGATTTCATTATGATGGAATTATTTTTATGAAGTCCTTTTATCTTATATGGATGATGTAATGATGACATGATGTTTAAGAATCCCATTTTATTACATGGGTTATGCTATGATGTATGATTTATGTTTTTGTGGAACACATAAGAATGCTATTTTTATGAGATGATTCGGACCTATATATCCCTCCAATTCATTGGGTAATTATTTATATCTCATGAGATAGACATTGCGGGAATATAATGTTAGTCTCATACAGTGATACCAGACTGAAACAAGGAGTGAACACGGTTTCGTAATGGATTTTTTCCGCTATGATGATCTTGGAAATGAGAGTTGACTAATATGAAGTGATTTTATATGATTATGTGTGTACGAAACAAGTTTTTAGGTCTTATTTTATGGTTATTAGGATAGAGAAAATATATATTCTTCCCACAGTGGGTGATGCAAAATATCACTCGGGGTGGCTAGCCGCAATGGGGGATGAGTTACAGGCTCTAGAAGAAGTCCATACTAGGGATATTTTCCCCCTTCCAGCATGAAAACTAGTGGCTGGCAGCAAACAGATTTACATAGTCATGTTGTGTCCCGATGGCACTCTCCAATGAATCGAACCCTGCCTTATGTCTAAGGCCTTCACACTGAATTACGGTATTAACTATTATGATACCTTCTCTAAAGTTTCCAAGATGACCTTCATTCATTTATTCATATTTCTATAGGCTCATCGTCATTGGAATCTTCATCAAATGGATTCAAAATTCCATCCTCCATAGATTTCTTGAGTAATCGATTTATCTGAAACAACCCCTGGTTTTTATGCCTCTGGCACTGAGTCTCAATTCTATCAACTCTGCCACTCTCTTTACGACCTCCAGTAGTCTCCTCCTACTTAGTTTGTCCACTTCAACCTATTTCCACCGACTTTGGGCTCTCTCGCAGCATGATGAACTATAATGTGTTCAAATGGACGACCTCTGCTGGCTTCGTCCTGTTTCTCATTTATGTGGATGATATCATCATCACCAGTGGTGACTATAATGGTATCACCCACCTCATGGGTAATCCTCACCATCACCACAATACTTAGGATCTTGGTCCTCTCACATACATCCAAGTCATCGCAGTGTCATATTCTCCGGACACCATTTCACTCTTCCAATAGAAATATGCATTGAATATTCTGCAGGATGCTAGACTGACATAGGCCACTGCTGTAGACACTCCTCTAGAGCCTTGGGAATGGTCACTTTATGACTCATTGGAAATTTATTCACACCTAGAGTGGTACTATTGACTATTGGGAAAACTCAATTATCTCAACATTGCTCATCCCGACATTGCCTATGCTATGGGAAAAGTGGGCCTATTTTTCGAGCATTCAACCATCTCTTATTGTGGAGTTGTCCTTCGCATCGCTAAATACATAAATAGAGATCCTTCTTGTGGTCTTCGATACTCCCAGAATTCTCATCTGAATATTGAGGCCTTCTGTGAAGCTGATTATACTGATTTCCTAGCTACTCAGAGATACACTTCTGATTTTTCCATATTCTTAGTAGGAAAACTCATCTCCTGGTTCCGAAAGAAAAATATGATCATCTCCCACTCCAATGTTGAATCTGAGTATTGTGTCGTTGCTACCATCACCACATAGATCATTTGGCTTCGACATATCCTTCTAGAGCTTGTCTTTCCTTCACATAAATCTACTCACATCTGGTGTGACAATCATCAAACTGCCAAGATAGCTTCGATTCCCATCATCCATGAACACACGAAACATATTGAGGTAGACTGCCAAATTCTTCACCGCCACCTAGAAAATGATCACATCAGCTTTAGCCACATCCCAATGGCAGACCAGCATGCTGACATCTTCACCAAAGGCCACCCATGGGATCGCCTAGCCTCACCCAGTTTTGTGTTGGGAATCCACACCATCTGCAACCCCACTTGAGGGGGAGTGTGTCTTGTCTTGTATGATGTCGCCTTTCATTTTTTGTTGGAATCGTATTCCATGCTCGGCATGTCCAGCTTGAGGGGGGAGTGTAAAACCATATGTTATATTATTATAGCTATTTTCGAGTCCCGCATAGGAATAATCCTCTATGTATTCTATATTCTCAATCTATAAAAGTAGGCCTCTGACTCACCTTGAGGTAAAGAGAGTTCATTTCTATTGTTTTAGTCAATGTCCCGAACATGTTGGAACTACATTAATGCTGAATGCGATGGGAAATAAAATGATTTTCCCCCTAAGAAACCAAATGTTTTGGGAGTTATAATTAAAAATATTTTAGTGATTCTCACATATCTTTCTCAATATATGAATCATGTCGGACATCCAAACGAGAAAAGGATGGAGCAACACTCTATTGAATCCTTCATGAGGCAACGTCAACCTTCATTTAGTGGGTCTTAAGATCCATTAGCGTGTGAAAAATGTATCAACACCACTGAAAAGATATTTTCAATCCAACAATGTTCTGAACATGAAAATGTCATCTTTGTAGTATATTTTTTGGAAGTTAAAGCTTATCAATTGTGTAATCATATCAAGAATACAAGGAAATGAGATAAAATTGAGTCCATTGAATTTGAAAAGATCAAGAACAAGTTTTTTCAATAATTATTTACCTTGTATTCTTCGGATAAATATGGAGAATGAGTTTTTTAAACTAAAACAAAAGGATGATGAATCTGTTGGTACCTACGAAGAAAATTATTCAAGAATTGAAAGGTAGTCTTCTAGAATTATTATCAAACCTGAGAGTAAGATCGATCGATACTTTAGTGTCTTAAAAATTATTCTCTAGAGTGCATTATCCATAATGGACTTTAAAAGCTAAGTGGAAATTTTTTGATGTGCTCTCAAGGTTGAGATGGAGATAGGAGTAACCCATCAGTCTTTTGGGTTTGATAAGAAGAGGAAAATGGAATTCAAAGGAATACTTAAAGACCACACGGAACAGAAGAAATTTTTTCCCTTATGCTCAATGTGTGGAAAGAAACAGGGAGGGAATTGTCTTAAAGGGTAAATTAAATGTTTTAAGTGAGGAAAAGAAAGTCATCGGGAAATTGAATGTCGAAGTGATGGGAAAAAGAGGTCTAATTATGCGTACAAAAAAATGATACACAGAATGAACCTCCTACACTTAAATGTTACAAGTGCAAGGAAATGGGGCATTAGGCCAATCAATGCCCTAATTCAAGGGTTATTGGTGATGATCGATGTAAAAAAACTCTTAAGTTCAAAGACAAAAGAATGTCACCTACAATTACTATCGTCAGTGTGAAGTATGGCAATGATGTGGTGAAAGGTACAATTACCATCCACTCTAATGTAGAAAATGTATTATTTGATTCTAGATCCACCCACTCTTCCATTTCTAAAGAATTTTCTAAGGGTATCTCTATATTACCTCAATAATTAGATGTTGAGTTAGCTATGGCAACATTAATTGGAACAACAGTCATATCAAAAGTTTATAATTCTTCTCTAATTGAAGTTTGTGGGAATGTGATTCCTTAAAATTTTTTAATCCTTCAAATAGTAGAATTTGATGTGATTCTTGGCATGGATTGACATTATTTATATGAATCTCAATCAATTTCCAATTAAGAGAAGTTACATATCATATTCCAAATCAATCTATGATTGTATTTAGATGTAAGGATGAATATAACCTTCCAATAAATATTTATTCCATCTATTGGGTCTTGATTACCATAAATGAAGTTTATTTTTCTCAAATGGTTGGCAAGAAACTCATGATTATGAATACACCCATTGTTTGAGAGTTTTATGTTGTCTTTCTAGAGGAATTTCTAGGTCTTCCACCAAAACATGAAGTTGTTTTTTCAAAATAAATCATACCTGGTTCTATGCCTATTTCAAAGAAACCTTATAGAATGGCCCCAATTGAGTTGTAGGAATTGAAGAAGAAACTCCAAGAGAATCTTGATGAGGGATTCATTCTCCCTAGTGCATCACATGGGGGAGCACCTGTTTTGTTCGTTAAAAAGAAAGATAGATCAACGAGACTCTCCATTGATTGTTTAGAACATAAAAATATCACTATCAAGAAAAAATATCCTCTCCCAAGCATTGATGACTTATTTGACAAAATATGAAGAGATCAATACTTTTCCTAGATTTTTATTCATTCAGGATATCATTAATTTCGGGTAAAAAAGAGAATATACCAAAGACAATAATCCTATAAAAGTTATGGACACTATGAATTTATCGTGATGCCTTTTGGTCTTACTAAAGTCCATTATATCATCATGTATCTAATGAATAGAGTCTTTAGAAAATATCTTGGTCAGTTTGTGGTAGTATTTAAAGACGATATTATTGTCTATTCGTAGAGAAAGAAAGAACATGAAGATCACTTGAGAATTGTATTTAAGAACCTAATAAAAGAGAAGAATTATGACAAACTTTCTAAGTGTGAATTTGGGAATAAAAAAGATTCATTTTTGGGTCACATATCTCAAGAGAGGAGATATCTATGTACACAACAAAAATAGAGGACATTGAAAGAAGTTCCAGACCAAGAATAGTAACTGAGATCTGATACTTTTTTCATTTTAGGGGATATTATCGACATTTTGTGAATGATTTTTCAATATTATCAAATCCAGTCACCAATTTCAATCAGAAAGGAGTTAACTGCATTTGGATGGAGGAATGTGAAGAGAATTTCAATGAACTAAAAATAAGGTTAGCCAGTGCACCTGTGCTCACACGACCTTGTAGTGAAGAAAGGTTTTTGATCTATAGTGATACATCCAAGAAGGGGTTGGGGTGTGTTCTCATGAAAAATGATATGTTGATATCTTATACCTCACGGTAGTTGAAAATCAATGAGAAAAAAACCCAACTCGTGATTTGGAGTTAGCTACAGTAATCATTGATTTAAAAATATGGAGGCATTATCTTATGGTGAAAGGTGTGATATTTCTATTGATCATAAAAGATTAAAGTATATTTTAACACAAATGAAGCTGAATATGTGCCAAATAATATGGTTGGGGTTGATTAAAGATTAAAAATGCTCAATAATTTATCACCCTGGGAAAGCGAACAAGGTGGTAGATTCTTGGAGTTAAAAAGACAATTCTAGCTTATCCATGATGAGGATCACAAAAGATCCCATATTTATTGATTTAAAAAAGGATGGATATTAAAATTTTAATGGAAGGGGATAAATCTTATCTTTCTCAAATTGATGTTCAACCATCTATACAAGTGAAGACTAAAGAGGAATAGAAGTACGATATAGAGTTACAAAGGAAGGTGATAAATATTCCTGAATTCAACCATGATTGTGATGAAAAAATAAGGTTCATGAACTGGATTTGTATTCCTACCATATAAGAATTAATGATGGAATTATTTGATGAGACTCATAGTTCTTCATTCTATATTCACCCTGGAAGTAAAAATATGAATAGGGACCTAAAAGGGTACTTTTGGTGGGATGTCATTAAAATTGATATCACTAATTATGTCTCTCGATTCTTGGTTTTTCATCAAGTTAAGGATAAAAGACAAAAGTATAAGGGGATGTTACAACCATTACGAATACTAGAATGGAAATGGGATAACATCATTATAAACATTGTCCTCAGACTTCCCAAAACATCCAAAGCTAAAAATGTTATCTGGGTTATAGTTGATCATCTTAGGAAGTTAGAAAACTTCAATTATATTAGATAGGATTTCACTCTTGATCATCTTTCCAGAATATATATAAAGGAAGTTGTAAGAATACATGGAGTAACACATTCCATTATATAAAATCGAGAACCAATGTTTAATTGGAAGTTCTAGCGAAATATTTAGCATGCTCTAGAGATAGAGTTATGTTTCATCACAACTTATCATCCTCAGATAGAAGGTCAGTCTAAGAGGACAATTCAAACTCTATAAGGCATAATGAGAGGTTTTTCTATGGATTTAAAAACAGATTGAGATCAACACCTACCATTGGTGGAATTTTCTTATAATAATAGTTTTCACTCTAGTATTCAGATGGATACTTAAGAAACCCTAAATGGAAGGATTATCAGAACTCTAATTTGTTGGGATGAAGTGGGGGAGTAAAGCTATTAGGACCCGATTTTGCTGATGAAATAATAGAAAAGGTCAGATCAATTCAAAAACACATAAGAGCAGCTCAGAGTTAAAAAAATGAGATTCAGATAACCAATGAAAATACCTAGAGTTTTAAGTGGGTGATAAAGTGTTGTTACGGATATCCCCCTGGAATAGAGTAATGAGATTTGGAAAGAAGGGAAAGATGAGCCCGAGGTATATTGGTACTTTTTAAATTCTGGACAATGTTGAGAATGTTGCTAACTGATTTGTGATTCCACATAATCTCTCTTAAGTTTATGATTTGTTCCATGCATCTATCTTAAGAAAGTACATACCCGATTCTTCACATGTACTAAGCTTAGAAGTCGTATCGCTGGAGTAAGATATTTCTTATGAAGAACAACCGATTGAGATTCTGGATCGTAGAAAAAATGTTCTATGAAACAAGACCACTCTCTTGATAAATTTTATATGGAGGAACCACCGATTATAATAAGTTACATGGTAACTTGAGGATATGATGAATAGGATGTATCCTAATCTGTTTGTTTACATCTGATGAATTTGGATGGAAAAATTCAATTTAAGGGGGTAAAGTGTAACGCCTGTATGTTTTTATGAAATATTTAAATAATTTTTATTCTTCATTAGATTTATTTTCATGAAATCATGAGTTTAAAAAATCTTCAAGATGCCCTTAATATAAAATTATAGTTATTGCCTAGCCGTTAGGTTAGCGGGAATAATTAAAACTAACTTATGTAAATGAATTATGAAAAATATAAATCAATTAGATATTTGTATTTTAGAGTGAATTAAATTTCATAATGAAATTAATACAATATATATGTCTTATATACTTAATAAAATATTTTTTACATTCATTCAATGAATATTTTAGTCATAGGTTTTGAATAAAACTGTACTTGATGTATGTTTTTTTAAAAAGGTTAATTTTTCACCTTTGAATGGAGGAAATATTTTAAATTAATATTTTTACACATTAATAATTTTTATATGACAGCATAAACATGTTATATTGAATTGGGGTATAAAAATTTGCATTGGATAAATTTTTGGAATTTTTCTGATAACTTTCATATTTTGATGAATAGTAAAAATATGAAAAAATTTAATTAAAATCAAAGTTTTCCATTAAGATAATTTATATGGATAAATTATAATATTTAATTATATTAAATGTATAAATATAATATATTTTTACCATTTTATATATTTTAGGTCATTGTAATTAATTTGACACTGAATTTATAGGTAAAAACATTTCAATCTTCTGCAATGTTTTAACATTTAAAACTCATTTTCTCAACAATGGGATTAATTTTAAATTAATTACTACACGTTATGTGTTCTCAATTTTGAAAAATAGATTCCATATTTAGAATTATTAGGTGAATATTATGTTAATAGGATATTTTTATTTTTGGGAATTACGAATTTTAACATTGGTAATTATTTTAATTACAATGGTTAAAGGTGAATCAGGTAATTAAGGGTAAAACTAATATTATAACATTACCTTAACAACAATAAAAAACCTATTGGATGATTTAATTATACCCTTATCATCTATTTTTCATAAGGGAATCACTTTATTGCCACTTACCTATGAAAATGACATGAATGTAATAAAAACTAATCGAATGAACAAAATGTCACTATCTATTTTTATATATGTTTATTAATTTGAATATATGGATAAATAAGAGATAAAATTGAAAATAAATAGTATCCATAATCCTAAAAGAATTTAATACATCATATAAATTAATTTATAATTTTTAGCGATTAAATTATTTCCATTAATGATGACACAATAGTGTTGTAGAAATTATTTTAATAAAATAAATATCAATTAAATGGTCTTAAAATATTAAAATAAATATCATATGCACTAATAAATGTTATTCAAAAAAATTATTGGCTAATATGACATGTTATAATTGTATTTAAAATTTTGGTTCAAATTTATATTGTGTTTGAATTATATTTGAAGTCTAATAATTGAATACTGTCAAAATTGACATTATTGACATTTCATAGACAAGACATTTTATTAAATAATATAAAATTCATAAAAATAGTTCATAATTACAAAGTAATAATTATAAGGTCTAAAATGTCATTAATTATAAATTTATTTTCAATTAATACCACATAAGTAAATATTCATTAATATTAAATATTTAGAATGTTATTACCAAAGTTAAAATTTAATAGAATAACTAAGTGTCAATTAGAAAAGATAAGGTTTAAATTGAAAAAAAATAAGTTTTCCAAAAAAAATTGGATGATGATATTACAACCCTATATCATTGCATATTCAAAATAGGGACACTTTGGAAGATTTTCGGTATGGTGTGATTTTATTATAAATTAATATTTTTGAGAGTTTCTGAAACTACCATCTCCTCTTTTATAAAAGGGAACCGACTCCCTCTCCACTTCACTCCATTTTGAGCCTTCATGCTTATCCATCCCCAGAAAATTACTCTTATCAACTTCCCTAGTAACATTCTGGTAGTTCTGGGTTTCTCAAAATACCAACAGTAGTGCCCTACGTGGAAATTCAAAGAAGACACGTTGAGGAAGAGGTAATCTCTTCAACTGGGTTTTTCAAGTTTCTTTCTTCTTCTACTTCCTCTTATTTGGTTTTTTCGTTATAAAATAATAACATAAGTATATCTAAAATAATTATATGCTATTATAAATTTTTAAAAACCCTTTTTCACCTTCTATCCATCCAATGAAAAAACAAAATCACCGTCCAGGCGTACATACTGCTTACCATCTCCACTGCGTGGTTTAATATTTTTCGTTACCACCAACATACTTGGATGGGTATAATGGTTTAAATAAAAACTATGTATTATTAAAATAAAATTAATCTAATTATGAGATATTATACACTATCCACTTCAGTATCATTAATCATTTATGTGAACTATATCTTCGCTCGTGCGTATTTAAAACTTACCGTCTCCACGTCGCAATGTGATTCGTTCTACATGATCTTCATTAAACCATGATTATGTAAATGAATCAAATGAATAAATATGATATATATTATATTAGTACTATGCTATAAATTATATAATGATATACCAATTACAGGAACAAGAACTTATCTGACAAAACATACGTAAGAACATAAAGCTGTTAACACCTGAATGACGAGTAACTATAAAGTGTTACTAAAAAATGGATGAAAATATGATCATAAATGTTATCCTATAAATGAATATGATTATAGAATAAATCTTGAAAATAATTTAAATCATTATTTAGGATGTCAGAAATATACGAATCATATCAGACCTAAGGTAAGAGATAACATTCCCAATATCTTTTTTATTCGAGATTGTTTATTTGTAAGTATTTATTGGGGTTATATTTATAATCCAGGTCCATGTTTTCTAAAATTATTTCATAAAAAAGATTAATGTTCTTCCATGTATTTTTAATGTAATTTTAACCCTTTTTTTACATTTTCAACATTAAATGGAAGGAATATTGCATTTGTTTACCATACATGGTACTTATTGACTTTTAAAGCAAAAGTATGAGGAGAATTTGTTTTTGAATGATATGTAATGAACGGATTTTTACGCTTTTATAATGAATTGTTTCTATGAATATTATTTTCTGGTTTTAAAGTTTATTTTCAATTATCTTATTTTATTTTAAAATTTCATGACATATTGATAAAAGAAAATATTTTCTAAGAAGAAAGAATATTTTCCTCAAGAACTATGTTCAAGTGTTTTATAAAATTTATTTTCCGTCTTTGATGATATAGGGTAATGTTTATATCCCAATTATTTATTTTATTTGATTACTTTATAATGTAATTATTTTTACGAAGTACTTTTATCTTGTATGGATTATGTTATTATGGAATGAATTTTAATAATCCCATTTTATTAAATGGGTTAGTCTTTGATATTTGATTTATATTTATGTGGAACACATAAGAATGGTTTTATTATGAGATGGGTGGGACCTATATCTCCATCTAATGCATTGGGTAAAGATTTATATCTCATGATATATACATGGATGGAATGAAAAGTTAATCCAATTCAGTGATAGTGGACTGGAATGAAGAGTGAACTCTGTTCAGTAATGGACATTATCCTCTATGATGGTCTTAGCAATGACATTTGACTGAAATTTAATGATTTTCTATTCTTATGTGAGTATTCCACAAAGCGTCATGTTTTATGTTCTGATTATTGGGATTACATTTCACTTCTATAATTTTTCTCAAGGCATGATATTATGATCTCTTATGCAGGATAATATTTTCAAGTGTTATGTTCTTATAAATATGATATGATTGATATTTTATTTGTTTACCCACACAGATTATTTGAGCTCACCCTTTTGTATGATTCATTTTCCCAAGTCAGGAAGAAGTGTATTAAATATGATATTCCCAAAAATAGTCTAGCTATAATGAAATAAACGGGAGAAAATGTTGATGTTTTATGAACCAATTATTTATGTTTCTTAGTTTCTAAATAAACTTTACCTATATGGTATTATTATGGTTTTGATATATTCGGTAATAAATATAAATCAATTCTGATGTAATAACGATGTAATGTATGGGTCGTTATACACTACGGTTGCATGAACGTTTTTACATTTCTTGAAGGAAACAAATAAAGAATGATGGGAAATATATTAAAATTATATAATAATTTTTTTAACATATAATAAATATATTCATTAAACCAATATTTATTTCATTCTATGAAAACCATGAAAAAATCAGATTACTTTGTCTGGCGGACACCACCTTATACACGAGTGATGTTATCGTATCCCAAAAAAAAGATTGTATGAAGGTATATGTGATATAATAATTCAAAATTTATTATCATATCATATATATCATATGTAAACATGTAATATGTCATCATAACTAGCTGTGAGTGGTTGTAATGGAATAATGAACAACATCACTTTGTGAGGTCTATGTTTGTTCTATACATGAATCATGACTTATTAACCCTGTTGATGAAGAAATATATGTTTTTATGTATTTTATATTAAATAAAAACATATAAATAAATTTAAGATACTGAGGATATTATATCAGAATGATTTAATAATAATTTAAGGATTTTTGGGGAATTAATAAAATAAAAACAATTGTTGAATAATGTTACCTCTTTCTAAAGTAAACTCTCTTGTTTGGAACCAAATAGAAGTCCTATGTTATATTTATAACACAATTATGTATTAGTATGATTTAAGTGATTTAATTATGTTATATGGGTTTTTATTGTTCGAAATAATTGGTTTTGTATGTGTGATGTGAAGAAGAGAGGGGGTGTCCCCTTATTTGTGTGGTGAGTGGCACACTAGTAATTTTGGAAAAGAAAAAGTTGTCCCCACATTTTTCAGATTACACAAGGATCCAAAATGATAAAATATATATCATATTATAGATAAGTTATATATGTGACCATCCAACTAGTGTATGAAAATATTTATATCCTTTTTAACCATTATCTTTTTAGTTTACCCCCGATAAATAAAATTTAGCATAACTACGATAAATATTTTTTACATTTTCTACTATATAGTAATGTAATAAATTATTTTTACATATTATATCATAAAAATAATATGGATTCAATGTATGAAACTTTATTTAAATATTACAATCATATATTCCCAAAAACATAATTTAATATTAACCTCGTAGACGCGATGAGAAAGTAGGTTTTGGAAGAAAAATGTTCAAATTTTTTTTAGAAAATATGTAAATTTACATTTAAAATGATTACAATGGACCTAATATAATTAATAAAAATATAATTGAACTAATAATTTTCCAACCCCTTCTTAAATTAATTTAAATTTTTTAATATCATTAATAGAAATGAAAAATATAAATAATAACCAATATTTTTCACCATTCTTTTAACATTTTATATTCTTAGAAAATTATAAAAAATTAACCCTATGATAATTTTTCCATGATTCTTTCAGAACAATTATTTTTTTAATAAATTTTATAAAATTGGAAAATATAAATTTTAAAAATCAATAAAACCACTTTTAATATAATGCAGGATGAAGTTTAAAACTGTATTTATTATTTTTTTCTTATTTATATTAAACATAATATTAATGTTAATAAAATGGTTGAATATGTTATACAAATATTTCATTAAAATAATTTACAAAAATTTATATGAATAATTTATTTAGGTAGAACACTTCATGTGGGCTTAATAATTGATTTTCAAAAAAATATTTCTTTTGTTTTTTAAATGGTGTTTATTTTCATTTCTAATTAATTGGTCAATAATTCCATATTTTTATATGCACTTTTAAACCATATATTTTTTATAATTTACATAATCCTATTCACACCCTCAACTCCCATAGATATGTGACAATTATCATATTCAAAAATATAATATTTTCATATTTAGTCATGTTTCGTTTAAACTCAGTGTTGTATGTAACATAAGATACACTTTATGTTTCATGTAATGAAAATTTAGCTTATTTTTGCATGTAATAAATTATTAGCTCTATGTTTCATGTAATGAAAACTATAAAAATATTAAATTTATTTTCAAATCATATTTCACAAACTCATTTGGTGTTATAATATACCCCTTAAATAAATTGCATCCCCAGATTTTGAACTTTTTCTTGGTAAAAAGGGGTTTAAAATTTTAAAATCCCTTTGTATGAAAACCACATTAAGAAGAATATTATTCAAAAATTCCTCATGAAAAGAGAGAAATAGATTTGTGAAGGTCATATGGAATAACACTTAATGTTTTTCCAAATAAAGAAAATAGGTGGGAAGTAAAAAAATGACATATAAGAAAAAAACACCCAAATATTAATGGAAAGTGATATAGAACAAGTACAAGAAAAAATTATTCACCACAAATCCATAACCCAAATAGGTTTGAAAAAGGTCATTGATGTCATAAAAAATAATGACAAGGGAAAGGCAATTTATTTAATGATTATCATCTAAATAATGCAATACATTCATGAGATGATATATTGACGTGATTTAATTCTATTTCATAAGAACAATGTCATCCTTTGGTTTCTCTTTGATCAATTTCTACTTCATCTCATAAATTTGGAGATGAATTTTATGTCTAAATCACTAAATTAGATTACTAAAATAATGATAATTCTTTATTTTTATCTCTAGTTATTTTCAAAAAATAAAATGGTTAGATCAAGTTATGTGTTAATCATTATATGTTGAAATAATATATTAATCTACCCATCCTCGTCCATAATTAAATTTGAAGCATTCCATATATGTTTAATCTTATGACCTTTCCGAAATATTAAAATCTAAAATGGTATAATGCGGGTCACAAATTTTAAAAATTAACTTATGATTAATCTAAAAAAAATATGAAGCGGCACTTAATTATAACTTGAAAACCATATAAAAAGTATCGTCATATATTCTCTTGAATAAAAATAATAACATTAATTTCCATAAAAAACATATTGAAAATGTATACGATTCATGTTTTCTTAACTGAATCATAGATTATTGTATACTTTCCATAAATCAAAAAATTATTTACGCTCTATTAGTGATAGCATAAACTAATTTCTTAACAAACTATTCATCATTTCTAAGGCAGTATACACTATAAAAAATTTTTTATCTATAACAATATTTTCTTTGTCCCAAAATAAAATCTGATCATTAGGAACATATTATGGTTTATTATTCCCTTAATGATGTGTTTTTTTAGGAAATATCAAATTACCATTAAACCAAATTTCTTGGTCATTAGTACCATTCATCATATTCTTGAGAATATATAATCAAAATCGCTTATAGAACAGTCCTTGTAATATTTTTAATTCATATAAAATAATTTTTCAATTACAATACATATATACTTCAATCATTCAACATCATTATTAAAACATTACATAGGAGTAATAATCATATTCATTGATACATATTTCCTAAAATAAAATACAATAATCAAGTCTTAAGATTCCTTAAAATCTATTTGATCATTCTTGTTATGTCTAATTTAATCAAATATATTATAATAGCCCATACATTTCCTATTTCATCAGTGGTCTCTTCATCATTATCTCTATAACAATTACTCATATAGCCTTTCGGATTCTCTTCGTGATATTTCACCCTAAGAAATCGATTTGAGTAATTCCCATACATTCCACAATAAGAACATTGTTCAATTTATAATACATTCGAGAGACAAATATTCTCATCCATGTCGTTAAATGAGATTTTTATTTTTCCATAAAATTTCTAACTTTGATCCCATACACTATACTTATAAAACATATTCTTATCCTTTGAGACAGTCCCTAGAATTCTTATTACCATGTTTATGACATATATAAAATTGAGCCTTCTTCCCTCTATAGTCTCCACTACCCAAACTCTCAATCAAATTCATCTTTCAATTATTTATTATTTAAAATTGTTGATTAAGGTGTGTGTTATTAATCACATTCTATGATAACAAAATTATAAAAACCATAACATCCTTCACTAAAGTGATCACCCCATTTGGTTGCTCCCCCAAAAAAATTGTTTGTCACACTCGATGTTAACCTAGTTCCCTCTGGTTCCTTCCATTGACTAAGACCAAAAAACACATTGTAGGAAATACTAATCATAGTGTAAAACCACATAGTCCAAAAAATAATTTATAGGATATATAAATCAATAACCCTAAAAATTATATGGAACAATAGGTTTAACCAAGGTTATCCATAGTCATCATTTAAATACTTCATGATGGTTCATAATGAGTTTGTGTATTTCCAATGCATATCCCAAGGGAGTAAAAAATTATGTATCCATAGAGTCCTATTATCATGCACGAAGTGACATTAGAGTCCAAATTAATGAAAAATTTTCAATCTAATTACACTTAGGTACTTCAATTACATATCCAAATCCGCTTTCAGTATCTAGATTGGGATGTCATTTTGTTGATACTATTCTCACTACCTTGTACCAAAATTCTAGTACATTATATTATAATTTGAATCATTAATAGAATTATCCATAGAAATTTCCATGTAAATAACACAATGGTTTTCATATCCATGTTTCTGATGGTTAGATAAACCTTACATCTGATAATAAATATATCATCCCATGATTTTCATGCATTGATATTATATACTCAATCTTATGATTTGGTGAGTGATCATGAACAAAACCCATAAAATCATCCAATTTAGTATTTTTTACAAACATACCGTACTAAAAAATTTCTTCAAAACTAATTGACTAGAAACTTTGGAAAGATTGAGATAAGATTTCCAATGAGGGTAATGAAGATAGATATTAATTTTCACATAATCGTGACTTGAGAATAAGGTTATGATAACATGATCCTAACATTTTATAACAATACCTGATATATCAAAATCATAATATTGAGATATTGTATAAACCATGGTAGTTCATCTGACATGAATTATAATGTTATCAACAAAATGTGATCCATGAGAGAATAAAATATGCATGAGACACAACATCTTAGCATATAAATAATTCAACACATTTTAGGTTTGGGATAACCACCTAGTTACCTACTTCAGACATTGGATAACCTACCATGTACCATCTTTTGAGCATGGGATATCCTTCCATGTATCCTCTTACAGGCTTGATGTAACC
This sequence comes from Viscum album, assembly GCA_963277665.1. Classification (NCBI taxonomy): domain Eukaryota; kingdom Viridiplantae; phylum Streptophyta; class Magnoliopsida; order Santalales; family Viscaceae; genus Viscum; species Viscum album. Next base: position 696,917,958 of record OY728130.1, on the reverse strand, counting down.
TCTCATGTACACTTTAATCACTTATAACATTAATCATTACCCCATTCATTGGAGGGAGATATAGGTCCTACTGATATCATAATGAAAACTATACATATGTGTTTTATAAGATTATAATACATTCCTCATATCATTAACCATGAAATTAAATGTGTTATGTAAAAAATTTATCATGTCACAACCTATTTATAAGAGACATGTTTTACTATATTTTCAATATTTCATCATAGTATAAAAAATGAAAATAATTAGGTTTCCTAAAAAATTATTTATGGTTTAACATGTGGAAGTGAAACTTGTTTCATAAATATAATTCCATCAAAAACAAAAACCATTAAAAGAATGGATATTACGGATATTATTTGATTACATACTGAGTAAGGAATAGGTAAAATCACTTGATGTGTTATTAGATGGAAAATGTTGTCGAAAAGGAAAATAGAACATTTTTTAAGGAAAGTAAAATTACATCAAAAATAAATTTTTAATATAAAAAACTCATAAAATATTTTATAAAATATTTTCTTTTAATATAATCTTGAATCATTATAAAGGAATAATTAAATAAATCATTTAATACTTTTATTTTGGATATTATATTTTCCCATATAAAGAAATATTTCAAAAATATAATACATTTTGAAACTATTTCACTTCAAAATGACATTAAAAACTTATATAAGATGCTTTAAATCAATTAATTTTACCGAAGGTTGAAAATTATGTACATTCATTACATTTTAAAACAAAGCTACTTTCAAATTTTCTGTATAATCCAAATGAGAAATGTTTTTGAAAAAGATATGAATATTCAATTAATTTTAAAAAAAAATATAAAACAAGGGTAATAAAATTCATTTAGAAAATCATATAGGTAGTTATAAAAATAATTTTAATACACTTTTAGAAATCAATATTTTAGATGAAAAACTTATTTTTGACCGAAGATAGAAATAAAGATGATATTTATTAAAACAATATTTTGAAATATTAAGTACATAACGAGATAAAAATGAATTTAAAACATTTATTATAAAAATATAACCTGATTAAAATAAATTAAATGAGTTTCTTGAGAGATATATCATATTATTTCATCATTGGAAGCGTAATCATGAGCAATCCCGATAAACGTTTATTTTTTAACATAAAACCCTAACCACTTTGGTAACATTAAACTATAATCCCCATGAATGATTTATATTAAATTAATCATCTAATGTCATAAAAATTGTTAAATTCATGATATTACATGTAAATGGGGATGAAAATACACATTATAAAAGAAGATTGGTGTATAATGTGACATATGCCTCAATGAAGGAAAATTGAAACAAAAATGTCCGACCACTTTAGTAATCATTTTAATCGTAAGCCCCATTGAATAATGAAAAAAATTAAAAAACATGAAGTTAATTATATTCTAGAAATATCATGTCAATTGGGTATTATATACACAACAAAAATTAAATGACCGAAGAATATGGCTGATGTCTCCAAAATATAAACTTTAGACTAGAAATCCCTTACTATAAGTCTTGAATTCCTTTATACTTGTTCGAACATACTATATAATAAATATATTTCTATTTTAAATATATTATTTTACCATAAATATTTATATATTTCACTCCAAGTATGATTTAATGATGACCTTTTATTACATATTTATTAACAATTCAGTGTGAATGTAATGTTTCGGGAAATAAGTGATTTGTTTTTCAGGTATGTTTTGGATTTTTATTTATTTTAATAATAAATTATTACTGGTTCCATTATCACTATAATTTTAAACATTATATAAATATATTATTTATTAATTCTACATGTATTTATAGTGATCCATAAAATGTAGTGTTAAAAAATGTAATACACTGTTCATGGAGATGGTAGGAAATACGTACGAATAAACACTGTTTCCATTTACCAAAAGGAAATAATGAAAGAAAGATAAAAATTATATTACCATTATTTATTTTCTTTTATTTAACATATATCAAATGTATTCATTAAACCCATCCCAATTACCTTCCTTTTTAAAGCGTGAGAGAATCACATTGCTTAACGAGGCTGTAGTTCGTTGTACACATGAGGGACACTGTCAAATTCCATAATAATGGATATTAATAAGTTATATGTGATACAATAACTCCATAAATATTATAATATCTTAAATATATTATATAAAACTTTAATCCATAATTCTATTCAGCTATGAGAGGTTGTGGTGGAAGAAGGAATGACATCGGTTCACAAGCCTATAGTCCACCGTAAAGAAGAAAAATGATTTCATAACCCATGTGATAGAATAGCAAATGGTTATAGGAACTGAAATCAGAAATAAAAAATATTTTTATATGTAATATATTGAGGTTATTTAATCATTTTTATTAATAATAATAGAAGGATGTGGATGAGGAAATAAAAAACAATATTTGAAAAACATTACCTCTTCTTTGAGTAAGCACTTAAGTTTCCACAAAAAGAATTATTAGGTTTGATTTTTGAAGAAAATAATGATTTATTATTATATGATAGAATTGGGGATGTTATATTTTCTGTTCTTGGAGATTCCAATGAGTTCTGCAAGAGTGAATAGGAATGAATGTGGTCACCTTTTGCAAGTGAGGTGTGTGACGCACTAGTTATTTTTGAAAAGAAAAAGATGAACCAAAGTTTTTCACAGGTCAAAACTCTCCAAAATGTTATATTTTATATAATAAAATATATAAGGTAAAATTATTCCAATATAAAATGTTTTGAAAAAAAATTTGGACATTTTTAACACTTATCATTTTAGTTTAACCGCCAATAAACCCATTTTTACCTCAACCACCATAAATATTTTTCAATATTTTTCTATATTTTTTAATGAAAAATATCATGTTTAATTTTTTATATAATAGAAATTATGATTATTCCAAATATTGATTCAATTTCACCAAATTACATTAACATAATTTCAAACATTAAAATTATAATTAATCACAAAGACGTGATGGGAAAGATTCTTTACAATGAGAAAGTGTTTAATTTTTTTAAAAAAAATATATGAATATTTATTATCAAAATGAAACCAAATATTGAAATTTGATTAATTTATATACATATAGTGTAGTAATACAACATCTAAAATGAAAATAAAATAATTTTTAAGATATTAATAGATTTAAACGAAATTCTTATTCATAATGACAACCAATATTTTCTCAGTTTTTATTAGAAAAGTTTCCTTAATAGAATGTTTTGGAAAATTCAAACTATTATAATTTTTATAAGATAATTTTTTAAATTAATTTTATTTTTTCTATAAAATTTTAGAAAAAGTAAAAAAATTAATTTAAAAAAGAGTGTTCAAAAGGATAGAAAACTACATTTTAGAAAAAATGAATTGTTAAGCATAAAATTAAATATATTATTATATATAATAAAAAAACTAATTTTTTAATGACAAATTTTTGTTGCATATATAATATAAATATTTCTTTTAAGTATTTCACTAAAAGTGATATGTTTAATTTATTGACATAACACACATTTATGCACATAAAGAATATAAGGACTGCCATTAAAATATTACATAATCATGAGTAGTTGTCAGGAATATAATTTTATTTAGTTTGATGATATTTAGAGGTATATAGTTTCATAGGAAAAGGTCATACCTCATTCATCATAAAAAACAAAAAAAAAGTGGAAACTTTTGAATTGTATCCATCTTAACATAATATATTTTAAATAAAAATGATTCCATTCTAAGAAACTTTTCTGAACATTCTACTAGACTTCTTCTATTCCCATATCAATCCTAAAATCCATTAAATAAAAATTAAAAATGTAGGATTAGAAAAAAAAATATAAGTTAGCGGTACATAAATAATAAAAAAATTTAGTCTTGTGAAAATATGAAAATACAAGAAACCATTATCATAATTTTAAACTTTTTACCTATAAGAGTTAGTAAATTCTATAATTTGAAAATAAGATTACTGGTTACATTTATTTCAATAACAAGATTAACATAACCCCTAGTAATCATATATTACACATAAAGGTATATTGGGATATCATTAAATTATACATTCTTGTAAATGAAATTACCATGTGGTAGACTTCGATACAAGACATTCTTATAAATAGAATAAACATCATGTATTGTTTATCACGGAGCCACCTATCATTGGTTTATCATTTAACCACCCATATATTTTATTTTATTTTATATCCTCTAATGGACAAGAGGTGGGTGGGGCCAGTGAGGTGTCATGACAATTAATTCCATGACCTGCCAACCCTAAGTAACAACGTCGTTGGGGAATTATGAAGGTTCTTAATTTATGATCCCCCGTTAATTCCACATGTCATTACATACCATTCCCCCTACTATATATATGGATCTTGGGGGGAGGATCTGATATAATGTCAACAAGAAACAAAGGGTTGAAGGAGCACCATGACGCCGGACCCTTAGAAGAAATAGCCGATCCCAGCAGAAGGTGATTGGTGACACTGAACCGCGAATTGGAAGATGACGTACGAGCGGATTCATTGCGAACCGGTGGCAGGAATGAGGAGCATGATCCACCTTCCAATAGAGATGCTCTACAATGGGTTTTTGAGGTAGGGGGGTTTTTCCTTTTATGTAGTTTAAATGATTTACTCTTACCTGTTCTTGAGTAATATGAAGAAGTCAGACTAACCGACTAATGGGTTGATCCAAGATTCATTAATATTTGTGGGATATTGTTGTAGGGTATCATTGGAGGGTTTGATTATTTTTTAATTCAATTTATTATTAAACTCTTAGCCACCCCTCATGTTTACGAGCTAACGCGGAGGGCACGGGCCTATCGAACCCAGCCTAAACCCTCGGCTATCTTGATATCCTTACACCTATATGAAAGACCAAAAGTGAGGCGACACTGACCATCTACATTGGGGATGGTGCACCGATGCATACCGCATGAGGAGGTTGTGGTATTCCTCATAACAGTCGATAGTTGTCGGTCACGAAGGAGGTTCGACTTCCCATCGCACGCGACCATTGAGAATTAGGCCGCAGTATGTCAGCTCTAGTGAAGGGAGGAGGCAGCCTGATTGTCGGACATCAGTGGAAAAAGAGGCGGCACAACCAGCATGCCACTGATGGAAAAGAATTCACGGCCAAAACCGCTGTGGAGGCTGATCCTACGCCTCTGGTAGCTTCAACGGCAACCGAGCAGCATCCACACGACGTCGTCACTTTACAAACCGAACAGACTCTAGGTTGTTTGGAAGTTTGGGAGACTAGGGGTGGTCACACCCCCTCACTAGCTAGGCCAGTCAGTTCCCCACCTCAGGCCGGTCCGTGCTCCGTCGCCTTACTGGGTCGCCACCCAATAGGGCTGGGCCACCCCCTTATGGGCCACCCTTTAAGGGCCAAGACACCCTTACTTGCTTCCACATTGTAGACCAGGCTAGAACTTGGCATAGTGGGATGAGTCTACGATGACCCATCCTAGACTGAGTCAGGATGGGTCAGTTCGACTGGGACAGACTGTACATGGCCCCACTGGGCCAAGAAACACTTAAAGGGCCTTTTCTTGAGAACTAAACGTATGTTTGACAAACCATGTGTGGTGTTGGGATCCATGGAGTGAGACAGCCCTTTTTCCCATACTCCATGATTGTTTTGGAGAAACATGTAGTACAGCCAGGTGGATCGCACCCGAATCCAACTAGGCCCTTGGCATTGAAATTCCTATAACACACAGACCGGGCATTCGATTGATGCGTCTTATTTTGCGTTAGAACCCTTATGACATGGTAAATAATTTGGGAACTCATTTGTGAGACTTTGTGGAATTTTTAGTAAAACTGATGGATTGTGGAGTGATTCTCCCAAGCGTGCAACATATGAAACCCTACAACAGAGTGAGACTTGACAACTGCTGATTTTTTGACTCTGTGTGACTCGATAGCCTAGTGGGGAGCACCTCTGTGTGATGCTACAGACCCACGAGGGAGAACGCCTCTATTTGATGCGGCAGACACATAGTACTAGATAGGAGGAGTACCTCAGCAGGACATGGTGTGGAGCGCATCTGTGGGACATTACAAAATGACAATACTAGACAGAAGGAGTACCTCAGCAGTCTTAGGTTAGTGGGAAGCGTCTTTATGTGATGCGGTAGACCCACTTTACTCAATGGAGGAATATTTCTCAAGAAGCCAAGGTGTCTGATGTTGTGAATGCGGGTGTTACTTGTTACAATCCATAGAGAATCTCGTGGATGGATATCAGCGGTCATTGAGATCCCGTGTGGGTCACCATCATAATCTTGTTTTTCTGAGTTGCATGCCTAGTGTGAGCAAAGACTTTTTCTTTTGTGGTGTACCTATGTAGCACTTTTATCTTTGTGTTGTTACCTATGTTGGAATTCTAACTACATGGTGTTATCTTTGTGGTGTTACGTGTGTAGTACTTCTATATTCGTGGTGTTACCTGTGTGGTACTTCTACCTTCGTGGTGTTACCCTTGTGGTATTCTTTCCTCATTTATAAGATGATCATATCTTGACAGCAAAGGTATATGTATGGGCATATACCTAAGTGGAGTTGATGTCTATTACTTTGTGCTTTCAATTTGTCGTATGGATTTGGGGTTTTCCTTTGTGGAACTCAAGAAGACCTACGAGGGTCTCGGGGTCCCTACTAAGTATCGTTATACTCACCCCGGCATGGGCTTTTCCCGCCCCTTATTGTTTCTTGTGCAGAAGATGTACAAAATTTATCAAGGCTAAGAAATCCATGACTGTACGGTGCTCAGAGGTGGACCATTTGGCATGAAATGACATGGGGAATACTAGCTGTGAGTTGTACATACCCTTCAGGTAGGATCCATGGTGGACAAACCGGTAGCTGCTTTTAACCTTTCATCTATTTTGTACTTTTCAGTTGTATTTGTAATTTTTTTAGTTGGGCTTGTATTCCGGCCCCCTTCACTATCAGCACACTTTTACTACAACAGTTTACTTTGTGTTTCTTATTTTTTTCATTCTACTCTGTGTTTTTGTACATGTTTAAAGGAAATTCCCTCCTGTTTTAGGGATTCGCCTTTATGGTGCTAGTCACCAGCCCCTAGCCTATGAAAGGCGGGTTTGGGAGGTTTATTAAGTAATACCCTTCAAATGTACAAGTCCCATTTTATGAAAATAATAGATAAAGCATGCTATTTTCGATATTTTACTCATAAAAATATATTTCAGCCATATAAAAATTCATGTTATTTAAATAATCTATAAATTTTCAAAACCTATTTCCATTAACAAAACCCCAGAAAAGGAAGGAGACTTTTATTTTTTTCTTTTAAAAACATTAAAGGGTTGAATATGAATCCAAATATCAAAATATAAATTAAAATAATTTTTATAATCCTTTTATATAAATATTAATAAATATTTAAAATATTATCAAGAATATTAACATATAGTAAAATTTTTATAATTTAAAACATTAAACATTTTAAATGATATTTTTTAAACAATATGTTCCATACCATATTAAAATATTTTAATTACAAAACCCTTGAAGGAATAAAAATATAAAAAAATTAAGTGACATATTAATAATAAAATTCAATGTATGAAATATAAAAGGGTATTTATATACACCTCATAAAATAAGGTTGGTGTATAAAAACAATGTATGCCTCAATGAAAGGTGATTGAGACGAAGTCCCTTAATATGAGCCTCATTTATTAAGTCTGTCATTATATACATGAATGAAAATAATATGTTAGATATTTAAATTATTGATAAAATTTTATTATCACAAAGCTCAGTTATAAAAATGATGTATACAATGACTTAGTAAATTATGTCTTCACAGGTTGTTTTTACTATATTATGTTTTTGTGGCCAAATGATAATGTTTTTTTGAGTATGGTCTAGGTTCTCATTATAAAACATATATATAACAATTTTAATTCAATATTTTCCATATTTATAAATAAATTATAATTTAAAACCCTATATTTAAATATTCTTATGAAAAAAGAGACAACTATACAATAATGGAGATGATAGGTCATACGTACGTATGAGTAACATATCCATTTTTTAATGATCGTTATGGAAAGAAGGTAAGAAATATTAATCTTTATAGATTTGTTTTTATATCACAAATATCATATTATTTAATCATATATATTTTTATATTAAAATATTAGGATGTAAAAGGAATCATATATCTTTGAGGAGACGGTAGTCTACATATCCACGAATGATGTTAAAATATTTTCAGTGTGTGAAAAGGTAATAAAGAAAGAAAAATATTATATTTCCATAAAGATAATTATCTCATTAATATAAATATTATTCAATTAATATCATATATTATTATTATTTATACCCTTAATACCTTCAATGTAACATGTTAGTGAAAACACTTAACATCAATTTGTGACGCAATAGTCCACCATAGACAGAAGCGATGTTATTGTATCCCCTATGATATGAAATTTAGAAAAGGTTTATATGATAAAATTAATATAGAGGTATAATTATGTCATAAAAATGACTAATATAATACTTAAAGTTTATTTAAATAATTGTTTTATTCCTTGAGAGGTTGTGATGAAAGAACAAACAACATCAGATCACAATGTTGTCGTACCCCATACACTTGAATGATGCATGTGTATCCCATTTGATGGAACATTGTGAGATTTTATGTAGAAAACATATGATAGAATATTTAATTATATTTATGATACTTATTTTATTATATATTCATGTAATATGAATAATTGAGGGGGGTTTAGATGAAAATAAAAAAAATGGTCATTGAGGAACGTTGCATTTTTTTTGGGTAAATCCTTTTGTTTTGCACTGATGGACTTCATTGGTTTAATTTATTCTAATATTTATGATTCTATGATGAGAGGATTCATTCTAGTAGGTTATTCAAGAAGGGGTTGGATGTTCCAATGGTCTTGAGAGGTGTGATGATGTGGGTAGAGTGAGATTATTTTTATAGTGGAAGGGATCTGCCATTCTTGAAAATTTAAAAATGTAAAACAATTGGGAGGTATATCATATATAATGTTACTCAAACAACAAACCAAATTAAATACAAGTGGGAATATGGTCTAACTATTTCATAAATTGTGTTTGTAAAAGTTTCTTGGACATTCGACTCCATACGATTACCGTTTAACCACTATGTAAACTCATTTTTAACTTAATAGATGTAACTAATATTAAATTATTTCAATAATATATTTTTAATTTTTTTTTTGAAATTAATATAAATTATAAGTTTTTATAATTAAAAATATATAATCCAATTTTTAAAATATAGAATATATATTTTTTTATAAATTAATATAAAATTAAACTTATTGAAAAGGGGTCCAATGAGTTTTTGACGTAGAAAAGTTCCAATGACTGAAATGTTTTTAATTCCAATTTTAATCTGAAATGAATTCAAATGACCTAATTTTTTTTATTGATTTGTTATTAAACATATTATAGTATAAAACAAATTTTAAACCTAACATAACTATATAAATAAATTATAAATAATATTGTTTTTAATTAAAATTTAGTGTTTTAAACTATTTATAAAAAATGAAACTTCCTAGAAAAATACAAAACATTCACCCTTAGTAAAACCTGATATTAAAATTTCAAAAAATGACTTTTATTATATATAATAACAATTGTAAAATAAAAAAATTTATTTTTAAAATCACTGCACCATTAAAATGCGGTAAAATTACTTTTCATAAAAATATTGTTTTAAGCATAAAACTAGATTTATTTTTATCTTATGCCTATGAAATATATTAGATAAAGCTGAATATATTTTATAAACTTGTTTAAACAAAATATAGTTAGTTCTACTAATACCCACTAATATATAAGCTATGTGATAACTATCATATTAAATAATAATATTAGCAATATACTGTTTTTTCATTTAACTTGTCCTTGCGAGCAACAAAATATTTTTAAGAAACTCATTGTTGTGTGTCACTAATGCTTTTGAAAATAGAATCCCTTTTAATTTAAAATTACTATATAATTCATAAATATTAACAAATATGAAAAGTTATTATTTTATCATTACCTAGGTTGTCACATTCTTCCCCTATGGGAAATTACATCTTAACAATTTTATTCACTTATCAAACAGATGTGAGTATGTTTCACTCATATAATTTTAGATTTCCATGTTTCTTTATAAAACATATGTTGTTTTAATAAAACCTTAACCTGGTGAATTACCTTTTTCCAAAATTCATGATCTCTATGGTCAAGAATATGAACTAGTCGTTACTCATAAGAAATGTAATCTTCCAACTGAACAACATCATGGCTCAAAACATGAGATGAATGGAGTGTATACTTCCTTAACATTGAAATATGAAATACATTTATACCTAGTAAAAATTAATAGGCATGTCCACTAATTAGTAAACTAATCTTACATTATATATGATTAAAATGGTTCAATAAACCATATACTCAACATCACCTTCTAACCAAAACAGTACAGTCTTTTCATTGGAGATAAATGTAGAAATACATGATAAAATTCATCAAAAGAAAGATATTTCCTTTGGATATCCACCTAAATTTTCCACATACTCTAAACTATTTACATGTATCATCAAATCAACTAAACATTCTCTGATTTTTCCACTACCAACTCTTGTCTTGTAAACTTCTTTTCTACAGCATTATCCTAAAAGGATGGTATCTGACACCACATTCTATATAATTCCTCAAATGGCTCCATAAATATACTGGAATGAAAAATATTATAATAAAACTCAACCAAAAAATTCCTTCAATCCCAAATAACAATGTAATACATTTAGAAAAAGCAGATAATATCATCCATTTTTGGAATCATCTTGTCAGATTATCCATTAGATTGAGAATAGAAAGTTATATTGAAATTTAATTTTGTACCTAGAGACATCTAACTTCCTTTCCAAAAATTATAAGTGATCCTAGTATGACAATTTGTACAATGGAGATAGTCACTCTATATATCCTGATAATATCCTTTAGTTAAATTCGAGAAAGCTGATCTAAATAAATTGTGTCTTGAATGGGAAGAAATGTTTATATTTTTTTAATTGATAAAAAATTTACCAAATAAAATTATTACCTCAATATTTATTTTGAAATCCTACAATGAAATCCATTGATATATTCTATCATTTCCACTCTTTATTAGAAAAATAATGAAACATTTTTTGAATTCATTAATTGAATCCCACGTCGTAAAAAGTGTTAACAAAATATCTTATATATAACAAACAAATGGTGTTTGAAGTTTATCTAGATTAACACATTCCATATTTGAAAATTTGATAACATTGGTGGGAAGTGAAAACATTCACATGGAAGAGAAAACGAACACCCAAATACTATTGGAGAGTGTTAGATAACATGGTTCGAAGAAACATAATGTAAACAAATTTATAAACCATTGATTCGTGAAGGAGGTCATTGAAATCATCAAAATTATGATAATATGAAAAACAAATTATTCAAGATACATTATATATAATTGAGGAATTGTTTCTCATTATATAAATATACAGAAATATACTTACTTGATATTTTTTTATTTAATAATCACAATTTCATCCTAATAACATTCCTACAAATATTAGGAACATCCATAACAATAAATTTAACTATCATAGACAATATGAATCCTTATATTAATCAATAATTTAAAACTAATGTCTGAATATTTATTGCATAAATCCCATTAAACTAAAATCTTATGGAAATATAGACCCAAAAAATCATTTTCCAAAAGTACCTTAATCACTTTAAGATCTCATCACATAAAACCTCAACAGTGTGACCAAATCCTTGAACTTGTGGTTAAACTTTTAAAATTTTGATCTCCCCCAAGCATCCATCACTTCACTAGATTCCCCAACATCGACCATAGTAGTAGATAAAGACATTTCCACACCATTACACTTACAATATTGATGGTTTCCACCCAAGATAATCATATTTAGACATACATTAGAATAATTCCCTAACTCATTGAAGCTAAATATCTTACCATTATCTTTTCATTTCATGCCTGATCATCTCCCTTATATTCATGAGCCACATGACCAATATTACCACATTAACAAGACATCACATACATTGATTGAAAATTCAAGGTATGGATTTTAACAAAATTGTCACAAGATTTAGATTTATGTTTCATACCTATATACTTCTTTGATCAATGTTATCCCATTACCTACTGATTGGGCCTCATCTTTTTATTGTTATCATAGGACATATAATATTCATCAATACTAAATTTCTATTTTCTCATAATATATAAAACTTTTATCATAAATTTTGAACTCATGAGAATCTAATTCCTATATATATATTTTATATAATCCCTAGTAAATGTAAATTGTCTCACTGTCAAGATCCTAGACGAAACTAGACATGTACCCTTCCAAACGAGAGAAGTATTATTCATATAGAGGCATTAAATCATCTTCATTTTGTCACAATTTCATGACTTTATTTTCTAATATATGTTTTAAGATCTATAGTAAAATATTCTTAAGATCCCAAACATTGTGGTGGTATTACCATGTTTAAATTTTGTATTGAATCTATTAAATTTGGTTAATGGAATTTTTACAATGTATACGAGGTGACTCAGGGGTGTTCTTGGAGCTCTGGACATGAAATAAAGGCAGAAATTTCCATCTATTTCATGTTTCATGGTCGACACATGGTTTTAGTAAACCATGTATGGGGGAGTCTAAAAAGTGGAGACTAGGACATAAAATTTCTACACAGTTGGAAATTTATTTTTAAAACCATGAAGAATCCCTAGTTAATCATGCAATATAGAACATTCTTGAATAGAGACTAGAGAAAAATTGGAACATGGTTTGGAAAAGCATGCGACCAAACCATGTTCCCCATTAAATGCAAATTTTTATCTTTTTCCCCCTTAGTATTTTAATTTTATCACCAAATTTTACTCCATGTTCTTCTTTCATAGCACTATTGATGATCCAAAATAACCAAAGACTTCTAAAATTAAATATACATTTATTTTAGGCCATTTTGAGTAACATTGGGTGCATATCGATTCTATGGTTCTTTCCAACACTCCTCTTGGTTCTCTTTTCAAGAATTGGGATTTTGGTTTCGTTTGTAATCACTTAAAGCCCAAAAAACCTCTTTCTTCAGGAGATCTATGGTTGGGGCTTCAAATTTTGTTTTGATTCAAAGTGAAAGGCTGCAGATAGGCATGTTTTCATCAATATATTTGTGGTAATTTGTCTATAAGTTATATCCCATAGACTTGATGTTGATTTTTACATGTGGGTTTGTATTATTTCTTCTTTCTAATTGTGAATTTGATGAATTTAGTGTTATTTAGTAAAATAGTATTACGAAAAAAGAATTGAATCCCTCATGATCCTCATGTAAGTTATTGAGGATGATTATAAAGGTTATTTTCCCCCATGGGGTGCACCAATACTCTCAAACATGGAAAATTGTAATGTCCATCATAGAGATGATTTGAGTTAAGTTAGGTCCCATGGTAAATATGTTGAAATTTTAGTTTGAATGGAAGTGAGGAGCTAAAAGTAAGGTGTCCAGTTTTTATCATTGAAGAAGTGGTTTTTTGTTTAATTTTTTTAGATTTAATGAAATATAGATTGTGAAGGGTAATTTGTTGATTTTATAAGTCATGTGAATGATAAATCAAAAAAATGGGTTAAGGTATGTAAATTAGAATGTGTAAATGGGGTGATGCATGTGAATTGATCAATGTGAAAAATGGGTTAATGAATGGGAATTGCTTAATATCATAAATGGGTTAAGGTATGAGAAATTGAATTGGGAAAATCATTTATGCAATATAAATGGTAAATATTTCAATGGATTTTATATCGATGTTATTTTACACGATAAATGAATAGGAAATGTGGATGATTTTTAGTTTGTTAACACGGAATGTAAATTAAATTGATGTTTATTGTGTTTCATTGATAATAAAGAATAAGGGGTATTTTGGAACAATGTTAAATGTTTAATGATAAATTAATGGTAATTTGAAAATCAATCATCATGGTATGTAATGAGAATGATTTATGTAAATAATGACTTGTGCATGGTGATTTGTTTTATATATTTATGAATATTTTTTTTGAAATGGTATTAGTTGTAAATGGATAATGAACCTTGTTCACATAGATTTGTGGTTGTTAGGTATTGGACATGAGAATATTTTCCCACTAGTCTAGTTATACTAAGGCCCTAGACCGCACCCCCTAATTCATGGGTTCAGGAAGGTGATCGAGGATCTATTCCCCTAACGATTTCGTTTGATGAGACTTCTTAAACTGATGAACCAATGTAAGTGTGATGTATATGGTTATGAAATGTTTATCCTTAGTGAGATAGGAAACTTTTATTATTAAATAATTTATAGTAATTGTCCAACTTCGTATGTGGTGAAAATGATATAGATGCCTAACCAATGGAACAAGTGATGAACAAAAAATATGTTATTAAAATGTTTAAAGTTAATATGGATAACTAATGTCACCTAATTTTTCTTTTTTTACTTTTTATTCATTTAGTAATTTCATGAATTTTATGTTATACTAGATATTTTATAGACACCGTTTGAGGTGGAATATTGATTTTTACTAACACCATTCTTGGCCCTCTATTGGATAGTCGAGTAGTTTATTATGGTTCCAGGTTAGGACAAGGGAAAGGGCACTATGCTTGGGAGTTGAGTTGAGGTTGAGATGTGGATGGATGGGTATCTGAACATGGAGTCAGGATCCATTTTATGGATTCATATTTTGGTATTTATTTTTGGTTTTCTTTAATCTAGCACTATTAGTAGGACATGACATAATTATTTTTTGGTTGTGGTTTTTACCATATTTAAGGATTTTCCACTAATGTATATTCCTGGTCTATTGTTTATTGTTTTTTATTTCATATGATAACATTTGTGGATTACTCTGTTAAAGAGGGTATATTTTCCCCACATTATCTAATAGTCCCTAACTACTATTTGAAAGCTTCTAGTGTACGGGGAGGTGCACTGAGGTCATATGACAACTTGACTTAGGGAGCTGGTTTAGTGGCTTTTGCTTCGAGGATATGAAAAATTGGTATCACTGTGGTTTTTTGTTCCTTACTATTTGGGAATGGTAGATAAGAGATTAGTATCACTACTAGAAATCTGACTTTTCCCAACGCTTCTATACCAACGGTTTGCAACAACAGTTGGTATAGGTATTTTTTCCCAATGGTTTGGCCAAACCGTTGGGAAATCCTACTTTGTGGCCACCTTTCCCAATGGTTTTGGAAAACCATTGGGAAAGGGTATAGTTTTCCCAACAGTTTGGCCAAACCATTGGGAAAATTCTACTTTGTGGCCACCTTTCTCAATGGTTTGGCCAAACCATTGGGATAGGTATACCCTTTCCCAACGGTTTTGGAAAACTATTGGGAAAATTCCACTTTGTGGACACCTTTCCCAACGGCTTGTCCAAACCGTTGGGAAAGGGTACACCTATCCCAACGGTTCGCCAAAACTATTGAATAAATTCCAGAATCAAGAACTATACCAACAGTTGTCAAAACCATTGGTATAGACCTATTCCAACGGTTTTGACAACCATTGGTATAGGTCCTAAGAATTTTTATCATATCTAATTACCGAGAAGATTATATAAATAAAAATTTAAAATAATTATGACAATAAATATATATATTTATGTAATTATGTACACAAAAGTCATTTTATGTTAGTGGTTAAGTCATTCAATGATAAACTAGGGGTCCTGGGGATTAAATCCCAGCGAATGTTTTTTTGAAATACACATACCAACAGTTCCATAACTGTTGGTATAGATTTTCATATTACTTATACCAACGGTTTCCAAAACCATTGGTATTGGTCTATACCAACAGTTTTCGCAAAACCGTTGGTATAGACCTATCCCAACGGCTTACTTGGCAACGGTTCTCCAAACCATTGGTGTAGGCTATACCAACGGTTTGGAGGCCTATACCAACAGTTCCAAACCGTTGTTATATGTTAGTTTTCTAGTAGTGCATGTTTTGATCATTGGAAATGAGATCATGCTTGGGAGTAGCTAACCCATGTACTAGGGAAGACCAAAGTACCCATTGTGAAAATTGGCCTTTTGATATGTATTCGTATAGTTTAATGATATTTAACAATTTTTTTATTCATGTTTTCTATGAAGTTCTTATTTTATGATATTTTATTCTAGGAATAATGGCACAATGTTTTTCATTCATGCATCATTATAGGAACCTAGGGATGTTAGTGGAAGGCATCATGGTAGGCACACAAAAGAAGGGTGTATATAACATGAAGTGTATAAATAATTTCATATCCCTTAAAATTTTTAAGAACGTAATTTAAAATATACGTGATGAAAATTGGTAAATGTAAATAAAGGTAAATAATTGTTATAAATTTATTTTAATTTAAAAGTTAAGAGTGAGTTAAAAAGATCGTTATAGTATGTTGTAATGACTGAAAGGTTCATAAAAGATAAAGATTTCTATTTTTAATATGTGATTTGGTTTACCCACATTAACCATGATCTATGTTAGGAATGGTTTAGGTCTGTATTAGAGGTGTGTTCATGACCATTGGGATAGTGTATGTGGAATGGGTTGTTTAAGGATGATGGTGTAAATTTTTTCAATACACGGTTTACTCCTATCTACCTTCCTTTGAATTGTCTTTTGAGAAAAATGTTTTTAAATAGGGATTCTAATAAGGTAGTTGCTTTTTAAACACTAGGTAAATGGAATTTTGAAAATGTGGATGCCTGAGTTTCAAAATGGGTATGTTAAATACCTAAGAATGTGTAAAAATAGATATTTTGGGGGATCTAGGTAGTGATTTTTTCTCATGCTTCTAAAATAGTAGTTTTTATCGGTGGTTTGTGTAGTAGGAGTTCCCTAGTTTAATAAACTATATTTGTTAGGCTTTTCTGGGGTTTGATGTATGGTAAAATAGATTTTCTTATTATAACCTCGATATGGATGTATCCTCTGGGTGAAGATATGTTGTTCAATAATCTGATTCTTGAAACCATTGTGTTATGCGATCATGTAGGGTTTATCTAGGACCTTATGGATAGAAGCATGGTTTTTTATGACCATTCTATGATGGGACCTTGATAGTTGTTTTTTGTTACTTCAGAGAGGGTGTTTGGATCGTAGTTAAGATATATATATATATATATCATTTGTGTGGAACCCATATTAAATGGTATATTGGTGCACTACGCAATTTTTTTATTCGAATAGTGGTAAGAGTGACAGTGAGCAACAATTTGTTTGTGGATTGTTGTGTATGGATTAGAGAAAGGGCCAATGGATTTTTCTTATCGTGAATCTAGCATATGGAGTTAGTATCGTTCTACCTTTGAGTTATCCTATAAGAGAATTCAGATGAGGTTTCTAGTTAGTTTGGGTGTGTATGACACATATAAATTTCTTACAATTTGGCAGTGGTACATAGAGAGTGACTTCTAGTGAGATATTGTCTTAGAGGGAAAATAGAGAAAGTTGGATGTTTTGGTTATGTGAGTTGGTCTATTGTTATGTGTTGATTTTTTTTAGAAATTTAGGGTAACTACAAGAGAGGATATCCTAGTGTTGAAGGTGTGCAAAGATGTGAAAAATGTGTGTTTACTTCATAGGTGTAATCAAAGACAATTCCTTTCATTGTGTTTTTTTGTAAAATTGCATGGTTATGCCTTGGTTTCTTTCTCAGGAAGGAACCTAAGTGCTTCTAGATGATATATGGTTGGAATTGAATGGTTGTATCTTTTAGATCTCTAGACAATCAATTTTTAGGATTATTAATGGAGGCCTAGATCTTGATTTTGGGAAGACAAGACATGGTTGAATGATGTGGGTATGGATGCTTTATTATTAATGTGACACCCAGGGTGACGGTAGTCACATGGTTGGGAAAAATTTTATGAATGGTTTGGTTCTTGGTTGAGATATTGATAATGAATTTAGGACAATGAGGAAGATGGAATAGGAGTAATGGTAAAGTGATTATGTGGGTGTTTGGGCTGGGCTCTTGTGTTGCATGGCTCATGTGATCAGTAGTCAGTTTTATTGTGTAGTTATAGTAATGATAGGGTCTTTATGGAATCTAAGGAGGACTAGATATATGCATGTCCTGGGAAGTCATGATGTCATTTGGGATGTGTACATAGAGGGATTGGAAGTAATCACTTGTTATTTTCCATGAAATCATTGGGAATCATGGGTTTTATGAGATATTGTTTATCTTTATATTTGTTTGAGTTTTCTTTGTGTTTTTGTTTTGAATTTCTAGATGAACTCTAGAACAAACAAACTAGTTTTGAAGGGGTAGTCTTAAAAGAAACATTGGTTCAAAACTGCTTGGTAGAGATTTTTGAAGCATGGTTAGTTTGTTTGGTAACTCCAGTTGGGTTTTGCTGATAAGGTGTGGATAAGATGTTATGGGAACGGAATTCCAGGACTTTAAAATGGTGAAGGTTTCCCCACAGAAAGAGGTGACATTGATGATAACTAATTTGTGGTGGAGTTCACTAACAAGTACATAGTGTACATCAAGCTAGAGGCGATCATGAACAACATCTTAACATTTTCATGGTTATGGTAAGAGAGCTATGGACTTATGCTAGGTTAAATAAATTTTTTTTTGTTAGATGTTGGACATAATAGGGTTTTTTCTCAGGGGGTGGTGTTTGTGGAGATGGATGGTGGGAAGTTAATCATAAAAATCTTTGGGGGGGACCTCTGGATGGACCGAGGTTCGATGAATCTCATGGTCTCCATTCTCAAAATATTTGAATGGGTATCAGGTGATGATTGTTTTGAGATAGATGGAAAATATAGATGGTCAAATGCATGTTTTTGGGTTTATCTTATGATATAAGCATGAGATTTGGTGGTGGGATTTTCTTTTGGAAGGTAAATATATGGACACTTTTAAGGAGGGGAGTGATGAACCAGTCCTGGATGAGTTGAGATGAGTGTAGATTTGATATTGTGGTATCATGATGCCATAGAGAAACCTATGAGGTGCACATTTAGTTCCACATAAAAATTCCAGGTGGGACTTCTATGTCGTGGTTTAATGATCCAAACATTCTCTTGGGGATAGTGTGGTTCCAAATGGAATTCGATATGCCTATTTTGAAGTTGTTAAAGGGTGTGGTTGGACATGAAAATGGTTCATGACAAGGGTGGTTGGGTTATAGAACCTAATTAGAGGTCAGGAATCGGCGCATCTATGTGTGATTGTGTGGACATGGAATTTCCTTATGTTTTAAGGAATATTGTTAATGTAATGTAGTTTCGTTACAATCGTGATGTTGAGTGTTTCTAGGATGAAGTAGCTAGGTGATAGCTTGACTCAGTTTGGAATAAGTGACAAAAATGCTATGTTAAAAATTTCATTCGATGAACATTTTTGTAGTGAAAAGAATGATTTGATGGTTAGAAATAGGTTTTATATAGAATCCATTCATCCTAATTCAATTTATGGATGATGAG
Organism: Viscum album; assembly: GCA_963277665.1. Taxonomy (NCBI): domain Eukaryota; kingdom Viridiplantae; phylum Streptophyta; class Magnoliopsida; order Santalales; family Viscaceae; genus Viscum; species Viscum album. Next base: position 696,898,329 of record OY728130.1, on the reverse strand, counting down.
AGTTCTTATGTTAGGAATGTTGATGGGTGCGGTGAATCATGATGATGTTTTGGAAGGTAGGTGATGCCTTGATGGTAGAAATACTGAATATCAGAAAAATGACACCAGTGGGTGTGTCAATGGATTGTGATAGCCCTTATGTGGGAAGGGTCTAGGGAAAGTTAAGTTGGAAGTATGTCAACAGTTTAAGATGGGTGTATTTGGACAATTCTTTCGGTGGTGGTCCAATGAGATTTAGTAAGAGGAACAGATGTGATAAGTTAGTACACACCTCTAATTCTTTGTTCTTAGTGGAAAGTACTTTTCAACGATGAAGTTGAACTTGATGGAGGTTATGTTTTTCTATTCTTAAAATGGATGGTGGAAGAACTTCCATCATTGGTGGTTTTGACCAAAAGGTTGGATGGCCATGTATGATGGCGTTCTCATGGATGTTTGGGAGAGATGTGTCGAAAAACCCACTGGGTATGTTGTGAAATTTGGGTTGAGGTTCTAGTGGTATTTTTCCATAGTGGATGTTCCAACTACCAGAATTTGGTGGTGGTTAGATAAATCATACGGTGTTGATCACCACCAAAGGAATGTGGAAGTTTGATAATGTGATTGTTGTTCAGGGTTTATGGACTCGAGTAAGAACCCTCTTGGTGTTTTAGTTTTCGTGAGAGGTGTTGGCTTGGATCTGGACCAGATGAGTACCTTAGGATGAAGGTTATACTTAGATTTTTCTTCGAATATTATAGTATGGAGTAAGGCCGTTGGAACATGAGTTCTAGACTAACGTAGGTTACGGAATGTGGTGGGAAAATCATGTAATCCATGGGTAATAACAAGGTTGGGTCACATTAGAATTTTGAAAGTGTGGGTAAGATGGTTCCATGTGAACTTGTCCATGAGTTGTGGAGAGGGTCAGGATGGTATAGTACTGATTAGATCTTACTCAGTTGTATGATGATATGTATGAATCTTTCTTCTATCATGATTTAGGCATTGTGCCAATGCTACCCTATAGTTTTCCTATGCTAGATGTTTGCTTTAATTTTTATGTTTAAATTGAGTATAATCGTGTTTGTATTACTGATCATAGAGGGAAAATCATGCAGGGAAAGAAAATTATTTTGGTTTGAGTTTTTTGGAAACCTGTTAATGTACCAGAATAGACACGGGAGAGTTAGATGGATATGTTGTTTGAGTGGCCCAATATCTATACCTTGGAATTCAGTGATTCATGGGTAGAGTGGCTTGATGACGGGTTATTATAAGTAGTGGAGGTTTTAGGATCTTAGAATTTATGGAAGTATGACCTTGTTTAAATTTGGGATTCAATATCTTAATTTTTATTAATGGAATGCTTTTTGGTTGAATGAGGAGAGTCGGTGTTTTTTTGGGAGTTTGAGACATGAAATAAATGCAATCATATTTCTTCAATGTGTGTTTCATGGATGGAATACAATTATAGTAAACTATGCCGGGGAAGGTTAAACAATGAAAATTTGGACTGAGGTATTCTGTAAGGTTCGCACAAGGTTTTTTAAAACATGTTGCATCCCCAGGTAACCATGTGAAAATAGACCACTCTTGGATAACGGCTAGAACATGGTTGGCATAATGTTTGGAAAACCATGTGGCCAAACCGTGTGCCCCATTAAAAGTAATTTTTTTCATTTACCCCTTGAGAATGAATGTGATTCACCTAATTTTCCTAACAATTAATATTCCTCAATCACTTGTAATGATAACAAATGGCCAAGTTTTCTTAAGAGTTGATCTTCTTTGATTATAGGTGGTTTTTAGTGATATTGTTTTCATATCAAAGCTCTATGAATGTATAACACTCTTCATGCTTCTCTTTTCTGGATTATGGATTTTGGTTTCATGCATTTTCTTCTGAGGTCCTAAATTACAATTTTTCAAGTGTATCATAGGTTGAGAATTCAAAGGATGATTGATTCAAAGTCAATTTCCATGGTTAAGTTTTCATTCATCTTAATATTTGTGGTAAGTGGACTATAAGATTTATCACATAGTCACTATATTGATTTTTTCTTGTACGGTTGGGTTATTGGTTCCTTCTTGCTGTGAATTTTAGATATTTTGTGATATTTGGTAAAATGGATTTCGAAAATGTTGAATTGAATCACTCATGATCAATGTCGGATGTGTTTTGTATAACTAGACCAGTTTAGGGAAACCCATGTAGAGTGTCAATATTCCCGAACAAGGAAAATGTAAAATGTAAAGCATATAGAAGATTTGTGTTGAATTATATCCCAGGAAAAATATATATACATGCTATTTTGAATGACAATAAGGAAATAATTCTAATGGCTTCTAGTTGTTAGCACGGCATGAGGGGTCATTTGAATTAATTTTAATTGGTTATATGTGTTTTGTGTTGTGAAGGGTAATTGGTGGATTATCAAAGGCATGTGAATGATAAATGGGTAACATGGGTAAAAATATGTAAATTATAATGTGTAAATGGGATAAGTGATGTGAGTTGACGAATTTTATAAATGGGATAATGAATTGTAAATTACTAATATTAAAAATGGGTTATGGTATAAGAAAAGAAATTGGGTAAAATCAGATATGCAATGTAAAGGGTAAATGTGCTAATGGGTTAGATCATGATGATTGTTTACATATTGAAGGAATATGAAATCTGAGTGGTGTTCAGTTGGTTAACATGGAATGTAAAAGAAAATGATGTTAATGGAATTTTATTGACAATATGGAATAAAGGATCATTTTTTATAACATTAATGGTTTAATGAGATATTATTGGTAAATGGTAAATCTGTCACTGGGATATGACATGAGAATGATTTTTTTATTTAATGAGTAATGAATGGTGATTTGTTTTTTGTATTATTGAATATGGTTTGTTAAATGGTATAAGTGGTAAATGGATAAATAACATGTCCACATGGATCATTAGTTGTGGGGTATTGGACTTGAGGATGTATACCCAAGGGTTGGGTTAGACTAAGGCTCTAATCCCCACCCCATAAGCATAGGTTGGGGAAGGGGACTAAGGCTCTACAGCCTTAACGGTTTAATTTAATGGGAATTCTAGGTCTAAGGATCCAAGGAAAGTGTGATGAATATTTTTATGAAATGTTCATCCCTAGTGAGATAGGGAACTTTCATACTCCCTTATGTATAGTAATTGACTGGCTATGTCCATAGTGAAAATGATGTAAATGTCTATCCAATGGAACAAGTGATGAACATGGATTAAGTGATTAAAATGGTTAAAGTTATCATTGATAACTAATAAAACCTATGTTTTATTTTTTTACCATTTAATTTATTTAGTACATTTAGAACTATCTATTAGATTGAATATTTTGTATACATTTTTGGTGGTGGCCTACTAAGTTGTACTCACACCCTGTTGGGGAGTCCATTAGGAACCGAGTAGTTTTTCATGGTTATAGGCTAGTACATGGGAGAAGACCTTAATTTTGGATTTTTGATTGAGTTGTGCTTGGATGAGGATATGGACATGGATTTTGGACCCATTTTGGGGATTGTTTTTTGTATTTATTTTGGGTTTTCATCACTTTGGAATTCTTAGTATGACATTGCATGATTATTTTTTTATTATGGTTTGTACCCTATTTAGGAATTAGTATTTAATGCAAGTTTCTAGTTTATTATTATTATTATTATTTCATGAGATATATATTGTGTATTTCACTAGTAAATATGGTATAGTCTCCCCACATGATCAATTTGACCCTTATTGCTAACCAGAAACCTCTGGAATTAGGGGAGGTGTTCATGAGGTCATGGGTAGACCCTTTTAGTGGATTCCAAGACGGAGAGGTGTGATTGAGGTCATCTAGAATTTGATTAGTGGCCTCCAGGATGTGATGTTATAATAATTATGAACTAAAATATATTGTAATTAATCACATTCCAATGAATCAATCTATTTACTTTTTTTCCATTTTTACCCATTAACCAAATCTGATCAGCTTCACCTTCAAAATAATAAATTGAAAGAGTAACAATTTGACAAACCATGACATAAAATATCTTTTCTATGGATTTAAAAAATTCCTTCAACAAGAACATGGTTAGATTATCCTAAAAATAATGAGGGATGTTGTGTTATAAAATTATTTAATGATTTCATTTTCCTCTCTGGTAGATCTGGTTTCTCACATACATGGACACCACCATCATTTGTAACCCATTTCAATCGAGAAATCACTACAAAGAAACTTATCATATCCAATTATATTCATATTCCGATATGGAATCGGGAAGATATTTTCCACTTAGTCTATTCACACTACTGCATCCATGTTTCCTTTATAGAAACCCAATCTGAACAAACATACATTAGTTGAAGCAACATGGTAATGATAAATAATTTTATAGCATTCTAACATAACAATAATGTAAAGTATTCTAATGGAAAACTATTAACACTATCTTAACAAATAAATTTATCTAAACCATTTCTCTGATACTAAATATAATTACTTGAATATAAAAACATACATAATCTTGATTTTATGTCAATAATTTACATTCATTAACTTTTATGATCTTTTTAGGTTTATAGTTTAAAAAAAAATAAGTTGATAACTCATACATTATAAAAATCACCAAAATAGAAAGTGGGAACATCCTATTAGTATCAATAATAATAAAATATATTTTAAAAAATCATGTTTTTCTTTCTTGTAAAATCCCCTTGGCATTTAACTTAACTCCTTCCATTGACATACCAATCCTTAAATAATGTAAAAACATTTAAAACATTACATGATACCAAAAGAATTTAGTAACAGATTCACAAAGAATGAAAAACATTATATCTACAAAAACCCGAAAAATTTATTATAAAGAAATATATTTTAACCCTTAAGAAGTCATGAATAAATTCCATTTAAAATAAGATTACGACAATCTTTTTCTTAAATCACAAGATTACTATAAGACCCATATAAATCATAGATAAAATAAGAAGTTCTCTTTGGTTTTGAATCAAATTTTAATTCTTATAACTAAAATAACCATGATGTCGACATCCATACACGACACTCTTACAAATGGATTAACTTTAAGGTTGACTTCCAGTCCCAAAAAGATTAGAGGGATATCATGGACCAACCTATAATTGTTTTATCATAGAACCACCTATCATTGGATTATCACAGAACCAACAACTTAAATGGCTCAGAGGCCTTCAATTTTGTAATCATCTTTTTTTATTACCCTTTTAAGGGTTGAAGGGGAACCCTTACATGGCTTGTAGGCTTCATGACATTATAGGACATGAAGGACTTAGAGGAATTCATCCCATACTATGAATATTTGAAACCAACCCTCCCCTTTTCCTATATCATGATTAGTTTTCCACCTTCGCTTGATATCTTAGCTATATGTTCTATGTAGAGATGCATAGGACTTGTACCGATGGAAATTTCCACAGCCTCTCATTCTTCCAAACCCGATATCTCTTCTCTAGTGAATGCACTATCTCTGAGTCCTCCTCTGGAGCTTGTTCTTTATAGAATCTATCTATATCTGGATAATTTCAAAATTTCACAAATTACATGCCATTTTCACTCGTAATAAAAATTTCATGTTATTGATATAATAAATACATTTTCAAAACCCATTTTCAATAAAAAAAATACACAGAAAAAACAATATGTGTCTTCTTTTAAAAAAAACTGAAGGATTGGAGAGGTTGAAAAATATAAAAATAAACATAAAATCATCCATAAAATTATTTCATATTCACAATAATATGTTTGTAAAATGATATCAATAATATTTATATGGATATAAATATTTCAACTTTTAATCTTTAAACATTTTAAAATATATTTATAAATCAATATTTCTCATTCAACATAGAAATATTTGAATCATAATCCACATGAAGGAATAAAAATTAAATTAATTAAATAACATTAAATTAATTAAATTAATTGTATGATATATAAAAGTGGATGTATATACACCTCATAAAAGTATGTGGGTGTATTGCATCAGTATATGCCTCCATGAAAGGAGATTTAGACAATGTCAATTTTCTTGAGTCTGACATATCATATATATCTTCATCAACCGGAATACTAAACTTATGTTAATTATTTACCTTCTTAAAACCCATTTTAATGATTATATTTAAATATATTTCAATTATTAAAATTTTGTGTAAAACTAAATAATCAATTAAGTATAAAGTGGGTTTTTTTAATATATTCAGTTTATGTGGAAAAAAGACTATGGTCGGGTGACTATGGTCACAGAGGTCATCATATAAACACATAAAGAATTTTGATAATAATATAATTGTCTTATTAATATATAAATTATTCTTTTAAAAAAATCATCAAATATGGATATTAAAATGAAGTAATGTTACTATCATAGAGATGGTAGGTTGTACGTATGCATGAGGGAAATTCCCATTTTTCGATGATCATTATTTAATGAGGGTATGAAAAATTTATCATTCCATAATAATATTTTTATCATAAATAAAATATTATTTAATCATTATCACTTATATATATTATTATTTTTCTGTAAAAGGGATCGCATTGATTTGAGGAGGTGGTAGTGTTCATGTCCAAGAAAGATTACATCACCTTTTTAATGTGAGAAAATATAATAAATAAAATGATATATTAGATTTATATTAAGATAATTTTGATAAAAATATATTACTTATTTTATTAATATAATTTACAATCCGCATATCTACCCTTTTTACCTTCCATGTGACATGTTAATAAAAACGATTCATGTCTCTTCATGAGGCGGTAGTCCACCATACACATGAGCGATGTTATCTTATCCCCAATAGTATGAAATAAAAAGATTGAATATGATATAATGAATGCAGTGGTATTATTATGTCATAATAATAATAAAAATAATATATATTACAGTATGTCCATCATTATTTCCAAATTTTAGATATGGTATTGGGAGAATGAAATACATCGGTTCACAAGGCGGTTTCCCACAGTACACCCGAACAATTATTACATATCCATTAGATCGAAGTGTGCATGGATGTAGGTAAAAAGATACAAAAAAGTATAATTATATTCATTATACCAAGTATATTATAAAATTAGGGTAAAAATAAGAATTTAATATGTTTTAGATGGAAATAAAACAAAATATTTCATTGAAGAACGTTACTTCTACATCAGGTAACTCTTTTTGGTTTACACCAACGGACACCATTAGTTTGATTTATACCCCAACTAAGGATTCTAGGATGATATTATGGATTATGAGAGTTTATTTTTGTAGGATTTGGAATATAAAAATGAATATATAGGTTTGAACAAGTGGGGAGATTGAGTTTTTTATAGATGATGGTTAGTGAAATTCTTATAAGTATAAAAAGGTAAACACCATTGGGATGTATACTATAGATAATGCGCCTAAAAATGACAGTAATTATATAAAAGTGGTTATATGGTATAAATATGTCCATACAATGTTATTTTAAAAGATTCTAGGTCACATGGGTCCTTATGATTAAAGTATAACAACTAGGTAATCTTATTTTTTCCATAATCACAGTAATTGATTTTACTTTCATTCACTAATATTATTGGAGTTATTTTTTGAAATTAATGTAAATTGTAATTTATTTTGATTAAAAATATGGAATAAATTATTTCCAATTTAAAGCATAAAAGTGGTGGAAAATAATTTAAAGTTATTCCCCCAGACAAAACAAACAATTAGTATTTAATGTTGAAAAGTTTTAATGTTTGAAATGTTTTTTTATAAATAAATTATATGAGAAATTGATTCAAGTGACCTACATTTTATATATTTATATATAATTGAACTAATTATACTTTTATAAAAAATAATATATCATTTAACTATAAAAAGAAATTAAAAAAATGTTCTTTTCAATTAAAATCCATTGTTTTCACTATTCATAAAGAAATGAACTTTCTCCAAAAAAAATTACCAAACAATCAAACAAGGAAAATTTTAATATCTTGATTTCAAAAAATCAAGTGTATTTTTTCAAATTATATTTAAAAATGTTTTGAAATATAGAACTACTACAAAATATACATTTAACAACATTGGTATTAATCAGTACTAGTAAAAAAGCACGAATAAATGTTGTCTTTATCACCAATAAAGAACGCACTCAAAAATTTAACCCCTTGTCAACAATTTTTCTTATCCCTGATAGAGGGAACCTTCATATGAACCTTTTTATCCCTGTTAAATGGTTTCCTTTATCAGCGCTTTATTTTTTGTGCTAATAAAGGCTACCCTTTAACAGTGCTTCATTTTTAGTGATGATTTATGGTACCCTTTATCACAGCTATATTTTTAGCGCTCACAAAGCAATCCTTTATCAATGATTTTTAAGTGTTGATAAATGTATGAATAAATAAAATGAAATAATTAAATATAAAAAATGTGTATATTAAAAAAATATTTCAGATTTTATTAATTTAATAATTTTTGATAAAAATGAAAAAATTGATTATACTATATATATATATTAAAAATACTAATAAATTGTATGTATTTAATATATAGAGAAATGAAAATAAAAATAAAAGAAATAAAAATAAAAAATAAGTAAATTGGTAAAAAAAATTAACATTTTATTAGTTAGAAATTATTGATAATGTTAATAAATATTATATATTTAATATATAGATATATAATAATGTATATAGATATGATTTATATAATACAAAATATTTTTTATTCTTTACAATAAATAGTAATATATTTTGGGAATAATGGTTTTTAATTAAAATTTAATATGAAATAAAAATAAAAAATAATTTCATCGAATAATTGACATAATTGAATATTGATTCATTTTTCAATTTATAACCCCGATCAAATGAATTATATTTATTTCACATATACTTAATTAATGAATTTTTACATACATGCGCACAAACATAAATATTTTTTTGGTAATTTAATCAATTTATATTATTGATTATATATATATATATATTTAATATGTTTTAATATATTCATTATGTGTTCATATTTATTTCAATATATATATATATATATTTAATTATATTATATTAATCAAACTTATCCAAATTTTTAATATTTTACTCATTCTTAATTAATTAGTTTTCTCATTTTTAATATAAATTAACTTATGATTAAATATTCATTAATAATTTCAAAAATACATTTATAAAAAAATACATATGAATAAATATATTAATAAATGTATATTTAATATTTTTATACATTTATAATTATAAATATATAAATAAAATTTGTTTAACATGTATTCATATATTTATAAATAAATAAATATAGAAATATAATAATTTTGTTAAATAATGAATATATTTACGATGTTTATATATATATATAATTATATATATAGATAATGAAATAAATATTATTTTTTAAAAGAATTATTTATGCTAATATAAATAAATGATTATATGTTCAGTATATTATAAAAATAATTTTATAAAAATAATTTTTATAAGTATCATAATTATATATTATAATTATACTTTTTTTAAAGTATTATTTTTTCAAAAAAAATTATAATTATTTATCATCACTAAAATAATTGATGATAGAGATTCATTTTATCAGTGCTTATTAACATAGATCGGATAAAAGGTATTTATATCAACACTTCATTTGGAAGCAATGATAAACGTCCCACGATCTATTTTAAGAACCCGAACTATCACAAACTAGTTCGCAATATTGGAAGATCTCTACAAAAGCGACATGCTGCATGTGATCCTCATTATCGTATCCAAGCTCGAATATAGGCAATAATCATGGCTCAAACTATTCCAAGGCTCAAATCCAAGTCTCAAGTGATTTAACAGTTTAACGAAACCAAGGCTCAAATGACATCTAGGGTTATCGATATCTCTAATTTCTCTCAGTTATTCCCTGAACCTCCTCATCTCACATTTGTGTATCCCAAGACGTCTAGTTTCACTATCCTATATCAAAATAACTCAAAATTCTTTTTTTTATATGTCTTGATGTATCAGCTTCCCTCAATAGCATGTGGATCTCCTCAGGAAAACATTGGTGCAATCAAACATGAAATATTTCAAACCCAACATTGGGTCATGTTGTTGTGATGTAAAACAGGTTCTCAATACCTATATTCTATGACATATACCTCTTTCTAATCGCTAACTTTTAAAAAATTCTACATATAGTGGTCATTGATTTCATTTTATTTGGAACATTACATTGAAAATAACATGGATGATGAAATATCTAACATCATTGGGGTCTTTTATTATGTCAAGAAAAAATTGGAACTAAGAGGGTTGAGCGAGGAGGAACTAAAATATAAGATTATCGCCTTCTATTTGAAAGGTAATTCAAGAAGTTGTTTCCCAAAAATAATTTAGGAAATATCTAAGGCATGGGAATAAATATATAATGTTTTTTAATGAAATATTTTCCTTTGATAATGAGAATAGATATATAGTAAAAGTTTAATGGAATTATTTTGGACAAATATAAACTATTACAATAGGATTGGGATAGATTTACAGATCAGTTATAGAATGTAATAACCAAATGATTCTGATAAATCTATAAAATGAGATGAGAAAAAACATTATATCTATTTCATTTTGAGTCTAATTTATCTTACTACATCTTGTAAAAATATATCGTTTTCGGTTTTTATTTTTAAAATATTTCAATTTGAATTTAAATCATATGAGTCAAATGTAACGAAAAGAAAAATCAATGATGTTTAAGGTTCAATAATCCTTGGACTATATTATATAGGGAAAACGAATTTTGATATAAATTATAATTGATATTTTGATTTTCTTTGTTAAAATATAGTCAATAAATAAACAATTTTAATTTTTCATTTTCTAGAAATTACATCAGAATCATAGTTTTTTAGGAAAAAAAATACAATTTCATTATGTGGTGTTGATGAAGAGTACATTTTTTTTTAATTTATTGATCTCAATCCTTTAGGATTGATCAAATGATTTCTAAATTTGATATTTTAATTGAAAAATAACTTATTTAATGGGAAAATTATTCTATTATTTAAATTTTAAATAATTTTTTATTCATTCATGAATAAATAATATACCATGGAATTTAACTAATTTTAATAGAATTAGATATTATTATTGACTGATATAGATATAAAAAAATAATTTTAAATAGAATCTAATTTTCTGAAAATGAAATAATTTTTCATGGATAAAATCATTATACCATTCGATTACCAATTCAAGTAAGCTTTATTAGTTTGGATTTAACAATTTAATTGAATTATATATTCACTTTGTATTATTAATTCTCTTGAATTTTATAGTCTACTAATATAAACATAAATAGATTATTATGTCATTCTAGGGGTAATATGATTCCACACAAATGTGACCATCTCAATTACATGACATAAGAAAATGTTTCATTAAAATACATTACAATGACCTTTTATGTCAATACTTTTACTGAATTAGGAAATACAATTATATAAAAATCTCATGTATTCTTAAACTAATAGATTTTTTTGCAAAAAATATATCTAAAAACAAGATCCATAATAACCCTTCATTATTCTTATTCGAATCGAGCTCCTCACATATCATTTTATTTTTAGGAAAAAGCTCCTCATGCATAGATTTTATCCAATTATAATCCTTATCAGCCTCTCTAAATGATTTAGGATATACTCCAAAAATAAATGAGGTTTTTTATAGTCGTACTCTTTTAAGTTTTCACTAAACCTTTCAGATCAAAAATGAAACTTAATTCTCTGATTCCAAAATTAATTTTTCCCCCATTTGATAAAAATATATCCCAATTTGAAATGAAAATATACTCATCAATACTCATTAAAAATAACTTTAGTTATTTAATCCCATATAAAATAAACACTATGTATGTTTTACTTTAATCCAATGGGAAATAGTTCATTCATTAACATTGCCTTTTGGTTCCACCGTTAGGAATCTCTGATTACAATCTACGTAATTCTCACAAATATGAGGCATTTGCAATTGATAAGGAATATCTTATGTGTATTTTTTTATTTATTGAAAAAATGATTATTTTTTTAAACTAATAGGGTCTATTCACTTTCTATCAGATAATTCGAAGCTTCAATAAAATGTATCTTATGTTCTCCTCATCCTCCTCACTCGTTGATTGATTGTTTTGTGAGATCTATTTTCTTTTTTTATCAACATTATTTCATTACCATTAACATACCCCTATGCTAAAAATTTATTTTCCATAAAATCATTATCCATATAATTAATTTATTATTTCATATTTACATTTAATTTTTTTTTAGTCATATAATATTGTTTTCTTCTATAGGTGGGTTCTTTTATATGAGTTTGGGTTTTCTGGTCGAAGTTGATCATTATCATGAGGGATTAGACTTCAGGCCTATAACTGAAATAATAAAAAATTCATCATGAATGCATACAACCATCAGAAAAATGTGAATTCCTATTACTTATTTAAATAATTTTGCCTTCATTTTATCTAAATATTTTAAGTTAATATTCTAATAATATTAATTTAATACATTTATTTTAACAAATTTTTTAAGAATTCATATTTTTCATTCAGTTATCTTTTAAAACCACAAAAGAAATAAAATTATTCTTTCTATTAATGTTACCATATTTTCCATATTGATTTTCATTAATTATCTAATTGGAAACACTGTATATTTATTTTATGTAGTTTTCCAAAATAATTTCTTATTATTATAATCTAGGTGAGTAGTTTAAGCTCATGTTCCCATTTTGAAGACTTCTTTTGATATATGGCATATGAGCATCCTCTTCTCATTATAATTTCAATAATGGGAGAAACATTTTTTATGAACATCGATTGAATATGAAGTGTTAGATGTTTGACATAGAAATACTATGGAAACATGGATACAATGGTGGTTATGATTCTTTTTAAGCATTGGCACTTGAAAGAATCAACCGCACCATAATCCGACACACGATGTGATTGGTATGACTCAAAGTGATTCTTTTTAATTAAAATTGTCATAAATTTTATTAAAAACAACAACTTATTTACTCTTAACTGATAAATCATATTATTATTATTTTGATACTTTATATAAATGATTTATAAGTCATTTATGATGAGTAGGAATTAGTTTCACCTCAATATGATACATGATGTGCCTGGTATGACTCAATGTGTCCATTATCAGTTTATAATAGTCAGTTTAGTTTAATAAATTCACTCTGTATAAATTGAGAAAATATGATAATATTTTCTTGATAAATTAGTACATTGATTCATTTATCATTTATTACTTTTTGGAATCAGTCTCACATTAAACTGATTCATGATGTGGTCGATATGAGTCAAAGTGCGTGTTTCTAGTTAAAAAATAAATTTTAGTAAAAAATTAAACTGAAAAACAATACCATGTAAATGCATTTATATTGTATTTATACATTACTAAAATGATCCACAACTCATTTGGGATGATTAAGAATGAGAATCACCTCAATCTGATGCACGGTGTGACCAATATGACTCTAAGTCCATATTTTTATTTAAAATTGTCATCAATTTTAGTAAAAAGGATAATTGGCCTACTCAAAACTAATAAAACACTTTCATATTGTTTTGATACATTAGGAAAAAAATCCATAAATCTTTTTTGTCATGTAAGAATTATCCACATATCCATCTTATACATGATGTTCCCGGTATGACTCAATTTGTATGTAACAAGTTTAAAATGGACACTTTAGTTCAAAAATGTCATTTAATGAAAATAGGGAAACCATGCTCATATTTTCATAATATGTTTTTACATTGATTCATATATCATTTATGATTTGAGTAAATTATTCTAATGAAAAACCGATACACGATGTGATCAGTATGAGTCAAAGTGCATTTTTATCATTTAAAATTACATTTTAGTAAAAAAGAGAATTGACATACTCAAAAATGAGTAAAAACAATCTCATTGCTTTTATAATTTGTCAAAATTACTTATAACATATTTTGGATTTTTTTGAATTTTCGACATCTCAATCCATTTCACATTGTGACCATTATAACTCCAAGTCTGTGTTTTTAATTAAAATTGACATTGATTTTAGTAAACAGAACAATTGATCTACTCAAAACCGGGAAAAAGAATTCATATAGTTTTAAAACATTAGAAAAATTATCGATATATAATTATTGAAATGTATGAATCATAATCACTTATATCTGATACATTATGTGTCCGTTATGACTCAATGGGTTTGTTATTAGTTTGAAATCAACAATTTTGTGCAAAAAGTGTCACTCACTAAAACTTGAACCAACATGATCGAATTGTCTTATAATTTATGATAATGATTTATAAGTCTTTTGTGACATGAATGAATTGGTATCAAATCAAACTAATACACAATTTGACTATTATGAGTCAAAGTGTGTGTTTCTAATTTTGAATGGAATTTTAGTAAATAAGTCAAGGGATGTACACAAAACTGAGAAAACACATTTGGATTGTTCGATACTTTAGAAAAATGATACATAAGTCCATTGAGACATTTAAGAATCAGAGTCACATAAATCCAATGCATGGTGTGACATGTATGAATCTAAGTGTTTTTTCTAATATATAAGGATCATTATAGTTTATAACACTAATCACGTCACCAAAAACAAGAAAATGAGCCAGGATTGTTTTTTCTAAATTTGAATTCAATATTCATATTTGATTTTTTTTATTTCTTAGTGTTCTAGGTGTTGTGGTGTGTTTTTAAAGCATAATACATTAGATTTTCAATGGTTTGTTACATCACATTGTATTATTCTTTTTTATTATCCCTTTTACAAGTGCTAATTAACGACTTAGGATTTCCATCTTGCTTCAGTAGTCAGTGCTTCTATATCACTGATAAAGGACATTTTTAGCATTGTTAAAATCCTATTGTGTAGTAGTGTGGTTTAGAATATGGATTACCATTAAAATGTGGTAAAACTAATTTTTATAAAAATATAGTTTTAAAGAATAAACACATATTTATTTTTATATTATTCTTATCAATTATAATAGATGAATTTGAAAAAAAATTCAAAACATTTATAAACATAATATATTTAGTCCAATTTATTCTCACCAATATGACAACGATAGTAGAAATATCATATTAAATAATAATATTAATAGTATATTAATTTTTTATAACTCAGCCTTTAGTAGAATAGACGATTTCAAAAAAAATCGTTTTTTTGTCGTATTTGTTATTTAATATATCACCTCTTTTAATTTTAAATTACAATATAATTCAAAATTATTAAAAAATTAACAAATTAAATATTTTATCATTACTTGGTTTTTTAAAAAAAATAACTTTTTCATAAAATTATTTCCTTTATTCTTTAATGGATTTTATTTTTATTTCTAATTAATTGTATATAAAATAAATCATTTTATATACATGTGTAAACGATATATTTTCATAAATTATTTAGTCCTATTCACACAAACCATTCCATCTCTAAGGTGATAATAATAATATTTAATAGGAATATTTTTATAGCATGTCATGTTTTTTAAATCCTATATTGAGTATAACACAAGATATACTCAGTGTTTCTTGTAATGAATGATAAACATAGTGTTTCATGTAATAAAATATTGTCATGGTAATGTGTGTAGTGAAACATTATCATTATTTTTCATGTAACATAAAATTGGCTTAGTTTTTCCTATAAGAAAAAATTTCAAAAATATTAAATATATTTGAAGGAAATATTTCAAAAAAATGAGGATGATAAAAGAATATTTGGGAAGAAGAAATAATAATATTGAATGTAAAAACTCTACCAAGAAGATTTCATGGAATATATTTGTAATTTTTATTTATTATAGATCAAATAAGTTGAAATAGTGTGTTAAATCTAAAAATATGATTTGATAGAAGGTACTCTGAAGAATCCTTGTCGGTACTAAAGAACATTTTCAATAACCCCAAAGATATATTAGTAGTGTATACCATATATTTAAATTATTTTTAGAAATATATAAGAGGTAAAATTTAAATATAGTACTTCAGAAGAAAGATAAATTACACATGAAGATGTTGAATTTCATGCGAGACTTTTAACAAATAACATACCCTATGATAAATAAATATAATGTGTGAATTACAACTTGCATTAATCTAGTGCTGGTTATTTCACTACACTTATTTTTTCTCAAGAAGAGTTAGTAAATAATATTCATGTTACATTATGTTAGTCATGATCCTTAATGGATCATGAGTAGAGAAAATTCCCATATAATGAAAATGAATATATAATGAGATCTGTAGTGCCTAAATATTAATTAATTATCAGATATGTAAACATGAAGAGTATAGGAAATGGAGTAAATTGGTGGGGAAAATCATCACAACCTTGTTGTTCACATTGTGAAAAAATGAAATGAAACCTTTTTCCCTTAACCATTGAAAATTATATTTGTGTTTTTATGTATGGAATTAATTGTAAAGAATGATCTCAGGGGGAGTACTTAAGATAGTGGATGTAATTTTAAAACTAGAAAACATTATCTGAAAATTTTATCATCCTTGAGTTATTCATAAATTAGTATATTGAAAAATATAATGTTGGTATCATCCGTGATGAAGTTGAACTTTCTACAATCAATATATGATAAAATAGTTAAAAAGATCTCATCATGGATTGATCTGAGGTTTTAAATTCCAAAGGAATATATTGAATATCACCATCCATTGTGATGTTGAAGAAATTTTCAAATCCTTGTAACCACTTATATAATAATCCATTTCATTGTGTTCTCAAAATGGAGAAACTGAATAAATATATTGGGGAGATTCCTCATCATTATAAATTTAAAAAATATCTCCTTGATGTGTGTGGAATATGAATCCAGAATAATTATTCTATACAAATTTATTATTTTAGAATGTGATTAATGGGGTTTTATTGAGAAGTCTATGCCTATCTAAATCTCTTATCCATGGGTAAAAGAATTAAAATGATAACACAACGGGAGATAAATTGTATTAATCGATGACATACTAAATGTGAAAGTATAAATTGGTACAATGGTATTTAATCAAAAAAAAGTACATGAATTAGTTTGGCCTATTTTTAAATGTGATTAATGAGTTTCAGGTTATTTTATTCGATAACTTTTTATATCAAAATTTTTATATACATCCTTAAATTGTGGTAGAAAACCCATTAAGATGAGAATATGTGTCCTCATCCCATTTTGTATCTATGTCAATTCAAAATTCAAAAAAATGTTATTTAAATAAAATACAATTATTTTCTATACTGAGCATAGATCACATAGACATATAATGAGACAATTGATGACACAATTCTTATGAGTTAATGGATAATATTTTCAGATATAATTTTTATTTCCTATCAATAAGTTATAGATCAAGTGAAATTTATGTTTAAAATGAAATGTGGAGAGAAGGAAGAAACTATTCACATATTTATATATTCATTTTTAATGTATCTCTAATAAATATAAAGGGAGATATTATTAAACCCACATTTTTGGAGTTTCATTTTTTGTCAATGGTTTTCAATGAATAAAAAAGGTTTTATTTATGTCGATAAATTTTAGAAGAATTATAGAAGAGTTTTCTTGGATGTTTGGTTGAAATATCCAATCCTATTAATGAATTAAATATATCATGGATACCAAATGAAGATGATGATAAGGAATTCAGATTAAATAATGATTAACAATCCAATTTCATTAAATAGGAGAATTTTTAATCAATTTTTGCAACATTAGATATAGATAAATGGTGTTTTTCAATTCTTGAATGTTTATTTAAAGGCATTGAGTTTTTATAATGATTGGTGATCTGATACTTACATCCTCAATTATGTTGTTTAATGATTGGTGAAGAAAATTTTTAACAACATAATGAATTCGAATCCACCACCGAGTTGTTTAGAATAGAGTATTATCAATAGAGGTGGTCATACAGAGTGTAGTTGATAATGGAATAGTCATTAGATGTAAGGTAGAATTTTTTTTTCTGATAACAGTTCATTGTGAAATCAAACTGATGATTCTAGGAAAAACATATTAGTTAATTATTGGTGATGTATTCCACATTAACCTTTAATCGAAATGAGATAAGTAAGTGATTGAATATGAATATTGAATGAAGAAAATCCTTTGATAAATGGAGCAATGGTAATTTTGATCGGATTAAGAAATATTTTATTTCTATTAGTTAGACTTATTGTTGTTTTCAGATAGATATCCACATAAAAATTACATAATATTGAGTATTATGAAGTTACTCTGTGAAGAAATTTTTATGCTTCCCACACATAAATTAGAGAGACAATTAAGGAGAGTATTGTGATGTCATAAGACCGACTTTAGTAAAATGAATATATTATAGGTATAATTACTAAAATAATTATGATCATATAGAGGTTTATAAATATAGTCATTAGAAATGGGTTTTAGAATAAATTCATTTAATATAGTTTACATGTGAGTTATTCATATAATTTTTTTAAAAAGAATTCAATAGGTGTAGTTTTCCAATTGACTTCACCAGATAGAGAAAAGGTTGTGTGACCACCAGCTAAATATATGAATATTTATCAAACATAGATTTATAATTTCATATAAAAATTTTTATATGGTCCTCAGACAAAGGTTTTTTCTATATATATTATTATATAGAGGTTTCCTAAAGAAGAAACCATATAAATAAGTTCCTATAAATATGTATTAGATGGAGAATTACTAGATATATTAGATCCAATAAGGATGTATTTTACGAATAATTGATATCTTTAAAATGTTATTTTAATGTCATACATTTTGATGATGTGAAGATTAATACTAAATAGAATTAAATATCACTAAAATTATAGAAGGTTTGAATATATAATTTATGTGGGGTTTTGATGAAGGATCCTATAAATGTGTGAGTAATCCTATAAAATCAGATGTTATCTTGAATTCAACTGAATAAAGGTAGAAATTGGAATTCAAATTTGGATTGGGATGTTCAAATTCAAATATCACACTCCTCCATTATTTTACAAGAAAGATATGGATATATAAAGGGGACCAGAATTGTTTTGTAGAAATTTTTGTGTTTTTTCTAGTTATTGAAGTGGTGAGGTGTTGAATTGTAAGTTTTAGATATTTTATTGGGTCAATTTAGTGAAGTTCTACCATTAAATCACAATATTTTATTCCCTTTATCTAAAGTATCAGATAGAGTGGTATTGGAAGAGTGCAATTGGAATGAATATTATGAGATAGATTGGTAGAAGAATGAGGGTATCAAATAAACATGGTTCCAGACAAAGTGGTTTCAAATATTGTGGTGGTAGAGAGAGGCTATCAGATGAATAGGTATTCGATAGAGATTCATGAATTGGAAGAACATGTAACAAATAGACGATTGAAGGATATGATGAAAATGATTTTTATGAAGAATTACTAATAAAAGGATCTAAACAGAAATGAATATATAGTTTTAGAGAGGCATTGAAACTAATTTTAGAGGATAAGAATAGGATATGGATGAGAATTGCAGTTGTACATGAAGAGAATAATTATAGTTTTATTTTGTGAAGTGGAGTATGGTCGTATGAACTACTTCACATAAAAGATAATAAGAAGAATATTTTGATGCATAATTCTATAAAAGAAAAATTAGAGGAATAAGAAAAGGAATAATTATGACATTAAATATAGTTGGCATCTGGTGGATGGCATTCTTATAGTTGAAAATAATATATATAAGTTGAAGTCTCTTTACGTAGGATGTATAATGATACTTCTAGGTGTTACAGTTAGACTATAATGACAACCTATATCTTTTATATACTTTATTTCATTATTTTTTAATAAATATACACATAATAAAATATTATTTGATCGATAGGCACAGTGTCTTTGAAACATTAGATACATATCCCATTAACATGAAATAACGAGACAAAAAAATATTTAAAAATATATAAAATGTCATTGAAATTAATTTTTCTTCTAATACACCAAGGGATAACATGGGGGCATACCTAAGAAAGTGTTGAGATATGAATCACATAAATTGAATTTTCAATTAATAACGTGATTAAAGTAATCCATGTGAGTCCAGAGTCATATAAACATGACATACAATCTGGATAATCATATACATAAACATCAAAGCATGATATAATATGATAACATCAAGGAAATGTAGGAATGATGCAATGACATTCATCATTAAAAAATAAGAATATGTCAAATATAACCCTTGAGATAATAGAACACATTGTTTTTAATTGACCTATCATGCACCCTACATGGAATTTAACAAGATAAAAACATTACCCAATGCATTTTAGGGATATATAATTCTACTTGAACCCATCACATTCATATCATGTACAAGAATTAGTGTTCCACATAGACTAAATGGAAAAAAAATATATTTCATCAATATTAATTCATATATTTAGATGTGTGGATTTCATAAATGGGGCTTCATAATTAGTTATGTATGTGTACATTTAGGTGAATACCCATGACCCAAAATGTGAATGGGTATTCCCAATATAAAATATTATCAAGTAAAATCATAGGATAATTTTGGCAGTATAACGTGTATACATAAATATTAATTAAAGGGTTTAATTATATGGAAAGGCGGTATATCATTACTTGGTAAGAATATGGATAGTAAAGGTATGTGTAAAAACACATCAAAACATGAAAATTTTAAAATCAATAGGCTGAGTAAAAAAAGTACATTAATGAATATGAAGAGGTGAGAATCCCATAATCCGGCATATGAATGACTTATGTAAAGTTTACAAAAACATGGAAAATGTTATCTCATCAATAAATCATCAAATTGGTAGTAAATATATATTTATTATAGAATTAAAACATAATTAATATAGATTCGAAGGATAATTTCAAATAAGGTTCTTAAATGAAAGAATGTAAGAGTGGGATCCCTTAAAACATGAGGACAGATCACAATGGTTGGGAGGTTAATTTTATGATTTTAGGAAAACTTTATGAAGTATTTAGAGATGGATAAGAATAATAAATTCATTGACAAAGGGTTTTTCGTGAATAAGAGTGTGAGGTTGAGTGAGTATTTGTGGAAAAAGTCATAGGAATTCTTTTTTAATTTATAAAATTATATTTTTGACCCTAAATAATAAAATAATTAAATCCACACACCTTCTCATGGATAGTACACATGTTTTCTTGAAAATAAGAGTAAATAAAAATATTTTATTATTATATGGACCAAAATAAAAAAAATAATTACATTCATGATGTGTAAGTCAATCATGTTCATATATAATTATTTTAAAAAATATAAAAGATAATATAGGTTTGGAAGGATTCATTGCAGGTTTTTAAAATTAGTAAAATAACCTAAAACAATGTTTTGTAAAGTTGAAATTATATGTTTTTATTCATTCCATTTATCACAATTATTATATAACTTTTTGGAAACTATGATGTCATAATATAGTCCGTATATTTATATTTTTATTAATTTTTAAGAAAAAATTCAACTACCTTAGCAAATTATAAAAAAAATACCATTGGATAATTTTGACATGATGATTTCAGAAATAATATTTAGTTTACAAAAAATATTTTTCAATTATGATAATTTTCCCAATAAAATATAAATCCATATTTATTATAGAATAATATATTTTACAAAAATTAAAACTCCACGATGATTATTAAAATTACATTGGGTTTAATTAAATTATATATTCATTTGTATTTAAATAAATAGTGTTTAATGTTAATTTTTTAAAATTCATTAGATTCAATAATTCATGAATTTATCAACAAATTGTTATATTTGAAACTATATATTTCCCAAACATTCATCTTTAGTTTATTTATATAATAAATTAATTATTATATTCATTTATAAAGTAATATTAAAAAGGATAAATAAAATTATTATTTTATTTAAAAGATAATATATAAATCAATACTTCTTGGGTATAGATACATAACTCCTTAATAAACTGGAATCGGTCGAAAGGGTCTAATATTTGATGCATGTTCATTCTTGGTAACACCCTAAGATTTTATGTCATATTTGTTTCCAAATAAAATAAATTTCTTTGAAATAATTCATTACACAAAATGCTGATTTTAAATAAACCACGATATAAAAATTATAATAATATTATTTAAAATAATTTTTATCACCTAGCCATAGGAATTTTGGATTTTAATATGACTAATTATATTATTAAAAATTTATTCTCACATATTCATAAAATTAATTCCTTGGTTATCAAATGATTACAAATGAAAATGAATATAATTTATTTTAAAAAACAATAAATTTTTTAAAAAACATTATTCATGCAACGTATTTTCCTAAATTAAATAAAAAAAATTATGAATTATTTTAGTCTAAATTATATGTTATAGATTAAATTATATTTTTTAAAACTCATTTAAAATTATTTTAAATCATGTGATAAAAATAAACCAAATTGAATTATTAAAAATATATTTTTCTAAAAATATATTTTCATTGCTTTTTATAGTTGTTGGAAAATTGATTTCTGCCACTTATATGTATTGATTTTTAAAATATTTATTCTATATTTGGAATTAGAAGAATTAAATTTGGAAAATTGGCCCTTGTTAATTTTGTTCAAAATGAATAGTAAATGTTGTAATATTTATCACCTCGGTGAAGGGTATGTCTTGATAATATTGGTTAAAAATTAGTGATAAAGCCATAATTTTTAAACTTATTTCATTTTGGGTGTTGGAATTTATAACATTATCATATTAAGATTTTAATATGAGTTTTTTAAGAGATAAATTTCCATGAAAATGGCTTCTATAAAATTTCTATCAAAGATAGTTAGAAAATGTCACTCTATAAGTTTTAAATATATCTTATGTATCCAATTAGTAAAAAGAAGTTATGAATGAATGTAAGTGTATATATTTATATTAATGAAACTAATTTCATGATTGAAATTTATTTATAATTTCAAATAATTATAGAATGAAATAAAATGTTTATGTAAAAACAATGAAGTATTTATCCAATAAATAAAATAATGTATATAATAATTTTAAAAATATTAAATGTAATTTAATTTAAATGATTAGTTGTGTTACATGAATATTTTAAATGAATTTTAAATGTAATTTTTATTTCATACAATTATTTTATTTTCCCAGTTTTTCTTTAATGCATTTAAATATATATTAAACGAATACTTTAAAAATGACATTAATGATATTTTATAATATTTGATATTTTATTAAATGATATAAAATTCATTAAAATATCATAATAATACATATAAATAGACTATGATTTTAATAATAAACCATGTTTAATTTTGGGGGAATATTTTATTTAATATATAATTTATTAACTATAAGATG
Source organism: Viscum album (assembly GCA_963277665.1). Lineage (NCBI taxonomy): Eukaryota > Viridiplantae > Streptophyta > Magnoliopsida > Santalales > Viscaceae > Viscum > Viscum album. The sequence goes on along the minus strand of OY728130.1, from coordinate 696,874,868 downwards.
GTAGAAAACATTAATATTATGGTAATTATCAAAAGGGTTAAGAAAGGGTTTAAATAAAATGAAAAGGGAAAAATTATGATCCAAACTTTTCATAATTTTCTTTGATGAGATTAATTAGACTCATAATAATGTTATATTCAAATATTATCAATTTTGATCCATTTGGACATTAAATTTTATTTCAATAAATTTAAAAATTCCAAGAGTTCCCTACCCTTTATTATGAAAAGGAACCCCACCTTTATATTATTCTCACAGAATTAGTCCTAATATATAAAAAACTATAAATTTTTCTTCTCTACTTCCATATCCACACTCTAGATGTGATGGTCTTCTGAAAAGACCATTTGTAGATTCCTTAAGATGAGATCTAAAGGATTTTCATCAAATAAGATGTAACTGCCTTAACCGGTCACTTTTGTTTTAGTTATTTTTTCCTATTATAAATATATTATATAATTATGAAAATAATAAATTAATTTTCCTAGTATATATAATTTTTTAATTATTAAAAAACCTCAATTCACCCTCTTTCTAACAAATGGGAATTGATTTTATCGCTCATGAGTACGTATGACTTACAGTCTCCATTTACCGATATAATTCAATTTCCACCACCATAATTCATGAATGGTTATTATGATATGTTTAACATTAATATATAATGTTTATGAAATAATTAATATTATGGAATGATAATATAACAAATACCTTCTTCAATTATAATCTATTGTAAAATAAAAATGTTGTTCGTGCATATGTGGGCGCGACCACCATGACATAAAGATCTGGTTTATTTTTTAGTTCCATGTTATTTGGTTGGTAATGATGATATATTTAAATAATATATATGTTATATATAATATTATAATTAAATTTTAAATGCGACTTATTAATTAAATTTATTTCTTCCATTAATCAAAAAATGAAAACAATGTTCATGCATAGGTACCACCTACCATCTCCATGAATGGTGTGATAAAATTATCTATTTATACCATTAATAAATTATTATTCATATTTCAAAAATGGAGATAGATGATATTATAATTGTATAATTTTTTATGCTATATATTTATAAGGTATTTAAACTTTTTACCAAGGAGGTTAGAGTGACATCGAATCAAGTGGAACTTAAGGTAAGACATTTTCCTCTCAATTTTACATTAATTGGAAACATGCCATGTTAACCAATTTATTATTTTTTGTTGTTTATATACAACAAATTAATGTCTTATATTAATAATAATATGAAATTTATGGGTATTTAAATATCCATATAAGGTCTTTTATTTCATATGATGTAAGATTTAGAAGTCTCGAATGAAATAAGGGCTTTATTATACAATCTCATTTTTCTTTGGGATTGTTTATTATTAAGATTAGATCGATGAAGTAATATGATTAATATATTAAGAAATAAAATAAATATAGTATTATCAATTTAGTTATAAATAATACTTGTTTCCCATTTATTATCCACACCTAATGAACTCAAGAGACTGAAAATATGTTTTTATGGATAAATGACATCATTTCACTCTTCGGTCGAAAAACACTTTTTATCCATATCATTGTGTTCTAAAAAAATTAAAATGGATTTTAATATATACCAATGGTCATTTTAATTGATTTATAATTTTGTTTCACATTCTACAGAGTGGTATAAATGAAATATTTATGCCATTTTTTAACAATGTACTTTTTGTATTTTTTCACAATAGTCTCAAAATGATTTATTTTAATATATACGACATGAATATAATTACCAACCATCTTGAATGATTAATGTTTTAAATATTACATTATAATTTTTCATGTTTTATTGAAAATAAAAAAATCCTTAATATTTGGAAAAAAATTATATTTTAAAATTGTTTTTTCAAACATAAAATGATATTTTCTCAAGAATGTTCCATGTGATCATTTAAATTCATTTTCAATTTATAATTTAATCTTTTAAATTTAATTAACCCTTACTAGTTTTGTGATCCAATGATAACATTGTTATTATTTCCATAGATGAATGTTTATTAAACACATGACTTTAATATTTATTATTCTTTAATGAATCTTTTATCAATCCCATTTCTTTTCAATGGGTTATGCAATGATGAAATATTTATAAAACATATTACCATTCATGGGATAAAATTTGGCTAATGATTTTTGATATTTTGGAATACATATGTATTGTTTATTTCATGTGACATTGGTTATGTTATAACCAAGAATTGTGGATACATTGTTACTATGGATGGTGGTCACATTATAACCAAATAAGGTGGTTACATTATAACCATGAATTTTGGTAACATTATATCCATGGATGGGTGGGAACTTTATCTCCCTCCAATTATTCGGGTGAATATTGATATATCATGACATAAATAATACTATAATGTTGAGTGAACCCATTTTATTAAGGTATTTTTCTACTATGACTGTATTTTGAGTGATCCTAGAGTACCAATATAGTTAGGGGAGTGAACCCATTCAACTATGATAGTACTAGAAATGATCATTGAATAATATGTAAATAATTTTATAAACATATCTTTTTGGTAACAAAATTTTTTATATGAATATTCAATTCTCTCATGTTTCATGTTTATTGATTCTTTTATAATTCATATATTATGAATTTCAATGATTTATGCCATGAATTATTGTTATCTTTTATGATATTTTGGGCATGATTGTGAAATATTATGATCATGTCTGCATACCCTTTTGTTCATGTTATGCTCATGTTATAATTGATATCTCTCTATATTACACCTAATGAGCATCTGAGGTCACATTTTCTTATGTCTCCTTTCCCTAGGTTAAGAAGAAATATATTTAGTATTATAAGTCTAATAAGGGTGTTAGTTATGAAGGAATTAGTGGGATATTATTTAGATCATTTATAAACTAGTTTTTTATGTGTTTATGTTTCCAATCTCATTATACATAGTTGATTTAGGAATTTTTCATAATGTTATATAAATAATATTCATCCATTAAGATGTGATATCAATGTGTAAAAATTATTGTTCATTATATTTTATATCATAAAAAGGACTATTTAACCATTGGGAATATGGATTAGATTACTTTAGTGATAACTCGAGAGATATGGTTAGTTATAGGATAAAATCCTAATGTTTTGGTAATGGTCATGATTGACCTCGGTTAAACCTAAGGATTCATCGAAGATGGAGTAATGATTTACACATCATATAAAGTAATATCTATGATTAAATGATTTTAAACTATGATAAATATTTCTGGAACTATGTTTTTTTGTTTTTTTCAATAAATAGAAACATAAGGAATCATGTTCACTCCAAATTTTATGGAAAATACAATGATTTTACTCTTGAGGAACAAAATATTATGTGAGATGGAATATAAAAATATCTTTTATATCCTCTCAAAACCTTATTAGTGTATGAATCATATTAAACATTTAAATGATAAAAGGAGGAAACAATGTTCTGTTGATCCCGTCATATGGAAAAATACACCTCCATTTAGTGGTTATTTAAACCCACTAGTTTCATTGTAATGGATTATTATCATTTAAAATATATTTTCTATTCAACAATGCATAGAAAATTAATTATTTTTATAATACATTAATCATTTGAAAATAGAAGAATAAAAATGGTGGAATATTATTAATTATATATGGATAATTAAAGAAATTGAATCTATGTAGCGGGATGAGTTTAATGATATATTTTTAGTAAGAAGCCCCTCGTATTTTATTCACATAGAATAAGAAGGAATTTCATGAAATCGAGATTAAAAATTATGGATGTTTTGGTACCTATGAATATAATTTTAAAACACATATAAGGTTTGAATTTCGATTATCCACCACCCTTGAAAAAAAAGATCATTTCTTTGGTTGATTAAAACAAATTCTACAAAATGAAAAATCTATAAGTGACAATAGTAGCTAAAAATATATCATTCGATGTTCACTGAAGGTAGAAATATAAATCATTGATTCCAATAATTCTCATGGTTTTGATAAGAATAGTAATATTGCAACTCATGAGAACTCACATAAATACAATAGTGGAAAGAAATTACAGTAACCTACCTGAAAAAAATTTGGGAAGAAACATCATATGAATTTATTGAATGGAATAATGAAATTTATTAAATGTTAGAGAGATTTTCATAGAGCCAGTGAATATCAAAAGTTTGTGAAAATGACATTTCATACAATGGAGGAGAGGAGGATTCCAACTAATACACTACTTGTGCTCTAATTCTTCAAATGCAATGGATTTTAGGAATAATGAAAAAAACTCCCTAATCTAAATGGTAATGATATAAATAAGAAAAAAATTATATTGATTAAGGATAAAGGGAATGATTTTGTAATCATAATAGCTGAAGGGAATCATGATAATTAAGCCACACATTTCCACCACTTTATATTTGGGAATTTAATTTTAGAGTATTTATGAATAATCCATATGAAAATATCAATATATATCCTTTAGTAAAATCTAATTTGATTATAAGAATTGACTATTTCACTTAAACAGTATTATAGAATATTGTATTCATATTTTTATTCTATCATTGTAAGGATAAATCCATTCTTATTGTGTTGAGAGATCTTTGTGTATAAAGATTGTATTTGTCGTCAACAGTTGTCAATATTGGTCAAAATAAAGAAGGACTCCAAAGTTCATGGAGATCAGCTGAGGATGATTGAACAAGAAAGAGGATTTGAAGAAGACCATGCAACTCTTCATGATTTCATGAGAACAATTCCATATCTTACTTAAAGTATAAAATCTCATGATTTTCATGATTTGTAGAATGATAGTTGAAGGAGAAGAGAGAATGTTGAAGGGCTTGATATTCTAAGGTAGCCATGCATTTGGCATTGTATCCAAACCAGATCATGCTTTTCAGATTTGTATTTCAAAAATACCATAAGTTAGGAGAGCCTGTGATGTAAGACTTATGAATGAAAGGGGGAGAAATGATGATACCATTCATATACAATTTTGATTTTTTGAAATGATGCTTCTAGAAAAAAGGGAACTTTAAGTACTTTGCATTGAAATTCTGATGATGTTGAAGTTGTCCTATCATAGGATACATATCACGACGGTGGATTTCATGATGAAAGCTACAGATTGGTTATGAGATATAGTGAAGAGAGAACATGACAAAGGAACAAATGATTTTGGGGGTGGCATGTTGAACATGGCTCGGTATGTTGAACACAAGAGGTGTTCCATGATCCGAACATCAAAATCTGGCAAAGGAGAGGCATACGCAAAAGATTGGGGTTTTTCATGCAAGATTGGTTTTTGCACACATGATTGAATGTATTTTGAAATCCTGCGCACAAGGAATGATTCTAGGTCCAAACATTGAAAAATGGGAAAGGATGGAAGCACGTGAAAGGTTCAATAAGTGCGCAAAATAATAGGTTGGTGCGAAAGAGGCTTACACACCAAATGCGATATAAAATGGGGTTTTGCGTGCGAGGCTGGATTTGAAGTACAAACTTCAATAAATGTAAATTCATGAAGGGAGCAAAAGAGAATTTTGCGAGAAAAATTGGAGAATTGGCATGAAATAGGAAGTTACACGAATGATTGGAGAATTGGTGTGAAAGAGAAGGTTCTGCAAAAGATTGAAGAATTGGCATGAAAGAAGATGTTGGTGCGATAGAAACTTGCGTGCCAATGGAAATGTAAAACGGTTTTTTGCATGCCATGCATAATTTCCAGTTCTAACATCAGAAAATAGAAAAGGAAGGTCATGCACAAAAGATTTCAAAAGTGTGTGAAATATGAGGTTGGTGCAAAAGAAGCTTCTGCGCCAAAGGTGATGTTAATTGAGGTTTTGGGAAATGCATCGTGATATTTTGTGATACATTGGGGATTTTGCCCACACGGGTCAACGAGGTTTGTAAATAAGTGGTGACTCCCTCACATTTAAAAATCCGAACCCATAGGATGAATCGAAGATCTGAAGCGCATCATAAAATTACACAAAAGTAGTTACGTGAAAGAAAGGGAGTTTCACGCAAGAATGGGAAGTTTTGTGCAAGAAGGGTGTTGTGTGCAAGATTGAAGTTGTTCGCATGATTGAAGTTCGGTGAAAGAGGTCATCCATGAAAAATCTTTAATTTTACGCGCAATTCATTAATGTTGAGTTCCAGTCACCCAAAATGGGGTATGTGAAATACTGTGGTCCCACAAGACTCTGACAAGTGCATAGTACTTTTGAAGTGACTTTGTGAAGAAGGAAGTACATTGAACCATTTGGCATCACGAAGAGAAGTAGAACTGCACTGACACAACTGGTGTTTAACACTCTCACTGTGCTTTGCGAAGTGAGGAAAAACTTGACGTGTAACTGAATATATATCTGCACAATGATAGAAATTAATATACCGATACACTCCTGTGTTGGAATTGAGAATTGAAGAAAGATATTAGGAGACAATAGTATTATTCCTTATTATACTTTGTCAAAGAGAAAGAAGAGAAGAAGAAGAAAAATAGAGTATGCCCAACTAAATGCTGACAATTATTCAAGGCAGTTTGATTTAGATGATGAAAAGTTAACTGATCTTAATTACATGAATAATCACATTAGTGTATGTGATTATTTCCAAGAAGAGAGAAGAAGTTTTAGTGCAGTAGGTTTTTACACTAAGAAGAAGAAAGAATAAGTCTAGTGAAGTTAGTGTTTCACTAGAGAAGAAGATAAAGAAAGAAGAACGAATTTCTTGCATACTACGTTGCAAGTAATTAAGTGAAGAGAAATAAAGAAGACCAAGAGCATAACCTAACTTATCAAGAAGGAAGAAGATTGTCTCCATAGAAAGTATAAAGAACCTTCTAGAGGTTGTAAGTTGGACTAGGACATCACTGGTCCAGGGAAGAGGATTGTTTCCCACCCCCTTCTAAAGTGTACGGACTCACATTGGCCAGAGGATTACATTCCTAGCCACTCCTGTATAATAGCATGTCACATCATAGTGGAGAATCCATGCACTGGTCATATCCATGCATGAAAAGGATGTAGCTACTCTTATTGAGTGGTGAACCATGTAAAAATATAGTGCACATATTTTCACTGCTTTCTGTTATTTCATGCGACAGGGGAAAGATAATAAGAGAATCATGATCCTAACTGGTAAATATGTATAGGGATAAAAGTTGTAATTGGTTTAAAAAAACCCCAAAACTGATTCACCCCCCTCTTATTGTTAGTTATATCCCTAACTGGTCCTCACATATAGTAGATTTTTTATCTATAATAGGGGATTATTTAATGGAAAAGGGATAAATATCATTTGGAATCAATTATATTTCCATGAAATATTAAAATAGTAGTTATGGATAACATCATGTGTTTATGAATATATGCTTGATCATAAGGTAAATGTTTTAGACAACTTGTTGAAGTTTTATGTGATTTGATTTTATATACATTAGAGAGATTTTGGTATACATTTATGAAAATAAAACTCTTTGGATTTGTATATATTTTTAGTGAGGATGTTATTTTAGGAGGAATGACATTATATTTAATGAACACGAGATTAAAGGAATTTTTATTATTTTGGGTTAATCCTATCATTGATATTGATGTAATTGTGGATTATTTCAATTTGGGTTTATTATAACAATTATATTAATATTATTTCATAAATAGGATATCCCATATATTGTGAGACAACCAATTTCATTAAGTAAGAAAGTTGGGATTGAACACACAATCAGAGGGTGATAAAGGTATAATACTTACCAATGGACTTTGTGAAAGAGTATTTCTAATAGGAAAACATGGGGAGAAGTATTTTGGAATTTGTATCTCTATGATTTTCTATGTCATTATGTTAATACTGAGAGGAAAACGTATACGAGTATGTTAATACCATTATCAATACCGAAAATTAAATGGGAAAAAACCCCATGGATTTTTTTTTCTTCAGACTCCCCACACCATCTAAAAGTAATAGTTTTATTTGGGTTTATGTTTATCACATTATGATGTTAGTGCATTTTATTTATATTATATATGAATTCCCTCTTGTCAACGATTCCATATTATTCATTGAGGGAGTGATAATGTTACTTATAGTACAACATTATATTGTATTTAAAAAGAATACGAGGTTTACCTTGAATTTTTGGTGAATTATTACACATGGTCTAGTTACATTGTTGAGTTTCAATACATTGTAACGTCTTTATATAGATTATCAATTTTAAGGAAAAATTAAAACCATATCTCATATAATATGATCTTGTTCCATGGAATTAAAAGGTTATTGGGAGCAATGAGTTTTTTTAGTTGAGTTTTTATACAACAATGGGATTCAGTATTTCAATCATATGGTTCCTTATAAATATATTTAGGGAAATAATGATAGAACTCTAAATTTTTGGGATGAAATTGAAGAGGAAATATATTAACCTATGATAACTTAAGAAATAATAGATAACTTTAGATCTATTCAACAAAACAAAAAGGATACCCACAGTAAATAGAAAATTTATACCAACAATCTTAAACAAGAACCAAAATTTGATGTTAGTGAGAATGTTTTTTAAAAAATTATTAATTGAAAAAAGGTTATGAGATTCAAAAAATATATACATGATCCATCAATATATTGGCCCTTTCGATATTATTAATTGTGTAATAATGATAGATTATTTAATGGATCATCCATTCAACCTCTCTTAAGTTCATGATGGGTTTCATGTATCTCTAATGAGGAAATACATATCTGGTCCTTCACAGGTACAAAATTTTGTGGTAATAAAAATGGAACTTGATATTTTTTAGGAATAAACATTAGAAATCATTGATTATTATTATAAAGAACTACATAATAAGACTACATACCTTGTGATTTTTCTATAGAGAAATAAAATATTCAAAGAAGATATATAGGGACCTGGTGATGTAATGAAACAAAGATATCCAAATTTGTTTATATCATAGTAATATATTTTGAGGAAACAATTATTTTTCATGGAGATAAAATGTAACACCCTAATATTTTGAGAAATTATGTTCTAAAAAAATTAAATTTCTTTCATTACATGAATTACATGCAATGTTGAGTTTAAATGAACAACTATATAGTATTAAAATATTATTATTTAATAAAAAATTCATTACATAGACAATTGATTGGGTTATATGAATACAAACAAATAAATTTTGAATAATTTATGATTTCATCTGCATAACATTTATTCAATTGTAATAAATTTATTATAAATCATACAATATAAATAATTTGAATGAAAAATAAATATGTTTTTTAGAAAATTATTTTTATATGCATAATAAATTTTTATAAATTAAAAAAATCATTTCTTTGTTAAATATTTTAATGAAATTTATATATTATATATTCAATAATATACTTGACATTCATTTAACATTTTTCTATGCATAGAATAAAAATATTCTATTTTTTTGGTTAAACATGCATTTTTCTAGAAAGTGGTTTTCATCACATTTTTCTTATTATTTTAAAATTTATTTTTTCCCACTTATTTGAATTGAGTTTTAGATAATTTATCCAATATTAAGAATGAGGATTCTTAACATTTTTAAATATGTATCATTAATTTTTGGTCGATATGAATAGTAATCATTGTCTAATTTATCACTTCAGTAAAGGGAAATTTGGGATAATATTGGTTAAATATAATTGAAAACAACATAATTTTTCAACTTAACTATCCTAGGATGAATTTAATTATACCCGTATCATTTAACGATTGATTTTTTTTCAATATAAACTTCTCCTAGAAAATAAATTATATAGTATTTGAATAAAGGATTATTAAAAAAATATAACTCTCTTAGACTTAAATATCTATTATCGATCCACATAGAGAAAAAATTAGTTTATAAATGAATCTAAGTATCTATTTTGAGCTTAATGGTGAAATCTTAATGATTTTAATTTATTTATATAATTTAGTGATTATATTATGTCCTAAAATACTTATGCATCATTGATGAAACGTTTGTCCAATTATTAAACAATTATAGAAAATGATTTAAAAAATATTAATATTAATTTAATATTAATTAGTTAAAGTGAGACATAAATTTTATATTTTATTGTTACATATTATTATTATTATGTCAAAACAAATATTGAAATTCTCTATTTTTAGTTAGGAACTTAATTTCAAATTATTTGAATAATGTTAAAATTCAAATTAATGTAATTTTTTTAAAAAGTAATATTTTATTAAATTATATAAAATTCAAAAAAATGTTATATTCCTCCAAATGATTGGGATATTATTTTAAATGTCATATGTGTTTTATTTATAGGTTGTCTCTCAAATTATAGTAACATAATTATCCCTCAAATGGTAGAAAACAGTAATATTATAGTAATTGTAAAAATGAATCACAAAGGGTTAAAAAATGATATGGGTAAAAATGAATTCTGAACAAGTAAAAAAAGTATGGATGATAATATTTTGAATCATCATAATTTAATATTCTAACATAATGAATTTGGACCCGTTTTTACTAAAAAATAATTTATATTAATTTAATATTTTATGAAATTTCAAGAGTACCCAACATAAAAAATATAAAAGGGCTTCTCGTCTATATCAACATCAAACCACATTTATCCTTATATATTTTAAAACATGACCATGTTTTATTTTGAACTAAAAAATGAACACTTTTGAGGTTTTTTTCTTCCCATAACACTAACCCTCGAGACCTAATGAGGAGATCTAAAGGAGTTGTTTCAAATAAGTGGTAATCACCATAACCGATCAATTTATTTTAAATTATTCCTCTTCATCCCATAAATATATAATATTATTAATAAAATAAATAATTATGTATCATCCCTATAATTAATTGTTATTATGATTATGAATCCACCTTTATTCACACAGAAATGGGAAGTGAAGGTATCCCTCATGTCAACGTACTGAATACGATCTCAACACAGGGATTCAATTCATTTTCAATCGCCATCATTCAAATATAGATATTATGATGGTTAAAATATTTTATGTTATATTTATGGAGTTATTTTTACTCATTAATGATTATATAATATCTTTATTCTTACCTACCAACCCATTGGAAAATGATAAAAGCATTCATCTGTACATCTGGACTAACACATCCATGAATTAATGTGATTTGTTTTACATTTTTTTCATGGATGATAATAAGGATATAAATAATGAATATTTTTGATATATATTCTTTAATAATAATCTTGTAAAAATGATTTATTATTAAACATTATTTTTTATGATCTATTGAAAAATTAAAACATCATTCATGCATATGTATGACCGACAATCTGCATGAATTGTGTAATTAATTTTTCAATGACAGCCTTTGATAATTGGTTCCAAATTTGTATATAATGGATATATGTCAAATTATAATTTTTTACCAAATTATGATATTTATGTTTAATAACATTAAGTTTATTATATATGAAGTTAGAGTTCCTTCGAATCAAGTACAAATAAATGTAAGGGATTTTCATATCACCTTTATTTATATGGGAGGCATGCCATATTAACCACATTATTCTTTGGTTTGATGTATACATTGATGATTAATTTAATAAATGACGAATATTATGATCTTTATCAGGATTTAAATATATATATATATATATATATAAGGTTGTTTATATCACGGGGATTACGATTCCCAAAGACCCCAAAGTGGTTATCTTTTTTTGTTATAATCTAATTATTTTTTTGGATTCCTTATGATAATGTTTATGATGATGAAATAATACAATATATCTCCCAATAAAGTCATGATTTTTATTATAATATATTAATTTCAAATGATTATTTATTTATTTTCCTTATTTCACATTAATTACTCATGATATCGAATATATATATTTTAAGGAAAATCAATTTCATTCCCCCATTTAGTTTAAAAACATTTTACCATATAAATGTATTCTAAAAAAATTAAAGAAGGTTTTTTATATTATTCTATAATTTTTGAAATCCATTTTTACAAATTATTTATTGTAACAAAAAATATTTAAAAAAGAATCTTCTAGTCATTTTCTATATGAGTTAAATTTCAGTTTTTAAAAAAATGAAAAAGAAATTTTTTATATTAAAATAAACAACTTAAAAATAATTTGTAGATTTCATGAATAATCAATTTTCTGAATATTCATTCATAAATATTCAATGATCTAATTAAATTAAAAAATTCTTTATTTTTTGTAAATTTTTTAGATTTTAAAAAATTTATTTGAATGTTAATACGATATTTCACTCAAGAATGTTCTAAGTGATATTTCAAAATCATTTTCCATATAAGATAAAATCATTTAATTTTCCTTAATCTTTATCAATGATATGATCCAAAGAAAACATCTTTATTATTTAATTTGATTAATTTTTATGAAACGCATTTCTTTTATAGTGGTCATGTAATGATGAAGTGTTTATGAAACTAATTTCTTTTCTAATAGTTATGCAATGACGAAATGTTTATGAAACACATTTTTTTCATGGGTTCCAATATAATGAATGTTTTATGATTTTTTTTAGAAAAACTATGTTTGGGTTTCACCATATTATTATTGTTATTTTATAACTTAGGGCTGGTTGGATATATATATTCCCCCAATGCATTGGGTAACTATTGTTATCTCATGAGACAAATTGTAATGTAATGTAAAGTGAACCCTGTTTAGTAAGGAAAATTATATACTATGATGGTATTAAGATGCATTCGTCACTACTATGATGGTTTAGGGAGTCAGTACATTCCACTATGATAGTCTTGGATGTGATCCTCGACTAATAAAGAAATTTTTTTCTATTTTTATGTGTATTACACAATCGTAGGTATTATCCTAGTCTTATACTCTAATAGATCATGTTCTTTGATTCCCTTCTGATTCGTGTTTTACGAACTGTAATTACTTTTTAATTGAATCGATATGAAGTCTTATTATATAAAGGGGTTTATTTTCAAATTTTATTTTCATTTTATCATCCAATTTTGCTCATTTGATCCCCATTTGATCATTGATATCTCCAATTTTTTAAACTTACTACATTTCCTAGCTTTCCCTTTCCTCTGATTCTTTTACTTAGGTTATAAAGAAAGGCGCCAGGTGTGATATTTCAAAAAGTGTGTTCTTTATAATGAATAGATACGTAGATGATATAGATATTTTATGAAAAAATTATTTATGTATCCATGTTCCCAAAGGCAGTGGACCTATATTATTATGATAATAATGTTTATGTAATATAATGCATTTTAACATAGTAATATGTGTTATAAATGTTTGAAAACTATATATTATTATATTTTTGGGGTAGTTATATGAACATTGTTTTGTATGTGACCACAAAAATATTTATCTTCTCATATAAATAGTTTTTATTGTTCTTTTATTGTTTTACCATGTCTTTATATTGGTCAATGGAAAATCATTTTAATGAGATCTACCACAAAAGCATCAATAATTGGGATTCACAAGGTATGATCCTACTGGTTGGTTCTATTAATTCTTATTTCTATTATCTATTATACATTATCGTAGCCCTTAATATATACTAATTTTAACGATCAATATACAAACACTATATTATCAAAAAATTTATTCAGCATGGAATTTAAAATATGGCAGACAACATTTTATAAAACAACAAAATATAAAAATTTAGTGGATGTATTTTCTATTTTTAAATTACATAATGGGTCGATTATTAATTCAACATTCTATTTTATTTTAAAAAATGTAGGTCCTTACATTGTTCTCCAATTGAAAATATTTCCCACAAAGTTTCATTTAGAACTCTATAATAGACAAGGTTACATTTATTTCATCACCTCTTCCAGTTCCCTTATCACCTACTCAAATATGTAGCTCTACAACAACAATGTGACTTGGTGATGATTATTTCTTCAAAGAAATGTGTCTCTATGGTATAATATATTATTATAATATTATTTTAAATTTCATTATCTAATGTTTAAACTTTTCAATATTGAACAAGTTTGGGGTATGTTATGTAATTCCTTAATATGGATTCATGATTCACATTATGTTCAAGAGGTATGATAGATGGAGTTATAATAAATGGTAAAAATTTCTGTTATAATAGCCCATAATTTACATACATTTTTATTACTTCAGAATTGAATTATATTTGTTACAACATATATCAAAGACATGATAAGACCATGTAGGTATAGTGTCTTTAGAAAATGGAAAATATAAACAATTGGTTTAAAAAAAATCTACATTGTCTCCCATTTATTTCATCATATCTGGACTCCTTTTTGGAATATAATACTTAATAGCATTCATCCAGAATAGGGGAAAAGAAAAATACTAAAGGATGATCTAAAATTCTCAGTAAGGGTAAAAAAAAGGAAATATCAATCATATAATATTCAAAAGAACATAACATTTGATAATCATATCCTGCACAAGAGATCATAATATCATGTCATTGGATAAAAAGTAAAAGTGAAATATAATCCCAATAATCATAACATATAACATGAAACTTTTTCTAATATACACATAAGCGTATGAAATCATTTCATATTAGTCAATTATCATTGACAGGACTATCATAGCGGACAATGTCCATTACTGAAATGAGTTCTCCCATCATATCAGTCCTGTATCAATGAACCAGATTATCATTCTGTTCCATCCATGTATATCGCATGAGATATAAATATTTAACCAACGAATTGGAGGGAGATATAGGTCCCACCCATCTCATAATTAAAGCATTGTTATTTTTTCAACAGAATCATAAATCATACATCATAGTATAACCCCTGTAATAAAATGAGATTCTTAAACATCATGCCATCATAACATAATCCATATAAGATAAACGAACTTAATAACAATAATTCCATGATAAATTAATCAAATAAAAGTAATAAAAGGTATAGAAACATAACCCTATATCATTTTATATATAAAATAATTTTTATAAAACACATGAACTTAGTTCTGGAGGAAAATATTCTTTCTTCTTAAAAAACATTTTCCTTTCACAATATATCATGAACTTTTAATAGAAAAAGAAGTTAATTGAAAATAAATATGAACAATTATAATGTAAAATTCATGGAAATAATGTTCTATAAAATCCTTAAACACCATTCAAACTATATAAGATTAAAAAACATTATCCTCGTACTTTTATCGGAAAATTCCAAAATTACCTTATATGGTAAACAAAAGAAAGATTTCTTCCATACCATATGGTAAAAGTAAATAAAGGGAAAATTTGACTTCAGAAATACATGGAATAATAGTTAACATTTTATGAATTTTTTTTGGAAGATATGGACATTGATGATAAATATTACCCCAGTAAATTCTTACAAATAAACAATCTAAAAACGAGACTGGAAAAGTTATCCCTTACCTTAGGTCAAATAAGCTTCATATTTATCCAAAACTCCTATATAATGATTTCAAAAATGTTATGGATTTATTCCAGTATCATAATCAGTTTTATGATAACATTTATGATCAAATTTTCATCCATTTCCTAGTAACATTTCATTGTTACTCGTTATCGGGGTATCAACTGCTTTATGTTCTTACGTATGTTTTGATGGAAAACTTCTTAGTAAAATTTTTTGGTTATAGTTTATAATTTAAATAATGGTATTATTATAATATTTATCATATTTATTCATTCAATTAATTTATATTATCATGGATTAATGAAGATCATGTATAATGAATCGCATCGCACCATCGTGATGGTAAGTCGTACGTACGCACGAGCGACAAAATCATTCCCATAATTGTTGAATGGTATTGATGTAGACAGATTATAGTTCCTCAGATTTAGTAAATGTTATATTTTTCATATATAGGTATTATTTACACTATTATAATCATCCATGTATGGTGGTGGGGAAAAACATATTACACCACGACATTGAGATGGTAAGTCGTATGTACGCACACAGAGTGATTTCTTTTTTTAGGTTAGGTAAAAGGTGAAATAGCGTTGTTTCATATTTATAATAACATATCAGTATATTAGTTCTACTGAATTTATTATTTTATTATTAAATAACTAAAAAAGATGAATTAGAAGATGAAACAAAATTGAAAGAATCTGTAGAAGAGATTACCTCTTCCTCAACGTGCATCATATGAATTTTCACTTAGGGAACTAGAGTTGGTCTTTTGAGAAGACCAGAACCTCTAGAATGTTACTATGGAATTTGAGAATATTAATAGACAAGGGTTGTATGAGCTTTAATTCTCAAAATGTAGTGAAGAGAAGTGGGATGAGGTTCCCTTTTATAAGAGATGATAGGGGAACTTTAGGAAACTCTCAAAAATATTAATTTATAATAAAATAAAAACCTACCAAAAAACCTCAAAATTTTACCTAATTAGAAGATGATATTTTATAGGGCTATTATATCATCAACCAATAAATTTTTTACAACTTATTTTGCCAATTTAAACTTTATCGTTTTAATTGACCCTTAGTTATTCTATTAAAGTTTAATTTTGGTAATAATATTCCAAAAATTTAATGGTAGTGAATATTAACTTATGTGGTGTTAATTTAGCATAAATGGATACTTTATGATATTTCAAATATTATAATAATTGCTTTTTAATTTTTTAATTTTATTTTTATTTTTCAATATTTTAATAAAATGTTATGTTTGTAAAATATCAATAGAGTCAATTTTGACACTATTCATTTATTAGAAATTAAGTAAAATTCACATATTATATAAATTCAAAAAAATATTAAATAAACTCCTAACATGTCATATTCAGCTATAAAATTCTCGTAGAACATTAATTAGTCCTTATGATATTTCATTTAACATTTTTAAAACTATTTATTTGATATTTATATTAATAAAATAATTTCTATGTCACTATTTTGTCATCATTAATGGTAATTATTTAATCTATAAGAATTATAAAAAAATTTGTATAATGTGGGTAATTGTTTTATCTTTCAGGATACTATATATAGTCTATTTTATCTTCTATTTATCTATATATCACAATTAATACACTTATATAAAAAGAGATTGTGACACTTTGTCTATTTCATTAGTTTTTATTAAAATCATGTCATTATCATGGGTAAGTGGAAATAAAGTGATTAAATTTCAAAAAATAGATAATAAGGGTCGAAGTTAATCATACAATATGATTTATATAGGTGTTAAGGAAATTTTATAATATTATTTTTACCCTTAATTACCTGATTCACCCATAACTATGGTAATAAAAATTATTACCAAAGTTACATTTCACAATGCACAAAAATAAAAGTAGTAGATTAACATAATTTGGACCTAATTATTCCAAATATAGAATCAATTTTTCAAAATTCAAAACAAAGAAGTTTCAGTAATTAATTTAAAATTAATTGCGTTGTTCAGAAAACTAGTTTTAAAAGTTAAAACATTGAAAAAGATTGAAAGGTTTTTACCTATTCATTAAATGTAAAATGAATGATAATGATATAAAGTATATTAAATGGTAAGAAAATATACTATTTATAACTTTGAAACATTAAATATTTTAATTTAACCATATAAATTATCTCAATAAAAAATGTTGTTTTTAATTAGAATTTATAGTATTTTTGTTATTCATAAAAACATGAAATTTATCTAAAAAATATAAAAACTTTATACAAAGTAAATTTTTATACCCTTATCCAAAAGAACAATTTTATGTTGTTATATAAAAATCATTAATTTGTAAAAGTTTTAATTTAAAATGGGTTCACCATTCAAAGGTGTAAAGTTAAAATTGTTAAAAATAAAAATACATAAAATGGCGTTTTATTCATAACCTATGACAAAAATATTCATTGAAAAATATTTTATTAAGTATATAACACATATATATCTTATTAATTTCATAACCAAAAGTATTTCACTCTAAAATTATAATATCTAATGGATTTATATTTTTATTATACATTTTTATAAGTTAGTTATAATTCTTCCATTTAACCTAATGGATAGCCTATAACATTAATTTTATATTAAGGGAATATCACAGTTTGTTTAATCTCACGATTGCGTACACAACAAGATATTGAAGGAGAAAATTTATTTAAATAAAATATTTCATAAAAATATCTGTGTGTTTCATTCTACTCCCCTTACACTAAATTTTTCCCTCAAAATTCATCACTTGGAAATAAACAGATGAGTATATCTCTCCATCATCATATCCCCAAGTTCTTATATAGCTTATTCTATTGGGTATGTACTTTCTTAGGAGAGGTACATGGAACACATCATGAACTTGAGAGAGATTTGGTGGAAGTGCCAATCGGTAATCTACGTTCCCATCACGATTCAAAATTTTAAAATGATTGATATACCTAGGGCTCAGCTTTCCCTTCCTTCAAAATATTATTACTCTCTTCCAGGGAGATATTCGTAAGAACACCTTATCATCAACTTCCAATTCTATATCTTTTCTTCTTTTGTCAGCATAACATTTTTCTTGACTATAAGTAGCTCTTAAATTTTTTTGAATGGATCTATCCTTTTCTACCATTTCATCAACAAGGTTAGGTCCTAATAGCTTTTTTTCCCAACTTCATCCCAGAAAGTTGGAGTTATGAACTTACTTCTACATAGGGATTCATAGGGATCCATCTGAATACTGGAGTGAAAGCTATTATTGTATGAAACTTCCACCAATGGTAGGTGTTGATCCCAACAACTTTTTAAATCCATAGATCAAGCTCTCAACATGCCTTACAGTGATTGAATTTTCCTCTTAGACAAACCATCTATCTAAGGATGTTAAGAAGTATTAAAACATATCTCTGTATCTAGAGCATGGTGAAATCTTCACCAGAACATAGATGTAATTCTCAGATCCCGATCATCTATTATTGAAAGTGGTACCCCATGCAATATTACCACTTCTATTATACATATCCTGGTAATCCAATCAAGAGGGAAATCCTCTCTAATAATAATGAAGTGTGGCGACTTAGTATGATGATCAACTATAACCCTAATATCATTATTTCCTTTGGATGTTTTAAGATGTTTGATGACAAAGTCTATAGTTATGTTGTTTCATTTCCATCTTGGTATAGGTAACGGTTGTAACATCCCATTACGCTTCAATATTTCAGTCTCAACTTGCTAATAAACCAAGCATCGAGAGACATATTCAACAACAACTATTTTCATTCCATCACAACAGAAGTACTATTTAAGGTCCCTGTACATTTTTTACGCTTCGATGGTGAATAGAGAATGAAGAACTATGACCCTCATCTAATAATTCATTCTTTAATTCTGATATGGGAGGAATAAAAATCTGGTTCCTGAACCATATTATTTAATCACAATCAAGTTTGGATTTAGAAACATTTCTCACCTTCATTTGTAACTCTACATCTTCCTTTTGTGCCTCCTTAATCATCACATGTATAGATGGTTGAACATTTATTTGAGAAATATAATATTTATCCCCTTCCATTAAAATTTCAAGATCCATCTTTTTTAAATCCATAAATATTGTATCTTTTGTGATCCTCATCATGAATATTCTAGCATGGTCTTTTTGAATCAAAGCATATACCAGCTTGTTCACCTTCCCAGAGTGATAATGTATTGAGAGGTTGTAATTTTTAATCAACTCCAATAATATTATTCAGAACATATTTAGTTCCTTTTGTGTGAAAATATACTTTAAAATTTTTAGGATTAGTACAAATATAACACCTTTCACTATCATGATAATTCCTTTATATCTTTAATGCAATGATTACAATATATAACTCTAAATCATTAGTTGGTTATCATTTCTCATGGATTTTAAACTATCGTGAGGCATAAGCTATCACCATATCATTTTTCATGTGAACACACCCCATCTTATTCTTGAATGCATCACTATAGATCACAACCCATTCTCTACTAAAATGTTGTGTGAGAATAGGTGAATTAGAAAACCTTTTTTTAGATCTTTGAAATCCTCTTCACATTCCTCCATCCAAATAAAATTAACTCCTTTCTGATTCAAAATGGTGAGCGGATTATATAATCGTGAAAAATCATTCACAAAATGTCGATAATATCCAGCCAAACCAAGAAAACATTGGATCTCAGTTATTGATGTTGGTCTCGACCATCTTTCAATAACCTCATTTTTTGCTGGATTCTTAGATATCCCCTCTCTTGAGATTATTTGACCCAAAAATGGAACTTTTTGAGACCAAAATTCATACTTGGTAAATTGGGCATAGTGATGCTTATTTATCAGGGTCTCTAGTACAATTCTCAAGTGATCTTCATGTTCTTCCTTGATCTTTGAATAGGAAACATGATAATCTATAAAAACTACCAAAAACTGATCAAGATAGTCTCTAAAGACTCTTTTCATTATATCCATGAATATAGTAGGTGCATTAGTATGACCAAAATCCATCACTATAAATTCATAGTGTCTATACCTTGTATGGAAATCCATATTTTGTATATCCTCCCTATTGGCACTTAATTGATGATACCCTGAATGAAGATCAATCTTGGAAAAGTATTGATCTCCAAGTATTTGGTCAAATAAGTCATCAATTAATGGGAGAGTATATTTGTTCTAGATAGGGATCTTGTTAAGTTATCGATAATTAATGTATAGTATCATTGATCCATCTTTCTTCTTAAAAAATAGAACATGTGCTCCCAAAGGTGACACACTAGGGTGTATGAATCTCTTATCAAGATTCTCTTGAGTTTCTTCTTTAATTCTTGCAACCCAATTGGGTCCATTCTATAATGTGTTTGAAATAGGAATAGCACTCAGTATGAGTTCTGTAGAAATCTCAACTTCACGATTTGGTGGAAGACCTGGATTTTCCTCCACAAATACATATTCAAACCCCAACAAAATGGGTCTGTCCTTAATCATGGGTTTTTCACCACCATTTGAGATAAATAACCTTCATTTATTGGAATCAAGATCCATAAAATCGAATAAATTTTCAATGGAAGGTTATATTCATCCTTGTATTGATAGATAATCATTGAATAATCAAGAATATGAAATGTGACTTTTCATCATTGAAAATTGATATGAGATTCATATAATGAAATACAATCCATGTTAATAATCACATCACATTCCACTATAAGAAGTATCAAAAGATTCTTTGGAATCACTTGCCCCCAAACTTAAACTATAGAAGAATTATAAACTTTTGATGATGTTGTTCTTCAATTAGGAGTTGTCACAACTAACTCAACATCTCATTGTTGAGGTAATGCGGCGATACCCTTAAAAAATTATTCCGAAATAAAATAGTGGGTCTATCTAGAATCAAATAAAACATTTTCAACTTTAGAGTGGATAGTAAGTGTACCATTCACCACTTCATTATCATACTCCACATTGATGATAGAAATTTCATGTGACATTCCATTATATTTTGCCTTAACAGTTTTTGATGTCAATAGTCATCAATAACCCATGGATTAGGTAATTTATTGGAATAAAACCCCATTTACTTTCACTTTTAACATTGACATTTAAGAGGTGCATTCTATGTAGCCCTTTCATTGTTCGCATCATTAGGCATATTTTTTCCCATCACTTCAACATTAAATTTTCCAATGACCTTATTTTTAACACATAAAATAATTACATGTCACTTTAAGATAATTCAATCAATTTTTCTTTCCATACATTGAGAATAATGGAAAACTTATCTCCATTTTAGTGTGGTCTTTATATTTTCCTTTGAATTCCATTTTCTTCTTCTCATCAAACCCATATGACTGATGGGTTACTCTAATCTCCATCTCAACCATGAGATCACATCGAACAATTTCCGTGTAGCTATTGAAGTCCCTTATGGCTAATGCCCTTTGTAAACTTGGTTTTAAGCCACTAAAGAATCGATCGATCTTACTCTCATGTTGTATTATAATTCTGGAAGCGTACTTTGAATGTCTTGTAAATCTTTCTTTGAAGTTACAAATGGATTCATCATCCTTTTGCTTCAGTTCAAGAATCACATTCTCTATCTTTGTTTGATGAATACGAGGGTAGTACTTATTGAAAAATAAGTTCATGAACTTTTCCCATTCCTTGGATTCAATTTCATCTCTTTACCCTGTATTCAGGACAAGATTACTCCATTCATGAGCTTCAACATCCAAATGATATACTGCTAAGATTACTTTATCATGTTTATAACATTGTAGAAATGAAAATATATTTTCAGTAGTATGGATCCATTTTTTATCCACTAATGGATCAGAGGACCCGTTGAAAGAAGTCGGACACTGCCTCATGAACGAATTTACAAAATTGTTCTCTTTCATTTTCTCATTTTGAAGTCTTTCATGATTAATAGCTTGAAAATGTTTTGTAAGAATGGCTAGAAGATTTTTTATTCTAGCTCCCATAACATTTTGTTTCTTAGGGGGACAATCATTGCATTTACCATCGCATTAATAATTAATGTGGTTCCATCTTGTTCCAACAATTGACTAAAACCAAGAATCATAGTGTGAGCAACACTAATCATAATAGGAAAACCACATAATCAAGAATATAATTTAAATTTAAAACACATTAGGTTTTATCAAAGGTTATTCATGGCCATTACTGAAACACTAGGATTTTATCCTCTACATAGACATATCCTTTTGGTTCTTACTAAGGATTTCTCCTCCTAGTTTCCAAAGGATAACTATACCTTTCCTTAGATACCAACAATAACGACCCATACTTTACATAAATTATTATTACTTAAGAATTAAATTATATTTATTACAACATATAAAAAACCATGAAAGAACCATATAAGTATAGAGTTATTAGAATCTGGGAAACATAAACAACTGGTCCATAATACATCTACATTGTCTCTTGTTTTTTTCATCATTGCTAGACTCATTTTTGGCATATCATATTTAATACCCTTCTTCCTGAACTGGGGAAAAGAAACATACAAAAGGGTGGGTCAAATTCTCAGTAAGGGTAATCAAATAAAATATGAATCATATCATATTCATAATAACATAACATTTGAAAATCATATACTGTATAAGAGATAATAATATCTTGTCAAGGGATAAAACATAGAAGTGAAATAAAATCCAAATAATTGTAACATTAGACATAAAACATTTAGCATACATACATAAGCATTGAAAGTCATTTCATATCAGTTAAGGCTCATTTCTAAGACCATCATAGCAGATAATGTAAATTGCTAAACTAAGTTCCCTCCTCGTTCTAGTCTTGTAACAATGAACTAGATTTACTTGTCATTACATCTTTGTCTATCTCATTAGATATAAATAATTACCTAATGAATAAGAGGTAGATATAGGTCCAACCAATATCATAATGAAACCATTATTATGTGTCCCACAAAAACCTAAATCATACATCATATCATAACCCAGGTAATAAAATGGTATTCTTAAACCTCATTCCATTATAGCATAATCCATATAAAATAAAAGGACTCTGTAAAAATAATTCCATAATAATTTAATAAAATACAATTAATAATAGTGATATAAATATAACCCTATTTCATCTTAGATGGAAAATAATTTTGGTAAAACACATGAACATAGTTCTTGATAAAAATATCATTTCTTCTTCAAAAACAATTTTTTTCTCAATATTTCCTACAATTTTAAAAGAAAAGAAGTTAATTGAAAATAAACATGAAAACATGTAAAGTAATATTCATGTAAATAGTTATTTATAAATTAATATAAACCCATCCATTCCGTATAAGTTAAAAAACATTCTCCTCATACATTTGATGGAAAAGTCAAAAAGTACCTTATTTGGTAAACAAAAGAAAGATTCCTTCCATACCATGTGGTATAATTCAAAAAAGGGAAAAAATGACTTTAAACGTACATGAAGGAGTAGTAAAATTTTTAAAGATACATTGTTAGAAAAATGGACATGGATGATAAATATAACCCCAGTAAATACTTACTAATAATCAATATTAGATAAAAATGATATTGGAAAAGTTATCCTTTACCTTAGGGTCTGATATGCTTTGTATGTATCCAAACCCCTTGTATAATGATTTAAATTTCCTTTATGGATTTCATACAGAATCATAATAATTTTTAGGATAACATTTATTATCCTATTTTCATCTATTTTTTAGTAACATTTCATTGTTACTCATTATTCGGGTATTAATTGCTTTATGTTCTTACATATGTTTTGTTAGATAAATTCTTGTTCCTATATTTAGGTTAGTATTATGTCATTTAAATAATTTTATTAGTATAATATATATCATATTTATTCATTAAATTCATTTATATAATCATTTTTTAATGGAGATCGTGTAGAACTAATAACATCGCACCGTGGAGATGGTAAGCCATACGTACACACGAGCGACGATATCATTCCCATAATTTTTGAATGGTATTGAAGTGGATGGTGTATAGTATCTTAGATTAATTATAATGTAATATTATTCATATATATGTATTATCTATACCATTATACCCATTGATGTATGGTGGTGGTGAAAAACAGATTACACCATGGTGTGGAGATGGTAACTTGTACGTACGCACAAGTGATGATTTTATTTTTTTATAAGATGGATAGAAGGTCAAATAGGTTTATTTAATATTTACAAGAAAATATAATTTTATTATTGATACAGAATTTATTAGTTTATATGGAAACCACTAAATTAGAGGTAGTATAAAAAGAAAGATACATGAAAGAATCGGTAGAATAGATTACCTCTTCCTTGATGTGCCTCTTCTGAATTTCCACATAGGGCCATAGAGTTGGTATTTTGAGAGGAAAAGAACCTCTAGAATGTTACTAGGGAAGTTTATAAGAGTAATGGGTAGGGGGTTTCTAGGATTGAAGGCTCAAAATGGAGTGAAGTGGAGAGGTAGGAGGTTCCCTTTTATAAGAGATGAGTGGGGCACTTTTGGAAACTCTCAAAAATATTAATATATAATAAAATCAAAACCTACTGAAAAACCTCAAAAGTGTCCCAAATTCTAAGATAAGTTGATATAGGGTTTTAATACCATCAACCAATAAATCATGTTCAACTTATTTTTTCAATTAAAACCTTATCATTTTCATTGACACTTGAAATTCTATTAATGTTTAATTTTTGTAATAACATTCTATATATTTAATGGTAATGAATATTTAATTATGTGTTTTTAATTTACCCTAAATGGATAATTAATTATATTTTAGACCTTATAATTATAAAATTGGAATTTATAAATAATTTTTTGATTTTTAAAAAATTTAATAAAATATTATGTTTATAAAATATCAATAGTGTCAATTTTGACACTATACATTTATTAGACTTTAAATAAAATTCCAATTGTAGATAAATTCAAAAAAATATATTAAATACACTTCTAACATGTCATATTCACTTATAAAATTCATGTAGAACATTAATTAGTTCATTTTTTATTTATTTTAACATTTTCAATACCATTTATTTGATATTTCTATTAATAAAATAATTTCTACATCACTATTGTGTCATCATTAAGGGAAATTATATAATCTCTAAAAATTATAGATAATTTTTTATTATTTATGTAATTCTTTTATCTTTCCAGATATTATATATAGTCTATTTTATCTCATATTTATCCATATATTAACATAAATACACTTATATAAAAAGAGATTGTGACACTTTGTCCATTTTATTAGTTTTTATTACATTCATGCCATTTTCATAGGTAAGTGGCAATAAAGTGATTCCATTTTGAACAATAGATTATAAGAGTCTATTTTAATCATCCAATATGATTTTTATAGCAATTAAGGTAATTTTATAATATGTTTTTTACCCACAATTACCCAATTCATCTTTAACCACGGTAAACATAATAATTACTAGAGTTACTATTCATAATGCCCAAAAGTAAAAGTTTCTTGTTAAAATAATTTATACCAAATGATTCCAAATATGGAATCCATTTTTGAAATTTCAAAATATAGAAGTTGCAATAATTAATTAAAAATAAATCATGTTGTTTAGAAAATAGTTTTTAAAAGTTAAAACATTGCAAAAGAAGGAAATGTTTTTACCTATGAATTCAATGTTAAATTAATGATAATGACATAAAATATATTAAATGATACAAATATATTTTATTTATATTTTAAAATCATTGAATATTATAATTCCACCATATAAATTATCTCAATGAAAAACGTTGTTTTTAATTAAAATTTAGCATATTTTTACTATTCATCAAAATATGAATGTTATCAGAAAAATATAAAAAAATTATCCAAAGTGAATTTTTATAACCCACTTCCAAATAAAATGTTTATGTTGTCATATAAATATCATTAATGTATAAAAGTCCTAATTTAAAATGGCTTCTCCATTCCGAGGGGAAAATTAACATTTTTAAAAAAAAATTAAATCAAATAGGTTTTTATTCATAACCAATGATGAAAATATTCATTGAAAAATATTTTATTAAGTATCTAACAAATATATATCTTATTAATTTCATTAAAAAATGTAATTAACTCTAAAATATAAATATATAATGGATTTATATTTTTTATAATGCATTTTAATAACTTTTTTATAATTATTCCCACTAACCTAACGACTAGGCTATAACGGTAATTTTATATTATGGTATTCTCATAGTTTTTTTAAACTCATGATTGCATTCACAACAATATACTGAAGGATAAAAATTATTTAATGAAAATATTACAAAAAAACATCCAAGTGTTACATCTGAGGGGTTCACTGATCTCAAAGGGAATGATGTTTCTAGGACTAATCTTTCTCTTCTTCGAAAACCCCATGAAATGAATCCAAAGTAATATATGAAGGAACACATTATTATTGACCTCAAACTCCATGTCTCATCAATTATTTTATTTATATATTTTATACATTTATTGAGCATATTTAACATTATGTTGAATGGTTTGAAATTTATTTGATATATATTGGATAAGATAAGGTCACATAATACATCACTCTCTAAATTCATCACATCATGTTGGGGTCTGACATATCTTCTCATATATAGCCTCATAAGGTTATATTTTAATAATAAAATGAAAACTGTAGTAATATAAGAACAACACTATGGAATGGTGATGATCGCAACAACCATGGAAATTCATTATACATGATATCACCATATGATTTATAGATTTAATGGTCCTCTTAGACAAAATATCTATCTGAGGATGTTATGTAGTACTAAAAATCATTTTTTATATAATTCATAATGGAGGCTTCTCCAAAAGATCATTGTAAACCTTATATCATAATCAGATAGAATAGGGTGGAGCACTATATGTAGTATTACCACTTCCCTTATGTATATCATGGATATTATGTCAAGATAGAAATATTCCATGAATGAAATGTAATGCACTAAATTTTTAATTTGATCAACTATGGACCATATAGTGTTTTTACGTTATATTTTCTAGATATTAGTATATTTAAATACATGGTTTTGATTTATAATTTCCATACTGGTATGAGAAATAGTTTAATCATACACTTAGACTTATATCATTCATGTGTGGCATGTTTTCATACAAATAATAAAGACAACAATTCTATAATCCCACAGTTTATATTATACAACCAAAAGATTTTATTCAATATATATATATATATCATATTGCTTCCTATATGAATATAGAATGATGAGGTATTTGAATCATCTAGATGTTCCCCCTATATCTTTTATTTTAGTGGGACACATATCAAGGTTACAATCCATATAAATCATTTTTAGGAATGTTAAATTTCAGAATTATCACTATTATTATCTATAGGTTCTCATAATCATTTAAGTGTTCCTTTATCATCTAAAAAATGGACTTTTGAGAAACAAAATATATTTGAATAGAAGGACTAATTTCCTTTTATGATTCCCAAGTTCGTCACTTGAATTTACAAGTAGATTAGATACCCTTATGTACACATCATTGATAGGGTTTTGGGAGCAGTTCTACTAAAAGCATCCTCCACATTGTTAGTCATCCTAGGAACCTAATGGATATAAAAATCATAATCCATGGTCATCTCTAATAACTATCATTGGTGAATGTTTATCTCATTTTCTATTGACATATTCTTGAAGAAGTTATGAACTGTATGTATGTCACACTTCCCCACATAGATATAATGAATCAAATATTCAATGAAAAGATCGCTATATCAAATTCAAGATCAGGATTTGGTTTTTACGCACATGGATCATTGATTAGTGGGATAAATAGTCTACACCTTATATTGTTCCATTATTAGACATTCCAAATCCCATTCTGGATACATCAGTAATGATCAGAAATCCATCTCCAATAGGGGAAAAATCATAATTAGTACAATGATTAGCCTCTTTATTGAATCTTTAAATCTCTCCTCATATCCATCAATCTAGAATAATTTCACTCCCTTCTTAGTTTTCTTATACAAGGATCTTGACAATCATGATAATTTTATCCAAATAGACAATCGTACCAAGATAATCCATTGAATATATAGATCTCTATCATATATTTCAGTCAAGTCCATCGTTCAATTTCCTCAGTTGTTTTATGTTCCATAGACATCCATTTTATGGAGATAAAATTTCCCAGAGATGTTACTTACTCTTTCAAAAACTTTCATTTACTATACTTATCATATAAGATATAATTTTACATGGCCTTCAATATATTATTGAATGAAAATGAAAATTTTATTTTTCCAAACACTTTTTAGGAAAAAGTGAGAAATCAACAAATACTTTTAAGGATAAGTGATAAACCCCAAATGACTTCAAAACATTGTACATTCAAACACCATGAACCCAAACCAAAACAAACCGCAAGCATCAGCTAAATATCATAATAACCATACCCTTCACTACATCCATCAAAAGGATTCTCCACTGTAGTGGATGATTCCACTCAGATGTTGGGTTATACTTCAATACGATATTGGTATACTTCAGTTGATCCAACAAAATCAGTCCCAGAAATGGCTGATTTACTGCAAGATATTTTTTAAAAGTGAAGAAAACCCCTCTTTCCCTCTTAGAAGAAGATTGGTTCTTCATCGGTTTCGGTAGGTAAGCAAAATCCTTCCTCATCTTTCTCCCATAAGAAGCTGGAATATTTTCTTCACATTCAAGAATCTTATTGTCCCTTTTTTGAGAAATATGACTATAAGAAGGTCTGAAAATACCACTACAATTTTATTTATCATTCCTAAAGATATCTCCCAATTTTTCAATCGTATGCGCAGATTTGTTACCCTTGTGCCCCAATTAACATCCTATTAATTTTGTGTGCATTTTATTATCTATCGGAACAAGACACCACACTATATTTTCTTAGTCGTCAAGGGGCATATTTCCCTTAGCAACATCCTCAAACATTGATGGTTTTTTGGTGGAAATATCATGCATGCTAACATCTCCAAGATTTTGATTTTTATCTAACTGTGTTTCCATCAGTTTTGGAAATTGGGAGTAGTCCTTGGACCCCCTCCCATTCTTCCTCTTTGGGATCTTGTGTTCCTGTTGAACCATAGCTTCTTTGGCAGCCCCCCTTGGGCTCCACACCTTCTAAAGTGCCTCCATCATGATTGTAGGTTGGATCCTATGTCAAAACCTTATTTTCCAAGAATAAAAAAGAGTTGTGAGTTTTTATAACATCACAAACTGATCCCTTCACTGCTAATTGCAGTTTGGGGACACCTAAAGTAGAGGCATTATGCTTTATGGTGATCCTTGGATCATTCACCAATCCCTCCGTCCAAATAAATATTTCCATTCCATGTAAATTTCCACGTTTTTATTGAGTCTCCTCAACCCACGCTGCTATTGTTTTACCCCTATCCCAGCTCCTCAAATCCTCCTTGATCAGATCTGAGACTAATGACATTGAGGGTTGAACACCCTGCCTTCCCAAAGGCTAGAACTGCATCGTGCCAGCTACTTCCTTCCTCTCCAACTCTAAATTATTATCTTGGTGACCACCCCATCTACATGTGTCGCTTGCATGACCCACTCGTCAGCTAGAAGAGTAGAAATCCACCCACTAATCATAGACAACTGGTTGTTTGCACCAGATCTTCTCAAAAGCTTCTTTAGTCACATGTTCAACTTGTGCTCTTGACACATCGAAATCCACACACATTCGTGGATTGATTGGATGAAAATTTGAATTGGTACATGAATCCACACAAATAAATCGACCCATCACATTCCCTAACATGCACATAATAGCAGGATTCTGAAATGGAAGATGTATATGAGGAAGCCTTACCGAAATCAGAACTGTAGGAGAGTCATAATTTATATAGAAATTATAGATCTACTGAGATAGATAGAAACCACAGTCACTGCACTTCTTGGGAGCATTTTATAATTTCATGACTTATGATATACCTAGAGAATTTTCTGGGCTCTATGTAGCTGATTAAAAATCTCATCACTCTATGGAAGAGGATATTTTTTCATTATCATGATCAAGTTATGATCAATATATTGAATTTTGAGTTGCATTGTCCCATACGTTTTCTTGATGAAAATGTTTGGTTCATCCCATGATGAGGTACATGGTTATATAAACCATTTATCTAGATTCTACTATATTTTCTTCCTCATCTCTTAACTTTAAACATTGGATATTATATATGGACTCTTATATATTGTAAATGATCCATGTTAATTCTTGAAAAATAAATCAACCTATTGGTTTGGAGGATGAAAATATAAATAATTGGAAAACACATCTGTTTTTCAATGAGAACGATCATTTCATCAGTGATGATCTTTTCTAAAGTCTAATATATTTTAGTAGGATATGATTCAAAAAAATAAATAATATCTTTTCATAAGAGGATAATTCCAAAGGAGATTCATCCACCTCCATGAACTTTTATCAAATTAGAGGGTTATTTTTAATTTATAGGGTGGCATCCTTCTCCCAACAATTTACATTTGGACTATATATGGAAAGCCAATCCAAACCAAATATAGAATTGAAATACACTAAAGGGAGTATCACATGGTTTATTTGATATTCAACCTAAAAAAAACTATTTTGTAGAATTTATGTACTAAAGGTGAAATAATTTCACCATTTTCCATTATCAATAATAGATCAAATTCAAATTTTGAGGTTATGTTTTAATTTTTTTACCAAAGTTTCATGATATGGATGAATATGTAGAATATTACTAACATAGAACATTATATTTTCCTGAATGGATAATAAACCTACCTTTCACTATTTGATTCTGGATCTAATCAGTTTTATTTTATAATATATACATAAGGATGATAATTTTCAAAACTATTAATATTATAAATGAAATGATATTAACATTGATGTTATAACGAAAACATTACTTGTATTCATTAACCTATGACTTTCTTGGTGTTAATCTATGTTATCAACATTATTTTTTTAACAAAAAATATTGAAGTCATTTTTGTTCCCATAATAATTGAACATAAAGAGCATGTTAATTTACCATAAAATTTCCCATGGGAGTGTCCAACCTAGTTTTCAACTATGCCTATTAGTTTTGCACTGAGTGATAATCATGTTTAAAACCACTACATCAATTTTAATGTAACTACCCATAGGTGAAATTATTCTAGATCCACATCCACTAGTAGTATCAAAACATGGATTTTCTTATCTACAGACTAGTAAATCTCAAATTTAGAAAAATTTAAGGTATTTTTTCTATGTATTGTCTTATATTTACATCGTTCACAATGTATTTATAATCCCAATACCTAAACCAACTAGAACTTCCTTTAATTGAAATCATTATAACAATACATATTTATATAAATTCATTAATGATTTAATACAAAATGATAAAAATTATACAATACCATAAGTCATAGAGACATAGTGTAATAATGAAATTTGATACATAGAACATTATCATTAAATAGGGATAAAAATAATTTATTGAAAACACAGTTACATTCAATTAAAATACATTTAGTTTTTATTACGACATTGGATAACCAGGGGATGCAGATAATAATGGGGTTAGCTATATGGTCTTATAAGGCAATAATCAAAGCCTAACATAATGAATGTAATACATGCTATTCAAGAGGAATATCAATATGACATAAATGTATGATAATCATAAACTTGAATAAAGAATAATGATATATAATGATAATATCAAGGAAAAATAAGAATGTTAGAAAATATAAAACATGAAAGCATAAGCATAAGTCAATGATGAACACTGATATATCATATAAAAAAGTTTCTTAGGATAACCTGTAGTTCAAAATTAATTGAATCTCATGAGGTAAAATGATTACCCAATTCTTTTGATGGCTATCTAATTTAAGTACCCCTCTACAAATTCATAACATCATTTGTTGTCCTAGATATATCAAGAACATAAATCAATGTTTAATAACTAAAAATCACTTTATTAAGATGTTTCGGTTATATACATGAGTGTACCCAATTAATGAATGATGCATACATGTATTGTAATACCATTTATTTTCAATGGGGATGGGCTTTCACAACAAAAAAATTTGGCATAAAAAATCACTAGATAATTTTTTAGCATAACGGGTGTACATAATGTTTCTTTTAAGGGTTTAATGAGTGTTAATAGTATACTAAAACTAATCGGGACCCTTAAAGATAGTAATAGAAGCAAATTAAAACATTCATAATTTTTTAGAAAAAATCATTTGTTCAAAGAAAATAATTGACTAAAAAGGAAGAAGTGAGAATCCCTTTTTCAATATAGTAACCGCTTAGGAAATGGTTATATAGGGGAAAAGGATATATCATTCATATAAATTCAAAAATAATGTAAAGGTATATTTATATATAATTTAAAAATATAATTATTTGAGATTCAAATGTATAAATAAAGATAATGTTCATGAATGGAAAAGGGGTAGAGAGATAACACTTACCTTGAGATAGTGCTTCTAAAATCATGGGAAGATATTCTTATGAACATGGGATGACTGTGGGAGTTATTTAGAGAGGAATAGAAAGTGTAAAATCATACTCAAGGGGTTTTTATGGAATATGAGTTGGATTTCGGGTGTGTATTTATATAAAATGAATGGGATCCAATTATTATTTTCTAAACATAGGTTTTAGAATCGATGAGATAAAATAATCAAAATAACATACTGTCCCAAGGTTTTTGTACATGGTTTCTTCCAAATAAGTTTTATTTTCAAGATTTTATTTTTCTAAGATTCAATATCATTAAAATAAATCCATTCATGATTTTGAAGTGACCCATTTCATAAATAATTAGCATCAAAATATTAAACTATAATAATATTTTTTGAGGAACCATTATAATTTTAAAAAATTAAAAATAATATTATTTTATAAGGGAGATATATTTTCTTTCTTAGATGTCTTTTTTACCATTTTTTAAATCAAATTTGGGTTTTAATGATGTCATAATAACAAAAAATATAATTACACCATATTTAATTTTTACAAAACAATGCTAGAAAATTATAAAGAAATCAGTGTTGGATAATTTCTATGAAATTATTTCAAAAATAGTATTTTTTTTAAAAAAAATTATAAATAAATGAATTTTTACTTTTAAATATAAAACATTATTTACTAGGGAATACTAGTTATTAAAACTTTAAAAAATTTATAAACACTTTCAAAACTTCATTGGATGGCATTAAATTATATTATCATTTATAATAAAAAAGTTCATGTTAATAAAAACAATTATAAAGTAATAGTTATTAAACAAATAATTGAATTCAACAAAATAGTGTTATAAATGAATGAATATATTTCCCAAAAATTAAATTTCAGTTTCATCATATCAAAATTTAATTTCTATTATCATTTATAAGTAACGGAAAAAATGGATAAATATAGTAATTATTTAATTTATAATAAATTATAAAAAATCATATTTTTGGTGGTGTTGATAAATAACCCCTTATTACACCATCGTACACCTTAAGACTATGGTTTACACTGGGGTCACTTTAATGGGGTGGTTCGGTGAACATTGATTGGTCTGTGGGATTTATAAACATGAAATTCTCTTGTAAATGGTTTTTGATGAGAATAATTTAATAGATCTTGTCTTGGTATTAACGAATGGAAAATACCTTTCACAATATATCCCAAGAAATATTTGTTAAATGGTATTTATAGGGAATGGTAATACTTGAAAAGGAAATTTTTTATTTCATATATGTCAAGTATACTTTATCATAAACATTAAAATAAACTAATCTCAATAGTCACTATAAGTTTTCTATATTATCAAACATTATGATTCTTAATGGTCTTTTAAATTTTAGAAAGAATATTTTATAATAATCTAAAATAACCAAATAAATGTATGTGTTTTATATAACTAGATTTCTTAATGTTGAATTCTTTCATTCCAAAGTGAATTTTATTTCAATAAGATTCTTACATTATGATATATCTAGTCTGGGAATTCATAGATTCTTTATTTCTACTTCATAAAGTATATATAACTACACTTCTTCATAAGGTTATTTCCATTCCAACCAATTTTTATTATTATCACATTATAGTGGAAAATTTTGGAATTGGTTCCCACCATAAATATAATGGACTAGAAACTTTCATTGGCTAGTGAACCTTAAAAAAATTCACTTTTTATCCTCTAATTTCATTAATCAAAATGGGTATGAAAATATAAAACGTAAGAATATATTCAAAATACCAAAGGCCTAATCGTAAGGGGATAAAAATTATTAATTGGTTTATGAAGTCATATGCATTTATTAAACCCTATCTATGTTGATAAAATTACAAATAGGGCCTAATAATAATTTGGTATAGTGAAATATAAGTAGGGGATGTTTTTGTATCCAGAAACATGTGTGAGAAAGAAAAGCGATACATGACTTTGTTTGGAATCAATAGTGATGTGGGAATTTTTTTAAAATTATTTTTTATGTGGGAATATTCTAGGAATCCAGTGATATTTTTGAATTTTGTGAACATCATTTGTAATGTGGATTTTTTGTGATAAATACTAATAATTCAACACTTTATGGGAGTCATATAAGATGTAGTCCTGATTTTTGAATCTTATGGGATGTGGGAAAATGGTGTATGATGCATGGAATGTGTGTGTTCTAGGAGGATAGTTTAGAAGTGGATATGAAGTTGATTCTTATAGTGTGGAGTTATATATAAGGAATCAACCTACTGAGTTAATAATTTTGGCATTCTAGTAAGTTTGAAAGAGAATGATGCATTTATTATCATCATAATATTTTTTGAAAATGGGGAGAAGGTCACAAGAGATGGATCATAGTGTCGGTCAGAGTATGGGAAATTACCTCTTGGGTGAGACATCATATATATGGGGGTTCTAAAACACTGTATGTCATAAAAGGTGAATACCTAAATAAATTATATTGAAACTCATTTATTTTAGTTGCAAATAATTTTTCTTAGTATAAGGAGAGACCAATGAGGAATATTGGGTGAATTTTACTAGTCTACAGCTAAATTGGATCCATACTATAAACATTCACTTTATGACACATAGTGTAATGGTGTTAAATTGGTTGGATAGAGAAGGGGGAGGAGGTGTACCATATCATGATAAATCACACATTGAATATGTATTTAAAGCTACAAAACATTTGAGTAGTTTAAAAAATAAAAGTTTTTTTAAAAAAGTAAAAGCGGAAAGGTGGAAGTCCATTTCATACTAGCCAATAGTGGAAGCATCCAATCCTCGTATTGGGGTTCCATGTGTGTGTTCTCCTTCATTTTGAGACTTATTTTGGAATCATAATTCAGTATAGGTATCATAATGAAAGTATAAAACTTCATGTCCATTATTTTATGACTTATCTAACTGATTTGAGTTGTTAAAAAATTGATAGACATTATACCCTATTTTAGTGGTTTCATCTACTTATTCAATTTCTTTTATTTAAGCTAAAATTTGAGGATGGTATTTATCTAGTAGCAATAAACATTTATTTTGATTGTTTTTCATTATTTTATCCTAATCAATACATGTTCTATGTATTTCATAGTAAATGGGTGTGAGTGGGTTGGCCAGAGTAATACAAGTAGTGTATTAGTTTTAGTTTTATATTTTCTAGGAGATACAAAAGTGTTCTATCATTTATAAAAGGGTAATATTGATATTTGTATGGAATTTAATGTATGTAATGAGATTCAGTGGTCGATTGTTCATGATAGTGAGTGTTATACAATTTATTTAATGTAATGTTGTTGTTGGGATTGATTCATGGTATCACATTCGGCATGATCCATGTGACAATGAGTGATGTTTATCATCAGATATAATGATAGGTGGCATTCTAGGATGAGGAAGATGTTGATGATAAATTCTGAATTTTATTGACAAGGTTCAAAATTATAATTAGAGGTTCACCAGAGCTCTGTCATAGGATTGTTTATTATTTATTCTCACCAAAGTTAGTTGATGGTGTTATATGGGTTATTTGAACACAAAATTAAGACAATCTTGGTAGTTCTAATTACTCAATATGGTTATAGGCCTTTCATAGTTAAAATATTATTGTTGATGGTGTTGAAAATCATATAAGATGAAGTCCTCTCCATAGAAGTCAACAATTGGTGGTAAATGAGGTCATAAGATGGTGGTTGAGGCTCACTTCTAAGTTAGGGACGATGTGATGTGACTATAGGATGGATAGTGTACCTGATCCACGGGGTGTTTGGATATGATGTTGATGATGATAGAATAACTAGAATTATGATGCTTTTGTGACATTCCTTGTGGGTATTCCATTGGGTTATCAGGTCGACATTTGGTTGTTACTTAGAAATAATGAAAAATGATGTCATGTGTTATGTGGTTATGGTTAGTGATTGACATCGTATGAAGTGGGAATAGACGGAAGACTGAGGATCATCATATTTTCAATGTATAGGGATTGATCATTCTACCTCAACATTTTCTATTGAAGTTAAAGGATCTCTTATAGATTATAAGAATAAGGGGAGTGCGTTACATAATATTTTTCTATTTTTATTTATTTATATTTTTCCATAAAATTGTATACATATTGATATATTCTAGAGAAACGATTGTTAGTGTATTACTAATTTGAAACTGAAACCCTTCTCAGGACATTATAGATGCATCAAAACATTATGGTTTTGAATACATGAACGATATCAGGCTCAAGGTCTGATGTTTAGCGAGCAGAGATGTGCATAGGGTGCATGGGATTGATTATATTCATTAATGGTTGATGGACCAGGTGGGTCTTGGTTATGGGATTATGCCCATTTTGAATTTTTTGTTCATGTACATATATTATTACCAATTATAAATCCAATTTACAATATATGAATGTATTTACTTGTAAATATTATATAGTATATATAACATGTGCATTTTGGTTCATTACTTTTTTTATTATGTTTCTTCTACCATGTTATATTTATTTCATTCGAAACTCTATTAATATTGTTATAATTATCATCAAAAGGTATAGTTTCCATAATATTAAAAAATAAACCATACATTTTTGTTCAAAAACATTTGTATATAATTTTATGTAAAGACTCATCCTTAAACATTACATATTCTAGTTGTTTTAGTACTGGAAATCACATTAATTTCTCAAAAATCATTAAGGATTATAGTTATAGATAATAAGGAAAATATAATTTATTTTTAACCAAAAAAATTCAATTAGACACTTATACTATGTGTCCATTTTTTGATAATAAATCCCCATTTTATATAAATCATGGTTTCTTTTCATACTCAATCTTAATAATTCTCCTTGATATCATCCTTAGCTCTAATATCTCTTAAATCCCTCAATTTTATTAAAACATTGTATAAGATAAAAAGTGATTAAGATACATTAAGGAATGGAAAATATTAGTTTACGTAAAATCCATAAAATTATTTCAAAAAGTGTGCATTTTAATTCCAAAAAAATGAATAAAATTATCAAAATAATCAATAACATAGAATTTAAAAATAAATATATATTCATGAAATCTCATTAACACCATTTAAAATATAAATAGTAATCATTAGACATCATGTCACATTTCAATATTATAATTCGAGTGAACAATATGTCTAAACTCTAACTTCGGTGTACCAATTCCATTTTAGGTTCTTACGTAACCACCAATCCATGGTTTATCAGGGAAACACTCATCATTGGTTTATCACGTAACCACCCATAATTATATTTTTCACATAACCACACAAAATTAGTATATCAAATAACCACTAATTAATATATAAAATTTCTATGAACCATAAAATAAATATAAATCATTAAATATTTCATCATAAAAACAATTTTTGAAGGAAGTGAATTTTCATTTTGAAATCACTCATTCTGAAAAAATATGCATGTACAACATAAAAATGTTTCATTGAAAATAACCATATAAACCACTAATGTAAGATTAAACTATTAAATAAACAAAAAAAGGTAAATTTAATTTATTCATATATGAAATAAAAAAATTCTTTTTGGAAAATCACCCTTAAAGAGTATTTTTAAAACAAATTCCCTTTTATAAAACATTACAAAGATCCATTTTGAAAATATATGAGATAAGTTTGAAAATTTACCTTTAAAAACATTCATGTCTATATAAATGCATTCATAAAAATAAATTTAAAAATTCTTACATTAAAATGAAATATTTAGAAGATAAATCATTAAAAAATTTAAAACTAGTTATTTTAGTTAAAGAGTTCCTTATAAATATCATTTCGTGGAAGTAAGAATAGATAAAATAAATAAAAAATTTATTTCCACTATAAATCAACATAAAAATGGAAATAAAACATAATATATTAAAATTTGATCTCACACATAATATTATCATTGCATGATCACGTAGTAGATGTTTAACGAAAGGAACAGAAATTTGGTTAAGAAATATCTTACCTCACATTCAAACTATATCGAAAGTTTCCAAATCTCGTGTATAATGGTTTAAATAATGTTTTTAACTCATTATAAAACAATAATAATTTTTATAGGACCTTATATTATGATTTCATAACATATAAGGATCCATTAATGAAACATATATCATTTTTTTCATTGTTTCATGTGTCTTGATTTCATTATTTCATGATTTGTTTTAATTTTTTAAAATTATTGTAGTTGCGGTAAAATGGAATTACAACTCCAAAATTGGAATGAAATTGTATTAATGATCTCCCATAATTTTTAATATCGCATTAATTTTTTTAGATAGCAATGATTCATTAGATAAAGTATTAATGATAAACTGTTTTTATTTTTGATGTTTTTCCAATCATTAAGAACTAGTTTCATCATATTTAATGTTATGTGTGTATATTATTTCCATAATCTGAAATAAGATGTGATATAACTATTTAAATATTATTTAATAAGAATGATTATTTTATGACCAACCATGAAGGATGTAATGGAAAATATAAAATCATTATTTATGGAGATGAAAAAACAAAATAATTTGAACAATAGTTTTGTTTCTTTTATAAAGAGGAGATGGGAAATGAAATTGATATGATATATTCCATTAGAAACATAAAACACTAGTATATAAATTATTATATAGTTATCATTAATATATTGATGAATTAGGTGAGGATAATATAAGAAATGAATATAAATTATGAAATGTACTTTGAGAAAATTTCCACTTGAATATCACCTTCTTGAGAGACACTTAAGGACATTGGAAATGATATTTTTATGATACCTGCAACACATAGATGTGTCCATAGTGTGTATGAGTGACTTTGAGATGCATTTTTTTTCATTAAAAGTCTTTTCAAACGAAATGGGGTGGTAAGGGTGGTATTTATACTTGAGGAGAGGCGGTTGTAAGTGATTAAATACTGAATAATTAATAATTAAATCCAATGACATTGAGGTGCCATAAATTCCATGAATTACATAGTTAATTAATTTTTTTGGAATATGTTTAGGGTCTATAAATACCTCAAAAGGTATCAGTTTTTTTAATTAATATAAATTGTAAAAGTTTACCATTTAACTTTAACACTTGTCACTATTTAACTTGTATATCGATAAATAATTTTTTTACCACGGTAACAATTTTTAACCTAAAAATTAAATTTATCATAAAACATAATTCTAAAAATATTATTTTAAATATGGAATCCATTTTACAAAATTATATTTACATAATTTTCCAAATTATTTTGAAAATTAACCTTGCAAACATAAAGAAAATGCGGGGTTTTAAAGTGAAAAATTAAAAGATTAAAATTTTCATATATCCAATTTCAATGTGAAATTGATTAAAAATACATAAATTGGTTTTATAGATATATTTTTGATCTAATTATAATTTAAAAATTATTCAAAAAATAATTTAACTAGAATAAAAATCTAATTTGAAAAAAATAGCTTTAAAATAAAATGTAGTATTTTCCCCTATAAATCAAAAAACGTTGATCTGATCATAAAATTACAAAATTTCACCTAAAGTTAATTTTGATATTCCAATTTAAATACTGAATTTTTTATTTTAAAAATAAATTTATAAATTTTAATAAATTTAGATTTAAAAATGGTTCACCATAAAATGGTATAAAAGTTTCCTTTTAGAAAAATATAGTTTTAAATGCTTAAAATATGATTATTTGTTATATTAATCCTATAAAACTTATTAGATTAATTAAACAAAATTTTATTAAATATATAACATATAAATATCATTAATATATTTTAATAATAGTTATTTTAAAATATTTGAAGATAAATTTTCATTATGTGATTAAAATGGGTTTATAAAAACACATCCTTTATATTCTACTGGTTTTTAATTTAATTTATAATTAACTATTAAGTGATTAATTGAGAATAAAATAGGGTGTAAAGAATATATTCATAATTTAATTAGTATCATTGATTCCTAGTATTTCAACAGATGTGTGATAACTAACAAATTTAAATAATAATGGTTACTTATTTATTTAACATTGTTGTGGCACATCATTCATGATATTGAGAATAGTGTTTCTTTTAAAATATTTGAGGGTTAAATTCCCCCCCACCATTAAGAAATATTTATCCCAATTTGAACTCATGATAAAAAAAATAGGTTTTTAAAATTTTAAAATACATATTTTGAAATCCCTAAATGAAAAAAAGATTAATAAAACTTCCACATTAAAATAATGTAATGGAAATTTGAGGGTGACTTGAGGGAACACATACTAGGTTTCCAAGTAAGAAACCACAAACATGTAAGTGAAATATAACTATAATGTTATGATGAAGGCTGATAGAGAACATGATCATGATAAAGTTAACAATCAGAAAACCATATATCTGTGATACGTTAAAAGTCCAATTATTTCGTAGTATGAAAATAAAATAGATAATATTGTTGTTTTTATTATAATTTTCAATGGTTTGATGAATCATTTAACTACATGGAAAAGAAACATAAGTAAATATACTTACTTGAAATTTATATTTTTATTTATTAGTCAAATTATACTATAAACTCTTATTTTTCTATGAATG
Organism: Viscum album; assembly: GCA_963277665.1. Lineage (NCBI taxonomy): Eukaryota > Viridiplantae > Streptophyta > Magnoliopsida > Santalales > Viscaceae > Viscum > Viscum album. The sequence continues at coordinate 696,833,222 of OY728130.1, read as the reverse complement.
ATAAGAATCGAAGATAAATTTTTCAATCTTGAAGATATTGAATCAAATTATATGGATTAAAAATTATAAAAAATTATAATTATCTATTCCTCATATCTTTATAAATTAACTAAAACCAAAATGTTTAGGATAATATATGATAATTCTTCAAAAATAATAAACCATTGTATAATAAAAAAATACTTAAAACTATCAAATTCAATAGTAAGAACAAAATTTTAATATAAATCATTTATAAAATGAATATCCTTACTCAAAACTATTATAGACTATGATTGAAACCTAAAAAGCTGAAGGACTTGATCAAATGATAATCAAAGATAAATTTAATGTTTATCTTCAAATAATATCAATTTATCTTAATGTCTCATACCAAAAATATATTTTCCTAAATCATATAATATAAAATATATGATAACGATTTCCATAAATAACCTAAAAACTGTAATTCCACAATATAATAATATATTAATCCAAAATATAATTCCACATTTATTCATAAAATAAAATTTCAATGTATTCCATTTAACTTAATCTTATAGGTTTCCCAAAATGGTGAACACATTCTGAAGTAAAATTAAACAATTAACATACAAATAATTACCCAATACCATGTAAATATATTCAATAAAACATATGATACTAAAATCATATGTGTTATTCATCTCTAAAATAATTTAACTCAAATATTCCATATTAACTGGGAATTTAGGTAGGTTAACACTAGGTGATTCACCCCTATCATCCTTAGGGTGGGGGGTCAATTCTAAAGACCTTACTTGAAGTGATAGGTTTTGATTCATCTTATGTGTTACCATTTTTATAACATTATATTAATATGATCCTCATAAAATTTTAAAAAAAATCCTTAGAAATAAAAATAAAATATTTTAACCTCAAAGGTTTTCTCATTCATTTGATTTTATATCCAAAAAAGTTAGAACCCATAATTACCCCAAGTTCAAAAAATACCACCAATTATTTTAAACTTATTTCCACTAAAAGTAATGGAACTTTCTGGAAATAAAAAATTTTATATCATAAAATTAATGGTTAAATGTACTCTAAAAATTATCACATTTTACGACTTCTCAATGGTATCGATCACATCTAACATATGTTTCCAAATTTATAAAACAAAACATACTATAGAAAAACCCTTAATAATTACATGAGTTTCATGATGTTTACTAAATAACAATATATCATAAACATTAAATATCAATGAATAAACACGTCCTTCATCTAACATCCATTTTAAACCTTTAACCAATCTTCATCATCATAATACTTAATTTCCATAGTCAAGGTATAAATTATACCATTATGATTGATCAATATAAAACCTAAATTTTATTAATACCTTTAAATTTATGTCCACAAAATGAAAAGATAATCCATACTCAAATATCAATTTCACCTAATAACATAAGGGTTAAATATAACCTAATCTTAATAAAAGTCTCCCAAATTAATCTCATTATCCAAAGTGTATTAATACTTATCAGAATTTCATCATCCTAAAAAATGCCATAACTCTTCAATCCCTTTTATATAGACATATCCATTCTTCATTGTTTCTTATTAGTAACATAACCATTCCTTTCCATATTTTTACTCCATACATCATTCATATATATATGAATCATTTTTAAGACTCAAAACTATTAAAACATGCTAAATGAAATAATTCTTACATTAAATCCATATTTGAGGATTTTATTTATATTCCCTTCTTATTTGTACATGTTCAAACATTAAAAAAGTAATTATTCATTCCATCATGGTATTTCAAATTTCAATATTGTTGTAATAGTTGTGATCTTAAATTTAAATGAAAAAGATACCATTATTCATAAATTAGTTTTCAAAATAAATAGTTGTTCGATAGCTTAATCATTTTCTTGCATGTGATTTCTACACTCAAGAAGCTTTCAAAATCATTTGAAAAATATTTTGTAAGAATTGTGATGATAAAATCATTTGGGAGGGATATGATGGTTTTTTATGATCTCATTCCTTACATCTTGATAAAATATCCATAATTTATGGGAAAAAACATCTGTTAAACATAAAATAAATTACTAATGAAAACATAATATATAATGTAAATCAAATATCATAAAAATATTAAAACACTATAATAACTATATATCTTAGCTAATTTAGGTTTTTTATAAAATTTTCTTAATGAAATTATGTATTAAGAAAATCAAATTTTCTTCTTATGAAACGTGTGGTAAATGTTATCATAGAGCGTGTCTTTAAAAATTTGGGTAGTGCTACCGATGTGGAGATTTAGGGCACATGGATCATGCGTGCATAGAAAGTGATCAAAAAAAAATTTATGGTAAGAATAATTAACTATAAATAGTTGGTTTATTATGATAATGGGTATCAAAATTTTGTTTCACATGATGTAAATAATCATCATTGTGAATAGAAATGTAAAAATATTCATTTACTAATGCTACAATGGATGTGAAGTTATCTAGATAAGCGATGATATCCCTAGTAAGCATGATATTTTTTGGAGGATGGTCATATATTTAATGACATAGGCACCCCTATTTAGATGTTTAAGAAATGGATAAACTTTGGGAGACAATTATCATGTTTTGATAAATGTGTTTGGTACATAAAACCCTTATTCTCAGGATATCAAAATTTTAATTTGAAGAATAATTAATTTTTTTGGACATAATTTTAAAATTTATGGATAACCTTTGGCAATTATGTGATCATTTCTCTTGAGGTAATTATGAGGTCTATTTTTTTGGCCTAAAAAATGAAAGGCATGAGAAAACCATAGAGGGTAAATTAGTTAATAATTGGGTATGTTTCTCACATTTTTTGAATTATATATAGATTTTGTAAATATAGTTTTAGAAAAGGGACAACTTGGAGGATAGGTTATAAACCTTCATGTTCAGAAAAGCCACAGGGATCAAAACCACCACTTATGGGAGGTGAGGGTTAATTTCCTACCACAATATAACATGATGTCCCAGTTAGTATGGTATTTTTATTTTTAGGTAAACAATTTTACCAATGAAAAATAATATTATTTTGAAATCACATGTTTTATCATAATGATAATCACTAGATTAAAAATTGTTTTCGTTGTTAAGTGACTACTTTTGATTGGAAATAATTTCACTATTTTTGGGTACCTTATAGGTTTAAGGTGAAAAGAATACAATGGTATTTTATTTGAGAAATTTTAGGATGATTTATGTTTAAAAAACATATGATATTTACGGAGATTTAGGTTATTTTTAGAAATTATTAGTATATCTTGAAGATTAATAAATAAATTACATTTGGTATAAGATTTCTATAATAATTGATGTTATTTGAATATGAATATTATATTTATCTTTTATGACCATTTCATCATATCACTATGATGTTTTGGTTTCAATTTTAGTCAAGAATATTTTTAGGGAATTTTATGGATAGTTATTTATTGAATAATCTATGATGAACAATGGGTATTACTATAGAATTTTAATGATTAATTGATTTTTATGTCACATAAAGGTTCATTATTTTTTGAAAATTAATTTTGATTGTAATAACATTTTTTTGTTATATCTTAATGATATGATTAATACACAGACATAGTATTAACGAATTTATGATCTATATATGTTAATTATGATGTTAAATGCATTAAAATTTATCTTGAATACTTATAGTTTAAAGAGAGCATGAGTGTGAAATTATTATTGTAATTAATGTATGTTAAATTATTTTTTAATCTAGGTACTAAATAATTTCTCAACATGAGAATAATGTATTTCAAAAAAAATAACTTATTACCTTTCATATCGATAAATTAGTGGGCTTTCAATGTATTATAGATTTATAGTTTTGTGATTGTTACCAATCTCAAAAACATGTTATCTATCACTCCCTTTAATTCATTGAAAATTTTCATTCTATTTCATGTCCATGTATTCATTCATGGTACCATATTATGTATTTTCTTAGGTGACCTTCTTATTTTCCTTTATTATTTTAAAGTGGATGTTTCATTGAATTTTTTTGTTAGGGATTTAAAAAAGTAATTTTAAAATTATAACATATAGTTATTAGATCCCACGATCAGATTGTGATGAATAAATTTCTTATGGGGGGGGATAATGTAACACCCCAATATTTTAAGAGGAAACACTATGCTCAATATCATACGAGATGCACCAAATCAATCTTAAATAAAAAATTAAACATTTTTATGAAAATGTGGTAGAAATCACTAACAATTGAAATAGTGGGAATTAATGTGATTAATTATTTTATAAAAATTTAATTTACTAATTTTTTTATAATTTTTTAATTGGTTTCCTTTTAATTTTAAAAAATAAAAACCCAATTATTTAAAATGATATGTTTTTATAGAAAACATGTTTTATGATTATAATGAAATTCTATGATAATAAGTTAAATTAATCACTATTACTAAAATATATTAATGATATATATATGTAATATATTTTATAGAATGTTTTTAAATTCATTTAATAATTTTTATATGCCTAAGATAACAAAAAATCATATATTTAGAAGAAAAAGCTATATTTTTTCTAGAAGGCAATATTTCCACCTTTTGATAGAGAACCTATTTTAAAAAAATTAATATTATAAAATTATTTTGAAAATATAAAAATCATTTTAAAAATAGAATATCAAAATTACCTTAGCATGAATATTTATCATTTTTCCAACAAGTTTTACTTTTTGATGAATAGGGATAAATACTTATTTTTAATTTGAAACTACATTATCATCTAATAAATTTATATAGTTAAGTAATATTTTAATTTGTTTTGAAATATAATAATTTTTCAATTTTTAATCAATAAAACCACATCCTATCATTAAAATAAATTTAATATTGAAATTGGATAAAAACATTTCAATCATTGGAACATTTCACTTTAGAACCCCACTTTTTCATTTTTTTTCTTTGGTATTAGTTTTAAATATATTTATTCTAAATTTACAAATTAATTTCGGTAAAATGGGTTTTATATTTTTAATCATTAGTTAAAAATTATTTTTTATGGTCTATTTAAAATCTATGTATAAAAAATATTATTGTGGTAAAAAAATATTTACTGTAGTATAAGTTAAATAGTGACTAGGGTAAAAGATAAAAAGTAAAAACATAACATAACTAAAAATTAAAAAATTCAATGGTTGGTGGAGGTTTGGATCAACACTAACCACACTCTACATTATTAATTATCAGCCAATGTTTTTTTTATTTATTTCCACTTTTATATGGTTAGCTTTAAATATAAAATATTCATTATTTTAATCACTTAAACCCACCTATACTCAAGTATAAATACAACACCTCACCCCAATTTTCAACAAAAAATAATTGAAGTTCTTGAAATATATAACCAAAAATATATTCCTCACTCTTTCTACCCATAATTTCTACTAGTCTCAAGAAAATAACAAATACAAGTTCCTTAAGTGTCTCTCAAATAGGTGATATTGAAGAGGTAGTTTTCTAAAAACACCTCTCTTAATTTTATATTCTTCTTCTACATTATAATAATATATTTCATTATTAAAGGAATAAAAATTTCATAATAATTTTTATATAACAATTTTATTTTTAAAACTAAATAAATTATATCAATGACTTTTATTACATCCTCTTATTCAAAGAAATGAAACTATTGTTCAGGTTATACTTGTTAATCTCTTTTATGAATAATTTTTTTTTCATTTTTCATTGAGACCATCATGACTAATCATGAAAATATAATTATGATTAAATATTACCTAAATTATTACATTATATAATATTTCATGTTTTGAAAATAATTTATACTCATACTAGTAAATAAAAAGAACAGTTCATTAGATTCAGGTAAACCATATTAATAAACTAATCATTTACCATGCACATTTTATCTAATGAATAATAATCATATAAGAAATAAATATTATATATGAGGCCATTAATAATTAATAATTTTCATTAACACATTTCCATTTCACTTCTGGAGTTGTAATACAATTTTACAAGAATATCCATAATTCTACCCAAATGAACCGATCATTAAACCATATAGAAAATGCACCTGAAACTGCGATAATAATGAAATTTTATTAATGAATGGGTCTTAAGATGTTATAAAATAATCCCTTAAGGTACTATAAATATGAATATTATTCTATAATGAGTTAATTACCTTCTTTAAAACATTATACAGGTCATTTGAACACTTTTAAAGAAATTAGAATGTGAAGTAAGGGATTTCTTATCCAATTTTAGATTATTTGGGCTAAACATCTAATACTTGATAATGTAAGTCTAATATTATGTATGATATTAAATTTTAATATCTTATGTTTTATTTACACTTTTTTATGTTTATTATCAGTGGATTAACATATTTAATTTATTATCTTTATGCTGATTTCTATTATATAATATTAATAAGGAACTATTTAACTGAAATACCTCATTTTAATTGATTTAAAGATTTATTTTATAAATACTTATCTATATTGTCCATTTTTTATTACATGTATCCCGATTATGTGTTATCTTAGGTGACATTCATATTTCCCTTCCATTCTTTGATGTTGGATGTTTTATTATTATTTTCGATGCGGGATCTCAATAATGGTATATTAAAATATGAACACCTTTTATCAATACCAATTTAAAATTATAGAGATTAAAATTACTAATATGGGTAATGTAAAAACATGATCTTTTAAAAGTAAACCCTATTCGCAATATCATAAAAGATACGTCACATCATACTAAAAAATGACTAAACTTAATTTTTTAAATGTGATAGTTATCACCTAGCCCTTAGAATGATGGGAATTAATGAGACAAATTAAATAATTATAATATATTTTACCAATTTTCATCAAATTAATTCATTTTTTACAAATTAGTTATAATTGAAAACAAAAAAAAACCATTGAATATAAAGAATGAATTTTTATAAAAAAATCTATTTTTATACCTATAATGATATATTATCATAGTAAATTTAATTAAACACCATTTATTAAAGATATTAATGATATTTAAATATTAAATATTAAATTAAATGTTATTAAAATAAATGAATATGTTTTATATGATTAAGATAATAATAAATCCTATTTTAAGCATAAAAGGCTATATATTTTTTTTTTGAAAGGTTATTTTCCTTTTATTTAATGGTGTGCCTGTTTTAAATATAGATTTTGATACATTTTTCAATTTATCCTGAAAAAATAAAATTATTTTTTGAAAAAGTCATCTAAAAATTATATTAGGGAATTTTGTTTTCTAGAAATTTTCATTTTTTGATGAATAGTAAAAAATACATCATTTTCATTGAAAACTGAATTTTCACTAGAAAATGAAATGTGTTAAATTTAAAAAGGTAATGGATTAAAATACCTACAAAATAAAACATTTTATTTTTTACTGAGGTGTGTTTCAAAACTAAATATAATATATAATATTAATTTATAGCCAATGTTGTGAATTTATTAGCAAATCAATGTGGTTGGCTTTAAAAATAAAATATTAATTATTTTAATCACTTAAACCCACCTATCCTCGAGAATAAATACCACCCAATTTCGAATAAAAAATCCATTAACATCCTAAATTCCATTTCCAAACCTCTCATCCTCTCTCAACCCACATCCAAGTGATTCCGGTCTCACCAAAACATCATTCCCACATTCATCAAGGGTCTCTTAAAGAGGTTATTTTCTTGAGGAAATTTTCACAATATACATCTCTTAATTTATTTTGTGTTTCAACTTTATCCTCCCATTCCTCATCCACAAATTAATGTTAAATTAAGAATCGTATATATTCTATTGTGTTATGTTTCTAATAGAATATCTCATATCCATTTCATTTCTCATCTCTACTTTTTAAAGGAAACAAAAATATTGTCCAAAATAGGTTGATTAACCATCTCATTGAATAATGATATTTTGTTTTCCATTACCGCAGTCATGGATGGTAATAAATATATATTTCAGGTTATACCATATTGAAATATGTATATTACAACCTATAACATGTTCTAAAAAAATATTAACCCATGATATTTAATAATATGAAACGAATTCTTAATGTTAAAAAATTCCAAAATAAAATAAATAGTTTTCATTTATGTTTTATATAACGAATCATGATATTGTCAAAAAAAATGGGAACATTAAGACTTTTTTAATATCATGAATACAATTTCATTATACATCTAAAGCTATAAATCCATTTTACATGAACTTTTATAATTTTATACAAGAAAACCTGACCATGTAAGGATGAACTAAATACTCCCAAAACCATGAAAAAAATTAATATTATTAATTAATGGGTCATAAAATGTTATAAAAACATCCAATAAGGTATTATAAGAACGGATATAGTATTTTTAATGTGTTAATAACATTATCTAAACCATAATAAAGGAGAATGGAACATTTTTGAAGGAAGTCGAATCAATGGAAATGGAAATTTTTACCCAATTTCAATTCTATGGGTTAAAAATTATCATCATTGATAATAAAATTATAATATTTTGTATAGAACTGATTTTTACATGATGTAAAATGATATTTTTCAATATATATTTCCAGAGTTATGCTCTGAGATGACACACAATCTTGAGGCCCTGTGTACCAAGAATTATGTTTAAAAAAACATTAAGTATATTTAATACTTTGAACACAATGAAAAATGGATAACTCTAAAATGGTAGCTTGAATAAGAAATATGAGTCCATGGTTTAGTCTAGAACACAACGTTTATATGACAACCCTGCTTTTATTACAAACTTAAACATGATTTATTACATAAACTATTCACTTGATACAATATGGAAGATCCAGAGGTCTACTGTCTTTGGGTCTTAGGATAATTACATAAAAACTTAAAACATGAAATATAACATCTTTATTGAAAACTTCCTTTACATGACCACTATAATCCCTCGTACTTAGCAATGCATGGGATAACCTGAGGACATGCATGAGAAAAGGGTGAGCTATAAAGCCCAGTAAGGTAATAAACATAGAATACATGAGTAGTACCATACATGTTAGATAATAGCCATATCGATAGAGCACAAGAGAAACATGGACATAAATCCATGATAAAGCATGATAATCATAACATGGAAATGTAGCAACAACACTTTACATGAAATTAGCATGAACCAAGGCCCATTGCACATGAAGCATGAGTAAATCCTCATTGCACATGAAGCACGAGTAAACCCTCATTTCACTTAAATTAGCATGAGTCAACACTCATTGCACATGATGTATCATGATACTATACATTACCCAATTCATCGGAAAGCTATAAGAGCACACCATTCTTAAACATTTCATTTCATGCATAAGTGTGCCACATGGATCATAAATCATGGATTCATTAAACATAATCATTTATTCCATAAAAAAGGAATTTGGAATGAAACATTATAATTAATAAGTAAATGTGTAGGAAGGTGAGTACCCTTGATGGATAAATGGGCATGGTTTTCACTACACAATGGCATTGTCTTAGAAAATTGGTGCAATTTCGGCAGCGTAATAGCGTGATATAAGAATTCATAAAAATGGTGGTTGAGAGAGAAAGGGGTGTCTCATCATATCTACATGAAATGGACAGTATGGGGGTCAAATAGATACATGTCCCAACAATTGTAATGGAATTTAGATACAGGATACAAAATTATTGCTTGAATGAAAATCTGGAGAGAGAAGTTCCTTTCGGAATTTTGACATAGTAACGGGTGTACATGGGAGGCATTTAATGAGAGAGAAAGGGGTATCCCATCATTAAAACAATAAAATGGCAGTATGGGGGAGGTGATAAACCATACCCCAACATTTATAATTGAAATTAAAAGGGCATAACAATATTATGAAAATTGGACAAAAAGGTGAAAGGAATGTAAAACCCTTACTTGGAAGTGTGCTTCCAAAGGCTTGAGAGAGGCTTCAGAGAGGCTTCTTGTGAGCTTGGGGAACCTTTTGAGGATTCTAGATATATTATTTCAGAGTTTGGATGAACTCCAAAGGCTTTGAGTGAGGAGTAAGTGGGAGCTTGGGAGGGTCTATATAGGAAAGGTGAGTGAATTATTTATTATCTAGGTTTGGGACCCATTACATTAAACTAACCCAAACCAAAAATAAGCTCTTGGTTTCTGCCCATGGTTTTCAGAAAAGGGGAGAGGAAAACAATTTTTTATAAGGCAAAATTCTGATATTCTTAAAAAAATGGGGTTGTTTATGTAGAGGTTAGTCACACTCCCATGAAAAATAATTTAAAAAGACAAGATGTTTAATAAGTCTTGAGGGGTCCATTAATGCTTTGTAAAATAAGTCAAACAAACCCAAAATTACATTATTTTATTGGTAAAACATATATTGGTCAAACGTAAAGCTTATCGTATTTCATTACATCACTATTGGGTCATTATGCTGTCATAAAACACATGATATATTTAAAGAGTATTTAATTTTTACCCAAATATTTGACTGTCTTAGAAAATTATGAAAAATTCACCGTTTGATAATTTCGAAGTCCTGATTCTAGAAATAACATTTATTTTATCTAAATAAATTTCTTAAATATGTAAATTTTCACTTTTAAAATAAAAACCGACATTTATCGAAAATTCACGGGTTTTGACAAATATGGCTTTCAAACCATGATAAAAATTACAACTGCATTAATAAAATTATAGGATCGTTTAAATTTAATAAAAATTAATTTAATTATAGTAATAATATTTTATTAAAATATTATATAATTTAAAATTCCATTAATTTAATAAAATATAATTCTTAATTAAATAATAACTAAAAACACTATTTGTACTTTAAAAACTATTTACAATGTATCAATAATGACAATAAAGTATATTTATTATTATATGAAAAAATAAGGTACATGAACATTGTACTAGCGATTTGTTACATAACCCCTTAAAACATCCTCATAAGACCTAAGGGTAAGGTGTGCGATGGTGACAAACTCTTAGGGTGGCTCATTTAACATCGCTCGAGTGGTAATATCTATCAACTTCCACTTTTCCCATAGACGGTCCCGTTTGAGCTTGACATGATGAAGCTCAGCTTGGGCTTGGTCAAGAGAGAAACCCAAGGACGCCACCTATTATCTGAGCTCTGACAAATGGCCTTCATATGGAGCAATTCTACTGGATGAGGCCATCGCTTCTTTTGCCTAAGTAAATTGGATTTCTTAAAGCCTAATATTTATACTAATCATGTGATCACTGTTAAATGGCTATATTAGCAACGGTCAAAATTATTAACATAAAACCGAAGAAGTTGGCATTTTATATAAACATTTTACATTAAGAGTCATTTAATTTGATCAAGAGGGATTTCCATTAATGAAACGTTGGGTCGTTACAATACTCCCCCCTTAAGAAATTTCCCCCTCGAAATTTCTTTTTCCCATACTAAAACAGATGTGGGTTACTCAACTTCATCATTTCCTCTGATTCCCAAGTCACTTTTTCAAACTTGTGGTTTCGCCACAACACCTTGACGAGGGGCATTGTCATATTTCAAAGAACGTTTTCTCTACGATCTAAGATCTTCACTGGTTGCTCCTCGTAAGAAATATCATCATCCAACTATACCACCTTATAAGAGAGTACATGTGAATGGTCTAGTATGTACATCCTTAAGAGGGATACATGAAATACATCATGTACTTTGTCTATGGTAGGTGGAAGTGCTAGTCGATAGGCCATAGCCCCGACACTATCAAAAATCTTGAAGGGAGCAATTTACCTTGGACTTAACTTCCCTTTATTTACAAACCTCATGACCTTCTTACATAGATATATCCGTAGAAAAACCATGTCTCCAACTTTAAACTCAAGGTCTCATTGGCGGTTATCTTCATAACTTTTTTGTCAACTCAGGGCTACATTGATATGATGTTGAATGGTTTTCACCTTCTCCACCATTTCTTCGACCATTTATGGTCCATGTAGCTTACGTTCACAGACCTCATCCCAACATTTCGGTGATCTGCACATTTTCTAATATAGGTATTTTTATGGTGCCATTTATATGCTCGAGTGAAAACTATTATTATAAGAGAACTCAACCAGAGAAAGATGTTGATCCAATCACCCTTTAAAGTACATTGAGCACCATCTTAACATGTCCTCAAGTGTTTGGATAGTCCGCTCAGATTGGCCATCAGTTTGAGGATGATAGGCCGTACTAAAGTTCAGTTCAGTATTCAGAGCATGTTGAAGACTCTTCCAAAATAAAGAGGTGAATCTTGGATCTCGGTCAAACACAATAGATAGTGGTACTCCATGCATCCTTACCACTTCCCTGATATATATTCATGCCAATTGATTCAATGAGAAATTATCTCGAATAGCAATGAAGTGTGCAGTCTTTTTCAGATGATCCACAACAACCCAGATTGCATTGATGCCTTTGGATGTCCTCGGAAGTCTGGTGACAAAGTCCATGGTGATGTTCTCCCATTTCCATTAAGGTATGGGCAATGGTTTCATCATACCCTTAGTCTTCTGCCTCTCTGCATTCACTTTATGGAAAACCAGGCACTTTGATGTATATACATCGATCTCGTTATTCATATTATCCCACCAAAAGTTTTCTCGGAGATCTCGATACATCTTTGTGCTCCCTGGGTGAATAAATAAATTTAAACTGTGTGCATCCTCCAAATGTTCCTTCTTCAGCTCCGGACTGGATGGAACACATAGTCTTTTCCCAAGTCGCACAATTCCTTTTTCATTAACATTAAACTCCGAGGATTTCCCTTTTTAGATAGCTTCTACTTTTACCTGGATTCCCACATCATCATTTTGATCATCCTTTAACCATTCCAAAAGAGACGGTTGAGAAATCATTTGTGAATGGATTGATGATGTTCCCTTCTTTATGATTCTCATGTCCATCTTCATCAAGATTAAGAATATTATATCCTTCTCAATTCTCATCATTGATAGAATCGCCAGGTCCTTTCTACTTAGGGCATCTTCCACCATGTTCTCTTTCCCATGGTGGTAATGTTTTGAACAGTCATAATCCTTGATGAGCTCTATCCATCTTCTCTAGATCATATTAAGCTATTTCTGTGTGAATATATATTTAAGACTCTTGTGGTCAGTATATATCTCACATTTATCCCCATAGAGATAATACTGATAGATTTTCAATGCAAAGATCCCCGGTGCCAACTCCAGATCATGCGTTGGATAGTTTTTATCATGGATTTTAAACAATCTTGAGGCATATGATATCACTTTATCATTCTGCACCAGCACACAACCTAAGACCTTCTTCATAGAATCACTGAATATCACCAAAGGTTCCCTACTTGTGGGTAAAGTGAGAACGGGCGTAGTGATAAGCCTCCTTTTCAAATCCTTGAATCTTTCTTCACATTCATCACTCCAAGAAAACATTACTCTATTTCAAGTTAGCTTGGTAAGAGGGTTGGACAATCGTGAGAAATTTCTCACAAATCATCGATAATATCCAGCTAACCCCAAGAAGCAATGGATATCCGTTACTAATGTTAGCCTCGGCCATCCCTTAATTTCATCTGTTTTAGAGGGATCCACAGATATCCCATTGCTTGTGATGATATGGCCCAAGAATGAGACCTCCATCAACAAGAACACACACTTTCTGTACTTTGCATAGAGCTTCTCCTTGTGCAAAGTCTCTAGTACTGTTCTAAAATTCTCATCATGAACCTCCTTGGTTTTGGAGTATATTAGAATATAATCTATAAAGACTACCAAAAATTTGTCGAGGAAATCTCTAAATACTGTATTCATAAAGTCCATGAAGATTTCTGGAGCTTTATTGAGTCCGAAAGGCATTAATATGAATTTATAGTGCCCGTATCCTGTGCAAAAAAGCAGTCTGGGGGATATCTTCCTTCTTCACCCATACTTGATAATATCCCAACTGCATGTCCACCTTGGAGAATTATTTTGCTCCATGAAGATGATCAAACAATTCATCAATTAGTGGGAGAGGATACTTGTTCTTTATCACGATTTTTTTGAGCTCACGATAATCAATTAAAAGGTGCATTGAACCATCCTTCTTCTTGACGAATAGGACTGGTGCACCCCATGGTGAAGTACTTGGGCGTATAAACCCTTTATCTAGATTCTCATGTAGTTGTTTCTTCAGCTCTTCAAGCTCCACGAAAACCATTCTATATGGAGTCTTGGTTATTGGTAGATCCCCTGGTATAATTTCAATTGAGAATTCAACATCTCTTCTAGGAGGAAGACCAGGCAGTTCCTCGGGAAATAGTTCAGTGAATTCCCTCACAATATTTATTTCTTCAAGGATGGTGTCTTCCTTGGACTCAATCATCTAAGCCAGATACGCATGCTCATAGGGTAGTAATATCCATGCTTGAGATGATGGAGCTAAATGGGATTCATCTTCCTCCTTACACTAGTAATTAATCAGGGGTCGATTCTCCATATGGAGCGTGATTTCCCTTTCCCGACAATTTATGTTGGCTCTATATAAAGAAAGCGAATCCATGACAAGAATTGAATCAAATTCCACCAGAGGGAGTATGATGAGGTTCACCAGGAAATTCAATCCACAAATTATAACAAGGGAGGACTTATATTCATTGTATGCAATGATTTCCCCATTTTTCGTACTCACCGACATCTTCACTTCCATTATTTGTGGTGATGCTGTGATTTTTCTACTAAACTTTCGAGATATAAAAGAATGTGTAGAACCTGAATCAAAAAGTATGTTCACTATTCTTGAATTAATTACTAGAGTACCTATCACCACTTCCTTTTCGGGGTTCACTTTGGAAGAAGTGATGGAAAAAGATCTTCCTTGCTTCCTTGGAGGTTGTTGGTTGCCTCTGAAAACCCTTGGATTAGGGCAATAATTTTCAAAATACATCAGTTCTTTGTAGTGGTATCAATAAAAAACACGTTGAGGTTTGAATGTAGCATTCCTCTCCTATGTCGCAGTCGCGGGTCTTTCTTGCCGACAGTTAACAACTAGGTGCCATTCTCTTCCACACCTAAAGCATTTCCTTGTCCCCTTTAGGCAATTTCCAGGGTGCTTCTTTCCATTCTATTGGAAAGAGAGGTGCTGGATCTTCTTAGCACCGTTGGATTTATCCATCAGAACTCCAGCATTGAAGTCCACCTTACACTTCTTGTCCCCATGGCACCCCTGTGATTCCCTGATCTCGATTTTGACCTTGAGGGAACATCGGACAATTTCCTCATAGCTGTCAAAGTCATGGATCGCTAATGCTTTCTGAAGGCTAGGCTTCATCCCACCAAAGAAGCGGTCAACTTTGCATTCGAGGGTAACGAAAAAGATGGAAGCGTATCATGCAATCCTTGTGAAGTTTTCCTCGTACGCTCTAACAGATTCTTTGTCTTTTTTCGTGAGGGAAAAGAAGTCCATTTCCATCTCAAGCTGGAGGGTGCGCGGAAAATATTTATCGAAAAACATCTTCTGGAAATCCTTCCATTACAACGCCTCGATCTCCTCCTCATGCTTTGTATTTTTTATCAACATCCAACATTGATCAGCTTCACCCTCCATACGATAAGTCACCAGGAGAACCTTCTCTCGTTCGGAACATTGAAGGATGGAGAAGATATTTTTAATGGAGTTGATCCATTGTTTAGCGATTGTGGGATCGGATGATCCACTACAAGTAGGAGGTCTTTGTCTCATGAAGCCCTCGATAGCGACTTGTTCCTTAAAAGGGGGGTTTGGACGTTCCTCTTGACCTGTGTTTCTATTCAAAGCTTGAGTTAGCTGAGAGAGAAGCGTGGCAAAGTTCCCGATTCCCGCTCCCATTGGATTGGGCATCTCATTAGTATAGTCATCACACTGATCTTAACATCGGTTGTTAGCTCGATTCCTCCTCCTACTAGCCATTGGCTGGAATAAAAGGAAATTTAGGGGTAAAACATAAAGGGTAATCCAAAGACAAAAGTTGATGACTTATAAATTAAATTTTATTTCCTTAACTTATTAATATAAATGCTTTAATCTAGGATTTTTGTGATCTACATTCTAACATATATTCATAGGGGTTTTTCCCTTAATAAGGATTCATACTAAGCTTGTGAATTTACCAAAACATATCCTCTAGGAGTGTCATAACCAAGAGTTCAGCAAGGCCCATTGCCGTGCACCAGTTCCCATTCGATTCTATCTCAAAGTGGCGTTTTCGGGTTTTACCCCTAGGATACATCTATGCCAGAGCCTCCTCTACCTAATCGTATCCAGACAGGAATGTATTTTTTTGATAAACCACTTACTCAGTAATTACCAAAAAAATAGGGATGTTTTTATTATACTTAGTCTTGTCTCTAAGTCTTTACTAGGGTTTTCTAATCCTAATCGCAAAAATAACTAAACATATCCTCTGATACCAACTCTGACAACTCTCCTATTATTACAAACTTAAACATGATTTATTACATAAACTATTCACTTGATAAAACATGGAAGATCGATAGGTCTAGTATCTTTGGGTCTTATGATCATTACATAACAACTTAAAACATGAAATACAACATCTTTATTGAAAACTTCCTTTACATGACCACTACAATCCCTCGTACTTAGCATTGTATGGGTTGACCTGAGGACATGTATAAGAAAAGGGTGAGATATAAAGACCAGTAAGGGAATAAACATGGAATACATGAGGAGTAAAATACATGTTAGACAATAGGAATGTCAACAGAGCACAAGAGAAACATGGACATAAAGGCATGATAAAGCATGATAATCATAACATAGAAATGTGGAAACAACACTTAACATGGAATTAGCATGAGCCAAGGCCCATTGCACATTAACAATGAGTAAATCCTCATTGCATATGAATCATGAGTAAACCCTCATTGCACTTGAATTAGCATGAGTCAAAACTCATTGCACATGACGTATCATGATACAATACTTTACCTAATGCATTGGAGAGATATAAGGTTTCACCCTTCTTAAACATTTCATTTCATGCATAAGTGTGGAACATGGATCATAAAACATGGATTTATAAAACATAATCATTTATTCCACGAAAAAGGAATTTGGAATGAAACTTTATAATTAATAAGTAAATGTGCATGAAGGTGAATACTCTTGACGGAGAAATGGGCATGGTATTCACTACACAATGGCATTATCTTAGAAAATTGGTGTAATTTTGGCAACGTAACGTCGTGATATAAGAATTCATAAAAATGGTTGATGAGAGAGAAAGGGGTGTCTCATCATATCAACAAGAAATGGATAGAAAGGGGGTCATATAGATACATGTCCCAACAATTGTAATGGAATTTAGATTCATGATACAAAAGTATTGCTTGAATGAAAATGTGGAGAGAGAAGTTCCTTTCGGAATTTCGGCATAGTAATGGGTGTACATGGGAGGCATTTATTGAGAGAGAAATGGTTCTCACATCATTAAAACAATAAGAGGGCAGTATGGGGGAGGTGAAAAACTATACCCTAGTATTTATAATTGAAATTAAAAGGGAATAACAATTTTAATAAAATTGGAAAAAAATGTGAAAGGAAGAAAAACACTTACTTGGAAGTGTGCTTCCAAAGGCTTGAGAGAGGCTTGAGAGAGGATTCTTGGGAGCTTGGGAACCTTGGGAAGATTCTAGAGAGAGTACGGTAGAGGTTGGATGAACTCAAAAGGCTTTGAGTGAGTAGGAAGTGGGATCTTGGGTGAGTTTATATAGGAAAGGTGAGTCAATTCTTTATTATTTAGGTTTGGGACCCCTTACATTAAACTAATCCAAACCACAAATCCGATCATGGTTTTTGCCCATGGTTTTCGGAAAAGGGTAGAGGAAAACAATATGTTATAAGGCCAAAGTCTGAACTTCATAAAATAATGGGGTTGCTTTTGTAGAGGTGAGTCGCACTCTTATGGAAAATAATTTAAGAAGACATTATGTTTAATAAGTCTTGAGGGGTCCATTAATGCTTTGTAAATAAGTCAAACAAACCCAAAATCACATTATTTTAATGGTGAAGCATATATTGGCCGAACATAAAGCTTATAGTATTTTATTACATCACTATTAAGTCATTATGATGTCATAAAACACATTATATATTTAAACGGTATTTAATTTTTACCCAAAAATTTGTCTGTCTTAGAAAATTATGAAAAATTCACCATTGGATAATTTCGATGGCCTTACTCTAGAAATAAAATATATTTTATCTAAATATTTTTCTAAATATGTTAATTTTCATTTTTAAAATAAAAACCGACATTTATAAAAAATTCATGGGTTTTGACAAAAATGGCTTTCAAACCTTGATAAAAATTACAATTGCATTAATAAAATTATAAGATCATTTATATTTAATAAGAATTAATTTTATAATAGTAATAATATTTTATTAAAATATTATTTGATTCAAAAATCCCTTAATTTAATAAAATAGAATTCTTAATTAAATAATAACTAAAAACACTATTTGAACTTTAAAAACTATTTACAATGTATCAATAATGACAAGAAAGTATATTCATTATTATATACAAAAATAATGTACATGAACATAGTACTAGTGATTTGTTACATAACCCCTTAAAATAGCAGTGTAAGACCTAAGGGTAAGGTGTGTGATGGTGACAGACATTTGGGGTGGCTCAGATAACATCGCTCGAGTGGTAATCTCTATCAACTTCCACTTTTCTCGTAGACGGTCCTGTTCGAGCTTGACATGATGAAGCTTAGCTTGGGCTTGGTCAAGAGAGAAATCCAAGGACGCCACCACTTTTCCGAGCTCCTAAAAATGGGCTTCTTATGGAGAAATTCTACTGGATGGGGTCATCGCTTCTTTTGTCTGAGTAAATTGGATTTGTTAAAGCACTATATTTATACTAATCATGTGATCACTGTTCAACGAATATATTAGCAACGGTCAAAATTCATAACATAAAACCAAAGAAGTTGACATTTTATATAAACATTTTACATAAAAAGACATTTAATTAGATCAAGAGGGATTTCTATTAATGAAACTTTAGGGTTACAGTTTACCCTATGTGAGGCATAAAATTCATCGGTGTGGGACTTCTTTGGAAAATCCAACCAAGGAAAATTATAATTTAAATAATTAAATGTAATAATTTTACCCATGATATAGAATAAAATAGATTTCAAATGGGAACATGGATTGGAAATTTTAAACCACTATAGTGTCCGTAAGGTGGTTCTTTTTCTAGGAATTCCATAAAATTACGGTGTGCAGTAATTTCAGATTCTACACCGAGTGGGATGCCTATAAATAGAAGTTTGAGGTTTTAGATTAGGGTAAGCCCCTAATAAACTTTCTCCCTCTATGAATCTATATCTCTATCCTCTTTCAACCATTATCCATCATTATTCATTGGATGAAAGAGAAAACTATGCGAAAACATATACAGATCGAAGTGGGAGGGCCATAAATTCAACACTAATGACGAATGACAGAATAGAGGTATGATTTATCTAATTTTTTGAGTTTGGATTGATGTTTTATTTTAATTTTTTTCCATATACTCCTACTATGACCTTTTTAATGATGAATCATCGATGGCCACGCAAACACATCCATAAATGCATATTTAGAACCTTGTTTTTCTCTCATTCCTCATGTGTATCAACCGAAAACTTTTGGACCTCCTAAATCACTGACAGATCAACAATCAAAGGCTGAGCCAGTGAAGCCATCATCACAAGGGTCCCAAATCAACTAACAGAATCAAATTCGTTCGATCAGATTGAGCTCGGTGATCCATGGAATAGACCATTGGGATGCCACCATCATGGTGTCTTCTAGTGGTTCCACAAGGCGGCAAGCCAGAAGGCCCGATGCGACCCCCAGCGGTGACCACAACCACCAATCACATAGGTAGATATTAGATCAGAGGCCAAAAAATGGTCCGCAGTAGATCGGGCTGTGTCGGTGAGTCGTTTGGACCGATATGGGCCAACCCCACCAAAGTTGTCTTTGTTGAGTTAGTGTGCCGTGTATGCATGCTGCATCCAACCCGACTGGTCGAACCCAAAAATTATGGTTGGATATTTGGTCAACCGACAGTTGAATGTCGTGGTAGCTACCGAAGCAACGACGCAGTTATCTTCTCGACTGTGGTTCAGACTGACTTTGGTAATCGACCGTTGCGGTTAGTGGACTTACTTAGATTCAGTCCACCTGCCCCGTGACCCTATTCTAAGGTTTCATATACCTATATCTTTTGAACTGTTAGTTTATTTGACATGCCATATATGGCTGCATGACCCTCTCTTCCAGTCAGACCATTTGAGATAAATTTGAGAATTTTATTCTTGGGGATAGAAGTTGGGCCCCATTTTGACATTTTTGGGCTTCTTGTAGTGAAAAAATACCTTTTCACTAATTTTCCATTTAGGGAAAATAATGACCTTATCCTATATGTGTTTTTACATAGAACTTGATGCTTACCACTATTGCAACATCAGGGTTATAATGATATGTGTTTCAAATTTTATGCTCTTATAGTTGTGTTCAATGACGGATTTGATGGTAGGGATGCTTTCAGAATCTCCAGAGGAATACCAACATACCATCTAGTGGAGATGGGTAGTGGAATTATCCATTTACTCTTCTGAGATAACCATCTAGTGGGTCTGGGTAGTGGAGTTCACTATTTTCTCTTCTGGGCATACCCTCTAGTGGGGTTTGGTAGTGGCCTTCACCGTTTACTCTTCCGATCTTACCCTACATTGGGGATGGGTAGTGGCGCTCATTGTTTACTCTATTCCAGGATTACGCTCTATCGTATCACCCTTTATAGGGGCTGGTAATTGGTGTTACTTAATGATTCACTAACAAGACATGTTTTAGTGTAACCATGGACACATAAGTAAGACGCGATCCTTCCCCACTTAGACGCATACTTGTGACATGACCTAAAACCATGTGGGTGACAAAGCCATGACCACAGAATATAGTATTGAGTTGTGGTTTCTTAGACCCTTTTTCTTGTGGTTCAAGGTAGAGATGAGGCACACTGGTTTTCAATGGTGGTTACTTCGGGGATTTTTGGCCGCTCTCTTTCTGGGCAGAGCTATGAGATACAGATCCAATTACTCCCTCATTAGGTTTTATTTACTCAACATATGTAAATATCTTGTGGCAGTACCCACTCTTTGGTTTTTTGTTACTATCCATCCAGGAGAGGAAAGAACACACGGGGTATGCCATGTGTTTTTTATGTCTACCTTCTTATGGTAGGATGAGTATTCTCTCATACTATAGGTACTGAAGACTCGACGAGATGTTCACCATGTCAAAATTTCTAACTCTGTTTGTTTGGATGACCTTACATCACTTCATGGTTGGGTTGATCTTCACTCATCTATTACACATTGTTCCATCTACTAATTTCATTTCTTAACTAATTTCTTAATTCTCCCCTATCCTTATTAGGTTGTTTTAATATGTATGTTTATACTCATCCCTTCATTGGATCTACCACACATATCGTGCATTATGAAGACAAAGGAAATGTTTTATTAGGACATAAGGAAGTTCAGGGTCATAGGTTCTTGGACCATGTGTGGTGGTCAAACTTTGGTTTCCTAGAGTAGGGCTTCCATAGTAGCTTTACTATTAGTTTTTGTTAGTATGTGACACTATTCTGGTTGGGAATGTATTTTCCCCCTTTTTCTTTTCTATTTACATTATGATACTCATACCATTTTAGTAGTACACGCATTCTTGGCATTACATTTCAACAGGTTTTATATTTCACTTCTTCCCCTTTGCACATAGCATTGAGTTGGATATGTGTTCTTAGAGGTAATTAGGTAAATGACTCCTAGTGTTGTTGTTTCGTCAGTGCTTGTCACCACCCCTAGCATATGGAGGCAGGCTTGGGGTAGTTACGACTTAAGCCACAACATGGGTTGAGTCGTGACGTGTTATTTGTGAAATGAATTTGGAGTTTTATTATCTTGTATTTCCACTTTTTATATTGATTTTTATAGAATATATATATCACATTCCTTTTATTAATTATTAAATCAAAGATTCAAAAATAGTAATACACATTCTATATGAAAATATTATTTTAATGATTATTTTTAAAAAATAATATTTTTAATACATAAACAAAATTAATTGAATTTTATGATTCCATATCACATAAATATTGTTTATATTACATTATATGTTTATATGGTTACTTTAAAATAAATAATATTCCTTGTATATTATTAGGTTTTGAAAATGGGTGATTTCAAAATGAAAATTTCATATTTTTCAATTATTTTTTTTATGATTCCAAATATCATCATTTATGTTAATTTTGAGGATAATTGGAATATTTATAGTCATGGGTGGTTGCATTAAAAACCAATGAAGGGTGGATATGTGATAAATCAATGACGGTTGATTATGTGTGTAAAATCCAGACCTAAGAACCACGTGATAGTACCCCAAACTAGTTCGCTACATGACCTCATGAGCACCTACCCATATGTTAGAGGTTATCAACTAGTATTTATGGTTTTGTAAGTCTTTCACAGGGATACTATACCCTCATTTATAAGAGTAAAAAACCATTATAAATTAACAAACAAATGAGGAAGCACATATAACCATAACAGCACTAATGTAACAAGATAACCAAACAAGAAATACAATACTCAACTGAAATGGAAAACATGTTATTCTAATATATGATTCATGTGTCTATAATGAAACTAAATTTAATAACACTACGACTCCCAAAAAGTGTTTTGAACCATATATCGTCCCCTCATCCAAGCTTCATCTAAGATCAACAATCCATACCAGGGCATTTTCCCATATCCAAACCTACAACAATATAATCTATTTGAGTACCAATCAGGAACCCTGAGTATGGTGCGAGTACAAGTCAGTAGGCCACCACCCACAGTGTCTTAATCAAGTCCAGTCAAAAGTTACTATATGCTGTTTTATAATAAATAAGTAAAATTCATAAATATCTATTTATTATATAGTAATTTATTCATATCTAACGGAATAATCTCCATGTTGCTAAGATGACCTGTACCCCAATACTGGCTTCATCCAATGCCAGAGCCCGAAGTGTTCCATATGTAATATCATATCATAGTACCTACATATTTCTAGAGCTCTAAGTATTCAATGGTTCTATGATATATTAGCAACTTATTTGACTCAAGCCAAAGTTTGGAATATTTTCACATGAGGCAATAACTTGGTGTTCAATTATTTCTAATCTTTACTTTCACATTTATAAGCCACATTTCAAAAGTTAACAATATAAAAAACATAAGTTAGATTAAAATGTTACCATGAATACACCTTAATAGAATGACCATGTTCCTATTCTTTTTAATCATAATTAAGATGATCGTGTTTCTATGCTTACCCCTCAAAAGAGAGACCATGTTCCCATTAATGTTATTCTTAAACATAATGAGCATGTTACCATGTATACTTCTCAATTTAGAATGACCAATATACCATTCATTCACAAATAAATAATTCATTATCAATTATCCATATCAATTCCATTACTAATCCAACAATTATATAAATACATCAAATACAAAAGTCAATAAAATAATTAACTAAATTCATTAATCCCATTAATTAATTAAATAATTAATTAACAAATTTATTAATTCATATCCCAGAATTAATTTTATATAATTTATTTTCTCATTCTAAATAAATAATCTTAAAAATTATTTCAACAATTTACTATCTAGATCATGATCTCAAAGCACATAATTAATTCACAATTAATTTTTAAACATAACCAATTCTATATATCATAATTAATACCCTAGTTATTTATCTATATTACAACCCATAAATCATGTAATTAATTTATCAAATTAATTATCTAATATGGCATCCCCTTTCTCATGACTAATTCCTCAAAGAATATTTTAATTAGAAAAATTCTTTGATAAATAAATTGGTCCACCTAATTGACCCATTCTATGAAAATAAATTTCTAATTGCTGCTAGAAACTCTACATTTTTCATATATATATATATATATATATCAAATACATGACTATGGGAATTAAATTGTAGAACACCAACATCGATATGTTGATAGATTTTCACTCCAGAGAAATCCCCAAAATCTGAGCAGTGCAACGATGTAGATATGATTTTCAGATCTAAATCAATATAACAAAACTAAGATACCATGATCTATTAAATAAATATCTAGATCTACAATATTATATCTATAAAATTTTAAATAGGTTTATATCTAATGAAATAGAGGATATCTTCCATCAACAGATCATGGTAAGAGAGGAGATATAAATTGAAAGGCATTGGAATGAGATCCACCTATTGGGCGAAGAGTGGATCATTGATTTAGGCTATCAATCTCGAATAACAGAGGTCCAACAGCCGTGAAGTCCCTCCACATCGATGGGAGAACTTTCTTCACCCTTAAAAATTTACAAAACCGAGTTAGGGATGCATTGGAGATGATACATGGAAGTTAAAGGTAAAATCGAGTGAGATCAATAAATTTAGGATCACCCTACCTCCATGCCCATGGTTTTTTCACACTGTTGGAAAACTTTTTCACTAACCATGAATTTTCCACTACTTAAAGGGGAAAATCATATGGCTTCCCGATAATTCCACCCAAACCATGCTTTAGCCTTTCTGAAGTTACTACCTCAAAATACCAAATATCGCATAATTTCTCTTAAGCAGCCGCACGGTATGTTAAAACCTTTCACCAGTCATGTAGTTCCCCCTTTTCTACAACATTTTTTAGACTCCACCCAAACACACCCCAAATCATAACTACCAACAAAGTTACTTAAGTAAAACCCAAACATAACAGAAATCACACATGAGCTAACTCCAAAAATGTTTGGGATATTAAAACATAGTAAAATAATGATGGGTGGTTCTATAATAAACAAAGGATAGGTGGTTATGTGAAAACATCAAATGTAATGGGTACTCTAGATTTGGAGGTTGACTAAATTGGTTACTCCATTTGTAAGAGTTATTTTGAAAATAAATTCCCAAGTCACCTAATGATATTTAATATGGTAGATTAGGTGTTTTCCTAAAATATATTGATTTTGACAAGGTACATTATAGATCATTTAGAAAATATTATTCCTTTAAAATGAATAAAACTGTATGTTTTTTTGAATTTTTTTTTGGATTTCCACTGGAATAACTTTTTCCCTTCCTTTACCTCCCTTACCAAGATTTTTTCTAAACCCATGTTTTAAAAAAAATCCATTGGATTTATGGTATAGTATATATAAAAATGTGATCAAGGAGAATTGTGATCATTAAGCCAAAAAAGGAACAATGCTTTATTTTTAAATGGGTTTCTATGGTGGGATAATTGGAGAATGAGTATAAGAGTCAACTTGGAATTTATGAGTTTACTTCGAAATAGTTTTCCTAATTATTTAAAACTCTAAACTGAAAATTTATTTTGGAATGAATTAGATATAAATCTACTTAATTTCATTAGAACATCTAACGTTTAATGATGGGTCTTTATAGTTGGTATCAGAGTCAGGTTTTGATAACATTAAAGGTTAGGATGGCATCTTAAGATCTATAAATATCATCACAGGTTTTACATGATTAAGGATAATTATAAGTTCAATGTCTTAGACATGCCATTTTTTGTTTAAATTGTTGGATTTCAGTGAAATTAATGTTATTTTTTAGATTAGTCTAAGAAAGTCTATTGATTTAAGCATATTGGATTTGAAGGTTAAAGTATTATAGTGTTTTTTTGGTATGATCTTTAAAAGTATTATTTTCATTATAATATGTAATAACTCATTTCATATTTTAATGATGTTCTTTTCAACAAATTAATGAACATTTATCAAGATGGAGGGAAAGCGATATTTTATAACCTTTTACCCCTTCATTATGATATAATTATCAATATAATTTCTTAAATCCTTCTCAAATGATTTTGAAATATTTTTTAGCAATATTTGACATATTTAACACCTCTACTTTTCTCCAAAAAATTCATGGGCCATGGTGCCTTTTTCATTGTATTTCAATGTCAGGACATTTCTATCTCTCTCAAAAAGTGAAACTCCACAAATGAAATGACCATTTGCGTTCTGGAAGATGATGATAAAGGGGATATAAATGAAATCATGATGTTTTTAATTAAGGTATGATTTATTTTCTTATATTATAGGTATAAATAATATTTGGGTTTATATTTATGGTTCTTATGTGTATAATTAAAATCGTGAGTGTAGTAATGATGTATTAAGATGATGAATCATAGTTAATGATTTTAGATGGAATTTAAATGAAGGATGGGTTAATGTGTTTATTTTTCAAAAATTATGTTATAGTGGTATTTTATAATCATTATGGGAATCATGGAGCACCTAATGATGTTTAGATAGTATGTTTTGTTTTTATAGAAATTTAGAAACATATGTTAGATGGAATTGATACCTTTCAAATGTGTTTAGATGAAGATATTTTTAAGGTACACATAATGCATAATTTTATGATATAATAATGGTTATTTTAAGAAAAATTCCTTTTTTCTGGAGAAATATGTATCAATGAATTTTCTGGAATTTTTTATCTAGTGGAAATTATGGGTTTTAAACTTTTTTTGAAGTCAAATGAATGGAATGAGATAACCTTTGTGGTTAAAATATAATAATGTTATTTAGAAGGATTTTTTAACTATTTTAATAGGATTATATTAATACAGTTTTTGAAAAGGAAAACCCATAGTAGGGGTGAAAATCCAAAACATCTAGTAAGGTCATAGTTATCAAACCCATAACCCAAGGGAGATATTGGTGCATGATCTACTAAAGGCCTACGTAAAGTCCCTATTAGTATGAATTTTTTTTAGAAAAATTATTTTGAGGATGATTAATAACATTAAATTTTGTAACATATATTTTGAAAAATGGATTTCAATGGGATTGGAAAATGATTAATTGATTAAGTGTTAAATGATATTTCAGATGAAATTCAGTATTTTGGGAATCCAATAATATTAAGATAAGTTGAAAACAATAATATTTTATTGTTGTAATAAAAGATGGATTCTATTTTTTATGAATCTATGATTTTATTTTTTACATATGAATGTTAATTTTATATTTGTAACTTGTTATCATATCATAGAGATGATGTGATTTAGGAAATTATATTTTTGGATTGATCTGTTAAGCATTATTGTTGTAATTTGGAATTATATGTGATCAAATATTATATATTTAGGGGTATTAATAATAGTCTAAAATGGTTTTAAAGAATTTTAGGTATAGTTATTTATTTAACGATCAATTTTGAACATTGTTTATTAGTTTTTATTTTTGGATATTAATGTAGTTTATCATCAAATAAATTATTAAATGTTTTTAGGAATTATCTAATATTATCATAACAATTTATTTGGATATTGTCTAAAGATATAATGATTATATAGTTATATTATATTGAATATTTTTATTCGTAGAAGTTGATTCTGATGCAATAGTTTTGAAAAAATTTATCTTTAAGACTAATTGTTTAGAAAATAGTTAAGGATATGATTATAATTTTCAAGTATGTATTTTTCTTCATGATATTAGTTTGGGTAGTAAAAAAATTCTTCAACACTAAGAAAAAAAGAGTTTGAAACAAAAATGATATTTTATTTATTTTCATAATGGGAAATCAATATCTTTTTAACCTATCATATATTTACACCATTGTGATAGTTAACTTCCTTATAACCATGTTCTTTATCACTCTCCATCAAAAAATGGTATTTAGATTTCTATTACATGTCTATCATTTCCTAAATGAAATCCTATTATTTTTTATCTGATGTTACCTTCACACATTTTGTTCTCCCCTTTTGCAAATTGAATTTTTATTAATCGCTTTTCTCATTTGGTATATCAACATTGATATTTTGAACAAACAAACCCCAAATTTTTTTGAAACCAGGTTCAAATTATAACAATATAATTATTAGGGGGGGGGATAAGGTAACATTTAAAAATTTTAAAAGAAACCATATTCTTTATAAGATTAATGATACGCCTCGTCAATATACACAAATGACTAAATATAATTTTTTTAAAGATGATTTTTATAACCTAGCTATTTGAATGGAGAGAATGAATCAAATTAAAAAATTATTAATATAAATTTCCTAATGTTTATAAAATCAATTCGTTGGTTACCAAAGAATTCGAATAAAAATATAATCAAATTCAATGTAAAGTGAGTGTTTCTATAAAAATATATATTTTATGTATAAAATTTCATTTTATCATAGCAAATAAAATTATTAACTATTAGTAAAAGATAATAATGAAATTTATATTTAATATACTATATGAAATATTTTAAAATACATCCATAATGGTTTATATTTTAAATGTAAAAATAAATAAAATTGTAAGAATAAAAAAACTATATTTTTCTAAAACACAATTTTAATGCCTTTTGATGGAACACCTATTTTAAATCTGAATTTTGAAACATTAATAAAAAAATTCGACAAAATAATATTAATTTTTTGAATAAAAATATAAAAATTATCTTTTAGAGAATTTGTGTTATTTTTTTAACGAGTTTCATTATTTTGATGAATAGTGAAAAATTCTGTATTTTATTAGAAAATTGTTTTCTCATGTAATTTATTTATAAAAATTAATTAAATTTTAAATTAGTTTAAATTTTAGTTTGATCAATAAAAAATAAATCAAACCATTTTATTTCATTTGTATCCAATTCCCATTGATATTTGATATAAAATTACTTTAGACTTTTGAACTATTCACTTTAAAAGCCCATTTTTCATCGTTTATACATGATTTATTTTAAAAGTAATTTTGAAAATTATAGAAATAAAATTTTTTAAAATGTATTCCATATTTTTAATCAAAATTTAAAAAATGGGTTTTAAATTGTTTTTAAAAAATTTCAGTATAAAAAATTTACAATGATAAAAAAATATTTACCGTAGAAGAAGTAAAATATTCATGGGGGTGAAATATAAATGGTGACAGCTTAAAATACCTAAAAACTACAAAATATAATGGTTGTTTGAGATTCTTATAGAAAATAAATTCCCAATAAAATATTAATTTCCATCCAATGTCAGGGAATTTAATTCCACCTCAATATGGTGGGAATTGAATTTAAAATAATCCTTATTTTAATCACCTAAACCCACATATTCTCAAGTATTAAAAAAACCCCTAAGGACCCCATTTAGAATAATAATGACTTTAATATAATAAAATTTATGACAAAACCTATCCTCCTCACTATCCCAATGTTAATGTGCTTGTTTTCTTACAAAAATACCATTTACAAGGTCCTCAAGTGTCTCTCAAGGAGACGATATTCAAGAGGTAATCTTCTCAAAGTAGCTCTCTTAATTTCTTTTATTTTCCACATTCTTCTATACTAATTCATCCACATATAAAGGAAAAATAAAAAATATTTATATACTATAGTTTTATTTTTCTAAGGGAATATATAATTACCATTTTATTTCTCATCTCCACTTATTAAAAGAATCAAAATTATTCTCCAAATTATATCTGTGTACCATCTCCGTAAATAATGATTTTTCATTATTCATTAACACCATCATGGTTGGACATAAAATTATTATATTGGTTAAATTATATTTATATACGTATATTATACCCCATTTCATGTTAATTATATAATATAAGCACATAATATTAAATAATAATAAACTAGTTGGTTTTGTTTTGACAAAAAACCCGAAGAATAAACTAAACGTTTATCATCAATGTTTAATCTAATGAATAATCCTCATGTAACAATTAAAAGTGTTACAAGGGATCATTAATACATATTATAGTTCATTAATACTCTCTAATTACAAATCATATTTTTTCAATTACATTTTATAAGAACATCCATAATTATACACAAACAAATCAACTAGAAAACCATGAATCAAACATACATGAAACCACAAAAATAATATAATATTATAACAGAGTTGGTCATAAGATGTAATAAAATAATCACTAAGAGTTTTCTAAATATTAATTTAGTAATTTAATTTTCTAATAAAATATTTAAACCATTATAATGTAGGTTTTAACACTTATATGGAAGTCAAATGAGGGGTAAGGGAATTCATCATCCAATTTCCTTTCTTTGGGTTAAACATAAACTTCTTTGATAACATATTTATAATATTTTGTTTGAAATGAATTTTTTTTATTTAAATATATTTTATTTTATTTTACTTGGATGTATATATAATATACATAATATATTCCATTTATTTAAACTCACTTCAATGATACAATATTTTTAATGGGTTTCCATAAAAATACTCTTGTAAGGTTACTTTTTTCATAATGAATGCTTTTATTACGTGAACAACATGAATATAAACTTACACATTCATATATCTTTAAAAAATTTAGTATTAACATACACATTAGTATTGTTACTTTAAATGAAAATATTTTCCATTGTACAAGTATGATTTTTGAAAATGGGTGACTTCAAAATGAAATGTTTATTTTCATCAAAGATTGTTTTTATGATTAAATATTTTAGGAATTATGTTTATATTGTTATTATTGGTAATTCTATATAAATATGGGTGGTTTCTTGATAATCCATTGATTGGTGGTTATGTGATCAACCAATGATGGGTTATTACGTGATTAACCAATGATAGGAAGTTCTATAATAAACTAAAGATAGGTGGTCACGTGACAACCTCCAAAGAATTGGGTACCCTAGAGTTAGAGATTGACTACATTGGATACTCAATTTATAAGAGTGACTAACATAAAATTAAATTTTTATTATTCAAACAAATTTAAGGAAAAATTGAGAATCCCTATGTTCAAAAAAAGTAAAATCATGAATCGTTGAAGAACAATTTAAGCTTTTCATAATTCGTTTCTCTAAATAATTCCCATGAAATATTGTTTACCTGGATGTCTGGTTCGTCCATTTTAAGGTATTAAAACTCAAATATAAGCTTCTCCCAAGCCAGAATATATTCTCCAATATTGATCTTCTTATTGTTTAACCCCCACCCTACTAAAATACAATATTGTTTGTCAATCTAAGTATACTACTCATGATTGAGGATTATCTATAAAGGTCACCCCCTCATTCCAGCTGCTTCTTATTCAGAAACATTAAGTGTCAAAACCTGGTCAACCACTTCATCCATCGAGCTCATTATCAATTCCATAGATTGATCAAGAGTAATATCTGGCATCCTCTACTGACTATCCATCTTAGACAAAGAGAGAGTACCACCAATAATTAACTTTTCTCTTGATTTCATCATTGACTGTGTCTCCATTGTGAGTAGAAGGCATGAATAGTCGTTTCTTGGTTTTCATCCCGCCTTCTGGTTACTAACTTTCCTCGTACTTGAGATTCCATCACCTTGAACCTGAACCTCTCCCTCAACTTCATCTTCAAACTATCTAGAACTGTCATCACTGGACTCGAGGTCCTTCTCCATATCTATGGAGTACCTGGTCAGCTCCTGCTGATCCTAAACCCGTTACTGATTATATAGACCATCCAAATGATTTCCAAAATCAATAATTATCACCCACTTACTATAACTAGCTCTAAAACTCGTATACCTTCCCTCCAATTATTTCATAGGATACACTGTCAGACATCTATCACAGTTACCACTCCCTGAGCACAATGCCTCAGCATATGAGGCACCAATGGGGACCTTGGGACATCCCTAATCCACTCTTTGACACTTATTTGTGCTTCTATTCGGGGTTCCCTCATCTCCAGCCCACTTTTCCACCTCTAATTGCTTCATAGAGACATCCACAACTTCTTGAGGAACTCTCACCTGACTATCTTCTCGAGAAAGATCTTCCTTGGTTGGGGCCTCTACATCGGCTACTACACTAGTCACAAGAGCCTTGAAAATACTTACTTACACAATTTATAAGATTTACTTAAAAATTATCTCACATGTTACTATATTATAATTGATATGATTTATAATGAGTTTACATGAAAATGAATTTATTTTCAAATGGTATGTTATTGTAAATTTTGAAAATATTATTTTTCTTTTTCGAAATAAAAATGTATGTTTTTATGAAAATAATTTTATGGAATTACACAGGACTAATTTTTACATTTCCATTATGTTTCTTACTGAGATTTTGTTCTCATCAAATGCTTTTCACATGATTTATCTGAGATTAGAGACAATGATGAGATCAAGGGTAATTGTGAATATTGAGAATGAAAGAAACCATATTTTATTAAAAATGGTTTTTCTTTGGTCGAAAAATTTGATACTGAGTGTAAGAGTCCCCTTTCATGTTATGATTTTACATTGTAATGGTTTCCTTATTCTCTAAAACACTAAACCTAAAAATATTTTGGAATAAAAGAGATATAAATCTTTTTTAAAATCACTAAAATATGTAAATTTTAAGGCTAAATCCTTAGGGTATATGGTATCTGGTATGTGTGTTTCATGGTTTAATGATTGGGTCATTTGTGTATAATTATTGATGTTATTGAAAAATAGAATTACAAATGAAATAATATTAATGAATGGGTAATAATATGTTGCAAAATAATCACGTAATGTATTATATAGATGAATACTATCTTTGGAATTTTTCAATAACATTCCTTAAACCATTAAACATGAGTTTTAATTATTACAAACAAAATAGAAGTTTGAGGTATGGGATTTAGGAACCCAGTTTAAATTCCTTGTGTTAAAATTATACTATATTATTATTTTCTGAAAATCTTATGTATGAAATGACTTTAGATTATATATAGTTTTATTTTATATTTTATTATTTATATTTATCTAATATATACATAATTTATTTATTTGACTTATTCTCACTTCCACAATATGATGTCTATAAGTAACTCATTAATTAAAATACTTAGTTTAAAATGTATTAATTATTTTTTTTCTAAATAATTAATTTGTATGTCCATATTTTCAAATTATTTTTATGAATTTCATTATATAGAAATTAATTTTATAAAAATGTAATATTAATAATTATCACATATAGTTTCAAAAAGGGATATTTGTAAGGATTAATATAAGGGTGTTTCTTTAAAAAAATTATATTGGGTTTATTTTTTCAAAAATAATTTTTTTATAACATATAAGCTAGATCAAAATTTCCATATTTCATAATATTTAATATTTTTAATCTTACCTTACATGTCAATACAGTTATTTTTTAAGAAATGTTCTTCTATTATATATATATAGTTTTTCAAAATGAGTGATTTCAGAATTAAATGTTCATTTTCTTCTGAGATTGTTTTTATGATGCATTTATTCATGATTTATATTTATGTTATAGTTTATGGGAATTGATTAAAATGATTGCTGGTTATGTGATAAACTAATGATGGGTTGTTATGTGATAAACCAATGCGAGGTGGTTATGTGATAAACCAATTATGGGTGGTTCCTTGATAAACTGAGGATGAGTGGTTACGTGACAACCTCAAATGCATTGGGTACACCAGAGTTGGAGGTTGGATATGTTTGTTACATCATTTGTAAGATTGAAATTTAATATGATATACCAAGTTACCTAGTTATATTTTTTATGGGTTCTGATGAGTTTTTATGATAATTCATTGTATTTTAAAATATGTTTTATTGATCATTTGGAAATTATTATTCTTTCTTCCAAATAAAAATGAATAATTTTATGAAATTTTTTTTATGGATTTCCACCAGACTAAATTTTTCCCTTATTTAATTTCCATTACAAACAATTTGTGCTCATCCAATGTTTTGAAAATGTTTTTCACTAGATTTAATGGATATAAGAGACAAGGATAAGATAAATGGAATTGTGACTATTGGGCCATAAGAGAATCTGTGTTTTATTTTAAAAGGTTTTGTATTGTGAAAAAATGGATATTGAGAATAAGAATCCACTTAAAATTTATGGTTCTACAATTTAATAGTTTTTCCTAATACTATAAATCGCTAATCTTAAGTGATCTTCAGGATGGATATTGATATAAATCTATTTTAAAATCACTAGTTTATGTAATTTTTATGGTCCGGTCTTTACAATATGTATTTTAGATTGGACAAATTGGTTACCCAATTAGTAAAATTGAAATTTAAAATGATTTTATAAGTTACCTACTTTTATTTGATATAGTTACTCATTATTTTTATTGAAAATTGATTGATTTTTAAATGGTAAGATATTGATCTTTTTGGAAATATTATATATATTTAAAATAAAAAAGTTTTTTATTATGAAAATGTACTTATGGATTTTCATTGGACTAACATTAAACATCCATTTTTTATTACTGAAATTCCTTTCTCAAACCATGTTTCAAAAAAAATTCACAAGAGTTAAGACTGGGTCTTTACAATTCTATTCATAAAAAATCATCATTATTTTCCCCTTGTTCTCATCCATGTCTCTATTCTACCCAAAATACTGTGATTTTTTTTTAAAAATTCGATGAGTATGAAATAATATTAAGGTATATAAAAGAAGGGGACATATTATTCGAGTTATAATCTATAAAAACTTTTTCATAAAAATATTCATTTTTATTCGGTAAAAGGGAATAATATTTTCAAAAATGATCAATATCTTGCCTTTTGAAAATAGAATCATTAAAAACCATCTAATATATAATAAGGTAACTTGATACATAATTTTACAAATAACTATTATAAATTAAGTAACTAATATGTCTTGCCTCTAACTCAGAAGTACCCAATGCATTATAGGATTTTATAGTAACAACTCACACTTGGATTTTCATGAAACCACTTATCCTTGGTTTGTCATTTAACCAAACATCATTAGTTTATCACGTAACCAAAATTATTTTATTTATCATGTCACAAAAATTCATTATAATAAATTTCCATGAACCATAACATAAAATTAAATCGTTAATGACAGGATCATTAAAAAATCATTGATGAAGAAGAACTTTTCATTTTGAAATCACTCTTTTAAAAAACTAATCATATACATCAGAATCGTTTTCATTGAAAATAACCAAATTAACCTTTAAGTTAATCTTAAAAATATTAAAGATATAAGAATGAGGTAAATATCATTCATTCATATATTTAATTAAAAAATTCTTCTGAAAAAATTAATTTCAAAGAGAATTTTCAAAAGAAATCCCCTTATATAAAACCTTAGAAAATTCCATATTTAAAATATAAGAGAGAAATTTAAAAATATCCATTTTAAAAAAATTCATGTACATATTAATAAATTCATAAAAATAATTTTAAAAACATGTATTTAAAAATAATAATTTATAAAATAAATAATTAAAACATTTAAAATGTTTTGTTTTATTTAATGAGTTCCTAATAAATATCATATTGTGCGAGTGACAATAAATAAATTAAATTAATCATATTCATCCTCTATAAATCCTCAAAAAATTGGAATACATATTAAAATATTAAAAATTAATCTCACACATTGTATTATAATGGAATAATCTTATCACAGAAGTTTAAAATAGAGAATCAAAATTGGGTTAAGAACTCCCTTACATCCCATCCAATATTAATCAAATGTGTTATAACATCTTGAATACTGGTTTATAAAACGTTATTAACTCATTAATGAAATTTATTAATATTTATAATACCTTTTTTTATTTTATAACAACTTATGGCCCATTCATTAATAAAATTTCATTATTTTCATTATTTTAGGTACCTTTGTTGTAAGATATCATGATAGGTTCATCTGTGTATAATTGTGGATGTTCAGGTAAAATGGAACTAAAAATATAGAAGTGTGATAAAATATTATTAATGATCTCCCAAAACTATGAATGGTCTCACCTATCATTTTTATTTCACAAATTTCAATTATTCATCAGATAAAATGTTAATGATAAATGTTTAGTTTACTTTTGTGGGTTTTCCAAAAACCACTTACAGGTTTCATTTTGTTTTATATTATTAGTATATTTTTATAATAGAATAGTCAATAGGTTATAAAATAACTTTTTAAATATTATTTATCCAAAATAATTTTTTTATGACTATCTATAAACTAAATAATTGAAAATGAACAAAAAAATTATTCACAAAGGTGATTAATCAAGATAATTTGGAAAATACTATTATTTCCTTGAAATAGAGGACATCAAAAATGGGATGGATACAATATATTACATTAACAACATAAAATTAAAGAATGAAAGATATTATATAATTATCATTCAATTATATATTATGGAGGTGAGAATAATTTCGGAAAGGAAAGGAAATCAAGTAAGGTAATTTAAGAAAATATCATCTTGAATATCACCTCCTTGAGAGACACACATGGATCTTTGTTTTGATATTTTGTGGAGAAAAGAAACACTAATATGATTGTATAAGTGTATAAGAGTGGTTTGGGAAGATAACTTGGGAGCATTAAGTCTCGTGTATTGAAATGGGGAGGTGAGGGGTTGTATTTAAACTTGTGTAAAGGTGTGTTTAAGTGATTAAAATAATGAATATATATATTCAAACACTATCACAATAAGGTGGCATTAAATTCAATGTCATTGGAAGAAAATTAATATTTATAGTATGGTTAAGGTTGAACCCCCCCCCCCCCAACCAATAATTGTTGTAATTTTTAGGTATGTTATGGTTTTACCTTTTAACATTTGCCCTTGTCATTATTCAACTTATGGTGATGTAAATATTTTGTTTACTACAGTAAAGTTTTTGTACGTAGAAATGAAATTGACCTAAAAACTCAATTTTTACATAATAACTTGAAATATAGAATCATTTTTATCTAATAGAATCCACATAATTGGAAAAGTTTTATTTAAAATTAATCCCACAAAAAAAATTAAAAAACAGGTTTTAAAAGTGAAAACTTCAGAGGATTGAAATGTTTTTATATCAAATTTCAAGGTGAAATTGATTAAAATAACCTATATTTGATATGTTTTCTTATAACTAAAACTATTATAATTTTAATTAAATTTTAAATATATTTTTACTATATAAATAAATTAGATGAAAAGGAATTTTTAAAATAAATTGTATTATTTTCAATATTCATCAAAAAATGAAATTTGTATGAAAATACCCGAAATTCAACATAAGATAATTTTGGTAATCTAACTACATGAATTAAGATTATTTTTTCTAAATAAATATATTAATGTAACAAAAACTATATTTAAAATATGTGCACCGTTAAAATCCGACAAAACTATCATGAGAAAAATATAGATTTTAAGCTTAAAATTTCATTTCTTCTTATCATAAGCCTATAACACATATTTTATGATTTTAAAAACAATTTATTGAATTTATATCCTTAAAATGTCATTAATATATTTCATGAATATTTATTAATTTTAAAAAAATATCCATCATGAGCCTAAAAATAGTTTGGTAATAAAAACACATCCTTTAAATTTGTTTCATTTTTTCATTTATAATTAATTAGTGATCAATGAATTCATTTTATAAACATTTATAGAAAATATTTCCAATTTATTTTAATGTAATTAACTCCCTTCATTCCAAAATATAGGAGATAATTATAAAATTTTAAAAATAAATTTATTTTCATTTGTTTTAGCTCATTATGGTGTGTCATATATGACATGGTGCATAGTGATTAATTTTAAAATCACTAGTGTTACTGGATGTGAACCTAAGGTCCAATAACTCTTGAATATGATCACTGTTTAGAGTGTAACTATGAATGTATGTTACCATGATGGATGTTTTCTATATGCATGAACCTATTTAAATATATAAAAGTGAACAATGATTTTATATTGAAATATTAATTCCTTCCATCATGGATGTATATGCAGTGAATGAACTACAAAAAATAGATACACATGAGATCAATTTGATTAGAAAAGTTTCACAGATTTCTACTATAGATTTTGAATTCATTAATAAAAGGATTGTAATAAGTTGTGGGAGATGATTTTTCCATATATACATGAAATAAACTGTAAAATTGGACTTGTAAAACCAGAGATATGTACACTATGTGACTTGGATCTAAAATTTATTATTTTTTATTATTCTATAAATACTATATTTCAAAATAATTGTTGTTTCTTATTTCTTAAACATGTTTTCTTCTTAATTTTTCGGAATGGTTGTACAATATATGAAGCAAAATAATCATTTCAACTATTTAAATTTTATTTCTAATGTATGAATTTTATGAATTTTGATTTTAATTAAGATTAATTGTAGGGAGGACTTAAATTAGTCGAATCAATCCAATATGACCAAAGAAGTTCATTTTGGGGGCTCTGTATAATGATCATGTATAATTTGGTGTTTAATGTGAGGTCTTTAGCTGGGGGTTGAGGAATTAAATTTAGTAGCATTTTTAGATATGAAATAATAGAGTTTCTAAAGGGTTTAAACATGAGTACAAAATTTATTTTAAAATATTTTCTCACACATAATTTTAATCAAGTTTTCATTTACTTATAATTTCCTTTTACTTTTTTAATAATTCATAATAACTTAGTTTGATCTTGAATTTTAAAAAATATTAAATAGTTTTATTTATGAAATATCTTGTATCCTCTATATAAGAGACCCTTGGGTATACTATAAAGATTTTAATTTTTAATTTTTTTAAGAATCCCCCATTAAAGAATTTTTATTTTAATTAGTGTCATTTCTGGGGAGGTTTCATAATTTAATTGTTTCCTATATAAAAATTTAATTATTCATTTTATTCCATTAGACCTTAAAATTGATAGGTTTTATCATTATACAATGAGATATTTTATAATTTCCAATGATCAATGTGAATATACTGACATACTAAATATAAATAACATTAAACGTAAAGTCACATTATAAGAAAATAAATACTCAACTAATTGTCTTCATCTTGTGAATATTATTGATAAAATCATGCCTAATACATTGATTTAGCTTCTGGAATTTAAATAAAATATAAATTCATTCATAAATTTCACAAAATCAATAAACATCCATGTGAGGATCCAAAAAAACATATAAAATAATTTAGCTAAATTTTTGATAAATTGAGCCACCATTGGTGAATATATATGAAATAAAACTTCGTAAATTTACTTTTTATATTGAATAAGTTTTCAAAGAAAGGTTTTTATACTCAAATTAATCTCTGATTAGATATTAAAATAAAATTAAATGATTTATATTGAGAATTATTTCACTTATTCTAGAATGACTATAATTTGAAATAAAATTTCTAGGATTAAAAAATATAAATTTGAGAATTTCTATGAATACATTGAAGGATTAAAGAGACAATTGTTTAGTTTCTCCTACAATAAAATTAGTGACAAAATTGTGTCAAAAATTTTAAGTTTGGTTTATTCTTAATAGAAAAATCAATATAGATATTGTTGTAGGGTGATATTTAGTTGAT
Source organism: Viscum album (assembly GCA_963277665.1). Taxonomy (NCBI): domain Eukaryota; kingdom Viridiplantae; phylum Streptophyta; class Magnoliopsida; order Santalales; family Viscaceae; genus Viscum; species Viscum album. Next base: position 696,793,656 of record OY728130.1, on the reverse strand, counting down.
AAAAACATGAAAATTTCTAAGACTGTAATAAAATAAATTTTATCAAGTGATAAAAAATTTGGAATTATAGTCCTTTAACATGTCTAATATACTTTATAATTTTCTACTTCCAATTTTAAAAATAGAATGACTATGAATTTACTTAGTGATATTACCACAATAATCAGGTCAATTATGTTCTCAAACACATCAAAAACTTAACCTAAACCTGAAACTAGTTTTCAAACACAATTAGAGAGTCATGTTTGTTTTCATTTAATTATCATTTTTGTAATTAATTTCTATAAATTCAGGAACCTTATAAAAACTGTAATATTGTGTTCATAAAAATACCTTTAATTTAAATAAGAAACAATCATTTTCAGTCCAACCAAAATTTTATCTAGGGATGCAAAAATCGATCCGATAAAATATTTAGAAATTATGAATGACCAAACATATTTTCCCATATTGAGTCAAATAATTCGAAATATGAATAATTAAATGATTTATCAATTTCTCAACAAGGTAGAAATTTTCAACTTTCACAACCTATTTAAAAATCTAAGAACATACCTGATGAAACAATGTTAGAACAATAAAAATGATGATTAAGTTGTTGATAAAAATGGGAAAACTAAATATTGATGTTAGTAGTATAAGAAATCTTATCAGTGGAGGTTTTTACTCACAACTAGAAATGAATCAAAAATGAAAATGAAATCTAAATGTGATTGAAATAAAACATATGAGTAGTACTAAATTGAGATCCGATGAAATTAAAATGAATAAAACTAATTATGAACCTGATTTTGTAAAAGATACTTTTAAAACTTTTTCAAGTTTAATATAAACTCTTAAAGAGAATAAAAAAAATTATAAATGTAGAAAATTTAGAAACTATTTTTAATGAAAAAAGGTGCTATATGAAATGAATTTTCATGAGAGAACCAAGAATGATTAGATAAAAATTATAAAACCCTATTTCACTCAAAACAATACCCAAAAAGATAAATAAGATCAATAACTTCATCTATTTTACTACAGGAGTAATCCCCTAAAGTGTAATACTTGTAAAAGTTATTAAGAACAATATTTTTTTTATCTTTTTTGGATTGATTAGATCAATGTTACTTTACATTATATTGTTAAATTGATTGCAATATATACAATATTTTTTAAATAAATTTTTTATTATAAAATGAATTTTAGATGTGGAGATAAATTATACAAATGGATGAATGTATCCCCTATTTGTCATAATTTCCTTAAAAGTAAAAACAAATATCTAAGAATTATTAAAATTCCTTGAATCATAGAGTGGTTTGTATTAATTGATTTCATTCCATTATTAGGGTATTCAGTAAGAAAAATTCTACATTATATTTAAAAAAATTTACAGATAGGATAGCTAAATCATAATTGAATATTAATTCAATTATAAACCTGATTTATAACAAACCCAACTATAGATATATATATTGTTTTGGATTAGGAAAGAGATAATATTTTTCTATATTATTTCTATATTTTGGATAAGTAATTTTATAGATTTAGATTTCATGCAAGACTAATTGTTACATAACACTTTTTGAAAACATCTAACGAAATTTTAAATGATAAAAAATGAATATTATCAATTGATTTTGAGGTTAAATAGATTAATTTAATTTTTTGCATTTTTTGAAACATTAAATAGAATATAGTTCAAACTCTCATATTAAATGATTGTATTTCTTTCTATTAATATTTTTTCTAATTTCAAAATTAATGAACCACCAAATATGTATGCTAAAAACCAGTTCTTAGTTACTAAAGAAAAATATTATTCTAATACATAGACTATTAAATTTGAGAAAATATTAAATTATGAGATTTTTCATTATGAATATTTAGGAATTTATATATATTATTTTATTTGCAATAAAAATGATGAAGCATTGAAAACTAATGAAAATGTTTGTTTTTTATAATTACTGAAAAATTTTATGTGAAATAAGTGATAATTTATTTGTAATTATAAAATTTATTTCTAGTAATTTTTAGATTTAAAATTATTTAAATGTTACAATTTTTCTAGAAAATAAAACCTATCAACAGACCCATCAATTACTTTATGTGCTTGATTTTTTTATAATATTATCATTTTAGACATTAATATGGGGTTTACATTGATGCTTTGATGATTCCTAAACCTCCATTGAGAAATAAAACAAACTCCAATTTGATCTGGAATTGAAACGTTTTCCTAAAAATTTTCTTTTATGTATTATTATGATAAAATGGGAAATTATCTATAGCCATTGATGAAGGGATATAAAAATAAAAATAGACATAAACATAATTATAATTAGAATGTTAAAAAAATATTGGGAAAATGTTTAACTAATTTAAATATAATTTGGTGTTTAAAATTTAAATATATATGTCCATTATAGTAAAATGTAAAACATGTTAGCAAATTCAAAATGAAAAAAAAACAAATCACTTTTAAAGGTTTTCAAAATTTATGAGGCCACCTTTTTGTATTATAAAATAATTTATTCTATTTCTATGAGCTAATGGGATATTTCTCCATATGTTGTTTCAAAACATAATGGTTTAATAATTTCAATGAGTTAATTTTGATAGATATTCCATATTAGGATCCCTGCAAAATGAACTATGTGAATTTACTATAAAAAATATTTTTCGTGACTAAAAAATACCATTTTCCTATTAAATGTTTTGATCAAGTGCATCAATTGTTTTTTAATAGGCCATCTACTATTTTATCTATGAATTTTCTAGTTATATATAAATGAAAATAGCATCAAAAGGTCAAGAAAATAAAAAAATTAGCGTATACTATTTATACATTTGATTATAGAAGGACACCCTTTAGTGTGCATATATCTCTAAAAAGTTTTAAAGGGTGTTTTATGAGCTTCTTCATTGAGCTTATAAAAGGTTTTATGGATTTTTTAAGGATGAAATTACAATTTATTTTTATCTTTTGAATATTTTTTTAATATTTGTCTATTTTTTTATAAAATAGTACTCATAAACCCCATGATCTCAATTTTTAGAAATCCTATTTAATGGTATATTAGGAAAAACATATTTTTAATATTGTGTAAAAATATGTAATTAAATTGGACCAATATAATATTTAAGTAATTTATTTTCATTAATAAAAAAATTAACGAGAGGTGTGGGATATTTACATAGACATTCTAGTTTTTATAAGAGATTAATGAAATATTTTAGAATGATAGATTTTCTTTTATCCAGTTCACAAAAAAAGTGTCACAATACGTCATTGATGAGTGTTCAAAAATATCTATTTTTTAGATGAAACAAAATTTGATATTCCTACCCAATAGTCAAAGGCCAAAATTAGTATTTCCCATTAAATTGATGACTGATGCAACTAATTTTTCCCTTTAGGGTATTTTTGGGTCATTGAATGAAAAAAAGTGTCACATCATTGAATATGTATATAAGATATTATATCAGGCCTAATATAAATACACCATAAGATATAAGATTCATTGGGATAGTTTTTTCTGTATATAATTTTAAATGTAATTATTTTGGATCTAAAGTTATAATTGTCATTGACCATTCTACAATTATAATTTTAATGAAGATACATGATGGAAAAAGAACATGTTTTTGATGGATTTTTTTAATGATGTTGATGAAGGAATAAAGGAGCAAAATGGATGTTAAAATGTTGCCTTTATTGATCTGGAATGATTACCAGCAACTTTGGATGAGAAACATCAAGTCTATCCACTTATTACAGAGACCTTTCCTAATGTAAAATTATATAATATTCAGAGTAATTAGTTATGGATTAACATTATTTTTAATTATTTCTCTCCAAATAAAGGCCACCAATTGCCTTCTATGAAAAAGATTTCTAATTTTATGAGAGATTAAATTAAATACATTTGGGATAACAATTACTTGTGTAATTTTTTAATGAATAAATGATAATTGAATTAATTCTAGATTGTGAATCCTAATTAGACATGATAATTTTTTATACATTAGGATATTGATTTTATATTCTCTTGAATGTGAATCTAGGGAATCAAGTTTATATTAGTGAATTTAAATGATAATTTTTAATTTTTCAATCATGAAAAAACTATGACTATCAAGGTAATATATCAAAGTGAATTGAAACTCCTCACAAAAACCATATGTTTTGTTATTTATTTAATATATGGAGTTTGAATTTTATAATATAAATTACGAATTCGTTTAAATAACATTAATTTTTAATTTTTTATTATTAAATATCTATATGGGTAAAATTTATTCCCTCTATAGTTGATAATGTAATATTTGTTGATAATGTTTTTTGATAAAAATGTGTTTTCTAGATTGAATATCCCATTGTTTATAGTCATATAACATGGGCCCCTTTTTCCATTATAATATTAGATTCCAAGTTTTTTAATATGGATATTTTATCTGATTTATAAACCCTATAAACTATAAATAAATGGAATGGTGTTATTGTCAAAGAGATATATCCAACTCATTTTTCAGTAATATGACCACAAAATTAAATATAATGCAGTTTGGGAGTAAAAAATGATCATTGAGATTATATAAATACATTCACATCACAAATTGGAATGTAAAAGTTTATTCATTTTTTATGGAATTGTTTTTAATTTCATATGGAGATTGAACAGAAATCATATTTGGATATTAATTACTATAACATGGATAAGAATTATTCATTAAAATAAATAAATTTATTCATTTTTTCATTGAATGAGATAATAATTTATTCATAAGGAAGCTATAATCTATAACTAGAGAAGGCAAAAAAATTTCATAATGGGATGATCATCACCAATGTGTTCAAATAGGGAAACAAATTTCTACTTGTTAAATCTATAATAAATTTGTTTCTATGTAAATTTCATTCAAATGGTCTGGACCATTCATTTTTACTCATGTTTTTTATTTTCTTTTTTCCACCAAAATTAAATAACTAGAGATGTAGAAAACATTAAATTTAAATTTAAACATAATAATTCTTTTAGAGGGAGTCATCAGGATTCCCTAGGGGAGGACGTTCACCTTCAAGAAGTTGAGTACCACTAAACACTAGGTTGTTTCCTTCATTTCTACTTATTTTTTAAATTTAAATAATTTTCTATTCCCATTTCAAATTTAAATTATTAAAAAAATTAAAAATTCTACAAATAATTATTTGGGGTTATTTCCAAAAATTGGGTTTTTGTGTTTCTTCTTTTGAAATTATGTTTTTCAATCATACCTTTTATTTTCATCAAAAAATTTATATTTTTCATTCAATATATTTTGATTGTTTTAATTTTTAGTGTATTTTTGAAATGTGTAAGATCGTAATTAATTACATTGTAACTTTTATAAACAATGAAATTTAGTGAACTGATTTATCCCATGGAGCTAAATTTTAATAATTTTTTAATGAACATTATTTCAAAATTTTAATTGGAATTCATTAAATGTCCTTTGAAAAATATACTATCATTCCTCAGATGAATATCATAACTTTTTAATGACCTACCATTGAGGACCCAAAAACCAGTCTGCATACTCTTCACCATATTATCATTTCATTAGTAAACCAATCAATACATATAATATCTTAATTTCAAAAGTTTCTTTTAAATAATAGATCATTAATTAATTATATAGAGTCTATATTAGAAATTATTTGATATTAGAATAATTTTTTTCAAAATAAAATCTTCATTTAGGATCAATATTTTATTTCAATATTCTGATTACATATAAATCCTAGAAGAAATTTTTTAGAAGGCACATTACAAGGTTGTAATCCCTATAAAACATACCCCAAATTGTTAAATAGATTGATCTAGTTGAACTCAAGTGTAGTAGATGATTATTTTTTGGGTTTTAAATAATTTGAGGATAATTTGGTTTTTAAATAGTTGTCAAGTATTTTTTCTAAACTCTATTTAATTGAATCTTATGAATATAGTTTTTATAAGATTTTGAAAATTTAAATTTCTTGAATGTAATCTATTTTACTGAAGATACTATAAAATTAAATTTAAATATACTTTATTTAGTTTAAAAGAAGTTTTATTTCTAAAATATATGCTATGTTACACAAACTACATGGAAATCAAGGAACCCCCACTACCATTAAAAAATTACTCTATATAGATTTTGAAAACAGAAAAAATATAAGTTTAATTCTGTGGGAGATAGTTGAGTGGGAAATTTGTTTCTTTTGAAATGCTAAATTTATAACATTTCCTTAAAATTTTCAAATTATTTAGTTTGATGTATTTCAAAGGGTATTTAGTTGAATACCATTATTTTTTGAAAATAAAAATCTTGTATTTTTCTTTAATAAAAGATGAAGTTACATAATTTTGCTCCATGATTTTTCAAATTTAAAATATACCAACATTATTCCATTTATTTTTTATAGAAAGTACTTTGTTTTCACATATGTCCTTTAATAAATTGTATTAATATTGAAGAGAATACAAATAATTTTGTGGTCCATTCATTTTTTTAGATGATAAAAACTTTTCTAAACTAAACTCAAATATGTGTGAAGGGATAAAATAGTTGTGACGTAAGTGTCGAAGTGCATAAGAGAATCAATGAAATGGTAATGGATTTAACTTATATAATAAAAGATTTGAAATAATGTTTATTATAGAGGGATAATAATTTTGAGTTCCTTTGTTGTTAAATTAATTGGTCTCATGGATATGGTCTTTGAATTTACTTTGGTGTTGTTTTGTTTTCTTACATGTCTTGGAGTCCATGTCTAAAGTGTTGGAGAAATGATGGTGGAAATATTTTCATTAGTTTTTCCTCAAAATTAAATGATCTAATACACATAGTTTATTTATTCTCATGTAAATTACCTCATTTTAATTTATTGGGAACATTTTGGACCAAATTGTGAAAATGGACATAATCATATTTTTATTGGTCTTAATCACACTTTGGATGTAATCAAACAATATGGGTAATAATTTTTTGGAAAAAAGTGATTTTTGAAATTATAATGGATAAAATTTAGGTTCACTTAATATTTTGGATATTTTTTCCCTAAGACTATATGACATGAAATTTTATAAATAATTTCTTGGATTTCATTATAATAATAAAGATTTTATATGAAATTCATGAAACTAATATGAATTATATGATTTTATAAATATTTCAGGATTCCCCAACAAAATTTTCTAGTTAATAATAGTTTTATTATGAGTTCTTTTGAATTTTTGAAGATTCCTATTTGACTTTAGAATCCCATAGAACATAAAAAGGCTTATGAAAACTTTTTGAGATCCTATAAATATTCAATCCCATAACCCATTAATCTCATATGATCTTGAAATCCAAATACTATAAAATTATTTTGATATTGAAGTCTTATAGAATAAATAATTATGATTTTAATAAAATTATAATGTATGTTTTTTATTTTCTAAACATATATTAGTGGTGGTTGGAATGCTTCATATTGTAAGATTATTCCCAACCGTGCATCATGTCTTTGTGATTCCATTTATAAGTTTGATAAAGTTTTGGATTTCATGATATGAATTAAATATAAATTAAATCATATCTCCCAAGACTGTTCTTCAGGGAATGATGCCTTGGAAACCTTATTTTTGTTCTATTTCTACATTGGAGATGTGGTGAATTATTTTATATACATGTGAATCTATTCCCTGGAATAAAATTATAGGATAATTTCAATTAATTTTTTTTCATCCAGAATTAATGTATAGAGATAGATTGGTCTAAATTTAATAAACACAGTAGTATTGAATATTTGTAAAAACTTCATTTTGAGACTTATACACACTTGATACTTCTTTTAAAATAATATCATTTAATATTTATTTATTGGAAGATTTTAAATTCAATTCTAAATAAAAAAAAATTCCATAATAAAATTCTCTCTTCTCAATTCATATGAAATTATAGAGCTATGTAAATCATCAAGAGATAATGTTTCTTTATATTTATCTTCTAATGAAGAAAATTATTTAACAATTTTTTCATGAAGAATTATTTGATGCTTCTATAAAATTGTATAACATTCTATCTTTTTACCTAGATATATGATAATGATAACAATGTAGTTAATCTTGTCAAATAGGTCACCAATAGATCTATTATCACCCATATTCAAATATGTATACTCCAATCTATATATTTTTTATTTTCCCTTGTTTACTTTTGTATTTCATTTGTAAAGTTTATTATGTTAATACTAAATACCTATGGTTGTGGCAACATATTTTTCACATAAATAGTCACATTCAAAAAATAATTACTGTAAATAATTCCTAGATCTTCCATTATTCACTGGATTCTTATTTTCAACAGATGTTAGTAGAACTTTTTTGTCAATCATAGGAAATCCTTCTATTGAAACTTCAAGAGAATCATATCCTATAGACATAATATAAGGAAATATTTTATAATTATATATTTTATAATTATTACGATCAAATAAAAAACAATTTACTATTCAGAAAATATAGATTCTCCATCACAACATCTCTTTCATAACATTATAAAATAGTAAATGGAGGGAACATTGGATATAATACAAACTGAGAATGCCCATCAGGATCAATGTATCACTGATAGGGGGAGAGTTTGAATTAGTGATATCTCTTTATTTTAAGTTTTTATTTGTTTGAAACAACATTAGACATGTATTAACGAGTTATTACTATGAATAAAAGAATAATCACACATCAACAAGAACATAAGAATTTATAAAGTTCACTATTCAAATGGAGTAGCTACGTCATCGGTATAGTTTAAAAAATCAAATGCCACACAATGCACATAAAAATAATCATTTTTTGTGGATGCGTTAAGTAGGATATTCCCTTACACTCATGAAAAAAAAGGTTCAATACAATAGTGCTTGTGCTTCAAGTAGTATACAACTATGTAATAATGTTTTTTAAAAAACTTAATAAACATTTACTATATGCTTCAAAACATGTTACTATTTGTCCTTGTCAACATTAATAAATATCAAATTATAGAAAATTAATCACTTTCGATACCTAGCCGCAGGTAAGAATATCTAGGTCTTTATAATGACACTTATTCTAATTTCATAGTATGACCTTCCCAGTCTGATTACTTAGCATGTCAAAAATAATCTACTAGAATACTGATAATTTAATACCAAAATACTTTTGCCTCACTTCCTAAATCCCAATTGGATTCCATGGTCTGAATCTGGAAACCCATATTATGATGTTTTATTTTCTCCTTTTCCCTTCGTTAGTAAAAATTAATTAGGAATGATCAATCCCGAAACTCCTTATGTGGACAATTCTTCAGTTCTCTACCTCCCCTCTTCAAAACATACTTGTATTTAGAAAGTACAAAATACTTTCTATATTAATAGGTGAGGAAAATTAGGATTTAGATGGATATAAAAAAATTCCTAATCAACCAAAATTTCCAAATATTTAATTCCCTTTAATTTAATATACTTCATAGAATTATTCAACCTAATTTTGCAAGAATTATTTCATAATTTTTTATTAAACCATCTTGAATAATCTCAGGAAATCACATCTAGATAAATATTTATTTACAATCTTTAGTTTGATTCTAATTCCCCATTCTATTTTTCTCATTATGATGTACACAATATATTATTCATGATATTTCTCCACACTAATTGATGAAATGAAGTACATAAAAAAATGTCTTATTATTATGATACTCTATACCAACTGATGGAAATAGAAACTCTTCAAAAAAAATTCTAATTAAATCATTTAACTTCAATCATCCATTGAACAGTTTTGAAATTACTTGAAACATTTCTTCTCTTCATCATTTTCTCCAGATTGATGATCATGTGTCTAATAATGTTATTAGTGTCAGACAACATCTTGAGAGTATAGTCTTTGCTTCAGTTTGATAGTTTTGTGTCAGTGTGAGTCTGATGGCTCTAGAAAAAATTGTTAAAAAATTAAAACTTATTTTTTTATTGACCAAATTGAAACCATGTCATATCACTTCTTTCTATATTGATCTAATTCATACCAAAAAATATATATTCAGGGTTAATAACAATATTTATTGATCTATAATTTTCTCCTTATAATCAATCCCAACAAACCTTTTTGATATTTTTAATTAATTGGTCCCATAAACTCCCAATTGAAGAAACTCTACCTCTGATTATGTTGAAAATATCACAAATTCTAATGATCTTTGTTAGTGTAATGCCGATAATCGGAGACACACCACATCTAGTGGACAAGTTCCATAAATTTATACTTCTGAAACATATTTCTTTCTTTGATTTTGATTCAAAACTCTTCTTTCTCTAATGATTTTTTTCCCATGGATTTTTGGTTCAACATAAAACCAATATCTTCATAACACCCCAATCTAACAAAAAAAATCATAGCCTTCAAACAAATTTGTGTCTAGTGATTCTCATAGAGATCAACTAAGGCCAAAATGTTTTTTCATCACAAAAATTATTTTTCTATAATCCTTATCTTGTAATCATGAATTCCACAAGACATTGAATAAGTATAATATTCGAATAAAATCATATAACATACATAGGAATGTATTATAACTTTTCATTCCTCCAGAAACATTTTCATTCCAATCTAAACCTCAATACTATTGGAGACACTTTGTTCTCTCCCTTTCATTCATAAGATAAAAATAATGGGTTTCACATATTAGATTTTATTATTAAGAAAACCAATATCAGAAAAGAATCTTATTATTTAATTTGAATACATGAAGAATATGATATATCTTCTCAATATGATATATTTTTTAGTATGAACCTAAGGTGAGTCCGATAAACCTTTTCATCTACAAATATTCTTCCCAATAAAATGGAATTTCGGATGTATAAAGAGTTTAATCATCTGAATATGATGGTTAGTAAGATTGTAAACATTAAAAATGTGAATTTATTTATTTTATTGTTTACCTACTTTGAAAACAAAACACCACACATGATTACTATGATGAGACCAATCATATTCCTTACCATCTTTTGACATATCATATAACCTATGAATCTAATCATGAAAATCTCATGTCATGAAAATGAAATTCATTTTTTGAACTAATTTTTGGTTGGGTGTTTTGAGGGGTTGTGTGTTTTTTGTAACATAATATGTGGGATGTTCAATACATGAATGACTCATTCACATGTTGAATATCTACTGGGAAATTCACATATAAATCATGCAATGCACTGGTCATTTCAAAACCCTATGCTTTTTCTATGAATCTCTTGGAGCCCATAGAAATTCTTCTATGGGGTTTTAGATACCTTTTTAATGGATTTTATCATTATATTACTATGTTTAATATGTGGTTATCTAAGGTGTGAGTTTTCTCTTTTCTTGTAATTTCTTATTCATACTATCTCATTTTATTCAATAAATTATTTTCATGTTGAGGAATTGGATCTCTATCATTACAAGGGAGTTTATTTTTCTATTTTTTCGTGGTTATACCATAATTTTTTGGGAGTGTTATAGCATCATTAAGGTATAGGAAATAAAATATTCACATTGTTGTTCTGTTCTTGTTTGAGGAACATTGATACCAAGAGGTTTAAAATTCCATGTTTCTCTATTTAATTTTATTTGAAATGATAAATTAATCATTATTTTTCTACTTGGTTTGAAGTTTATTTATCATAAATTATGAATAAACAATATTCAATTAAAAATTGTTTTATGTTTGTAGTGATCACTTATTTTAAATCTTGATAACGGTTTTCTTCTTGTTCTTTTTAATAGTTTTTTATCTATACAATTCTTTTTAGAATGCTTTTTATAATTTTTTAGAATGTTAATTTGATGAAAATTGTTAAAAATGATAAATTTTATAATGATTAAGTTAGAAAATTAATAAAGAGTTAGGTTTAAAAAATACATTCACTGTTATAATTTGATGGAAATAAAATAATGATTAATACATGCTTAATGGGATTTTTTATTCAATGTGTTAATATATTTTTCTAAAGAACTTGTTGATGGTAACTGTTCTTGATTATTGTAATAATGAGGAATTTTAATGAATATTTTTATTCTATAATCCCTCTTCTATACTAGAATTTATGAGTGAGAGAGAATGTATAAGTAATTTATAACTTGTTATAGCATATGCCTTAGGATACCCATAGTTATAACATATGAAATAAAAATGGTTGTTTGATAAAGATAATTTTTTTGGTATTGGAGATATAATTTTCATATGAATGATAGTTGATCATTTTTAGGTCCTATATTCCTTTTTGACCATGTGTGTTGTTTTTGTGCCTTCTATGTCAGTCTTTATGTATTATGATCCTAGTATAACTATTGGTTTCATGATATATGGGTTGGTTGCCATAGGTCAATGGCCTCTACTGACACATGTGATACTGAGATGCATGGTGGTATTCATTATGGGGTTTGGGATAGAATATGGTTTTACATAATGAGTTGAAGTTGGGTTTACCAATTTTTTGTATTGAAAGTTAGATGATTGCTTTTTAATAATCTATTTAACTGATTGATGGATATGTTTCATGGTTATCTGCATTTATTTCCCCACCACATGAGGTAGCTGTGTGTTCTTATTTATTCATATATTTTATGGTTGCTTAGTATTTTTCTTTGAGTGTCTGTAATTATGGAATGATGTTAATGACTAGTTATCATTTTAACACATGGGGTTGGTTATTATTTGAATGAAAATATTTATAATCATAGGAAACCATAATCTCTCTAGAGTTCTTCATGGAGAGAAGGGAATTCCATTAATGTTAAAAAAACTCTATATAATAAAGATAAATAGTATCAAATGATTTAATTATATTAAAGTTTAACTATAAAAAAGAAACATGTAATTTAATGTTAGTATTGTAAAATTCATGTGTGATTAGAGAATATCTTGTTCTTAGTGGTGTTATAAAAGTTCCTAGGAGTTTATAGTTGTAGTTGAGTCTAAAAATACCTTAATTACTAGAGTGTGTTTTTGAATTATATTATATCATGTTCATTTATTAATTTCATATTCTACCACCCCTTTCTCTTGGTATTATTATGTATTGGATATCAGGTTGTTAGTTTTCCAAAAATATATGTATAGGGACACGTAATTGAATATTTTATTTTCACACACATGTAACTCTAGTTAAATTAGCTTATAGATTATTATAGGTATAACACATATAGACAGAGAGGGATTCTGGAACATGACTAAATTTATGGTCAATGATTGGTTGATGTACAGTGCCTGGTGTATGATACAAAATATATGGGATGGGGTTGATCTTGAATAATACAATGTAACTATATAGATATTTGGATGAGATGTTGAGATGATGTGATGAGAAAGAATCATGTTGTGAAACATAGACCAAGTGTCTTCAAGAAGTCATATTTTTCATAGTTAGGGCATAAGATGTATGACATTGTGGCTAAGTGAAAACTAGTGGGGAAGCTGTATAAGGGAACCCAAATTTTAATTTTATGATATATTCCCTCTTATTTGTGACAATTCGTGTGATATGGTCATGGTGAGGCTGGTAACATGTTAGAACTATATAGGCGATGTGTTATATTCACTTGTTGTTCACCATGATTTAGTTGGATTTCGTCATCTTTTTCAAGAGAATCTCTATGGAGGATGATACGGAGTATATATTCTATGTTCACCATAATTATGTATAAATAGTTTTTCTAGTCATCATGATCTGGTTAGATATTGGAGAGGATACTAGTATCTAATGGTTTTAATGAGTTTTTTGGGCCACATGGTGACAATTGAATTTATATTTTGGTTTGTTTAGTTCTTATTATATTTATTAGTTTTGTATGAATTTGTTTGCATTTACTTTGGATTTCAACTAATATATCTAGGAATTCTATTATTAGAATACTTTTCTTATTTATCATTTCTACTTTTATTTTATAGTGAAATGCATTGCATTTTTATGCATGTTCTACTTTCAGTGGTTGTCACCCATACATAAACTTTTGGAGGTGTTAATTAGGAATTATTATCTCACATCACTTTTTTTCATCCTAAGAGGGGCACCATATGGGATAATGGAATGAAATATGTTATGTTGCTTTTTTATAATTCATGGTTCATTGTTATTATTATCTCTTGGTTACACACTCTCTTTCTATGGTAAATGTTAAATAATATCTCTTTTCATGTCCTTTTATCGTGTATTATATAAAAAACAATTATCTTTTTTCAATTTAATAAGAATTTTATCTCTTGATCATATTTTATATTTGCTTATGATCAAACCCTTTGTGATATGATGATTAGTTTTTACCTTAATAATACTTTGATCACTCCACTTTCAATGATTTCATTATTTAGGATATGAAGACGAGTTTATTTTATAGGATGTATATATTGGATAATAGTATGGTTAGATTATGAATAAATGATTTAAAGTAATATAAAATAATTTTCTCATATAGATAATCCTAAAATACATGATCCTTCCGTTTCTTGTGAATACATGAGTAAAATGAGATGTATTGTTTAAGGTTTTAGAATGACGTACAATATATATTTATGTGTGTGTGTTTCTATGTGTGTGTGTCTTTTCTTGGTATTATCCCAATATATATCTATGATATTATTTATAAAATATGATTTTAGAATTAGAATAGGGAGTTTAGTTTTATGTTACACTATTATAACACACAATAAATCATTAGGATGGAATTTAAAAAGGTTAATGATATTTTTTTCCTTTAGTTTTTTTAACGTCCTGTCCTGACTGACCAATAAATTTGGTTTCCAGACCAGTCATCACAGGACTTCAAGAGAATCACCTTATATTCCAGAGGTTTCCTACTGGCATCAAGGGTGTGAGGATAGTCAGTGGAGAGACTATACCCTCATCTTCAGAGTTCACACTGATAAACAGCCAGTAATAGAAAGTAAGAGAAATTAGCGAAAGTAGTATAAATAAATAATTAATGAAGTGGAAGACAACTGTAAAATCAAATGAATATAGAAATATGACCAAGGACAATATATACAATGCATTAATTTTGAAGAAGATATATAATTCAAATGTAGTAAACAATACATCATTCTTAACATTTTAGTAAAAGAGTGAATCACAGACAACAAGACCTAATGCTAATACCCACAAGCATCCCAATCTCTACTTCAGTCCTTATCTCATATCTCCCAGGTACATGTGTAAATTTCAAAATCATAGATCCATAACACTGCAAAAAAAAGAGTATACTCGGGAACCAGTGGTAGTTGAGATGGGTGCGAGATAACATCTCATTAGGACGACACCAAAGGAATCACACCCAAACCAATATGTGAAATATGTAAACATGCAATGTGTAGGTAAGCACTAAAGTAGTAAATAGGGAAAAAGACCATGTAATCTATTCACTAACAATTATACCCAAATATCCCATCAAGTCTCATTTCACATGTTATTCATGATCCAACAGTAAGGCAGCTATATGTAATGCACAAATAAATAACATAGAATTACTGTTCATCTATCTTTTCATATCATCATAGATATTTCTTATAACCACTTATCACAATTTACCACATCCAATCCGTTTATTCGAGTGTATCACATAACTCAAAATAGTTCTGTATAATGAAATATAGACCACGAAGGGTTGGATCCAAGGAACTCGTCCAAGGAATCCATATAATAAATATCGGCCACGAAGGGCCATATCCAAGGTACTCGTCCTAGGAATCCAAATCGAGTACCATGGGAATCCTAGTGGATACTCAGTCTAGTCATTGGATAGAGTCTAATGAACATGTGTACCTACATGTCTTCTGTGATTCCAAGAAAGTTGGATCAATGGGGTAGCAAGGCCCAAGGCATCTCACGGAATCAAGACCCAAGGGGCACAATCAACCCAAGTCATCCAGTACCACATTCGAGATCCATAGAGAGTAGTCCATGGAATATATCATACCATTCATTAATTTCAAACCATTATTAAAAAAAACCATATTAGTATACCCACTCATATAAATAATTTCATTCTACATAAATATACCCACTCATATCTCCCATTTAACCCACTCAATACTATATGAGTATAGACTCTCATATCATCCCTTTACACAATTACCATGGGGTTACCCACCCAACGATTAGAATTCAAAGGAATACATTAAATATATTAATAAGGTAATACCCACCCTTATAACCACATTGTTTCATCTAGTGAGTATAACCACTCACAGAAGCCACACAGAACATGTGTATTCCACTCATGTGTTCCATTTCCATTTTAAAAATCCACATGGGTATTCCCACCCATATATACCCATTTCCCATTATTAACACATGCCAAAAAAATGATCATTCCCTCTCATATTAACATTTCATATTAAATTAAATCCCACATGGATACCCACTTAGTTTCCCCTTTTTCATTTACAACCCATAATGAGTATACCGACTCATTAACCACCAATTGAATCAAAATCCAATAAATTCCCATAATGAATGTACCCAATCATGAATCCCCGCTTACAACCCATGAAACCAAGGAGTATACCAACTTTTCATTATAGTTAACATTTATTCCTTTCACATGGAATACCTACCCAATTAATTCCATTTACACACAATCATTTTTATGGGTTTACCTACACATTTAATCTATTTATAAACCACTAAAACCCTTTAACCCAATTGACTCAACATGAAAAAGAGGAAACTCATCTCATCTATAAGAAAAATACTTTCCTTTAATTAATCAAGCTTCCTATAACTTGATAACATAATAAAATTCACATAACATCAAGCTAAGAAACATAAACAGTCCACTCACTATTTTTTTATCTTAAAAGTAACACACCTCAGTTGAGGGGCTTTATTAAAAAATATTAGGTGTTCTAAAAATAAATGAACACAAAGTAGGTAGTTAATTCTAAAATTTTAGTTTAAATTATTTAATGTAGAAAATAAATAACCACTTCACTTTTAAATTAAACTATGGTTGAGGAACCTACTTCAACAGATGGACCATCTGAGCTTTCTAACACAATCACTAGCCTATTCACATACCAACACATCCATATATATATATATAGCATTAAATTGATGCATGTGTTCCATATTCCATGAACAAACAGTCCCACAAAACAGATATGTATCTATATATATTCATTCTGGGGAAAATGAGAACATGCACTTAGAAAATGATCCCAAAACTCTAAAATAATTCCCATGGGTTTCATAAACATCACTAAATCCTGAATTATGGGTATAAAATAAATTAGTAGTTTAAACCCTTGCCACAGATCAATGATGGTTAGCCGAATCAGCCTAATATGTAACATCCCAAGTAAGTAATGAATAATAGATATTTTTATCTATGTCTATTAATTATTAAGATAGTGTTTTAGATGCTTAAAATGAAAATAAATCCAATCTTAAGCATGGAATACACTAATATTCTTAAAAGATTGTTTTACTGCCTTATGATGGAAAACCCTTTTTAAATCTATCTTTTGAAAATTTTATAAACTATGATTGTCAAAATAAACTTATTCTTTATGATTGGGACATCAAAATTTACTTTGTGTGAATATTTGGTATTTTTCTGACAATGTTCATTTTTTAATGAATAGTGAAAAATACTGCATTTTACATCAAAACTGATTTTTTATCTAATTTATTTATATGATTATATTATCTTTTGAATTGGTTTTGAAGTAAAATTAGAATATATTTTTACCATTTAATCCAATGGTGGTCATTGGAATCAATTTCACTTTGAAATTGGACTCAAACTAGTGTCAATCTTTTGATACTTATTGTTTCATAAAAACACGCTATTTGCTCTGACAGCGGGAATTAATTATTAAATTAATTAATGTGACTTATATGTTTTGAATTTTGTAAAATAGACTTCATTTTTTAATTCGGAATATCAAATATAGCTTAGGGTGAATTTTTGGTAATTTTCTGAAAAACTTCGATTTTTGATGAATAGTGAAACCACTAAGTGGTACTTATAAAAACTGATTTTCCGTTTAAATGAAATTTTTCCATCATTGTGTTATGAATTTCAAACATCCAACATACATGGTTGTCATTAAGAAGTAAAATGTGGTTCAATTAGATTAAAATAATTTTTTGGTGAATAGTAACTTATTAAGTTCTTAATCGCGATTAGTGGTAATTAGGGTAGTTTAAGGTATAAATAATGCTTTAATAATATGAAACGGACTTGACACATGTCCTAACCTCATTGGATGTGTAATGGCCGACCAAGACAAGTCATGGGTCAACTTGGGGACCCCATGGAGACACTTTGGTTGGGAAATGACATAAATAACTTTTTATTTAATGTAAAAGTAAAAATGACACAAACATAATATGTCTTACGAAAAGAATTTTTACATGGGGTTATAAAGATCAGATTTTTGATTATAAATATTCATTGGAAAGATAAAAATATTTCCTACATCATAGTATTTTTTTTATAATTTGTAGACATTAAATAAATTAAATTATTTATGACATCATGATGATGCAGCGATGACCTCATTATTTAACGATTTAAATAAAATGGAAAGATAATGTAAAATCTATGAACTACACATGTCCTAAACCAATTGGATGAGTGGATTTAGAACCCTTATCACCTTATCCACGAATTATATCAATGTGGGACCTTTTAAAACCGAAACACATTTTCAAATAAAGTAATATTTCTTTACTTTCCAAAAGTGCCCCTCCTCTCCTCTTATAAAAGGCCCCCACCTCTACCTCATTTCACACACTCCTCAAGCCTTTGGCTCGGCCAAACCCTGCCCATTTACTCTCTCCACATCCCTCTCCTCATCCTAGATGATTCCCTTTGGGCAGAATCCTTTCAAAGGAAGCCTTTAGTCTCAAATCAAAAGGCGTTAAACTTTTAAAGGTAATTCATTCTCTCATGTTCATTTGTTTTATTTTGTTTCTCCAACCCCCTAAACTCTTTTTATTTACTTCTTTTTTAACAAAACCAGTATCTTAAATATACTAGGATGTTGTTATAAGATTTATTTGAGCTACACTCTCACACAACTACATCAAATGGTTAAAGAACATACGGTTTCCGTGGATGGCGAAATTCTGCCTCCCGAAACGATGATTGTTCAATACTCATTTAACACCTTCAAAGGTGGCCATTATGATGTCAAAATTTTTATATATGATATATAATATGTTTATGTTTTCCTTAATCTTCTGTTTTTTTTTCATTTTGGGCATACCTTTATGTTTTCCATTATGGGTAAACACGATATCTTCATTTTAGGAAGTGCGGACTACCGCCCCCTGAAAGTGATTTGATTAGTTAATACCATATGTGGGATGTGTAAAGGATAAAGTTAATGATATTATATATGTTATTATACTGGAATTATAATATACTTATATATCATTATGATTCCATTCCAGAAAATACGAAATAGAAATGGAAGTAGCGTTCATGCGTACGTACGGCTTACCGTCTCCATGAACGGTGCATTTCATTTGTTACCTCTAAATGTGATGTAATATTATAAATACATGTATATGATGAATATATATGATATATATGTTATCCAAATCATTAATATCATTCTGGATATAATGAACCTTTGACCAAATTAACAACATGTAAGTGTAAGAAGTCTATTTTTGACTTAAGAACCAAATACCGACAAAATGAACATTATTAACTTAAATGATTACATGATGTTCAAAACATGGTATAAAAGGAATAATGAACTTGAAAAAGATTCATAAGCAAGTAGATATTAACTCAAGTTTATTATTCAGGAGATTAAAGAACGGTTGGGTCAAGTCAGATACGAGGTATGGGACTTCGTCTCAATCTCCTTTTGTTGAGGCATATTTTATTTTATACACAACTTTCTTTTATACGGTGTATAAACCCATTTGACTTTTACGTTTATTCAAAAGGAATCTTTTTTATACGAAGCATTTACTAAACGACAAAAGGGAATTTTTTTTGTCGTGCGTATGCGGCGACAACGACTTCTCCGCCGTCGTGACCGTTATTTGAGTTTCGGCTTCCTCTACAAGACATACCTTCTTTTTAAAAGAAAAATAATTACCATGTTTTACTTTTCTTTTATTTTGGTATTGAAAATGGTTTTCATAATGTTTTTATATCAATGTGTTGTATTGATATCTCGTGATTGAAATGTGGAAATTTTATGTTTCCTTTATGCATGTTTTATGTGATATGATTATGTTATGGTTCTTGGGCATTATTATGAAGACGGGTGGTTCCGTGATAAACTAAGGGCGGGTGAGCCCGTTATAGCTCTCCAATGCATTGGGTAACGTGAAGGAGTGAAACGTTAAGGTTTCTCCGAAGAGATTAAGGGAATATACTGTGATGGGTATTCCAAACGTAACCAAGAGGGTTACTCCCTACGTAAGAATGTTATGGATGCCTCAAGTAACCTTTATGTCTTATGATTTCTATGATTTATTCATGCTTTTATGAGGTATGTTAAAGTTCCTATGTTTAATGGGTAAAGTATGATATCATTCTTATGTATATATGAACTCATGTTTCCTTTCCATGTTTTTATAACCCATACTGAGCTTTTTATGCTCATCCCAAGTTTTTTTGAAATGTTTTTCACAGGTCAAGGGAAAGGTACATGATATGATGATAGTGTTGAGGAAGTGTCAAGAAATAATCCATGTTTTATTTTAAATGTGTTTCCATTGATGGGAATGAAGAATACTATCTTTATGTAACCACTTTGTTTATATGTGGAATGTAATGCAAGTTTTATGATCTAATTATCTAAAACTATAAACCCGAAAAGATCCTCAATGTGTAATCTTGTAATAACTCAATATTAAGTAAGGTTTAAGGCTGGGGCCTTATAGTTGGTATCAAAGGTCAGTTTAGATAACTTTAGGAGTTAGAATTATATTAAATGATTATCCAATATATTTTTTTTGAAATGATATAGCATTTGAAGATTACCATGTTGCTTCATCGAAGACATGTTTTTTCAGAATGGTTTTCCGCAGAGGAAACAGGGAAGCAGTGCTAGGAAGGCATACAAAAGGAAATAACCTTCCGAATCAGCATCCTGAGATGGTCGGAATTGGAACTGAACAGTTTTTTGCAGTAATGGTGCAGTTGACTCAGGCTATAAATGGTGGTGGTATCCATGCATGAGATCAGCCAGATCAACCGCAGAGGAACATGTCAGTGGTGGAACTTTTCATGAGGCAACATCCACCATCATTCAGAGGATCATCTAACCATGTGCTAGCTGAAGGGTGGATTAAAGCACTGGAGAAGATTTTTGGTGTCATGGCGTGTTCATACAATCAAAAGGTTAGTCTTGCTATTTACAGTTTGGAGGGTAAAGCAGATCAGTGGTGGTATATGGTTAAAAATATCAGGGATGCCGATGAGATTGATTCTCTTGACTGGGATGAATTAAAAGGTATGTTTCTTGAGAAGTATTTTCCTAAGGCTGTTCGACTTAGGATGGAAAATCAATTCTTGGAATTGAGGCAAGAGGAAGACTCAGTGGCTGCCTATGAATAAAGGTTCACTCGATTGGCAAGGTATGCTCCAAATTTTATCCGATACCTTGATAGTAAAATCAATCGTTTTTACTCAGGATTAAAGCCAAAATATCAAAGGGCATTAGCTTCTCATGAATTTAAAAGTTATGAAAATCTTGTTCGGTGTGCTGAGAAGGTGGAAATGGAGTTTGCCGATGACCAAGTGTTCTATAACAACCAACAGAAGAAGAGACCGTGGTGGCAGGAGAAAGGTAAGAATTCTTCAAAAAAGTCTGATGGTAAGAGAACTAAGTTTCCAGTTTATGATAAATGTGGCAAAAGGCATGCTGGGGAATGTCTTCTGAATTCTGGAAAGTGCTACTGATGTGGTAAGATGGGACATAAGGCTCGTGATTGCACTGAAAAGGATCAAGGTGATTGTAAGCAAAAATTTGATTTACAGTTAGTGAAATGTTTTAAGTGCAATGAGATGGGTCACTATGCAAATGAGTGTCCGACAAAGAGCTTGAGTGATGGGAAGCAGTTAGACTACAAGCAGAAAGGGGTGGTGAAATCCTTTGCAACTACTTCAGCAGATGTCGGGCCATCAAATGAAGTTGTATCAGGTAATTTGTTTGTTTTTTCAGATTATGCCAGTGTGTTGTTTGATTCGGGGTCTACACATTCTTTCATCTCTGAAACCTTTTCTAGAAAAATGGGAATACCATCTCAAGAAATAACTCCTGAACTTTTGGTAAAAACACCTGGGGAAAATGTTGAGGCAAAAATAATTTATAAGAATCTTCCTATCCTTATCTGTGGAAAGAACCTACTTGAAAACCTTATTGTTCTACCTCTAGTAGAGTTTGATGTTATCCTGGGTATGGATTGGCTCTCTATTTACCATGCTAAGATTGACTGTAGGGCTAAAGAAGTTTCTTTTCAGAAAGACTTTCAGTTTGTTTACAAGAATGAACCCTTACTTTTGATAACATATCAAGAGGCCGAGAAACTTTTAAAAGATGGAAATGAATGTTACCTTGCACACGTCGTTGAAAATAAAGGAACTGTTCAGATTAATGATGTGCCAGTGGTAAATGAGTATCCTGATGTTTTTCCTAATGAGTTGCCTGGAATAATACCAGATCGGGAAGTTGAGTTTACTGTTGACTTAGTTCCTGATGCTAAGCCAATTTCAAAACCCCCTTATCGAATGGCACAAATTGAACTTTTAGAGTTAAAGGAGTAATTGCAAGATTTATTAGATAAAGGTTTCATTAGACCTAGCACATCACCATGGGGTGCTCCTGTTTTATTTGTTAAAAAGAAAGATGGTTCTATGAGACTTTGAATTGATTATAGAGCCTTGAATAATATCACTGTTAAGAACAAATATCCTTTGCCTCATATCGATGATTTGTTTGATCAGCTCCAGGGAGCTCAGTTTTTTTCAAAGATTGACCTGAGATCGGGGTACCATCAGCTGAAGGTAAAGGAGGCAGATATTCCGAAGACCGCGTTCCGTACGAGATATGGCCATTATGAATTTGTAGTAATGCCTTTTGGGCTAACCAATGCACCTGCTTTATTCATGGACTTAATGAATATAATTTTCCATGAGTTCTTGGATAAGTTTGTGGTGGTTTCCATTGATGATATTTTGGTGTTTTCTAAAAGTAAAGAGGAGCATGAAAGACATTTAAGGGTTATCTTGCAAACCTTAAAAGAAAAGAAACTGTATGGGAAATTCAGCAAGTGTGAGTTTTGGTTGAAACAAATTTCTTTCCTTGGTCACATTATTTCTAAAGATGGAATAATTGTTGATCCTGCAAAAACAAAAGTTGTGGAAGAATGGCCAAGACCCACAAGTGTAACCGAGATTCGTAGCGTCCTTGGTTTGGCGGGCTATTACTGAAGGTTTGTTAGAAATTTTTCACGGTTATCTAGTCCAATGACTAAGCTAACTCGGAAGGGTGTTAAGTTTATCTGGACAAAAGAATGTGATGATTGTTTTCAGGAATTGAAAAGAAGATTGGTGAATGCTCCAGTTTTGGCACTACCTTCCAGGAATGGTGAGTTTGTTATATGCAGTGATGATTCATTGAAAGGACTTGGTTGCGTCCTAATGCAGAATGATTAGGTAATTGCTTATGCTTCATGACAGTTGAAAACTCATGAGGTAAATTACCCTACACATGATTTGGAATTAGCTGCTGTTGTTTTTGCTTTAAAATTTTGGAGGCATCATTTGTATGGAGTAAAGTGTGAAATATATACCGATCACAAAAGTTTAAAGTATATATTCACTCAGAAAGAATTGAACATGAGACAGAGGAGATGGATAGAATTAATCAAGGATTATGATTGTACAATTCATTACCATCCGAGAAAAGCAAATAAAGTGGCTGATGCTTTGAGTCGAAAAAGTAATGCTTCATTAGCAATGTTGCGTTTGGAACGTGATCCTTTGGTTAAAGATTTGATGAACTTTGGCATGGAAGTTGTTGGTACAGGATGTTCTTCTGTTTTGTTTTAGGTATCAGTGAAATCTGCTCTATCAGACAGAATCAAGCAAGCACAGAAGCAAGACAGTGAGTTGCAGAAAAAGGTAGAGCTGGTTTAGAAAAGTAAGTTGCCTGAATTCAACATT
Source organism: Viscum album (assembly GCA_963277665.1). Classification (NCBI taxonomy): domain Eukaryota; kingdom Viridiplantae; phylum Streptophyta; class Magnoliopsida; order Santalales; family Viscaceae; genus Viscum; species Viscum album. The sequence goes on along the minus strand of OY728130.1, from coordinate 696,769,441 downwards.
GATAATGATTGTGTTTTGAGATTTGGGAAGAGATTGTGTGTGCCTTGTGATTCACAGTTGAAGAGAGAGTTGTTATTTGAAGCTCATAGTTCTCTGTTTTCAATTCATCTAGGCAGTACTAAGATGTATAGAGATCTACGGGAGTATTACTGGTGGGATGGAATGAAAAGGGATATTGCTGATTTTACAGTGAAGTGTTTGACTTGTCAGCAGGTTAAAGCAGAGCGGCAGTTACCGAAAGGGATGATTCATCCTTTACCAGTGCCAGAGTGGAAATGGGAGAATATATCCATGGACTTTGTTGTGGGATTACCGAAGACATCTCGAGGTAATAATGCAATCTGGGTTATTGTTGATCGCTTGACCAAATCTGCTCATTTCCTTTCTATACGAGATACTTCTTCCCTAGATCAACTTTCCCGTTTGTATCTTAAATAGATAGTCAGGTTAAATGGAGTTCCTCTCTCCATTGTATCAGATCGTGATCCCAGGTTTACTTCTAACTTTTGGAAAGGCCTTCAGAAGTCGTTGGGTACTGAATTAAATTTTAGTACAGCTTTTCATCCTCAATCAGATGGGCAGTCAGAACGAAAAATTCAGACATTAGAGGATATGCTACGAGCTTGTTCTATGGATTATCAGGTAAGTTGGGACCAACATCTTTCTTTGGTTGAATTTTCATATAATAATAGTTTCCATTCGAGTATACAGATGGCACCATTTCAGGTATTATATGGGAAGCGGTGTCGAACTCCAGCTTTCTGGGATGAAGTGGGTGAAAGGAAGTTGATGGGACCAGAATTGGTAGAAGAGATGGTAGAAAAAGTTCAGCTGATTCAGAAACACATGAGAACAGCTCAGAGCAGGCAGAAGAGTTATGCGGATAACCGGAGGAAGGATCTATCTTTCGAGGTAGGTGATCATGTTTTTCTCAAAGTATCACCATGGAAAAGTGTGATGAGATTTGGTAAGAAAGGAAAGCTGAGTCCAAGGTTTATTGGACCATATAAAATTCTGGAGAAAGCTGGATCAGTTGCATACCGAGTGGCTTTACCTCCGAGTTTATCTCAGGTACACAATGTTTTTCACGTTTCGATGTTGAGAAAGTATATGCCAGATCCATCTCATGTTTTGAGTCCAGAGGTAGTTCAGTTGGAAGAGAACCTATCTTATGAGGAACAACCGGTCTAGATTCTTGACCACAGGGAGCAAGTGTTACGGAATAAGGTGATTCAGTCGGTAAAGGTTTTGTGGAAAAACCACATGATTGAAGAGGCAACATGGGAATCTGAAAATGCAATAAGGGATAAGTACCCCCATTTATTCGATAAGTAAATAAATTGCGGGGACGCAATTTTCTAAAGGGGGGAAGGATGTAACATCCCAAGTAAGTAATGAATAATAGATATTTTTATCTATGTCTATTAATTATTAAGATAGTGTTTTAGAGGCTTAAAATGAAAATAAATCCAATCTTAAGCATGGAATACACTAATATTCTTAAAAGATTGTTTTACTGCCTTATGATGGAAAACCCTTTTTAAATCTATCTTTTGACAATTTTATAAACTATGTTTGTCAAAATAAACTTATTCTTTATGATTGGGACATCAAAATTTACTTTGTGTGAATTTTTGGTATTTTTCTGACAATGTTCATTTTTTAATGAATAGTGAAAAATACTACATTTTACATCAAAACTGCTTTTTAATCTAATTTATTTATATGATTATATTATCTTTTGAATTGGTTTTGAAGTAAAATTAGAATATATATTTACCATTTAATCCAATGGTGTTCATTGGAATCAATTTCACTTTGAAATTGGACTCAAACTAGTATCAATCTTTTGATACTTATTGTTTCATAAAAACACGATATTTGCTCTGACAGCGGGAATTAATTATTAAATTAATTAATTTGACTTATATGTTTTGAATTTTCTAAAATAGACTTCATTTTTGAATTCTTAATATCAAATATAGCTTAGGGTGAATTTTTGGTAATTTTCTGAAAAACTTCGATTTTTGATGAATAGTGAAACCACTAAGTGGTACTTATAAAAACTGATTTTCCGTTTAAATGAAATTTTGCCATCATTGTGTTATGAATTTCAAAAATCCGACATACATGGTTGTCATTAAGAAGTAAAATGTGGTTCAATGAGATTAAAATAATTTTTTGGTGAATAGTAACTTATTAAGTTCTTAATCGTGATTAGTGGTAATTAGGGTAGTTTAAGGTATAAATAATGCTTTAATAATATGAAACGGACTTGACACATGTCCTAACCTCATTGGATGTGTAATGGCCGACCAAGACAAGCCATGGATCAACTTGGGGACCCCATGGAGACACTTTGGTTGGGAAATGACATAAATAACTTTTTATTTAATGTAAAAGTAAAAATGACACAAACATAATATGTCTTACAAAAAGAATTTTTACATGGGGTTATAAAGATCATATTTTTGATTATAAATAGTCATTGGAAAGATAAAAATATTTCCTACAGCATAGTAATTTTTTTATAATTTTTAGACATTAAATAAATTAAATTATTTATGACATCATGATGATGCAGCGATGACCTCATTATTTAACGATTTAAATAAAATGGAAAGATAATGTAAAATCTATGAACTACACATATCCAAAACCAATTGGATGAGTGGAGTTCGAACCCTTATCACCTTATCCACGAATTATATCAATGTGGGACCTTTTAAAACCGAAACACATTTTCAAATAAAGTAATATTTCTTTACTTTCCAAAAGTGCCGCTCCTCTCCTCTTATAAAAGGACCCCACCTCTACCTCATTTCACACACTCCTCAAACCTTTGGCTCGGCCAACCCCTGCCCATTTACTCTCTCCACTTCCCTCTCCTCATCCTAGAGGATTCACTTTGGGCAGAATCCTTTCAAAGGAAGCCTTTAGGCTCAAATCAAAAGGAGTTACACTTTTAAAGTTAATTCATTCTCTCATGTTCATTTGTTTTATTTTGTTTCTCCAACCCCCTAAACTCTTTTTATTTACTTCTTTTGTAACAACCCCAGTATCTTAAATATACTAGGATGTTGTTATAAGATTTATTTCAGCTACACTCTCACACAACTACATCAAATGGTTAAAGAACATACGGTTTCCGTGGATGGCGAAATTCTGCCTCCCGAAACGATGATTGTTCAATACTCATTTAACACCTTCAAAGGTGGCCATTATGATGTCACTATTTTTATATATGATATATAATATTTTTATGTTTTCCTTAATCTTCTATTTTTTTTTCATTTTGGGCATACCTTTATGGTTTCCATTATGGGTAAACATGATATCTTCATTTTAGGAAGTGTGGACCACCGCCCCTGAAAGTGATTTGATTCGTTAATACCATATGTGGGATGTGTAAAGGATAAAGTTAATGATATTATATATGTTATTATAATGGAATTATAATATACTTATATATCATTATGATTCCATTCCAGAAAATATGAAATATAAATGGAAGTAGCGTTCATGCGTACGTACGGCTTACCATCTCCATGAACGGTACATTTCATTTCTTACCTATAAATGTGATGTAATATTATAAATACATGTATATGATGAATATATATGATATATATGTTATCCAAATCATTAATATCATTCTGGATATAATGAACCATTGACCAAATTAACAACATGTAAGTGTAAGAAGTCTATTTTTGACTTAAGAACCAAATACCGACAAAATGAACATTATTAACTTAAATGACTACATGATGTTCATAACATGGTATAAAAGGAATAATGAACTTGAAAAAGATTCATAAGCAAGTAGAGATTAACTCAAGTTTATTATTCAGGAGATTAAAGAACGGTCGGGTCAAGTCGGTTACGAGGTATGGGACTTCGTCTCAATCTCCTTTCGTTGAGGCATATTTTATTTTATACACAACTTTCTTTTATACGGTGTATAAACCCCTTTGACTTTTACGTTTATTCAAAAGGAATATTTTTTATACGAAGAATTTACTAAATGACAAAATGGAATGTTTTTGTCGTACGTATGCGGCGACAATGCCTTCTCCACCGTCGTGACCGTTATTTGAGTTTCGGCTTCCTCTACAACCCATACCTTCTTTTTAAAAGAAAAATAAATACCATGTTTTACTTTTCTTTTATTTTGGTATTGAAAATGGTTTTCATAATGTTTTTATATCAATGTGTTGTATTGATATCTCGTGATTGAAATGTGGAAATTTTATGTTTCCTTTATGCATGTTTTATGTGATATGATTATGTTATGGTTCTTGGGCATTATTATGAAGACGGGTGGTTCCGTGATAAACTAAGGGCGGGTGAGCCCATTATAGCTCTCCAATGCATTGGGTAACGCGAAGGAGTGAAATGTTAAGGTTTCTCCGAAGAGATTAAGGGAATATACTGTGATGGGTATTCCAAACGTAACCAAGAGGGTTACTCCCTACGTAAGAATGTTATGGATGCCTCAAGTTACCTTTATGTCTTATGATTTCTATGATTTATTCATGATTTTATGAGGTATGTTAAAGTGCCTATGTTTAATGGGTAAAGTATGATTTCATTCTTATGTATATATGAACTCATGTTTCCTTTCCATGTTTTTATAACCCATACTGAGCTTTTTATGCTCATCCCAAGTTTTTTTGAAATGTTTTTCACAGGTCAAGGGAAAGGTACATTATATGATGATAGTGTCAAGGAAGTGTCAAGAAATAATCCATTTTTTATTTTAAATGTGTTTCCATTGATGGGAATGAAGAATACTATCTTTATGTAACCACTTTGTTTATATGTGGAATGTAATGCAAGTTTTATGATCTAATTCTCTAAAACTCTAAACCCGAAAAGATCCTCAATGTGTAATCTTGTAATAACTCAAGATTAAGTAAGGTTTAAGGCTGGGGCCTTATATAATCTGCTGCTACTTCGGCAGTGGTTACTGGAATATGAACCAACAGATCCTGAGACACACCTTGTACAACCTAGAACCATAAGAAATAAAAAATATCCTTAAACCCTAAACAAGGGTTTTGACCGAATGAAATCCAGGTGGCGGGGATGAAAAATTGGCTAAAGTGATTTATAATAATGAGGGATAGAGATCTACCTTGATGATCTGGAGGAGAAATTAAAAGGTATTTGGATGGAAAATTGAAGAACATGGGATCCAAAGGAGGGGCGGTGTGTCATGCATCCATGGGAGGCCCTCCATGTGCATCATGCAAGTGACGTGAGGGTGATATATATATATTTTTTGCTATTTTATTTTTCTTTTAATTCAATTTTAATATAAAAAATTTAATAGAACCCCACGCACGGTCTGTTCACATTTTAGAAAATAATGCACTCACCGCACGAAACCCCTAATTTAAGAAACGACATTAACATATTTGTCCTATATGATTGGGAAACCCATGAACAGACTGAGGGACATCCTTTGTTCAGCTAGAATATGTTGCACGGTTACATGCAATGGGTTACACAATATTAGAAAAACAGTTCAACCTATATAGGTCCTTAAACACTCGCCTTTCCTGGTCTGATTCTCCCAAAACCCATCAAACCACCCAGGAATCTCATCGAGCCTTTACCCAATCACGATAACATCACTTTAAACGGTTCCACCTATAAAAACTTCATTCCAATTCTTGGTTTTAAATTTTTCTTATCCATTAGTTTTGAAAAATTCAAAAACCATCATACAAACCACCTGGTCCAAGACACTGGTTCTTACAATCTACCCACCTTAAATCTTCTCATCTCTGAGACACCTTTTTGATCAATGAAACCATCACCTAACCCATATAAGTCATGAGGTTTTGAAAAATGGTCACATTGAAATTATAACTACAAACACACATATACCCTTTTCACGAGTCCAAGGTGCATAAATCGTTAAGAGGCGCTCCAAAGCTCAAACTCTACTCAAAACATCAAAATGACACATAACTGATCCTATGCTACTAGAGAGATTATATCATCATCTCTTAAACAATCCTCCCATTGGTGCTTTCCACTAAGGGTATTAGCATTTAATATCCAATTCCAAACCATGGACCTTCCAATATTGGAATCGCCTAAAAGGATACATTGTAATAGTTTTAGTGATTCTTCTCACGTGATTTCCTAAAACTGCAAGCATGATTACATCTAATGCCATAATAGAGATATTATCAAGGGATATGGATGAAAAGTAATAATCCAACAGAAACTGGTCACATGTGATTTCCTCAAAATACATCATCGACCCACAAACCCACACTCTACCTTAAAATAGCGATGTTTCATTGAAACAGTTCATCACCAACTATACACAACAAGGATGAATTGAAATAAGTCAATCCACGTTAGGTTAACCATTATCGAATATTATGAGCTTAGAAAACCATTGGATACTAAACAGAACCTCATAGACATCCGCCCCCCAAGGCATTCATCAGCTAATAGAAGCATATAAAAAAGGTTCTTACCCAACCTCAAGGAACATTCGTAAAACAAGTCATCATACAACTATCTTAAAACTATCATTCATCGGCATGAAAAATGTAGTAATGAAAAGAACCATGCACACCACATACATCCCAGATAGCAACAATATACCAATCCCAATGACTTTTCAGATATTAGTGCAGCGTAAGACTGATACCATCTAGAAGGTCTAGGACGAGACCAAGATATGGGACATGCTCATCTCATTTAGATGATCGCACTAAGAGTAAAACAATGGTCACAATGAAGATCAATCAAACCACTACTGGACGTATCTTTACCACAATGCAACTTCACCTGCTAACACATCAACAAATGAATCCTTGTTCCTTTACCAACATGAATAATTATCATCCTTTCAAGATTTAACATAGAAATAATTCCAAAACTATAGGAGTTTAAAAGGTTATTGTGTACTACCAACTTCATCGAATTCATTATGCTAATAAATCACTGACACACATATCAGAACTGATGTGTCACTACCCACCATAAGAGTGTCCTTCTTATTGAATGAAAAGATGATCCTATCAAAAGTGTACTATCTCATAACACCATAAACTAACATTTGATTTTCCATGAACAACAATCACCATGTTAGAACCTTTAGCATGAAATTCCCAATTAAACTAACTAGTGTGTCAAAACACCCAAGCCCCAAAAGTCCTCCCAACCAGTGCGATGAACATTCCATAATGCCCTAGTCAATATACTTAAGAGGTAACCCGAGAATATACTTAAACGAAAAGAAAATCACGATTAAAAAAAACTGAACTGATTAGTTACATCATTAAACACTTGAGGGTCAGTTTGTAAGTCCACACATAGAACCTCTAGTTAACAAAAGCCAGTGGGATATCATCTCATGAAACCATAACTTTGATGATGATGTACTGAGTCATTCATTAATAAATAAAATGGTGGTTCACACAACCTCCTAAGTATCTCATCACTCTCAAGGCATGTCTAACTTGATGAACCAAGAATCCCTCTATTATTGTAAAGACCCAAAATATTTAATAATATTTATTTCTCAAATTTGTGTGTTATTTTATTTTATACTCAACAAAACAATAACCTTTAATTAATGAATTAAATATAATTAAAATGAGATCGTTGGGGTTTGACTGTCAATATGATCGTTGGAAACTATACTCTTAATGTTATAATTGTTGTTTATAAATACAAATGACCATGGTTAATTAATATAGAAAGAAGTCTCGATGGCCTCATCTAGTAGAATCGGGCCATATGAAGCCCATATGTTGGAGATTGGGATGGAGGTTGCATATCTAATATTTTCTCTGGACCAAGCCCAAGATGAACTTCAAAATGTGAGGTTTGAACAAAATTGCCTAAGGGATACGTTCAAGCTGATAGAAATCACCACTCAAGATATGTTGTCAGAGCCTCCCCAAGATTATATCACCATTACACACATTACCCTTAGGTCCTACGAAAGTGTTATAAGGGGCTATGTAACAAGGCCTTAGTTACCTTGTGTAATCATTTTTTAGAAATAGAATTATTATTTATTCTTATAGTAAAATTTTTGAACTTCAAATGTCCTGATAAATATAGGATGAATTTATAAAAGTTCCATATTATTGATGATTTTTGGAAAAAGTGGTATTTTTGTATACTTTAAATAATTAATAATGTAGAATGATTTTCAAAATATGGTCTTCTACAGTTGTAATCAGTAATAAATTTACGGTCTAATAAGATCAACATGATTTTTAGTGAATAGAAAAGTATAAATATTAACATACCCTTATGAATAATAATTAATAGTAATGAATAGTAAATCGGCCAAAAAAATATAAACTTCACCCATGAATGTATATATTCAATGTATACTTATTAAATGATAAAATAAGATAATAGTATAAGTTTTGGAAGTTTTGTATGTCGTAAATATTTTATTTACAATTTTATAATAAATTTAATAATTTAAAATGGAAATTTATTTTTATATTATGTAATAATAAATTGTTACTATATTTTATTATGGTTATAAGATAATATTATGGGACCATGATTACTTTTTCAATGTTTTACAAAACTAGTTATAGTTTTAGAGTCGTTTTTTTTTTAAATAAAAATTTTATTTAATAATTAAATATAAAATATTTAGAAAATTATTTTAGTAAAATGGATGTCATTTTGAAATTCAGAGTATAGATTTTATGTTAGGGTAAATTTATGAGATTATTATAAAATGTTTTGTTTTTTGATGAATAGTGAAAATACAGTTTTGAGTTTCGGGTGTTTACTGATATCATTAATGATGTAATAATAATGTAATAAATCTGGACAACTTATGAATAGTAATATATTCTATGATGCGTCCCATGTGGACAATACCATGGGAAAATACCATAGGAAGGCCCTAGTGTTTTCAAATACTACCGATGAGGTGTCTTTTGGAAATTAATTAAATATTCCCTCCATTTTGCTATAAATACCAAGCCATTCCCTCATTCATTTCATTCCAAATTTCACATCAATTTATTTCTGGTCTTTTGGCCTCCCAAGGAGTCCTTCCAAAGTTCTCTCAATCCCCCAAGGTCCCAACCATCGAGCTTTCAAAGCAGCTCTTCAAGATAAGGGAACATTTCACCCTCCTCTTTCAGTCAGGATTTCCTTTATGTTATGTTATCTAGATTCCATATTATATTGTAGAGGTATGTTATTATATATCTTTATTACTATTCATTTAATTTCCTATTTATGATATACCCTTTCCTATATCATAAAATTATTTTTCTTAATTATAAGTGACGTTGTTAGGCTACCGAATGTTCGTAAAAGGAATCACATTTTCTCTTTCTTTTCAAGTTTCCTTCTCATGTGGAATGTAATTCAAATATCCACACCATGATCTTATTTATTTTTATTATGTAACTATACTATAAAATGATTAATTTATTTTTGGAATACCCATATCCCCTCTCTTTTTATTTCTTTCTAAAAACATGTTATATGGTCGTTATTCTGCTGAATTTTTGTCTCAAAATTTCACTCTTTCTCTCAATAAATTATCTAATTTTTTTATTTGGATACCTAGAACTATTTATTTTATATGGGTGTTCATAAATACACAAAAATGATATATTTTATTCTGTTATTAACATACATATAACCACACTCCCTTTCCATGGGTTATAAATGACATAATGATCTTATTTTTAAGCACTTTTAAAATGTCATGATTTTGAAATGAAACACATTTCTTTTATTCTCTATGGGTTATTTATGAAATATTTGATTATGATATTTTAGAATCACATGAAAATAAAGACATATTAAAGTTTTTCCCGAATAGTGCTCTAATGCATTGGTAAAATAATTAATCTCTATAGATGACAAGTTTCACGATACCTTGTTGAATAACTTTGCTAAATATTTCTGACAGCTTAGGGATGAACCTTGGGTATATGTTCATGAATGTCTAAATGAAATGTTTTAGACACATATTGAAGTTATGATTCATGTTTTTTTTATTATGATATTCCTATTTTTACATTGCTCATGTCTTATGGTTTTCATCAAGTTCTTATTTACATCACAAGTAAACTGATTCCCTTTCTTTCCTTACTAGGAATTTAGATCACCCTTTCCTATGATGTATGTATCCAAGTTTTTAAATACAGTAATTGTAGATATGATGAACGTTTCAAGAATATTTTCAAGGAGATTTAAAATAGTGTTTTCTATTTTCATGTTTTATTGTTCTTGATTTCCAAGACACTGGACTTTAAATATCTTTTATTTGTAAAATGTAATGAAAAGTTTTGTAATAATAAGGTGGGATTCCATAGTTTTTATCAAAGGATAGTTTAGTTATTTATTGAAAATAGGAAATGATAAATTTAGGAATAACCCTATATAACTGTTTAAATATATGAAAACATCCTAGTATTTTGGTGAGTATTGAGTAAGTGGTTTATCAAGAAAATTCATCCATGTCTGGATACGAGCAGGTAGAGGCGGCTCTGGAATAGATATACCTAGGAGAGAATACTCTAACAAGGAGTCTCAGGATTGACCCGGGGTTTCCTAGTATATGACCATGGTCCTTTCTTCAATCTTTGTTATGAAACTCCCGAGAGATATGTTTGGTTTAACATAATCTTTTTATAAACCAATATGATAAAAAAATATTGAAAAATTTAATTGTTTAAGCATGAAGTTTTAAGACATAAAATCATTTATAGATAAAAGATTTGTAAATGAAATAAGTTTCTCACTACGGTATTATCCTTTTAGAAAATGGAAGGCAATTGGAGGAACTGTTCAAATAGTGACCGCAGTGGACCATCCGCTGACAGCCGTCCGATGGAAGCTGGAATAAAAACTTTCATGTGAATGATGAACTAATTAACTCAAGTAATGTCAAATAACTTGAATCAAGCTCAACTACTGATCTCACCTCTAATAGAACAACATTATTTTGAATCCTTTATGCATCAACGGCCACTAACCTTCAATGGATCGACTGAACCATTGATTTATGAATAGTGGATCTGCTCTAAAGAGAAGATATTATTTTTGCTCTGCTGTTCAGAGGAATAAAAGGTCACCCTGGCTATTTATCACTTAGAGGGAGAAGCTAATCAATGGTGGGAACTGATTTAGAACATGATTTCAAGATTGAAGGTTGAATATATGGATTGGAAAGAGTTCATAGGGATCTTATTTAGAATGTTTTTCCCTCTTTCCATGAGAACAAGAATAGAGAAGGAGTTTCTCGAGATAAAGATGAAGGATAATGATTATGTGGGAAGCTACAAGATGAACTTCACTATAATTTCATGTTACACCTCAATCTTTGGCATGGATCCTAGTGGGAATGTTGATTGATTCTTTGGTGGAATAAGACCTCATCTGTGGAAGAATATAGCCAACCAAGACTATGATAGTTATAAGGAGATTGTGTGGAGTGTGATGAAAGATGAATTGGAGTTTGATGAGATGAAGTGGTCTCATAAATCCAATGACCAGAAGAGATTTATGGATCCATGGTAAGGGAGGACATTTGATCTTGTAAGATTAGGAAAGAAAGTGCAAATGTCCCTCGTGTAATATATATGGGAAAACACATTTAGGGAAATTCATGCTCGAGATCAGTAAGTGCTACAAGTGTGGAAGAGATGTCCATATCACACAGAATTGTCATAGTGAGGTGAAACTACAACTTCCCAACACTAATGACAAAGATAATATGGTGTAGGACCTACCTGATGTCCAATGCTATAAGTTTAGACAACTTGGGAACTTTTCCAATCACTGTCCAAATTTGAGTGCAGTGGAAGGGAATCAATATCAGCCTCAACAATGGCCAAGGGAACAACGTCGTACTTTTGAAATCACTACGGCTGAATTTGAATCACCAAATGATGTGGTGGAAGGTTCTATCGTTGTTCTCTCAAAAGTAGCAAGTAATTTGTTTGATTCTAGATATGCTCATTCATTTATTTCCACCATGTCAGTAATAAATTTAGAATCAACCCTAGATTTTCTAAAACTAGAGTTATCAGTCAAGACTGCTAGTGGGATTATCCAAGCATCGTCAATGTTTTGAAACTCTATTATTTACTGTGGGGAGAACAATCTTATCGAAAATCCAGTTGTCATTCCCATGTTGTAATTATAAATTATACTATGGATGGACTTTCTCTCAAAGTATAATCCTAAGATCAAATATAGAAGCAAGGAAATCCTAGTAGTTTTGAATGGAAAACCTACAGTCATCTTCCAAGGAGAGATAACTATACATGATATTTTTCTAGAAGATCCTCCTATATCCTTCTTTATGGAGTTGATCAATGAATAAGAAAAGGTAAAAGAGAGTTTAAGGATAGAAAATGTCCCCGTAGTCCAGGAATATTATGATGTATTTCATGAGGAGTTACTCAGACCTCCCCCCAAAAGTGTGTTTGAGTTATCCATTGAACTCATACCTGGATCTCATCTTATATCAAAGACCCCAAATAGGATGGAAAATGTGGAGCTAGAGGGATTAAAGAAGCAACTCCAAGATCCTTTAGAGAAGTGGTTTATCTAACCAAGTGTGTCTCCTTAGGGAGCATAATTTCTCTTTTTGAAGAAGAATGATAGTTCATTGCAGCTATGCATTGATTATAGATAACTGAATGGGATCATAGTGAATAAAAAAATACCCTCTTATTAGAATTGATGTCTTATTTGACCAACTTTGTGGGGATCAATTCTTCTTTAAGATTGATCATAGTTCTATTTATCTTCAACTAAGGATGAAGAAAGAATATATTCCAAAAACTGCCTTCCGATCAAGATATGTGAATTATGAGTTTGTTTTTATTCTCTTCGGACTGACTAATGCACCTGCTATTTTTATGGATTTGATGAATATTTTATTTAAATACAACATTTATAACATTGTGGTAGTTTTAATTGATGATATTTTGATATATTCAAAAAGTTGCGAGGAGCATGAAGATCATCTAAGGGTTATTTTGAAAACTCATTGGATGGATAGGCTTTTTTTAAAATTCAGAAAATGTGAATTCTGGTTAAAAAAAATTACTTTCTTGGGGAACATTGGTACCAATGAAGGAATCACAATTGACCATACAAAGACAAAGGTTATAGAGGAGTGGCCTCAAACTACAAAAATTACTATGATTTGTAGTTTCCTTGTATGTAAAGGATATTGGAGGTTTGTGAAAAAAAAATCATGACTTTCTAATCCATTAACCACGTTAACTTGAAAAGGGTCAAGTTCATCTGAATAAATGAGTGTGAGGAATGTCTCCAAGAGTTGAAGAAGAGATTGGTTACGGAACCCATGTAAACTCTACACTCAAGTAGGGAAGGATTCATTATTTTTAGAGTTGAATCTCTAAAATTTATTGGGTTCGTCCTCAAGAAAAATAAAAAATCCATTTCATATGCATCTAGACAGTTGAATAATCATGAGAAGAACTATCCTACGCATGATCTGGAGCTGGCTGCAGTCGTTTTTGCTCTGAAGATATGGATGCACTATATTTATGGGGAGAATTGTGATGTGTACATAGATCGAAAATATTTGAAGAATATTTTCACACAAAAGGAATTGAACATGAGACAGAGGAGATGGTTGGAACTTCTCAAAGACTATGATTTTTCAATTCATTATCATCTCATAAGAGAAAACAATGTCACTGATGCATTAAGCAGGAAAGGCTCAGTTGTTCATTCCATGATGAGGATTCAAAGAGATCCTTTGACCAATGATCTATTAATCTTTGAAATAGGAATTATAAGGGAAGAGACATCATCAACCCTAACCCAAATTATTTCTTAACCGTCATTACTAGGGAAGATCCCGAAAGCTCAAAAAGAGGATCCTTTATTACAGAAGAAGTCTGAGGCTATGAAGGATGGGAAGCTTCCTGAGTTCTATATTGATCATGAAGGTGTACTGAAATTTCATACAAGACTATTTCTTCCATCTATTATGGTAATAAATAAGGAGATGATGGATGAGGCTCATAGCTCTACTTTCTATATACGTCCTGGTAGCACAAAAATGTATAGGGACCTTCTTGATATTTTTTGGTGGGATAATATTAAAAGGGAGATTTCTGACTACACTTCATGGTGACTGGTATGTTAGAAAGTGAAGACAGAGTGACAACTTCCAAATGGGGTATTGCAACCTCTTCCCGTACTAGCATTTAACTGGGATAATATCACTATAGACTTCATCACTTGTCTCCCAAGAACATCCAAAGTAAAGAATGTGATATGGGTTATTGTGTAACATGTCATCAATAATGGTCATTTTATCTCCATTTTGGAATATTTCTTTCTTGATCAACTTGCCAGGATATATGTGAAGGAAGTGGTACGGATGCATGGAGTTCCACTTTCTATCGTATCTGATCATGATCCAAGGTTCCCATCAAAATTCTAGAGAATTGTTAAACATTATATGATCACAGGATTGAATTTCAGTATGGCCTATCACCCCAAAACAGATGGCCAATCTGAATGGACTATTCAAACCCTCGAGGACATAATAAGAACATGATCAATGGAATTTAAAGGTGAATGTGATAAACATATCTCTTTAGTTAATTTCTCTTACAAAAAAATCTTCAACTCAAGCATTCAAATGGCTCCCTAAGAAGATTTATTTCGTAAGAGATTTAGAACTCCAACTTTTTTGGCATAAAGCTGGAAAGAGAAAGAATCTTGGGCATGATCTTATGTAAGAGATGATTGAAAAGGTCCATGTTATCTAGCAACACATTAAGGATGCTAAGAGTCTACAAAATATTTATGCCAACAACCATCGAAGGGACTTGGAGTTTTATGCTGGTGACAAGGTCTTTCATTGAATTTAACCTTAGAAGAGAGTCATAAGGTTTGGGAAGAAAGGTAATCTCATCCATAGGTTCATTCGCTAGTATGAAATCTTTGATTAAATAAGAGTTGTGGCCTATCGGCTTTCAATCCCTCCAAATCTAGCACAAGTTCATGATGTTTTCCACATATCCCTTTTGGGGAAGTACATAACTAACCCTTAACATGTACTAAATCCATAGGTGTACAGCTAGAACATGACTTATCTAATGAAGAGTAACTGGTGGAGATCTTGGACTGTAGAGACAGGAATCTATGCAACAAGACTACCCACCTTGTTAAGGAGTTATGGATAAACCACAAATGTGAAGAAGCCACGTGAGAACCGGAGGATTCTATGAGGTAGAAGTACCCACACGTTTCCCTTCATAGGGTATTTGTTAAAATTTCAGGGAATAAATTTCTTAAGGGGGAAAATGTAACGACCCGAACATTTAATAATATTTATTTCCTAAATTTTTGTGTTATTTTATTTTGTACTAAACAAAACTATATCCTTTAATTAATGTAGTGTTTATAATTAAAATGATATAATTGTATTTTGACTATCAGTATGACCGTTGGAAACTATACTCTTAACATTAAAATTATTGGTCATAAATACAAATGACCATGGTTAAGTAATACAAAATGAAGACTGGATGGCCTCATCCAGTAGAATCGGGCCGTATGAAGCCCATATATTAGAGCTTGGGATGGAGGTTGCAAACCTGGGCTTTTCTCTGAACCAATCGCAAGCTGGGCTTCAATATGTGAAGCTTAAATGAAATCTCCTAAGGGAGTAGTTCAAGCTGATAGAAATCACCACTCTGGAAATGTTGTCTAAACCACCCAAAGATTCTATCACCATAGCACACCATACACTTATGTCCTATGTAGGTGTTCTAAGGGGATATGTAACAAGGACTTAGTTAACTTGTGAAATTATTTAGTATAAATAAATTTTTTATTTTTTCTTATGGTAAATTTTGTGTATTTCAAATGTCTGGATAAATATAGGATGAATTTATAGAAGGTCGATATTATTGATTAATTTTGGAAAAAGGGTGATTTTTGTATACATTAAATAATTAATAATGTGAAATGATTTTCAAAAAATGGTCTTCTAAAGTTGGGATCAGTAAGAAATTTAGTGTCTAATAAGATCAAATTGTTTTTTAGTGAATAGAAAAGTATGAATAGTAACATACCCTTATGAATATTAATGAATAGTAAATACACAAAAAAAATATAAACTTCACCCATGAATGTACAAATACATTGTAGACATCTTAAAAGTGAAAAACGACCGTAGTATAAGTTTTGGTATTTTTTTATGTCATAAGTATGTTATTTACAATTTTATAATTAATTTAATAATTTGAAATGGATATTTATTTTCATAAAATGAAATCATAGATTTTTATTTCATTGTATTATGGTTATATGATAATTTTATGGCACCTTGATTACATTTTAAATGTGTTGCAAAACAAGTTATAGTTTTAGAGTTGTTTTTAAATAAATAATGATTTTATTTAAAAATTAAATATAAAATATTTAGAAAATTATTTTCATAAAATGGAGTTCATTTTTTAATTCAGATAACCGATTTTAGGTTAGGGTGAATTTATGAGATTTTTATAAAATGTTTTGTTTTTTAGTGAATAGTGAAAATACAATGTTGAGTTTTGGGTGTTTAATGACATCATTAATGATGTAATAATGATGGAATCATTCTGATCATCTTTTAAATAGTATTATATTCTATGAGGTGTCCCAATTGGTCAATACCATGGGCAAGCCCATGGTTTTGAAAATACCACTTATGAGGTGTCCCTTGGAAATTAATTAAACATTCACTCACTTTTGCTATAAATACCAAGCCATTCCCTCATTCATTTCATTAAAAATTCATCATCAATAAAGCTATGGTATTTTACTTCCCATTTAGTCCTCCCAATGTGCTTTCAATCTCCCATGCTCCCAACCTTCAATCATTTGATGCCACTCGTCACGTTAAGGGAACCTTTCACCCTCCTCCTTTAGTCATGATTTCCATTATGTTATGTCTTCAAGATTCCATTTTATATTGGGGGTTAACTTCTTCAAAATCCTTATTAAAGTAAATTTCATGTCCAATTTGGGAGATACCATTTCCTATTTTATCAACTAATTTTTCTGAATTATAATCGTTGTCGTTAGGCTGCTAAATTTTCATAAAAGAAACTGTATTTTCTCTTTCATTTCAAGTTTCCTTTTAATGTGGTATGTCATTCAAATGTCCACACCATGATCTTATTCATTTTTTATTATGTACCTCTACTATAAATTATTCATTTATTTATGGGTGACCCTTGTCCCCTCTCTCTTTATTATTTTCTAAAACCATGTTATATAGTTGTTATGTTGCAGAAATTTCATCTCAAAATTTCTCTCTCTTTCTCTCAATAAATTCTATTGTTTTATTTATGTCAATAACCAGACCTATTTAGTTTCTATGGTTGTTCATAAATACACAAAAATGATATATTTTATTCTGTAAGTGACATTCACATAACCCTCACTCCCTTTCCATGGGTTATAAATGTCATAATGATCTTATTTTTAAGCACATTTAAAACGTCACGATTTTGAAATTAAACCCATTTCTTTTATTATCTATGGGTTATTTATGAAATGCTTGATTATGATATATGTCTCTCACAAGAAAATACATACATATTGAAGGTTCTACCTGATAGCTCTCCAATGCATTGTGTAAAGAATTAATCTCTAGAGATGACAAGTTTCATGAAACCTTGGTGAATAACCTTGGTAATTTTTTTAGGACACCTTTGGGATGAACCTTTAAGATATGTTCATGAATGAATAAATGAAATGTAGTAGCCACATATTCATGTTGTGATTCATGTTTTTTTATTATGATATGCTTCTTTTTCCTTTTCTCATGTCTTTTGGTTTGTTATAGTTCTTATTGATATCATAAGTAAACTGATTCCTTTACATTCATTACTCGGCCTTCAGCTCACCCATTCTTTGATGTATGTCTCCAGGTTATGAGATGTAGAAACTTTACATCGGATGAACTTTTCAAGAATATTTTCAAGGGGATTTAAAAGACCATTTTATGTTTTCATTTTTTATTATTACTGATTTCCATGACACTATACTTTAATGATCCTTGGTTTGTAACATGTAATGAAAAGTTACATAATAATAAAGAGGGATTCCATAATTCTTATTCCTATAACTGGTTCCAAAGTACAATGACCACCCCTCAAAACAAGGTTGTCCTTTTAAAAACCTACAATTCATACATGGGACAATGACACCAATGACACCAATATCAAATGATCACCAAAAAATCATGTCATTTCAAGATCTAAGTGTGCTACCTACCATGGGATAGACTCTTACGAAGAATACGCATTGACCCCATCACTTGGTCATGAAAAACTGATTTCAGTAGTCTGAAGATCTCCCTTTTCATTTAGGCTAATGGTAAAAAATATCATACACATGATCACTCATGTCTCTGTTCCAAATAATATCCCCAAAAACATTTAAACTGCCCTTACAACAGGGTCTAAGAATGGGATGCTTCATTAGGATCCAAATCCAATACATACACTAATTCATTTCAACCTTGAAACAATTGGATGAATTTTAACAAACACACCAGTTCAATTTGACAAATAGGGAAATTGGTTTTAAAAAACGCCCCATGGGAAATAAATAAAGTTATAAAAAACTACATATTTAACCATTAAACATTTTTTTCCATTCAAAAATAAACAATAAATTTAGAACTTAAATTCCTTTTAACTGATTAGGATACCTCTGAGGGTCCCATTTATTAACCCGTGTTCTTTAAAAAGAAACCCTACAAGTATTTTGTAAACTTAAAAATCTTTAAAAAACCCTCAAAGGGTTATTTCATAACTACATTCCCCAACTAACCTACATGGGTCATGTTGGGAATTTTTTAAACATTCCATACCATTTCATAATATCACATTCCCACAAACATAACAGTATAGTGATATGAGTGACCATATACCAAACCAAAACGAGCACATACACATTATAGGTGGTATGTGGAACCCATTTAATCAAAAAAATTCATTTAATTTAAAAACAGAATGGGATTCACATTACATGATTTCACATGAATCATGACATTACATTTAATAGGGTTTCCATTTCCCATTTCGTGAAGCACCCATACACTTCATAAACTAAAAATTGGCTCCCATTAATCACATAAAATTTCATTTAACATTATTACATTAGTCACCTTTTTCAGTGGTTTCAATTAATGAGTTACCCTTTTACAGGTTATAAGGTGCCCATACACCTTAAAACTTAAACTGGCTCCTATCACAAATGCAACCAATATATTCTCACCAATGTAGCCATTTACACGTCATAACATCTCTAGTATGTTATCATAAGAAACAACACAAAATAATTCTATAACACAGTATCATGGAATAACCCAAAAACATCCTAAAAATAGTGGTAGCATGGAATATAATATCTAAGAATGTACACCACTTTAATGTCATGGTAAATAATCAATCATGCTAACTGATAACCTCAACAGGTACAAAACAAGCATGGAATCACCTAAGGCACACAATCATACTTTTTATGATATCTACTAATGCAGCTACATGGAATGTCACATATCCATGCTTTCTAAATTTATTTGTTCTTAATATGGTTCATGCAATGACACTTCTTTGACATATGATGCTAGTGTATGTTTTGAATATTTCCATAATCAATAAGCATTGGAAAATGCACTGGTCACCCAAGGTGAAATTATGTCAATTGTAACATCAACAACAATAAACATCAATTCCCATATCTAGCCACTTGGTCCTTTCCCATATGTGGGGTGATCATTCCAAGTCATGGATACATACCAAGTACTGAAACAAACCTAGTCTCTTGCCTATTCGCCCAAACAGTGAGAAAAATGAAAAACAACCTATGATACCAATTTGTAAAATCTTGGCCTTACTGACCACTAAACTGGTAGCTAGATTGGTCACCACTTGGCCTCAAACATGTCCCCACATATTTTATAGACTACTGAATAGAATATAGGGTGTAATGATATACCTTGGGGAGAATATACCCTCGTATTTAGAGTGCACAGTTGTAAACATATTGTAATAGAAAGAAACAGATATTAGTGGAATAAGTATAATGAAATAATAAAAGTAGCACAAGACAATTAAAATTTTAACTAAATATAGAAATATAAAAAATTCCAGTTTATACAATGCTTCCATGCCAATAATGATACATAGTTTGAAAGTAGTAAATAATAAGTCACGTTTCACATTTTAGTACATGAATGAATAAAAGAGATCAAATCCAAAAGGAAATCACCCTGACTATCTCAATCTCCAGTTTGGTCCTTTGCTCTTAACTCCCGGGTACAAGTGAAAACAACATAAGCATATATCTAGAACCATTCATTAAATAATAGTGTACTCGGGCACCAATGGTACCTGCGAAGTGTTTGATATAACATATCATTAGGTCGGAACCCAAGGCATCACTCCCAAACCAATGTGTGAAATAGGTAAAAAAGAAGTGTATAAGAAAATAATAATGAAGTAAATATGAATAACAAATTCCCATGGCATATAACCACTAAAATTGATACCCAAATAAACTCTCAAGGATCCCTTTATATGTTAGTAAAGATCCTATAGTAAGGCAGCTATATGTAATTCCAAAATAAACATCATGGCCTTATCATTCATCCAAACATGACATACCATTATGGCATTGTCATATAACCACATATCAAAATTTACCATGGTCGTGCCTTATATTCGATCATATCACATACATCACGGTTATGTCATTAAAAGAAATATAGACCACAAAGGGCTGGATCCAGGAAACCTATCTAAGGCATCCATATAATAAATCAAGACCATGATGGTCTAGATCCAAGGAACTTGTCCAAGGCATCCACATCGAGTCCCATGGGCATATTAGAGGTAACTCAGTCTAGGTTATTGTTTGGAGTCCTAGGAGAATATATAGTGACATATCCAATGTGATTCCATACAAGACAGATCCACAGGGTAGCAAGGCCCAATGCATCCCACAGAATCAATACCCAAGGGGAATAATCAACCAAGGAGTCCACTTCCACATTCTGAATCCATGGAGAGAAGTATATCGCATCAATCAAACCATTCATTCATTTTAAACCATTAATCAAGTCAATCCATGTGTGTATACCTAGTCATATAAAATATTTCATTCAATATAAGTAAACCCACTCATATATTCCATTTAATACATTTAATTCTATATGAATATAACCAGTCATATCATTCCTTTAATCAATTACCATGTGATTAACCACCCAAAGATCACAATTCAATTAAAGAATTTAAATATAAGCATAAGGGTATATCCGCCCTTATAAACACATCATTTCATCTAGTGGGTTTACCCACTCACATACACAACACAAAACATGAGTATACAACTCATGTTTTCCATTTCTATTTTAAAAAATAATACGGGAATGCACATCCACATAATCCCATTTCCCATTATTAACACAAGTCATTCAATGAGAATACCCTCTCATGTTGACATTTCATATTTAATTACACCCATGAGGTTACCCAGTCAGCATCCAATTTTTCAATCAAGACCCATAATGAGTATAAAAACTCATTATACATCACTTTCATCAAAAAGCAATAAATTCCCATTGTGATTTTACCCAATCATTAATCCCCATTTACAACCCATGAAACCAATGAGTATACACACTTATTGTTGCAGTTCACATTAATTCCAATCACATGGCATACCCAACCATTTAAAACCATTTACACTTAATCATTTCATATGGGCCTACTCAGTCATTTAATAATACTTTATACCATTAGAACCATTTAACAAAAGTCTTTTAGTAAGAAAAAAGGAAAAACATATCATAGTGAAGAAAACCATGTTCCTTTAATTAATCAAGAACCCACTGACTAAGAAATTCTTATAAAAATCACATTACATCATGATAAGAATGATAAATAGTATACTCACTATGTTTATAGCATGAAGGAAGCACAACTCGATCGATGTGCTTTATTAAAAAAAATAGTTTTTTATTCTAAAAATTAATTCAGAAAAAAATAAGACAAATCATTATAGAATTATAGTTTAAACTATATAATACAGTAAATTAACCAAAACTACACTTAAATTAATGCATGGTCGAGGACCATACCATAAAAGATGGCCCATCTAAGCACTCTAACTAAAGAATCAACCTAATCACATTCCCGAACATACATACATACATATATATATTTATACAGAATACTTAAACTAATGCATGAGTTACCTGCTCCATAAGGGAATATTCACATAGAATATAAATATATATATATATATATATATTTATATATCTATATGTATTTTTACCTAGGAAAAAAGTGCACTGACACATGGAAAATGATCACAATAGACTAAAACAATTTCCAGAAGTCTCATTATCGCCACTTAACCATAAATAGAGGGAGAAAAAATATGTGGTTTAAACCCTTACCTTTAATTGATGACAACAGACTGAATGAACCTAACTCACCTAACCTTTAGCAGAGGTTTCTGGAACATGAACCAAAGGGTGAGATGCCCTTTACACAACCAAGGACCCGAAGAAATAAAAAAAACCCTCAAACCCATAGATAGGGTTTCAACGTAACAAAATATAGGTAGAGGGCAAGCCAAATATCCCAAAGAAAAGCATAAAAATTAGGTATATAGACTTTCATTGATGATCTGAAGGAGAAACACAAAAGGATTTTGCAATAAAAATGATGAATGAGAGAGTCAAAGGAGAGGAATTTCATCAAACCTCATGGGGAGGCCCTCCCTATGTGTTGTGTGAGTGAGGTGTGAATGATATAGTTTTAGTTTCTATTTTATTTTAATTAAAATTTAATTTTAAAGCAAAATAATTATTTTAAATAGTACATCATGTATATTCTACACATGGATTGGAAAACCGTGCATCGACCATGCAGTTCCCACAGTTTAAGAAACTCTATTCACACTATTTTCCATGCATAGATTGGGAAACTATGTGTAGGTCATGTTGCAGCCTTTGTTCACATGGAATACGCAACATGGTTACCTTCTACAGGCCACGTGGTTTCAAACAAACCATGCACCCTCTACAGGTCCTTAAAACCTACCTTTCCCAGTCTGATGCTTCTAAAACCGATCGAACCACCGAAAAAACTCATCGAACCTTTACCCAAGCCTGATAACATCACTTTAAAAGGTTCCAAATCTCATAACATCATTCCAATTCATGGTTTTATATTCAATATATCCCTAAGTTTCTGAAAATTAAAACACCCTTATACAACCCACCTGGTCTAAAACACGGGTTCTTAAAATTTTTATGCACATAATTATATTGGAGGAAAATTCCAAACCTATTAGAAAATTCAAAATTAGACTAAACCAAACACATTAAGAGGTAATATAAAGGAATTGGACAACCTATGGGATATTAGAGTCATATATTCCATTTTATATTCTAAATGGTCATACCCTATCAAAGTTATTCCTAAAAGGATTGATTTCAAAATTTCATGAATGGAATTTTTTGTGCTTGTCCATTATTTGTCTCAACAAAAATAGAGGATAATAATTTAATATAGGAATAAAAATTTAGTTTCTAGGAAAGGCCATATTACTCTTAGATTTCTAGAAATAGTGCTAGAATTATTAGTTTGATAGACCCACTACTTTTATTAAATAATTTTAATGATACTTCCAAATTCACATATCACAGAATGAAAATAGGGAAACCATGTTAATATATCGTTTTGTTACTTTATCATATAGAATAAGGCTTTTCATTTCATGTAATACTCCAGAAATATTTCAAATGTGTATTATTTCTATATTCTTTGAATTTATAGAAAGATATATGGAAGTTTTCATGGAAAATATTTTATATTTTTATTCATCCATGAAAATATATTTGAAAATATTGGCTATATTTTATAAAACATTAATGGATAATATAATCGTTCTGAAGTATGAAAAATTATTTTTCATTATAGATAAATTAATTTTTCTGCACTATGTTGTCTCTAATGATGAAATTCATCTCATCAAATCTATGTATGAGATCATTTAGCCTCTTGAATACCATAAAATAGTGAGATATATAAGATAATTCCTTATAAATTCTAGCATTTAAATGAGATTCAAAAAATAATTTACCAATATAGCATTGAATAATTTCATGTTATATTTAGAAAGGGTATGATTTTTTCTCTTTTAAGATATATAAATGACCCTTTAGGGTGCTAAAATAAATGAAGATTTCCCCACCCATTGTTCAACCACCAAAATAGTGATTTCCATTTTAATCGATGAATTAAATATCTAATATTTTAATTGGGTTAGATATTATTCAAATAATGGAAAATAATTTTCATGTATTAGCTTATTAATGATTGAATTTAGATGAATCGTAATTCTACTTCATAAAAATGAGAGGATATTTTTCCTTTTCTTTTCTTTATTAATTTTTAGATTTTATTTGTTTGGTTATAAAGTGATTATATTCAAAAACAATTCTATAATAATATTTTATATAATGAAACATATTGAAAAATAATGAATCTTGAGATGAGTTTTCTTTTTACAATAATTAAATGATAAAAATGGATTAAAAAGGAAGAATTTTTTTTTCTATTGGCTATATGACCGATTACTTAATAATTTTGAGTAGAAACACCATTTTTTCCACCAATCAATGATACCCTTCCATATGAGTAATTATATATTATGACACATTCATCACCAAAAATTAGTAAATTTTGAAATAAATCATGAAAATGAAAAAATAGATGACTTCGTAAAATAAAAAATCAACTACTTCCCTTAAATATACAATTGATATTATAAAAACTATTTTTGAGTTTTTTTCAAAATTAGGAATTCTTGATAAATTTAATTCTTTGAGGAATAATACCAAAAAATATATATTTACTTAAATAAAAAAATTAAATAACCTAAAATCATCAATGCAATGGATAAATAGTGATAATAAATAATAGTCTAATAATTGTTGGCTAAATGAAATTATTTTCTTTATAAATAATTTTTTATTAAAATATATTTTTCAAAAAAATTAATTATTTTAATATATTGTTTTAATTTTTTAAAAACTATATTTTATAAATGTATCAATATAAATTCATTTATTATTCATTTCGTATAAAATTAGATATAATCATTTAAAGGTAAAAAGTAAAAAATTTCAGAAGAAAAGATTTTATGTGCCCAATATATTATTATATTAGTAAATTAAATCAACCACTTTTGATGAATGATTTTAATGAAATTATAAAATAAAATAATCAATAAATTAAATTGAAGTTAATCAAGTTTTCATTATGAGTAACGGAATACAAATTAATTCATTTTATGTTCAAAAATGCTTTATCAAAAAAATTATGTATTTTTTTTAAAAAATAGAATTCATTTACTGCAACATTTGAAATTTTATATGATAAAATGATCTACATAAATGTAATAATCATTTATATATTTTTTATATGGTAAATTTTATTTTATATCAAAATAAATTGTTACGACGGTAAAATTTAATCACAAAACTGAAGGTTAAAAGGGTTAAAATGAGATAAAACTAAGAGATAAGGATTAAAATATCCTGAAAAACTTATCTTTTTTTTGTGGATATTCTGACCAAACCTTGTTATTGCGTTGATATTATTCTCAATTAGAGACACAATTAATAATTAAATATATTATATTTAAAAAATCTTACTCTTTACAAGTTTCTTACTCAACTCAATTATAAAAGAGAACATACTCTGCTCACTTATTCATAAATATTTCCACCCATGATAACAAATGTTATACCTATATAACCATTCCACTCTTTTATGAAAAACTTAAATGTTCTGGTCTAACAAAATGTCCATCCCAAGAAAGAATAAAGGAGATTTCTAGAGTTGGATTCCCAAGGAAGAGGTAATGAACAAAACATAGTTCATTTATGTTTCATTTTTCTTACACCTCATAAAAATCCTCAATAATGTCATAAAAAGTTTTAATTGGTATAATAATTATAGTAAGAACCCAATTCTTATACTTGAGGTATGGGTTTCTTCTTTTCCTTTTCAATAAGTTTTTTTGAGAAAGAAAGGGACATGTTGAAAAATCCCAAATTTATGGGTACATGCCATGTACTTTTGTACTCAAGCCGTGTTCTTTGGATTTATGGAATGAGAATATAGGAGATGTAGGCTTGGGTGTAAAAACCAACTACACTCCATGTACTTTTGTACACACGCCATGTACATTGGCTGTGTGGGAGGAGAATACAGGGCGTCTAGGCTTGTCGGTGATTAAGGGTGTATAAAACTAACTAGACGTTGTGTACTTAGTAATACACATCATGTAATCAGTCGCCAGATGAACAATGAAGTAGTGAGTAACAGCTAGAGGAATAGATAAAAAGGATAGTACACGCCATGTACTAGAGATTACACACCGTGTAGTTGTGTTTTTTCATTAAAAACAGGCAGTAGCCTCCTCATTCGTCAGAGGAGGCAGAGGGCTCACCAGGAGCAGTGGGAGAGGAGGCTGAGACTTGGAGGAGCTCTCAATCTATCACCAGGACTCTGATTCTTCTTCTGTCGATCTCGTTTGAACCGTGAGAGTAAGTTCTTCCCTCTTCTTGAATCTTTCCTTCCAATTATTTACCTAAGTTATGTTATTTAGGTTTGAATGGGTAATCGTTTATCTCATATATTCTTTGTTCTTGGTTGTTTCGGGAGGCGCCTTTCATGTATATTGATTAGAGGAGATCGAGGCAGGTGTTACTGTGTTTAACTCCAACTTTCATTTTGATTTTGTGTACCTTTTTTCCACTTTCCCATGTTTAGGTATCGTTCGGCTAAGACTTTGACTATGGAGATACCTAGAATTGCATAGATAATCTAATGAATAAGCCTAATGTGTTGTTTGAGATCATTGCTTTGATCTGTGGCCACCCTGATGCTGCATTTACATTGTTTATCCATTTCTCTAGGATATCCGTGGTAATTCCATGATTGTAGCATGTTTTGAGTTTTTCTTGAGAGAAAACATATATAAATTGTGTGCTTATGCATTGGGCTTGGACGGGTTACTTCCTTTTCCTATGGAATGCCTGAAGGAAATGTTTTGTTTATCATGAGGGAAATGTTTTGTTTAGCTTGAGCACAATGTTTTTTATAGCCTGAGGGCTAGGTTTTGTTTAGCCTAAGTGAAACATTTCTTATGCCTGAGGGAGACAATTAATATGCATGAGGGCAGTATTCGTTATGCCTGAGGGCATTGACCTGAGGGTTTCATTTCTGTTTTCCTGAGGGTAAGGACTTGCATGTTTGAGGACAATGTTAACATTGAATACTCATTATGGTGATTAATTATGTTATACCATCCAAGATAACGCACATGCTTTGTATTCTTATTATTTTTTACTTGTTTGATAGCCTGTTGTGGTTTTTGTTGTGGCACTTGTATAAGAGATTGTCGGTCGAGGCCGAGTCTTTGAAAAATCAGAATTCAATTCTATTGAATTGTTAAATAATTATCAAAATGGAAATGTACTGGTAGGAATGGTTACTTTTGAGTACTTTCAAGTTTACCGCATTTCACTATTGCACACTGATGTTGCACATTTTCACTGATAGTTGGGCACGGGCCTTTGGTGGTTGCCTACAGGGATTTATTTCTCACACCTAGTTTGGGTCATGTCTTGGGCCCAAACAGATTATATTTTTGTAGACGTCGATAAGGGAAATGGTCCCTATAAATGTACATGATTGTTGCAGACGAGTAGGAGAGCGTGGGACCGAGCATAGGCTTGCGATGCTACTACGTTCCAGTTGTACTGCTTTTGTTTTGTATTGTTGTACTTCGTGCCTTGTGTTGTATTGTATCATATTGCTGTGTATCCTATTTTTGGCTGCTTTCTTAGAATTTGAGACATGTCGCATCATCATATATATGACTGTTGGTTATCTGTTACTTCAAATCAGTTTTCCATTTTAGGACTATATTGTTTACTTCTTCAACTTTTGTATGTTTATATTTTTGTTCTGCTACGCTACACATTGACCAATGAGGTAATAGTTTCACCATAATTAGTCCTAGGCCCTCGCTGCTAGTCATAACCCTCTGGAATTTTGGGAAATGTGCTTGAGGTCATGTGACCAACCAGGTTTCGGGGCACCTGTTTTGTGGAACCCAGATCTGGGATGTTACAAAGTTTTATCATAGGCTTAATTTTCTCTAGGTTATTTTATTATTTGGCAAAAACAGAAAGAGATAGATTGTTAACTGATTCAGTAATAAATTGTGACCAAGAGTAGCTACCACGTGTACAAGTAAAGGTCAAATTGCCTCGAATTAAATTGGGATTTTCTATTTATGATTCTTACAATTGATTATATTTCACCATTGGGTGACGCACTTGCAGTATGTTTTTTATATTTTTATTTACATGGGATCTATTTAGTTGCAACCTAATGAGATGAGGGTATATCATCTCATGCATCATTTATGCACAAGTTAGAATCACAGTTCGTTCATAGTTTCATTTCCATGTAGGTGCATTAAAAATTGCATGTTGTTGTGATAGACGTTATGCTAGAAAATGAATGCGGTTGTGATAGTTTCCTTGATAAATATTCTAACTGTTTGGTGGGGTATTGATTGTAATAGGTTTTGTTTGAATGAATTCCAAAATTCGGTTCTTGAGGTGTTGTGGGCCATCATTGATTGGAATTGGGTGGATCATTGACTTTTTTACCTTATTTATAACATGTATAAGATTCCAATATTTGATTCACGAGTAGTATGGACCCTCAAAAATCAGAATATGGCTCTTTGGTGTTTGTTCCAGTGCTTTTCTGGGCTCCAGGGTAGTTTCTGAGGCTTACTGTCTGGAAAAACCTAGAATACACACTGTGTAGTTTTGACTACACGCCCTATACGCTTCTGTTCGGGAAGAAACTATTTTTTTAAGTACACGTTGTGTACCTTATATACACGTCGTGTAGTCTCTAACTGTGTCATAGGTTGTATGGGCAGAGACATGTGATAATGATGTTTTGTGGGCACACGTCGTGTACTGGTTGTACACTCCATGTAGGGTTAACCATGTGTCTATCGTGTGACTAACAAAACGGATGAAGAAACCTTAGGTGATACACGACATGTCAGTTATAAACACACTATGTGGTGTAATCTTGGAATCCGGTCATGTAGCTAACAACATGTGTCGGTGTTACCTTTCTAGTACACACCATGTACCTGTGGGACACGCCACGTATTGTTTATTGGTTAGAGACCTTATCGACTTGGACGTGTGGCTATGGAAACAGGGTGGTGTACAGACCATGTGTGGGTGTAACACACCCTGTACCTAGGGTTGAGAAACATCTAGACCAGTATCAGAACACCACCATGTGGGGGCTTAAGGGTACATGTTGTGTATACCTTTTACATATTGTGTAGTCTCTTGTTTCCAGTTCTAGTGGTTTTTTTCCACTTTTCATTGGCACTCTTACCCGGAAAAAATAAACCTCAACAGAAAATTAAACTATGTCATGTGTTTGACCTTGTAGAGTCATGCCACCAAGAAAACCATGAGTTGTTTTCCAAGAGAGTGGAGATGAGTATACTTCAGGGATGGTAGGCTAGGGGATACCAATGGATCCTCCAGCAGTGCCAGATGCGTTGCCAGCTGTTATACCGGACGCAGGAGCAGATGTGAAGTTCTGTGAAGGCTTCATATGGTTCATGGAAACCTTCCAGGGAGCACCACCAATTTCCACATCTATTCCATAGCTGACACTTATATTCCAGTAGTAGCATCCACCTACGTTTTTAGGGGATGGTGGTCCATAGGATGTGTAGTCATGGCTAGATTTTATACAGATGATCTTTGATCATCTGCAGACGCCTCCTAGGAGGAGGGTCATGCTTGCTACTTATATGTTGCATCATTCTGCCAAGATTTTGTGTGATGTTACCACCCAGAATGAGAATCAGCGAGACATGGTGTAGGAAAATTTTAAAGAATTCTTCTATGACTTTTTCATTCCAGAGACACTAAGGGAAGGTCGAGCTCGAGAGTTCATGAATTTGCAGAAGGGCACCATGTCAGTGATGGACTATTCTGCCTACTTCACTGAGCTACCACATTTTTCACCTTTTCTGGTGGGTGATGAGATGCTGAGGGATAGATGCTTTGAGGATGGTCTTCTAAATGACATTTGAGCACTGGTTAATGTTTTCAGGTTTCCAAAATTGTAGGATATTGTAAACTAGGCATTGATTATTGAGCAGAACATGCGAGAAGCTAGTGGGGCAGACCCGGGAGGTTCAGCACCGATCTCTGGTACTATTTCTACCAGCAAGAGGAAGAGACAGATGTATTTATCTCACGGTGGAAGTACTAGCCAGAAGAAATCATCAGGTGTCCATGTAATGTGAAACCATTGTGTTAAAAAGGGGCACAAGAGACCTCAGTGTCCACGTGACCCAGCAGAGTGACGAGCTTGCGGCAGGATGGGTCATCTTCAGCATTTTTGCATGGCGTATCCACCAGTGACTAGTGAGAGGGGTTCTGTGTAGACTCTACATGTAGGATCAGGGCCAACAGCTTCTTACCAGTCATGGAATTGGAATACGTTAGGACGTTCAGGCCGAGGTGGTGGTCGTGGCCATGGTAGGCAGACACCGGGATCTCAGAGACAGCATGGCGGGTAATCTTAGGGTAGCCAGGCTGTGTCATAGTGCTACGGCACTAGGTAGACATATGTAGTGAAACACACCCAACAAGAGCAGGATCTCGGACTATCCACTGTCAGATTTACTATTCTAGATTCCCCTATTCCATCATCTATACTTTTTGAAAATGGTGCTACACATAGTTTAATTTCTGTTCCAGTTGTGGAGATCCTTGGACTCTGTGTTTCTTCTTCTTCTGATATCCTGATGATAGACACTCCATTGGGAATTAGAACGACAGTTATGTGTCAGTGCAAGGTTTACCCCCTAGAGGTTGGTGGGTGTCACATTCTATGGGACCTCTATGTCTTAGATATGATAGCCTATGATGTCATTATCAGGATGAACTGGTTGGTATCCTTTCGAGCCTTTGTAGGTTTTTATCGTCACAAGGTGAGTTTCACATCACCAGAGGGCAGAGAGTTTCAATACAAGGGCGAATGGGATGTCCAGGAAAGCTGAGATGGACCCGAGCATCATGGGCGAGGTGGAGTGTGAGCCCAGATCGCAATTTTATATCTGTACGTCCAGGTAAATTGTTAAAAGGATTTCCCTCTAGTGGTTAATTTTTTTTGAGACATCTTCTCGGATATCTTTTCAGGTATACCTCTAGAGCGTGAGGTGGATTTCTCTATTGAGCTTATTCAAGGAGCGGCACTGGTGTCCATTACTCCTTATAGGATCGCTACATTAGAATTTTAGGAGCTCAAGAGGAAATTAGAGGAGTTTCAAGCCAAGGGTTTCATCTGACCCAATATTTTTCCCATGGGTTTTCCTGTCCTTTTCTCTAAGAAGGTGGATGGTTCAATCAGACTCTATGTGGATTATCGGAAAATGAAACAGTTGACCTTTAAGAACTGATATCCCTTACCGAGGATTGATGAACTTTTTGATCAACTTCAAGGAGCACGAGTGTCCTCGAAGATTGACTTGAGATCCGGATATCATCAGTTTCACGTTAGACCATCGGACATACCACATACAGACTTTCGGAGCAGATATGGTCTATATGAGTACTTGTTCATGCCATTTAGACTCACAAATGCGCCAAAAAATTTCATGGCTCTAATGAATTTTGTGTTTCATCCATATCTAGATTCTCTCATGGTGGTCTTTCTGGATGATATATTGGTATAATCTTTTAATCGACATTACCATGCCACCCATCTTGAGATATTTCTGAGTACACTGAAAGAGAATTGGTTATTTTCTAAGCTCTCAATGTTCCACTTTTGGATAGACCAGATTCATTTCATGGATCATATTATCTTAGAGGCAGGAGTTGCGGTCAACCGAGAGAAAGTTAGAGTAGTAGTTTTTTGGGAGTATCCTTAGAACGTGTTTGAACTACGGAGTTTCATTGGGGTGTCTGGTTACTACAGGTAATTCATACAAGACTTATTTCTCTTAGCAGCGCCATTGAAGGGTTTGAATAAGAAGG
Source organism: Viscum album (assembly GCA_963277665.1). NCBI lineage: Eukaryota > Viridiplantae > Streptophyta > Magnoliopsida > Santalales > Viscaceae > Viscum > Viscum album. The sequence goes on along the minus strand of OY728130.1, from coordinate 696,737,211 downwards.
GTATAAAGTTAGTTTGGTCAAAAACATGCAAGATAACCTTTCAGGAGCTGAAGGGAAGGTTGACATCAACACCAGTCCTAATACTTCTAGAGCAAGGGATGAGCTAAAAAATTTTCTGTGATGCATTCAGTATTGGGCTCGGAGTAGTGTTGATGCAGGGCAATCGAGTAGTTGTGTACGCATCTTGGCAGTTGAGTCCACATGAGATGAATTACCTGACAGATGATCTCGAGTTGGCTATAGTTGTTCATGTGTTACGTTGTTGGAAACATTATCTCATGGGAGAAAATTGTGTGGTGTTTACGGACCACAAATGTCTTAAATACATCTTTCCCCGGTGTCATTTGGTAAGCACAAATTCCTTGAATTATCTATTCATTAACAACTATATCATAGGAAAAGTCATATAAATACACATAAATTTACATTAATTATTTATTTAATTTTTGTAACATCTTGGAACCACATCATTCAATGATACGAGCAGTCAATCATGATGCATTTACCTCTCCTATGTCTCAGAACTACATGTGGATCAACCCTAAAGTGTCATTTGGTAGGAACAAATTCCTTGTATTATATCAATGGGTCACAAAAATCCTATGTCTAAGATGGTATTCCCTGACCTCTGTCACACACCATGGTCAACTGACATAGTTTCCCCACCAACACATGAAATCCTCATAGTGCCTAATTCCAAACATCATCTTATCTCTCAACCATCACCATTGATACATCAATGTCACAACCCCAAACTTCAAAATTAACCACAATGTAGGATGATAGATAATGACCCCTTATGTCTAGCCCGTAGTATCCCCCAAGTTGGAAACTATCACCAAGGACATTGAAATCTCATAAAATGTAGGAATTACTCTCTATTATAAAAAAAGGATACAGAGATAAGATTAATCATCCAAAAAAATACATAGAATAATATAAAAATAAACAAAAAATAACACACCTTTCAAGTATAAATGAAACTAATAATGATAAAATTCGGAAAATGAAATTATTAAAAATAAAATCTAAGGAAGCGAAACAACAATTCATCCAATGGTCCAAGATAGTAATTTCTAACACAGTCCATGAAGTCCACCTAGAAAACTTAAAAAGAGTATTATATATGTATATGGTGATAATATAACTATTCTATGTATTGATATGAATGTATCAAGTTCACATTTGAAAAGAGAATACATGTAACATCTGAGACCCAGATGCCACCCAAAGGTGCCCCAAGCCCTGTTGGCCACATTGCTTTAAGGGAATCTCCCCAAATGCCAGAGGTTTCCGATTAAGAGTGAGGGCCTAGGTGAGTTAGTGGGGAGTCTATTACCTCATTACCATACTATCATAGTAGAATTCAAACATTAAATAAATAGTAGAAGAGAAATAAATAGTATTCAATATAATTTAATACAAAATAGAAATACAAATCAATAACCAAATGTGTCTCATATATAAAACGATGCAGATGATACATGTATCTATAAAATAGCCTGAAATGTACATGTAAATACAATACCATAAAAGTGTACCAAAACACACCATTAGGAAACCACCCACGTCTATATGTTTATAACAACAATATGCAAATGGATAACAATTTTACAGAAAATAGTAAAGTAAGTGTACATGCCTATAGAATAAGTCTACAAAAACTAGATGTACCAAAAATTTAACTTCCCTGGTACATAAAGAATATAAGATTTTCATATTAATAAAAATTTATTAATTAAATTTTAATTTTACCTTAAAAGGGTTTCTATGATCAATAGCATACTCAACACGCAAGAACGGATTTCTCCGAAATCTTACGTTCCACACAATGTTGAGTTATACAGAAAAATAATATAACATTATTAATATTTTAAATGCTAGTTATTCCCTTGTTGTTTTATTAGTGGTAATGAACAAAAATAACCATATTATGATTATAAATGTTTGTTAAATGTTTTTACATTTATCCAATAAAATTTATTCACTAAAAATTATAATGAATCAAATTTTATGAACAATTACTCTAATATTTTTAAAAGGTAGTTTTACCACCTTTTGATGGTGAACCTATTTTAAATATTGTTTCTTCCCATTAATATTTTTAATTTGAAATAATATAATTTTATTTAGAAGAGGGATACAAAAAATTTACATTTGATAAATTTTTGGTATTTTTCAGATAAAGTTCATTTTTTAATTAATAGTGAAAAATAATTCATTTAAATTCAAAATTATATTTTCATCTTTGTTATTAATATGATTATATTATCTTTTTAAATGGTTTTAAAGTGTAATTAGCTTTTATTTTTAAAATTTAATCTAATGTTGGTCATTGTAAGTAATTTTACTTTGAAATTGGACATAAAAATATGTCAATCTTTTTGTAGTTTTCCTTCTTAAAAACACAATTTTTAGTTTTGACAATGGAAATTATTTTTAAACTAACTAATGAAACATCTATGTTAGTAATTTGGTAAAATAGACAAAATTTTTGGATTTGGAATTTCAATATTATCTTTGGGTTATTTTTTTATTTTTTCTAAAAGAGTTCAATTTTTGATGAATAATGAAAAACACACCATTGTAGATAAAAAACCAAATTTTTCATTTAAATGAGATTTTACTAATTCTGTCTATTGAATTTCAAAAATCTGACAAACATGGTTGTCATTAGTAAGTAATATATGGTTCAAAAGGATTAAAATAATATTTTTTTAATAGTAACTTTTGATTTTTATTTATCGTGGTTAAAGGTAAATAAGGTTATTCCAGGTAAAAATAATATTATAATAATATTAAATTACTTTTACACATGTCCTAACCTTATAGAATTAGACATTTAAGACCGATAAAATCCTTGGGTATAATTTTTAGCCTTTGGAAGCCACTTAGGTACGCTAATTACTTTAGTAATTTTTTATTTGAAGTTAAAAAAATCATAAACATGTATTGTTTTAAAAAAAAACTATTTTACTGTGGGGATATATAATTGATATCTTTGAATATAAATAGTAATTATAAATCTAAAGAAAATTTACTACATCATGGTATTTTATTTATAATTTTTAAACATTAAATAAATAAATTTACTTATGAAACAATGATGATGTAATGATTACCTAATTAATCAATTTTTTAAATAAATGAAATTTTAAATATTAATATTTTTTTTTCAAACTTTTTATGTCCTCCATGAAATTTATGGATTATTATGACTTGTTATATTTTAATTAATAAATTTATTTTGAATTGATCATGTTTTTATGGATTTTAAAAAAAAGGCTTGATATGAATAGTATAAAATTTGGCATAAATGAGTTTATAAATCAATTAATATTTTATTAAATGATAAAATAGTTCTCAAATTATATTATTTTCCCAAATTAAATATATGATGATAAAAATTTCATTAATGATCCATTTTGTGCCTCTTGGAAATTTATATTAAATATATTAATCATATTGTATTAATATATAAGAAGACATGGTAAAATTTAAATAAGTTAACAAAGGGTTAAATAAAAAAGATAAGTATTAAAAAATATCCAAAACCAGTCCAATTATAATTTGATGTTTTTTTTAGACTTATATGCATATTATATTTGAATTTAATGTGTTTTAGACCTTTTAAAACCGACAATGGTTTTATAATAAAATAATATGTTCAAACCATCCAAAAGAGCCCCTCCTCCCTCTTATAAAAGGACACCACCTCTAACCCATTACTCACACCTCTCAAGCCCTTCAAATCATCCAACGTATGCCAAAATAATCACCAAACATCCTTCTATTCCTCCTATAAGCATTCCCTTGGGCATAAGGCATTTTAATAAATCTGTTTGGTTCAAACCAAAGGGAGTTACCTGATATAAAGGTAACATCTTCTTGCATGTTCTTTTCTTTTATTTTACTTATCCAACCCCCAAAATTCTCGTTATTAAATTTTTTATAAAAAATTCAGTATCTAACATATACTAGGATGATTTTATCAGAAGTATTATAACTATAGTTCCACACACCTCTATCTAATAGATACGAACATTCTGTTCCGGTGGATGGCGAACTACTGCCTCATGAAACGATATTTGTTCAATTTTCTCATACCACCTCTCATGGTGGCCATTATGAGGGAACTATAATTATATATGATATTTATGATATTTATATTATCTCTATGGTTCTTGAATTATTATTTATAACATAACTTCATGCTTTTAATGTTGTATAAATATTATAATTTCATTTAAGGAAGTGTGGACTACCACCCCCTCAAAGTGATATGACTCGTTCATACCATACATGGAACACATAAATGATGGTGATAATAAACTTATGTAATGTATATAAAACATGTTAATATACTGGAATAATGTTATACCTATGTATCATTTGATTTTTATTCCTTTAAAAATGAAAAAAAAATGAAATGAAAGTAGCATTCATATATATGTACGGCTTACCGTCTCCATGAATGGTGCATTTCATTTTCATACATTCGAATGATGTGGACTATTATAAAATCATATATAATCTATATATATGATATATATGATATCTAAATAATTAATATCATTCAGTAGATAATGGACTTTTGACCACACGGACAATTTATAATTATAAGAAGTTCATTTTTTACTCAAGTTCTGAATATCGACAAAATGTTTGATATGAACACAAAAAATTAACTAATTGTTATAGAAATTTATTAAGTTAAATAAAACGAATAATAAACATGAAAAATATTCTTAATCAAGTATAAATTAACTTAATTTTATTAATCAGGAGATTAAAGAACGAATGAGTCAAGTGAGACATGATGTAAGGGACTACGTCTCAATCTCCTTTCATTGAGGCATATCTTAATATTTTGAACCTTTATTATCTGTAAGGAATATATAAAAACATTTTAAAACATTATAACATGAATTTATATAATTTCATGATATTTATAGTTTTCTATTATGTTATTTTTTAATGATTTTTATTCAAGATTTTATCAAGTGGTAAGGGACTCATTTAGTAATATATTGTTTTAAATGTTTAAATGATTTAATATTATAAACCTTTATCATTAATTTTAATGTTCTCAAAATGGTTTTAATGATTTATTTATATGGACATTAATGTTTTAAATTGTTAATTCTTTTAATGGTTTCAAATTGGTATGTGACACTTTGATTCAAAAACCTCTTTATTAAATGTTTATAATTGTTTTGTAAATGGATTGAATATTTTAGTATCCTGAAATGTTATATTGTGATTAGAATGTTTAAATGTTATCTTTACATTATTCTTGTTTTATATTTTGTTATTATTTTATGATTCTTGGGCATTTTTTATGTATACTGGTGGTTATGTGATAAACCTAGGGTGGGTGAGCCCGACATCACTCTCTAATGCATTGGGAAATGTGACCAAGGTAAAAGTCAATGTTTCTCCTAAGAGATTTAGATAATATACTATGATTGGTATTCCAAACTTAACTCCTTATGTAGATGTGAATGCTATAATGTATGTTTGATATGGATTCCATGAGTAACCTTTTTTATTTTTTATTTCTATGTGTTATTCATAAATCTTATGATTTCATGAGGTAATTTAAGGAGATTATGTTTTGTATGTGTGGATGGAATAATTGTATCTTTTTTTATTTTATATCCCTTAATGATCATTTTATTCCCATGCCATGTTTTTTAAATGTTTCACATAGGACATAAAGATGAGTAGGTTCAAGGATGGGATCAAGGAAAAGTCATGTTGTTTAAATCAAAGAACTAAAACATGTCTCCATTTAAAGAGTGTTTGTTTTATGTAAAAACATTTATAGTGAGTTGAAGTGTCTTCTTGTAATATTCAAGTAGTTGTGTATAAGTTATTTCTTAATTATCTAAAACTCTAAAGTTAAGAAGATCCTCAATGTGAATTATTAACTGAATTCAAGATTATCTAATGTTTAAGGATGGGGCCTTATAATTGGAATGAGAGGCCAGTTTAGATTCCTTTAGAAGTTAGGGTGTTATTTAAGAATAAGTGACATAACAATAATGGTTAGCATATTAGAAAAATTAATAGTTATGTTGGATAAATTTAATGAGTTTAAGATAGCATGAATAAGTATATCTTACTATTTACCCACCTTATAAGATATTATATGATGATTTTACAGATATACTCACACTGACCTTTTTGGTTTTATCAAATTGGTGGATCTAGCTTGAACCCAAGTAACAATGGATGTGAATAAAAATGTAACAATTTTCTTAATATGTAAATGAATGAAATGGGAGCTACAGTGAGAACTCTTGTGGTTATTCTCAACCAAATATCTAGAGTCAGGATTGATCACTTGAACCTTAATGATTTTTCTAAGGCATCATATATAGGAGAAACGAATCCCAATGGAAGTTCAGGTAATAACTAGAAATGTAAGTATATTAAAAAATCTATGTGTTAAGGATGTTCAAAGAAACACCTAGGAAAACTCCTTAAAGGGATGGGAAGATATTTCAGATGTTGTAATGGAGGTCATAAAGCAATAACCTGGCATGGAAAAAAGAAGTGTCCAATTTACACCAAGAAAGGGAAAGAATTTATTTCTAAAGGATCAATTGAATGTTTTAAATGTCGTTTTCATGGTAATTATACAAATATATGTCCTATGATGAATGTTTGAGATTGGAATCAGCATGTCCATACAAATATATCATTACCAATAGCTAATGACATTCCCATTGAGTATGGGTAAACTGACAATGACTAACGAATGGTATATCTTATTTCTTAGTTCATGTTTTGACATTATTGAATCTTAGGATATGATTCATGATTTTGTTTGTAGGAAATAATTATTACGTAGTAAGTTGGGAAATAATGTCTAATGTATCATGAAGAATGTTGAATGAGTAATAAGTCAACATATAATGAATTCTAGAGTTAGGGTAGGTTTTAGGATGATGAAATGCTTAAATGTATTAAGGATCTTTTGATGATGGGATTACAGTGGATGACTTTCTCTAGTATATGTAAACCGGATGTTTGATTTGTAAAAATGTTATTTAATAAAGAATTATCTTTTATTTTGTTAATATAGTTATAATAAACCATTTGGGGTTATATGATCCATGAATTTGAAGTAATTACAGGGTATTTCTTTTTGGGATGAAAATAAGTAGTATGAGATAACATTTGTGGCTAAAATATGATAAGGTTATTTTTAAAGAATTTATATCATTTTTTAGAACGTAATAAAATTATACAGTTTTTGAGAAAAGGACAACACATAGACCATGTGACAACCCATAGTGTTGGACAAAGCTATGGGAATCGAACCCACAACCAAAGTGTGATTGAGATTTATTTCCTACCACTAAACTACGTGATGTCCTAGGTAAGTATGACTTATTATTTTTAGTTAAATGATTTTATTGATCAAGAATATGTTGATTTGGGATATTATGATTTATCAAATGGATATCCATAGTATATGAAAATGATTTTGTGATTATGTGATAAAGGTTATTTTGGAAGACGTTCTCTCTTTTGGGAACACTATATGCCTAAGGAAAATGGAATACTTTGGGATTTCAATTAAGGAGTAATGATGGAGTTTTATTTTGGGTGAATCTATGATGGAATACTTTGGTATTTCAATTGAGGAGTAATGATGGAATTTTATTTTGGGTGAATCTATGATGGAATTTTATTTTGAGTAATGATGGAATTTTATGCAGGAAATCAACAAAAAACAACTTCATTGTCAACAAAGATAATTGGATCCCATCAATGCCAAACTGTATATTTTACTTGGAACATCAGAAAAAAAAACTCATCAAAGCATCAATGTATGCCTCTAGATTAGGACAACATCAATCTAAATCACCACCATACAACCATCCACAAAAAATAATCATTGAAAAAAAAGGACACTATCATAAACAACCTCACTGACGATGACTTCTACCTGGTCACCACACATTGCCAGAGCTCTACCATAATGATCCCACACTCCTCCCTCGGAACTACAATCGTAGATTTGAGCTAAAGAAATGGGAAGATGCACCGGAGGCTGAATCAAGTGTTCTTTGAAGTGTAAGAGACAGAAACCTGTAGGGACTATGGATAGGGCCACACTGATGCCACAAAATCATCATCAGACCATCCACCTTCAAGTTCACCACAGAAACCATAAAATTTCTAAGTGTTAGAACCTATGAGAGAGGGGGAACTGCGAGAGAATAAAGGGGAGGTGATGCTGAGGGAACATTGTATAAGCCTTCCCCTACAGATCAACACTGAGGGAAACCCAAGCTCTATTAGAGGGGAGAGCATCGTTTCTCATAGGCCCCCAATGTAATGACTAAGAGGGAAGAATAATTGGGCAGTTGAAAATAGAGGATGAAATAATAAAAATTAGAGGAATGACAGTAAGATGCAAACCCCTTCCTTTGATCTATAGTGTGAATCTTTGAGCAGTGATCTTCCTCCAGTTTTAGTTGATTTTCTAGATGTGTTTCCTTTGGAGTTCTCTAGTTTCCAACCAGTAAGGGTGGTTGAGTTTTCCATTGAGTTGATGCATGGTAATGAAAATGTTTCAATTCCATATTACCAAATAGAACCAGCTAAACTAAAAGAGTTGAAGTCTCTTTTGGATGATCTTTTAGAGAAAGGATTTATATGCCCGAGTGGGTCACATTAGGTAGTGCTTTTCACCTCTATAATGAATTCTTATGGTTCACTTCTCCTGTTCTTTTATTATAAAAATAAAAATAAAGCGATGGTAAAAAAATATTTGTTTCTATGAATTAATGATATTTTTAATCAATTGAAGGGGGTAAGGTGGTTATTAAAGATTTATCTTTTCTCTAGTTACCATAATATAAGGATAAAAGAGTCTAATAGTTAGAAACCTTCCTTTTAGAGTTAGTATGGCCATTATCAGTCCCTTTTCATGCCTTTTGGTCTAACCAATGCTCATGTAGTTTTCATGGCTTTAATTAATATTATTTTCTATGAGTATCCTGATTTTTTCATGCTAGTGTTTTTCAATGATATACTCATATACTTTATGTATGATATGGATCTTGTGCATCATCTAAGAATAGTTCTGAGTCTGCTGAGAAATCACCAAATTTATTACAAGATTTTGAAATGTGATTTCTAGATTTGGGAAGTGAAATTATTGAGACATGTGGTGTCGAAATAGTGAATATCAGTTGATCCTGAGAAGGTGAAGGTCATTATGACATGGTAAAACTATGAAATTCCTTCTATATTCAAATATTCTTAGTCTTAACAAAATATTATCACTGGTTCTTGAAGGAATTTTCAAATATGGCTTTTCTGATGATTGCACTAACTCATAAGGGAGTAATGTTTTCTTTAGAAATGAAATGGAGGAATTATTTTGTTGAGATGAAACATCTTTTTACAACTGAGTCGGTGTTGACTCTTCTAGAGGATGGATTGGGCTATGTTGTCCTTTTTTATGCATCGAATTCAGTTTGGGTTGTGTTATTATGAACGATAATCATTTAGTTACATATGGATCTCATCATCTTAGGCCACATGAGAAGAATTATCTGACCCATGACATTGGACTTTTATATATGATGAATGTACTTAATAGTTGTTAGCATTACCTTTAGGGAAAAGTATTATCATGTTTATATACCACAATATCTAGAGTAATATATTCTCTCAAAAAGATATAAATCTTCGCTAGAGGTGAGGGGTGGAATAACTACAAACTTTCAATTTTGACATCACATATACCCTGGGGAATTGGAATGTAATTATAGATGCCTAGAGAAAGAAACTTCCTTACCATGAAGTAAAAGAATCATTGCAAGATTGGAATTTAATGGCTCTCTTTGTACAGTTGGATATTTGAGTTTAGGATAAATGGGTCAAAGTTTCTTCAGATAGTGTTCAGTTGACAACTACTCTTCACAAATTGTTTCTTTAGGAACAACATCTTAATGATGAGTTTTGTATCATTAGAGACTCTCTTTATGGTGGGGAGGTAGTTTCCCAATGGTCGTTTTCCAAATAAGGAATTCTATTCTATCAGAATAATTTTGTGGTACCATACTCGATATGGAAATCTATGATTGGGGACTTTCACAGTTACTAGTGCGAAGTGCACCCAGGATCCACAAAGATTTTTTATGGAATACATAGGTAGTTATGGTGGATAAATATGAGTTAGGGAATTGCTGAGTTTTTTTATCATTGTTATACATGACATAAGGTAATAGTTGTGCACAAGAAAACTTTGGGTTTTCTTCATCCACTTCCATTCCCTACTTGGAAGTGGGATGAGATCTATATAGACTTTGTGGTTGGGCTTCCATGTACCTAGAGAAAGAATAATTTGATATTGGTTGTGATCAATAGGTTGAATAATGTATCTCACTTCTTACCCATTCATGATTCATCCAATGTTAATGAGTTTGGAAATAACTATGTGAAAGATATTGTTCTCTTTCACGAAGTTCTATCTACTATAGTATCTGATAGGTATCCCTAGTTCACTTCTCACTTTTGGAGAGGCCTTTAGAAGGCATCCAGATCTCATGTCCCTTTGAGTACGGCATACATCCATTGTTAAATGTCGAGAAAAAACAACTATACTGATTCTTGAGGATATGATTCACGATTTTGTTCTTAAAATTGGTGGAGAAAGGGATGATCATTTGGGTCTGGTTGAGTTTTCTTATAATAATAGATACCATTCCATGATCAAAATTGCTCTGTTTAAGTACTTGTATAGTAATCATTGTAAATATCTCTTTTTTGTTAGAATCTGGTGAATGTTCCATGGTTGGACCAATCTTAGTCCAAGAAACGACTGTAAAGATACAATTGATTAATCTGACGATGTTGAAATCATATAGCTGATATAAATCTTATGCGGATCATCACCATAGACCTTGTAGTTCTCAGTTGGTGACCAGGTGAAAGCGTGTGGCCGATTTTCGCCTATCGACCGGTCAAATTTCCGGTGCTCTGCTAATGTGTATAGCAGCACTCGGGTCGAATCCTCGGCGATGATACTTTGTAATAGTCGTTTGTTTTTAGTTGATTGTATTTTGATTAGGGGGGTTTGTTTGCAGAGCTTAATTGAAATGACTAATTGATTATCATTGATTTAACAAATTGATAATAATTGGGGCGAGTTCATTATTAGGGAGTTAAGCTTGTGATATCCTTGAGTTTTGCTTTATATTTCATTTAAATTAACACCCACTTCACAAGTTGACGTCGATTAGAATTCATAAGTGTTAAATCTTTAATCCAAGCCTTAACTTAACTAGGATTCTAAACTCAATCAGTACTTATTTATGGTAGTGTATTTATGGTTCCAATAATCCATGGAAACCACTTGCTAAACAAAAGATGTCATTAATCCATGACATATTAAGTCCAACATACACAATGTTAATTTAAAGAATATTCATCGAGCAGAAGCTCTAAATCACTTAACATACCTAAATTATAACTCACCCCATTGAGAGATTTACTCATCCATTTGGGTGTTTAATAATCTGGTTATAATGATTATGATTATAAATTAATAAGAGAAGAAAAAGAAAGGGATAAGAAAAGAGTGGTACGTCGACACACACACACGAACAATGATGATAATTAAAAACGAACTTTCGATTGAATGAGGAGGCTAAAGAAGGAAAGGGTATTGAACTGAATTTAAACTATTTTAAGAACATTAATATTAAAATACAGAAGGTGGATTATAATAAGAGATATTGAAGAAGAAACTTGCATTAAAAAGGAATTACAAAAGAAAGAACATACAAAATTACAACAAAGAAGAACACAAAAGTAAAAGAAAACAAAGAGAGGAGGAGAGGTCTATCTTGTTGAAACAAGATCAAAGCATATCCTCTCAGTCCCTTGGCAAGGCTCTAGTAATGCCAAACCTCCTCCTTAAGTGATGAAATTCCAACCCCTCTCAAGGAGATAAGGGGAGAGTATTTATAGCCCAAGGAGTGGACAGTTTGCATTCCCAATCTGTCCCTCCACTTGAATCGCCAATTTGGCTATTCAGACAGACGAATATTCAAATATCTCCTTCTTCAAAGTTGTATAAAATAATGTTGGCCGACTTCTCTCAAAGTTTGGAGTCATTTTGACGTAAGGATCAATAGTTATGGCCGGTTGATTAAACAAACTTAAACTGTCCATTTCAATCCAGTCTTTTTTAAGTCCATAATGTAAAAGGGTTTTTTAATATGAATATGTCTTCAAATCTGAATGGTTTCTTCAAAACAGTCGGCCGCATATATCTCCTCTTTCACACTGCAAAATCTCAGATCTATTTGATTCTTACATCATGAGATATGTCATGCATACTATACTGATTTTAATTCTCTTCCAGAATGGTGGTCTGGACTTTAAAGCTTTATTTGGGACCCATGTACTTGGATTTGGGCCTTGAAATGTTTATCCAAGATAAAATGTAGTGTCCCCCGAATTATGGTGGAGAGTTAATGTTTTTGGACTTCTGGATTGAGCCCAGTAAATCAATCTTCAAGGATGGTCCAGTTTGTTCACACATTCTTTGGTCTTGTTTGTGAGGACAATATGACCCTTCAAATGGCAGAATTGGCTCATGGTACCTTCTAATGAAATGTTGTATATTGAATTTAGAATCCTAAAAAACAAGAACCACACAAATTGGATCAGTATAGGGACAGTTATTATTAAAACATTAAACTGACTCAATTGGACTACTTCTAAAAATGCTCAAAAATTATACTTAATATTAAAACATTAATATTTCACACAAATTATGCACATTTCATATAAAATAAGTAAATAGGGAATATAATAAGTCATGAAAATATTAATAACATCAACTCCACCACACTTATCTTTGTGCATGTCCTCATGTGCAACAAATATAAAAACATGACAAAATCATTTTCACTCACCAACAAATATTAAAATTTTGTTTTCTCCAATCAGGGGAGGTTTAGACTATTTCACTCATCCATTTTGAAATCCACCACAAGTTGTTACAGAAACAATGTTCCAAAACTAATTCATTTTTCCATGCTCAAATTTAGAAATGGAGAATGTGGACACTCAAAACTCACACCTCTCAAGATGATAAAATTTATTTGTGGAGGTTCACTCTTTCACCAACCAAAAGTGAAAATCTTAGAGTTTGAAAAGAGCTCTCAGCTTCCAATCACTATCCAAAGTGCACAACAATCAAGAGGTCTTTTTAAGGGGTTTTTCTATGGCTATGGGATGGTAGAAATATAATGTCCAAGAAAGAGAATAAGAGGGTTAAAATACCAACATAGAAAAACAATGCACATTTTTTTGAAATAAAACATGGAAAGAAATGAAAACACATATTTACAAGGGAATGATTGTGTGAAAAAAGACACAATAGAGGAAGAAAATATGAAGGGGAGGATAATATGAAATATTTACAAACCACAAAACTTCTCCCAATGATATAAGAATATAATGCGAGTGTTCTTTTTTTTTCTTTTTTTTTCCTTTTTTTTCTCTGTTTTTTCAAAAGTTGACCTTGAAACAGATCTCACACTCATATCCCAACCCATGTTTGATCTCTTCACGACACTAATTGTAATAGTTATAACAAGATCAAAGGTTGAGGAAGAGTGATTTTTTACCTACCCAAGACACAACCCATTTTTTCATTTTTTTTTATTGTTTTTGAATTTAGATTTTCTTTTATTTTTTTTGAACACTTTTCAATATCATTTGTACAATACATTCCCAAATCCCAATGAATGATAACCTCCCCCCACCCTAAAATGGATGCTTGCCCTCAAGCATATGATAACACACCAGAAAGTAAGGAAATGATACCCAAAAATGAAATCCATTCCCCCCCACACTTAAATTTCAAAAACTTATGCAATGAAAATCCATGTTGATATTAGGTATGATAAGGTATTGGGCTTGTAATGTGGCTATCAAATAAAAGGTTTTCATAGGCTTGAAGGGGCTTTCAAAAAGAGGATTAATGTAAGGGTTATGGGAGGCTATTTGGTAATTGTGATTCTCATGTGGTTCAGAAAATGCCTCTATCATATTAATGCACACTAAGGCAGGAAATTCAGCTCGAAGGTCCACAAGATCAAGACTCACAAATGGGGGTGAAAACACACATTTTTAAAAGATGGCCATAGGTGGCCTTGGCATGAAATCAATTGTTTGTTCTCACAGTTTGAGAAAAGCATTTTCCAAATCAAAAATTCAGCATTCAAAATGTGTTGGTTTTGACACAAAATTCTTTATCCAAAGTCATGATGAAAATACAAAATTTTTTAGATGAAAACATCTCTATTAACTCCCCAAAATGGTTGGACAAAATTTCAAAACTCGATGGTGAGTAAGCATGACTCTTTTTTTTGTAATTGTTTAAGTGATTGTGTTTTTTTTTGGTTTTTTTTAGTTTTTAAGGTTTTTATAAAATACACACCCACACAAGAAAGAGAAAAATAAAGGGTTTGATGAATATAGTGGTAAAAAAATGAAAGAGGGAGGAAGAAGAAGAAAGAGGTTGAGAAAGGAAGAGATAGAGAGAGAGTTAAAGGGAGAGGTGCCCCCTGGTTTAGATTTGGTGGGTTTCCATCTCCATCTAGTGGTGGGTCGGCTAGAGAATTTGGAGATTCGGTGGAATTCGAGGTGGTTCCAGGACAGTGGGAAGTTACCTGAAAAAAAAATCATTATTCATCTAATGAAAAACTAAAAAGAAATTAAAATTTCATAAAAGTAAAAGAAAACATGGGTTGCCTCCCAAGAAGCGCTGCGTTTATTTGTCTACAGCTGGACAATTGCAGTGGACTACCCATAGTCTGATGGTGGCCATCGTATTTTCTCAACTCCAGTGTGCTTCCAGAAAAACTTTTTCTTTGGGAGGCCTGATGATTCATGGGATAATTTCTTCCCATCCTTGTTGGTGTGCTTGCAATTCAATGGGGTTGGAAAGAGAATATTTCTATCCTCACTTTGGTCTTCAACCTGAGGAATGATTTTATCCACAAAGTGATGGTTTTCTATTCTTGGAAATTCAGGAAGATGGCTCAATTCTGATGGTTAATTTATGTAAGGATCAAATAACACAAAATCAGATTATGATATCCCAATTGTTTTTGACTCATTTATTTCATCACTTACCGATGTAGAGTAATGAGGATCAATGGAGTCATAAGACTGAATAAAATTTTCAATATCCTTTATTTCAATATTGTTCGCCAAGGAATGGACAATTTCAACCTCACCAGTGATCACTTTATTAATTAAGGTACATATATCACACACATCACTACCATCAGGACAATATAAACACATTGGTTCAAGGTTCACTTCACATATAACAGAATTTTCAGAATCATGGGTAGGAAAGAATGAATGTGGGATAATCTGATCTGAATCAACAAATGATCATTCTAGTTTATTTTCCTCATTACCATCCATGTTGGAGCATTGGAGGTCAGAGGTGAGATGAGATTCCAAAGAGTTTTCAAGATCCTTTAGATCAATGGAGTTTGCATTTGTAATGTCAACATCAATTTAACCATTAATCACTTGGTTAATGAGGATGCAATATTCACAAACTCCTATATTAGTAGAACAGGAGGAACATGATGGATTAGGATTAAACACACTCTCAGAGGGAGTTTCAGAAACATGGATAGAGAATACAGATTAATTCTCTAATGGGTATCGCATGGATTGAAAAATATTGAACTTGACCATTTGGTCGCCAAATTCCATGGATAAGATGCTAGCATGGACATCAATTTTGGTTGTAGATGTCATAAGGAATGGTCTTCCTAGAATTAGAGGATATTTGCAAGAAGTTTTCTCACCTTCCATGTCAAGGACATAGAAATCAGCAGGGAAGGTAAGATTATTTACTCGAACAAGGACATCCTCAATTATTCCCTCAGTACTGGTTGTGCTTCGATTGGCTAACTGAATGACAACACCCGTTTGGTGCAAGGGACCTAGACCAAGGTTTGAGAAGATAGATTTGGGCATGACATTAATTGAGGCTCCTAGGTCTATGAGTGAATCATCAAAGTTGGAACTTCCAATTTGGCATGGGACTGTAAAGGTACCTGGATCTTTGCACTTAATGGGTATGGACTGCTGGGTGGAAACATTTTCAAAGGTCCTAAGTTGCCTCTTGTGGGTACACAACTCCTTGAGAAACTTGGCATACTTAGGAATTTGTTTTATGGCATCTAAGAGGGGAATGTTGACTTCAACAAGTCTAAACATGTCGAGCATTTCAAGATCAGGTTTAAAGGACTTCCTTGGTTTAGAAACGGCTTGAGGAAAATGAATTGGATTCCAAAGTGGAATGGAAGGAGGTGATGGAATGGATTCAGATTCCTTTTCAATTTTCTTTTTCTTTTCATTTTCTAGGTCAACATTCAAAGGAGGGTTTGAGGATTTATCTTGAGGCATAGCAAGTTGCTTTCCTGATCTAAGTGAAATTGCACTTACATTACCCTTGGGGTTGGGTAATGGTTGAGATGGGAGTTGGGAAGAATTTGATTGTTGTTGCTGGCTCAGGTGGGATGCAAGTTGACCTATTTGAGTTTCAATGTTTTTAAGGCTAGAACGGGTGAAGGAGGCAAGATCTTCCACTGCACTTTCCCATGGTTTCTTGGAAGAAGTGGCTTGTCCCGGATTGGGATTGCCTTGATTTTGGTTCTTGGGAAAGCAATTGTATTGGGTTGGGAATTGGGAAGGCTCATTCGGATAGTGGAATCTAGGAGGAGGATTGTTCCTTTGAGGTTGAGGAGCAAAAGGATAAGGTTGATGGAAGTTACCACCACCTTGACCATATTGGAACTGGTTTGGGTTTTGAGGAGGGAATTGAGGGGGGTGAGATATGGGATTACCATACCTAAGGCCTTGGTTAAAGGAAGAAGAGAAGGGCTCAGAGTGAGGTTGGTTGAAGTTTCTAACAAACTGACCTGATTGTTGAGGGTTGGGGTTTCGCTGAGCATATGCCGCATTGAGCTCCATTGGACTAGATTAATCAGATGGATCATCTTGAAGTTGTGGACATGTGTCAGTCGGATGAGTTGGTGAGTTGCAGATTCCACAGTTCTTGACAGGCCCAGTGAAAAGAGATTGTTGAGGAGATGAGTTTGGGGCTTTGGAAGCCACAGCTAGTTGACGCACAAGACCTGTAAGTTCACTCATCCACTCAGTCATTTTGTTGGGCTCTATGGATTGATTCTCTTGGGCTTGTTTCACTTGAGCATCTGCTCGAGTATGGAATTGCTGCATGTTTGCAGCCATGTTTGTAACACCCCTACCCCAGCTACCCGGAGTCGGTGCATTGCTTTTGTAACATTGGCATGATCACAAAAGATCAAGTCTCGAAATACCGATTAGTTTAGTAGCCTTGGAAACACTAGATACATTCATAATTCTTACATTACATCATAAAGTGAAAAACTAATAACAAAGTCTTCATAGTCCACACTCATATCCTCTTCTGACTATCCCTGCAGGTCATTCCTAAAATACTTTTTCACATCCTGAAAAATATTAAAACATTGAAAGGGGTGAGCTCAAAAGCTCAGTAAGGATAACAATATAGCGGAAGATTTTATCAATAAACATAAACATTTAAGGCAATGTATAACTAAAACAAAAGCCTTTTAAACATGAACTTCAACATAATATGGCAAAAGTAAAATGAGATAATGCCATTCACTTCTTCACATGGATATTCTACTGGTCAAATAATCACATGCAATATCAATAACCACTTTCATAATGATGGAATGCATAATTCCAGACTATCATAACCACGTAGCCAAGGCCTCGTGCCAAGACCACAAATAAGATTTTGTCAAGGCCTCGTGCCAAGACACTAGTTTGTCTCATGAGACCTGCCGATGCATCGAGGAGCTATATCGGGCTCCACCCGTCACTTATTAAGTCCAATGCATTCCTCATATGAACAGGTTTAACCATATCATAAACCATAACATAATCGTATCACATAAAATATGCATAAAGGAAACATAACATTTCCACATTCCAATCACAAGATATCAATACAACACATTGATATAATAAAAACACTTTCAAAACCATTTTCAATACCAAAATAAAATAAAATTAAAACATGGTATTTATTTTTCTTTTAAAAAAAGGTATGGCTTGTAGAGGAAGCCGAAACTCAAATAATGGTCACGACGGCAGAGAAGTCGTTGTCGCCGCATATTCACGGAAAGAAAAACATTCCCTTTTTGTCATTTAGTAAAACTCTTCGTATAAAAAAGATTCCTTTTGAATAAACTTAAAAGTCAAAGGGGTTTATACACCGTATAAAAGAAATGTGTGTATAAAACCAAATATGCCTCAAAGAAAGGAGATTGAGACGAAGTCCTTAAAAAGATCATTTTTAAAATAAAATAGATCTATTATGTGTATTCACTATAGGTACACATAAATAAAGTAAAAATAAAAAATAAGACATAATAATATCATGACATAATTTGAAAGTAGGAGATTAACCCAAAGAATGGAAGTTGGGTTAAGAAATTCCCTTACCTTGCGTCCTGTCCTGACTCGACCGTTCTTTAACCTCCTGAATAATAAACGAGAGTTAATTCCTATTTACTTAAGAAACTTTTTCATGTTCATTATTCCTTTTATATCCCTTATTACCATGTTATGAACATTATGTAATTATTTAAGTTTATAACGGTCATTTTGTCGATCTTAGGTACTTGAGTCAAAAATAACATTCTTATAATTACAAGTTGTTCATGTGGTGATATATCCATTATATCCAGAATTATATTCATGATATAGATATAATATATCTCATATATATCCAGTATATACATGCATTTTTATTATTACATAACATTTAGAGGTAAAAATGAAATGCACCGTTCATGGAGACGGTAAGCCGTACGTACGCATGAACGCTACTTTCATTTCTATTTCATATTTAATGGAATGAAATCATAATTATATAAAGTTATAATATATTTCCAGTATAATATCATATATAATATCATTTACTCCATCCTTTATACATCCCACATATGGCATTAACGATTCACATCACTTTGAGGGGGCGGTAGTCCGCACTTCCTAAAATGAAATTATCGCGTTTACCCATAATGGAAATCATAAAGTATGGCATAAATGAGAAATACATAAGCATAAGTAAAACATAAACATATTATATATCCTATATAAATATACTGACATCTTAATGGCCCCCTTTGAAGGTGTTATATGAGTGTTGAACAATCATCGTTTCGTGAGGCAGAAATTCGTCATCCACAGAAACTGTATGTTCTTTAACCATTAGATGTAGGTGTGTGTAAGTGTAGCTCGAATACTTCTTATAAAAACATCCTAGTATATTTATAATACTGGTGTTGTTACAAAATAAATGAATAAAAAGAGTTTAGGGGGTTGGAGAAGAAAAATAAAACAAAACAACATTAGAGAAAACATTACCTCAAAATCGGGTAACTCTTTTTGATTTGAGCCAAAGGCTTCCTTGGGAAGAGTTCTGCCCAAAGTGAGGCTTCTAGGAGTAAGAGGGGGAAGTTGGGAGAGTATTTTGGCAGAGTTTGGCCGAGCCAAATGGCTTGAAAGTGTGAATGAGGTGGTAGAGGTGGGGGCCTTTTAAAAGAGGAGAGGAGGGGCACTCTTGGAAAGTAAGGAAATTTTACATTATTATACAATGCTTTTCGGATTCTAAAGGTCCCACACTTATATAATTCGAGGCTAAGGTGATAAGGGTTATAAATCTACTCATCCAATAGGTTTTTGACAAGTGTAGGCCTTGGATTTTACATTATCTTTTTATTTTATTTAAATCGTTAAATAATGAGGTCATCGCTGCATCATCATGATGTCATAAATAATTTAATTTATTTAATGTCTAAAAATTATAAAAAAAATAATATGATGTAGGAAATCTTTTTATCTTTCCAATGACTATTTATAGTCAAAAATATGACTTGTATAACCCCATGTAAAAATTGTTTTAGTAAACAATTTCATGTTTGTGTCATTTTTTCACTTTAACATTAAATAAAAGGTATTTATGTCATTTTCCAACTAAAGTGGCTCCATGGGGTCCCCAAGTTGACCCATGGATTGTATTGGTCGGCCATGGCACATCAAATGAGGGTAGTACATGTGTCAAGCTCATCTCATATTATTAAAACATTATTTTTACCTTAAACTACTCTAATTACCTCTAATCGCGATTAAGAACTTAAAAGTTACTATTCACTAAAAATTATTTTAATCTCATTGAACCACATTTTACTTCTTAATGACAACCATGTATGTCGTATTTTTGAAAATAAAATCACAGAAGTGGTAATATTTCATTTAAACGAAAAATCAGTTATTTAACTACCACTTAGTGGTTTCACTATTCATCAAAAATTGAAGTTTTTCAGAACAATGCCAAAATTTCACCCTAAGCTATAATTGATATTCCAAATTCAAAAATGATTTCTATTTTACAAAATTCCAAACATATAAGTTGCATTAATTAATTTTATAATTAATTCCCGCTGTCGCAACAAATAGCGTGTTTTTAAGAAACAATTTATATCAAAAGACTGGCAATTGTTTATGTCCAATTTCAATGTTAAATTAATTCTAATGACCACCATTGTATAAAATGGTAAAAATATATTTTAATTATACTTTAAAACAACTAAATAGTATAATTTATCACTATAAATTATTTTGATTAAAAAACTTGTTTTTAAGTATTTCTCACTATTCATAAAAAATTAGAAGTTCTCAGAAAAATACCAAAAATTCAATATAGGCTAATTTCGATATTCCGAATCCAAAAATGAAGTCCATTTTGAAATATAAAATTTCTATAATTTTAAAAAGTGGTTATTACTATTCATAACGGCTACTTTGATTAGTTGCGGTGTTTTAGAACTCGAAGTTGCGTACAATGCAAGCTATTGCATTATTGAATGAGAAGCGTATTGTGGAAGCTCGGGGTGTTACAATGTTGCTTATGAGTTCTCGTGCAGCTGCAGGAGTTTTGTCAACAAGAGCACCGCCACTTGCGGCATCAATGAGAGTTCGCTCCATAGCCAATAACCCCTCATAGAAGTATTGCATCAAGAGTTGGTCAGGAATTTGGTGGTGTGGGCAGGTTGCCACAAGCTTTTTGAACCTCTCACAGTACTCATGGAGTGATTCACTTGGGAATTGACGGATACCACTTATTTCCTTTCGGATAGAAGCAGTACGAGAAGAAAGAAAGAATTTCTCTAGAAAGAGACGCTTCATGTCATTCCATGTAGTTATGGAACCAGGAGGGAGGTAGTAGAGCCATGACTTAGTAGAGTCAGCTAGGGAGAAAGGGAATTCTTGGAGTTTGATTTGTTCTTCAGAAACCCCTTGAGGCTTCATGGTAGAGCACATTACTTGGAACTCTTTAAGGTGGAGATGTGGATCCTCACCGACTAGCCCGTGGAAATGAGGAAGAAGATGAATCAAACCCGATTTGAGTTCGAAGTCAGCCTCTATGTTTGGATATTGAATACCAAGGGGTTGGTAATTCATATCAGGGGCAGCAAGTTCTTTCAATGTTTTTTCCCTAGGATTGGCCATATCGAATTCAATTGGTAGGGAAATGATTGGTTCTTGGGTGATTTCGTTATCCCTAATGGTCCTCCTAAGTCGACGAAGAGTTCTATCAATTTCAGGGTCAAACAAATCTGATGGATTGTTTGGGATGCTACGGGGCATTCAGAGAGATTTATAAAGGATGAGGAAGATGGGTTTTTCTTTGTGTTTTTTTTCAATTTTTTTTTTAAAATTTGTTTTTTTTTTTGTGTTTTCTTGACAATAACCAGAAACTAATGACTACTTAAAGCATCATCCCCGGCAACGGCGCCATTTGAAAGCGCACGGCCGATTTTTGCCTATCGACCGGTCAAAATTCCGGTGCTCTGCTAATGTGTATAGCAGCACTCGGGTCGAATCCTCGGCGATCATACTTTGTAATAGTCGTTTGTTTTTAGTTGATTGTATTTTGATTAGGGGGGTTTGTTTGAAGAGCTTAATTGAAATGACTAATTGATTATGATTGATTTAACAAATCTATAATAATTGGGTCGAGTTCATTATTAGGGAGTTAAGCTTGTGATATCCTTGATTTTTGCTTTATATTGCATTTAACTTAACACCCACTTCACAAGTTGACGTCGATTAGAATTCATAAGTGTTAAAGCTTTAATCCAAGACTTAACTTAACTAGGATTCTAAACTCAATCAGTACTTGTTTATGGTAGTGTATTTATGGTTCCAATAATCCATGGAAACCACCTGCTAAACAAAAGATTTCATTAATCCATGACATATTAAGTCCAACATACACAATGTTAATTTAAAGAATATTCATCGAGCAGAAGCTCTCAATCACTTAACATACCTAAATTATAACTCACCCCAATGAGAGATTTACTCATCCATTTGGGTATTAAATAGTATGGTTATAATGATTATGATTATAAATTAATAAGAGAAGAAAAATAAAGGGATAAGAAAAGAGTGGTACGTCGACACACACACACGAACAATGATGATAATTAAAAACGAACTTTCGATTGAATGAGGAGGATAAAGAAGGGAAGGGTATTGAACTGAATTTAAAATATTTTAAGAACATTAATATTAAAATACAGAATGTGGATTATAATAAGAGATATTGAAGAAGAAACTTGCATTAAAAAGGAATTACAAAAGAAAGAACATACAAAATTACAACAAAGAAGAACACAAAAGTAAAAGAAAACAAAGAGAGGAGGAGAGGTCTATCTTGTTGAAACAAGATCAAAGAATATCCTCCCAGGCCCTTTTCAAGGCTCTAGTAATGCCAAACCTCCTCCTTAAGTGATGAAATGCCAACCCCTCTCAAGGAGATAAGGGGAGAGTATTTATAGCCCAAGGAGTGGACTGTTTGCATTCCCAATCTGTCCCTCCAATTTCATCCCCAATTTGGCTATTCAGATAGAAGAATCATTAAATCTCTCATTCTTAAAAGTTGTATAAAATACTGTTGGCCGACTACTCTCAAAGTTTGGAGTCATTTGGACGTAAGGATCAAAAGTTATGGCCGGTTGATTAAACAAACTTAAACTGTCCATTTCAATCCAGTCTTTTTTAAGTTCATAATGTGAAAGGGTTTTTGAATATGAAGATGCCTTCAAATCCGAATGGTTTCTTCAATAAAGTCGGCCGAATATATCTCCTTTTTCACACTACAAAATCTCATCTCTATTTGATTCTTACATCATGAGATATGTCATAAATACTATACTGATTTTAATTGTCGTCCAGAATGGTGGGCTGGACTTCAAAGCTTCATTTGGGCCCCTTGTACTTGGATTTGGGCCTTGAAATTTTTATCCAAGATAACATGTAGTGTCCCCGGAATTATGGTGGAGAGTTAATGTTTTTGGAATTCTGGATTGAGCCCAGTAAATCAATCTTCAAGGCTGTTCCATTTTGTTCATAGATTCTTTGGTCTTGTTTGTGAGGACAATATGACCCTTCAAATGGCAGAATTGGCTCATGGTACCTTCTAATGAAATGTTTTATATTGAAATGAGAATCCTAAAAAACAATAACCACACAATTTGGATCAGTATAGTGACAGGTATTATTAAAACATTAAACTGACTCAATTAGACTACTTCTAAAAATGCTCAAAAATTATACTTAATATTAAAACATTAATATTTCACACAAATTATGCACATTTCATATAAAATAAGTAAATGGGGAATATAATAAGTCATGAAAATATTAATAACATCACCAGGTGTTCTTGAAGGTTTCACCCCAATTGGGGCATTAATGGCTTGAGAGGAAAGGGAATCTTGCTCTTCCTTTTTTGGACCTTTTAAGTATTTTGAGCTGGTGGGTAAATTTTCATGTCATTATTCACTATTATTTTAGTTTACATCGATGCATAATGTGTTTTAGGTATCACAACTCTGGAAATATCTATCTAACCCATCTCATGTTCTAATATGGAGTTATCTTGAAGTTGAACTTGATTTATCCATAACAGAACGGCTAGTCATGATAGTTGATTTTGAAACCAAGGTACTTCATGGGAGGATGGTACCTTTGGTTTGGGTGGTATGACAACATGAATCTGATTCTCATGAGACATGGGAGAGAGAGAGGCACTGATTAGAGAGTAATGGACTTAGCTTTTTGGTAGGGAATCTTTTTTTTAGGCTTTATGAGGATAGAAATTTTTATTGTGGGGAGGTTGTAACATCCAATTACTCTTCATATAGGTATGTTCCTAACCTTGTCATTGTTTTCCTTTTTCGTTGTTTGGGTAAGACCAAGAAAGTTTTGGGAGGATACCGATAATGTTGAAGTTATGAATTTGTTAGAAATTTCCAACATTAAATATGCTGGTTCTGCAGCTTTCTGGAAAATTTCATGTCATGCAATATGGTTACATGATGGGTAAATCATAAATGAAAATAATTCCACTTTTTATCAGAGAGGTGACAGGTTTTTCAGCGATTATGAGACTTATCAATTACACAACAGTTAATAGTGTAACATCCCAAGTAAGTAATGAATAATAGGTATTTTTATCTATGTCTATTTATGAATTAGATAGTGTTTTAGAGTCTTAAAATGAAAATAAATCCAATCTTAAGCATGGAATACACTAATATTCTTAAAAGATTGTTTTCCTGCCTTTTGATGGAAAACCCTTTTGAAATCAAACTTTTGACAATTTTATAATCTATATTTGTTAAAATAAACATATTCATTATGATTGGGACATTGAAATTTACATTGGATAAATTTTTGGTATTTTTCTGAGAATGTTCATTTTTAATGAATAGTGAAAAATACTGCATTTTACATCAAAACTGCTTTTTCATTTAATTTAATTATATGGTTAGATTATATTTTTAATTGGTCTTAAAGTGTAATCTAAATATAATTTTACCATTTAATCCAATGGTGGTCATTAGGATTAATTTCACTTTGGAATTTTGCATAAACTAATGCCAAACTTTTCATAGATATTGTTTCAAAAAAACCGCTATTTGTTTTGACAACGGGAATTATTTTTAAATCAATTATTGCAATTTCTGTGTTTAGAATTCGGTAAAATGGATTACATATTTGGAATCAGAAGGTCCAAATTATGTAATTAAGACTCTTTTGTTTTTGGACATTTTGAATAGTAACGACAGTAATTATCTTTAATTATCTTGATTAATAAGTAATCGGGTAGTTAAGGATAATAAAATAATATCATAATAATAAAAAATGACACCGAAATGTGTCCTAAGGCTACTGGTTGTCTCATGGCCGACCATGGGATGCCTTGTGCCAAACTTGGGGTCCCCATGAAATCACTTTTGTGAGAAAGTGACTTTTTATCTTTTTATTTTTTTAAAGAATGTTAAATGTAAGAAAGAATGTATCACCTAAGTAAAATATTTTTAATTTTGACTACATAAATTATATTTTGGACTATAAATAGTCATTGAAAATCTAAAAATATTTTCTACATCATAGTATTTTTATAATTTTTATACATTATATAAATTAAATTATTTATGACATCATGATGATACAGCGATTACCTCATTAATAAAAGATTTAAATAAAATGAAATGATAATGAAACATTTATGACCTACACATGTCCAAAACCTATTGGATGGGTGGATTTCGAACCCTTATCACATTACCCTCAAATTATATCAATGTGGGACCTTTTGAATCTGAAAATAATTTTCAAATAAAGTAACATTTCTTTACTTTCCAAGAGTGCCCCTCCTCTCCTCTTATAAAAGGCCACCACCTCTACCTCCTTACCCACACTCCCAAAGCCTTTGGCTCGGCCAACCCCTGCCCATTTTGTCTCTCCACTTCCCTCTATTACTCCTTGAAGCCTGACTTTGGGCAGAAGTCTTCCCAAGGAAGTCTTTGAGCTCAAACCAAAGGGAGTTACCCGATTTTAAGGTAATGTCTTCACTTGAGTCCTTTTGTTTTATTTTGCTTCTCCAACCCCCTAAACTCTTTTTATTCATTTCATTTGTAACAAATCTAGTATATTAAATATACTAGGATGTTGTTATAATAGGGATTCGAGAAACACTTACACACACCGACATCAAATGGTTAAAGGATATACTGTTTCCGTGGATGGTGAATTTATGCCTCCCGAACGAATGATTGTTCAACATTCTTTTAACACCTTCAAAGGTGGCCATTAAGATGACACTATATTTATATATGATATATAATATTTTTATGTTTTCCTTAAGCTTCTGTATTTTTCATTTTGGGCATACCTTTATGGTTCTCATTATGGGTAAACGTGATATCTTCATTTAAGGAAGTGTGGACTATCGCCCCCTCAAAGTGATTTGATTCGTTAAATACCATATGTGGGACGTATGAAGGATGGAACTATGATATTATATATTATATTATACTGGAATTATAATATACCTTTATATCATTATGATTCCATTCTATAAAATACGAAATAGAAATGAAAGTAGCGTTCGTGCGTACGTACGGCTTACCGTCTCCATGAACGGTGCATTTCATTTCTTACCTCTAAATGATTATTTAATAATATAAATGCATGCATGTACTTGATATATATGACATATGTGATATCTACATCACGAATACCATTCTGGATATAATGGATACATGAACAACTTGTAATTATAAAAGTCTTATTTTTTACTCAAGTACCAATGATCGTTAAAACGACTGTTATTAACTTAAATAATTACATAGTGTTCATGACATGGAAATAAGTGATATAAAAAGAATAATGAACTTTAAAAAGGTTCTTAAACAAGTATAAATTAACTCAAGTTTATTATTCAGGAGATTAAAGAATGACTGAGTCAAGTCGGACCCGAGGTAGGGGACTTCATCTCAATCTCCTTTCATTGAGGCATATTTTGTTTTATACTCAACCTTCTTTTATACGGTGTATAAACCCTTTTGACTTTTACGTTTATTCAAAAGGAATCGTTTTTATACGAAGAGTTTACTAAATGAAAAAAGAGAATTTTTTTGTCGTACGTATGCGGCGACATTGACTTCTCCGCCGCCGTGACCATTATTTGAGTTTCGGCTTCCTCTACAAGCCATACCTTTTTTTAAAAGAAAAATAAATACCATGTTTTACTTTTCTTTTATTTTGGTTTTGAAAATGGTTTTCATAATGTTTTTATATCAATGTGTTGTATTGATATCTTGTGATTGAAAGGTGGAAATGTTATGTTTCCTTTATGCATGTTTTATGTGATACGATTATGTTGAGGTTCTTGGGCATTATTATAAAGACGGGCGGTTCCGTGATAAACTAAGGGCGGGTGAGCCCGATATAGCTCTCCAATGCATTGGGTAACGCGAAGGAGTAAAATGTTAAGGTTTCTCCGAAGAGATTTAGGGAATATACTGTGATGGGTATTCCAAAGGTAACCAAGAGGGTTACTCCCTACGTAAGAATGTTATGAATGCCTCAAGTTACCTTTATGTCTTATTATTTGTATGATTTATTCATGATTTGATGAGGTATGTTAAAGTGCTTATGTTTTATGGGTAAAGTATGATTTCATTCTTATGTATATATTAACTTATGTTTCCTTTCCATATTTTTATGACCCATACGGAGCTTTTTATGCTCATCCCATGTTTTTTTTGAAATTTTTTTCACAAGTCAAGGGAAAGGTACATGATATGATGATAGTGTCAAGGAAGTGTCAAGAATGAATCCATGTTTTATTTTAAATATTTTTCCATTGATGGGAAAGAAGAATACTATCTTTATGTAACCATTTTGTTTATATGTGGAATGTAATGCATGTTTTATGATCTAATTCTCTAAAACTCTAAACCCGAAAAGATCCTCAATGTGTAATCTGGTAATAACTCAAGATTAAGTAAGGTTTAAGGCTGGGGCCTTATAAATAGGGTTACACTTCATGTAAATTCCTGATGTTTGTTTTTTAATAGGTATCACAACTAATTTCTCTTTTTTTCTCCCTCCATACTTACTTGATCTGGACCAAGAGTCATCCTTGGAAATTTTGGGATCCTCTAACCCCTCAAGACCTTTTCGTTTAGTGATTAAATGTTGTGATGATCACAGTGTGTCTTTTCGGGTAAGTGATATTTATGACTCTCCTTCTCTTTCAATATTCATTCCTTGCAGTTTGGTGGATCATCTTAAGTTTGATGCACCTAATCCCTATGATGTTGAATCTCATTTCTAGGTTGACTTGCTAGATATTTTTTTCCTTTGTTCTTATTGGTGGGTTTCATTGTGGTCATTGTGTTTCTTTGAGTAAGGTAGGTGGCTACATATTTAGTTTCAAATTACATAAATATTAATTACACGATTTAAATTCCGTTTGATTTAAAATTAAATTTCTTAAATTGAATAATTTTCATTCAACTGATTTATTAAAAACCCAATTCCAGTGAATTGGTGTTTTGGTACGTTTTGGCCTAAAATTTTAAAACCCTCAATTCAATTAAATTAGGGTGTATTTATGGAAATTGTGGTAATTAAAATTATTTAATTTAAATTGTGGATTTGATACAAAGTCTTCAAATTAAATCATTGAATTCAATTTTGAAAAATGGTTTTGATGTAAATTTGTGAAAACCCCCAATTCTAGTGAATTGGGGGATCATTATGAAATTTATGGAATCATTTTGAAAAATAAATTATTGAATTTAATTATAAAATTAGATTTTGAAATTTCCTTGAATTATTTTCAAATACCTATTTTTTGAAAATGGATTAATAAATAATTTTTATAGAAAACAAGTGGTTTCATAATTTTGAAAAGGTGTGTTTTTTATTAAAACCCCAATATGGGTTTTTAAGGGAAAATTAGAATATTGAAATTAAAAATGAGATTTAAATGTATTTTTAATAAACATAAAATAAATTGGACATCGTTGATTAGAACTAGAAAACATTCAAGCAATGATTATTTTTGTGTTATTTGGACAATACTTTATTATTTACAATGTTCTAAAACATCATATTAGCACGTCACTTTCCTTAGGTGATGTTGATGAGTACCCTTTTCCTTAGGCCCAAAGGGGCATATGTATAGACTTTCCATTTCACAGTGTTGGATCCCTATAGCCTTGAACTCTTGTATATATTTGGTACTTGAACATTTTTCTCGCTTTTTTGTGATTAAAATGTATATTTCATTGTTGTAAACTGTTTTACAAACCTTGAAAATTTATATAAACTATTTTATATAAATTTATTCATTTAATCCTATTTGTGAAAAGTTCCATTTGTATAAAGCACTATTTGTTTAAATGAAAATTCCATCATGTAAAATGTATTTCCATCACTTTAAATATGAATCATGCATTGATAATGTATTTACATCTTTTAAATTGTAAATCATGATTTGTTTAAATATGATTTTGTGAATACCAAACCTATTTATTTGAAAATTGAAATCACTTTATTAGTAAATTTAATATTCAAATCTTGTTATGGAATATTTGGTGAAATCCTACTGAGATTTGGCTCATACCCTACATATTCCATAAGGTGTTTTTATATTATCTCCTTTCTGGTTCGAGTAGTAGAAAAGGATATCTTAGAGATGGATCTATCTTTTGAAACTTGGACTTGGTGAGTTATGTATGAGTTGGGACTTGGTTAGTTTTCCTATTTTCGTGCAATCTTGTATTACTTGTGCTTGTTTATTTCTTTTTGAATTTTGGTACATTACTCTTAATGGAGTTTCTTCTTATATTCATATTGTATTGTTTCTTTTACTTTTTCAATTGTTAGTGGAAAGATATTATCCACTTCCTATTTGTATGATGCTAGGTGCTAGTCCCTGACCCATGGGGATAAAGAACACCCATCAGGGTACGTTAGCGTCGGCTTAGTTATCAGGTTACCAGGGTACCTGGGTTAGTTCTTGACATGAAATATATGACATAAATATGATACTGGAATAATAATGCAGATATAAACATATATCATTTTATTTTATTTTAAATATGATAAATAAATGGAAGTAGAGTTCATGCGTATTTATGGCATACCATCTCCATGAACGGTGAATTTAATTTCTTATCTCCCAATATTATAGATTATTATAAATAAATATTTAATGAATATATATATGATATTTACATAATGGTTTACATTTTAGAGATGATAAAATGATGATCTAAGTAATATGAACAACAAATAAAAAGTCAAAACATACTTGACAAACTAGGCAATTAGCCCTCTAAATAATGAAAAAAATGAAATATTAATATCATTATGGTTCTAGAATAATTTATTAACTTGTTTAAAACCCTTATACACGAGGTTAAAGGCTGTTCATCCAAAAGGAAATGAAAGGTAAGTGATTTAGTTTCAATTTTCATTCTTTGAGGCATACATTACTATTATCCACCTAATTTCTTATATATGGTGTATATAATTCCACTTGTAATTTTAATATCATGATTTTCTCATTATTCGCGATTTTTTTCATCTATGTGTATTTAAACTTAATGTTACCAAGTAGTAAAAAATCATAACCTAATTCCTTTTCATGGGGTAATATTACTTTCTCATTATTGTTGATATTATATGATTATGTATATAATGGTTTCGACGATATATTGATTTATTTACACTTTCATTTTGTGGATTTACATTTTCTATACATAATAAATTAATTGATTGAGTCTCACTTCAACGTTATGGTTTTTTTAAGGGTTTACTTCAAAATATCATTTCATTTGGAATTATTTTAACTTAAATTTCCATTAGATTAAATTTTTTAATCATTTTTTAATAAAGCAATCAATATTCATTTCCCCTATTTATTCATGATATTTTTCATATAATAGTATGATTTTTTCACTCTTTGGTACTCAAAATGTTTTAATTTTTTTTAAGAAAACCTTACTTCATTTCTCTCTTTAGTTGGAGAAACTATTTTCTTCTAAATACCCTATTTTCTAAAAAAAATTCAAAGATGTTTTTAACCATTAAAAAAATATTAAATAAAATTTTGACCCAATTTTTCTTTAACAAATTCTCTCAAAGTAATATTCTTTTCACTTTTCAAACAAGGAACATTTCTATCATTTTTACTATGGAAAAAATGTTCTTTTTACCTTGTGCAATATATACAAAATTACCGACCATCATTTATTTTAGAATTTCTTTATATCTTTAAATTTTCAATTTTCAAATAAAATTTTTTAAAAAGTTTTTTTCAAATAATTTTATTTTCAAAAAAATCAAAATAAAAACGATATTTTCCTCAAGATTTTTTTAAAATATCTTTTTATTGTAATTTTATTCATCATTGAAAAACACATTATTTTTAATCCACTTGGGATATTCTATTTTGATACCATCCATGTTCTTCCTCTAGATGGGTTTTTATTGATTTATCGAAGGATAGTTTTGAAATTCACTTCTTTGATTCATTTTTGAAATGTCATTGAAATAGTCACCCTCCTATGTTCATTGAGCATTATGTTTACCCTAAATATCCATTTAATTTTTCATAAATATGATTATTTTCTAGACTATTTAA
This sequence comes from Viscum album, assembly GCA_963277665.1. Taxonomy (NCBI): domain Eukaryota; kingdom Viridiplantae; phylum Streptophyta; class Magnoliopsida; order Santalales; family Viscaceae; genus Viscum; species Viscum album. The sequence goes on along the minus strand of OY728130.1, from coordinate 696,705,533 downwards.
CATTTTTACATCTTGTGTTTACTTTGACAGTTATTTTATTATTTAGGAAAATATTCATAAATTTGTATCCTTTATTCAATATGGATATTTGATAAGGAACTTTTTTAAGGAATTAAATTGATTATTTAGTATTTTAGGAATGATCTGGTGAGGTATAACATTGGTTGGGGAAAGTTTAAAGTAATCCCCTCAATGCATCGGTAGTCTCATGGGATGAAATCAGTTGGAGAAAAACCCTTTGAGTTTGTTTCCAAATCAGAGTAGTTTTAAACTATTTTTTGAAAGATCATGATAGTAGTATGATAACAAATCTTGTGAAAGGTCTTTATGGTAAAGGTACCATGTACCTGGGAAACAAAGTGTATAATAATTAAGAATTTCATTAATTTAGATTTAGTTATTATAATCCATAATATGTTTTAATCAATATTTTCAATGGATCCATTTATTTCTCAGTTCATTGATTAAATGGAATGTGTTTTTAGTTATTTACCTTTCTATATTATTTACTCACATCCTTATCAGTTATTGATTACATGGAATGTTGTATTAGTTATTTACCTTTCCATGTTGATTATACTCATTGATTTGTTATCTCTTCCATTGTACTTTCAATTAATGAGTATTTGAACTCACACTTATTATGTTTCTTTTCTCTTTGATTCCCTAAAGTGTACTAAAAAATATATGTAAGTATATTTTACACGGAATAAAGTGATTATCGTTGAAATAGAAAAAAATTTCTAATTTTTTATTTATTTATAATACAATATTTTTTTATGTATCTAGTTTACCAAGACTATTAAATTTTTCTGTCCTTTGGGATGAAATTTCCTAGAACCTTTTTCTAATATAATGATAGCATGACACTGACTCTGAGATTGTTTGGTTGGGTAACTAAAATTATTACATATATAAATCTCACTATTTTCTACTTTAATATTATATTTCTTTTTAAAAAATTTAAAGCATGCTTCTAAGAATGTATCATTACATATATTTGGAATGGTTACAATAGCATAGATTAAAAACTGAATGATTCATATTTAAAAATTTGATTTTACTTTTAAAAACCCTGGTAAAGTTAATAATAGTTTTCATTGCATATAAATATTATTTTATTAGGTTTTTTATATTTATACACTCTAAACTAATATGAATTAAATTTTCCAATCAAAAAGAAAGATATTTTATTCTAACTAAATTTATTTACATATATTATATGGTTTTATTGAAAGTATTTATTTTCAAATTTTAGAATTTAAATATTAAAAATAATTATTATTATTGAACACATCATATCAAATTTTTCTTATGGTTATTTTTTTAATTATTCAAAATATATTTATTTTTAATGAATAGTAAAAATGATGATTTATCTTGAAACTCATATTTTCATTTCAAGTATTTACAAAGTAAAACTATATTTGGGATTAGTTTTAAAATTTCATTACTTATTTTTTATTTAAAATTATACAATTATAGTAATTTTAATGAATTCTATATGAATATAGTGTAAAAACATTTCATACTTAGAAAGGAGTTATTTTGAAGAAAAAAATATTTTTTTTCTTTGTCTCTTATGGTTATAACTCTAAATTAAATACTGTCTCTTAAATTGATATAATATTTAAAAAACATATTCCATATTCTGAATCATGAGGTCAAAATTTTTTAAATAGGGACCTTTTATTTCCGTCCATTATGAATAGTAACCACAATAAAAATTTGTCACCTCAATAAGGGTAAATTAGTTAATTAAGGGTTAAAAATAATATGATAAAGACTAAAAATAACACTAAAACTTAAATTTAACTTATTTTATGAGTTTCATTCATCCATATCTATCTATTTATTAAATATATGGTCACTTATTCCCATTTTCTTTGATTTTTACCATTATAAAATCTTAATAAAATATAAATTAAAAATTGTCACTCTATTGATTCAAATATCTGTAAAGGATTGTGACATTGATAAAAAACTTTTCTTTGTTTGAAAATATTAATTTTAAATATAAATTTTCTTTATCATGGAAATTTATTTATGATTTTTAATGATGAAATTATTGACTTAAATATTTATGTAACACAAAAAGGGTATTTATTCAATTAATAGAAACATAAAATTAATGATTTTAAAAATATTGAAGTTAATTTAAATTTAAATAATTATTGTGTTATATAAATTTTATAAATGATTATAACTAATTATGGACTCTTCATAGTATTATATTCGAATTTATTTTTTTCATGTAGTTTTCAAAGTCAAATTTAATAAATTGTTCCAAAAATGATATTAATGATATTTTGTAATAAATAATATTTCACTAAATGACTTAAAATTCATAAAAATACTATATTTTTCACATTTTTTGTCATATGGTTTAAAATATAAACCATGTCCCTTTTATGGGACAAATTTCTTTTTATATTAACTATCTTAACCACTAATGCATATAAAACATTGTTATCACGGTAATCGTCAAAAGGGTTAATGGGGTTTAAAAAATATATGGGTAAAAACATAGTCCAAACATTTCTATTTTTTAATATAAGACATTATTTATACCCATCCAAAACCTATATTAAAAATAAATCATTTTGGATCCATTGTTTCATGAAAATTAATTTATATTAACAAAATATTTTAAGAAATTCTAAGAGTGTCCCTCCACTTGCTTATAAAAGGGCACTTCCTCCCCACTCTTCCTCGCACCATTTTATCACTCTAGTTCATAAAATACCTAAACAATTATAACTCTAAATTACCTTCCCAAATCATAGAGTACTTTTTATGATTATAAAACCCTATTTGGAAGGATTTTGATGTAAACCTAATGGGGTTGTCTGAAGAAGAGGTACCATCCATAAACTTGAATTTTTATTTTATTTATTATTCCACATAATTTAAATATTATTTAACCAATATTAAAAAAATATAATCATTATCCTCTACATAATTTTTTTGTATTATGTTAATTTTATAATTTTTGTTCATATCCAACCTCCGTGAAATGGGAATGGAATCCATCATTCATGTGTAAGACATACTACAACCTCACAAATCGATGTAATTTTTTTTCTATCACCAACTATCATGGATAGTCATAATTATATATTTTATTTATATATTTTATTTTCATGACATATTAATCATTATTTAAAGATAATATATCACCCATTTTTTTAAAATTCCATTCACTAGAAAATGATAACATTGTTTGTCCGTACATGTGGACTACCTCTTCCATGAAGTGGTGTGATAAATTTTTCATTACCACATCACATGGAGAATATATATATATAAGATTATCTAAAGAATTAATTTGTTATTTTTTATATATTTATCTATTTTATAGATAAAATAATACTTACCTTCATTCCATCATGATCTTTGAAGAATGGAAACATTACTCATTTGTACATACGGCTTACCATCTCAATGGTTGTAACATAATGGCTTTTCATAACCATATTTTATGGTTAGTTTTAAAATTATAATCTATGTATAAAAATGATAATTATTTATTTTTTATTATTCTGTATATAATGAAATATTAAATTCTTTACGATATTCTGCTTACCGATGTTATTTTGGAATTATGAACTGAATATCGTCAAGACATCTAAAGTGAGATTAATTTATTAAAAAATTAAATATAGTATGGTAAAAAATAAAATAAAAGGAATAATAAACTTTAAAAAGGTTTTTAATAATGTGAATAATTAACATATTATTATTATTCAATAATATAAATAATGTTTTAGAATAGTCATACTTGAGGTAAGGGATGATTTTCTTTAAAATTCTCATTTTAAATGTTTTAAATATTCAATTTATAAATATTTATCTTCCATGACAATAATATTAAAATAATTTCATATATTTATTTATAAAGAATTATAAGTTAAATTTTATATATATATTTAAAATATTTTCAAAAGTGATCTCTTAATGGAACGTTTTGAATTTCATTATAAAAGACAAAAGTAATGTTTTATTTTAACGTATATGGCATCCACGGCTTTTACCATTGTCATAACTATTTGTTGATATTTGGACTCCTTTAAAAGATTTCAGGTTTTTTCAAATAAAAATCTTATTTACCTATTATAGGTATTTTGGTTATCAAAGTTTTTTCTAACAATGAAAGGGTGTTGTGGTATCTAAAAGTGTTTTTCTTATAATTTTGAAGGTGTTTTTAAAGGACTTTATGATGAATAGGTACAGATATAAACTTTTATCAATGATATTGTAATTTTGAATTATATATAAGAAATGGGTGAGATTGATGCAGCATATATTATGGTTTTAACCCCACTATTCTAACACCATGAGTTTTTATGAAATATCTTTTTTCAAATAATTTAGTTTATTTGATAGCTTGTGTTACACGCAACACCAAGTTTTAACTAATCTCGATATACTATTAATATTAGTATTTAAACATGGAATTTATAACCTTGTAATAAAACATGACAGTAAAAATACGAATAATCACATTTTAAATATTAATTTTAGTGGTTTTATATAAATAAAACATATTGATAAAATTGTATATAAGTTTTAGTAAAGTATTTATATGTTTTGAAAATATTATTTCCTCAAAAAAAATTATTTTATTGATTTTTGCAAATAAATAATAATATTAATTTTTCCAAATTTTAAAAAATTATTTGGAAAAATAGACTTCAATTTTAAATCTATAGGCCAAAATTATCTTTTAGTGAATTTTTGATATTTTTCTGAACAGATTAAGTTTTTGATGAATAATAAAAATATAATTATTGTTATTAAAAATCGCATTCCTCTTAGAGAATTTAAAAGTTAAATTTAATTTTAATATAGTTTTAAAATTAAAAATAGTAGAATTATATATTTATTAATCAATCTATGTCATTTGAATCAATTTTGTATTTAATTTTGATACTAAAACTTTCTTTGCTTTTGATGCTTTTCTCTTTGGAAACCCTCTTTTTCGTCGTGTCTACGAGATTAATCTTAAATTAAATTATACCACTTGGGTTATTTCAATTTTATAAAATGGATTCCATAATTTGAATCAGAATAAATTAAATTATATAATTAAGTTGAATTAATTTATGGTCATAAAAATTAATAAATACAATAAAAATAAATTACCATAATTAAGGTTAAAACAATTTTATGTATGTTACACGCGCTTGTGTTAGAATTAATTTTCAACACACATAGTATTTTTTTATAATAAAATATATTTTATATTTATAATAACTTCAGAAATATTATATAAAAATTTCCATATAATTTTTTTAAGGTATAAATTACCTAGGTAAATAAAAAGATAGAAGTTACTATGGTGAAAACATAAATGATAAAATTAGGTAAACATAAAGTCTAAGGAATAAAATGTTTAAAATATTGTTTTTTTGGTGGAATTTATTACTGATCATATAATCCTTAAACATAATTATTTATCAATTTTGGTGACACTTGGGGTGAGAGTGGATTCCCATTATTGAATAGTTTTTAATATTTACAAAAAATTTCACTCCTCAATTTTAAAAGGGGACCTCCTCCCAGTACTTATTCACACTAAATAAGAAATTTTTCTCTACAAAAATGTATCCCCAAAATCCTTATACATGTTTTAGATCTGATGGTCCACCAAAAAGACTAATCCAGGTATCCTTAATAAGAGATCCAAATGTAGTTGTTATAAGGGAAGGTAATTACCTTTAATAAGATCTATCTTTTTAATACTTCTCTTAATACCTTCGTTAACATCCTAATAACTCCAAGCTAATAATACAAGTATATAAAATATGGTGATATGTTATTATGTTGATGGAATAAACTATACCCATCTCCTCTTCCATAAAATGGAAAATGGAATCATAGATCGTGTGTACGGTGGACTATAGCCTCAAGAAATGATGCAATTTATTTTCCATCAGCAACTATCACAGCTAGAAATAATTTTGTTTGTAATGTTTATATATGATATTTATGATATTATTATTGTAACATCCCAAGTAAGTAATGAATAATAGATATTTTTATCTATTCCTATTAATGAATTAGATAGTGTTTTAGAGGCTTAAAGTGAAAATAAATCCAATCTTAAGCATGGAATACACTAATATTCTTAAAAGATTGTTTTACTGCATTTTTATGGAAAACCATTTTTAAATCTATCTTTTGAAAATTTTATAAGCTATGTTTTTCAAAATAAACTTATTCTTTATGATTTGGACATCAAAATTTACTTTGTGTGAATTTTTGGTATTTTTCCGATAAAGTTCATTTTTTAATAAATAGTGAAAAATGTTGTATTTTAATTCAAAACTGCTTTTTAATCTAATTTATTTATATGATTAGATTATATTTTGAATTGGTTTTAAAGTTAAATTAGAATATATTTTTACCATTTAATTCAATAGTGGTCATTGGAATTAATTTCACTTTGAAATTGGACTTAAACTAGTGTCAATCTTTTGATACTTATTGTTTCATAAAAACACGCTATTTGCTCTGACAGCGGGATTAATGATTAAATTAATTAATGTAACTTATATGTTTGTAATTTTGTTAAATAGACATCATTTTTGAATTCGGAATATCAAATATAGCTTAGGGTGAAGTTTTGGTATTTTTCTAAAAAACTTCAATTTTTTTATGAATAGTGAAACCACTAAGTGGTAGTTAAAGAAACTAATTTTTCGTTTAAATGAAACTTTGCCACTTCTGTGATTTGATTTTCAGAAATCTAACATACATGGTTTTCATTAAGAAGTAAAATTTGGTTCAATGAGATTAAAATAATTTTTTGGTAAATAGTAACTTTTAAGTTCTTAATCGCGATTAGAGGTAATTAGTGTAGTTTAAGGTAAAAAATAATGTTTTAATAATATGAGATAAGCTTGACACATATCCTACCCTCATTGGATGTGTCATGGCCGACCAAGAAAATCCATGGGTCAACTTGGGGACCCCATGGAGCCACTTTGTTTGGGAAATGACATAAATAACTTTTTATTTAATGTAAAAGTAAAAATAACACAAACATGAGATGTTTTACTAAAACAATTTTTACATGGGGTTATACAAGACATATTTTTGACTATAAATATTCATTAGAAATCTAAAAATATTTCCTATTTCATGATTTGTTTTTTAATTTTTAGACTTTAAATATATTAAATAATTTATGACATCATGATGATGCAGCGATTACCTCATTAATAAAGGATTTAAATAAAATGAAATGATAATGTAAAATCTATGACCTACACATGTCCAAAACCTATTGGATGGGTGGATTTCAAACCCTTATCACCTTAACCTATAATTATATCAATGTGGGACCTTTTGAATCCGAAACTCATTTTAGAATAAAGTACTATTTCCTTACTTCCCAAGAGTGCCCCTCCTCTCCTCTTATAAAAGGCCCCCACCTCTACCACATTACCCACACTTCCAAAGCCTTTGACTCGGACAACCCCTACCCATTTTGTCTCTCAACTTCCCTCTCTTACTCCTTGAATCCTCACTTTGGGCAGAAGTCTTCCTAAGGAAGCTTTTGAGCTCAAACGAAAGGGATTTACCCGATTTTAAGGTAATGTCTTCACTTGAGTCCTTTTGTTTTATTTTTCTTCTCCAACCCCCTAAACTCTTTTTATTCATTTCTTTTGTATCAAATCCAGTATCTTAAATATACTAGGATGTTGTTATAAAAAGTATTCGAGCTACACCTACACACACCTACATCTAATGGTTAAAGAACATACTGTTTCCGTGGATGGTGAATTTCTGCCTCCCGAAACGATGATTGTTCAACATTCTTTTAACACCTTCAAAGGTGGCCATTAAGATGAAACTATATATATATATATGATATATAATATGTTTATGTTTTCCTTAAGCTTCTGTATTTTTCATTTTGGGCATACCTTTATGTTTTCCATTATGGGTAAACGCGATATCTTCATTTAAGGAAGTGCGGTCTACCGCCCCCTCAAAGTGATTTGATTCGTTAATACCATATGTGGGACGTATAAAGGATGAAGTTATGATATTATATATGATATTACACTGGAATTATAATATACCTTTATATCATTATGATTCCATTCTATAAAATACGAAATAGAAATGAAAGTAGCGTTCATGTGTACGTACGGCTTACCGTCTCCATGAACGGTGCATTTCATTTCTTACCTCTAAATGATTATGTAATATTATAAATGCATGTATATATTGAACATATATGATATATATGATATATAAATCATGATTATAATTCTGGATATAATGGATACTTGAACAACTTGTAATTATAAAGGGTTTATTTTTGACTCAAGTACCAATGATCTTTAAAATGACCGTTATTAACTTAAATAATTACATAGTGTTCATGACATGGAAATAAGTGATATAAAAAGAATAATGAACTTTAAAAAGGTTCTTAAACAAGTAGAAATTAACTCAAGTTTATTATTCAGAAGATTAAAGAACGACCGAGTCAAGTCGGACCCAAGGTATGGGACTTCGTCTCAATCTCCTTTCATTGAGGCATATTTTGTTTTATACACAACCTTATTTTATACGGTGTATAAACCCCTTTGAATTTTACGTTTATCCAAAAGGAATCTTTTTTATACGAAGCATTTTACTAAACGACAAAAGGGAATGTTTTTGTCGTACGTATGCAGCGACAACGACTTCTCCGCCGCCGTGACCGTTATTTGAGTTTCGGCTTCCTCTACAAGCCATACCTTTTTTTTAAAAGAAAAATAAATACCATGTTTTAATTTTATTTTATTTTATTATTGAAAATGGTTTTCATAATGTTTTTATATCAATGTGTTGTATTGATATCTTGTGATTGAAAGGTGGAAATGTTATGTTTCCTTTATGCATGTTTTATGTGATACGATTATGTTGAGGTTCTTGGGCCTTATTATGAAGACGGGTGGTTCCATCATAAACTAAGGGCGGGTGAGACCGATATAGCTCTCCAATGCGTTGGGTAACGCAAAGGAGTGAAACCTTAAGGTTTCTCCGAAGAGATTTAGGGAATATAATGTGATGGGTATTCCAAATGTAACCAAGAGGGTTACTCCCTACGTAATAATGTTATGAATGCCTCAAGTTACCTTTATGTCTTATTATTTGTATGATTTATTCATGATTTGATGAGGTATGTTAAAGTGCTTATGTTTTATGTTTAAATTATGATTTCATTCTTATGTATATATGAACTTATGTTTCCTTTCCATATTTTTATGACCCATACTGAGCTTTTTATGCTCATCCCATGTTTTTTTTTTGAAATGTTTTTCACAGGTCAAGGGGAAGGTACATGATATGATGATAGTGTCAAGAATGAATCCATGTTTTATTTTAAATATGTTTCCATTGATGGGAAAAAAGAATACTATCTTTATGTAACCACTTTATTTATATGTGGAATGTAATGCATGTTTTATGTTCTAATTCTCTAAAACACTAAACCTGAAAAGATCCTCAATGTGTAATCTTGTAATAACTCAAGATTAAGTAAGGTTTAAGGTCGGGGCCTTATAGTTGGTATCATAGGATGGTTTAGATAACTTTAGGATTTAGAATTCTATTAAATGATTATCCAAAAATATTTTTTTAATGGTCAAATTGAAATGATATAGAATTTAAAGATTACCATGTTGCTTCATCTGAGACATGTTTGTTTAGAATGGTTTTCTGTAGAGGAAACAGGGAAGCAGTGCTAGGAAGGCATACAGAAGGAAATAACCTTCCGAATCAGCATCCTGAGATGATCGGAATTGGAACTGAACAGTTTGTTGCAGTAATGGCGCAGTTGACTCAAGCGATAAATGGAGGTGGTATCCATGCACGAGATCATCCAGATCAACCGTAGAAGAACATATCGGTGGTGGAACATTTCATGAGGAAACATCCCCCATCATTCAGAGGATCATCTGACCATGTGCTAGCTGAAGGGTGGATTAAAGCACTGGAGAAGATTTTCGATGTCATGGGGTGTTCAGACAATCAAAAGGTTAGTCTTGATATTTACCATTTGGGGGGTGCGGCAGATCAGTGGTGGTCGATGGTTAAAAATATCAGGGACGCCGATGAGATTGATGCTCTTGACTGGGATGAATTCAAAGGTATGTTTCTTGAGAAGTATTTTCCTAAGGCTGTTCGACTTAGGATGGAAAATCAATTCTGGGAATTGAGGCAATAGGAAGACTCAGTGGCTGCCTATGAAGAGAGGTTCACTCGATTGGAAAGGTATGCTCCAAATTTTTTCTGAGACCTTGATAGTAAAATCAATCGTTTTTACTCAGGATTAAAGCCAAAATATCGAAGGGCATTAGCTTCTCCTGAGTTTAAAAGTTATGAAAATCTTGTTCGATGTGCTGAGAATGTGGAAATGGAGTTTTCCAATGACCAAGTGTTCTATAACAACTAGCAGAAGAAGAGACTGAGGTGGTAAGAGAAAGGGAAGAATTCTTCAAAAAAGTCTGATGGTAAGAAAACTAAGTTTCCAGTTTGGGATAAATGTGGCAATAGGCATGCTGGGGAATGTCTTCTGAATTCTAGAAAGTGCTACCGATGTGGTAAGATGGGACATAGGGCATGTGATTGCACTGAAAAAAGATCAAGGTGATGGTAAGTCCAAATGTTATTTACATTTAGTGAAATGATTTAAGTGCAATGAGATGGGTCACTATGCAAATGAGTGTCTGAAAAAGAGCTCGAGTGATGTGAAGCAGTTAGACTACAAGCAAAAAGGGGTGGTGAAATCCTTTACAACTACTTCAGCAGATGTCGGGCCATCAAATGAAGTTGTATCAGGTACTTTGTTTGTTTTTTCAGATTATGCCAGTGTGTTGTTTGATTCGGGGTCTACACATTATTTCATCTCTAAAACCTTTTCTAGTAAAATGGGAATACCATCTCAAGAAATGACTCCTGAACTTTTGGTAAAAATACCTGGGGGAAATGTTGAGACAAAAAGAATTTATAAGTATCTTCCTATCCTTATCTGTGGAAAGAACCTACTTGAAAACCTTATTGTTCTACCTTTAGTAGAGTTTGATGTTATCCAAGGTATGGATTGGCTCTCTATTTACCATTCTAATATTGACTGTAGAGCTAAAGAAGTTTCTTTTTAGAAAGACTTTCAGTTTGTGTTCAAGAATGAACCCTTACTGTTGATAACTTATCAAGAGGCCGAGAAACTTGTAAAAGATAGAAATGAATGTTACCTTGCACATATTTTTGAAAACAAGGGAACTGTTCAGATTAATGATGTGCCAGTGGTAAATGAGTATCCTGATGTTTTTCCTGATGAGTTGCCTAGAATAATACTAGATAGGGAAGTTAAATTTACTGTTGACTTAGTTCCTGATGCTAAGCCAATTTCGAAACCCCCTTATCGAATGGCTCAAATTGAAATTTTAGAATTGAAGGAGAAATTGCAAGATTTATTAGAGAAAGGTTTCATTCAACCTAGCACGTCACCATGGGGTGCTCCTGTTTTATTTGTTAAAAATAAAGATGGTTCTATGATACTTTGCATTGATTATAGATCCTTGAATAACATCACTATTAAGAACAAATATCCTTTTCCTTATATCGATGATTTGTTTGATCAGCTCCAGGGAGCTCAGTATTTATCAAATATTGACCTGAGATCGGTGTACCATCAGCTGAAGGTAAAGGAAGCAGATGTTCCGAAGACTGCGTTTCGTACAAGATATGGCCATTATGAATTTGTAGTAATGCCTTTTGGGCTAACCAATGCACCTGCTGTATTCATGGACTTAATGAATAGAATTTTCCATGAGTTCTTGGATAAGTTTTTGGTGGTTTTCATTAATGATATTTTGGTGTTTTCTAAAAGTAAATAGGAGAATGAAAGACATTTAAGGGTTATTTTGCAAACCTTAAAATAAAAGAAATTGTATGGGAAATTCAGAAAGTGTGAGTTTTGGTTTCAAAAAATTTCTTTCCTTGGTCACATTGTTTCTAAAGATGGGATAACTGTTGATCCTGCAAAAACAAAGGTTTTTGAATTATGGCCAAGACCCACAAATGTAACAGAGATTCGTAGTTTCCTTAGTTTGGCAGGCTCTTACCAAAGGATTGTTAGAAATTTTTCATGGTTATCTAGTACAATGACTAAGCTAACTCGGAAGGGTGTTAAGTTTATCTGGACAAAAGACTGTGATGATTGTTTTTAGGAACTGAAAAGAAGATTGGTGAATGCTCCGGTTTTGGCACTACCCTCAAGGAATGGTGAGTTTGTTATATACAGAGATGCTTCATTGAAAGGACTTGGTTGCATCCTAATGCAGAATGATCAGGTAATTGCTTATGATTCATGACAGTTGAAAACTCATGAGGTAAATTACCCTACACATGATTTGGAATTAGCTGCTGTTGTTTTCTCTTTAAAAATTTGGAGGCATCATTTGTATGGAGTAAAGTGTGAAATATATACTGATCACAAAAGTTTAAAGTATATATTCACTGAGAAATAGTTAAACATGAGACAGAAGAGATGGCTGGAATTAATCAAGGATTATGATTGTACAATTCATTACCATCCGAGAAAAGAAATTAAAGTGGCTAATGCTTTGAGTCAAAAAATTAATACTTCATTAGCAATGTTGCTGTTGGAAAGTGATCCTTTGGTTAAGGATTTGATGAACTTTGGCATAGAATTTGTTGGTGCAGGATGTTCTTCTATTTTGTTTCAGGTATCAGTGAAATCTTCTCTATCAGACAGAATCAAGCAAGCACAGAAGCAAGACCGTGAGTTGCATAAAAAGGTAGAGCTGGTTCAGAAAGGTAAGTTTCCTGAATTCAACACTGATAATGATTGTGTTTTGTGATTTGGGAAGAGATTGTGAGTGCCTTGTGATTCACAGTTGAAGAGAGAGTTGTTATGTGAAGCTCATAGGTCTCCGTTTTCAGTTCATCCTGGCAGTACAAAGATGTACAGAGATCTGCGAGAGTATTACTCGTGGGATGGAATGAAAAGAGATATTGCTGATTTTACTGTGAAGTGTTTGACTTGTCAATAGGTTAAAGCAGAGCGGCAGTTACCGAAAGAGATGCTTCAGCCTTTACCAGTGCCAGAGTGGAAATGGGAGAATATATCCATGGACTTCATTGTGGGATTGCCGAAGACCCCTCGAGGTAATAATGCAATCTGGGATATTGTTGATCTCTTGACTAAATCTACTCATTTCCTTGATATATGAGATACTTTTTCCCTATATCAACTTTCCCATTTGTATCTTAAAGAGATAGTCAGGTTACATGGATTTCCTCTCTCCATTGTATCTAACTGTGATCCCAGGTTCACTTCTAAATTTTGGAAAGGCCTTCAGAAGTCGTTGGGTACTGAATTAAATTTTAGTACAGCTTTTCATCCTCAATCAGATGGGCAGTCAGAAGGAACAATTCAGACGTTAGAGGATATGCTACGAGCTTGTTCGATGGATTATCAGGGAAGTTGGGACCAACATCTTTCTTTGGTTGAATTTTCATATAATAACAGTTTTCATTCCAGTATACAGATGGCACCATTTCAGGCATTATATGGGAAGCGGTGTCGAACTCCAGCTTTCTGGGATGAAGTGGGTGAAAGAAAGTTGATGGGACCAGAATTGGTAGAAGATTTGGCAGAAAACGTTCAGCTGATATAGAAACACATGAGAACAGCTCAGAGCAGGCAGAAGAGTTATGCGGACAACAGGAGGAAGGATCTATCTTTTGAGGTTGGTGATCATGTTTTTCTCAAAGTCTCACCATGGAAAAGTGTGATGCGATTTGGTAAGAAAGGAAAGCTGAGTCCAAGGTTAATTGGACCATATAAAATTCTAGAGAGAGTTGGATCAGTTGCTTGCCGAGTGGCTTTACCTCCGAGTTTATCTTAGGTACGCAATGTTTTTCATGTTTCGATGTTGAGAAAGTGTATTCCAGATCCATCTCATGTTTTGAGTCCAGAGGTAGTTCAGCTAGATGAGAACCTATATTATGAGGAACAACCGGTCCAAATTCTTGACCACAGGGAGCAAGTGTAACGGAATAAGGTGATTAATCAGGTAAAGGTTTTGTGGAAAAACCACATGATGGAAGAGGCAACATGGGAATCTGAAAATGCATTGAGGGATAAGTACCCTCATTTATTCGATAAGTAAATAAATTGCGGGGACGCAATTTTCTAAAGGGGGGACGGATGTAACATCCCAAGTAATTAATTAATAATTTATATTTTTATCTATGCCAATTAATGAATTAGATAGAGTTTTAGAGGCTTAAAATGAAAATAAATCCAATCTTAAGCATGGAATACACTAATATTTTTAAAAGAGTGTGTTACTGCCTTTTAATAGAAAAACATTTTTAAATCTATCTTTTGACAATATTATAAGATATTTTTGTCAAAATAAACTTATTATTTATGATTGGGACATCAAAATTTACTTTGTGTGAATTTTTGGTATTTTTCCGATAAAGTTCATTTTTTAAGGAATAGTGAAAAATGTTGTATTTTAATTCAAAACTGCTTTTTAATCTAATTTATTTATATGATTAGATTATATTTTTAATTGGTTTTGAATTGAAATTAGAATATATTTTTACCATTTAATCCAATAGTGGTCATTGGAATTAGTTTCACTTTGAAATTGGACTTAAACTAGTGTTAATCTTTTGATACTTATTGTTTCATAAAAACACGTTATTTGCTCTGACAGCAGGAATTAATTATTAAATTAATTAATGTAACTTATATATTTGTAATTTTGTAAAATAGACATCATTTTTGAATTCTGAATATCAAATATAGCTTAGGGTGATGTTTTGGTATTTTTCTTAAAAACTTCGATTTTTTTATGAATAGTGAAACCACTAAATGGTAGTTAAAGAAACTGATTTTTCGTTTAAATGAAACTTGGCCACTTCTGTGATTTGATTTTCAAAAATCCGACATACATGGTTGTTATTAAGAAGTAAAATGTGGTTCAATGAGGTTAAAATAATTTTTTGGTGAATAGTAACTTTTAAGTTCTTAATCGCGATTAGAGGTAATTAGTGTAGTTTAGAGGGAAAATAATGTTTTAATAATATGAGATGAGCTTGACACATGTCCTACCCTCATTGGATGTGTCATGGCCGACCAAGAAAATCCATGGGTCACCTTGGGGACCCCATGGAGCCACTTTGGTTGGGAAATGACATAAATAAATTTTTATTTAATGTAAAAGTAAAAATAACACAAACATAAGATCTTTTACTAAAACAATTTTTACATGGGGTTATACAAGTCAGATGTTTGACTATAAATATTCATTAGAAAACTAAAAATATTTCATACATCATGATAGTTTTTTTATAATTTTTAGACTATAAATATATTAAAGTATTTATGACATCATGATGATGCAGTGATTACCTCATTAATAAAGGATTTAAATAAAATGAAATGATAATGTAAAATCTATGCCCTACACATGTCCAAAACCTATTGGATCGGTGGAATTCGAACCCTTATCACCTTACCCTCGAATTATATCAATGTGGGACCTTTTTAATCCGAAACACATTTTAGAATAAAGTAACATTTCCTTACTTTCCAAGAGTGCCCCTCCTCTCCTCTTATAAAAGGCCCCCACCTCTACCACCTTACCCACACTTCCAAAGCCTTTGGATTGGCCAAAACCTGCCCATTTTGTCTCTCCACTTCCCTCTCTTACTCCTTGAAGCCTCACTTTGGGAATAAGTCTTCCCAAGGAAGCCTTTGAGCTCAAACCAAAGGGAGTTACCCGATTTTAAGGTAATGTCTTCACTTGAGTCCTTTTGTTTTATTTTGCTTCTCCAACACCCTAAACTATTTTTATTCATTTATTTTGTGAAAACTCCAGTATCTTCAATATACTATGATGTTTTTATAAGAAGGATTCGAGCTACACCTACATCTAATGGTTAAAGAACATACTGTTTCCGTGGATG
This sequence comes from Viscum album, assembly GCA_963277665.1. NCBI lineage: Eukaryota > Viridiplantae > Streptophyta > Magnoliopsida > Santalales > Viscaceae > Viscum > Viscum album. The sequence continues at coordinate 696,689,516 of OY728130.1, read as the reverse complement.
GTGAATTTCTGCTTCCCGAAACGATGATTGTTCAATATTCGTTTAACACCTTAAAAGGTGGACATTAAGATGACACTATATTTATATATTATATATAATATGTTTATTTTTCCCTTAGGCTTCTGTATTTTTCATTTTGGGCATACCTTTATGGTTTCCATTATGGGTAAACGCGATATCTTCATTTAAGGAAGTGCGGACTACCGCCCCCTCAAAGTGATTTGACTCGTTAATACCATATGTGGGACGTATAAAGGATGAAGTTATGATATTATATATGATATTACACTGGAATTATAATATAACTTTATATCATTATGATTCCATTCTATAAAATACTAAATAGAAATGAAAGTAGCGTTCATGCCACTACTGGAAAAGTAGGCTATACCAACGGTTTAAAACCGTTGGTATCGACTATACAAATGGTTTTCCAAACCATTGTCTAGTAAGTCGTGAGGAAATCCCTATACCAACAGTTGCACTTAAACCGTTGGTATAGGTGTTCCAAAATTCTGGAAAATTCTATACCAACAGTTCTGAACTGTTGGTATAAGCTTTCCAGAATTCTGGAAAAACGTATACCAACGGTTCAGAACCGTTGGTATATCTTTTCCAGAATTCTGCAGAAAAAGATATCCCAGTGGTTTAGAACCGTTGGTATAAGATTTCTAGAATTCTGGAAAAAGCTATACCAATGGTTCTGAACTGTTGGTATAAGCTTTCCAAAATTCTGGAAAAGGATATACCAACGGTTCTAAACCGTTGGGATAGCTTTTTTCTGGAAAATCTTATACCAACGGTTCTGAACAGTTGGTATAGCCTTTTCCAGAATTCTGGAAAAAGATATACCAACGGTTCTGAACCATTGGTATAACCTTTACCAGAGCTGTTGCACAGCAGCCCACCAGAAGCCCTCCAGTAGCCCTACCATCCACCTCCATAAAAAAAACATTGCACAATAGCCCTCAATATACCCTACACTATACACCTGTATAAAAATTATCACAAAAACCACATACATATTTTAAATAGTATAAAAAACACCGAAAATATCCCAAAAAACACATATGACAACAATAATCCGGTGGTAATTCACCTCACCCATGCACAACCCCCCAACCAGCACACCTCCCCATCAAATTCTAATAGGCAGAATAGTTTGATAAATATCTATTAGAGTTGAATAATAATTTCAAATTGGCTAAAATCCCTTTTTTTGTGATCCTAGGTTTGGGTATGTAATGATTTGTGATGAATTTTGCATTGAACTTATATTTTTTATAATATATGGTGAAAATTTATTTTCTTAGGAGTCTCGTCACCTATGACCCCATTAGTAAAACTACTCAACTCATGAAAAATAGTTTGCGACTATCGTTGATGAGTGTAAATTTCAGTTGTATTCACTTAAAATGATTTCCTTTTGAAATAAAAGAGAGACTTTGAGTGGTGTTGTCCACACTACACCTCGGATTGAGGCGGAGTTGACTCGTACACGTCACAAATGACCCATGGATCATTTTCCTAAAGTATCAACACAATCCGAATGTGTTTGGTTGGTTTCCCGTATGCCAGTTGTTTTTACATAAAAGCGTATCCATTTTAAACAAAAGAAATACACTTTGAGTGATACCAACCACACCATGCCTCGGATTGAGGTAGGGTTGACTCGTACACATCACAAATGACCCATAGATCCTTGTCCTAAAGTATCAACAGTATCTAAATGTGTTTGGTCCATTTTCCGTATGTCAGTTGTTGTTTTTACTTAAACTGTTGTCCATTTCAAAAAATAGTTAGACACGTTGAGTGGTTCCACCCACACCTCGCCTCTGATTGAGGCAGGGTTGATTCCTACACGTCACAAATGACCCATGGATCGTTGTCCTAAAGTTTCAACAGAATCCGAATGCATTTGGTCGGTTTTCTGTATGTGGTTTTTTTACTTAAAAGCGCATCCATTTTTAACAAAAGAAAGACATTTTGAGTGGTACCGGCCACACCGGCCCTCGGATTGAGGTGGGGTTGACTCCTACATGTCACAAATGACCCATGGATACATGTCCTTAAGTATCAACAGTATCTGAATGCCTTTGGTCTATTTTCCGTATGGTAGTTGTTTTTTTAACTTAAACTGTTCTCCATTTCAAAGAAAAGTGACACACTTTGAGTGGTGTCGGCCACACTGGCCCTCGAATTGAGGCAGTATTGACTCGTACACGTCACATATGACACATAGATCGTTTTCCTAAAGTTTCAAAAGAATCTGAATACCTTTGGTCGGTTTTCCGTATGTTAGTTGTTGTTTTAACTTAAACTGTTTTCCATTTCAAAGAAAAGTTAGACACTTTGAGTGGTGTCGGCCGCACCACGCCTCGGATTGTGGCGGAGTTGACTCGTACAAGTCAAAAATGACACATGGATCGTTGTCCTACAGTTTCAACAGAATCCGAATGGGTTTGGTCAGTTTTCCATATGTCAGTTGTTGTTTTTACTTAAACTATTGTCCATTTCAAAGAAAAGTTAGACACTTTGAGTAGTGTCGGCCACACCGCGCCTCGGATTGAGGCGGGGTTGACTCGTACACGTCAAAAATGACCCACGGATACATTTCCTAATGTATCAACAGTATCTGAATTCCTTTGTTCCGTTTTCCGTATGTGGTTTTTTTTTTACTTAAAAGAGCATCCATTTTAAACAAAAGAAAGACACTTTGAGTGGTACCGGCCACAACGGCCCTCAGATTGAGGCGGGGTTGACTCTTACACATCACATTTGATCCATGGATCGTTTTCCTATAGTTTAAACAGAATCTGAATGCGTTTGATCTATTTTCCGTATGCCAGTTGTTGTTTTCACTTAAAATCCTGTCCATTTCAAATAAAAGTTAGACACTTTGAGTGGTGCCGGCCACACCGCGCCTCGGATTGAGGCGGGGTTGACTCCTACATGCCACAAATGACCCATGGATACATGTCCTAAAGTATCAACAGTGTCTGAATGCCTTTGGTCCGTTTTCCATATGTGGTTTTTTTTACTTAAAAGCGCATCCATTTTAAACAAAAGAAAGACACTTTGAGTGGTACCGGCCACACCGGCCCTCGTATTGAGGCGGGGTTAACTCGTACACATCACATATGACCCATGGATCGTTTTCCTATAGTTTAAACAGAATCTGAATGCGTTTGGTCTGTTTTCCATATGCCAGTTGTTTTCAATTAAAATCCTGTCCATTTCAAATAAAAGTTAGACACTTTGAGTGGTGCCGGCCACACCGCGCCTCGGATTGAGGCGGGGTTCACTTATACACGTCACATATGACCCATGGATAAATGTCCTAAAGTATCAACAGTATCCGAATGTGTTTGGTCCATTTTCCGTATGTGGTTTTTTACTTAAAAGTGCATACATTTTAAACAAAAGAAAGACACTTTGAGTGGTACCGGCCACACCGGCCCTCGGATTGAGGCGGGGTTGACTCGTACACGTCACATATGATCCATGGATCGTTTTCCTATAGTTTAAATACAATCCGAATGTGTTTGGTCTGTTTTCCGTATGCCAGTTGTTGTTTTCACTTAAAATCCTGTCCATTTCAAATAAAAGTTAGACACTTTGAGTGGTGACAGCCACTACTTCAAAGCACATTTTCCATATCATTTTCCACATGCATAAACATGAAATACATGGCTAACTAAGAAATCTAAGTAAAAAAAATAGAAAAATGAGTATCACAGTACCAAGGAATACTAAAGGTCTACGTAGTAGACTAATCATACAATAAGAATCAAGTGCAAAAAACAGAATCTGAATGCAACGTCCCTATGAAGCAGAGGAAAACCCCAAAGTGGAAAACCACGTTCAAAAATAAATAGTTATACAGAATTCAAAAATGTAATGGATCAATCTTCCTCTAATCACCATCACCATCACCATTATCATCAACAGCCTCATCCTCGCAGCCATCTCTGTCCTCGTCGTCATCCTCGTCATCGTCCCCATGCTCATCGTCGGCCTCATCCTCGTCCTCGGCATCATCCTCGCCCTCGACCCCATCCTCACCCTCGGCCCTATCCTCGCCCTTGTCCACATCCTCATCCTCGCCCTCTTCCTCTTCAGAATCCTCATCATCACCAGGAACGTCATCATCTCGATCGCCAATAGAGCTGCCGCCTGGTGCATTGGATGATGCACCCATCGACGACATAAATGTCTGACAAGCCGCACTAGCCTCTAGTGGAAGTGATGAAGATAATGCTTTCATTAGTTTCATAAATTCTCTGTCTCTTGTTTGAACTTGTACTTCCAACTCTGTGACCCTTTTATCAGACTATCTTGGATGCTCCTTGACCTGTTCCAACTTGGTGGTACTAGAATGGATACCTGGAGATGACTGATACCTCGTCGGGACTATATTCTTACCAGGTCGGCAGCGTACTCGACCAGAGTGCTCATCTCCCAAAACCTGATATAAATGATCGTGTGCCCCAAAATTGTCAGGCTCCTGGGAATCAAGAGCCTCTAAAGCAGCCTGTAAAAATATTAATAGATTATTAAATTTCAAATTAGATATTAAGAATTGAAATAAACAAATTAAAACTTACAATCTTCTCTTGGGTCGGTTCATTTACCGCAGTTCCATCTTTTTTTCTTCTACTCGAGCAAAACAATTTTGCTCGAGGGATACATCCTTCAATATTCATTTTGTGCTTCTGTAATGACATTGAAACAATATAAAGTGAAAGTATAATCATATATTCATTATTCAATAAATCACATAATTTAAGTACGATCCACTAAAAAGGGAACGTCCTAAAGAAAAATTATAAACAACTATATCGTACCTGCTGCCTCTCATGATCTGACATAGTTGTGCCCCCCAAAGTGTGGAGGTACTGCTTTGAATCAATGTTTTTTTTGTTTTTTTCAGAAGATTCCTAAATAATGATTAATAATTAATAAGATTATATTAATGCAAAATATGAAAACTCTCATTTAAATAACTCAAATGAGATTAATACCTTAAATTTGGCAGTCGCCCAATGGGTAATAATTTGGCGATATTTCTCTATCAGGCAGTCATCCATGATAGGTAATGTCTCTAACTCCGTGACCACTCTATCACATCATCCAACATACAACTCATGCATATAAGCTCTCCAAATCTCTCCTAGCTCTTTTAAACACGCTGGTCATGCAACTTCGCCATCAGGGAAGTTAAACCGAAGGTGAAACCAAATTGATTAGTTCATTTAAATACAAAAATATACTGCATTAAATCCAGTAGATTGATTACCCATATTTGTGTCCACGCGTTATCCTTGACTTCAGGTGGCAGATGTCTCCAAGAGAGAGGGCTGACCGGAATGATATCGGAGTATTTGGCTAGCGTCGCCAAAAAACCCCGACATTACTGCCCAGATTTCTCAATCATTTGTCCATCAACATTGTATTCAACCATCAACTGTGTCTGGTGGTTCCATACCGCACGCAAGCGAGTACGCCCCCTCCCCCACCTCCTATCTATAGATGAATCTGTTATTAAAGAAAAATAATATCAATACAAGTTATAATAAAAATAAATTTTGGTATAAAAATTTGATAGAGTTATATAAATATACATGTGGTAGTCGGATCAATGGGTGCAGAAGCTGAAGGAATATCCTGTACAGGTGGAGTGTCCCTCAGTGTATGCTCCTTAGCCACATACTGTGTCATAGAAGGAGTCGAAGAAGGTGGAATATAATAGCCCGGAGATAATGAACCAAAAGCAAAAGATGATGGCATAGACATCTGGCCAGCTGGTAGTGTAAACATCAGAGGTCTAAATATCTTATATGTCCCTGAAGACACGCCAGGATCAAAATAGGGCGTAGAAGATACGTCTGTGGTAGTGGGTCGTCTAACTCTCGCCCCACGAGCCCTCATACCACCGGCCTCAGTACTGGGACTACTAGATGATCGTACATCTCTCACACCACCCCCCCCCCTCCTACCACCAACCTCTCTACTGGGAGCAATATCAGGCTCCTCATCAGATATCTGTCATCTAGGGGTGGATCCTGAAAAAAAGTTTGACAGAAAAGTAAACACATGATATTATAAGTTATTGAAATATTTATATTTGAAATAAAATACTCACAACATGGATGAGTGGAGGAAAACCCATCTGTACCATGCGGCGATTATTATCTGTCATCTTTTTCCGCCGCCTCTCTTCAATGGGTGTCATTTCCTGCAATGAAAACAAATATGGAAGTAATTAAAAACAGATAACTACTATGTAACCCAAAAAACAAAATATAGAAAAACCGTTATGATAAAAAGAACATAATGAAACAGAAGATTTATGGTGTTATGAAGGTAAGTACTAGGATACACACTCTGAATGATGTAGGTGAAACATGTAGGTGAGAACATGACTGTATGATTCTATATATTTCCCACCACAACTTCGGGTTCACAATCAACTCTGACAATTGAACTGTTGGGGTCATCATAAGTAATAAATGGATTTCTTCTAATTGTAGTAGGGATAGTTTCAACTTCATCATCACCATCATCAAAAACATGTCTGGGATTTACTTCAATAATTACACAGAATTTAGGATGACGATGATCTTTGACATAAAAAACTTGTTTCACCATTGATGCCAATACATATGGTTCATCGGTGGCAAGAGTGCGAGTCATGTTAATAACTCGAAATCCATAATCATCAATAAAGGTGCCTTGCCTCGTCATTGAATCAATCCATTGACATTTCATCATCGTGACTTGACCATGCGAGTAATAATCCAAAATTATTATTTTCTCTATGACACCATAAAAAGAAACATTTTCAGAACGAGGTCTAGTATCTGATGAACTGGCATAACAGTCTGTTGTGGAAGTTATCATAACACCATTATGCTGTCTTCTCATGTTTATTGCTCGTTCAGTGATAATAAATTTGTATCCATTGATTACAAGTGATTTACAAGCACGAACCATGGTATTAGGACCAAAATCCAAAGCTCTTATTTCCTCAGAAACAGAGTCTGTAGGCAAAATCGATACCTGAAATATAAATAAATATTAAACTTAATTAAATACTATTTTTATTTAGTTATTACAGAAATATTTTTACCTTCAATTTCAACCAAGCAGAAAACCCTTTGCTATGAAAAGTCTCCTTCTTTCTCAAAGATAAAGAACGATGCTTTCTATATATCAATTCTTTATGTTCCCTGTAGATAAAAATAATAATAGTTTAACAAATATTTAAAATTACAAGAGATAAGATAAGAGATACATGTACAATTAACTTACTTGATATACTCATAGAACAAATCACAATTGAACAACACTGTGCGAGGTGCCATCTCTCACTCTTCAAGGCTTAATGTTGTCAATGTATATGATACCAGAATTCCTCCTGTCTGAGGAAGTGATGGAAAACTAGGTTCAATTTTCCCATACTGTTCTTCTTCATTTCTCATTGGTCTATTTATTCTCGAAGTATGATCAGACAAATACATTGAGCAGAAATCCACACATTCTTGAGCCAAGTAACCGTTCACAATAGAACCTTCGGGATAATTCCTATTCCGAACATATGATTTCAATGTGCACATGTTTCTTTCAGTTGGATGCATCCAATGGAAAGCAACGGTTCCTCCAAGAATTATTTTGGTCAGAAGATGGACAGTCAGATGCAACATGCATGTAAAAATTATGGAGGGAATATTTTCTCTAACTCACACAAAATTAATGGTGTCTCTGCCAACAATTTTTGCACGAGGGATTTGGAAAACCTCTTAGCACAAAGATCTATAAACAAATAGCACAACTAAATAACTGAGACTCTAACATTATTGGACAAGAGATGACGGATTGCTATTGGAATCAACTCATGCAAAAGGACGTGATAATCATGAGTCTTCAAAGATTTCAACTTCAAATCTTTTCTGTTGACACATTTTGATATATTTCTTGAATAGCCATCAAGAACTTTAATAGTCTCTAGCACTTCTAGAAATTGATTTTTTTCAGCAGGAGTCATCACATAAGAAGCACATGGAACATGCCATTTATTTTCACTAATACAGATAGGATGAAATGTTGGTCGGATCCCCCAATCTACCAAGTCGCGCTGAGATCGTAAATCATCTTTTGTCTTCCCCTTGACATTTAGAAGAATCGAAAGCAACATTTCACATAAATTCTTTTCAATGTGCATTATGTATAAGCAATGACGTAACAAGTTGGTTGACCAATATGACATCTCAAAGAATATACTCTTCTTCTTCCAATTGTAACAGGTATCATTGGAAATATTTTTCCTCTTTCTATATTTCATTACACTCTTCCCAAATGAATAACTGAAATATTTCAATTCATTAAGCACATCAGTTGCAGACATACGCTGAAGTGGATCATCATTCTCCATGGTATTGTCAAATCTTCGACGATTGTTTCTATATGGATGGTTCATTGCCAAGAATCGTCAATGTCCCATAAAACTAAAACTACGATGATATTTCAGTCTTCTCGATCGAGTATTCTTCATACAAATAGGACACGAAAATTTTCCTTTTGTGCTCCATCCAGACATCATTTCATAAGCAGGAAACTCATTGATAGTCCACATAAGTGCAGCACGCATCTGAAATATGTCTTTCAAACATGCATCGTATGTGGGCACACCCACATCCCAAAGAAGTTTCAACTCTTTTATTAAAGGTTGCATGTATACATCTATATCATTGTCAGGATCAGAAGGGCCAGATATCAGTATACTCAAGAAAGTGTAAGGCTTTTTCATACACAACCAAGGGGGGAGGTTATAAATTTGTATGAAAACTGGCCATGTGTTGTGCGAAGTAAGCATCTGCCCAAATGGATTAAAACCTTCACATGAAAGACCCAGTCTCACATTACGCACGTCGGCTGCAAATTTAGGATATCGAGCATCAAATCTCTGCCATGCAAATCCATCTGCAGGGTGAACCAACTCTTCATTATTCTTTTTTCTCTCGGTGTCATGCCATCGCATTTTTACGGATATTTCATCAGACATGAAAAGGTTCTATAATTTGGGGATCAATGGAAAGTTCCACATTACTTTTTGTGGCACACGAGATGGTGTTCCATCATCTTTTGGCTTCCATCGGGAGGTTCCGCATTTTATACAATCATTTCTTTCAGCAGTTTCCTCCCAAAATAAGCTGCAATCATTCAGGCAAGCATGAATTTTTTTTTGAGAATCCAAGTTCATCAACCAACTTCCATGCCATATAGTGGTTTGAGGGAATATCTGCATCATCTGGAAGTAAGTCCTTTAAGAATGTAATAATGTAATCAATTGCAGTATTTGAAATCCCATACATAGTTTTCCCATGAAACAATCGGATTAAAAATTCCAACTTTTTCATTTTATCACATTGCCGATATACTGGAGTCATCACAGCATCATTCAATTTTTTCACCCTATCAACATCATCATTTTCATTGGACGCATCATGTGTGCTTGTATCGAAATCTTGTTGGCTGGACATCCTTTCCTTCTCATGATGTCGAATAAATGGAAACCGATCATATATCAAACTCTCCAATTCAGTCATATCATTTGGATCATCAACATTTTGAGATTCCATTTTCTCTCCATTGTGATACCAAACATAATAGTTTGTTTGGAATCCATATTTGGTTATATGATAGCTAACTGCTTTATGGCTCAACCAAGGTCTTCCAACACAATTCAAACATGGGCAGTGTATGTGACCACTATCTAAAGCCTTGTCAAATGAAAAATCTAGAAAGCTGTTCAAATTATTTTGAAAATCGGTTGAAATCCAATCAGTTTCGTACATCCAACTTCTATCCATTCTGTAAAAAATCACAATAAGTCATTTCAAAGCAATTCAATAATATTAAAGTTTAATCAAAAAAATATTTACATAAATGACAATTGTTTACTCTATATAAAAGCATAACCGACACATTACTCTATATGAGAATCATATTAAGAAATACAACAAAATACAGTGTATATAAGAAAATAAGATACAAAATTTCTAATGCCTATATTCAAGGATTGACCAGTAAGATATTGGAAGTGGATCAAGGAATATATAATCCTTACGGGTCTTGTTGGGAGTATATGAGTTTTATACTTTAACTTCTTCTAGTAGATCAGGATGAGGAGTAGGATGAGGATCATGGGAGTGGTGGGACTGTCCAATGGGGGTGTGGCATGTCCAGGGGGTGCGGGGTGTCTAGGGGGTGGTGGGGCCGTCTGGGGGGTCGGAGGTGTCCAGGGGGTGGGGGCTGTCTAGGGGGGTCGGGGTGTCCAGGTGGGTGGGCTGTCCGTGGGGGTGGTCAGGTTGTCCAAGGGGGTCAGGGTGTATAGGTATATTTATATGAAAAGAATACCACCACAATAATCATACAGCCATGTCATTAGTCTAAACCCCAAGAACACATAAAATAATCTAGTATGGACATTTACTAAAATATTTAACACCATACGAATGAAAATACACTCTAAATATAGTTTGAGAGGATATAATGGTGTGTGTGAAAAAAAATGATATTAAATCAATTTAAATGAATATGGAACAAATGAGGGTTTATAATACACTAAGAGTACCTCAAACAATCCAAAACCACTATAGCACCACATATTCAACTTCATGAAACAGGACTTGGAAATCTTACCTACGACTTTACTGATGACCACCTAATTGGAACACTCTATTTATGGTTCTTGAACACAAGGAACAATCAATTTTTGGTCTCTACCAACTCAATCACCCCCTTGTAGATCATAATCTCATTTCCCCTTATACTAAAATGGTCTCACTGGAAGCTACTATTAATACCGGACCTAAACCATTCATTCTCCATAAAACAATGATCAAAGAACCATCGGAGGTATCTCTCATATAACCACAACCATTTTATCTATGATGTAATGAAATTCACAAGAATAACTTTTATTCAATAACCTTTTGGTATATAATTTTCATCAACAATGGTTCAATTATATGGTTCATCACATTCCAATTTATTAATCACCCATACATGATAAAAATTGAACATTGAATTTCATTTAATTACAACCATCATATTTCATTTAATTCTTAACAAGCATAGAAGCATGGAAATTGGAATGTAATAACTATAATTAGTACCCAAAACTTTTTAATAAATTTAACATGAAAAATAAAACACTTTGAAATCTAAATAATCACTATGAAGTAACATGATCTTGGAATTCTATTGCACAAGTAAAAACACTCAACGATGGAATATATGAAAAGATTATTAATATAAATTATTGACACAAGATAATAAAGTAACTATGAATGTTAAAACTAAACATGTGATTGAATTTTATAACATATAATAAAAATTTCTTTGTAATGAAACATGAAAGGCACATCAAAAAATTAGACAACCATCTAATGCAATCTATATGGGCTGGAATATGCATGGAATTTAATAAAGAACCGAAACATAAATAGAGCTGGAACATAAATTGGGTGGGAATATGAGAATAGAAATTGGTCTCATCCTAAAGAGAAACATATACACATCAAAATCGAAAATAAAAACTGAAAGTTAAAGAAAATAACTCACCTTGGATGGGATGGAGGAAGAGAACCGGAAGCACCTCCAAAATCGCCGATAGCTCTCGTTTAGGGCTCTGGATCGCGAATGGGGGAGAGGACGGGCTACTGCCAATTTGGGGGAAATATTTACCAATGGTCTTTAAAAACCATTGGTATATACATTCAGCCCAAACCTTTACCAACGGTTCAATGAGAACCGTTGGTAAAAGGTCACTGAAATCCAACTTTTACCAACGGTTCTCATAGAACCGTTGGTAAAAACACTTCTATACCAACGGTTGTAATGAACCATTGGTAAAAGTGTCTATAAAACCATCTATACCAACGGTTTCTGAGAAACCTTGGTATAGATGGCTATTCCCAACGGTTTAGTAAACCGTTGGGATATAACTGTTGGTAAAACTAGGATTTCCAGTAGTGTGCGTACGTACGGCTTACCGTCTCCATGAACGGTGCATTTCATTTATTACCTCTAAATGATTATGTAATATTATAAATGCATGTATATACTGGATATATATGATATATATGATATATACATCATGATTATAATTCTGGATATAATGGATACATGAACAACTTGTAATTATAAAGGGTTTATTTTTTACTCAAGTACCAATGATCGTTAAAAAGACCGTTATTAACTTAAATAATTACATAGTATTCATGACATGGAAATAAGTGATATAAAAGGAATAATGTACTTTAAAAAGGTTCTTAAACAAGTAGAAATTAACTAAAGTTTATTATTCAGAAGATTAAAGAACGACCGATTCAAGTCGGACCCGAGGTATGGGACTTCATCTCAATCTCTTTTCATTGAGGCATATTTTGTTTTATACACAACCTTATTTTATACGGTGTATAAACCCCTTTGAATTTTACGTTTATCCAAAAGGAATCTTTTTTATACGAAGAGTTTTACTAAACGACAATAGGGAATGTTTTTGTCGTATGTATGCGGTGACAACGACTTCTCCGTCACCGTGACCGTTATTTGAGTTTCAGCTTCCTCTACAAGTCATACCTTCATTTTTAAAAGAAAAAAAAATACCATGTTTTAATTTTATTTTATTTTGGTATTGAAAATGGTTTTCATAATGATTTTATATCAATGTGTTGTATTGATATCTTTTGATTGAAAGGTGGAAATGTTATGTTTCCTTTATGCATGTTTTATGTGATACGATTATGTTGAGGTTCTTGGGAATTATTATGAAGACGGGTGGTTTCGTGATAAACTAAGGGCGGGTGAGCCCGATATAGCTCTCCAATGCATTGGGTAATGTGAAGGATTGAAATGTTAAGGTTTCTCCGAAGAGATTTAGGGAATATACTGTGATGGGTATTCCAAACGTAACCAAGAGGGTTACTCTCTACGTAAGAATGTTATGAATGCCTCAAGTTACATTTATGTCTTATGATTTCTATGATTTATTCATGATTTGATGAGGTATTTTAAAGTGATTATGTTTTATGGGTAAAGTATGATTTCATTCTTATGTATATAAGAACTTATGTTTCCTTTCCATATTTTTATAACCCATACTGAGCTTTTTATGCTCATCCCAAGTTTATTTTGAAATGTTTTTCACAGGTTAAGGGAAAGGTACATGATATGATGATAGTGTCAAGGAAGTGTCAATAATGAATCCATGTTTTATTTTAAATATGTTTCCATTGATGGGAAAAAAGAATATTATCTTAATGTAACCACTTTGTTTATATGTGGAATGTAATGCAAGTTTTATGTTCTAATTCTCTAAAACTCTAAACCTGAAAAGATCCTCAATGTGTAATCCTGTATTAAATCAAGATTAAGTAAGGTTTAAGGTCGGGGCCTTATAATTATTCTCTTGTAATTATAATATCACATATACCTTTTTAGTTTCCATTCTGTGGGAATAAGATAACATCGCTTGTGTGTACGGTAGTCTACCGTTTCACAAAGCAATGTGATTTCTTTTTCAGTTACTATTTACATGGAAGGTAATAAGGATAAATTTAATGAATAAATTTTATATATAAGAAATAATATTGACTATGTAAAGTTAATTTATTATTTTCCTTTCTTTCATTTCATTCTATGATAAATTGGAAACAACATTCATGCGTATATACGACCCAACATCTCCATGAATGATGTATTTCATTTTCTAAATCTAAATTTATTGGATGAATATAAATAAATATATAATGAATATATGATTTTTATATGATTTTTAACATTCTCAAGATTATAAAACCATGATCAAATTAAGAGTACCAAAAATACCAAATCAAAACATACATGAAAAACAAAGGAGTTATTATCTGAAACGTGGTTTTAATAAAGAATTGTCAATAGTCAGGTAATAAAATGAAATAAGTAAATAATATAGGGTATAAAATATATAATTATGGTTCTAGAATATATTTAAATAAATATATACTTATTATACAGTAGGTTTAAATGTGTATGAATTAAATCAAGGCTTAAGGTAAGGGATTTCTGGTTTCTCTTTTATTTCTCGGAGACATATGTCATATTCACCACTCATATATTTTTTGTGGTGTAAATAAAAACATATAGACATTTTATATCTTGAATATCATTCCTTTAATGATATTTAAATTTAAATTGTATTCTATTCTTTAATGGTTATTATGATTTAAAATTTTCCAAAGCCATAATTGATTTTTTATCTCACTTATAAATATATGGAACACATGACATATTCAACACTTTTTTATTTTTTGTGGTGTATATACTAACCATGAATGTATTTTATGATACTTATTATGATTATTATGACATATAACTATCCATTTGATGCTATTTATTTCATAGGGCATATGATTCAAAAGATAACAAAGTGCAGTTTCAGGTTGTCAGTCTAATTTTTCTCTCTTTGACCTTCGAGTCATGGTTAGTCTTATGTCCATGAAGTATTTTGGGTTATCCCCTTCATCACATAATAGGGGGTTTAATTATAAAAACAATTTAAGGTCTTCAGACTGCTGGATGGAAAAGATAACAAATTCTAGAAGTTCTTATGTTACAATCTCATTTTTTATCTGGATTATTTAAGATTAAGTTTACGATGATTAAATATTATGAAATATATCTCAATAAATTCATTAATTTTATTATACTATGGTTATTTTATTAAAATAATTTTTTTCCATTCATTTTTTTTCCTTTATCTACTCAATAGTTTAAAATAATTTTTTTAAGGAAAACTAAATCTATTTTACTCTTTGGTTGAAAACCCTTTTTCTTCCATATCCATGTTTTATAAAAAAATTAAATATTTTTTTATTGATATATGATTATTTAAATTAATTTTTTCCCTTTTTTTAATTTTTTTTAAAAATTTCTATAAGGAATCTTCATCTCATTTTTTGAACAATGCTTGTCTAAATTTTACATGAAATGTGAATGAAAACTTTGTTTTAATGTGTATGGCATGAACAGAATTTCAAAATGTCATGACCACTAAATTTTTTAAATATTAATTTTTAATTTTAAATGGTTATTTTAAAATAATAGTATTTAAAAAAAATTGAACCTTTATTTTAAAAAGTTTATTTTTAAAGTGAAAATTTTATTTTCCTCAATAAATGTTCAAAGTGATCTTTTAAAATCAATTTCCATCTAAGATGAAATCCTTTGATGTTACTTAATATTTTTTGGGGATATGATCCAATTATACCATATTTATTCATTTTCTATAACGTTTATTATTGTGATGAAAATATGTTTATGAAATCTATATCATTTCGATGGGTTAGGATAGGATGAAATTTTTATGAAACCCATTTCGTTTCATGGGTTTTAATATGATAAACGTGTTATGTAGCCCGCTAATTTTCATGGGTTCTCATATGATGAATTTTTATGAACTTTTGGAATATATATGTATAATTTTAATTATGTAATTGTTGGTACCTATATCTCCCTCCAATACATTGGATAAATATGGATAACCAGTGAGATAAGTAGGTTATGTGTGAACCTGATTTCAAATTTATGATTTTATTCATTGAATGAGTTGAATGTCCATAATTTTATTCAAGAAAATGGATTTCATGTACATAAGTTTATGTGTAGACCAATTTTCATTTCAATAAAGTTATTCATTGACCTATTTGCATGTCCAAAACTTTATGAGAGGATTGGGATTTAAGGTCTATTGGGTTATGTGTAGACCTAATTTCATGTCCATATGGTTACGTGTGAACCAAGTTGCATGTATTTAAGTTTATGTGAGGACATTATTACATATCCCTAACTTAATAATTAAACCTATTTCTATTTTATTACCACTCGCTGCTCACTTTTTCACTGGTCACTCTATCCATGACGAAGCCATGGACATGCTCACGAGGTTGCACCTATGTCAGGTGAAATATATTGATCTAAAAATGGTGTAAATAGACTCCATAAGTCATTAAAATTCTGTATAGGGATCAGGTAATATTCTCTTAAAAATTTATTACATAGTCAGAAGTTAAAAAGGATTTCTTAGATGGAATAACCATGTCTTTCACACATGGAAGGTGGGAAAAAAGGTTGTAGGTCACCTAGAATTTATTACACTTCAGGGATTTGGTATCACATATTTCCCAAGCACAAAATTTTTGAGTCCTAAGTGGGAAAATATTGTAATATGGGATTCTCTTGGTCTACACTTCTTCAGAACACCATAGTTATTTATTTTTCCTTTTTCAATTGTATTCTCTCTGCACTCTTATGAAAGAATAAATAAACAATAATGTTGATGATAAGTTTAATTTTCTTCTGCATTCCAAATATTATGTGTGATCTCGTGGACTATGTTTATTGATTTCCTTTATTATTAATATATTATGAATTTTGAATCTTTATTCCATGAATCAGCATTATGATCAATATGGTGAAAGGTATGATTTTAAAATGTTAATCCCATGTTCTCATACCCTTATACTCATGTTATGATAAATTAATTATTGATATCTTCTCTGTCTACCCTTACTAATTATCTGATCTCACCCATTCTTCTTTTTCCTTTTCCTAGTGTATGAATAAATGTATTATGTGGGATATTTCTAAGAAGGGTTCTATTTATGAATAACATGGTGAGAGATTATGTAGTTCACATATGTATCGGTTTTTTAGGTTTCCATGTTTCCAAAGAAACTTGACCTAAACAATTTTGGAACAGATATTTATGTTATTTAACGAATATTCATCTGTTAAGATGTAAAATTTATGTATGAAATCTTTTATTTTCTATATTTGGTACTAGATCAAGGTTTAGTTTACCATTGGAGACTAAGATGATAAAACATTAGCAAAGAACCCATAAGATGAGTCTAAGTATAGTACAACATCCAAATGTTTTTGAACTAAGGTGATTATGTGGTTTTCCTATAAATACATCTATATATGAATACTACAAGTGTATGTAGATATGGTATAGTTTTAGCTAGTGGTAATAACACTAAAATTTCTGCATTGAGTTAGACTCGATCTTCACCTCGTCCATTACAATGGTCCTTGTGGCACACCTAGTTCTACACTCCTGGGGGAAATACATTGTAAATTCACAAACTCTTTATTAACTATCATGAGGAATTTGAATAATTATCATTAATGGTTTTTTTAATCCTAACATTTCTTATATTGAAAAACAATCATTATTTAGACATCCTATAATTTATTTTTCATGATAATGAGGTTCCTCACTATGATTATTATTACTTGTACTATGATTTTTTAATTTATTCAAAGAATTAAACCTAAATGAATCATTTTAATGATGAATATAATTTATAATGAAACAATTTTCCTCCTTACCAACCAAATGTTATGGGATTGGTGATAAAAAATCTCATTGTTATGTTCTCACCAATTTTTTATGAATCATGTTAAACATCCAAAAGAGTAAAGGAGGGAACAACGTTTTGTTACATCCTTCTTTTGGTAACATGCAACATATTTTAGTTGTTTCACAGATATTATAGTTTTTTATAAATGTATCCATACCATTTAAAAGGAATTTTTAGTTATCTAGTGTCTTAAGAATAAAAAAAAGTAATTTTTCTTGTCTATAGTTTCAAAGATGAATTAGATAAATGGTGGAATCTTATTAAGAATATGAGGTAACATGAAGTAATTGACTCTATGGAGTGGGATGAGTTTAAGGTATTATTTTTGAATAATTTTTTTTCTTGTATTATTTGTAAAAATATATAGAATTAATTCATTCATCTAAATAAAAAATTATAATTAATATATTGATACGTAATAGGTAAATATTACAATATTTGTCAGGTAAACTTATGGTATTACCATCAAACCTAAAATTAAGGTTGATCAATTCTTCAGTGGCATAAAACTAATTTTTCTAATGTCTCCATCGAGAAGGTAATTTATTAGCTATGAATAAATTATTCTCTGTGTTATCAATGAGAAAATGGATATTGGAGTTACCCATAAATCTCATGGGTTTGATAATGAAATAAATATGAAATTTGAATAAAAATCTAAAAAAATAGAGAGAAGAATATGATATACCATTCATGATCAATGTTTGGAATGAAACATGGGAAAATTTTTATTAGGTGAACTAATAAATGTTTTAAGTGTGGAAATGGATTTTAACGAGTAGTGGGATACTGAAGTGACGATCTTAATTTATCTAATAATGCAGAAAGATAGAAAACTCTACAAAATGCAACATCCACCCACCAATGTTTTTAAATTCAAGGATTATAGTCTTTATATGAGTAAATTACCCAATCCAAGTACTAATTAGGATGATAATTCAAAATAAAATCATAAGAAGATGAATAAAGCGAAAACTTATAAAATCACAATTGTTGAATGGAATCATGATAATTAGGTCCCACCTATCCTCCACTCCTTATTTTTTGAATTTCATGTTTTATTTCATATGAAGGAACCCTTGGAAAATCATATTGTTCATTCTTTAGTGACATTTGATATGATTCGGAGAATTAATTATGTCCCCCTATATTTATTGTTGAATAATGAAAACACATTTGATACTCTATAAGTGAAAGGGTAAACCCAAGCTTCCAATGGAAATGTTTTTAACTAAGATAATATCATATTTATGAAAAAAATTGTACATTATCTTTTAGAATCATATATATCCATGTAATATTAACATAAGAGTTATAGATACCATCATGGGTTTATAATTTTATGGTTGATCTTAAGATCAACATCTTAGAATCCCATTTTGAGGTTTTAAGTGATGGTATTTTATCATGATTAAGAATATTTTAGAAAACATTTATGGAAATAAATCCCTTTGGTTTTTTATATGTTTTAGTAAAAAAATTATTTGAGGGGTGCATTTACATTTTCTGTTCATAATATTAAAGGTAGTGGTGAAATTTACAATTTATTTTATCTTTGATGTTGTGGTAATTATGGTTCATGATGTTATAGGAATTAAATTAGTATTGTTTGGAAAAATGATAACAAGAATTCAGGGAGGAAACCAGTTGAATCCAACAAGGTCGTAGAGCTTGAACTCGCAATTGAAGGATTAAATAGTCATAGGTCCTACGAATGGCCTACATGGAAGAGTACTTCTAGTAACAAAACATGAAGAGAGATATTTCATAGTATTTATAATGATACATGGTTTATCATTATGTTAAGGTTGGGAGAAAAGGTATAAGGGGATGTTACGACCATTATCCATACTATAATGGAAATGGGAAAACACCACCATTAATTTTGTCATCAGACTACCCAAAACATCTAAAGTGTGCAATGCTATATGTGTTGTAGTTGATTTCTTTATAAAGTCAGCACACTTAATTACTATCAGTGAATATTTCTCTCTGGATAAGCTTTCAAGGATATAAATTATTGAACTGGAAAGGCTTCATTGAGTAACACATCCATTGTATTTGATCGAGATCATAAGTTTCCCTTGATATTCTAGATAATTCTTTAGTATTCCCTTGATATAGAGTTAAGTTTCAGCACTGTGTATCATCCTTCGACAGATATTTACTTTTATAGAACAATTCAAACCCTATAGGATATGATGATATCATATTCTATGAATTTTAATGGTGTTTTGGATCAACATCTTCCTCTCGATGATTTTTCTTAAAATAATAGAATTCACTCGAGCATTCATATTGATCCTTATGAATCCCTCTATGGAAATAAGTTTATGAATCTAATATTTTAATATAAAATTGGAGAAATAATGATATTGGGACATTAGTTAGCTAAGGGAACTATAGAGAAGGTTATATCTATTTACCAATATATAAGGGGTGGAATAATTTTGGTAGAAACGTTATACTGATAATCACAGGAATGATATAGAATTTGAATTTGGTGAGAAGGTATTTTATGGGTTATGGTATGATAAATGTATTATGAAACCAATTTATTTTCATGGGTTGTGATATGATCATTGTTTTATGATACTAGGGAACACGTATGTATGATTTTCAATATGTGATGGTCCATACCTATATCTTCATCCAATGAATTGGGTAAATATGGATAACTTATGAGATAAATAGGTTATTCATGAACCTAATTTCATATCCACATTTTTATCCATGCACCTAGTTGCATGTCCATAAGTTTAGGACCAGAACTAGATTTCATGTCTATGATATTGAGTGTACACCCGGTTTCATGTCCATAAGGTTATTAGTGCAGCAAGTTTCATGTCCATAAGTATAAACAATCACCCAAATTTCATGTCCAAAAGGTTATGTGTGGACCAGGTTTCATGTCCATAAAATTATTTGTAGACCTGGTTGCATATCTAGAAGTTTATCTGAGGACCTGATTACATGAACTTGATTTATTAGTGAACATATTTCTATTTATACACGTTAACAATGTTAATAGATTACTATTTTCCACATTTCCATGCTTATGGATGTTTTCATGGATTATGTTTATGAATTTTCTTTATGATTCATGCCTTTTGAATTACCAAGACTTATTCCATTATAACAAATCTGCACTTTATTTTACACATAATAATAATTTATTACATAAACTATTCACTTGATACAACATATAAGATCAAGATTTGTAGTGTCTTTGGGTATTATGAACATTACATAACAACTTAGAACATAAAACACAACATCTTTATTGAAAACCTCTTTTACATGACCACACACATTCCTTTATACATAGCATTGCATGGGATAACCTAAGAACATGCATAAGAAAAATGTGAGCTATAAAGCCCAGTAAGGTAGTAAACAAGGCTTAACATGAAAAATATAGTACATGTTAGTCAATATTAACATCAATAGATCATAAGAGAAACATGCATATAAAGGCATGATATAGCATGAATATCATTACATGGAAATGTGGCATTAACAATTAACATGATATTAGCATGAGAAAATGATCATTGCACATGGAGCATGAGTAAAATCTCATTGAAATTGAATTAGTTTGAGTAAAACCTCATTGCACATGACGTATCATGATACTAATCTTTACCCAATGCATTAGAGCGCAATTAGGAAGCACCCTTCTTAATCATTTCATTTCAAGCATAAGTGTGCCACATCAATCAGATAATATGGATTCATTAAACGTCATAATTTATTCCATGATAAAGGAACATATAATTAATACATGAATCTCTATAATAAATAAGTAAATGTGTATAAAGTTGAATACCCTTGATAGATAAATGGGCATGGTATTCACTACACAATGACTTTGCCTTGGAAAATCACAGTTCAATTTCGGCAGCATAATGGCATGACATAAGAATTAAAAAAATGGTTGATGAGAGCGAAATAGGTGTCTCATAATATTTATGTGAAATTGAAAGTAATAGGGTAACATAGATACATGTCCCAACATATTTAATGGAATTTAGATTCATAATACAAAATAATTTCTTGAATGTAAATGAGGAGTGAGAAATCACTTACGGAATTTCGACATGGTAATGGGTGTAAATGTGAGGCATTGGTGAGAGATAAAGGGATATCTCATTATTAAAGAAATTAGGTCATTATGGTGGAGGTGAGAAATTATACCCCAAAATTTTTAATTGAAAACACAAGGGTATAGAAATATAAAGAAACTAGGACACAAATGAGAAAGGAATAAATCCCTTACTTGGAAGTGTGATCTCAAAGGCTTGGGAGAGACTTGACAGAGGCTTCTTGGGAGATTTGGTCGCCTTGGGAGGATTCTAGATAGAGGAGGATAGAGTTTGGTCGATCTCCAAAGGAATTGAGTGAAGAGGAAGAGGGAGCTTGGGTGGGTTTATATAAGAAAAGAGAGGGATTTCTTTGTTATTTAGGTTTTGGACACCACACATTAAACTAATCAAAACCACAAACCAAACCATGGTTTTTTCCCATGGTTTTTTCCAAATGGGATTGAAAAATAATATTTTATATGTCAAATGGAAGAACTTCATAAAATATTAGGCTTGCTTATGTGGAGGTGAGTCACACCCTCAAGGAAATCAATTTAAAAAGTTAAAAATGTTTTATAAGTCTTAGAGGATCCACTGAAGCATTGTAAAATAAATCAACCAAACCTAAAATCACATCATTTTTATATTAAAACATATATTGGCTGAAAAACGCATTTATATTATTTTATTACATCACTATTGGGTCATTATGATGTCATAAAACACTTTATATAATTAAATGGTATTTAATTATTACCCAAAAATTCAACTACCTCAGAAAATTATGAAAAATTTACTGTTGGATAATTTCAACATCCTAATTCCAAAATTAATATTAATTTTATCTAAATAATTTTCAAAATATGTGAATTTTTACTTTTAAAATAAAAACCGACATTTATCGAAAATTCATGGGTATTGGTAAAAACAGCTTTCAAACCTTAATGAAAATTACAATTGTATTCCTAAAAATTATACAATAATTTATATTTAATAAAAATTAATTTATTAATAATATTTTATTAAAATAATATTTAATTAAAAAATATATTAAATCATCAAAATAGATTTCTTAATTTAATATTAACTAAAAATACTATTTTTTCTTTAAAAACTATTTACAAAGTAACAATAATAAAATTAATGTATATTTTTTATTCTATACAAAAATAATTCACATAAACATAGTGATAGAGTCTTGTTACAAAACCCCTTATAACACCCACATATGACCTAAGGTTAAGGTGTGTGATAGTGACAGACTCATGGGGTGGCTCGGATGACATCGTTCGTGTGGTAATCTCTATCAACTTCCACTTCTCCTATGGGTAGTTCTGTTCAAGCTTAATGTGTTGAATATCAGATTGGGCTTGGTCAAGAGATAATCCTAGTGATGCCACCTATTTTTGATCTCCAATAAATTGGATTCGTATGGAGCAATTCTACTTGATGAGGCCATCACATCCTTTGTCTAAATAAATTAGTTTTGTAAAACCCCCATATTTTTACTAATCATGTGATCACTATTCAATGGTTATATTAGCAATGGTAATAATTATTAACAGTATTTTAAAATCCAAAATAATAAAACAAAGAAGTGCATATTTTTATAACCATTTTTCATAATAATACATTTAATTAGATCAAGAGTAATTATAATTAATAAAATGTTGGGTTGTTACAATCTTCCCCCCCTTAATAAATTTCACCCTTGAAATTTCCTTTCCCACACTAAAACAGATGTGGGTAACTCTACTTCATTACTTCCTCTGATTACCACGTTGCTTCTTCAAACCTGTGGTTTCGCCACAACACCTTGATGAGGGGCATTGTATTATTTTGTAGAACTTTTCCCCTCTGATCTAAGATCTTCACTGTCTTCTCTTCATAGGAGTGGTCATTCTCCAATGGAACCACCACTAGATTGAGTACATGCAATGGGTCAGGTATGTACTTCCTTAAGAGTGATATAGGGAATACATCATGTACTTGAAATAGGTTTGGTGGTAGTTCTAGTTGATAGGACACTGCTCCAATGCTATCAAGGATCTCAAAAGGTCCAATGTACCTTGGACTAAGCTTTCACTTCTCCCAAATCTCATAACTCTCTTCCATAGTGATATGCAGAGGAATATCATGTCTCTGACATAAAACTCAAGGTCTCTTTGATGATTATCAACATATATCCTTTTTCGACTCTTAGAAGATTTAATGTGATGATGGATGGTCTTAACCTTCTCCACCATTTCTTTGACCATTTATGGACCTAGGAGTTTTCTCTACCCAAATTCATCACAACATGTCGGTGTTTTGCACCTCTTCCCATACAGGGCTTTATAAGGAGCCATTTGGATTCTTGAGTGGAAACTGTTGTTGTTAGAGAACTCAATATAGGGAATATGTTGATCACATCCTCTTTTTAATTCCATTGAGCATGCTCTCATCATGTCTATAAGTGTTTGGATAGTCTACTCGGATTGTCCATTAGTTTGAGGATTGTAAGCCGTACTGAATTTCAACTCATTATTTAGAGCATATTGAAGACTCTTCCAGAACATATATGTGAATCTTGGATCTCAACCTAATACAATAGAGAGTGGTACTCCATTCAGCCTTATGACATATTTGATATATATCAGTGCCAGTAGATCCAATGAAAAATCCTCTGGAATTGCAATGATGTGTACCATATTTGTAAAATGATCCACAATAACCCATATAGCACTATTTCATTGGGATGTCTTCAAAATTCTGATGACAACGTCTATAGTGATGTTCTCCCATTTCCATGCTGGTATGGGTAATGGTTTCATCATCCCCTTAGAATTCTGCCTCTCCGCCTTCACTTTCTAACATACCAAACACTTTTATGTATACTCAGTGATCTCCTTCTTCATGTTATCCCACCAATAATTCTCTTAGAGATCTCAATACATCTATGTGTTTTCTGGGTGGATGGAGAAATGTGAACTATGTGCATCATCCAAAATTTCATTCATTAACTCCAGATTTGATGGAACACATTGTCTTATCCCAAATCTCACAATTCCTTCTTCATTAATATTTAACTTTGAGGATTTCCCTCTCCTGATTGTTTCCACTTTCTTCTGAATTCCTAAATCATCCTTTTGAGCATCCTTTAACATTTCCAAATAGACGATTGAGCCATAATTTGTGAAAGGATTTATGGTGTTCCCTTCTTTATGATTCTCATGTCCATCTTCATCAAATCTATGAAAATTGGATCCTTTTCAATTCTCGTCAATGATAGAATTTCTAGGTCCTTTCTACATAGAGCATCATCCATCATGTTCACTTTCCTTGGGTGGTAATGGATTGAGCAGTCATATTCATTTATCAGCTCTAACAATATTTTTGGGTGCATGTTTAACTCTTTCTATGTGAATATATAAATGAGGCTTTTGTGGTCTGTATATATTTCACACATCTCCCCAAAAAGGAAATGTCACCAAATTCTTAAAGAGGAGATCACTGTAGCCAACTCCAGATCATGTGTTGGATAGTTTTTCTCATGAACTTTAAATTTCCTTGAATCATAGGCAATGACTTTTTCATTTTTCATCAACACACATCCCATGCCCATCTTCGAAGTATCACTGAATACCACAAAAATTTCTCCACTTGTGGGTAGTGTGAGCATAGGCGCAGTGAAAATCCTCCTTTTTAACTCCTTAAAGGTCTATTCACAGTCATCACTCCAAGAAAACTTTACTCCCTTCAGAGTAAGCTTGGTAAGAGGGTTTTACAATCATGAGAAATTTCTCAAAAATCAGTG
The DNA here is from genome assembly GCA_963277665.1 of Viscum album. Classification (NCBI taxonomy): domain Eukaryota; kingdom Viridiplantae; phylum Streptophyta; class Magnoliopsida; order Santalales; family Viscaceae; genus Viscum; species Viscum album. Next base: position 696,664,161 of record OY728130.1, on the reverse strand, counting down.
ATAATATCCAGATAACCCGAAGAAGATAAGGATATCTATTACTGATGTTGGCCTCAGTTATCCCTCAATTGCAGCTGTCTTGGAGGGATCCAAAAATATCCCACTGATTTTGATTATATGACCCAATAATGAGACTTCCTTCAACCAGAACTCACACTTTATATACCTTTCATAGATCTTATCCTTCCACAAGGTCTCTAGTACAGTGCTTATATGCTTCTCATGCTCCTACTTGGTTTTAGAGTATGTTAGAATATCATCTATAAATACTACCATTAATTTTTCAATTTAACCTATAAAAACTTTTTTCATCAGGTCCATGTAGGTTGCTATTAAATTAGTGAGTCCTAAAGGAATCACTTTGAATTCATAGTGCTCGTACCGTGTATGAAAAGTAGTATTGGGGATACCCTTTTTCTTTACCCTTAATTGGTAATATCCCAACAGAAAATCCCCCATTGAGAAGTATTGTGTGCCGTGTATCTGATCAAACAAGTCATGAATTAATGGAAGAGGATACCTTTTCATTATCGTGATTTTGATGAGCTCATGATAATCAATGCAAAGGCGTGATGACCCATCCTTCTTCCTGAAGAAGAGGACTGGGGCACCCCATGGTGAAGCACATGGGAATTTAAAACCCTTTATACAAATTCTCCTATAGTTTTTTCTTCATTTCCTCAAGCTCCACAACATCCATTCTATATAGAGTCTTGGATATTGGAAAATCCACAGGTATAATATCAATTTAGAATTCAACAACTCTTCTAAGAGGAAGACCAGGAAATTCCTCAAGAAACATTTGAGCAAATTCCCTTACAATAGGCACGTCTTCAAGGATGGTTGATTCCTTAGAATCAATCAGATGAGCTAGATATGAATGCTCAGAGGTAACTAATATATACACTTGAGATGATGGTGCTAAATAATATTCATCCTTCTCCTTGCACTTGTATAGGATTGGGGGTCGATTCTCCATATGCAGAGTGATATCCCTCTCAGGGAAATTTATGTTGGATCTATATAAGTAAATCCAATCCATGCCATGAATTACATCAAATTCCACAAAATGGAGTATGGAGAGGTAATCTGGGATGTTCAATCCAAAAATTATGATAGGGGAGGATTTATATTCATGGATTTCAATGATTTTTTCATTTTCCATTCTCATCAACATCTTTACTTCCATGATTTGTGGGGGTGTTGGGATTGTTCTACTAAACTTTTAGGATATAAAAGAATGCGTAGAACCAGAATCAAAAAGTACATTCACTATTCTCAAATGAATAACTAACTTAAATCTCACCACTTCATTGGCGGGGTTCACTTCGATTGTAGTGATGGAAAAAAGCTCACCCTTGATACCTTGGAGGTTTTTGGTTGCCTCCAAAAGCCCTTGTATTCAGTAACTAGTTTGAAAATTTCCCTAGCTCTTGGTAGTTGAAGTAATGAACAACATGTTGATCATCAAACGGAACATTCCTCTCTTATGTCGTAGCTGTGGGATTTTCTTATCGACAGTTAATTTGAAGGGGCCCTTATCTTCTACACCTAAAGCATTTACTTGTCCCCTTCAGGTAATTTCTAGAGTTCTTCTATCCACACCATTGGAAATTGGGGTTCTGGATTTTCTTAGCACCGTTGGATTTATTCATCAGACTGATAAAAATAAATCACACCGTACGCTTCTTATCCCCATGATACCCTTGAGATTCACCAATCTATATTTCAACTTTGATGGAATGTCAAAACATTTCCCCATAGCTCTCAAAGTCACAGATCGCTAGGGATTTCCATAGGATGGGCTTTATCCCACAAAATAAGTGGAAAACCTTGCATTTGGGAGTAATGACAAAGTTGGAGGAGTATCGAGAAAGCCTTGAAAATTTTTCCTTGTATGCTTTGATGGATTATTCATCTTTTTTTCTTGAGGTCAAGGAAGTCCCTTTCCATCTTAAGTCAGAGGGTGTGACAAAAATATTTTTTGAAAACTATTTTCCAAAAATACTTCCATTCCAATGCCTCAATTTTATTCTCAGGCTATGTATTTTTTATCAATGTCCACCATTGATCAAATTCACCCTCCATACGATAAGCATCCAGAAGTACCTTCTCTTGTTCAGAACATTGAAGGATGGAGAAGATTTTCTCAATGGAGTTGATCCATTGTTCAGAGATTAATGGATCATATGATCCATTGAAAGTAGGTATCTTTTTTATCATGAAGCTCTTGATTGCGACTTGTTCTTTCTTAATAAGGGTTGAACTTTCCTCTTGACCCATGTTTCTATTCAAAACATGAGTTAATTGAGATTATCAAGAAAAAGTTCATGATTCTTTCTCCCATCGGATTGTGCATCTCATTAGAACAGTCATCACATTGATCTTTGCATCAGTTTTTAGCTCAATTCCTCCTATTACCAGCCATTATCTGGAATAAAAGAAAAGTTAGGGGTGACACATAAATGGTAATCTAAATACAATATGTTATAAATTATGAATTAATTTTATTTCTTTAACTTATGAATTTATAGGCATCAATCTATATTATAAATTATCTACTTCCAAACATATATTCTTAGGGGAATTTTTTTAGTCCCTTAATAATGGTTCATACTATGCTTATGAATTTACCAAAGCATATCCCATAAGAGTTTCATAACCAAGAGTGCAGCATGGCCCGTTGTCGTGCACCAATTCTCATTTGAGTCTAGCTCAATATGGTATTTTCAGGTTTTACTCCAAGATACATATGTACCAGAGCCGCCTCTACCTGCTCATATCAAGACTAGGATGTATTTTCTTGATAAATCACTTAATAAATACTCACCAAAATTTAGGGATGTTTTATTATACTCTAGTCTTATCCCTAAGGCTTTCACTAGGGTTTTCTAATCCTAATCCCAAAAATAACTAAACCTATCCTCTAATACCAACTATAACAACCCTGCTATTTATTTCACACTTGATCATAATTTATTACATAAAATCTTTACTTGATACAACATAAAAGATTGATAGTTCTAGCATATATGGTGATTCGAAACATTACATAATAAATTAGAACATAAAACACAACATCTTTATTGAAAACATCTTTTACCTGACCACACACATTCCTTCGTACTTAGCATTGCATGGGATAATCTGAGGAAATGAATAAGAAAAGGGTGAGCTATAAATCCAGTTATAGGAGTAAACAAGTCATAACATGAATAATATAGTACATGTTATGAAATAGGCATATCAATGGATTAAAATATAAACATTAACATTAAGGCATGATATATCATGATTACCATAACATAGAAATACGGCATCAACATTTAACATTATATTAGCATGAGTGAAGGCTCATTGGACATGGAGCATGAGTAAAACCTCATTGAACTTGAATTATCATAATTAAAACCTCATTGAACTTGATGTATCATGATACTAATCTTTACCCAATGCATTAGAGTACTATCAAGGTGCACCCTTCTTAATCATTTCATTTCATGCATAAGTGTGCCACATGGATCACATAACATGGATTCGTTAAACATAATAATTTATTACACGATAAAGGAATGTGAAATTAATACATTAAATTCTATTATAACTAATTAAATGTGGATAAATTTTAATACCCTTGATAGAGAAATGGGCATGGTATTCACTACACAATGACTTTGGCATGGAAAATCACGGTGCAGTTTTGGCAGCACAACGGCATGACATAAGAATTCACAAAAATGGATGATCAGAATGAAATCGGTGTATCATCATATTTACATTAAATTCAAATTAATGGGGTCATATAGATAAATTTCCCAATATATGTAATTGAATTTAGATTCATAAGACAAAATAATTTCTTGAATGTAAATGAGGAGAGAGAAATCCCTTACGGAATTTTGGCATGGTAATGAGTGTACATGGGAGGAATTAATGAGATAGAAAGGGGTATATAATCATTAAAACATAATTAGGGATGTATGGGGTAGGTTTTAAATCATTCCCCAACATTTTTAATTGAAAATAAAAGTGTATATAAATATAAAGTTACTTGGAAAAAAATGAGAAAGGAAGAAATCCCTTACTTGGAAGTGTGATCCCAAAGGCTTGGGAGAGGCTTGAGGGAGGATTATTGGGAGATTGGATAACATTGTGAGGATTCTAGAGATAATAGAGAAGAGTTATTACAACCTTAAAAAAAAATTAGTGAATAGTAAGTGGGATCTTGTGTGGGTTTATATAGGAAAAGAGACGGAATTATTTATAATTTAGGTTTTGGACACCACACATTAAACTAATCAAAACCACAAACCTACCCATGGTTTTCTCCCATGGTTATTTCCCATGGTTTTAGCCAAAGGGGAGTGGAAAAAATTATTTTATAAGTCCAATGGCCAAATTTCTTAAAATATTAGGCTTTCTTATGTGGAGGCGAGTCACACTCTCAAGGAAATCAATTTAAATAGATAACATGTTTTATAAGTCTTGGAAGGTCCACTAAAGCTTTGTAAAATAAATAAAACAAACATAAAATCACATTATGTTAATGTTAAAAATATATTGCTCGAACATCTAATTTATATTATTTTTTTACATCACTATCGGGTCATTATGATGTCATAAAACACTTTATATAATTAAACGGTATTTAATTTTTACCCAAAAATTTGATTGTATTAGAAAATTATTAAAAATTAACCATTGGTTAATTTCAATGTCCTGATTCCAAAAATAATATTCGTTTTATCTAAATAATTTTCAAAATATTTTAATTTTTACTTTTCAAATAAAAACTGATATTTATCGAAAATTCATGGGTTTTGGAAAAACCAGCTTTCAAACCTTAGTAAAAATTACAATTGTATTCCTAAAAATTATACGATCATTTATACTTAATAAAAATTAATTTAGTAATAATATTTTATTAAAATATTATTTAATCCAAAAATCTATTAGTTCAACAAAATAGATTTCTTAATTGAATATTAACTAAAAATACTATTTGTCTTTAAAAAATATTTATAAAGTAAAAATAATAAAATGAATGTATATTCAGTATTCTATACAAAAATAATGCACATAATCAAATTGTTGGTGTATTTTTACATAACCCCTTATGACACTTGTATATGACCTAAGGGTAAGGTGTGTGATGGTGACAGACTCTTGGGATGACTTGGATAATATCATTGGGGTGGTAATCTCTATTAACTTCCACTTCTGCCATAGGCGGTTCCATTCAAACATAATATGTTTAATCTCATATTGGCCTTGGTCAAGAGTGAATCCCAATGACACCACCTCTTTTTTGATCTTCAATAAATGGGCTTCGTATGGACCAATTATACTATATGAGTCCATTGCTTCCTTTTCTGAGTAAATTGGATTTGTTAAATCCATATATTTCTACTAATCATGTGATCATTGTTCAATTTATATATTAGAAATGGTAAAAATTCTTAACGGTATTTTAAAATCCAAAATCATAAAACCAAATAATTTCATATGTTATATAACCATTTTACATAATAATACATTTAATTAGATCAAGATGGATTTTTATTAATAAAAGTTTGGGTCATTACACAATGACTCAGGATTATATTTTATGTTATGTAGGGTATGAATTTAAAATGGTAATACCATGTTATCATACCCTTATTCTCATGTTATTTTTAATTTATTACTTATATCTCCCTTTTTTACCCTTACTGATCATCTGATCTCACCCTTTCGTATGTTTCCTTTTATCGGGGAATGAAGATAGGTACTATGTGTGATATGTCTAATAAGGGTTCTAGTAATTAAGAACATAGTGGTAGATGATGAAGTTCACATATGAACTAGTTGTTTATGTTTCTAAGTTTCTAAATTCACTAGACCAAAATGATTCTATAAAGGATCATTTTGTTATTCATTCATTATTCATCTATTAAGATGTAATATTTATGTATAAAAAGTGTGTGTTGATATAATTATATCTCATTATGATGGGTAACTCCAATATAGATTATATTATGTTTTAGAACCATTATATATAACTAATTCATTGGTAATTGTTCCTTATATTCATAGGAAAGAAGTAGGGAGTTAACTAGTGAGGTTTCACCTATGGATCTAATTGGGATCCAATTATTTCTAAAATTAGCTATAAAAATATTCTCTATTTTCTTATAAGGTTTTTCATTTTATTTATGTGGGTTTTAAATATTTTCATTAAGAAAAAATTTTGTGTTTTTTATATAAAAATGATTCATTTCATATGATTAAATACTATGTTGATAAAGGTAAACATTTTATTAGTTTTCATTTTTTCAATGAAAAAACGTATTTCAATCTTTTTATTACACTTAATGAGGTTTTTGTGCTCACATAATGTTCTAAAATGTTTTTCATAGGGTTTAATGATGTGTAAGAGAAAATAAGAGGTCATGTTGAAATTCATGAAGAGTTTTCATGAAAAGAAAACATGTTTTTTTTAAATGTACTATTCTATAGAAAAAATGGATACTAAGTAGAAGTGTCCACTTTGTAATATATGGGTTTTTATGTAAGATTAATGACCAAATTATATGAAAATATAAACTATATAGGTTCTCAAAAAAAGAGAGTGTATTCTAGAAAAAATGAAATACTTTATGTAATGTTTAAGGTTGGTTCATTTTATTTTGTATCAGAGGAATGGTTTAGATAATTTTATTGTTTTTGATAGTGTTAATGGAATACCCTTTAATGGATTTACTTTATAGTTCTATTGAAATGATATATAATTTGAATATTATTTTATATCTTAATAAAATATAAATTTTTTCTCAAAATGGTTTTCCATATAGGAATCACAGAAGATGAAGTAAGAAGGTATCAAGAGAAAAATATCCCTCCAAATCAGAATCCCAGAATGATTGTAATTGGAACTGAACAATTTTGGAAGTGATGGATCTGTTAATATAAGATATTAATACTATGGGTTCCCATGGTAAGTAGAAACTAGTTTTACCATAGTGGAACATATCAATTGTTGAGTATTTCATCAAATGGAATCCTCTAATGTTTGGTGTAACATTAGATCCACTTTTATCCAAACGACAAATCAATGCACTGGAAAGGATATTTTATATCATAGGATGTTGAGAACATCAAAAGGCCACTCTTTCCATTTAATTTTTAGAAGGTAAAGTTGTTAAATGTGGTATTTGGTTAAGAATAACATATAGAAAGATGATTTATATTCCATAGAATGTGAGACATTTAAGAATATTTTTCAGTAGAAATTTTTTCATATGGTTGTTCAGATCAATATGAAGAAATAATTCTTGGAACTGAAGAAAAAAAACTGAATCTTTAGTAACTGAATGTGAAGATAATTTTATAAGATTGGATAGGTATGTAAAAAATTTTATTTAGTGTCTTTATAGTAAAATTATTATGATTTACTCAGTATTGAAATTGTCACACCTGAGCTTTTAGCATTCATTTCATTCTGGTTCTTTTTATTTTCATTCTAGAATGTGTGTGAAATGTTTGAGACTTTGGATCATTATTTACTCTTTTACATGGAAAATATTTATATCCCTAGACTCCTCCTGAATACCACCTAAGTTCCCCTTGATTTCCCCCTTGGCTCCCCTTGAATTTGGATCAACATGGTAAGTTTTTTTGTGGAAAGAACAGGACACACAGTTTGGTTGCACAGTTTACTAAACCATAAATCCAAACCATGTAGGGGGTCCATCAAATTAAAAATATTTTTTTAATTCTAATTTTTACCATCCAGAAATAATCCTAATCCACCCTATTATTCCCACATCTGACCCTAACAGCCATGGGAGGCCTCTAACCTCCCTTAATATCCCATGGAACCCTTTTTGATGGGGTTTTTAGTGGGGAATCATTATGTTTCTTCATGGTAAGTAATACCTTATCTGTTTTCTTCTTTTTACTAAGAGTGTCTTCCCTCTTCCTTGGAGTTCCAAATTTCTGGAATCTAGGGTTTCCTACCTAGGGTTTATTTTTGAGTTTCTTGGTTCAATATTGTGTATTTAGGTTCATTTTCACTCCCTTGTGGTGTGGTGGTCGTGTGGTTGAAGTTTCGCACAACGATTTTGGGTTTTTGACAAAAATTTCAGTGATTCCTTATGTCATAATTCTTGGATGAGTTATATTTTCTTGATTTATATTTTTATCATGGTCCTCTTCCTCTATATTTTTTGCAAAAACTATTTTTTGGTGGCATTTTTTATGTAATTGATTTTAAAAATCCATTTTTTTAAAGGGTTGTTTTTCATGTGAATTCCATATTGTACCATTTATGGTTGTTTTATAATTCATGTAATGGTTTTATTAAATGGTTTTATTGTTCATAATTTTAGTTTGGTGTGATATTGGTATGAATTTGGCACTAAAAGTGGGTTTTTAAATGGATTTTATGTGCAATGTTTTGTTATACTTTGTGAATTGGTTTTATGAAAGTCTAAATGCTTTATTGAGTTACAAAAAGGGTGAAAAAATGTTTTGCTGCTATTTGGAGTGTGTATGAAAATAAATGATATTTTTATTTATAAATGGTATTTAATAGCATATAGAACTTGTTTGAGCACAAAGAATAAAACCTAGGTATATAGGTCTGTTTCCGGGTACTATTATGCTAGTGATCTGGAGTGGTTTCGTCCCTGTTACACATAGAAAGTTTGACACTAACAACACTAAATAAATAATGATGATGATTAGGGACCACTAGGTTATGGGTGTGTTCCCTATTAGTGGCTTGTGCACAAGAAAAAATATTTTTATGGTTACTTTTTTACCGAGATACGACGTACCTCGGGCCCATAACTAAATATTTCCAAGGGGTGATCCTGTGACAAGTGATCATGGACTATTTTTGTACTTACAGTTGGAATATGATCTATTTGGCTGTAAAATTTAGTAAAATGTTTGTTTTATTTAAATGTTTTCATTCTTTATAGCCTCCCCTTAAAAATTGTTTCATTTAAAATTTTCACCCCTTTAGAAATTGTATCTACCAATTCTTGTTTATTAAAACCTACAAGATTTTAATATTATAATGATTATCACATGGAATATTTTTGGTTGGATTCCTATTGGTATTTGTCTCACACCCTAATTAAACAATTATATGTAAGTATACATGGTTGTGTTTGACATGGGTAAGGGAAAGGGGAGAGTTAGGTTCAGAACACTCTTGCCGACTCCTAGGGTTTTCCATGGCCTGAAGGGAAAGGTCTATAAGCCCTTCCCTCCATCTACTGAGAGGGGGATGGGTCACTTAGGCTTACCCGCACCGCACCCCACCCCCTATTCCTTCTCTCCTATAAAAAATATGGAAAATCTCCTGAAGTTCCCTATCATCGACCTCACCCCCAAAGTCCTCTTATTGTTCAAGGGATTCCCAAATGTTTTGTTAACATGTAATGAGTTCTCTGATGCAGTGGACCTCCAAAGGAACTCTATGGTGGATCGATTTCATTAGAATCATCCTTCCATTGATTCCTTCAACTGTTCATCTCCGAGTCATTTTGTTTGAATCATGATGCTACTGTTGGGCTTCTGGACTCTCGACACCTTCTTATCTTCTTCATGACTAAAGATGAACTTATCACCACCTGGACCGGCAACAATCATTCTGTCAGTGGTGCTCACTTCTTCCTCTTACAGTGGTCCATAAATTTCCATTTGAGTCATGATCCTCTAACGGATCCAATCTAGGTAAGTTTCCCCAGTCTTCCACTTCTATTCCAAACCCATAAATCCTTTCGATTCTTGGTAATATGGAGGGTAGGTTCTTATGTTTTGATTACCAATCACGATCCCTCGGCTACCTAATTTTTCTATGGATCTATGTAGATGTTGATGTTTATAAACCACCAGTTTATTTTGTGTGGATTGAGATAAAGAATGAGTATCGGATCAAACAGAGGGTTAGTTTTGACTATTGGGTTTATTTCTGCTCTTTTTGTGATCGTATGGGTCATATCCAATAAAATTGTAGGCGTGGGCAAGGAGGTAATACCACAGGCAAAGTTGGTGAAGATGGTCCAATGCTTAATGCTAATGTGAAATCCTATGAAAATGAATTATCTCCCCCCTTTAGTAGCAGTTTGGATGTGGCTGGTGATAATGGTATCTGCACCATCTCATCCCCAGTGCATGTGAATGGACCTTTGAGGTCTAATCTAGGAGTTCCTGGGTCATCTTCTTTGAGGCCAGTAGGATGCTCTCTCCTGCAGTCATCCAACCATTGTGTGAATCCAGGTGTATATGGGATAGTGGATAAAGGGGGATGGTCCAAGGTGACACATAGGAAGTCCAAGAATAGGATTACATCTCCTACTGATCAGCCTGTAGGTAAATAAGAACACTTAGATGAGACCCCCAATCTACCCCAGAGTCTGATGAAGATGATAAAATCAAGAAGCTCTCACATGATAAGATGTCAAAAGGGAAGCTAATTTTCATTAATGTTGGGTACTACTCAGTTTATAATTGGAGGAAGACCAAGACATTGAGAGATTACTCATAACTTTCAAGGCCGATGACTACCCAATCATCTAGAAAGGGTAAACATTTTAGGGAGCCAGACCAACCTTCCTTCCATGAAAATTTTGTGGAGTTGAAAGGTGAAAATCCTGAGGATCCAAACAGTTCTATGGATATCGTGGTAGCGAATGATGTCCCAAATAAGGCAAGGAAGGAGAACGCTAACCTGAAGATTCTCCTACATTCTGAGGAATAGATAGCAGATAATCATTTTACTATCAATGTTCCAGAGGTAGAATCTAATATAATGTATTCTAGATCATTGAAATTTGACCTTAAGGAAGAGAAATATGAGTGTATTGGAAAGAAAGACCGGATTTTGGCTTGTGGAATCAATGAGAATAAAATAAACCTGGATGAATAAATTCAGACTTTGGATAGGGTGGCTGACTACTTCAAGGAGCTCATCAAAGATGACCCAAATACAAAGGTAACATCTATCTCTTGGAGCATACATATTGTTTTTAATTCCAAACTTTTAAATAATTTTTGGAACAGCTCAGTAACCCCTTATGAGGTTTGACATGAGTATGGCTTGTAATCTGTTTGGTTTTATCAATTTCCCTCAAAGTGATCTTTTTAATAAAAATTTAAATTGGAAGGAAGGTAAGGGAAAGGTATTTAGGGACGGCAATTCAGGATGTTATCTTCCATCCTTGATGTAGTGTTGTGGATAAGCCTTGGGGATAATGGCACACCGACACTAATTTTCTCTCGCATTGTCTAGTGTCTCCTTGTTTTGGAATCTTGTAAACTTGTTTTTAAAATTAAAAATGACTTGATTTTGAGAAATTTATTTTTCTTTTGAAATTATTTTCTAGTAAAGAGGAAATTTTTTGGTTTATAAAATGGTGGAAATGAATTTTTAGAATTGTTTTAAAAAGTTAAATGGTTTTTTTACACCACTTTCGATAGTATGAATTATGTTAAAGTGGGTTTTTAAATTTCAAATAGAATTTTTTGAACTGTTGAAAAGTGTTTTGAATGGAATGAAGTGTTTTGGAATTTATGTGTTGCATTTGAATATGACTTTTTTATTTGGTAATTATTTGGATATTGAAAGGTTTAATGAATTATTAAAACCTTGTTTTGAATAAGAAGGGATCAGTTTTAATTAAATGGGTGTTGATGAAATTGAGTTTTCCATAAATCCGAAAGTGTTTTGAAATGGGCTGATATGTTTTGAAATTAATGTGTATGAATTGAAAGTGAGTTTTCATTTGAATGTTTGGTGACTTTTTAAAAAAAAATAATATTTGAATTGGGTTTTGATTTTGTGATTAGCAGTTTTGAGAAGAAAAAAGTGTTGGTTGAATGTCTTGGTTTTGAAAAGTGGAAATAATATTTTCTTTAAACTTTGGTATTTCTATGAGTGATCGCATGCATGGGTTTAAATGGGATGATGGATAGTTAATGGGATGGTTTAATTAGATCCATAATGGATATGAGGAGGGTACCTGATGTAGCACACAAACTTGCATGTCTGATTCCCATGGGATACTATTGATGAATGTGCTTACCATCAACCCCGTTTACTTTCATGAAATGATTTATTATAAAAAAATTGATGTTCTAATAACCAGTATTTGAGTGGTGTTTCTTATGTGTTTTGGGGATTATTTTTGTGGGATATTTTGAGATTGAGATCCCCTCTTATTTGAATGATGTATTGTGTTTTTTTGTAGGTAAGTTGGGTTGAGGTGTTGGTTAGTGGTCTTTTGCAAGAAATATTTTGGGAAGCCTTTCTAGGGGTTCTACTCAAGTGTCTAGCTCATATTTTTGGTATGTTATAACCAATAGACTATCTTGGTCGGGTCCTTGGGTTTTCTTATTGGATATGGTATGCCCCCATAATGAAATTATGTACGATTGAAGTGAGATAATGGGTGATTCGCAGTTGGAAAACCCTCTATTTGATCAACATAAGGAATTTCTTCTTGAGCTTTAGAGATTGATTCTACCTCGCTCCTATTTTGGTTAATAGGGTTCTTGTGTAGTGGGAGAGTGGATGTAGAAGTTTGAAATACACCTTGGTTATCTATGTTTCTTGAGTTTATTAAATTTTCAAGGGAATATTTTGACACCATTGTGCCTATAAGTTTTGTTTGGAAGTGGTGAAGGTGGATTCCAGTGAGGAAGATGAAAGTAGTTCGGGGTTTTCAATGTAAGATTATGTTTGAGAGGGACTTTGGGCCTTTCATCAATCTCTTCAAAGTAAGGGATCGTGATAGGCCACTAGTGTGGAAAATCTTTTCATTTGAGGTTGTTATGGTTTCTTGCTATAATATCATGTTACATAGAACTCTATTCCAGGTTCCACATCTTGTAAAGTTTATATCACTTTCAAGGGTCATGTTCGGTGGAGTCTTGTCATGTTGTGTTCTATTTATGTGTTTAGATCATGGTGTAGCTTCTTGTGGCACCACACTAAGAAGTTATGTTCGATGTTTTTTAGTGTATGAGTTCAAGGAAAAAGATACTTCAATCATCTGAGCTCTAGTTATAAGTCCCGAAGTGAATCTAGTGCATAGTCATGAAAACCAGGTGTGTAAAAGATCTTGGTCTAACTTCTATCTCTAGTGTGGGAGGTGGATAAAGTGTTAGGTTTTGATGTGGTGGTTTCATTTCAAGTGGTCCAATGTAGTGGAAAGGTACGTGCATATCATATCCCTTATGGTTTAAATTCGTGTTACTAGAAAACTCCCTCATTGGTTATAAGGAGGTGGGGTTATTTTGTTCTCTCAAACACTAGTGCTTGAACCCTTGTGGGTGAAACACATTGTATGTTTGTTCATGTATGCATAAACCAGTAAGTTTCATTAATCTTGGAGTTGGTTTGGATCATTCTAGGATGATGATGATCAAGGATGTGGTGAACTTTGTTGTGTTTCTACTGGTTTAGAGTTTCATTGATTGACCACCCTTATAGTGGGGATTGGTTCTTATGGGGTCTTTTTCATGACGTCCCATTCTAGTTTGTTTAGATGGTAGGTTGTTATGGTGGGGAGTCCATTCGGGCCTCCCCCTATTGTTTTCCAGGTTCTGTCTCATAAAATTATGTTGTCTCTTATGGTGAGGATTCCATCCATACCTCCTCGTGTTGGTGTTGTCGTTCAGCCTCGGGTGTTAGTCTATCTTTTCCCCTTGATTTTCCTTGTAGGTTTTAGAGAAAATGTATATTTTTTGGAGGACATGCCCCTACAAACGGTTTGTGCATGGTTAGTGGTAACTGTGTGCCTGACCAGGAAACTATGCGATAAGAGATAGAACCTAACACACGGCCTCCATATGGATATGCTTCTCACCCCCGGTAACTATGTGAGTTTTCCCCTTTAGATATAATGGTCTGCATGGTTTACAAACCATGCGAACTAACCATGTGGATATGCCAGCACTTTAAAATGGTTATTCTTGGTGTTGTCTTGGTGATAGGTAGTCTTGTGCAGAGCTATCTAACCACCAACTTCTTTATTGGGTAAATGTTGGGATTAGAGCAGGACTAATGGTTTCTTTGAATTAAGGTTGTGGTGACCTTGTTCTAATTTGTTTTTTGCTTTGGGTAAATTGCATGAGCATCGTCTAGTAGGTTTTAAGGTGTTTTTTCTTAAGATTTGGTTAGATTATGCCTCTCCTTTCAGGAATATGGGGTAAAGTTGGTTAGTGAGAGTATCCCTTTATTTTTTTGATCAAATAGAGGTGTTTTGGCTTTTGGTGGTGGGTGACCCTTGGCGAGAGAGCTTGTCTTGTCCTCTCAAGTTAACTCATAAACCCCTTTTTCCTACTGGTAATTCCCATTGTTTCCTTTTCATTGGGAACCCCCCATTGAACTAGGAAATAGTTTTGGGTTTTGTTTTTTCATATGACCTTTTGGTGGATTTCTGGGAGATGAAATCTTTATGGTGGGAAGAATTGTCACATCCAAGCTTTTAGATTTCATTTTGTTTTGGCTCTTGTTCTTTTCCTCGGGAGTTGGTTGTGACATGTTTGAGACTTTGGGGCATCATTTCCTCTTTTACATGGCCTATATTTGCATCCCTAGACTCTTCTTGAATCCCCCCTAAGTACCCCTTTATTTTCCCCTTATACCTCCTTGAATTTGGAGCAAAATGGAAAGTTTTTGGGTGGATAGAACAGGATGCATAGTTTGGTCACCCAATTTACTAAACCATATAACCAAAACATATAGGGTGTCCATCACATTAAAAATATTTTTTTAATTCCAATTTTTTCCTTCTAGAAATAAACCTATTTCACCCCATTATTACCCCATTTGACCCTAGTAGCTATGGGAGGCCTCTAATTTCCCTCAATCTCTCATGGAACCCATTTTGATAGGGTTTTTAGTGGGGAAACTTCAAGGTTCTTCAAGGTACGAGATTATTTATTTTTTTCTCTTTTATTTAGAGTTTCTTCCCTCTTTCTTGGAGTTCAAAATTTCAAGCAGCTAGGGTTTCATACCTAGGGTTTACTTTTTAGTTTCTTGGATCAATCATTTGGATTTAGGTTCATTTTCACTCATGTGTGGTGCGGCAGTGGTGTGGTTGATGTTTCACACAATGATTTGGGGTTTTTGACAGAAAATGTAGGTGTGTAATCATTCTTTTTTGACTTATCTTTGCTTGATTAATATTTTTATCATGTTCATATTCCATTATATTTGGTATGAAAACTGTTTTTTCATAGCATTTGTTATGTAATTGATTTTAAAGTTCCATTTTTGTGTGAAAATGGGTGTTTTTCTTGTGCATTTCATGTTGTACCATTTGGGTTTGTTTTATAATTCAAGGAATGGTTTTTTAAATGGTCTTAGTGCTTTCAATTCTGGTTTGGTGTGATATTGGTATACATTTGGCTCTAAAAGTGGGTTTTTAAATGGATTTTATGTGAAACTTTTTGTTATACTTTGTGAAATAGTTCTATTGAAATTATAAATGCTTTATTGAGTTACAAAAAGGGTGTAATGAATATTTATCTACTTTTTGAGTTTTTATGACCATAATTGATGTTTTCATGTTTAAATAGTATTTTATATCATATGTAACTTATTTTGGCACAAAGAGGGAAACCTGGGTATCTAGGTGGGCAGACGTGTACTAGTTTTCTAGTGATCCGTAGTGGCTTCGTCCATGTTTCACGTAGAAAGTTTGACCCTAACAACACTAACTAAATATTGATGATGATTGGGGGCCACAAGGTTATGGGTATGTTCCCTACTAGTGTCTCATGCATTATAAAAGATTTGTTTATGGTTACTTTTACATCGAGATACGAGGTACCTAGGGCCCATAGCTAACTAGTGCCTAGGGGTGTTCCCGTGACTAGTGATCTTGGAATAGTATTTTACTTACCATTGGAATGTAATGTTTTTATGTCAAATTCAGTATCATGCATGTTTTATTTAAAAGTTTTCATTCTTTAAATCTTCCCCTTGAAAACTATTTCATTTAAAAGTTACACCCCTTTAGAAATTGTTTCTACCATTTCTTGTTTATAAAAACCTGCAAGCTTTTTATCTTATAATGTTTATCACAAAGAATAATTTTTTTGTGGAATCCTATTGGGATTAGTATCACACCCTACCTTTACCTTTGGGTGTATGTATACATTTTTATGTTTGACACATGTAAGGGAGAGGTCATTGGAGATGGTGGTTTGGGTTGTTAGCTTCCATTATTGATGAAGTGTTGTGGGGAAGGTTTGGGGATGATGTCCTTTCGTCGTGTAATGGTTCTATAGTTGTAGTTTCTCCTACTTTTGATTTCTGTACCTCTTGGGTTTTTTCTAATAACATGTTTTTTAGTTCATAATTTTATTAATGGTTTATTTGGACTATGTGTTCATATTCAGTTTATTTATTATTTTTTGTTGTTTAATTTTTATAAACTCGGGTAAATCATTACCAAACACTTATTCATGATACACGAGAAATTTTTCCAGACTGTGGGTATATGGAATTACCTTAAGTCCTTGTTATGGACTAGGTTAGGTGTCGGTCTTTATGGAAACCAGATCTGGTTTGTGACAAAAACCAAGTTTGTGAATAGATTTATCTGCATGAGAATTTAAAATCTAAGAGAAAGTTGATTGTATTGCTTAGAAAGTTATGTTAGAGTTTACCAACACTTATGTTTCATGAGATGACAAGAGTAAGAAACATTCTAGGTGGTAAGAAATAGAGAAGAAACTAACTAATATGTTTTAAGTTTAGTCACCAACATGTTCCTTGTGTGGTAAAAGACATTTCAATAAACATTTGGTTAGATATGTAAAGTATTACAGGTGTGGTAAGATTGTTTATAAGTCTCATGATAGTAAAGAAAATAGTTTTGAACAATCCAGAAATTGGATAATAGATATCCAACCAATTGTGAGACATTTTAATTGTAATTATTTGGGAAATTAATATAATATTTGTATAAAGTTACTTACATGGGGTTGAAATCATTAAAATCAAAAATATAAAGGTGTAAAAAATCATTTCCTACCCCTACATTTGATATTTAAACATTGAAAGAAGTGGTTAAAGGTATTTTACTTATTTATTAGAATTATTTAAATTCTTTTTTTTTTCTATTCATCTTCACGTTCCTTTATTTCTAAGAAATTTGTATGTAAAATGGAAATATCAACAAATTACATGAAGATATAATTTTTTTTAAACTTCTAGTAGAAATATTAAAGAAACTAATATTTATAAGAATATTCATTTTACGATGTGATAGATGGTATTTCCTATAAATATTATTCAACTAAACATAGTAGAGTTGTATATTATTTTTTGTATGGATTGGATTTGAGTTTATCGTGATAATACATATTAGAGACCTAATAAGGTTATATTCATTAATTTCATACCATTTATAACATACCAAAAAGTTGAGAAATTGATTAAAGATGGGATTGAATGTTACCTATGTCATATTACTGAAAAGAATTAAACAGTTCAAGTTAGTGATGTGCTAGTAGTAAGTGAATATTTAGAATTATTTACTAATGATTTTCCTGGTGTAATTCTTACTTGGGAGCTTGATTTTATTGTTGACTTAGTGTCTAATGCTAATAGAGAAATCAAGTTAGATTTCATTAAAAACATTTTCTTAATAATTTTAATTATAAAAGAGTGTAAAAATGGTACTATTAATTGAAAATATCCATGAATAACCATATTATAAGATAATATATTGATTTTAATATAGAAATGTTCAATAATTCTATAAAGTGAGACTTAAACAAAAAATAATATTGAATAGTGATTAGATTTGGTGATAAACCCTCAGCACTTTGGTAAATTTTGAATAATAAGCCCCATGAAATAAATAACATAAAATAAAATATTAAATTCCAAGAAGAAAAATAATTTCATTAGATAACATATTAAAATGGTGAGTATATACACCACATAAAAGAATTAGTGGTGAATATGGTGTATGTCTCTCGAAGTAAAAGTGAGATGAGAAACTTTTACCACTTTTTTAATTCATTTAAATATTTCAGTTTATTATAAATCTATTATAGAACTATAATCATATTTTTTATTCCATACATGACTTATTAATATTATTTTATCACTCATTTATTAATAATTCTTTGTCAAAATCTTTATTTCGAGTGATATTTGCTTCATTTTTCATGTATGTTTTAGTTTGGAAATTATGGTCCTTTTAATTTGATCATGATTAAATAATATCCATTATGTTAAAAATTAAATAAATATCCTATATATTAATTATATATTTATATAGCTTAATCTATAAATGTTAAAGAGATAAAATGGATAACATCATTTGTGGAGATGGTAGGTCGTACGTACACATGAACGTTGTTTCCATTTTTCTCGATGTATGGAATGATAGAAAAATAATATTTAATTAAAATTTATAGAATAATTATTATGTTATATATATCATATATATTAATAAAATCATTCCTTATTATCATCAATGTAAAAATAAAATAAACAATATTTCACATCGCTGTGAGGAGACGGTAGTCCACACGTACGCATGAGTGACGTTGTTTTTTTCCAATGAATTAGAATGTAAAAATGGTATATGTGATATTAAATTTATAAAAAAAAATTAGGTCATATATATAACATATATTAATTAACTTTATCATTAATACCATTTATATAAATCATTAGTGACAAACAAATCACATCACTTTGTGTGGAGGTAGTCTGTCGTACACACAAGTGATGTTATCGTTTCCCCCACGGAATGGAGAGTAAAAGGTATATATGATATAAAAATTAAATAAGTATATTAATTTCATAAATATTATATAATTATGTTAAATTAATCAGTATATCCACCCTTTATAGGTGGTGATGGAAAATGAACTATATTGGTTTGCAGGTGGTAGTCCATCATACACATGAATGATAATTTTGTATCCCATTTGATGGAAGTGGAGATGAAAATAGGTTATTGCATTGGAATAATAACATCTAACTATATCGGATATTTTTTTTATTTTATCATAATTATAAAAAATTTTAAGGATTTATATGAAGAAGAAGTAAAACAAATATGCATTGTTAATAACATTACCACTTCTTCAGACAACCTCTTTAGGTTTAACATAAATCCTTCCTAGGTTGGATTTATGATCACACCAAGGTATATAAGATGTGGGTACTGAATTAAGTAATACATTTTAGTATTTATTGGATAGAAAAAAAATTGGAATTTTTTATAGGATAGGATATGGGGTGGCCTTTTATAAGTGAGGTGAATGGCCCACTTTTATTTTTTGAAAAGAAAAAGGTGTACCCACAAGTTTCACATGCCACGAGGTTCAAAAATGGGCCATTATCTGTTGGATCTGAATCTACGGATTATACACAAGAGGGGGGGTGAATTGTGTCTTTTCAAATTATTACAATCTCTTCAATTTAGACAAATTCTGTCCACTATGCTTTTGCACGATTAAATATGCAGCGGAAAAAGTAAAAGCATGAACACACGGATGTATAGTGGTTCGGGGAACAGAAGGCCCCTAGTCCACTCCACCAACGCTCAAATCCACGAGCTTGGCGATTTTCACTATCTGGTCCTCGTTTCCACAGACCCGTCCACAACTGAGTACAGGCAGTTGACACCTTTACAAGATTCAGGCAAACACAGCCTTCCTGGTTCAAACACGAACCCACACAGCTTAGAACGAGAAGCTGATCACTCAAAAAATAAAAGAGTTTCGATAAAGAAACACTTCTCCAGTTGTTCTTCACAATTGCAACAGAATGCAATTGATAGTAGATAGATCGTCGTCTTCAGAAAATAAAGATCTGTAATCAAAACAGTTCTGAGTCGATCCAGTTGCAATAGATATTACCAGAAACTTCACAACTTTAGCAGCAGTAGATTCACAACAGGTAGTCGATGTAGAACACGTGAATCTGCTATCAAGATCTTCCTTCAGTAATAAAGGTCTTACGCTTCTTCTCGATCACCAGAAAAGAACGCTTTCACACAGTCTCTGTTTTTTGCTTGTCAAAAGATCAATCTATATATCACACACTTTCCTGTGCATATATATATATATCCGAAGTTTCCAAGATAGAACATATATTCAAATATGAGAAAATCTTTCGCATAAATAGATCCATGAAAATCTCCTTTAGATTCGCGATATTAAATGAAATAACAGAGCCGTTGTAACTCCCCTGAAGAATCGGCATAAAAAGCTCCGTTTAAATCAATCATTAATCCGTTGTAAATCGTCTTTGATTCAGTCAAAGTCGTATTTAAGAATCAGCTCGAAATCCACCTAATAATCCGCTTGATTGACTAATTCAAAAGGAAATATCGTCTGTCAAAAATATCCCGACGCCAAACGTAGGGTTGATGACGTGGCTCCAAACGTAGGGTTCACAAACGTAAGGTTCAGAACGTAAGGTTCAGAACGTAAGGTTGAACATACATACTTTCTCTTCAGCATTCAAACGTAGGGTTGATCATCCATACTTTGTCTTGCTTCAACTCTCCAAAGAACGTACGGTTGATTATAAAAGTAAGGTTGATGATCCATACTTTTGAGAAACAAACTCAACACTGAAAACTAACGTACGGTTTCTCTTCCATACTTGTCCAACAATGAAAACGTAAGGTTCCTTCCAAACGTAATGTTCTTCTTCCATACTTTTCAACAACGTAAGGTTCATTAACCATACGTTTCAAAATAACATAAAAAGTAAACTTTTCATCCATACGTTACGTTCATCAACGTAGGGTATGAACAGTGATTCCAGTACGCGCTAAAATTGATCTCGCGCTACAGTGATTCCAGAATACGCTAAAATTGATCTCGGAATAAATGAAGTATAAAATCTCGTTATATAAAATAAATTCATGCAAAATACTCAACAAAATAATTAGTAAATAATTAAGGGTATTTGTGAGCATCAAAATCATCATAAAGAGACAGAGTATTATTTAAAATAATCTCCCCCTTTAAAAAAACATTATTTTGATTTGTTTAAAAACAATACATTGCTCAACAATCTCCCCCTTTTTGATGATCACAAAACCCATAAAATAATAGAACTAATTTAATTTCAATCTTTATTGAAAAATTAGTTTTATAAAATTTTAGAATTTTGAAAGGATTAAAACAATATTTAACTATAAAATTTCTCCCCCATAACTCCCCCATAAAAAATAAATTTTCAGCTAAAAATAGATAAAAGATAAATGTCGTATATATCCAAATGCTCCCATATATCCAAATTTCTTCATAGGAAACGAATGAATTTAAATGTTGTGTTTATCCAAATTCTCCCCCTTTTTGTGATATCAAAAAGAATGAAAAATTACTGATTTGAACACATTCAATATTGCACTGAACTATAAGTAAATGCTATAATTAACTGTGTATGAATAAGTGAATTTCTTATAGTGGCTAACTTAATCATAAATCAATAAATAACAAAACAAAAAGATAAGAAAAGAATTTTCATTCACAAGCTATTATATAAAAATGACAGTGATATACAGAGGAATCAAGGTTTAGGGATAAGACAGGGAAAAAGGTGTCTATCTCCTTTGAATTGCGGTCTTGATCTCTGTAAACTGGTCTCGAAGCCTCTTCATCATCCCATCTCCTAACTTGATGATAAGATCTCTGTTCTCCTGAGTCATATGAATATCTTCAATCAAATTAACTCTGAAAAACTCATGCATTCTTTCTTCTTTTTCAACAAAAAGAGCCAGCTTTTCTGATAACTGATTCAAAAGAATCTTAATCGGTTGCTCTCCAGAGGTCAACTGATCCACCAAAAATTTCTGATTATCTAGCAAAACTGACAAAGGGGCACTATTACACTGAAGATCGTGTAATCTGTCACTCATATTGCTCAGTGCTCCAGTAATTTCTTGAAATCTTCGAATCAAATCAGGTGAAGAACCTGATCCACTCACAGTACTATTTGCAACAGATTCAAATTTATTCTCTATGTAAATCTTCATCTCAGACAAATCATCTTTCGTTACCATCTCTGATTTCAACTGATCAACAGCATGCAACATATCAGTCTTAAACAAATCTACTTCCTGTCTTGAAACAGTAGATTCTTTCAGCTTCTGAAACTTCAACTGCTCTAAGTTCAGAGAATTTCTGAGACTAATATTCTTAGATTCTAACTGAGAAATACGCTTGTATAACTCAACAACTTCTTCTTTTCTCGAATCAGGGGCACCCTGTGCTTGATTCTCATGTCCAGAATCAGATTGACGAAGCAGGACAAGGGGTAAAGAATCTGCATCTGACTGTTCTTTGTCCTGACAAGGTTGATCCACTGAACTATCCTTTGAAGCCTGAAACTCTTCCACTGAAAAATCTTCCTGAAGTACCTCTGTATTAACTTCAGAAGTATGTTCATCACGAACAGTAGTCTCTCTGACTTCTACTGAATGATCAAGAACAATATTTTCATGAAATTCTTGAGGTCGGGCCACTTCTTCACCAGGCACTGCCTCCATAAGTTGTTCTTGTGGAATTGCTTCTTCAACAGCCACAGCAGCAGTTTGAGGTTCTAGCTGAATTTCCGGTTGAGCTACTGGTTCCTCTATCGGTGCAGTCCCCTCCACAACAGCTTCTCTCACAAATGAATAAGAAATTACCGGTTAAGAAGATTTCAAGACAGGAGAGATAATTTCTTCATCAATTGACCTCTTCCTTCTAGATTGAAGTCCTTCTTGACTTCTCTCTTCCTCAACTTCCTCCATCTCAAGGCGAATTCTTCTTGCCACTGTACTAATCCTTGATTCTGCTTGTCCCTCCTTGGACTTGGCCGGTTGAGCCTGAGCACTCTCTGAGTCTTCCTCAGCTCCAACAGGTAAGAGTTTTCCTTTAATTGTGCTCCAGAAATATCCCACTTTCCTCAAAGTTCCAGCATTAAAAACATTACTGTGGTGACATTTCACCCCAGCACTTACCAATCTGATCATTCCTCTTTTATATAAAAACAAAGAAATGAACCTTCCATATGGGAAAAAGGTCATTCTTGCTTCACTCTGACAGCAGTATCTTAGATATCTTATCATAAATCGAGGAAAATTAAACTTAATATCACTCATCAGAAGATACATTATATACATGTCAGGGTATAGAATTTTCTCCATCTCAGCCATCCTTGGTGCTAAACCAGTCTGAACAAACTTTACTAAGATTTTCTGATCGGGCTCCAAATCTTTAATAAACATCTTCTTTATCACTTTGGTTCCAAACAGAAAAGACATAATGTCTTCAGACTTATGTACAGAATCTCCAATATTCCGTAAATCAAAATGAAAAACTCCTTCATGAGGGCAGTTAAGAATTTGACTTATCTCTACAGATGATATGGAAAAGTCCTTATCCTCTATTTGAGCCAATAAACTATCCTCCGTATCCCCAAGGCTAAACTGAACAGTTCTAAAGAAATGTCTCATTTCTGCCTCATATAGAAACTCAGAGTTTTCACTATTAAAAGCTTGCTCAAGGCCTTGAAACTACAACGCTTGCTTCAACAGTAAATTAGTTTCAAACAGCCATTCTAAATCGATGACTTTACCTTGCAGTATTTTCCGACCAACTACTTTAGATTTCTTTGCAGCACTGCTCTCAGCTTCATCTGGACGCTTAGTCTTTGCCATTTCAACAACGATTTCTGAAGGTTCGTACGTTTAGGGTTTGAAGATTCAGAAAAGGGTTTTGGAGCAGATGTGCGGTTTTAGGTTTTCGAAAGGGTTTCCGAAAAAGGTGAAAACAGTTTAGAAGGTGAAACGGTTCTGACAGCCTTGATTCCCGTGTAATCACTAATCATTACTTTTATTTAAAACAAAATAAAATAACTTATAGCGAGAAACAGAAATTAAGTAGAATTCGAAAACAGAATAAGATTAAAAAGAAACTATTTAAAATTAAATAAACCTAACTCCCCCTTAATAAATTCAAACCTTGCCGTGGGAAGTGGTTTAGTAAAAATATCTGCTAATTGATTTTCTGTATTTACAAATTCTAAAAATATATCCTTTTTTAACACATGATCTCTTAAAAAGTGATGTCTTATATCAATGTGCTTAGTTCTAGAATGACTAATAGGATTTTTTGAAATATTAATTGCACTAGTATTATCACATAAAATAGGTGTATTATTGAAATTTAATCCAAAGTCCATAAGAGTGTTTTTCATCCACAACACCTGTGCACAGCAACTACCTGTAGACACATATTCTGCCTCGGCTGTTGACAGGGCAACTGAGTGTTGTTTCTTACTAGACCATGATACTAAAGACTTTCCTAAAAAGTGACATGTTCCTGAAGTACTCTTCCTATCTAATCTACAGCTTCCAAAGTATGCATCTGAATATGAAATTAAATTAAAATCAGAGGTTTTTGGATAAAGCAGAGATTGATAAATAGTACCTTTTAAATATCTAAAAATTCTTTTAACAGCAGTTAAATGGGATTCTTTGGGATTTTATTGAAATCGAGCACAAAGACATACTGAATACATTATATCTGGTCTACTAGCAGTAAGATATAATAAACTACCAATCATACCTCTATATAACTTGTTGTCCACTGATTTTCCAGTTTCATCCAAATCAAGTTTTATATTAGTACACATAGGAGTTGTAAATGTCTTGCTGTTTTCAAGTCCAAATTTCTTAAGTAAATCAGTAATGTATTTGCATTGATTTAAAATATTTCCAAAATCTTTTTGAAATATTTGAAGACCCAAAAAGAAATTTAATTCTCCCATCATACTCATTTCAAATTCTTTTTGCATTAATTCTGAAAATTCATGACAAAGAATTTTATTGGTTGATCCAAAAATTACATCATCAACATAAATTTGCACTAACAAAACATTATTTTTCACAGTTTTCTTAAAGAGTGTTGGATCTGCTAGTCCAACAGTAAAATCATTTTTCAAAAGAAAAGAACTTAGTCTTTCATACCAAGCTCTAGGTGCTTGTTTAAGGCCATAAAGAGCTTTAGTAAGTTTGAAAACAGAATCTGGTTTTTGAGAATTTTCAAAACCAGGAGGTTTCTCAACATAAACTTCCTCCATTAAATAACCATTTAAAAAGGCAGATTTAACATCCATCTGAAATAATTTAAAATTCATATAAGATGCATAGGATAAAAGGATTCTAATAGCTTCTAACCTGGCTACAGGTGCAAAGGTCTCATCATAATCTATTCCTTCTTCTTGATTATATCCTTTAGCTACTAATCTTGCTTTATTTCTAGTTATTATCCCTTGATCATCCTGTTTATTCCTAAAGACCATTTTTAGTTCCTATTACTGGATAATCATGTGGTCTTTCAACTAATTCCCAAACCTTATTTCTCTTGAACTGGTTCAATTCATCCTGCATTGCTATTACCCAGCTCTCATCATCTAAGGCTTCTTCTATGGTCTTAGGTTCTTGTTGGGATAGGAAAGCAGAGAATTCAACTATGTTTCCAAAGTTTCTTCTAGTTTGAATACCAGTCTCTAAGTCACCTATCACATATTCTAAAGGGTGATTCTTTAAGGTTCTAGACTGTCTAGGCATTACATTCAAAGGCTCTTCAGTATCATGTTCTTCTGAACTGGACTGAATTTCTTTTATATCATTTTCAAAATCATTCTTTAAATTCTCAGGTCTCATGTTTTCATTAGAATCAGGTTCATCTATTTGTTCTATCCTTTTCTCAAAAGGATCAGATTCATCAAATTTCACATGAACTGATTCTTCAACAATCCTTGACTTTTTATTATAGACTCTATAAGCTTTGGAGGTTGCAGAATATCCTAAGAAAATACCTTTATCAGATTTTGGATCAAATTTACCAAGATTATCTTTGGTATTCAAGATGTAAACCTTGCATCCAAAAACTTTAAAGTAATTTACTTTAGGTTTTCTGTTATTCCATAGTTCATAGGGTGTCTTTTTCAAAATAGGTCTTATTAAAATTCTATTCATTATATAACAAGCTGTATTAACAGCTTCTGCCCAGAAATATATAGGTAAGCTATATTCATTTAACATAGTTCTAGCCATTTCTTGAATAGTTCTATTTCTTCTTTCTACAATCCCATTCTGTTGAGGTGTTCTTGGAGCAGAGAAGGTGTTTTTAATACCCATGTTTGAGCAAAAGGAATTAAATTCCTGGTTCTCAAATTCTCCACCATGATCACTTCTCAATGAGATTATATTAAAACCTTTTTCATTTTGAATAGATTTACAAAAACCTTCAAATAAACTAAAAGCTTCACTTTTAAATTTCAAAAAGAAAATCCAAGTAAATATAGAGTAATCATCAACTAATACATAAACATATAATTTACCAGCTAAACTTGCTACTCTTGAAGGTCCAAACAAATCCATATGGATAAGTTCTAGAGGTTTAGTTGTAGCAACTTTATTAACAGATTTGAATGATGATTTGTGTTGCTTGCCAAGCTGACATGCATCACAAAATCTGTCATTTTCAAATTTGAGACTAGGAAAATCAGAAACTAAATGTTTCTTAGATAATTTATGTAAAGCATATATATTGCAATGACCAAGTCTTCTATGCCAGATCCAGGATTCACTTATATTAGCAGTTAAGCAGTTTACTTGTTGTTTACACAAGGAATACAAATCCAAAGTATAAACATTATCAGTTCTGGGTGCTCTAAACTTAAACAGTTTATCTTTAGAAACAGTACAACTATTGTTAGTAAAATCAACAGTGTATCCATCATCACAGAGTTGAGAGATACTTATCAGATTGTGTTTTAACCCTTGTACATAAAGTACTTTGTTGATTGAGACTGTCTCTGGATCTCCAACTGTTCCAATACCAATAATCTTTCCTTTGGCATTGTCACCAAAGGTGACAAGTCCTCCTTCCTTTCGAGTAAGAGAAGAGAAATTAGCTGAAGTTCCACTCATGTGTCTTGAGCAGCCACTGTCCATATACCATATTTCTTTCTTTTTTTGGTGACCTGCTACCTGCAAAGACATTCAAACAAATTGCTTTGGTACCCATATTTTGTTGGGTCCAGGAGTGTTAGCAAGCAGTGATCTGGGTATCCAGATTTGCTTTGTTTTCTTAAAATTGATTGAATCATATAGATCGTTGGAAATATAAGCTTTCTTAATTCCACATATCTGAGGTTGTCTTAGAAAACAGTTTTTAGCTATATGACCTCTTGTTCCACAGAAGTTACAAATAACCTGTTTAGTGCTAGGAACAAAATAATTTTTGTATAACTTAGGTTTTTCTCCTTTACTTCCAATTCCAAACCTTTCCTTTTTAATTACAGTTTTTCCAAGTATCTCATTTAAGGTGTTTTCTCCTTTTGTAAAAACTAATGCAGCCGTTTTATAAGATTCTACTTCATCCTGTAGAGTTTTTATTTTTGATTCAAAATTAATTTTATTTGAGTCAGCAGAATTGTATTTGTCAATTAATTCCTTATGTTGTTTTAGCAAAGTATTTCTCTCATCTGAAATAGCTTTGTACAAGTTCTTTATAGATTTATATTTATTAAATAATGAGTCATACCTTTCTTCAAGCATATTGCAGTAAGCTGCAAGTTTTTTATTTGAGAGGCTTGTTTCAGAGTTTGATTCATTATTTGAGTCAGAGGAATAGTATGAGTGTACCTCATCAGTTTCAGCCATGAAACACATATTTGCTTTTAAATTGGCTTCCTCCTTCTCTGAGCATGATTCAGAAGAATTACTTGAGTCTTCAGAAACACTCCAAGTAGCTTTCATAGCTTTCTTGTTTTTCTGCTCATAATCATCTCTTTTGAAGAATTTCTTCTTCTTTGCATCTTTCAATTTTGGGCAATCCGGTCTGATATGTCCCATCTTTTTGCATTCATAACATCTCACTTCCTTGCTATCCTTTTTAAAGGATTTCTTGAAGTCTTTCTTCTTACTATAGAACTTTCTGAATTTTCTGGCTAGCTGTGCCAGTTCTTCATCCGAATTTGAAGAATCAGAGAATTCTGATTTAGCACTCACTTCTCTGTTCTTCATCTTTCTATCCTTTTGTTAGAAGTCACTTTCAAAGCAGTATTTTCCCTTTTTATGTAGACTTTATGCTCATTTACCTCATCTTGCATTTCAGCTTCGTACATCATCAGTGTACCAATCAGTTCTCTCATAGTTAGATCTTTAACAGAAGTTGATTGTCTAATTGCTGCAGAGATTCCATTCCATCGAGTAGGAAGTACTCTCAGTACCTTCAACGCTTGATCAGCTTGCTTGATTGGTTCTCCTAGAGCTGTTATATTATTGATAATTTCTGTCAATCTTCCATTCATCTGAGTGATGCTCTCTCCTTCAATCATTCTGAAAGTATCGAATTTTAACTTAGCAGTTGCATATCTCATCTGTCTTACATTATCTGTTCCTTCATAAGCAACAGCTATTGTTTGCCACATTTCATATGCAGTCGGGCATTGAGATACTCTGTTAAATTCATCTGGTCCTAGACCACAGATGATTGCATTCATAGCTTTTGAATTTATGTCATACTCAGCTTCTGTAGCAGCACTCCATGTATCGGGATTTTCAGGAATTTCATAGGGAGTCAGAATCTTTGAATAGACTTTGTAACCAAGATTTTTCAAATAAATAATCATACGTGATTTCCAGCAGCCATAATTATCTCCATTAAAGTAAGGTGCTCTGACCATTGACATTCCCTCTCTCATATCAGCCATGATACACTATGTATAATCTTTAAATACTTCTGGCTTGATAAGACTTTAGAAATAAGAAGCTCCTCCTTTGATACCAATTGTTGGATCTGAATCTACGGATTATACACAAGAGGGGGGGTGAATTGTGTCTTTTCAAATTATTACAATCTCTTCAATTTAGACAAATTCTGTCCACTATGCTTTTGCACGATTAAATATGCAGCGGAAAAAGTAAAAGCATGAACACACGGATGTATAGTGGTTCGGGGAACAGAAGGCCCCTAGTCCACTCCACCAACGCTCAAATCCACGAGCTTGGCGATTTTCACTATCTGGTCCTCGTTTCCACAGACCCGTCCACAACTGAGTACAGGCAGTTGACACCTTTACAAGATTCAGGCAAACACAGCCTTCCTGGTTCAAACACGAACCCACACAGCTTAGAACGAGAAGCTGATCACTCAAAAAATAAAAGAGTTTCGATAAAGAAACACTTCTCCAGTTGTTCTTCACAATTGCAACAGAATGCAATTGATAGTAGATAGATCGTCGTCTTCAGAAAATAAAGATCTGTAATCAAAACAGTTCTGAGTCGATCCAGTTGCAATAGATATTACCAGAAACTTCACAACTTCAGCAGCAGTAGATTCACAACAGGTAGTCGATGTAGAACACGTGAATCTGCTATCAAGATCTTCCTTCGGTAATAAAGGTCTTACGCTTCTTCTCGATCACCAGAAAAGAACGCTTTCACACAGTCTCTGTTTTTTGCATGTCAAAAGATCAATCTATATATCACACACTTTCCTGTGCATATATATATATATATCCGAAGTTTCCAAGATAGAACATATATTCAAATATGAGAAAATCTTTCGCATAAATAGATCCATGAAAATCTCCTTTAGATTCGCGATATTAAATGAAATAACAGAGCCGTTGTAACTCCCCTGAAGAATCGGCATAAAAAGCTCCGTTTAAATCAATCATTAATCCGTTGTAAATCGTCTTTGATTCAGTCAAAGTCGTATTTAAGAATCAGCTCGAAATCCGCCTAATAATCCGCTTGATTGACTAATTCAAAAGGAAATATCGTCTGTCAAAAATATCCCGACGCCAAACGTAGGGTTGATGACGTGGCTCCAAACGTAGGGTTCACAAACGTAAGGTTCAGAACGTAAGGTTCAGAACGTAAGGTTGAACATACATACTTTCTCTTCAGCATTCAAACGTAGGGTTGATCATCCATACTTTGTCTTGCTTCAACTCTCCAAAGAACGTACGGTTGATTATAAAAGTAAGGTTGATGATCCATACTTTTGAGAAACAAACTCAACACTGAAAACTAACGTACGGTTTCTCTTCCATACTTGTCCAACAATGAAAACGTAAGGTTCCTTCCAAACGTAATGTTCTTCTTCCATACTTTTCAACAACGTAAGGTTCATTAACCATACGTTTCAAAATAACATAAAAAGTAAACTTTTCATCCATACGTTACGTTCATCAACGTAGGGTATGAACAGTGATTCCAGTACGCGCTAAAATTGATCTCGCGCTACAGTGATTCCAGAATACGCTAAAATTGATCTCGGAATAAATGAAGTATAAAATCTCATTATATAAAATAAATTCCTGCAAAATACTCAACGAAATAATTATTAAATAATTAAGGGTATTTGTGAGCATCAAAATCATCATAAAGAGACAGAGTATTATTTAAAATAATCTCCCCCTTTAAAAAAACATTATTTTGATTTGTTTAAAAACAATACATTGCTCAACATTATCAAACCTTATAGTTTATAAGGCCTAAATATTTCCATATAATACGTTTTTTAAAAGTTTATTTGTCATTTAACTCCTTATCGTTTTAATTTAACCCCCGAAAACCACATTTTCACATTAATCACAGTAATTAATTTTTACTATTTTTACTATTCATTATAGTAAAAAAGTAAGTTGACCTTATAATATAATATAAATTATTATGATTAATAATATGGAATCCATTTTTCCAAATTCCATTCACATAATTGGAAATTTTTAATTTAAAATTAATCCCAAAAATGTGATGAAAATGTGGTTTTCCAAATAGAAAAGTTTCAAAATTTTAAAAACTTTAAATATCAAATTCAATATAAAATTCATTCTAATAACCTAAATTGGATTAATAGATCTTTAATTAAATAAATTTTACTTATAAAACCATATTAAAATAAAATTTATCTTTTAAATGATTTGAATGAAAATATATTTATTGTAATAAAAACTAATGTTTTTCACTAT
Source organism: Viscum album (assembly GCA_963277665.1). Taxonomy (NCBI): domain Eukaryota; kingdom Viridiplantae; phylum Streptophyta; class Magnoliopsida; order Santalales; family Viscaceae; genus Viscum; species Viscum album. The sequence continues at coordinate 696,633,131 of OY728130.1, read as the reverse complement.
TCATTGAAAAATTTATATTTTTAGAAAATTATCATAAATTAGGCCAAAGATAATTTTTAAATTTATATTTAAAATATGAAATTTATTTTTTCAAATAAATTTTTTAAAAGTTTTAAAAATAATTTTTAAATTATGTGTGAAATCACGACTAGACATCCTTTTATAAAAAATACATTTTTCATAAAACATTTACTTTTTTTTTAAATTGTTATTATTTTATTTATAATCAATATATAACAATTGAATTTATTTTATACTAGTGTAAAACATATATATTCATAATTTATTTAATATTATTCATACCCTCCAACTTAACATCTAGTTTATAATTATTATTTTTAAATAATAATAATATTTTAATAAAGTATCGTTTTTCGTTCAAACCCAGTGTTGGGTTCATCTCATGCTAACAAATTGATTGAATTTATTTAAAAATTAATATATCATAAATTCTAAGGGTATATATTCTCATATAATCTTGTTGTTTTATAACTTATAAAAATTTGTATATGATGTTCCTCTTTTAAAGTCTTGGGGTGTTACGTCCTACCCCATTAAATAAATTAATTGCTCATAATTTATTCGTTATATCAATAATTAAGGTTTTTAAATTTAAAAATACCTTTCTTGAAATCCCATATAATAATAAGGTTAAATAAAATATCCTCTTGATATGAGAGAAGTTTTATAGTCATCTAGAAAAATATCGTAACTTGGACTTCATGTAGGATAATAGAGGTGGGAAGTAAAGATAATGACTTTAAAGAAAATCGCAATGCTCAAAACAATGATAGTGGGTTACAGAGGTAACTGGTCACAAGACTTTTAATGATCAAGAGAAAGTAAACAACCACAAAACCATAAATAGGTTATGAGTTAAGGGACCATTTTATTCATCTAAAATAAAGGTACTAAGATAACATTTTTATTTCAATCTCCTTTTACTGGAGTGGAGGGATTCCTTTACAATATAGATTGAAAACATAAAAAAAATTTCTTACTTGATATTTTTTTGTTTAGTAAGAAAAATTTCATCGTGATTTTTTTATTTGGTCAACTCCCACTTCATATCTTACTTTAAGAAATTAATATCCCAAATGAATTTTTATTTCTAAAGAACATTTAAAAGATCTCTAATATGACAATTCATTTCTCCTATCTCTATATATTTTCCAAAATCAGAATGGTTATAAAACATTATCTAATAACACCTAAAGTTCTTCTTAAACCATTAAAAATATAGTTAACCATAATACTCTTCCAAAATATGTATTTCCAAATTCAAATTCCAAGAATTTTAATTGAAGGTCACAAAATCAACATTATATTCCCAAAACAATATAAAGTGGCTCATAATGTAATATTCCAAATATTTGAGTACCTTGATCATCAAAAACCCTTAATTCAGACATTAATTATTATAAAAATAAAATCTTAAGATTTTTAATACATTTCATAGATACAAAAATGAATCAAACTTCTGTAAAGATAATGTAAACCATTAAATCACTAACCTATTTAATGGTCATCAATAATATCCTATAAATAAATATTTATCATTATTATCTCAATATAGAGCATGTATTCAGGGTTATATTCCATTAATCATGTGTTTTCTAAAAATATCAACTTTCTAATGAAATATTTTTTCTGATACCATTCAATGAATGCTTTCAAATACTTAAATAAATACTATTTTAGTACAATCCTTATATATTCCATGATTGTTATAATGATAATATCATTGATAAAATAATTTTTTAACATATTTATTGGATTCAAATACACAAGAAAATTAGTCAATCCACTTCATCTATATCAATATCATAATCTTGACCTTGGTCCCGATGCTTCTTCTGATGTACATTCCCTTGAATCATAGGGAATTTTTTTAATTTGTTCCTCCATCTCTATACATTTAAAGTACTATAATTTGAGGGATTATCCATTACCTTTGAATTTATGTGAATGATATCATTTTTCATTGAAATTGAATCAAAGACATTTTTCTTTTAGGAATGTCCCAAGGTGTTCTTTCCATAAGTATTACATGGGGAAAATCTTTCCTTCCCTTCATCCATTTATTCATTTTTTGACTTGGTCATCATGTTCTTATCTTTCTTCCCTTTAAATTCATAATACATGGATAATTATTTCCCTATCTTGATATAAAATTCTATTATGTCCCTATATGATGAGAATGTTTTAGAGACAGGTTCCCTTATAAGGGTTGGATTAATCTCATCAAAGAAACGATAAATCTTGAAACATTATTTTATATATATAGTTGAAGATTCATTGATAACCTTGTGAATTTGGCTTCATACATAGAAATATTTTCTTCTTATTCTCTTATTAGACTCAAGAACTATATTTTCATATCCACTCATTACTCATGAGGAAAATATTATTCAAAGAAGAGTTCCTTGAAATCCCTTCATTCCAGGTTTTTTATTTCTTCTTCGTCTTTAGTTTTTTGAATCAATTCCCACCATTGAAACACATCTCTTAAGAGATGATAAACATCTATTAAAATATGATCTCTTTAATTATATAATAGAGTGAGAAATATATTCTATAAAAAACTTATCTGTTACTTAGATAAAAATGATTTGTTGTCTCACTGAATTATAGAGGTTTCTAACGCATAAATCACTCTAACATTGTTATGTTATACAGTGGATCAACGGGCTACTCCATATGGTAAAGTTTATTACTCATAACCTGAGTTATCTACTCCAATATGGTTATAATTTTATCAGTTATAACTACAGTTCTAGCTCTATCTTCATTGTCTTTACTTGGAGGGAAATCCCTATATATAGTACATGCATTGATATCGTTTACATTCCTTCCATTGAGAACCATTTCTAAATAACATAATACACTGAATTATATTATAACATTATAAAACATAATTTATAATCCAAAAAAATGAAACACTTAACATAAATTGAAATTTTTATGCATAGATGATCTCATAATCATAAACAAGGTTTTTTTGGGGATATCTTTATTTTCAAATCCTTCATATTGGTTTATAAAGAAAATGTGAATTATAGTATGAATTTCCCCTTGAGAGTATCTAACTAGGTGTGTAGAAAGGCCCATTATCATGTACCATGTGATGATCTAGGTAATCTCATTATGAAATTTTCATAGTTAATACCCCTTGGTACATATTTTTCATAACCACATCCACTTGAGGTATTCATAAAAGGATTTATTTATATGATTTACCACATAATATCTTCCTTACGAAAACTTTAAGATGTTATTATATACATATCCTCAAATTTTATAAAATAGTTATATTCCAAAATATATGTTTTCATAAATCAAGTTCCTAATGTATTTACAAAACATTCCTATGATACCAGCTGTATATTCCCTAAACCCAATATCCTTGATCCAATGGGTACTTTATTACATTAGCATTTGATTAAAAAAACACATACCAATGGATTAAACATTTTAGTAGTCATATTAAACTATATACATAAATGAAATTCATATAAAATTTTAAATAAAAAAATAAAAAAAAAAGAATTTTGTTTGAGATCACCATCATTATTCTTATTTTATCTCCACATATCAATCAAAAAACACTTCCAGGTATCTTGGGGAAAATAAAACATAAGAAAGGGGTGTGGAAGAAAGCTCATTAAAGTTATATGAATAGCATAATATATGAATAAATAAGGGATAATCAATATGGTATGGTAAATAACCTAAACACGTGACATTTAATCAATATCTTGAGTTTAATATAGCAAGAATAAATTAGGATCAAATAATTCCATATAAATAATCACATGACAATGAAACTTAACCATGGATATTCTATGTAATCAAATAATCACACGGGATATCAATGACTGAATTTATAATGATTCAGTGATTAATGTAGGACATATTAAACATATCATCAAAGCCTCATTCCAATAATTATTACCATCAATCCCTCATGCCATGACATCTTACATAAATTGTTATGGCCTCAACCAAATACCCAAGCTAATTTTCCCCATGAGACCTATCGATGCATTGAGGGGATATATAATTTTGGGAATCACCAGTCACATAATAAATCTAATTCATTCTTTATATGAAATGGGTGAAACATAATAAACATTAACTTTCATATTGTGAATCTAACATAAAACGTGTTAATACTTACCCCAATCAATAAACGTAATCATAAATCATCCAGAGTAATGTGGTGAATGGTAGTAAAATTATATATCCCTAGTAAAAATAATCATAAAAAATCCAAATAAATAATAAGGATATAATAAATATATAATATCCACATTGTATCATAATTACAATTAAGTTTTTAGTTCATTGATGAATAGAGATACCATAAAAATTTCATTAATAAATTTTTAGAAAAAAATAAAATTTTCAATTTGAAAATATTTTTAAAACTAAGAGAAAAAACTATTTTGAAGAAATTTTTCATCAAATATAACCTTTTAGAACATGTAAAATAAACTTCAAAAGATTCTTTGTTCATGATGGAGGAAAATTGTATTCATACTGTTCATGTTAAAACTGATATTTCTTTCGCATTTTTTGTAAAATCCAAATGATCCTTTATTTGAATACAACATGAAGACTTCTTTAACAAAATTAAATAGTAAAAATGATTATAAATTAAATTAATAAATAATTTTAAAAATTAAGAAAACATTTATGAAAAAATATAAAATATAGATTTTGAAAAAAATATTTTCTACCGAATAGAGAAATTAAGTCAGATTTTCTTAAAAGCATTTTTTCAGTCGTTTTAAGTACCAAAGAGTTGAAAAATAGTAATATTACTTGAAAAAGTTCATTAATTACCATATTATAATAAAATATATTATTTTTATTATATAAATATCAAATAATTCCCCAAAGGGAGACTTAAAAAAACAATACCAATAATGATGAGATTATGAAATAAACCCTTACCACTTTGGTAACATTGGAATCATAAGCCCCATGAAATAAATAACATCAAATAAAACATAAATATCAGGAATAGAAATAGATTAATTATATAAAATATCAAAATGTTAAGTTTCTACACAACACAAAGGAATATGTAGGGAATATTTCATATGTCTCAGAGAATTAAAAATGAGATAAGAAAACCTTACCACTTGTCTGACTACCTTAATATATTTATAAAACTTCTGTATAATAAATTTACGTTTATTATGAATAAATTATATATCCATAATCAAATTTATCATACCAAATATGATTTACTTATAGACTTTTATTATCCATTTATAAACAGTTCTTTGTCAAAATCACTCTTTTGAGTGATATTTACTGAGTTTTTCATGTATGTTTTATTTAATAAATTTTTTACCTTTAACTTTGATCATGGTTATATAATATATATGATATTAAAAATAATATAAATATCATATATATTATTATATATGTATTCATAGTAATATATAAACGTTAGATATATAATATGGATTACACCATTCAAGAAGATGGTAGGTCATACATACGCCTGAACGTTGTTTCCATTTTTTCAACGGATGGAATGAAAGAAATATAAATTTTCATCAACATTAAATAATAATTATTATTTTATATACATAATTTATATTAATAAAATTCATCCTAATTATCATCCATGTGAAAATAAAATGAATAACCTTTCACATCACTAATTAGAGGTGGTAGTCCACGCGTATGCACGAGCGATGTTATTATTTTAAAATGGATTAGAAGGTAAAAATTTAGATTTTTTATTATATTAGAAGAATTATTTCTTGTTAATATATATCCCATATATTAATTAATTTTATCCATACTAACTTACATGTAAATCATAATCAAGAAATGAACATCGTCGCTTTGTGCGGCGATAGTTTGTCATACACTCAAGCAGTGTTATCATATCACCCATGGGTATAGGTGATATAAAAATTATATAAGCATAATAATTCAATTCATATCATATAAATAGTTTAAATAAATTATTATATCTATCCTTTAAACATGGTTATAGAAAATGAACTACATTTGTTCACATGAAGGTTGCACGTCGTACATAAAAATGATGAATTTGTATCCCATTTGATGGAAGTGGAGATGGATATATGTTATTAAATTAATATAATAACATATCAGTATATATTGGATACTTTTTCTTATTTTATCCTAACTTTAAAAAAAATATGAGTTAAAATAATAATTAAAACCAAAATCCATAGTTAAAATGTTTACATCTTCTTTATAAAACCTATTTAGGTTAAACCTAAACTCTTCTTTGATTGGATTTATCATAAAATAACATTTATCTAGGATTTGGGTTGGTAATTTAGGAATACAATTAGGAGGTTATTTTATAACCCAAATGGTTATATAATTGTGAATATGAGAGGATACGTAGTGGCCTTTTTTAAGTGAGGTGAGTGGTAGACTCGTAATTTTTTGAAAGAAAAAGTTATAACCACATTTTTCACATGAGACAAGGATCCAAAATTTGAAATCAAAATTATAAGTTAAAAAGACTAAATATTTCTATAAAATTATTTTTTACAAGTTTCTAGGTTATTTTACCCCTTATTGTTTTAGTTTAACCCCTGGAAAACTCATTTCCACCTTAAACTTTGTAATTAATTTTTACTATTATTACAATTAATTATACTCAAAAATTAAGTTTAACTTATTATAATATATAAATTGTTATGATTATAAATATTTAATATATATTTCCATATTATACTAAAATAATTGATAAAAATGTAATTTAAAACTAATCCTACAGACGCGATGTAAAATTGGTTTTCCAAAGTGAAAAGTTTCAAAAGTTTACAAAACTTTTATATAAAAGTTCAATATAAAATTGATTATAATGAACTAAATTGAACTAATAGATATATAATTTAACTAATTTAACTTTTAAAACAATATTGAAATAAAATTTATCTTGTAAATTCATTCAATCAAAAGGTGGGTTTTTAATAAAAACCAATATTTTCACTATTCAATAAAAATTCATCTCTTTAGAAAATTATAAAAAATTACCCTAAATATATTTTGATATGTATTTTTTAAAAATTAATTTTATTTTTTCAAATAAATCTTCAAAAATTATTAAAAATTAATTTTAACTAATACGAGCAAAGCACGGCTAGACCGCCTTTTAGAAAAAAAAATATTGTTTTTCATAAAACATTTATTATTATTTCAAATGGTTTTTTTATTTATAATAAACTGAAAAAAAATTATTTTACACATGTTTAAATAAAATAATTTTCATAATTTATTTAGTATTATTCATACCCTCCAACATAATATCTAGGTTATAATGGTATTGTTTAAATAATAATATTTTAATAGAGTTTTGTGTATCATTCAAACCCTCTAGTGTGTGCATCACAAGATATCTAATAGATTTTATTTATTTAAGAAAAAATTATTTTAATGTTTTTTAAGGTTACATTCTCTTATAATATTGGTTTTTCATGTCATATACAATATCTAATATGATGTTCCTCTTAAAATATCATGGTGTTACATTCTACCCCCTTAAATAAATAGAATCCTCCAAATTTATTCTCAATCTTGGTAATGTTGTGTTTGACATTTTAAAATAACTCTATTGAAATAACAAATCCACATAAGGTTTAATAAAATATCCTCTTGATAATAGTTAAGTGCTAATGTCAACTGTAATAATAAAAAAACTAGGTTTCCAAGTTGTATAACATTGGTGTGAAGTGAAGATATGAACATAAAAGAAAAGTGAAATGCCAAAATAATTATGGAGAGTGACAGAGGTAAATGATCATAAGAATTTGAGTGATATATATAAATTGAACAACCAAAAAACCATAAATCTATGATTAATTAAGGTAACATTTGATTCATATGAAATGAAGGCACTAGGATGAAATTTTTGTTTCAAGAACCTTTTCTTAGAGATAAGGTATTAATTTTCCTCCTTGAATGAGAACATAGGAAATTGTACTTAATTTATATCTTTCTAATTCATAGGAACAATTTCATCATTTGGTTGTCCTTTGATCTACTCTCAATTCATTTTTAATCAAATAAATAAATATCAAAAATGAATTTTTATGCCTGAAGAACATTAATCATATCGCAAGAATACTATGTCATTCCTCCTATATCTAGATATTTTCCAAAATAAAAATGGTTAGAACACATTATCCAATAACACCAAATATTCAACTTAATAAATTACATATATAGTTAACCTTATGACTCATCCAAAATATGTCTTCTCAAATTAAAATTCTAAAATTTTGGAAGTAATGTCACTAAATCAGAATTATATTCCCTTGAAAATATAAAGTGGATCTTTATTTCACATTACACATATGTAAATACCTTTATCACCATAAAACCATAATGAAAACATTAAACCTTACAAAAATAAAATATCGAGTTGTTTAATATATTTCAAAGATCTTAGTAAACTTCAACAAAGAAAACATAAATCACCAAACCACTAACTTGTTTTATGGTCAATAATATTATCCAACAATCATATATTTACCATTATTATCTCAACATATATCACATATTAAGGGTTATATTCCTTTAATAACGCATTTTCAAAAAATATCAAATTTCCATTGAATCACTTTTCTTTGTAACATTCAATAAAATCATTAAAATCTATAATTAAATACTAATGAAATAAAATACTTATACATTTCATGATTCTTTTTAAGATAATATCTTTAATAAATTACTTTTAAAACATATTTCAGGGATATATATGCATAATCACGTTAATCATTCCACTTTGTCTATACAAATATCATAATCTTAACCTTGATCCCTTAACTTCTTCTTAGTTATATTCCCATGATGATTGGACAATTGGTTGGAATAGTTCCCCACATCCTTATAGTTAAAGCATTATACATTTAGGGATTCTACATTACCCTTGAAATCATGAGAATTATTGACTTTTTATACACACTTTAAGTACACTCCTTTTCCTTTTATACATGTACCAAGGTGTTTCTTTCCAAAATTATCACATGTGGGAAAATAATTATTTCCCTTATTCCCTTTATCCATTCATTTCACTACCTTCCTCTTCTTCTCTTTATTCCCTTATAAGCCATAAAACATAGATAATTATTTCACTATCTTGATATTACCTGATACTTTGTCTACATATGATGATAAAGTTTTGGATACTAGTTCACTTTGAAGTTTTGGATTAATCCCATAAAAGAAATGGTTAATATTTCTCTTTGGATTATGTATGTAATCAGAAGCATTCCTTTATAATCTTGTAAATTTAGATTCATAATTAGAAAAAATTTCTCATATTTTTGTTTGAGACTCGAGAACTATATTTCCATATCGACTTGTTACTCAAGAGGAAGATGTTTTTCAAGAAGAGTACCTTGAAATCCTTTCATTCCATGTTTTTTATTTTTTCTTAATCCTCAGTTTTTTTAATCAATTACCACCATTGATATAAATATTCTAAGATATAATAAACTTCTATAGAAACTATCTCCCTTTCACTACTTCCTATAGTAATAAATATCTTCTATAAATAACTTATCCATTTCTCATATAAAAATGAATTTTTAATTCCCATAGAATGATGGAGGTTGATGATGCATGAATCTATCTAACATTGTTACATAATGTGTTTGACCAGCAGGCTACTCCATACAGGAAAGGTTATTACTTATAACATGAGTCATATTCACCAATATAGTTATAATTTTATCTGCTCTAACTGTAGCTCCAGTTCCAACTTCATTATCTTTCCCAGAAGGGAAATCTCTACATGAGGTATGTGAATTGATATGGTTATAATTCTTTCCATTAGGTTTCATTTAAAAATAATGGAATACACTAGATTATATCATAAAATTTTGAACATAATATATAATCCAAAAACAATTGAAACACTTAACATAGACTGAAAAATTTATGCATAGCTAATATCATAATCTCAAACATGGTTTCTTTGGGGATATCTTTATTTTAAAATCCTTTAAAATGGGTTATAAATAAAAAATGAATTATCCTAATAATTTCCCTCAATATTGTCAAACTGGTTTCTTCATAAGACTAGTTATCTTGCACTAGGTGATGATCAGATCAAGCTCAATGTTCCCTTTCTATAGTTATTACCCCTAGGTACTTTAGTGCCAAAACCACGTCCACTTGTACTATTGATATGGGGATGTGTTTCTTAGAAGAACCACCTATATCTTCCTTACTAAAACTTTTGGATTATCATTTATACTTATCCTTAAATTCTATCATAGGGATATGTTCCCAAATATATTTTTTCATAAATCTAGTTCCCAAGGTTTATACTAAAATTTCCGCTAATAACAACTATAGAGACCCTGAATATAATAGCCCAGAGCCTATGATTACTTTATTACATTGGTACTAGATATAACAAATCACATCCCAAAGGATCTAATAGTTAAATAGTCTTAGTAAAATAGATAAATATATGAAATTAACATTAAATTTTAAAACCTCAATACACAAATAATTTTCTTGAATATTTTCATTATTCCCCTTATCATATCTCTAACTATCAATCATAACACATTTATTGGTATCCTAGGAAAAATAAAACATAAGAAAGGGGTGAGATCAGATGCTCTGTAAGGGTATATGTGTAATGTAAGTAATGAATAAATAATGAATAATCAAAATGAAAATATAAATAATATAAACACATTCCATTTAATCAATATCTTGACCATAATATGGTAGGAGTAAATTATGGTCAAATAATTCCATATAAATAATCACATGAACATGAAACGTAACCTCTGATGTTCTAACTAATCGAATAATCACATGGAATATCAACAACTGAATTCATAATGATGGAATACCAAATTTTTAAATCTTAAAAATAATTCCAAATCCTAATTATAAGACTTATTACCATCAAGTTATCATGCTAATATATCTTACATAAACGGGTAAGGCCTCATCCAAATACCCAATCTAATTTTTCTCTTAAGGCCCACTTATGCATCAAGAGGTTGTGTAATTATAATGCACAACCATAACTTAAAAATTCCAATTAATTACTCTTATGAAATGGATAAAACATAATAAACAAAAACATCCATATTGATAAACTAACATGTGAAATTTTAATACCCCTCCATCATTCGAATGCTAGGAAATTTTGTTGGGCGTTTCTTGTGTTCGGATAGTCGCACAAATTCAGTGTGTCACCCGATATCCCCACGCATATGTGTGGAAGTGGATGTTTCTAAGCCTTCGGTCGACTGGCTATGGATCATAGTGGGGGAGGTGTTTCGCTATAGAAAATTAGTGATTTTTGAATCATGGCCTGACTATTGTTCTTCCTATCAATGATTGGGTCATTCACAATCGGTATGCCGTCGAAGCCTTTCTCATCACGGGGGGTTTCTCCTTCTACTCAGAGTGAGTTTGGACTACCTGCAGGGCCCGAGGGTGTTTCCTTGTATGTGGAAGAAGAGTATAATCAGTCGTTCTAGATAGAGAATTCAACAGTGGGTGTTGAACCAAGGGTTGCGGATAAAGAGGATCCCCAGAAGGCTTCAAAGGATGCTCAACTGAACCCAAAAGTCTCTGATATTGTCAATCGCCTGAAAAAGGACTTGGGTATTACCAGTTCTTCTGGAGAAATTTCTGACAGAAGGGTTGGGGCAGTGTGAAGAAATATTTGGTTCAAGAAGTGGAACGGCGCAAGGCGAGGGAGGTGCACTTGGATGTTGGTATGGGCTTTCCACTGATTCCACTCGAGGACACTTCCGTGATTGAGGCTGGTGATGCGGAAACAGCCTTGTGTGAGGATCCCAAAATCTTAGTATTGGATAAACTCCAATTAATTTCCAATACATGGGTCGTGGATTTGTACAACCAAGAGGTCCAGCCATATCAGTGCAGGCCATGCAAGAAAAACCTTCCTATGCTGAGAAGGAAAAATCTGGATGGAGTTTCAAAAATTCTGAAAACCGGTTTGCTGTGTTGGGAGAAGGTGAGGGTCATGCTCCCGGTGAAGCTATTGTGATGGAGGACAGTACCGGTGAGGATCATGCTAAGGGAGGGGAGGTCTCCCAAGTAGAGGATTCGGCTTCGGACTCCCCTGGTGAGTCCAAAGAAGTGGGGATTGCAGAGGAGTATTTTAGATCCTCTTAAAGGAAGGGAAAAAACACCATTATAGATTCCGAAGGTTTTATCAAAGATACCCGAAGGTCGCTCTCAAGGAAAGACTACTCCAACCTGCCCAATCCTCCAGTAAAAAGGTCTGCAAGAAAAGGTAATCCTCATCCGAAAACATGTCATGGTGCTGGCATGACCGCGAGGGCGGCTATAGTGGCTGAACCTCCCCTGGCAGGGGTTGCACACCCTCCGGGGCTGCAGGGTGAGGATGTACGATCTGTTCAGACTCCTGGGAATCAGTGAGAGGCGGATACTCTTTTTGACTACCAGAGACAGATTGCTTCGGTGATGATTCACATGGACCTTCTTCTTCACTCAGATGAAGAAATGGTGGATCAAGTCTTAGATATTAAGGCTCTGCATGATGTCATCAACCAAATGCTGGGGAAAATGCTTAAAGTGGAAATGACAAAGGGGCAAGGTAAATGGATCGATAGGCAGAAACGCATCTTGATTTGAGGTTTCAACATGGGGAAGATTAACTTGGAGGAATATATGCAATCTTAGAACATCATGGCGAAACATTATGAAGACATCTTGAAGTCCGATCCTAGCACTCAGGTAAGCTCTATACCCTAGATAGTGTTTAGGGAGTTTGATTCTAATCAGATAAAATTGTTCTTCAACAAAAATTTCATATCTTTTGGGGCTTAATCTGTACTGCTACAAGGGTTCTCACTTCCCATTAAAAGTGTTTTGAAATAAAAAAATATATGATTTTGGATGGTTATAAAATTATACATACCCAATCAAAATAATCATAAAATATCTATATAAATAATAATGATGGTTTAAATACAAAATATCCCCAGTTTATATTAATTTTATTAAAGGGTTGATTTCATTTTTGAATATAAATACCATAACAATGTGATTAAAAACATTTTTGATGAAAATAACCTTTTCACTTTTAAAATATTTTTAAAAATAAAAGTTAAAAATATATTTCGAAAATAATTATATTTGAAAATAACATTTTAAAACTTATAAAATAACTTTTAAAACATTTATTTTTCATGATGGAAGAAGATTCTATTCATGTCATACATGTTTGAATAAATATTCTTTTTACATTTTTAGTAACTGGAAAATGGGCCTTGTTTTAAAAATGACAAGAGGATTCCTTTAAAAAAATTAAATATTCAAAATGTATAAAACTTCATTTAATAAATAGCTTATTAATGTATAACAACATTTCTGAAAATATTTTTAGAAACATCAATTTTGATGAAAAATGATTTTCGACCGAAGAGAGAAATAAAGTCATATTTCTTCTAAAAACATTTTCTCAATTATTTTAAGTACCAAAGAGTGTAAAATAGTAATATTATATGAAAAATTTCATGAATAAATATATGATTATAAAATTTATTTATTTTAATATAGAAATGTTAAATAATTCCCCAAAGTTGGACTTAAACAAAAATGATACCAAATAAAAATGAGATTGTGAAGTAGACACTTACCACTTTAGTAACTTTTAAATCATAATACCTAAAATAAATAACATAAAATGAAACATTAAATACCATAAAGATAAATATGTTAAATATATAACATATCAAAATGGTTAGTACATACACCACATAAAGGAATAAGTCGTTAATATAGTGTATGTCTCACCTAAGTAAAAGTGAGATGAGAAACCCTTACCACTCATTTGATTTCATTAATATGTGTCCAAAACTTATGTATAATAATTAAAGGGTTATTATGAATATATTACATAACCTTAATAATTTTTATGATACTATATATGATTTAATTATAGTCTTATTTCACCTGTTAAATAACAATTCTTTGTTAAAATCATTGTTTCAAGTCATATTTGCATCGGTTTTTAGGGATGTTTTAGTTCAAAAAATTTGGTACGTTTAATTTGATTATGGTTACATCATATTCATAATGTTAACACTGATATGAATATCATATATATTAATTATTTATGTATTTATACTAATTTGTAAATTTTATAGATAGAAAATGGTTTATACCGTTCATTGAGACGGTAGGTCATACGTATGCATGAACATTGTTCCATTTTTATCGATGGGTGGAGTGAAAAGAAAATAAATATTAATTTAACTTTAAAAATAGTAATTACTTTATAAATATAATTTATATTAATAAAATTAAACCTTATTAACATCTATGTAAAAATAAATTGAAAATCATTTCCTATCGCTATGTAGTGGCGATAGTCCACATTTATAGACGAACGGTGTTATTATTTTACATAGGATTACCAGGTAAAAGGTTAGATGTGATATTATATTTATATAAGTATTTTTATATTATATATATCATATTTATTAATTAACTGTATCCTTACATCCTTCCATGTAAATCGTATGTGAGAAACAAATCACATCCCTTCGTGAGGCGGTAGTCTGTTGTACACACGAGAAACATTATCATATCCCCTATGGAATAGAAATTAATAATTTATATGTGATATAAAAATTAAAAGACTATAATTTTTTCATTAATATCATATTCATATGTTAAATCCATCATTATATCCATCCTTTAAAGTTGGTGATGGAAAATGAACTGCATTGGTTCCTAAGGCTGTAGTTTGTCGTACACATAAATGATAATTTTATATCCCATTTGATGGAAGTGGAGATTAATATAGGTTATTAAATTAACATATTAACTTATAATTATATTTTATATACATTTGTTATTATTTTATAATAATTGTAAATGGTTTTAAGGAGTTATAAGAAGAAGTAAACAAAAACTCATAATTAACAATTTTACCTCTTCTTGAGGAAACCTCTTTAGGTTTAACCTAAAGCCTTATAGATTATATTTATGATCACAAAAAGGTGTCTATGATGTTATTAGAAATGTATGTAAGAAATTTTTGAAGGTATTTTCTAAAACAAATGGTTTTGGAAGTGTGAAGAAGAAAATAGTGGGGGTGGCCTTTCATAAGTGCCATGAGTGGAACACTTGTAATTTTTGAAAAGAAAAATGTAAAACCATATTTTATACATTCCAAAAGGAATAAAAATTTTCCATTATCAAATATTATAGGTAATAAAGTCGAAATATTTCTATAAAATGGGTTTTTGAAAAGTTCTATGTTCATTTTACGCCTTCTCTTTTTATTTTAACCCCTTGGTAAACCCATTTTCACCTTAATTATTGTAATTAATTTTTATGATTTTTAGTATTTTTACTATTAAATAACAGTAAAAATTTATTTTAACTTGTTAGATAATATAAATTATTCTAATTCCAAATATGAAGGAAATATTTATAAATTCCAATTACATAAGTGAAAAATTTTAATTTAAAATTGATCCCATAAATGTGATTAAAAAGCAGTTTTCCAAAGAGAAAAGTTTCAAAATATTAAAATGTTTTTATATAAATATTCAATATAAAATTGATTATAATAACCTAAATTGGGTTTATAGATATATAATTGAGCTAGTTTTACTTTTAAACCCATATTAAAATATGTTTATCTTATAAATTCTTTGAATGAAATAGTATTTTTTTAAAACCAATATTTTTAAAATTCAATGAAACATTTATCTTTTTAAAAAATTATCAAAAAATCAACCAAAGATAATTTTGAAATTAAATTTAAAAAATGAAGTTTATTTTTTTCAATTAATTTGTATAAAAGTTTTAAAAACTAATTTTAAATTATATGAGAAAAGTATGACTATACTTCTATTAAAAATTAAAATATTTTATTTTCATAAAATCCGCTTTTATGGGTTTAGTGGGAACTCAAATAGTAATAAAGCACACCAAAACATAAAACCAAACACCAAAAAATCCAAGACAACACAAGTAGCAAACCAATACTCATTATCCACACACTACCACTCTAAGGAGCAGTGCTAAAAAAACTAAATCTAGATTGATAGAAAATAATTGGGAAACCAACAAAAGTCACACAACCAAAAGAACATCAAACCATATACATGATAAGTAGACTATTACAAAAAAAAATTAAAATGGTTGGAATGGTTTTCCTTGTATAAGATACATTCTATGGATTCAACCTTCTTGTTTAGACTATATTTGATGAGTTCCTTAAAGTGCTAGGCCATATTTTCCTAGGCTTAAACATGTTCCTCCAAGATCTGTTTCCCCTGATTGAATACTCATATAAAAATATGATTCTTCTTGTTGATGAAATAAGCACATTATTCATTTAGATCAATGTATAGTGGTATTTTAAAATTTTTTTGGGTATCCTCTTTTGAGATACTGATCCTGAAGAACTCCTCAATAATATCTTCATTATAATTAAGGATAATCCCCTCAATATATGATCTGTAAAATTTCTCCTTTTCATATCAATTTATAATGATTATAATTGATTCAATATTAGGATCTAAGATAATTTATCTATCAACCTTGGTCCCCAAAACATCGTCATTGGATGTATTTACCAGGTCCTTTGGTAATTTAATCTTTATGGACTCACATTCTTCAAGTTCCGATAAAAAAAATTACGTCAGTTGATTATCCCTTTCCAGTATTATTCACATTTGGAGAAACCATAAAAACATAGAATTTATACTGAATAAAGGGACCTTTGCTAGATTATATTATAACTGAATTACTAAGTAATTTTCAGTAGTCCTTTCATGGATGTGATCTCAAAACTTTCTTAATGAAACCCTCCAAACCAAAAATCTTCTTCTTTACTTTCTTTATTGAGAACTAAAGATACTCTTCTATTACTACCATTTCCTTACTCTAAGTAGTTAGAGTATCAGATTTAGGTCTGTTCTCATACAATGTGCCTCCAAGAGGATTATTAACTTCAATGACGATAGCATCACCATTTTCTCTTTCAACTGGGGTATTATCTTTCACACTGTAACGACCCGTAAAATTAAAGGGAAATTTTTTCTTAATTTTCATTGGAATTTTACAAGAGCGTGGTTTCTAACGGCACCTGAATCCGAGGCCCGGTGTGCCCGGAATCAATTTCCGAAGTTTGGCTCGGGTACGTTCAGTGAACGAATGAGCGGGTTTTTCTAACTTTTGAACCGGTGCCCGGAATCGAATTCTGAGGGCACCGATGAACTCGCAGCGCCGATATTCGCTTAAGGAGACCTTTTCCGAGGTTGCGTTTTATGCAGGATGAAAGTTAGTTTTGGGGGAAATTAGAAGAAGTTAAATAAAATTGTGGAACACAATTTATTTTTAACTTGTTGGTTATTTCCTCCCAAAGGGAGTTAGAGGTGGGACCCACATCCACATAACCTCCCTTGAGAGGATTAAGTGTGGTGGGGCCCACACGAGCCCTAACTCTTCAACTTCCCTTAAACTCCCCAATAACTCCACTCTAATTAATTTGACAACTTGTGTTATTAATTAAGATGAGTTACTTAATTTCAAACCTTTGAAATTCAAAGAGTTTGGGTTGTGGGAATAAAATAAGGCTTAGACTTATTTTATTTTGGTTAGTATCTTTTGCCACCTTGAGAGGATTGGGAAGCTTTCTTCATCTTCTTCAACCTTGACGAAGAACGCGAAGAACACTTAGGCTTCGACGAAGAACGATGTCTCTATAAGAAGAGAAAGTCGTGTCATCTCTTCTTTTCATCGCAGCCGGTGTGTTTCCGAAGATCGATGACGCCGCTTCTTTCGGTCTTCTTCCCGTTTCAATGAAAGGAGACGCCGCTTCCTCCTTGGGATTTCTCCGTCAGCTTACGAAGCTTCTCCAGCGACACTACCTCTTCAGACACACCTCGACGTCAATGGAATTGACGTTCGATTCCCGCGACGCCCGACCTCCGCGACGCTTGTCTTCTGCGGCTTGTTGGCGTGCTCCGCTCTTGAAACTGAGGTAGGGGATTATTGTTATTTTATTTAATTATTCTGTTCTTTATTCTAGCATGTCGAACTTCATGGTTAATCGAATAAATGTAATCGTTTAACGAGAGGGGGTCGGACCGCACAAACACGGCTTAACCCCCTCCTATGTTCATGTTTGTTCCCTTGCGGATGGAACGGGATGGCGTGGTGTCGTCGCACCACGCGGGAATCATACGGAAAGTATTGCGCGGCGCCGTCGCACCGTGTCGTGGAAACAAATTCATGAACGCAACGCCGTCGCGTCGCGTCGAAGGAAGTCGAAGGCGCCGCAGCCGGAGCGGAGTCGCGGCGGAGGGACGCGGTGTCGTCGCATAGCGCCGGACGAGAAGGGTTGAGGCCTGTTCCGGGCCGCGGCGGAGCTTGGTGACCGGCAGCCAGCCGGGCCGCCGGTGTCGAAGCCGGAAAGGGACCGGCCACTACCGGTCCCGTTGAGGAGGAGCCGGCCGGCTAGGTCGGGCCGGCCGGAAATGGGGAGGCCGGGGGAATTAAATTCCCCCGGCCAGTTGAACGGCCCCCCATTATTGAGGGGGGGCCGCGGTTACGCAAGGGGGGCAGGCGCCCCCTGTTTTTTTTCAATCAGCTCGGCCGAAGCCGAGCTGGCAGCGCGCTGGGCACGCTGCCCCCAGCTGGACCGGCGCCTGGCCGGTCCGCCAGGCCGGGCCGAGCCCAGCCGGGCCGGGCCGCGCCGCGCCGGGCTGGGCCGGGGCGCGCCAGGTCGGGCCGGGCCACGCCAGGCCGTGACGGGGCAGTTCGACCCTGTCCGGGGCGGGTCGACCCGGTTCGGGCAGACCGGGGGGTCTCAGGCCGGGTCGGCACGGGCCCGAAACCCCCGATACGGAACTATTTTGGTTCAAATGCCCATAACTCGGGCTACGGACCTCCAAACGACGCGCCGTCAGTGGAGATGCAATCCTTGGATCGAGACGGTCGTTTCGTTATATCGCACTCAAGGTTTCGGAATACTTTGAGTTCGGCCGGGTTGGTTCGTACACGAAACCAACCGGGCCCTCGGAGCGGAAACGCTCATATCTTGAGCTACGGATGTCCGAATGACGTGTCGTCAGCTTTGTTGAGTTCCTCTTAGTGAGACGGATCTTTTGGCATACTTCGCCCAAGGTTTGGACGCAGGTGGAGTACGGTCGGGTTGGTTTTGCCTTAAAACCCAACCGGGCCACTGGAACGAAAAGGCCAATAACTCTCAGACCGGGCGTCCGATTGACGCGTCGTCTGCTGCATTGAGTTCCTGTTGACGATACGGAACTTTTGGATACATCAAATCTGGACTATGTGATAGTTTATGTATCAGCCTCTCGGCTCGTGGAGCGCACCCTCCCGAACGAGCTTGTTGTGTGTGGGAACCCTAGAGCTGGCTGCGACTGCTACTGTGACTGCGACGACGATTGTGCAGAGATCCTCAGTGGATTCGACGACGACGACTACAGCACTCAGTGATCCTGTGTGGATCAGTGCTACCGATCCTATGTGGGTCCGATCCTATGTGGGTCAGCGCTCAGCGGTCCTGTGTCAACCAGCGCCTACAGATCATGTGTGGGTCCGATCCTGTGTGGGTCTTTGCAGGGGTTAGTACCTATCGATCCTTTGTGGGTCTGACGACTTAGATGGATCAGTGATCATCTATATCGTCTTTCGAAGAAGTATACCTATGTGAGCTGAATCCTGTTTACCTTCCTGTGTGGATTGTGTTGTGCTATCCTGTGTGGATTACGTTTTGCTTTCCTATGTGGAATACGTATACTTTCCTGTGTGCACTGAGTTGTACTTGGGCTCGGAGGTTGGAGCGTATTGGAATTGATGACTTAGGTATATGTATGGGCATATACCTAAGCAGTGTCGGTTGTTACTTCGTGATTGTATCTTTCTTTTGTGGTTTATCCTTTGTGGATTTTGGGAGACCTTCGGGGGTCTCGGTGTCCCTACTGAGTAGCTTATACTCACCCCTACACGGGCTATGCCCGCACTACGTTGTGTTGGTTGCAGACGACGGACAACGTTGATCGTGGTTGAGGCTCGCAGAGTAGGACGGTACTTGGAGGTGGACCACTGGGCGGGACGTTCTCGGAGCGGATGGCGGGACCCGAGGAGCATTGGAGCTATCTGTACCCACCCTTCAGGTGGGATTTTCAGTGGACAGCTCGGTGTAGCGGCTTTTACTTTACAGTTGTTGTTTTCACTTTCGAGTTGTACTTTACTTTCAGTTTGGGTTTGTATACTGGCCCATTTACTTTTCCGCACTTTCAGTTGTACTCTGTTTTTACTTAGTGTTTACCTTTCCATTTTCTTACTCTATGGTGCTTGTTTATTTTACAAAGGCAATGCCTTCCCTTTTTACCGGGATTTACGCCTTGGTGCTAGTCGCCAGCCCCTGGCCTATGCAAGGCAAGCTTGGGTAGTTACGGCACGGGCCCCGAGGACGGGTCGTGACACACACCCAACACAAAAAATCTATTCTAACTTTCTATTCCACTAAAATTTTAGTTGGATAGATTGTTGGACTGCCCCATGTCACGGTTTTTGTCATAATTCTTATAAAGACCCTCTAACTCTCCTTCCTTACCACTGAGAATTATAATGCCACTAGAAGGAGAGAATTCCTTCAACCTTTCAGGTTTGTCCTCTGCTAATTTTTCTTCTATGCTCATTTCCATGAGGTGTGTTTGACTCACTATGTTCACATAAGAAGCCAAAAAAATCAATTTTATTTTTACAATTAGGAGGTTAAACCTCTCCAAGAACAAACTCCTTCCCATCGATAGACTCCTTGTATAAGGATTCATCCTCTTTAATCTTATTCAAATCTAATGGTGTGGTTCCACTATGATAAAATCCTTAATCTAAATGACCATGGAGGTATCCGGAGGAACAATAGAAGTTTCAGGACTCATAAATTATCAGTTGCTTATATTTGTATTCTACCTCGATTTTGATACATAGAAATTTTATTGTGGGTTTAGATATGTCAACCTAAACACATATTAAGGGCTATATGAGGGGAATACCACCTGTATCTTGAGATATGAAACCAATAAATAGTATAAAACATTACATAGAATCTCAAACATGGAGGGATTTTGGAAAGAGTGGAAATCTTGGAAGATGAAACAAAATCATCAGTGTCTCTAGATCATGATTTAAGTGCATATCAAAGGAATAATGGAGATAAAAAATGAAAACTGTTTATGGAGCTTGAGATTCTAGAACACAAAAGATCTATATCTTCATCATTGAAAAATTAAACATCATTTCTACGATTTGTGAAATCCAGTAGCTGTACAATGTAAAACACCTTATAGTCTATTGAAGAATCTATAAACTACATCCACCAAAGGCCTCCACCATTAAAAATTAGCTACCAAGGTGTGGTTTTTTATGGAAGAATATTTTCAGAAATTATGAAGGGAGATTGTATATAAAGGGTCTCTATTTAAAAATCTAGGAAATTTTTTGGCTAATGTGATATAAGGGATGATGGGGAGAAACCCTAGGTTGGTGAAGGGAAATAAGAGATGTGAAGAGACATCATGATAGGATAAAGTGATTCAATTCCCTTCATCCCTTGTAGGGAGGGTAGGGGAAGAATGTATGAGCAACACTTCTAGAACCCTATAGATGTGAGAACCCTAGCGGCGCAAGTTCATCTAGATCTCCTTTTACAAAAAATACATCTTTTCACAAAACATTTATTTTCCATTCAAATGATTCTTGTTTTATTTATAATAAATATGTAACTATTTAATTTATTTTATACATTTTTAAAACATATAATTTTCATAATTTATTTAGTATTATTCATATCCACCAACTTAATAGCTAGGTTATAATGGTCATTATTAAATAATAGTATTTCAATAGATTATCATGTTTCATTCAAACTCGAGGTTGCATACATCACAAGATATAAAATATATTGGATTTATTTAAAATATATATATCGTAAAGTCTTGGGGTGTTACATTCTCTTATAATCTTAGAAGTGTGTGTTATATATGCTATTGAATATGATATTCTTCTTTTAAAATAATGGGGTGTTATGCGGATCATAAAATTTTGAAGTATATATTCACCCAAAAAGAGTTAAACATGAGGTAGATAATATATCTAGAACATATTAAGGATTATGACTCCAAGATTCATAACTACCCTAGAAAAAACAATGTATCTGATGCTTTAAGTTAGAAAAATAATGCTATATTAACCATGTTATGTCAGGAACTTGACTCTTTGTTTAATGATTTGATGAATTTTGACTAAGAAACTGTGTATGCATGAACATAAACTATTTTGTTTCAGGTTCCATTGTAATCTTCATTAAAAGAAAGAAATACTAAATCTTAGAAGGGAGACCATGTTTTGTATGGAATTTTTTAATTGGTTAGGAAATGTAATATTCCTGAATTTTACATTGACCATGAAGGTTTTTTGAGACTAGGAAAAATATTATGTATTCCTTATTTTTTTCTACTTGAATAAATAATTATTATGTGAAGCTCAGAGTTCCCCATTTATCAATCATCTTGGTAGCACTAATATGTGAAAATATATTCAGTATTATTACTACTAGGGTGGAATTAAAAGAGATATTTCTAACTTTACCATGAAATTTAAGACTTTTTAACATTTTAAAGTAGAATAAAAAATAATGAAGTGGATTCTTGAACCTTTTATACTGCTGTAGTGGAAATGGGAAAATATATTGATTTATTTCATGATGGTATTACTAAATAATTCTCTAGGTAATAATGAAATTCGGGTTATTATTGATTGACTAAAAAAATCTACAGATTTCCTTTTTATTTGAGATAGTGTGTCTTTAGATCAGTTTTCTCAATTATAACTCAACAAAATAATTAAGTTATATTTAGTTCCTCTCACCTTTGTATCTTACTATGATACCTAGTTTACTAATATTTTTTGGAAAGGGATTTAGAATTCATTGTGTAATCAATTAAATTTTAATAAAATCTTTTATCTACAATCTGATTGATAACCCAATTTCATGATTTCGACCTCAAAATACATGATTTGTGCTTATTTAATGGATTACCAAGGAGGTAAGGATAAACGTTTTTCAGTAGTTGAGTTTTCTTATGACAACATTTTAAATTACAATGTACAAATTACACCTTTTGAGGAATTATATAGAAAGTTGAGTTGGAATCCAGATTTTTTGGATGAAGTATGTGAAAGGAAGTTTTTTTGAACAAATTTGGTCGATGAAATGGTTGAGAAGGTGACAAAAATTTATAATCACATGGTGATGGGTTTGAGTAGGTAGAAAATCTATATAGAAAATAATAGGAAAGATCTTTCATTTTATTTATGGGATCACATTTTTTATTAAATTATCTTCATGGAAAATTATGATGTGTTTTGTTAAAAAAATAGAAGATAATTATATGTTTCATTGGACCATATGATATCTTGGAAAAAGTTAGATAATTTTCTTACTAAGTGGCCTCTCCCCTGATTTTATTTTAGGTATAAAACAAATAACATGTTTCAAAGTTAAGAAAATGTGGGTCGAATTCATCTTATGTTTTAATCTCTAAAGTAGTTTAGTTAGAAGACTATCATTCTTATGAGGAACAACCTATTTAGTTTCTTAACTATTGAGATAAAGTGGTTTAAAATAAATTTATTAATCAATTTATGGTTTTTTTGTAAAAACCATATGGTTGAAAAGGAAAAAAGGGAATCTAAAAAAGCTATGAGGGATAGATATCCCCACTTATTTGTGAAATGAATAAAATTATAAGGATGTAATTTCCAAAATGGGGGAAGGATGTAACAACCCAAGTAATGTTAATAATAAATTTCATGCCTTATTAATATTAATTGATTATGTTTTATAGAGTTATACTCACTAAAAAAATATGACGAAATTTTTCTTTTCAAAAAGGAAACCATTTTATTCGTACTAGATTCACTCAAATATATTATATGGTTTTACTTAAATTAATTATTTCAACGTTTTAGAATTTTAATTTTAAAAAATTAAATTCATTTTTTAAATCACCATTAAAAAATTTTTATAGTGAATTTTTATATTTTTTTCTGAAAATATTTATTTTTCAAGGAATAGTAAAAAATAAAGATTTTTATTGAAAACTATATTTTCTTTTTAAGTATTAATAAAGTCAAATTCTAGATTATATTAGTTTAAATATTTCAATAGTTCCATTTAATTAAACATTATCCCATTATGGACTTTATAATGAATTTTATACATAAATATAGTATACAAACATTTTATACTTAAAAGGGTGTTTTTTTGAAATAAAAATGTTTTTATCATGTTTGGAGGGACTAATTTTAAATTATATTCTCACACTTCTTGGAATTGGATGTTGAAAAACTTATTCCATATTTACAATCAGGGGGGAAAATTTTGGTAACTATTCTTCTTTTATAATTTACCAATATGAATACTAATCTTAGTAAATATTTTTCACCTATATAATGGTAAATCAGGTAATTAAAGGTTAAAAATAATATGATAATGCATAAAAATAACCCAAAAAATTACTTCTATCCTATTATATGTGTATATTTCTTCCATATTAATCAAATTTCTCTACTATGTGGCTTCTTTTTTCATTTTTCTTTGATTTCAACCATTATAATATTTTATGTAAATATAAAGTCAAAAATGTCGAAATCTTTATTTTAATATATAATATTTTTTGATTGGGATAAAGACACCTTATTTTTTGTTCCAAATAGTCATTTGATATATAAATGTTTTTTTATTATTGTATTTTATTTCTAATTTTATTGATGATATTATTACCTTAAATGATTATGAAACGCATACACAGTATTTATTCAATTGATAAAAAAATAAAATAAATTATTTAAAAATATTTAAAGTCATATAATTTCAATGAATATTTTTATTACATGAATTTTTTTGATTAATATAACATATTATATATGTGTTTAACGATTTCTTTCAAATTAATTTTCTATCATGTTGTTTTCAAAGTCAAATTAAATGAATAGATCCAAAAAAGAAATTAATGATATTTATAATAGGTAATATTTTATTAAATGATTTAAAATTCTTAAAAATCCTATATTTTTTCATGTGAAATGGATATGGTTTAAAATATCTTTCAATGGACATTTATGGTCTAAATTTACGTTTATAGTAACTATCTTATCCCCTAAAAAGAAAAAAAACTTTATTATTGTTGTAATAATAAAAAGGGATAATAAGGATTAAAAAAGATAGTGGTAAAAACATAGTATAATATTTCCCAAATTTTATTATATGAGATTATTTCAACCGATCATCATCCTATTATCTAAATATAAAATTTTGGAGGTGTTTTTTCTCGAAAATTAATTAATATTAATTTAATATTTTATAAAATTCAGATAGTTCCCCTACACTCAATTATAAATGGGAACCCCATATCCTCTCATCCTCATACCTTTTGAGAATTATATTATAGAAAATTTAACACCATGAGATTTTGGGAAATATTTTTTTATTTAATTTAAACTATTCAATATTTTTCATTTCATGCCACACTGAATATAGCTTGTGTTATATGAAATCACCAAGTTATTCATTCTTTGTATGCAACACCATGTCGATATTGTGCTACATGAAACCCTTAGATTATATTTTAGTACACACAACACTATATTTGTATTTTTTTAAATATAATGCTAAGTTCCTTCGATAGCTTGTGCTACATGCAAGAACTAGTTTAACCAAACTACAATGTGGTGTTAATATTATTATTAAAATATTATTATAATTACCACCTAGATATAGGAATGGGATCTATGAATAGGTTAAATAAATTATAAAAAAATTGTTTATCCATGTATATATGAGGAATTATTTCATGTCCAATTAAATAGAAATGAACATAAAAATCTTTCTGGAAAATACAGGTAATCTTTTGCTAGAAGACTATATTTAAGAAATCAAATGTGTTTTACCTTAATAAACTAATTAAAAAAAATTATAAATTATTTTAATGAAATATATGTTTATATTATATTCATTCAACAATTTAATTTTCATCTTATGTTTTTTCTAGATAATATATGAGAATAAATTCAATTTAACGAAGAAAAAGATATATATTTCAAAAATGTAATTTTACGCCCTTTTAATGGAGAACTCATTTTAAATATATTTTTTGAAACTTTTATAATTTTTATTTGAAAAAATAAACTTCATTATTTAATGATTAATATCAAATTTTACTTTGAGTGAATATTTGATATTTTTTAGAGAAGTTTTATTTTTTGATGAATAGTGAAAATTACTTAATTCAAAACTACTTTTTGGTCTAATTTACTTATAAATTTAAATTATATAATATTTTTTTAAAGTATAATTACATATATTATATATAAATTATCAAAAATTAGGTTATTTTAACCAATTTAATATTTATGTTGTATGTAAAAACATTTCAAACATTTAAACATTTTTACTTTAAAAACCCGATTTCTCATTTCGTTTGAGAAATTAATATTAAATTAACTTTTTCCACTTATGTGGTCAGAAATTATAAAAATAGATTCCATATTTGGAATCATCATAATTTATAATGTTTAGTAAGTCAAACATAGTTTTTTGACCAAAAAATAGCGAAAATAATTAAAATTATTTACAGTGATTAAGGTAAAAAACGTTTACTTAACGGTTAAACTTTAACTTAGGGGTCCCAATACCCTAGAAACATGTTCAAAATAACTTTTATCAAAATATTTATACAATATACTCCATTTTATCAAAATAGACAATTATTGGAATCACATGATGTAAGGGGGGCCTCTCAATAATGTTTTCCTTTTTATATTTACAAGAATGTCACTCCTCCTCCACAATAAAAATCACTCACCCCCTCACTTATTCACACCTCTAATGAAATATAGTTTGTACAACCCCTACCCAAATATCCTCCCAAATTCCATAAACTCATCCTATAATCCTAACTTTTCTCATAAATCCATCCAAATAGGTCCTTTGGTGCAAAGCAAGAGGAGTTACCCAAAGAGGAGGTAACATCCTTTAACAAGATCTTTTGTTTAATTTTCATTATTCACCCCCCCCCCCCCACAAAAAATCATATTCCATGATTATAAAATAAAATAGGTATCCCAAATATTCTAATATTTTTCCATTATAAGGGTTCTACCTATATATACATTCACTTACATCAAATTGGTAACGAACATATCATTCATGTGTTTGAAGGACAGTCATCTCACAAAATGATGTTGTTTGTTTTTTCCTTTACCACCTCTCATGGTTGTAAATTATGATGTAAATACTATTTATAAATAATATATCTGATATTTATGATTTATGTATGCTTATTTAATTATTCTATAACATATACCTTCATTCTTTCTATTTTGTGGGACTGTGATAACTTCGTTTGTGGATGTGTGGACTACCGCCTCCTTAAAGTGATGTGATTCATTTACACATTATAATAAATATATTAAGGATGGGTTTAGAAAAATTATATGGTATATATGAAATAATAATTATAATGTAATGATAATATATATATATATGTACACAAACACACAAACACACACATATATATATATATATGTACACACATAGATATATATATATATATATTACATTATTTCTTTCAATACGACAAGAAAACGGAAATAGAGTTTAGGCTTATGTATGGCCTACCGTCTCAATGAACAATGAATTCAATTTCATATATCTATATTTTATAGATTATTATAACTATTTATATAATAAAAATTTATAATATATAAATTATGTTTTAAATTATGTAAATAATTAAATCATGATCTAAGTAATAAGATAAATAATAAAAAGTCAAAATATATACGATAAACAAAGCATTTATTACCCAAAACGTGGATTTAACATGGAATTGTAAATAAACAGGTAATATAAAGTTATAAGTGATTCGTATATGGTATGATATATAGTAATATGGTTTTTGGTATATTTTTAATATTATTATATTTATTATATATTAATTTTGAACATGTACAATGTAATTCAAGACTTAAGGTAATTGTTTTCTCATCTGAATTTTTATATATGTGAGATACATGTCATGTTCACCACTCATTTCTTTTGTATAGCATACATAATTCCCATGAATTTATTCTATGATACTTATAAATAGTTCTATGGATATTTACATATCAATTTTATGATCTCTCTTTCTTTGGGTTTACAGTTCAAAAGTTACCAAATCGATAGAGTAATTTTGTCTCAAGTTACCTTCTTTGAGACACATGTTATGCCATGCACCTATGTTATTCTACGAGGTGTATATAAAGCCCTTCTACATGTTATATCATGATTATTATTATTTTAATGATATTAGATGCTTCATGAAATTTTATTACCTCATGTGTATTATGATTTAAAGTTACCAAAATAGTAAGAGTTTATTACTACAATCTCATCGTTTATCGATATTGTTTATGATTATGATTCCATTGATGGAATATTATGATCCATCTCTCAATATATATCATTTGAAACATTCTTACATGATCATTAATGTTATATTAAAGTAATGGAATCATTATTTAACTCTTTGGTACATAATAAAATAAGGAAAATGTCTTATAAAATATGATTTTATTTATCCGTTCAGTCATAAATCTATGTTCTTTCAAAAATAATTTATCTAAAATTGTTTTCAAAAATGTATTAATATTATAATAATATCCTAAAAATAAATTTTAAAAATGGTTTAATTTTATATAAAATGGTTTTAAAATTAATATTTATGTGGTTTTCCAATCAAGGAACTTTTCAAAAAAATTAAGTTGCAAAAAGGAATGTTCGGTATATACAGACTTACACACCATCATGACCGTTATTTACTTAGAGATTCCTTTATAGTTTTATAAGATAATCTTTAAAGAAACTTTTTTCTTAATATTCTATAAATTATTTATTTTTAAATTTATTTTCAAAAGAAATTTTTTTATCAAAAAATAATATATTTAAAACTATTTTAAATGATTTTAAAAGCTTCCTTTATATGTTTTCAAAAGGTTATTTTCATAGAATAGGATTTGAATGATTTAAATATTTCTTTAAAAATTTTAAAATCCATTTTCTATAAAAAGTTTTTCAAAATGATTTCAATCCTTATTTCTGATTTTTCAAGTTATTTTCAAATAAAATGGTTTTCAAAATATCTAAAATCTTCCTTTATAAGTTTTCAAATCTATTTTACAAAAAAAAATATTTTCAAAATTCTTGTTGTTTTAAAAAGAATTTTTTTCCAAGAGAAAAAAATATTTTCCTTGAGAAATGTTTTAAATGAAATTGTAAATATTTATTTATAAGAAATGGATTTTTTAAATGGTTTTATGAAAGGTATCTTCAATGAAATGAGATTTTCTTTAAGAAATATTCCATCGGATCCTTTAAAATAATTCTCTATCTAAGATGACATTCTTTGTTATATTTTATGTTTTACTAGGGATGTGATGAAAGAATACCGTTCAAATTATTTCTTTTAATGGTTTATATTTTTATGTCATGATGTTTATGGAACCCATTTCTTTTACATGGGTAAAAAAAATTAAAAGATATTGTTACAAAACCAATTTATGTTCCACAAGAGAATAAAATTTTAAATAGATTGACATGAAACACAATTATTTTATATGGGCTGATCAAGTTATAAAGTAAAAGTTTATTTAATGTGTTTTTATGATGATATAAAATCTCTTTGTTTTTTATTCATATTTTTTTTCATGGTCATGACTTATATGATGGGGTGGATTAGATAGCATTGGGTTATCCTGTTACAACATATATGATGGGGTGGACCAGATAGCATCGGGTTAGCCTATTATAACTTATATGATAGGGCAGCCTAGATAGAGCTGGGTTAGCCCATTATAGCTTACAAGGTTGATGTGACCTATATCTCCATCCAATGAATTGGGTAAATACTTATATCTCATGATATGATGATTCGAATATAGTTGATGGGATTCATCCACTATGGAATATGGATAAACCCAATCCACTAGGGAAAGATGGGGAAACCTGGTCCACTATGGTAAGATAAGGAAAGCCGATCCATTATGGGGAAACCCAATCCCTTGTAAGGAAAGGGATATAACTAGAGATGGTGGTGTATCCTTCCTAGTAGGTTTAATCCCCATGAAGTTCTCTAATACGTTTTTTGGAGTGAGCCCTGACTAATAGGGAATGATATTACATGTTTGCGTGTATGCCACAAATTCCATGTTGTATTCCAATATTAAACTATCATGGATTATGGTTTTTATTTCCTCAGGATTAATGTCTTATAAACTTCTATTATTTATTCCATGACTCATTTATATGATCTTTGATATGCAGGGTATTATTTTAAAATATTATGCTCATGTTCTCATTGTACGTACATATCCCCCTTTATTATCCTTATTGAGCATATGAACTAACCCTTTTCTTATGTTTTATTTTACCCAAGTTAAAAATAATGGTTTTACATAGGGTTACTAAATAGGAATACCTTTTTTGAAAAATTATGATCTTTAACCATACTGTAAGTTTTAGTTCTAAGTTTCCAAAGGCATTAAATTGTTACGGTCTTTGGGTGTGTATTTGTGTATTCCGAAAAAATGATGTAATGTCTATGTAAATTAATCTTGGGTTGATATAGAAAATACCTAACCAAGTATCTCCCCAACTTCCCTCCCCACATTGTAGAGGCCTTTTGGATTATAAAACCCTTCTAGGAATACTTTATATGTAAACCTTAAAAGGTTGTCCGAAGAAGAGGTATCATTCTTAACTGATATTTTTTGTTTTATTTCTTCTTATAGATCCTTAAAATATTCTTCAACCATTATAAAAAATAACATCATGATATAATATATGATAAGATGTTATTATTTTAATGTTATAATTTATATCCATCTCCAACCTCAATCAAATTGGAAAGGAATTTTTCATTTATGTGTATAATGGACTATCACTTCGCAGATCGATGTAATTTGATTTCTGTCACCACCTCGCATGGATGATTATAATGAAGGATTTAAATTATATATATGATATTAATGAAATATTTATCATTATAGAAACATAATATATCACCTATTTTAATAAATTTTCATTAAATTATAAATTATAACACCATCTGTGTAAACGTGTGGACTGTCACATCCAGGAAGCGTTGTGAATTGTGTTTCATCATCACATCACATGGATGATATATATAAGTTTATTTAAACAAATAATATGGTATTTATGATATAATTATCATTATAATAATATAAAATAATACTTAACTTCTTTTAATCATGATCACTGAAAAATGGAAACGTTGCTCATGTGTACGTATGACCTATCATCACCATGGTGGTAACGTAAATAATTTTTCACAACCATTTTTAATGGTTGGTTTTAAAAGTGTAACTAATTTATAAAAATAATAATTACTAAATTAATATTTTATATATGATGAATTAATTATTCCTTAACCGTAGTCAACCTAGAGAATTCATTTTTCACTTTTGAACCAAATATCATGAAAACATTCAAAATAAACATAATTGAGAAAATAATAATTAAATATAGTATGGTAAGAAATAAATTAAATAGAATAATAAATGTGAAAATCTTTATTAATAAATTAAATATTTTACATAATTTTATTATTCAGGAATATAAGGGACATACATGAATAGTCAAGCATGATATAAGGGACACTGATTGACTGAAAATTATAACCTTTTATTAATTAAAGTGAAAAAATAACATACAAGGACAAGAGAAAAAGTAATTTCATGGGGGGGAGAAAATTATGAAGGTTAAGGGAATCCCCTTTAATAATCATAGAAAACTGAATAGGAATATAACTAGTATTGGAAAACAATAAAAATATGTCCTTCTAGTTTCTTATGTAAGAAAGGATATCCACTAACATATTACCCTCACGCCATGTATGAAGAACAATCATATTTGGGAGAATAAGATACCTAATGAATGGGATAGATATTATTCCAAGGAAAATCCTACTAAACTATCAAGGCATTGAAAAAAATAGTTGAATCTGATTCAATTTGAAACATATGGATAGCTCATTATTTATAGATATTGAACCCTTGACACTTCACTAGTCCTCTGCCACCACTGAAGTACCCTCCCTATAGTAAGTAGAAAAGCCGCAATAACTGATCCTCAATCATCATGAGAAACACCACCACAATTAATGTTCACTTTAAAATAAGAACCATCCACATTTAATTTGATCCCATGAAATTGGGACTACCATCTCACCCAAACACCAAGATACCTCCACCCAGGAAGAGTCACCTCATTCAAGCATCCAGATGAAACAAAGGAATGTAGAACCAATGAAATGTTGAAACCTTTAAATTTTCACACAAATGAAGAAATAAGATCCAGGAATTTTAACAAGATATAATGGAGGGTAGTCTAAATAACAATATGAAATACATCATTCCACATTTCCCAAATAGTCCAACACGAAGCGATTATGAGATGGGTCCACTCCTTGGATTGTTCACAGTCTCTCTCCATAAAATTCCAATATACTTGCAAAAATTCCTCCATGTCCCTCACACTGCAACAGAAATTGGGAAATCCATCAACCTGGACCCAAAAATGAGTAGCCCAATAACTTTTTCAAATGTGATGAAAAATAGTTTTGGATTTAGAGTTAAAGAAACACTTTCATTTTGATGTACGAGGTATAATGATATGTTGAATATTTTCATCTATATGAATAACACAATTACAAATTTTGGAAATAAAAAACTTAATTTAGGAGAAAGATCATTACACCAGAGTATAATACCTATAATATAATAATATTATAATGGAAAATCATATCATTAAAATCATAGCAATACAAATTCCCAGTTGAAGATAAAGTAATAAAACACATATCAGGATCCTTATAAAAATATATGTTAAACAAAACCTCTTTTTCCCTCATTAAGCACAACATATGTGAACTAGGGATGGTTACTAGCCTTTCTAACACTAATTTCCAAGGATATACATCTTTTAAATAACAATAAAGAACCAAACCAATTGTGTTTTCTTTAAAAACATCATTTTAAATTTTATAAAGGTCTATTCTCTAAAAATTTCTATTTCATATCCATGTTCATAAAATTATTTCAGGGATGTATTTATAAATAATTATAAAGTACATTTTATGTACCTATTTAAAAAAATTCAAATGGAATATATTTATGAAAGTTTTTGAATTTCTTTACCAAAGACAAAAGAAATGTTTCATTTTACCATATACATCATCAGTGGATTTTCCCACCACTATAATCATTAATTTATGTTTGGATTACTTTACAATATTTCATGTTTTCTTCAAATAAAACTCCCCTTCCCTTTTATTAGTTATTTTTGTATTGAAATTTTTTTAAAAAAAGGAAAGGGTAATTTGATATAAAAAAGTGATTGAAAAATGAGTTTAAAATAGTTTTTTAAGGGTTTATGATGAAAATATGAAATTATAAAATGTTTTATAAATGATATGGTACTTGGAAATTATATATAACAAATGGGTCAGACTGATATAGCTTATATGATGGGTTTTTCCATTATATATCATGATTATAGGTAATCCCAGAATATATCATATGAAGTGTTATCCCCATTATAGTTCTCAAATTCATTGGGTAATGTTACTTGTCTTAATAAGAAATAAATAGGAAGTTACCAAGTAAGGTTTCTCCTATTGACTTATCTAGGCACCAATTATTTATGTCATGGGTTATTAATATAATAATATAAGCTTCAAAAAGGTTTTTTATTTTCTTTTCATGAGTTTTAATGATTTCATTGGAGGAAAAAAAATTCTTTTCCTATGGAAATGATTTATTTCATATGTTTAATTAATATGATGATAAAGGTAAACATTTCGGGGGTTTTCATAATTTTCACTGGATATATAGATTTTTTGTTTGTCCCTTAAAGTTATTTTTATGCCCGTGCAATATTTTAAAATATTTTTCAAAGGTTTTAAGGATTTGTAATAGAAAATAATAATTCCTCTTGAAAGTCATAAAGATTTCTCGAAAAAATGAAACATGTTTTATCTTAGAAGTTTTATTTTGTGACAAAAATAGATATTAATTACAAGTGTCTATTTCTTAATATATGGGTTTGTTATGTAAGATTTATATCCTAATTCAATAATAATCTAAACCATAAAGGTCCTAAAATAATAATAATGTGAATTATAGTCAAAAGATAATAGATTAGGTAATGTTTATATATGTTTTATTATATTACTCATTTTATTTCCTCATGTTTATCATGTTTTGTTCTAACTACTATTAGAGTAGAATCAGTGTTTCACTCTTCTATTATAAATTTCTTTGGCACTTATTTTTCATATATAACATGTGATATGTATAAATCACCTTCCTTTTAATTTATTTATATCCCAATAAATTAGTTAAATTCTCCAATCAATGACATCTCAAATTTTAAGCCCATTAATTAATAAATTTGTTCAACTAAATTCTATTTATTTCCTCTAAAAATGATATCATATACAAATACCATTACCATAAACTAATATTCATCTAAAATTTTCACTTAAAGGTTGTGTTCAAAACTAACTCTTTTAAAATATATCTTCATCAAAAAAACATACATTTGGGAATAATAAGAATGAGGTTCTTAATTTAAGACATATGAATCCTTTCTCAACCTATAAACTTTTGAATCATAATTTATTATAAAAAAATCCAACATATTTCATTATATAACCCACTTCATTAAACACACAATTTAAAAATATTGTTTTTATATCCATTTGAAATAATCGGATGTTCATTTGGATAGCCACTAGTAAAAGTATTATAAAAGATTCTATTATTTTAAATGGTGAAAATTTCTATTTTAAATCAACTACTTCAACATTATCAAATCCCTTAAAAACCATCATTATTTTAGTTCAGTGTAGTTTTCCATTTTCATCCCGCTTGTTATTAAAGTCCCACTTTTTTCAAATCATGTTATGATGTTTTGATCTATCCATAGGA
Organism: Viscum album; assembly: GCA_963277665.1. NCBI lineage: Eukaryota > Viridiplantae > Streptophyta > Magnoliopsida > Santalales > Viscaceae > Viscum > Viscum album. The sequence continues at coordinate 696,597,983 of OY728130.1, read as the reverse complement.
TCTCAGATATTATCTTCATCAATTTAATGAATTTCTTGGTTTATGAATTTTACCCATGAATCTTATTTTTTATCTTCTTCAAATGAAGTGGGTTATATCTTGGATAATAAAGTATTTTTCTCTATTCTTTTTATCCTTGTAGTATGTATTGGGGATGATTTGTCTCTAATGATATATACGAGATCAAATTGAACCTTTTCCTTAATGGATAAGTCATATGTTGAATCACTTATTCACTTTTATCTTCTATAGATTCAATCTTGGACTCAACATCATTTTAAAAACTTTAATAATCTCCCTAATCTATATTTATTTACTCATATTCTTCAAATAATTATTTATAAATAAAATTTATAAAATTTAATTGAATTCAATATCAACTGCTTTTATAAAATTATTCTCAAAAATATTATTGAGACTTTTATTAAAACATTTATAATCCATACTCTTTGTTGACTGGCCTAGAAAAATACCTTCATTTTCTACATCAGTATATTTCCTCTATTTCATTATTTATTTCGAATAAAACATTTTTTATAAATAACCTTCATTTATTTAAAAAAAATTTCCTTATATTATGTATTTTATATGGAAATTTCTCTACACCTGAACTATATAATACACTATTTTGAGTATAGACATTGAATTTAACTACTTCTTTCTAGTAGTGAAAAAAATTTCACTATCTATCAACAAATTCATCTCTATAATTTTTACCATAAGGTTTCTTCTTTCTAGAACAAAATTTTTTTTGGTAGTTATCATTGATGATACTTTAGGTTTAACACTAATTTTTTTAAAGAAGATTTTTACCTTATAGGATATACACTCTCTTCTGTTGGTTCATCTCATAATTTTCACATTTCTTCCAGTTTCATTTTTTATCTTATTTCAAAACTTTTTATTTAATATATAAATTTCATATTTGATAATATAAAAAATACATTTCTCATTTTTATATAATCATAAAAAAGATGAAATACCCTCACTGCAACTTCCAGTCTGACTAATTGGACCACACACATCAGAGTGAACCAAATTCAGTAAATCAGGTGCTCTCTACTTATTTGGAGGCTATATTATTAAAACCTTATTTACATTAAAAAATATTCAATAATATTTTCCCGGTCTCACTTCAAGTTAATAATATCCAATGTATCTCTAAATTTAAAAAAAGTCAAACATTTTTTATTAACATGTCCTAGCTTCTAATGCAATAATCTATTTTATTCTTTAATTATAAGAAGAAAAATATATTTTTTGTTATCTACTTGATATATATTTCCATCTATCCTATAGCCTTTCATCATAAAATTCTAGAACTTGCATGTGATGTTGTAGTCCTTCTTATTAAATGTGACTTCCAGACTTAAGTGAAAAATATAACTAAAGATCAATAAATTATGACATAGTCTATCAATATAAAGTATATCATTATATTTTTAATTTTCCATAAGTAATTTGAGTCTTTCCACTTTTATTATGCATCAAATTCCCAAAACTTTTTAAGTGAAGTTTTACATAAACACTTCCCTTTATATTCTTCAATGGATTTATATTACCTGTCATTTGATATGAACCCTCACTATCCAAAATCCATGTGGTTTTATTATTTGATGGCTTAAAATACAATTTAGTACAATTATATTTAGATATTTTTTTCATTTCCTTCCATGATATTCCTTATTGATTTGATACTTTTTTTAGTCTCTTCACATTATATTTAGTATAATAAATCAGATCAAATTCACCTTATTCAGGAGGATAAAAACTATTTTTCAAAGGAAGTGAACTAGGTTTTATTACATCCATTTTCCTAAAACTTCTATAAGAATTTCGACCAATTATCTTCATATAATCTTTTAATTTATAACCAATATTTTGGAAATTAAATTAGTAACTATAGAATGAATTTAGTTTTTGATATAAGGAAGACCTTCCAACTCTCCTTTGACAAATCCCAATATATTATCCTCTTAGACAACTTTCAACCTTAAAAAAACAAGAAATATTATGGCCAAGATACCCAAAAAATTGAAAATTAATTGATGGAAATATCATGTTATTTTAATTTATAAAATGATATCCTTATTTTGAAAACTTCCAAGATTATAGATAAACTCTCAATAACCAATAACATTCTCTCTTTGAGTATTTCAAAATACTCTTTATAATTACAGACATTTCCTTTGATTATTCACAAAAAAAACTAATACATGTTTTTTCCATGACACAAATTCTTTGATAAATAATTATTTCTCCAAATTATCTCGTACATTTATCTTCTATTTGTTGTAAAACCACATTAGAAAACTTTCCAAACTGAGGTTTATTCTTCGAAACATCTATTTTTGTAACACCTAAGCCTCAATTATAGTATGTGAAAATAAAATTTTATTAAAACTATAAAAAATGAATCTTTTAAAATTTCATGTCACAAAAAAATACTAGTTTTATTGGATTATTATATTTCTTGAAATTGTTTGGTCAAAATAATCTTAGAATGAATTTTTTAAATTTTTCCTTCAAAATAAGATTTTAGGAAAAATAAAAAAGGTAGTATTTAATTATTATGAATTTTATCTATAATAAAGTGTAATAATATTTATAATTAAAAATTTATTAAACTTAAATTTTATATAAATAAATATAATAACATTTGGAGGAAAATTTTTTCATTTTTCATATAATGTTTTTTTAAACTATTTTTGTTTAAAAATAAAAATGTCTATCCATATTGATTAACTAAAACAATATTTAATGATGGATGATTTAAATTAAACTTATATATTATATATCTAACAATATAAAATTAAATTTTTATAATTATTATAACTAATTGTATAGTTAATATAAGATCATCTTATGCTTAAAAATGCAACTCCCGAAAAATCATTTTCTTGACACAATTTGTGGGTTTTTTTAACTAAATTATAAACATTATGTCAATTTAATTTAACAAAATTTATTAAATATTTTTAATAAACATAATTCATATTAATTAATAAGTTTAACTTAATTTTTTCATAATTACAAGTAAAAATAAAAAAAATTAATTGATGTTGCTATGGTTAAATTGAGGTTTTTTCATGTTACATGTGATTATGTTAAAATTAATTTTATACACCCATACAAGTTTTATTTGATAAATTATATTTAATTTTTATAATAATTAGGTCCAAATTATATAATAAATATCATTTAATTTTATTATTAAAGGATAAATTACCTAGATTAAAAAAATAGTTAAAGTTATGAAAACTATAATGGTAAACATGAAAATCTAAAAGGTAAAGGAAATAACATGTTTAAAAAAATTAAATTTTTTTTGGATGTTTAGATAGACTATATAATCCCAAAAATCCATTATTTTTCAATTTGGGAGGCACTTTGTGTGGGATTCATTGCCCATTATTGAATATTTTTGCATATCTATAAAAATAAAACCCCTCATCAATTATAAAAGGGAACACACTCCCCTCACATATTCACACCTATCAAGACATTTGGATCAAAAAACATTGAAACAAATATCTCTAAAAAAATATCTATACACATTATAGATCTTATTTTAGTCCCAAAAGACCAACCCTAGGGTCCTTTCAAAGAAATACAATGGAGGATTCTCCAAGAGAATGTAATCATCTTAACGAAGCTCTTTCTTTTTCTTTATTCTTTTACAACCTTAAATTATGTATTAACACACTAAATATAATAAGATCATTATATACCATAAATTTATATGTCATTATGTTTATGGAAAAATATTTATGAAAATCCTTCTCTGTCAAATGGGAAAAAATCCATCACTCATGTGTAGGGCGTACTACCACATCATGAAATGATGTAATTTTTTTTCCATCACTAAATCATAAGAATAGTAATAATGATGGAAATAATCAATAAATATGATAAATATTATGTGATATAAATTACCTAAATTTATTATATCATCCAATTCATTACCCACTCACCCGTTAATAGAATGATATCATTGTTCTTGTGTACATACTGCCTACCGTCTTCACAATGCGTTGTGATTCATTTTCCATGTGAAACTTTCAAGGATGGTCATAAAAAAGGTATATAATGAATAAAAGTGATATTTATAGAATTTTTAAAATTATTTATATGATTTATCTTTACCCCATACACAATAATCATAACTTTCATGAAAAATATGCCTGAGAAAACAAGGCAATTGACACTAGAAACAAGGGTAAAAATGAAATATAATTAACAAATGGGTGATAAGATGTTATAAAAAGATAATATATGATAATAAAAATATTAATATGATTTTTGGAATAAATTAATGACATTTTTTAATCCATTATACAGGAGTTTAAGACATGTTAATCTAAAGAGAAGCTTGAGGTAATTGATTTTTTTTTTCAATTACCATTCTATTGGGATGAATTTGTTAATATGAACTTATTCACTTTATGTGGTGTATATACTACCCCAATGATGTAATTAACATGAATAACTATTTATAAATGATTTTTAATTTTTCAATTCAATTTTATTTTCCCAAGGGGTTACAATTTTAAAGTTACCTATGTGGTAATAATCTATTTTATGATCTCAATTTCTTTTGGTAATAATTTTACTCTAGTTCAAGGAATCTTATCATTTATCCTTCATAATATTAAATAATTTTATTATCCACTAGATATTTAAGTATTTTACATATTTCTATCAAAAATTTCCTCTATTTTTTAATTTAATCAATAAAATAAATGTTAAAATAAAATCTTTTTTATTTCCCATTTAATTGGATATATTTTTCTTCTCTGTCCATATTTTTCAAAATTGTTTCAAAAAAGTCTATTTATTTACTCTAATGATTTATAAAGGAAATTTTAAGATTTACTTGTGTTTTAAAAATGTTTTTAAATATATATATATATATATATATATTATTTTTTAATAGGTATGTTTTTTATAAAAATATAAAAGGAATGTTTTTAACATATACGATGGTAACGGACTTCCCTGTCACCATAACTATTTTATGAAATGTAGCTTATTCTACAATTTTTTAATGGTTTTATGAAGAAAATTAATTTATGAATTTTTTTTAATATTTTACTTCCATTCCATTTATTCTTCTAAAGTACATGATTTTATTTTAAAAACCAACATTCCCGATGAACTGATGGTCACCTCTTATCTCTTCATTAATTTTGTTATTGTTAACTTTCTCTTGAAACAATCACCTTCTTATGATTTTTTTCAATAGATATTACATTTATCTTAAATATACATATTCATTGTATCATGGATATGATTATTATCTAAATCATATATATGTTTTACATATGATTTTTCTTTGAATGTTATTTCATTAACTTAGGAAATATTGATAAATCAGTATTTTGTACTCAATATAGATATTTATTGATAAATAATTTGATTCACAAATTAAATTGATCATTTGATATATAAGGAATGCATTGGACATGCATTAAAGTTTGGGGACCTAGAAATATATAGTCCCTCGAATCATTAGTAGGTCTAATGAGAAAAATCAATTGGATAAATTAAATGGGTATTTACCCATAGTTTTAAATTGACTTATGAAAGGTATTAATAATATAGATATCATAATGTTTGAGATCACAAAATATAATATTAAAAATTTCATTCATTGAGAAGTAAGTAAATATTATCCATGATATTATTGCATTGATATTATCCATAGATGCATTTTTTTCTCAATTTATTAAATGACATGTGTTTTCATCTATTTTCTTTACCATATTAATTGTGTATTATCTAATCGTAATAGTCAATTTATTAATTAAATGGGATATGTGTTTAGTTATATAACTTATTATATTGATTGTGAATTATTTATTCTTGGTATCTTCCATTATATATATCCCTTACTGAGCATATGAGCTCACTCTTATTTTGTTTTCTTTCCCCAGTATATTAAGCAGAAATATTTGAATGAGTTAAAGGATACTAGAAGTGTTCCATTATTATGTTTTAAATTTTAACCATAATGTAAAATGTTTATCACGTCTATATATTTCTCTCCAACATAAATAAATTTATTGGTCCTTCGGGATTTAACCCCTTATATCGATACTGATGTAATAAAGTATATATCAATTATGGGTTATTGGAGTCAAGGTTGTTATAGTTGGTGTTAGAGTAAGTTTAGTAGAAACATTATGAACTATATTAAGGAAAACATGGTACAGTTTTAGGTAATGTATAGAATAACATCATAATGTTTTATTAAGGAAGATATTATATGGTTTTTCCTATCAATGCATCCCTACTTGAATACTACATATAGATGTGGTTCTGGCACAGTTGTACCTATGGGTAATAACTCCAAAAAGATAGCATTGGGTTTTGAATCGATTGTCACCTCATGACTGATGATAGACCTTATTATACACCACATTTGACACTCCCAGGATATATTCTTTTTGATAATTCATGTTTTACTTACAAACCATTATGAAGGATTTGAAAATATTTTTATGATTTACAGATATTCCCAAAGAAACAAATTATATGATTATAATATTGATAATGTATAAATTTTTTATTTGTGTTAATTGTTACACCAAATTAATTACTATATGTTATGATTTGAAATTCATAATTATATTTTATTATTTAAAATTCATAATTTCATGAGATAAACTAGTATATTCCATTGTTTAGAAATGGACCCTAGAAGAAATAAGGATATCATTACTCATAACCAATATAGATATTTCCATATTGATCATTCTAGTACAACTACTATTGGCTATGAGAATATCATTGATATATTATGGTAACTTACTCAGGATATGATGAATAACCTTTCTCAAATAGATAAACTTGTGAATCACCAATGTAACTCTCCTATGTTGGATTACTTCATGTGATATATGCCACTGTCATTTAGGGTACTACTAATAAAGTGGTAGTTAAGAAATGGATTAAGTCCCTTGAAAATATATTTATATATTTGGGATAAATGAAAAGGAAAATGTTACACTTTTAGTGTATTGTATCAAGGGTTACACTAATAAATGGTGGTATTTGGTTCTGAATACTAGAAATGTAGAATAAATATAAAACATATAATGAATATATATTAAAGAAAAATTCTCTAAAAAATATTTCCATTGTGAGAAATTAACTTAAAAAAAGAGAAAGTTCTTCATATTAATGAAAAGGGAAGAAGAAAGTGTTGTAGATTATGAGGATACCTTTACAAGATTATACATGTATTCTATGTATTATACATGCCATATGGAATATAAGAATTACCATTTCATTGAAGGGATGAAGCCAAGTCTATAAAGGTTGTTGATATCCTAAAAAATCATATGATGAAATAGTTTTATGGGCCATAAAAATAGAATAGTAATTCTCATGATCCAATATATTCCAGGGAAATCAAGATAAGAAGAGGTTATTTGAACACCAAGAAATAAGGAATGTGTCAAGGAATAATTAAAAAATGAGGCAATTTTCATCATGTGAAAATTTTAGAAAGAAACATCCTATAAAATTATTGAAGGGAATGGGAGTATATTATAAGTGTGAAAAAAGGATAATTTGGATCATGAATGTAAGGGAAATAAAGATACCACTACTATATAGTGCATAAACTATAAATAAATAAATAATTATTAAAACCAATATTCCAAAGTTCAAAGTAATATACCATAGAATAGGTCAAGGGGAGAAATCCAAGCATATGCGATCACTACAGCTAAGGTGGAAGTTCCCAATGATATTGTGGTAGATAATTTAATAATAGCTTCAAATTTAGCAAATTCATTATTTGATTCTAGATCTTCACATACTTTTATAACATCCATGTTTTCTAATAAAAATTAAATACATCCCTAAAACCTTAAGAAGGAATTTTTCTTTCAAAACTCCTTGTTAAAGTCTAACTATAATAATTATTTGTTAGGAATTACCCACTATGACCTTTAAACATTCTCTATTTATAGAATTTATTATCATTATTATGGTTGAATTTGATATAATCCTTAGTATGTATATCTTTTCAAAATATAATGCAAAATATTTCTTCCAAGGAGAATGAAATTATGATTTGTGGGGATGATTTAGAATTTCTTTTATTTAGAGTGGAAACATCATCATATGTGTCATGTCTATATCCACCCCCAGCAGCTCTTATGAATGAGATTTTTATGGAAGAATAGAAACAAAATCTATAGATATAAATGGTAATATTTAAATTGAGGACGTTCATATTGTATAGGAATACATTAATTTACTTCTTAGGGAATTACAAGGACATCCACCATAGTGTGAATTTGAGTTTTTCATTGATTTAATCCCTGATGCAAGACCTATGTCAAATACTCCCTATAGAATGGCCACAATGGAATTAGTGGAAATACAGAAACAATTATAAGAGTTTTTTTAAAAAAGCTATTTATTCACCCTATTTTTCCATTATGGGGAGCCACTGTTTTCTTCATTAAGAAAAAAATATGGATCTATGAGGTTGGGAATTTATTATAAGGAAATAAATGATATTAAAAAAAATAATAATTATCATCTACCTCTCATTAATGAACTACTTGAACAAATTCATAGAGCTAAACGGTTTTCCAATATTTACCTTCATTATGGGTATCATAAATTGTGAGTAAAGAAGAAATACATTCTGAAGACATAATTTAAAACAATGTATATTCATTATGAGTTTATAGGTAATGTTATTTGGATTGAATAAAGAACCATGTCTTTTTATAGATCTAATAAACATAGTATTTAAGGAATATCATGATGATTTTCTTGTTGTATTCATTAATGATATCTAGTTATATTATAAGATCTATGATGACCATGATAACCACTTATGGATCATTCTTGGGACCCTAAGAATAAAATAGTTATATGGGAAATTTAGTAAGTGTGATTTATGACTTCTGAATGTTTCTTTCCTTGGATATATTATCTCCATGTACTGAATCTCAGTTAATACTATAAAGATAAAGGTATTAAAATAATTTCCTACACCAATTAACATAACTGAGGTATGTATTTTTATTGGTTTGGTAGGTAACTATTGGTGATTTGTCTAGAATGTTTCTTGATTAGCTAACCAATTAACCAATATTACATGTAAAGTGGTTATGTTCATGTGGAAATTTAATGCAAATAATGTTTTGAATAATTGAAGAGAAGATTGGTCAATGCTCTAAATTTGACTCTACCATCAAGAAATTCTGGGTTTTTGATATATAGTGATCTATAAAAGAAGGATCTTGGTTGTTTCCTTATGAAAAATGATAAAATTATTACATATGAATCAAGAAAGTTAATGACCCATGAATAGAATGATAAAACCTATGATATTGATTTGGTAGCTATAATATTTTGTTCAAGGGTATAGATACATAGTCTTTATGTTGAAATACGTGAGATATACATGGACCATAAGAGCATAAAATACATACTTTCATAGAAATAGATCAATATAAGGAAAATTCAATGTCTTGATCCACTCAAAGATTATGATTTCTCAATACACTACCACTCATGGAAAGAAAATAAGGTAAATGTTGCATTGAGAAGGAATAATCATAGAGGTATAACCTAAATGAGGATTCAGAGGGATATTATGTTCATGGATTAAGTAATGATGCATATAGGAATTATTAAGGAAGGGGTAATATTACTCCTTTTTCAAATGATTGAGAAACCCCCTTTATTAAAAAATATAAAACTGTATCAATATATTGATGAGAATATTTAGAATAAAATTAATGTTTTGAATGATGGGAAGTCGGAAGACTTCATTTTTCAACATATAATTATGAAATTTGGAAAGATATTACATATTATATCTATACCTTAGCTCAACAAAATTTGGATGGTGCTCATAACTCTAATTTCTCTATACATTCCGGTAGCTTCAATATACATATGGATTTGAGGGAATATTTTTGGTGGGATAACACGAAGTTGGAATTTTTTTATTATATATCAAGATACATGGTTTTTTAATAAGTGAAGTTTGAGAGACAACATCCTAGATGAACCATTAAACCGCTTCCTGTTCCTATCTGTAAATGGGATGAAACTACTATAGACATTATTATAGGACTACAAAAGACTCCTATAAGGGAAGATAAAATATGTGTTATTGTTGATAGCCTTATAAAAACCATACATTTCCTTAATATAATAGAATATTTAACTCTTGAGAATCTCACAAGGATCTATATTAATGAAGTTTTAAGACTTCATAGTGCACCAATTTTAACTATTTATAATTGTGATCTTCATTTTATGTCAAAATTATAAAAGTGTATTTAGATTTATATTTATACTAAGCTTTATTTGAGCACTTCCTACTATACATAAACCGATGGTCACAAAAAAGGACGATTCAAATATTGAAAGACAGGTCTTGGTCATGCGCACTTGAATTTAAATGTATGTGAGATCAAGATTTACCTTTGGAAAATTCTCCTTATAATAATAGTTTCCATTCATGTATTAAAATGGTGTCGTATAAAGCATTATTAGAAAAAGAGGAAATACTCTAACTTTTGGAGATGATGTTAGTGAAATGAAACTTATAGCCCTAAAACTTGTTGAAGAGATAATGGAAAAGGTAATGACAATTCAGGCTCATATTAAAGAATTTCAATGTATTAAAATGGGTTATTTGGATAAATTGATAAATTATTTAAAATTCATGTAGGGGTGATATTTTTTGGAAAGTATCACCATGGATGGGAAACATAAGGTTTGGTAAGAAGGGAAATTTGATCCCTCTGTACATCTGACCCATTGAAATTCTAGAAAGAATTTGAACTATGGTTTACCATTTATAAATTCCACTAAGCTAATATATATATTTCATGATGTGTTTCATATATCATTGATAAGGAAGTATATTCCATACACGATGCATTTTCTTACCTCGAAAGAAGTATAATTGGAACTCAATCTATCCTACTGTGAAGAGATTATGTATATTTTTGATGTTACATAGAAAGTATGAAGGATTTGGAAAACTATAATGGTAAATATAAGTTGTATAAATCATAAAATGGGGTAAAAAATATGGGAACTAGAGGACATAATGAATAATAAACACCTTTATCTTCATTGAAGGCAATATCCCTTAAAAGTTTGTATATAAAATTTCTGAAGGAGGGAATAATGTAACATTTGAGCCTCAATTATAGTAAGTGAAATTTTTGTTTTATTAAATCTATAATACAATTAAATTTTTAATTATTAATGGAAAAAAACCCATATTTGATAAGATCAATATCGATTTTGAACTTCCATTGTCAAAAAAATCCTACAATAAATTTTTGTAATTTTCCATTATAAATAAGATTTATAGAAAAATTAAAAATTTAGTATTTAACAATTACCCATTTTATTTATAATAATATTTAATAATATTTATTATTAATTGTTTATTAAATATAAGTTTTATTTAAAAAAATATAAGATTATTTAGAGGAAAAAATTGGTATTTTTCAGAAAATGTTTTTTCTTCAACAATTATTTTGTTTAAAAAGGAATAATCTCTATCTATTTTAGTAAATTAAAATAATATCTAATGATGAATGATTTAAATGAAATTTATAGATTATATATAGAAATATAAAAAAACTAAATCCATATAATGATGATTACAAGTCATATAGTTAATATACTATCATTTATGAATAAAATGCATTTCATGAAAACTCATTTAGACATGATATAGGAGTCTTTTTAAACTAAATTATACCAATTATGTGAAATTAATTAAATTAAATTGATTAAATATTTTAAATAATCATAATTAATATTAGTTAATAAGTTCAAATTGGATTTTTTTCATACTTATTAGTAAAAATAATAAAAATTAATTAACCCAGATAAGGTTAAAACAAGGTATTGTGTGTTACATGTGGTTTTGTTAAAATTAATTTTACATGCACATAGAATTATTTTTGATAAATTATATTTCATATTTTGAATATTTAGGTCCAGAATATATAATCAGGACTATTTTATTTTAGTCTTAAATGATAAATTACCTAGGTTAAGAAATTAGTTACCAAGGTGAAAACTAAAATAGTAAAATTGAATTGCCTTAGAGGTAAAGAGAATAACATGTTTAAAACATATTTTTATTTTTGTGTTTGAAGTTTTTATCAAACATATGATCACTTAACTCTATTATTTATCATTTTTTTAATCACTTGGGGTGAGAGTGACTTCCCATTATTAAATATTTGTTGGTATTTAAAAAAATGCCACTCCTTCTCAATTATAAAAGGACACTGTCTCTCATCACTTCTTCACACCTCTCAAGCCATTTTTCTAAACCAACTGATATATCTATTCTATATACATATTTTTGATTTTTCTTATATGAATTAATTTAATATTAATTGATTAAATATAATATCTATTCCTGATATTAATCTTTTTTGTATTCTTATGCAGGACAGACATTTGGAGCAATACTAAGGAAAACATGGAAATTGAGGAACATAAAGGCACTTTATGTCATAAGTGAAGAGAAGTTGTGTGACATTGGATTTTTTAGGATGATCATGGATAACTTATAAGGAACAAAACTAAATATCAATTGAAACCCAAAGCTTTTAAAATAGTAATACGACTTTACATGTTGTATAAACATTACTTGTGGTGAACTAGTGTAAGTCATGGAATAACTTTAAGTTAGAAAGTGTATAAATTCAACTTGAAGTGATGATTACATGTGTCAAACCGTGACACATAAGTGTCACACCTTGAAAATTATTAAATATTCCCAAAATGGGAACAGTTTGTGATTTTGGTATATGTGGTGGAAAATTACATGTCGTGTAAATTTGACAGGTTATGTAAATGATCAATACAATACAAATTTACTGATTCTTGTGTAACTTTGATAGGATTTTCATATCCCTAACCACTCAGATGGCCATTTAACTCCATAATTGACCCAGTGGAACCCTATGGATGAACATGAGTCTTATAAAAGGTGTATTCATTCAAAGATAAAATCATTCCATTCTATGTGGAGATAATCTACTACCGGGAGGCTGTCGTAGGGTTCTGAGCCAGATTTCTTTAGAAAAAGGTTTTTGTTTCTATTTTTCTTTCCTTTCTTTAATATAATCATTAGATTATTTATAGTTTTAATTCCAATATCTTTACTTTATTCGTTACATTTATTTTTTTTCTTTCATCTACTCTCTCTTATGGTTTTGTGTTTAATCCTCTTTGGCAATCACCCGATGATGATTAGATAAATCCCATATAGGAGAGTGGAATCTATTATAGTTGTTGTGTACCTTTATTGTTTGGTTTTATTTCATTTTCAAATATTATTTTATTCAAAATAATCATGTTTTTCATGAATATATATATTATTCGTCATTGATCAATAGACTGTATTCCATTAGTAATGAATGAACCACCAACATTATTGAGATGATTTATTTGTGACCATTTAATGGAATTATCCTTCTTCTTTTGGAAATCAAAAATTAATAAACTTTAGATATTTTGATTCATATGACCATGATGGATTGATATTTTATTTTATTTTGATAGGGAATTTCCATTTCTTTTATTAATGATATTTCTTGGTTGTACATCTGTTTGATATAATTGTTTTTCAAATGAAGTTGAATTAAATGAATTAGCAAATCCATCCCTGGAAACTAAATTCCCTATTTTATGTTTCTTTATTTAAATTTATTTATTTTAGTTGCATAATTTGATTAATAAATAAAATAACTAATTGGATAAAACTAACCTTTAGTTAGATTTTTCATCATTTTATTCCCCACTCTCTATGGGATTGACCACATACTTCTATTATACTACTCCTTTGTAATTAGTATGGTTTGGAAACAAATAAATTTCTAATATGATCCACAGTTGAAGGAATTAATGATTCCTTTGGGTACATCACCAACCCCTACAAGAAATATATCCCAAAAATCCTTATCCAAATTATAGAGATTATATTTTTCCCAAAATACAAATACTAGGGTTCTTAAGAAGAGGTCCAACGGATGTTTATCTAAGAGAAGTTAATCATCTTAGCAGAGATATTTATTTTTATTTCTTCCTTTACACCCTTCAATTATGTCTTAACAATTCAAATATAATAACACCAATATATCCAATATATTTTTATGTCATTATGCTTATGTAATAATATTTTTCCATATTCTTCTCCATCAAAAGCTAAAAAAACTCATCTCTCATGTGTATGGTGGACTAGTGCCTCGGGAAGTGATGTGATTTTTTTCCATCACCAACTCTCATAGATAGTTATAATTATGGAAATAATGAACATATTGGACACATATGACATGAAATAATTTTTAAAAAAAAATTAACATCTCATCCACTTTCTTACCCTTTCACCTGTTAATGGAATGATTCCATCACTCATGTGTATGTATATCTTATTGTCTCCATAAAGCTATATGATTCATTTTCCATGTAAAACATTAAAGTATAGTTATAAAAAGGAATATAATGAATAACAGTGATATTTAAAACATATTTATCATTATTTAGATTATTGATTTATATCTGATACACAATAAATAGAAATTTCCTCATAAACATGCATGAGAAAACAAGACAATCAACACCTAAAAAGGGGTAAAAATGAAATATTATTAATGAATAGGTTAGAGGATGTCTAAAAGAATCATATGTGATATTGTAAATATTAATTTGGTTCCAATATAAATTAATAAAATTTCTAAAACCAATATATTTGAGTTTAAATTGTGTTCAACTAAATTAAAGCATGAGCTAAGGGACTTTGTCTCAATTTCTATTCCATTGGGACATATTTTTTAAAAAGCACCTATTAAATTTTATGTAGTATATATACTACCCATTTAATTTATTTAACATGAATAACTATTTTTTCATGATGTTTTATGTTCTAATTTAAGTTTATTCTTTCAGGGGTTTATAATTTGAAAGTTACCAAATAGGTAAAAAACTATTTAAAAATATCACAATATTTTGGTAATTTAATTTAATATTTTTAAAGGAATATTATAATTTATCCTTAGTAAGATCAAATAATTCTCATATACACTAAATATTTAAGTATTTTTCATACTTTCTACCAAATTTTCCTCTACATGGTACTTGAATCAAGCAAAGAAATATTTAAAGGAAGAACTGATTTAATTTTCCTTTTAATTGGATATATTTTTCATTCATGTCCATGTTTTTCAAAAAAATTAAAAAAGATATTTTATTTAATTAAATTATTTATTAAATAAATTTTAATATATACTTGTTTAGAACCAAAACCTGATTTTCCACATTATTTGTGCTCTGGGTTGGTTGGACACTGGGCCTTAGGCATGCATCCCCATACACTAAAGGTTTCTAAATAGCAGTGAGGTTCTTATTAGGTTATAGTGGGGAGACTATACCCTCTAGTGATGATAATAATAATGGTTTATATATATAATATAGTGGAATAGAAACCATAAAATTATAATCAATAAAATAAACTTGATGGAATCATAAATAAATTGCGTTAGTAATAATAATCCAAAAGGAATAATAATCTGTAGAAAAATACAAGTCTTAATAGGTCATAAAAGATAGATAATCAAGGTCACCCATGGATGAAAATGTAAATAAATACACAAACATATATATATATACATTAAAAATGTCCTAGTAAATATAGAGGAATCACCTGGTCCACTGCCATCCATCCCATGAAAAATTAGTACAACCCAATCACTAAGGTCTAGTTCCCAATCCTGATCCCTTACTTAATATCAAAACCTTAATTTTACATGCATCATAAGGGGCCCACGTAGGGTTTGAGTATGAACTTATTAAGCCACCACCAATGTGTTCTTGTCTTATATCCCTAATTATATAGTGTATGCATAAATAAATAAATAGCAGCAACTCAAACATAAAAATAAATAACATATTCCACGTGTGCTCAACTTCCAGAAGTGATCATTCCACCTTCTTTGGAAAACACCGGTATATCACTAAATAAATGCCCCAAAATATATAATTGTAATATAAATAATGTCTTAAAATATATATTTTCAATGGAAAGGACGCATTTCTTAATACCTTGGCATCCCCTGAAGATTATCATGCTAGGTGAGCCCTCAGTTTCTGCACATAAACATGTCAATCGGAAATTTGTGGCATTTGATACCATCTATATCACATATTGATAAAGTACCAGAATCCTATTTTCAATCCCATAAAAAAATCATAGGTCCCTCAGACCTCTATTCAAATAGTCAATGTCGGCTCAACAACTCAATATCAAAATGAATGATGATATTTTTCCTCTCGTAAATAATAAATCATTTTCATCTCAGTAGCCATACATCCCAGGGTATGGTGATATCTATCCTCTAATAATCATGGCCCATAAACCTCATATATAACAGTGAGCATCAACCCCCAACCAATGGTATCAACACCATCAACTGATGGTCCATCACCATCAACTATGGATTTCTATGGTGATCACATCCTCCATAACTAATGTCCAATATCATCCCCTATGTTTCAATATCTATGGATACCTCTACTAATAATTAGTAGTCAACACCACCACAACTATTTCATGTCTGTGTGCACACAAATCCAGTAGAGGTTCATCCAACAACGGTGACCAAAAATCACAACATATCCTTATCCACACCATTTGTAAACCTCTTTTCCACGTGTGACCATGCTACTTAATCTCAATGGTCAAAACCATATCAAGTCACAAAATATATTCCCTAGTCTAGATAACCTCATTGCCTCAATACTAGTTATCATCATCAAACCATGTATCTCAAGCCATACCCTCAACTTGATGATTGTTTCTCCTCAGTCCTAGTGATCAACATCACATCAATGCCTCAGGTTAATCCCATCACATTCCCAGGGAACCTATGAAATCATATAAAAATAAAATAATTTAAAATATATTACCACTCTAACTTTCCTAATTGGTCAAAATCCCCTTACCCAAATTAACATATATAATTAGTCTAGGGAATGCTCAATGTCATTCCATAACATCTATTTAATCAATTTAAATACAAGAGTTAATTAATTAAAGGTTTTCCTAGGACAATACGACATGAAATTTTAGAACACACCCCATAACACCCACAAAATTAAGTAAAAATATAATAATCACCTATATTATACTCATAGGTTCTCATTTGTCAAATATAGGCCTCTAACTCGAGCCGAAATAAGATAAATCAAGGGTTTAGAAAAAACCCTTGAAAATATGGTAATGGATCTAGAATTTATTTAGGATTCCATATGATGAGATAAACAATAAATATAAGATAATGAACTAAATGAATTATTAATAGGAATCCATATCCACCAACATATCTTGAATCAGAGCTCAGACAAATGAAGGAGGCCAAATCTTAAGAAGAGGTTAGAAGGGGAGATCCACTAATTGGGAGAGGCATTGCTCATGGGAGGAAAAAATATAAAAGATACTATTAAGGAAGTAATAGGAAAAATGTAATTCTTTCTCTTTAAAAATCCTCACTATTACCATATGGTTCGGTAAACCATACGCTAACCATGTAGTGCTCATTGTCCAAAAGACATACACATCACATGGTTTAGCCACAAGGTTTGAAAAACAATTTACCAATTGTGTGAGTGACTCTGAACACCTACACCACTATGCATGACTGAAAGGAGGGGCTTCACAATGAAAAAAAATCATGTCCCTGTGAAAATAGGCCACATGTTTTAGGATGCGCGGTTAGAAATATAGTGCACCAACTATGCATCTTGGTTTGACTTTCACTAAAACTGGGTTTCCAAATCTTGATGATTCTAAAACCCATTAAAACATTCAAATCTCTCACTAAGACTTAAAATAAAACTAAAAAAAACCACTTTATATCATTAAAATTTTTATAATTAGGTTATAAATCCTAGAATTCAACTTTGTATGAACACCAAACATAAAAAATCAAAAAGTTTGTAAATTTCAACCCTCTAAAAAATCCAGGATGTTACAATCTCCCCACCATAAAATATCTCATACCTGATCTATATGGTCTCAATATAAGAGGGTACCAAACATACCCATATCATAACATCAACCCAGTCTATCTCAGGGATTATGTTGTGGGCTAATTCCCCTTGTGGAACTCCCTACATTAGTAATTACCTACCTGATCAATTCTCAAACCAAAAATAAGAAATCCTAATCATTTTATTGACCATCCATAGACAAAAAAGTAATCTCATTAAATACCTTCATTCATGCACCTCATCAAGTTCTCAATTAATGCATCTGTCATACATGAATCCCATTAAGTCCAATATCACACCAAATTCACATTTTATACTATTTCCAGACAAGAAACCCATAAGTCCTACATCTCATCAGATGCCCATAAGTCTAACATCTCAATAGATGGTCAAAAATAATCTCATATCAAATTTATATACACACACACATATATATATATACATGAAAAAATATATTCATTCCCATAATAGTCTCGATGATAACACTCCTAATATATATCACACATCGTATCTAATTCCCACATACTTACCAACACCGGGTTAGTTATATTAAAACAAGTACACCTCATATACCGAAAACTGTCCATTATATAAAAAACTCATGCCATTATCAAGGTGTACCTCTAACTGTCATTGGATCCCTTTCATGCTCTGACCCTAGCTACTCAACAGCATTCACCAGGCCTGAAGCCCGACTTCCTGAGTCCTAAACTCCCTATAGAACTGCAATAGCTATTGTCCACTAGCCCTACTATTATCTCTCTCTCTCTCTCTTTGATTACCTATGTGTGTAGTAGAATCCCAGAATCTAGCTCCAAGTAGCGCTCCCGATCCTATCTCATTTCCCTATGTCTAATATGGTCCCTATCTCCCAAAAATCTAAGAAGGCTTCCTATATAACCTCTCTAGATGCTTTATCTAAGCACATGTCTGGCACACTTTTATAGATTGCTCACTCTAAGCCCAAACATGTCTTAGATTCCTATAATATAAGCACACTACTAAAGAACCAGTCCTTATTGGCCTACTCAAGTATCTGGAATGGATTCCCTATTGATGCCCCTCAAGGTCTCACTTCCAACTACCTGAATCATCACTACTAGGTTCACCTGACGTTATCACACAGATCGAATAATAATGGTCTATCAACTTTATCTCATCTATTATTTCCTAATTAACCATCTCTAATAATGAGTGAAAACTTAAGATATTTACCGGCACTCTGATGGTATGCCACATTCCATCCTCAAAACGCCTCACCTGAGCAATGTTGTTTCCCACTATAAAATGGAAAAAATAGGATAGGTCCATGAAATTATCCATAAATTCAATATCAGATATATCTCCCTTTTATAGATTCATGAACTCATAGTCTTAGTCCACCCTCAATGTCTCTGAGGAAAAGTGATCAAAGAACCTTATCTTGAAATACATCTAATTCAATCCCTCATGTCTACCAACCTACACTTATATGCCTACCCAGTTCTTTTTTATTCCTCGGATCATGTATGTATCAATCTTCACACTCCTACCTGGGGGTGTCTCAAGTTGGTCAAAAATCATCTTCACGTATTTGATTCTTTTCTATCCTTCTTATGGTCCACCCTCACCCTAAAATAATGTTGGGTGGTGAGATTGTAACTCATGGATCAGATATTCCAGGGATGGATTAGCTCCCTAACCTCCCCTGTTGATACCCTATGTAATTCATACTAAACTCGCAATGATATTATAATCTAGCCATGGACCAAAATATTCCATCATTTGTGGTTTTAATGCTTGTATTGTAGCATGTACCTATGTTTCAAGATTAATCTAACCCTTAGGAATCTCATCCCAACCATCAGGGTCCTCATCTCATGTATTCTCGAGGTAACCATATCTCTACCCTCTTAATGCTCCACCAGAAGCTATCTAGGTTGAATAATACTAAAGAATAAATACCAATGTCAAATAGCTATAACATTATATATATATATATATATCATAGATCGGTAAATGTGTAATATTCAGTGCATCTCGCCACCCTTAAATTCCCCTAGTACATTCATGTCACATGACATTTTTCCTCACGGCCCCTTACCTACCCATAACAAAGTCAGATATCAAATATAATATATCCTTTTATCCCCATACCTACCCATACTAGAGTCAAGAATCACTTACCACATATAACAAGAGTCGTAAATATGAGGTGGCTAAGTAGAATTCCACCAAAAATATATACTGTAAAATGTTTTTTATCTTTTTTTAACAACTTAATGGAGCCTCCTCCCATTCCATTAATCCATCCTTACCTAATCATAATAGAATTAGGCCGATATATCACAAATCAGTCCCACTAGGAACCACATACCTAGGCTGGCTGAGTAAAATCCCACCAAAAGAGCTAATTTAAGAAAACATTGTTTATCTTTTTATTGACACATTAAACATCCCAACCCCTTTTATTGTATTCTAGTTTTCAAGAAATTATGTACCTATAGATACATATATCATGCCACCCTATGTACCTACCTTGATGTATAAATCATTCCCCATTTACATAGTGATCTAAGGGTCAAACCACATAATCTAATAACATCACACCCAAGTGTGCCACTCAAGGTGGAGATCAATCAATTGTAAAAACACAAATAATAATATCAATTTAGAACCACTGTAAACTTGGTATCTCCCCCGTTCATGGGTTTATAGGCACCCAAATATGTGCACTTTACCTAGATTAGACTATATCCTAGTCTTCAATTTACTATAGCACAAATATTAAGACTAAAAGGAAAAAAAAAAGAAACTCCTTAAATTCCATTTGTAGTGCCCCAACCTAGTTTTTTAATTTATCTATGCTCTAAGACATTTGTCCAATAGGCCTTAGGCAATCCTCCCCATACACCAAAGGTTACTGACTAGAAGTCAGGGGCTTATTAGGTGATAGTGGGGAGACTATACCCACTGGTTTTTATAATAATAATGGTCTATATATATAAAGAAGTGGAATAAGAACCATAAAATAAAAATAAATCGAATAAACATAGCAGATGTATAAATAAACAACAGCAGTAATAATAATCTCAAGGGTATAACTATATGTTGAAAAATACAAGTCATAATAGGTCATACAATACATATAAGCAAGGTAACCCATTGCAGACCATGTAAGTACATATATATATATATAAACCCAAAAGAAGTTCTATCTCAATGTATAGTAACAACATAGTCTACTACCATACATACCATGAAAAAGAAGTACAACCCAATCACTAAGGTTTAACTTTCTGACATGATCCCTTACCTCATCTCAAAATAATAAAATCTACATGCATCTTGTGGGGATCATGTTGTGTGTGAGTATAAAATTGGTAGGCCACCACCAAAGCATTATTGTCTTATATCTATAATTATACAGTGTAGGCATATGTAAATAAATTGCAACCACTCACACATAAAAATAACTAACCCGCTCCACTTATGATCAACAACCACAAGATAGTGTTTCACCTAATTCAACCAATGTTAGTATATCTCTGAATACATTCCACCAAATATATATTTTTCTTACAATTCATGTATATAAATATAAATTTTTAGTGGTGAGGAAACTTGTATTAATTCCCAAGAATCCTCTAAATAATATTATAATAAGTGAATCC
Organism: Viscum album; assembly: GCA_963277665.1. Taxonomy (NCBI): domain Eukaryota; kingdom Viridiplantae; phylum Streptophyta; class Magnoliopsida; order Santalales; family Viscaceae; genus Viscum; species Viscum album. Next base: position 696,576,258 of record OY728130.1, on the reverse strand, counting down.
TCAAGTTCCACCCATAAAAATGTCACCTAAAACCTCATTCCATCTTATACCACCTGTGTCACATATCAAAAAAGTGTCAAAATCATGTTGTCATTCCCATCATAACATTCTAGTTCCCTCATGCTTCCATTAAAATAGGCATCATTATCTCACCAACCTGATGTCCCAAGAAACGATGATATCCATCCTCCTATAAATAGTAAATCACTATCGGCTCAACAACCCAATTTTCTAAGGTATGAAAATATTATTTCTCCAATAGTCATGGTCCATCAACCTCAAATATAATAGCGATATTTAAACCCCAACTGATAGTCTCAACTCCATCACCTAATGATTCATCACTATCAACTATGGATTTCTGTAGTTAGAACCTCCCCCTTAACTGATGGTTAGCACCACCCCGTAAGCCACAATATCTTTGGAGGCATCCACCCACAATGAGTGGTCAACACCAACTCAACTAAGTCCTATCTATGTGAACATGACTCTGTTGGCATGTCATCATATGACAGTGAGTGTAAATCTCCAACATATCATAAGTCACACCATCAATAAACCTTACTACAACATGAAATTGCATCCCTAAATTATAATGTTCAACACCATATCAAGTCACATGGGTAATACCCTCATCTAGAAGACCCCATTGCCTAAATATCAATGATCATCATTGTTTCCCTCAGAATCTGGGGATGACCACCTTGATGGGAGGTTCAAACATTCCGATCGGTTTCTAACGGGTTTGTTCCTAGAACCGGAAACATCCAATGATTCCACATCCATTCGGACCTACTTTCCAAAGGTAAGTGCTCATTAGTTTGTGGAATGATGAGGCTTAGGAATTTGGATTGGTCGAGAGGATGGGAGGTCAGACTCATAACACCTTTTTTAGGGGAATTATTGTCTACTCCAGGACTCTCTTTATATATTTAAGTTATGTTCATGAATCCTTATTACATTAACAAGTATAAAATGAGCTTTCCTTCAGATCTGAAAATCAATGATTAAATATGTAGAAAATTTAGAGAATCTTTTGTATGTATTTGAGGTTCTTCATCGATAGAGAATCATCTGTATTTATTAGAGATTCTTGGTCAATGGTACCCTTCGACACATTTATACAGAAGTCTCTTGGTCATTATGATGACCATGCTGGTTTTAAAGTCACTCATTGGGGCACTTGAAGTTTATTGTCATTCAGAAGGACATGGATTATTTTAGAGTTGGGATCGAACTCGTAGACGGTCTACCTACGTATCATATGTTTAAAAAAGGAATCAGAACCCACGTAGTTCGAGTAAGGGAGTATGATGTTTATGATTGATGGCTCAAAGAAGGATGTCACAATTACTTTTACACTCTAAGCTCACGTGAGTCATGTTCGGTGTGAGAAACAAGAGGTATTGGAAAAAATTAAACAATTGTGCCATGAAAGATGCAATCATAAGAAATAATGTGGGTCTTATGTATGTATGACTACCCAGATACATGAAGGTTAGGATTTACATTAGGGAAGAAATCCAGAAACAGGGTCCATAAATGTATATGTGCTTCATGGAGATTTTGAATACTCTAACTTGGGGCTTACTCCTGAAAAGGAGGCCCAAATTAGGAGAAGACTTATGATTGGGTTTTACTCCTGAAAAGGAATCCCAGATCAAAGGTAAATTAGGACTGGTTAAGAGAAATTAAAACTGGGGCTTATTCCTGAAAAGGAGGCCCAGGTTAAGGTAATTAAGGTTTGGGGCTTACTCCTGAGGAGGATGCCCAAGTTTAGGGGACTGGGGCTTACTCCTAAAGAGTATGCCCATATTTGAGACCGGGGCTTACTCCTGAAAAGGAAGCCCAAGTTAGGGGAACTGGGGCTTACTCATAAAAAGGATGCCTAAAAATTAAGTGACTTGGGGCTTACTCCTAAAGAGGATGCCCATATTAGAGGACTTATGACTGGGGATTATTCCTGAAAAGGAGACCCAGGTTAAGGATTATCTCATCTTAAAGGATGAGGTTGAATGAATGAAATCTCAATATTTAGTGACATAAAGATTTGTAAATCACTAGGTCTTGAGAGATATTCCACATAATTCCTTTTAGATAAGGAATTAAAATCAAAAAATCATGCCATAAATGGCTTTGAAGAGTGTCTTGAAGACTGAATCTTGAATAGGAAAGGTGGAATGGCTTAAGAGGTGTGAAATAGGCAAGAAAGGCACCCAAAAAGGCAGAGGCGTGCAATTCCTGGTAGGCGCGCAGGTACTGCGTGGGCGCACAAGTACTGGTCATGCAGGTATGCCTGCGCGACTCATGGTGTACTTGCACGATGGTTAACCAGCAGGGTAATACTTTAGCGACTCTTGATTAAAGCCTTTAGAATCCTCTTGATGTTCTTCCAGAAAAGGGGCGTGCAATTTCTATTGAAGGAGTAAGGCGGCGCGCAAGTGTGGCCTTTTCCCTTTAAGGGTTGGCCACTCAGGCGCGCAAGTGTTGATGAGTTTCAACACTTATAGGCCTTCCTCCCCCACTTTAGATCTTCCGTTCTAGGTAATAAATTACCTTAGAAGTGTTTCGGAAGCTTTGAGAAGAGACTAGGGTGTTGGGAGCTCAAATCTGTGTTTCTGGAAAAACTCCTCCCGAATGGGGGGCCCACAGGGTCTATTTATAGGCAGGAGAAGACCCCGGGTGGTTACCACTTAGGTTACGCAAGTCACTTGCACGACCACTAGGCGCCGCGCAAGTATACTTGCACGACCACTAGGCGGCGCACAAGTGTACTTGCATGACCACTAGGCGGCGCGCAAGTGTACTTGCGTGACCATGAGGGAACTTGCGCGACCTATGGGCAATGTTCTCCTTGTTTATCCCTTTGTTGATTTTTCATGTTTATTCGAAGAATGAATCACTTTGGACTAAGGTATTTCCCTTTTTTAGACGTTAGACTCTATAACGGAAAGGAGCGTCAACAAAAGTCCCCCCTCCGAGTTGGATCTGGAGAGAAAAGAGGATTTGACTCTGAGGTGAAAAAGAAAAAAAATAAGAAATCTGGAAGTTTAAAGTCATGCATGTCATACATACAAAGGCTAATGTTTAAGGTTGAAATAGCTTTGACCAAAATGGATTATAATTGACTCAATTCCTTGAAAATTCATCTGAAAGCATATTACCATACTCAAGTATGAGGGAAAATATGTAAGCTATGACTTAAGAATATTTGAATATGAGGAATGATATGAAAAAGAGCTAAAAGGCATTAGAAGAAGTAGTTTTCAAAAATGAAGTTACCATTATTTAACAAACCCATTAGGGGGTTGAATTATGCAGGGCCACCTAAGGGCATTGGCTTCATTGTTAAATAAAATAGTATTTTTTGGCTAACAAGTCTGTTATGTAGACTGTTGATGCAAGGTCGCCTATGAGCACGTGCGGCATAGTCAGGCAAAAGAACTCTTAGAAATTTACTTTCCTAGTGCTAAAAGCCAGTGAAAGTTTATGGATATTCAAATCTTCCAAAGTATAGAGTTTTCTGTATGGAAAGAGGTACTTGAATATGGAGAAGATATTTCCAAACAAGATTATCGAAGAACTAGATGAATATCACTTTTACGAAGGTCTGACCCAAATGTAGGGAAGGATAATATAAACCATAGAATTGAATACTTTCAGATCATGAAAAAGGATATGGGAAAAATATGTTAAGGATGGCTATTTTTGCGGATCCCTACATACTGTCGTTGAAGACAAATAAGGACAAAAGAGGCATTCTTCCCAAGAATTAAGTTACCACTATCCGACAAACCCATTAGGGGGTTGAATTATGCAGGGCCACCTAAGGGCATTGGCTGCATAGTCAAATAATAGTATCTTTTGTCTAACAAGTCTGTTATGTAGACTTTTTATGCAAGGTCGCCTATGGGTACGTGCTGCATAGTCAGGAAAAATCACTCTCAGAAGTTTGACATTTTTGTGACTAGAAGTCATGAAAAGGGTTATGAGGATCTAAAAATATTTAAGGTTTAGGATTATGACACATGAAGATGGATATTGTTCAATGTATACAGAGATACACAGATCAATGCTAACCATAATCATGTTGTGGTTGGGTCCTGAATTGAAATGTTGGACTTCACTACGTATCCCATAAGGATGAGAATGAAGCCATACGTAGTTCTTAAACTACAGTTTAGCGTTGTGTGGGACAAAAGGATTAGAGATCTTAGTTTAGGGTTATAGAGATTGGACCATTGTAAGAAATACACAGTTTTTGTTTTCATGGGGACTTTTCAGTCAAGGGACTGAAAGTGGAATTTGGGGTTTAGGCCCAAAGACTTGGGGCTCAATTTGAGGGACACTCGAACATTCCTACGTATCCCATAAGGATGGGAATCAATCCCACGTAGTTCTAGAAATACCCTTTGTAAAAATTTGGTTCATACATGTGAAGGGTGAAAAGGGACTTTAGTGCAATGATGGTTTAACCCAAGATTAAAGGTTCGGGCATTTCCATGTATGCACGTAGTCTTTGAAATGAAACATGATTGAAAAATCAATAAAAATAATGGTTCCCTCTCAGGTGAGGGTATCAATAAAATTCGTAGTTTATTGTCATACTGGACAAAAGTGTTTTATAGTTTAACGTCGTATAACAAGGACGAAAGTGAACCAATGTAAGGATATTGATTCTAAGGGTGGTTTCACGAATTAACATTATATGAGATGGATATGAACCGACGTGAAGAGATTGGTTTTGGGCTTGAACCTTGGGAGTTTGCCTATATACCCAGCCTAGAAGGCAAGGATCAAAGTCCGTGTAGTTCAATTAAAGAATGAATTAATGATCAAGTTGTTCTTGGGGACAACGACCTAAAAAATGATGTTGGGACTTACACATGGTTAGCGGCCCAGAGAGAGTGTTATGGTTGAGGTTTTCTCTAAGCTCACGTGAGTTATACTCGGTGTGAGAAAAAAGAGGTAACAACAACCTTAACGATGCATAGTTTAATGTCATGTAGAACATATAAAGGGACTATACAGTTTAAAGTCTTACAGTTAGGACTATTGGTGCTGCATAGTTTAGTGTCATGTAGCAGGGACAAAATACAGTTTAATGTCATGTAGGACGTATCACGGAATTTCTGTACAGTTTACCATCATGTAGTTAGGACGATGGGGACAATAGAGTTTAACGTTATGTTGGACGAAAGGGGGACTATTCAGTTTAATGTCATGCAGGGAGGACAAAAGAGTACACCATTTAACGTCATGTTGGACGAAAAAGGGATGATACAGTTTAGTGTCATGTTGGATGAAAGCGAAAATAGTTTAAGGTCATATGCATGGACCGTGGATGGTGCAGTATAATGTCATGATGGACGGTGGTGTAGTTTAAGGTCATACATGACCTTTGATGATTATGTAGTTTAACGTCTTTCCGGACGTAAGGTAATTTTATACAGTTTAGCGTCATGTAATTATGACGTCACAGTTTAACGTATTGCTGGACGTGAGGGACTTGCAAATAGTTTAGGGTCATATGCATGTACCGTTGATGATGCAATTTAAGGTCATACAGGACCTAGTTGCAGTTTAAGGTCATACTGGACCATTTAGGGAACTTTTTCACAGTTTAACGTCATGTTGGACGAAAGTACAAATAGTTTAAGGTCATATGTATGGACTGTTGTTGTATAGTTTAATGTCATATAGCAAGGACGACAAAAGTACAAATAGTTTAAGGTCATATGTATGGACCATTGCTGTATAGTTTAACGTCATATAGCAAGGACAACGAAAGTACAAATAGTTTAAGGTCATATGTATGTACCGTTGCTGTATAGTTTAGCATCACATAACAAGGACGACGAAAGTACAAATAGTTTAAGGTCATATGTATGGACCGTTGTTGTATAGTTTAACGTCATATAGCAAGGACACCGAAAAGTACAAATAGTTTAAGGTCATATGTATAGACCGTTGTTGTATAGTTTAACGTCATATAGTAAGGATTAAAAAGGTACTTTGTAGTTTATACAAAATACTTCTTCAAAAATCTAGCATTGGTTGGAATAGTGATGAGTTCTCCATCCATTGAGATTAATGAATAAGCTCCATTGGAGTAGACCCTATGTATTGAATAAGGTCCTTCCCATTTTGGCTCAAGATTGGGAGGTTTCTTTCCTGGTATCATTGGAGTTCTGAGAACTAATACCAATTCTCCCTGAGTGAATGAATGAAGACGAACTTTTTTGTTAAAAGCTCGTGCTATTCGATTCTGATAGACTTCCAAGTGGTAAAAAGTGTACAATCTTTTCTCATCTAACCATTCCAATTCATTCAGTCACTTTTGAGATTGTTCATCTGTAGATGATTGATTACAAATGGAAACTCTGAGCGAGGGTAGTTGAACATCAATGGGCAAGATGTCTTCCATTCCATATACCAATGAATATGGAGTTGACCGAGTTGCAGTGCGGGTGGTAGTCCGATAAGACCATAAAGCATGAAAGAGTTTATCAGGTCATGACCTCTTATCTTTATTCACCATCTTTTGCAGTATATTTTAAAGAGTCTTGTTAAAGGCTTCTATCTGGCCGTTGGCCGTTGCATGATACTGAGATGAATGGTTGGATTTGATGTTTTATTCTTGATACAACTTCTTCACCTCGGATGAACAGAAATTGGTGCCATTGTCCGTCAATATGGTATGAGGGACACCAAATCTGGTAATGATGTTAGACTTTATGAAGCTAACAACGCATTTAGAACTGACTTCCTTGAGAGGTATTGCCTCTGCCCATTTGTAAAAGAAGTCAGTAGCAGTAAGAATGTACTTAAACTGATTGGCCATAGCCGAAGGGTAAGGTCCTACCACATCCATTCCCCATGTGGAAAATGGACATGAGTATTTAGCTGTATGAAGCAACTCTGGAGGTTGATGAATGAAGTTGGCATGTACTTGGCATGAATGACACTTCTTTGTGAAATCGACACAATCTCATATCATTGAAGTCCAAAAGTATCCAAGCCTTCGAATCTGATCAGACAGTCTATGTCCAGACTGGTGGGCACCACAGACTCCTGCATGCACTTCTTTCATGACAGCCATTGTCTCTTCACCATCAATGCATCTGAAGATAACTCCATCAAAACCACGTTTGTAGAGAATTTTCTCTAAGTGGTCTGGGCTATCATAAAGAGTAAAATTAACCATATGTCACCGGATTTGTTCTTTCTCAGCTCTATCAGGTGGAAGTGTTCCATTTTGAAGGTATTCCCTGATAGGTGACATCCATCCTATAGTATGACCATATGGTTCAGGAATGGGACAAATTTCATTAATTTCCTCTATTCTGATTTGAACATAAGGTGAAATTGCACGACGGTGGGCAATACTGATGGTTGGATCATCCCGATTTGGATCTGCCAAATTTGTGGCTATATTAGCCAATGCATCAGCTTGAGCATTTTGTGATCTTGGGACATAAGAAAATGTCGGTTCCAAAGGGAATTCTGCCATTAAATCTCTGAAGTAATCATACAAAGGGATTAGTTCTTCTTTTCTGATGGCATAATCCCCATTGACTTGTTTGATTACCAGGTCTGAATCCCCTTTCACCTTTAAGTGATTCACTTGTGCTTGAAGTGCTAATTCCAAACCTACGATGAGAGCTTGGTATTCTGATTCATTATCGGTACCACCTTCCCACAATAAGAAGGAATAAGGTAACACTGCCTTTTCTGGAGAAATGAACACAATTCATAAGCCAACATTGGTGAATTTAGGATATTCCATTTTCCTACCTGTTGGACTTCTGGAAGCACCATCAAAATACATTTCCCATGCCTGAGGACTTTCTTGAATAGAGAATACTTCCTCATCAGGGAGTTCAATATCTGAAGATGTGTCTTTCAATGAGGGGTGTTCAGCTAGGAAATCAGCCATATCTTGGCCTTTTATCACCTTTTGAGACACATACTGAATATCAAATTGCTGCAAAATAACTGCCCACCTTACCAGACGTCCTGTAAGCATTGGACGACTTAGGATAAATTTGAGCGAGTTATTGTGAGATACCAATTGGACCTCGTGATGTTGTAGGTAGTTTCTCAACTTCTGAACTGTAAATATTAATTCCAGGCAGCACTTCTCAATACTTGAATATCGGGTTTCTGCTTCAAGCATGGTTTGGCTGAGATAGTAGAGGTTGTTTTCATTCCCAACATCATTCTTTTGAGCAAGAAAGGCACCCAATGATCTCTCTAGAGCCATCATATAGAGAATAAGTGGTCTTCCTTCAACAGGTAGCATGAGTACTGGTGGACTCAAGAGGTATTTCTTGAGAATATTGAATACTTCTTGACACTCTTCAGTCCACTGGTAAGTGACTCCCTTCTTCATCAATTTGGTGAAGGGTAAACTTTTGCCTGCTAAATTGGCGATGAAACGCCGAATATAGGATAAGTGTACTTGAATTCCTCTTAATTATTTCAAATTTTGAGGAGGTGACATACCAAGGATTGACTTGTTCTTCTTAGGATCGACTTCAATACCACGATGGCGTACAACAAAGTCGAGAAATTTTCCTGAGGTTACCCCAAAAGCACATTTTAAGGGGTTCATCTTCAAATTATATTGTCAAAGCTTGCAGAATATGACTTCCAAATCAGCCAAGTGATTAGAACATTGTTTGGATTGAACTACCAAATCATCTACATAGCATTCAACAAACTTCCCTAAGAAGGGTTTAGAGATATGATGCATGGCACGCTGATAAGTTGCACCTGCATTCTTTAAGCCGAAGGGCATTACCCGGTAGCAAAACACACCCTGAGGGGTTCTGAAGGTTGTAGATTCCTCGTCTTCTGGGGCCATTCAGATCTGATTATATCCGGAATATCCATCCATGAAGTATAGTGCTTCATAGCCAGCTGTTGCATCAATTAGAAGTTCTATAATCGGAACTGGGAAATCATCCTTAGGAAAATGCCGATTAAGATCTCTGAAATCGATGCAAACTCTAATTTGTCTATTATTTTTCTTTACAGGGACAATATTATCCAACCATTTGGGATATTGAAATTCTATGATGAAGTTAGATTTGATAAGATTATCCACTTCAGCTTCAATTTTGGAAGCATAAGTTGGGTGTGTTCTTCTCGCGGCTTGCTTAAATCCTCGATGTTCTTCAGGTAAACCCAAATGATGAGTAGAAACATCAGGATCAAGCCCAGGAATATTTGTAAAATTACAGGAAAATATATCTCTATTTTGCTTTAGAAAATTAATATACATCTCTTTCTCTTCAAGATTCATGGCCGCACTGATTAAATTGGGGCATGGATCTTCTTTTGTACCCAGATTTATTTCTCTGAGTTCATCCACAGTGGTAGAGATACTCTCTTCAAATGCTGGAGGAGAGTCTCTGAGATCTTCCTCTTCTTCTTCATCATGTGTTATTTCTTCCATTTCTACTTGCATAATAGATGATAAAGTAGAATTCTCATGATCCGAAGAGATGTCAAAATTTGCATATCTTGAAGAAGAATCTTCCATTTCCGACCCGATTGATGATGAAGGGTCTTCTTTGGGTAATAAAGAGGAGATGATGGATTGAGAATCAACATCATTGTTCACCTCCGATGTTGCTATAACTTCTTCTAGCCTAATTGGTGAAGCATATACTTGTTGTATTTCAGCAGATGAAATGAAGACGTCAACATTTGTGCCTTCATCACTGCTTGGTAGATTACTAATTTCTCCCATGTTTTCTGGCTCGATTGCCGTAATTGACATTATGGATCTTTCTATAAGAGTATTTTGATTTGGGTCTATCTTTTCAATTTGACTGATAGGAAAAACATAATCTGTACTCACATGTGTAAATGGATTTACTGGAATTTTTTCCAAACCATATGGAGCATTAACTTTGGTAATCTCCTTTGTTATGGATTTCTCCCTTTGCTTCATGTGATAGAATTCCGCCTCAATGTATTGAGACTCACATGTCTTGAACGGGGCCTTATCACCATACAATGTCCCAACTTGACCATCGAAACAATATTTGAGACATTGATGGTATGATGAAGGGATAGTCGCATGTTGATGTAGCCAGGGTCTTCCAAGCAAGATGTTGAAGGTTGAGTCTTGATCAACAACCATGAAATCTGAATTGGATACAAGATCTCCAAACTGAGTTCTGAGTGTAACTTCACCCAGTGGTTCTTGTTCATTTTTATCATATCCCTGTAGCATCATGGTGGAAGGAGATAAATTAGATTCTGTGAGGCCCAATCGACGAAGTGTACGAATGGGCATGAGGTTGACTCCTGAACCAATGTCAATGAAAGCTCTTAGAACATCCACGCCATTGACCTTGCCAGATAATTATAATGGTCTAATATGTCCATGCACAACATCATCTTCATCTTCATCAGTAAAGGATATTATTGCATGGCATTCTACAGGATTATTCTCTATGTGATAGACTTCAGCTGCAGCAATTTCAGTTTCAAACTCCTGAGGACTTGACAAAGCCTCGATGAGTGCCTCCCGAAGATCTTTTGATAGATTCAGAACATCCAGAATTGATAACTTGGCTGGTACTTGGGCCAAGTGTTTCAATATATCATAATTTTGATCCAGAGGACTACGTTTTCCAATAGGAAGATGTGGTTTAGCAGGTACATGGGAAGCAGATGTTTTGGAAGTTTATGCATCTTGTATTGGGATAGGAGTTGGCAATATTCTTGGTTTTAGGAGATTAGACCAATTAGATCCATTTACTTGCTGAGAGGAAGAATATGGAACCTTCAACCAGTCTTCCAAAATAACTGTGCCATGACTGAATTTGCTATTGGTAGAATAACTTGCTTGTTCTTGCTGAGCTCGTTGAAGGGCTCTACCACGAGTTTCTGCTGCGTACACAGTTCTAGCCGGGGTAGAATTGGAATAGTGGCTTCTGAAAGATCCACGTCTTCCCCTTTATCCTGAGCCCCTAGAACTTCCTATGATTCCTCTGTTTGATAAAGGGAATTCAGGCTCATTGAAATCAAAACTTTGACTGGCATATGGATCTGTTAATTTAATCATATTAACCGAACCAAAGATTAACTCTTCATCTGATGAAGACTATGCATGATTAGCCTGTTTAGGTTGTGCCATTTGGTGGGGCAGTGCCCATGGCTTCTAAGTAGATGGCATTAAGTCCGCCAAAGTCAAAGACAACTTAGGCTTTGACACATACTCATCTTCTTCTGATTCTGTTTCTTTCTTTTAATCATGCCATTTCTTTGAGGACTTTCCCTCTGACAAAGAGGGTTTTGCTGCAACATTCATGGCAGAAGACACAATTGGTTTCCTTAATTGTGTTCACAAAATAGCATGAGTTCAATTGATTGTCTTTATGACCATCCAATCATCATACTTCTGTGCATTTTTTCTTTTGACTTCTTGCCATTCACCTTTCTCCTCTGGAACTGTAGCAGTGACACATGCTACCTGGGCTGAGGAGCCTTTCAATGTGACTTGTCTCGAGTCGACCATCTTTTGCAGGAGGTATTTGAAGACAAAAAACTCTGGGATGGGATGCCCCAACATTTGATGAAAAGGGCAATAATTAGGACGGTCTTCATCTCCTTTCTTGTTTGGCCTCTTGGGAATTGGAAATTGAACAAAATTGTTTTCCAGAGTTGAAATGAAATAACCAGGAACTTGTTTATTTCGTAAAGAGTATGTTTTTACCTTTAGATCCTCAAATTGTTTTCATCTTTGATCTTTTTGATTGTCTGGACGAAAATGCCTTTATTATTGGTGCTCAGAAGGTGGATCCCTTCGAGAAGATGAAGGTTTTGAGGTAGAAATAGGTACAGGTTCTTGTTTAAGCATAACTGTAGCAGTTTTTGCTTTACCCATTCTCCTTCCTGGAGCTGATGGAATTACACAAGATTTAGCCTTAGCCTATATAAGGGAATCTTCAATCTGTTGAACGATTGAAGTAAGGTCTCGAAACCCTCCTCTATATTTCACAGGTATTAACGGCATGCGTAATTCTTCATGCATATTTTCCACACAAATTGGAAACAATTATTCTTGAGGGAGTGCTAAACTCAAGGAATATGTTAATCCCTTCCATCGAGCAATGAAATCAGAGACCCTTTCATTCTCCCTTTGCTTACAGTTTGTAAGATAAAAAACTGTTGTCTTTGGAAAAGTTGAGCTGAACTGAAGGAGGAATTTTGGGCGAAGATCCTCTCATCCGGTAATTGACCGGGATTACAAGCTTGTATACCAAACAAAAGCTGGTCCTTGCAAGGTTCGCATGAAGCATCTGAGTTTCACTGCTTCTTGCTGCTCCGGAGTTCCCATCATAGGATCGCAACAAGACACGTAATGCGTCAAATGTTGTTCAGGATCGCCTGATCCGTTGAAAATAGGGAATATAGAGTTCCCAAAACTGGATGGAGGAGAAATTGAATCTACCCATTTAGGGTAAACTTTCTTTTCTGGTTGAACTTGTGCATGCTTCCCTTCCATAGTTTCTAACCGAGCTGTTAATGACTCAATAGTAGTTATTAACTTTTGAGAAACATTCAGTTGAACTTGGACTTGGGTAGGTTCAATGACTGGAGCTTGGACAGATGTGGTGATTGGTGCTGCAACTGATGGTTGCACTGCCAACTGTTGTTGCACTTGACCCATAGGATTGGACCTGTGAGGGTGTACTGATAGAGGAGGATATTCTTGATCCATCTCAGTAGCTGCAACAAATTACTTTGGCTTCCTAACTCCAGCATGCTTAAGAAGAAGACTACTCTAAAGTAGTTCTGCATTCAACCTTCTTAATTCCTTCATTTCTTCCTCCTGTTGTGCAAACCTCTACTCTAGTGAGAGAGATTGACCTTCTCTAGAGGAATGATATGTAACCTGGTTCTTTCCCTTCCCTTTGTTGGATCCTTTTCGAAGAGGGGGGAGTGGGTTACGCGAAGGATTACATAAGTTTTGAGTAATCCTTTGACTTCATGTACGCACACCTTCTTCATTTGTGTCGGTGCATACATCTTCTTGAGCAGGAACCTCTTCATCTGAATCCCCTGAGTGAGCCTCATCTAGTAGATCTGAAACAACGGCATTGATGACATTGATTGATGCATAACTCATCGCATCCATTCTATCAGCATTTCTGTGATATTGTCTTCTTCCATGTCTTTGATGAGACATTGCCTTTTGTTGATTCTATCCCTCAGGAACTTCTTGATGAACCGTAATTTGGAGGGAATCTCCTGATAATTTGGATCTTTGTTCCTCTTGAGGTTTCTTCCCCAACCGAGAAAAGACTGACTTTCTCTGAAGAGGGGATTGATGATTTGAAAAAGTTGACAGTCCAGTGGACTGGGGTTGTTCCTGCTATTCTCGCTCAACTTCCCGAATCCTTTTTTTTTTGATTCCGAGGGTTGGTTTAAAAGAGTCCCCAGTCTGGTGAGCTAGGGTGGTTCTTGACATGCTATGTCTGAGACTTTCTTGAAAGTCCTCCTGATCTTGCGAACCTTAGTCCGGAAATTAGCTGGATGCATTAACCTGTATCCGCTTTTATCACCTGGTTCAAAAGACCGTTGGATGATTTCTGACACTTCTGTCACTTGGTGACGTGCTTGCTCCAAACGAGAGGCATGTTCAGTATTCTCATTTTCTTGATGAAAGAGTAATTCGACAACTTGTTCTCTGTATTCTTGATTTTGAGAGGAACTAGTTGAAGCCTGTTCTTGGGAAAGATTTTGATTACAAACAAAGCCCATTGATTGTGGCCGGCCATGGGCAATAACATTGCATGAGACCATTTTTGTCGAGCTTTGCTGACTGGAGAGAACCGTGAAATATAGTGCTCCATGAACACCCCATCCTCTAACATGAATACCAGATGGGGCATTGGCAATTAACGGAAGTAATATTCTTAGTGCGCCCAAGCATGAATGTTGAAGGGCTCTCTGCTGCTTTTGAGCCTTCGGATATCGAGAGACTGATAGAGACATGAAATCAATCTGATGTTGTAACCCTTCTATTATCTTAAGATGATTTTCATATTCATCATAAGATAATACTTTCTTTTTCAACTGACAAAGAGTTTTCCATATGTTGAGATGAATATCATGAATTTCATCTTCCGTCAACATTTCTGGAATATTATACTGAGAGTCAGCCAGAGGCCAAAACATGACTGGCACTTCACCTTTCGCCAGTTGTTTTCTCATGTTCATCATTTCCTCTTTATCATTTGATGAAGATTCTTCTACCTGATTTGACCAGAGTTGGTGTTTCCTTGTTGCTTCATTGGATTCAACAGGATTTGTAGAGAAATCATTGATCAAACTAGAAGATGCATGACTTAGGGGTGGTTCGGAGAATGACCGAAACCCTAGGCTATCTTCTGATTGAGAAAGTATTTCACCTACTAGCGATGAAGCTTTAGACATGACTGGTTTCGCATTTTCAAGTGCCTCAATATAAGAGGGCTTTCTCGGTACTACATTGTCCACTGGAGCATTTTTCAGGCAATGTGCATCACTACTACGGAAAGGACTTTCGCAGTGAAATTCATCATCATGGGGAGGACCACCATAATTGGTTACAGCAAAAGATGAGATCTCTTGCTCCTTAGTCTTCTGACCACACAGAGGGTTCCTGTGGCTCTCATCTGAAGATGAAACTTTGATATCGACCGAATTTTCATGAAGCAAGACTTTATGAAGAAGTTTATGTTGAAGACCTTCGGAATTAATGTTCCCACTATTGGGAAATGAGGGAGTAGAATCTTGAATTTTAACAGATAATTGTCTGAGGGCTTCAAGAACTCCAGCATCGAGCAAGGCCTTGTTACAGGTTGGCTCTTGATCTCCTGACTGTGCTGGGTAGGTCTTTTTCTTAGACGCCTTCTTACTCGCCTTGGAAACCACTTGTTGATGAAAGTGGTTTCTCTAAGTAGGTGTATATGCCTGATCAGGAAACATGGATAGGTTAGGCTAACGATCTCTACTCAAATCAGGTGTATGTGCCTGACTTGGTTGTTCATATGATATGGGGGAGTATGCCCCACAACCCTCTTGGACTGTAACAGATGTGTGTGTATATTTTGGAGTGAATTGTTGATGTGTCACTCCACTGGTAGGGATAGATTTATGTGTCTTTCCCTGAGATGCCGCTGAAGTTGTTATAATATCCCGGCAGGCATCTAGAATATGAGCAGGGATTTTCTTCTTCTCTTTCACCATTTATAGAATATGCTTAGTGACTTCAGCTGCTGGAACGGGAATATACGTCCATTCTGGGCTTGGAGCAGGTGTATGTGCCTGCTCGTGTCCTCCTTTTCCTGTCAGTGAATCCTGACAGTACTCAAGTGTGTGGGCAGAGAGTTGAGTCTGCCTCCTATTTGTTGTCGGGGCTTTCCGACTAACTTCTCCGAATGCTACCAAGTGAGACTGTTAGTAGGCTTGATTAATACTAGCAGATGTATGTGCCTACTGATTGCACTTCACCAAACGTGGTTGACGAGATCTATCATATGTAGTCAGACGAACCTTTTGACTAGATGATGATGTATAAATAGGTGTATGTTCCTGCCTATAGTACTCCGCCGGAATTTCCTGGCGGGATTGGCGTGATGCTTCCAGACGAGTCTGCTGGACAGCGGAATTAAAACGGGCAGGTGTATGTGCCTGCTCATTGCTTGACACCAAGTTAGGTTGGTGGACTTCTCCGGAGATGGCAGAGATGAGATCCTGCTCACTGTTTACCGGATTCCGCCTCTGGTGGTTCGCCTTGATTGCTCGGGTTCGAGGAACCTGAGCCGAACTCCTGGAGTCGGTACCCTCATCATGTTGAGGGCGCACTGCCGCACGATTCTGGCGGCGATTGTTGGTGGGAGCCCTCAGGAAGGACTCCTGTCTGTTTGAATTAAGGTCCTAAGAGACCTACTCATTCACCTCCCCATAATAAGGGAGTGAATGGTGATTGTGTTCCGGGGATAACGACCCGAAACGGTTGGAGACGGTAGTCAGCACCGCCTGCTTCTTGATCACTGATCGTCATTGTCCGGACGACCGATGTGAGTTGTTTACTTGGAGGGCTTGTTGGGCAGCCTCCAGAGTTTGGATGGTACCATGTTGATGGTACTCTTTAACCAGTGTGTTTGATACCCAGCGTTGAAGATGCTGAGTAGGTGATATCGTCCTTAGAGCGGACGACGATCCCGCAGGAGTAATAGCAGTGGCATTTACAGCAGCAGTATTCACAGGTGTGAACTTGAGAGCAGCCATTCTAGAAATGCAGAAGATCTTGGAAAAGAGTGTCTATTTGATATAACAGACGTAATCAAGATAAATTCAGCCACTACATCTTTTGGATGAGCACATATTTCAATGATTGTTTTTTTGGCCCTATCATTGAGTTTTAAATAGGGGCCTAACAAGTGGGTAAAACATTATTTTAACTTGGTTAAGGATTCACGTCAGGTTCACCATTTTTGTTTCCCTCAGAATCCAGGGATGACCATCTTGATGGGAGGTTCAAACATTCTAATCGGTTTCTAATGGGTTTGTTCGTAGAACTGGAAACATCCAATGATTCCACATCCATTCGGACCTACTTTCCAAAGGTAGGTGCTCATTAGTTTGTGGACTGATGAGGCTTAGGAATTTTCATTGGTCGAGAGGATGGGAGGTCGAACTCATCACACCTTTTTGAGGGGAATTATTTTCTACTCCGGGACTCTCTTTATAGATTTCTGTTATGTTCGTGAATCCTTATTACATTACCAAGTATAAAATGATCTTTCCTTCAGATCTGACAATCAATGATTAAATATTTAGGAAATTTAGAGAATCTTTTGTATGTATTCGAGGTTCTTCATCGATAGGGAATCATCTGTATTTATTAGAGATTCTTGGTCAATGGTACCCTTCGACACATTTATACAGAAGTCTCTTGGTCATTATAATGACCATGATGGTTTTAAAGTCACTCGGTGGGGCACTTGATGTTTATTGTCATTCAGAAGGACATGGATTATTTTAGAGTTGGGATCGAACCCGTAGACGGGCTACCTACGTATCCTTTGTTTAGAAAAGGAATCAGAACCCATGTAGTTCGAGTAAGGGAGTATGATGTTTATTATTGATGGCTCAAAGAAGGATGTCACAATTACTTTTACACTCTAAGCTCACGTGAGTCATGCTCGGTCTGAGAAATAAGAGGTATTGGTAAAAATTAGACAATTGTGCCATGAAAGATGCAATCATAAGAAATAATGTGGGGCTTATGTATGTATGACTGCCCAAATACATAAAGGTTAGGATTTACTTTATGGAAGAAATTTAGGAACAGGGTCCATAAAGGTATATGTGCTTCATGGAGATTTTGAATACTCTAACTTGGGGATTACTCCTGAAAAGGAGGCCCAAATTAGGAGAAGACTTATGATTGGGTTTTACTCCTAAAAAGGAATCCCAGATCAAAGGTAAATTAGGACTAGTTAAGAGAAATTAAGATTGGGGCTTATTCCTAAAAAGGAGGCCCAAGTTAAGGGAATTAAGGTTTGGGGATTACTCCTGAGGAGGATGCCCAAATTTAGGGGACTGGGGATTACTCCTAAGGAGGATGCCCATATTTGATACTAGGGATTACTCCTTAAAAGGAATCCCAGGTTAGGGGATCTGGGGCTTACTCCTAAAAAGGATGCCCAAAAATTAAGGGACTTGGGGATTACTCCTAAAGAGGATTCCCATATTAGAGGACTTATGACTGGGGATTATTCCTGAAAAGGAGACTCAGGTTAAGGATTCTCTCATCTTAAAGGATGAGGTTGAATGAATGAAATCTCAATCTTTAGTGACATAAAGATGTGTAAATCACTAGGTCTTGAGAGATATTCCATAGAATTCCTTTCAAATAAGGAAGTCAAATCAAGAAATCATGCCATAAATGGATTTAAAGAGTGTCTTGAAGACTGAATCTTGAATAGGAAAGGTGGAATGGCTTAAGAGGGGTGAAATAGGCAAGAAGGGCACCCAAAAAGGTAGGGGCGCGCAAGTCCAGGTAGGCGCGTAGGTACTACGTGGGCGCGCAAGTACTGGTCGAGCAGGTATGCCTGCGCGACACGTGGTGTACTTGCGCGATGGTTAACCAGAAGGGTAATACTTGAGCGACTCTTGATTAAATCCATTAGAATCCTCTTGAGGTTCTTCCAGAAAAGGGGCACGCAAGTTCTATTGAAGGAGTAAGGCGGCGTACAAGTGTGGCCTCTTCCCTTAAGGGCTGGCCACTCAGGCGCGCAAGTGTTGATGAGTTTCAACACTTAGGCCTTCCTCCCCCACTTTAGATCTTCCGTTCTAGGTAAGAAATTACCTTAGAAGTGTTTCGGAATCTTTGAGAAGAGACTAGGGCACCGAGAGCTCAAATATAAGTTTTTGGAAAAAATCCTCCCGAATGGGGGGCCCACAGGGTCTATTTATAGGCAGGAGAAGACCCCGGGCGGTTACCACTTAGGTCGCGCAAGTCACTTGCGCGACCACTAGGAATCGTGCAAGTATACTTTCACGACCACTAGGTGGTGCGCAAGTGTACTTGCACTACCACTAGGCGGCGCGCAAGTGTACTTGAGTGACCTATGGGCAATGTTCTCCTTGTACATCCCTTTTTCAATTTTTTATGTTTCTTCAATGGATGAATCACTTTGGACTAAGGTATTTCCCTTTTTTAGACGTTAGACTCTGTGACGGAAAGGAGCGTCAAAAATCATCACCCCATATATCTCGGGCCATGCCCTCAACTTGGTTACCATGTCACCTCAGTCCTGGGGATCAACATCACCTCAGTACCTCAGTTTATTCCAGTCACATTTCCAAGGAACCAATATAATCATATAATAATTAATTAATGTAAAATAGATTACCATTATAACCTTCATAGTTGGTCAAAATCCCCTTACCTGCCTTAGCATATATAAATATTCTAGGTCATGCTCAACGGCATCCCATAACATTAATAAAATAAACTTAAAGATAGAAATTAATTATTTAAAGGTTTACCTTAGACAACCCGGTGTGCATATTTGGGATAAACCCCATTACACCCTCAAATTTAAGGATAAATATAAGCACCACTTAACCTATACTCATAAGAACTTTCTCATTAAATATCACCCTCTAACTTGATCCGAAACGAGAGAAATTGGTACTTTAAACAAATAACCTGAAAATAAGGGAAAGTTATCGCATGGATTTAGAATTACATATGGTGAGATAAACAAGAAATAGAAGATAAAAAACTAAAGGAATTATCTATAGGAATCTATAGCCACCACTGGATCTTGAATCAGAACTTGGGTGGCTGAAGGGGCCAAATTCTAGGAAGAGTAAAGAGAGAGAGATCCACTACCTAGGAGATGTATTGTGCATGGGAGGAAAGAATAAGGGGATATAATCTAAAGGTAGGAATGGATAGATTCTATTTTATCATCTTTAAAAGGCCTCATGGTTACCATATGGTTTGGAAAATAGTTCACCAATCGTGTGGTGCTCACTGTCTAAAGGAAAGATATCTCACAATCTTATTCCACATGGTTTGAAAAATCATGTGTCAATAGTGCAGGTGACTCCAAACACCATTACCACGACACATGCTTTACAAGAGAGGGATGTATGGTTAAAAGACTATGTCCCTTTGAAAATAGGACACACAATTTAGGATGTATGGTTAGAAAAATTGCGTGCCAATCACATGCCTTGGTCATCCTTTCTCCAAACCGGGTTTCTAGAGCCTGATGATTTGGAAACCCATTCAGTTTCTCAAAGAATTAACTAAACCATAAAACCCATATAAAAACACTTCAGAGTGGTCAAAACTTTGTAATTAGGTTTTAAATCCTTTAATTCAAGTTGGTATAACCACCAAACATACGAAAATCCAAAAAGGGTTGAAATTTCAACCTGCTCAAAACCATGAATGTTACAACTGGACTCTTAAAATTGCTTTAAAGGAATATTTATACTATATTTTAAGGGAATTGTTTTACAAAAATTTAAAAGGAATGTTTTTTTAATGTATATGGGGATAACAAAATTCCCCAATGTCGTAACTGTTTTATGAAATATAGATTATTATACATGTTTTGAATGGTTTTATAAAGAAAAATATTTTATGTAATTCTATTTTAATATTTCACTTTCATTCCCTTTATTCTTAAAATAGACATGATTTTATTATAAAAAACTATATTCCTGAGGAACTGATGGTCACCTCTCTTCACTTGATTTATTTTGTGATTGTTAACTTTAACTTGATGCAATCACTTTCTTGTGATCATTTTTCATTATACATAATATTTCTCTTAAATATTCATATTCTTTATATCATGTATATGATTATTTCTTAAACCTGGTACCATTTTTACATAAATTTTTCACATTAAATATTAATTGATCAACTTGGTAAATATTGATATGTCATAAAACTTTACTCAATATAGATATTTTATGATAAATAATATTTATTCATGAATTAAATAAATCATTCTATATACGAGGAATGTGTTGGGAATTTAGTGATGTGTGGTGGCCGGGATTATATAGCCCCTCAATGCATTGATAGGTATCATGAGAGAAATCAGCTAACCAAATTAAATGGGTTTTTATCCATATTTTTAAATCATTGTGTGAAAGTTCATGACGGTATAGATATCATGGATTTGGTTATCATGAAGTCAAATATTAATAATTTCCTTCATTGATAATTTATTTATTAAGATACAGTATATTATTTCATTGTTATTATTCATGTATTAATTTTGTGTTAAATTTATTAAATAAAATGTGTTTTTTGTTATTTACCCTACCATATTGATTATTAATTATCTAGTCCTGATAGTCAATTTATTGATTAAATTGTATCTATGTTTAGTTATTTACCATTCCATATTGATTATTCCTTATTTAATCATGATAGATTTCACAGTACGTAATCCTTACTAATCATTTTATCTCACACTTATTTTCTTCCTTTCTACATGATATGAAGAAGAATTTTTTGAATGAGTTCAAAGATACTTAATGGTTTTCATTATTATGTTTTATATTTTATCCCAAATGTAAAATAGGTATCATGTATGTATTTGGTTCTCCAAGACTACTAATTTGATCAGTCCTTTAGGATTTAACCCCTTACATATATGCCAATATAATTGTATGCACTAGATCTATGTTATTAGAGTCAGGTTTGTTATAGTTTTAATTTTGGATTGAATCCTATTCCAAGGAGAAACAACTTTTTTTTTCAATAATTTCAATATTTATGAATTTCTCAATGAAAAATAAGTTAATATTGTCAATGATATTATCATGTTCATCAATATTTGACTTTTAATTCATAGCTTATTTATATTTTACAAGATTATTATCATATTTTTCAACTTCCTTTTCAATATCATCAACTTATAATTCATTTTTATCAATACAACTCAAAGGCACCTTCAATAATCCTTAAATTTTCCTGTTATTCTTAATTTGTAAATCAAACCCTTCAAGATCTTCTTCCAATTTAACCATGTGGTCTAAAACTCCTTATAATCGATCATTATATTCAACATCAGTTATATAATTCTTCACAAAATATTGCATGGAATATTCTACATCTGAAATGAAATTAGTCTTGATAAGTTCTTGTGGATCTTCCTCAGTATCATCTTCTTCTTTTCTAAAATACACTATCCCCTAAAATTTTTTTACATTTTAATTTAAATAATTTAAATTACTTATATGAAGAAAAATAGGATTCTTTTTTGAGAAAATTAATACTTTATATACTCTTATTTAAACCTATTTGGACACTAATCAGTCATTTTTCAACACTCCCACAATAGAAAAATGTTAAAGGTAACTTATATTGTAATATTTCTTAACCTATCCTAAAAATTGTTTTAATTGGTGAAAATAAGTCATCACTAACATAATCTTAAACTTTATCCTAATAAACCTATTTCCTTTATACAACTATTAATGTTATCACATTATATAAAATTTCTAAATAGCTCTTTGGTTTCACACTCATCTCAAACGCAACCAACTTTCTTTGTAGATTATCAATAGATAACTCTTTAATGTATCTCCCCATGAATTTCAAAAAAAATTCTTTTTAAATAAAAAAATATATATTCTATATCTTTTAATGAATGAAACACATAGTTAGAATTTGTTACACACAAGAGTGAATTTCTTTGATAGCTTGTGTTATACGCAAGATTGAGTTTTACCAAACAATAGTATATTAATAAAATATTATTATAAGACATTATATAGCTATAAAATTAAAGGTTATGAGTAGTATTATCCACATTATAAAATTTATATATATTCCATATGATTTTAACATTCATATTTTTTTAGACATGATATAATAACAAATCCAGTTTTTTCGCATAAAAGAAGTATTATTCAAAAATGGTAATTTTACCACCATTCAATAGTGAACCTATATTAAATATAATTTTTGAAAAAATTATATATTCTATTTGACTAAATAAACATCATATTTTAAGTGGGAATATAAAAATTTATTTTTATTTATTTTTATTTTTTTGAAAAGTTTCATGTTTTGATGAATATTGAAAAATACTAATTTTTAATTAAAAACTAATTTTTTCATCGAAATAATTTGTAGTGTTACATTATTTTTTTGATTGGTTTTAAAGTATAAATGGATTATTTTATTATAATTTAATACAATTTAGGTCATTGGCATCAATTTTACATTGAAGTTTGATATAAAAATGTTTCAATCTATTGTATGTTAAAACTGTAATAACTCGTTTTCTCACCCCATTAATGGGATTAATTTTAAATTAATTACTAAAAATTATGTGTCTTAACTTTTAAAAAACGAATTCCATATTTGAATGTATTGGTTCCAAATTGTGTAAATAGTTTTCTTTTATTTATGGGTATATGAATTGTAACATTAGTAATATTTTATCTACCGCGGTTAAGGGTAAATCTGGTAATTAAGGGTAAAAATAATATTATAAAATTTCCCTAACATGTTTATTAATTTTATTAGATGTGATATGTTTTACCAAAATAATCCTTTAGATTATTTTATATCCTTTTTCATCCACTTGTATTACTTTATGGCTTTTATAGTATTTTATTCTATGGGAAGTCCAATATGCCACACTCTTGTTTTAATAGTTATTACTTTTTTATATAGTTATTTGGAGGATAACTTAAACTATAAATAATAATTTGAAAGATAAAATGTTTATATTAATTATGGTAATTTATTTATAATTTTTAGTAAATAAATTATTAAATTAAATGGTGACACAATGATAATGCAGTAATTGCTTAATTAATGGAAGAATAAAATAAATGATAATAAAAATATTAAAATAAAAATAATTTGATAAAATTAATCTCATAAAAACCTTTTCAAGATTAATTTGAGATATTTGGGATGAGTTAAAATTATTTTTTAAAGTATATCATGTTTTTATGATATTTTTTAAAAAGTCAAGTAATGAATTGTGTCAAAATTGACACAAATGATATTTTAAAAATAATAATATTTTATTAAATTATATAAAAGTCATAAAAATATAAAATTCTGAAAACTGATTGGAATGAAATTAAATATGTTATTAATGGTATAGTTATTTATTTTTTGATATTTTATAGTAACTATATTAACCCTTAAAGAGTAAAATGTTAAGTTTTCATGGTAAGAGTTAAAGGGTTTAACTAAGGGCTAAAGCCAAAAGATAAGGGTAATAGCCTAACCTAAACTTGTATAAAAATTATTTTTTTGGGAGTATTTAGAACCATACACATATTAGATTCTAAAAAAACCCACTTTGGTTCCATTTTTAAATTAAAAAATAGTTTATATTAATTTATTATTTTGAGAGTTTCATAAAGTGATTGTCACCTCAATTATGGAAGGGAACCTCCTCCCGCACTTCCTTACACCACTTTGGGCCTTCTAGATCAACCAACCAGATCCCATTGCCCTTATTAACTTTCCCAATCACATCCTAGAGGTTCTAGTCTTCTCAAAAGACCAAACTCAGTGTCTTTAAGAGGATATCCAAAGGAGGTTCGCTAAATAAGAGGTAATCATCCTTATCGACTCCTTAAAAATTATTTCTTCTTCTACTTCCTCATCATGCATTGTTTATATTATAAAATAATAAATACAATATCATATATATAATGATATGTTATTATTACTATGGTATAACCATATTCCTCCTTTTAACCATCTTATTAAAAACAAAATCACTATTTGTGCTTACGTAGGACTTACCGTCTCCACACTACAGTGTAATTCATTTTTTATCACCACTTTATTTGTATGGGTAAAATTATGAATATAATGGATATAAATAATAAATATGATATGATATTGATTATTTATAATTAATATACCATCCAATTCCTCATCACTTTACCATTAAGGGAATGGTATCATCACCCGTACCTATGTACGGCCTACCGTCTCTACGATGTGATGAGATTAATTCTCCACATTAACCATTAAATAAGGATTATAAAAATGTATATGATGAGTGAATATAATATTTATAAACTTAATATAATTATTTATATGAATAAAATATATCCAATTCATAGGAATCATGACTTATATAACAAAACAAACATAAGAAACTGAAGCAATTAACACTCGAAACAATGGTGACAATGAAATATTATTTAAAAAATGATATAAGAGGATCGTATATGATATTATAAATATGAAAATAGTTTTTTTATAATTTAATAACATTACTTAACCTTTATACAATAGGTTAAATCACCCTCAACTAAATGAAATTACAAGCTAATAGTTAATTTCACGATCTCATTTTTATTCATGATTGTATATAATTATGTATCTGTTGGGTAATATTTATAATACATGTCCATGATTCCTAAAAAAATTAAAAATTATTTTTATTATTTTTCTAAAAATGTTTAATGAAATTGTTACACATGTTTTACTATTAATAAAATTGTTTGATTGGAATAGTTTGTAATTTTCTAAATGAGGTACTTTATGACTTTTTCAACAGAATGAATGTTTTTTTAAATTATGTGACATGAGTGGATTTTTCCATCATCATGACCACTTAAAGTTTTGAAGATTCATTTAAAATTTTAAAATTTTCTTTTAAAATAATATTTTTTCACTTATAAGTGTGAGGTTTTTTATATAATTAATATCAAAGCTAAAAGGTGTATTTCTCTCATGAATTTTCAATGATTTTATAAGAGTATTTTAATCTATGTCAACATCCTTTATTGAATTTATTACTTAATTAAGGTTGAACTATTATGATATCATTTACCATATTCTATTAAATGGTTTACGATCACTTTGACTATGAATATGCTATTTTGATACCATTCACCATACTACTCAGAATGGTTTTTGATTATGTTTACTGATTTAATAATGTCATTTACATTTTATATATGTGTGTTTTTTATGTTTCATGTCATTTATATGAGGAATTAATTGGACTTAGTAAGTGATAGGTGTGGTCGTCTATATCCCATCGATGTATCAGTAGGTCCCATGACACAAACTAGATATGGAATTGGCTATGACATTGCCCATTTATTATCAGATATAGATATGGTAGAGGCCTTAACCATTTTTTTCAGATGTCTTGGTTGAGCCTCGACGGTATGTTTTAGATGTCCAACATTATGAATTCCATCATTATGACATTAGTTATTGATATTCTATGTGATTATTAAACTAGTATAATGTCAATGGTTAAGTTTCCTAGCTCATGTGACTATTTAAATGGCTTGTGTTTCAGTTATTTAACCTTACACATTGTTTATTCCATAGTTACTCATAGCTTTCATTTTTTTTCTTACCCTTACTAAACATTTAATATCAACCCTTTATTATGTTTTAATTTTACCTAATATATGAAGAACTATATTGAGTTTGATATGAAGGGGTACACTAAGGGGATTAATGGAATTCTTGAAGAAAATTAATTGTGTATTATATGTTTTAGATTGTAATGTGAATTTCAAGTATGTAATCTAGTTTCCAAAATTACTAAAATGGTCGATCCTTTGGGATTCGAATCATTTATTTATGCCAATGTAATAAATTATCGCATCAACTCTTAGCTACTAGGTTCGGGGTTGTTATAGTTAGTATCAAAGCATGTTTAGTAAAAACCTTAGAAACTAGATTTAAAAAGCATAGATTATAGAACATAATATAAATATAGAAATTAAGGATAAGTATAAAAGAGAATAATAGAATTTTAGTTAGGTAGATATTATGTGGTTCATCGTAGTAGTATATCCTTGTCTGGATACTACAAATGGGCATGTTTTTGAAATAGATGTACCTAGGAGTAACTACTCTGACAATGTGCATTGGGCCTGACTCTACATAACTTGGTACATGAAAATGGGCCTTACTATTCACCTGGTTTGAATCTCCTGAGGGATGTGTTTAGGATAATTTTGATTCCCTTTAAAAACCATTATGAAGGGTTTAAAAGTAAATATGACCCCAAAGAAACCATGTTTATTATTATGAGATTAGATATGGGTTTTTGGTTGATAGTGATGGTTCACAGCGGCCCCTTCTCAGCACCATCGTTCTGGATTTCTAACATCCCTACTCTAGAAATACCGATTTTGTGCATTTTTGTGTTTTTTCAAATGATGTGTGGTTCTAGAGTGATACCAATGAAGTCTCTGCATTGGTCATCCTCCATTGTGGATCTGGTATGGCTTGCCTAGTTTTTCTTTGCCTAGTCTCGGATCTACTATTTTTTTCCCTCTTCTACCCTTATTGTATTATTCCTCCATGCATGACCCCATACTAGTTAGGCTCGATGTTTTCATGGTGTTTTGGGATGGTTTTGGTGGTTCTAGTGATTGTGGTCTGATCTTGGGGTTTTTGTTGTCATGGTTGTCGGCTAGTTCTTCTAGGTTTGAGCTATATCTTGTTTGATTTCATTCATAGGATATTTTTTGTTCTGTTTCATGCCCTCAATGGTGGATCGCTTAGGGATGACCTTGTTTACTTTATTACTATTAATTTCTCACTTAGAAATAAGGTGATTTTATCTGAAAATAAAAAAATAGCTTTTGTATATTAGATATGCATACGTTTTTCAATTTATGATTATAATTTTTCTAGTTTTTAGATTATAAATTATGATATGATCTAACATAGTGTATGTCATCATTTAGAAATGGCACCTATTGGAAGGAATGTGAATCTCACTTATGTACATGGTCAAAAAATTAATAAGGATCATATCTTTTAGGGTCTCAATTCAATATTTTGAATGGAAATAGTCTCCCAATCATTCTCATTAAAAAAGGACATAGTTTCATGTGATAACAAGATAGGTAAAGAGTACTCTACGTATTATGCCATTGGACGGAAGCACGAGACTAAGAGGATAGGTGGGGAAATTGTATATAAAGGGATTATGGTAAGAAATAATTTTTTCACATGTAATAATTGTGGAAATAATGACCCTGATACTTGCTTAAAGATAATGGGTGTTTTCTAAAAGTGTGGAGAGAAAGGCCACCATTTGTAGGATTGTAAAGATAAGACAAAGGTTTCTAATGTACAATGATTCAACTACAAGTAGATGGGACACTATACAAATGAAAGTACCAAGGGTCAAAGGGAATATACCTTAGAGGAAGTCAAGGTATCAAGACCAAGCCATTATTATAGATATATTTGAAGAGGAATGATTAATGTGTTTATGTTTGGATTCCTGAATTATGTTATTTGAGTATTTTATAAATGATTTACTGATTATAAGAATTATAGAATATACAAGGATTGTATTGTAGTATATTTTCATTAAGTATTTGAGATTGTGTGGTAGAAAGAAATGTGACTCAGTAGAAAGTTAACTTTTTTAGAAAACATATGGTTGGGGGGAAGATGACCCTTAATATGTTACTGATACTAAGAAAATGATTTCATAATAAAGAGATAATTGATTTGGATAAGGTAAATTGGATATTAATGGCTACCTTCAAACTGATTAATTTTTTTTAAAGGTGGTTTATGACATCTTTGATGGAGTTTACAACATTACTGTATTTAAGAAGTATATATAATAACCAAGGTTATATTTAAGAAAAAATAACCATACATGTTTTCAATAAATTCTTGTTTAATTTAGGTTATTACCATGTCTCAATGGAATATATGATGAAGGTATTCACATGTTTTAAATTTGATAAATAAGAGTTTCTTCATGTTGAGAATAGATTATAAGTTCATTTTTGAAAAGCTAACCATTTATGAAATGGTTTAAGTTTATCTTTTGAAGAGGTTTTAGAGGTTAACATGTTACTTTACCCCATGATGTAACTTTTTCTAAGAAATTAACTGTAAATAGTTAAATATAAAACCAATGTATAATATTGTGTTTATAGAAATTTATCAATTAATTATATTTCCTTATATTCTTATAGAGTGAAGGAATTTCTCAACTCTAGAAAAAGTATATAAAGACAAAAAAAAATTTGAAATAATGGTATTCTAAATCATCATAGAATTATGTATTCGAGGCCCTTAATTTTCCATTGATCGTTCAATTTGTTTTTATTGATAACCCCAATCACTCCGTACAAATATTTACAATTTTTCTCCATGTACATATCTCCACTTTACACAAATGTTCTTCTATTCAAAATATTGTTTTTGTGGTGCCCTTCATATTTCCCTTTCATTTTTATAAATAATATGTATTATTAACCCTATTTATGATGTTGGTTCTTCAACAATAGTGTTTTCAAATATCAAACTCTTGGTTACTGAGATCAAGTTTAAAATAATGAGGATGCAATTTAATTAAATTGGGGAAAATTTAACACCCAAAGAATTTTTAATATTTTTATTTTAAATAAATTTTTTATTTTCTATAGCTTTTAATTCATGCAACATGGAGTTAGATTATGTTACACACAATATTGACTTTCATCGATAGATTGAGTTATATGTCGGACTGAGTTTTACCAAACAACAGTATATTATTAAAATATTATTATAGGATATAACCTAGCCATTAAATTAGAGATTATGAGTAGTGTTAACCACATTATGAAATTTATAAATATTCCATATAATTTTATCATTCATCTTATGTATTTTATATACATGATATAAAAACAAATCTAATTTCTTTACATAAAATAAGTATTATTCAAAAATGGTAATTTTACTACCTTTCAATGGAGAACCAATATTAAATCCAATTTTTGATACATTTATGTGATATATTTTACAAAATATACTTCCTCTTTTAAATCAGAATATAAAAATTTACTTTGATTGAATTTTTGATATTTTTTTATAAGTTTTAGTTTTGATGAATAGTGAAAAATGTTAATTTTAAATTCAAAACAACTTTTTTCATCGAAATAATTCATAACATTAAATTATATTTTCTATCAATTTTAAATTATAAATATATTATTTTAATATAATTTAATCCAATGTAGTTCATTTTCATAAATTTTCTGTTAAATTTATATATAAAAATGTTTTAATATTTTTCATGTTTAAACTTTAATAAACCATTTTCTCACCATGTTAATGGGATTAATTTTAAAGTAAATACTACAACTTCGTTATCTTGAATTTTGAAAAATTGATTCCATATTTTGAGAAATTGGATCCAAATTATGGAATTTGGTTTCTTTAATTTTTTGGGAATATGAATAGTCACTTTAGTAATAATTAATTACCACGGTTAAGGTTAAACCGGGTAATTAAGGGTAAAAATAATATTATAAAATTACCCTAACATGTTTCATAATTTTATTGGATAATAAATTTTTGAAAATATCATCCTTATATAGATTTTAGGGCCTTTTGGATCCACTTGGATGAATTTATTTCATTTATAGTATTTTATTCTAAGGGAAGTCCAATATGTCACACTCTCGTTTTAATAAGTATTAAATTTTTTATATGGTTATTTGGAGGATACCTTATACTATAAATATTCATTTGAAATATTAATTTATTATCTTCATTACATAACTTTATTTATAGTTTTTATGAAGTGAATAATTAAATTAAATTGTTACATAATGATGATGCAATAATTATTTAATTAATAGAAGAATAAAATAAATGATGTTGACAATATTAAAATAAATATATTTTGATAAAAATAATGTCATAAACAAGTTTTATAGATTACTTTGACATATTAAGGATGAGTTAAAATAGGTTTTTTTTAAGATATGATGTTGTTAAGATATTTATAAAAAGTCAAGTAATGGATAGTGTTAGAATTGACACTAATGATATTTTAAAATAAATAATATTTTATTAAATGATATAAACTTCATAAAAATATAAAATTCATGAAATATAAAATTTATCCAACTGATTGTGATGAAGTTAAATATGTCACAAATGGTATATTTATGGCTTTTGTTTCATTTTATAGTAACTATATCAACCCTTAAACAGTAAAAAATAAAAGTTTTCACGGTAAGAGTTAAATGGTTTAACTAAGGGTTAAATCCAAAAGATAAGAAAAATAATGTGACTTAACTTGTCTAAAAAATTTTATTTGAGAGGATTTATACACATACTCATTTTATATTCTAAATAAATCACTTTGGAACCATTTTTAAATTAAAAATGAATTTATATTAATTTAATATTTTTGGATGTTCCAAAAGTGACCCTCACGTCAATTATAAAAGAGAACCCCTCCCTCACATTGTCACACCACTTTGAGCCAAATATCTTGAAAAAAACATATTCATTTACCTTATAAACTTTACTATACACATATTATATATTATGGTATTCTCGAAATACCGACCCTAGTGGCTCTAAGAGAAGATCCAAAGGAGGTTCGCTAAAGAATAGGTAATCATCTTTACCGACTCTTTCAAAATTATTTCTTATTATACTTCATATTCATGAATTTTTTCCATTATAAAATAATAAATCTAATATAATATATATTATGATATTTTATTATGATTATGGTACAATCTTATTCTTCCTTTTATCCATCCTACAAAAAATAATATCACCATGTGTGCGTACATATGTCTTACCATATCCACATTGTGTTGTAATTTGTTTTTCATCACTGATACATTTGGATGGGTATAATGATGAATATAATGGATATAAATAATAAATATGACATGATATTGATTTATTATAATTAATATAACATCCAATTATTTACTAATTTTCTATTAAGGGAATTATATCGTCATCTGTGCCTACATACGGCTTACCGTCTCCATGACGCGATGAGATTCATTCTCCATGTTAACCATTAAATAATGATTATAAAATGTATTATGTACGAAACTTGTTATTCCTTTGAGGTATGGATCTTTCCTATTCATTTTATACTTAATAAAACGGGGGGAAATATGTCAAGGGTTGGCTGTATACCCATTACATGACGTGATTGGGGCCTACATGCTGTGTATGGAGGGCTATATTCCTTGTAATCCTAGTACATGGCCATGTAATGGTCTAGCCAGATATTGTATGGACATGACATGTAGTCTCAAGTACACGTCATGTACTTTTCTCTCTTTTTTGATTAAGTCAGGTAGTAGCTTTGTTTTTTCCAGACAGATAGAAACGAACCCCCCTTCGATGAGCAACGCACCCAAGAAATCCAAACGGGAATTTGCCTCTAGTTTCGTCGTCCGATTCTCGATTTGAACACTGCCAGATCTGTTAAAATCCCATCGGTGGGTGATCGATTCCTTTTGATCCATTATTAATAATTTCTTCTCTCAACCTAGTTATTTAACAATGATTGTTTATTCTCACTTTTTAGACCTACTCTGTTCTATGTCGAATCTAAGACCGATACTGGATGAGGAGAGTCATACGAGTACAAGGTAGGTGTCTCATGCCATTCACAAATTGTCAAGTTGATTATATGTGCCAAAGTGTCGCATGCCCATTTTTGGGTGTCTCCAAATTGAATATTGACCTATGACGTTACCTAATGTTGATTAGGTAATTGATTAAATGATTATAAGGCATATTTGAAAATGTTAGCCATGATTGAGGGCCACCCCATGGGTGTGTTTTCCATTAGATGACCAAAATTTAGAAGTTCGTCCTAGGATTCCTATAAGAATGCCTTTGATTTACTTTTATGGGTTATTTAAAATAGAATTGGTTAATTGAATGATTTTCCCACATGAGATAATAAATGGTTATGTCTTGTGATAGTTTGATTCACATGGTAGGCTTGTGATATGAGTTACCCATGTGAGTTATAATTGATATTCCATGTAATGGTTAGATTACTTGAAAGGATTGTGGCATGTTTGATTCCCACGAGAGTTATTATGTTGATAACTATATAATTGTGTTACTTTCATGTGTTGTTTTTAGTCTAAAATGCTTATACACTAGGCTTGGCCCTGATACATGATGAAATGATTATATAATCAGTTTTTACCCTGCACTTACTAAAATTGTTATATAATGAGTTTCGACCCTGATTGACTATTGAAATGATTATATATCTAGTTTTTATCTAGTTTGGTGTTATGTTATACCATGGTTATATGGTTTTGGTTGAACACGCCAGGAGTGATACTTGAATTCCACTATAGGATATTAGGACCGGACTCAGTTATAAATTTAATAATGAAATAAATGACTAATGATGCATCTGTGAATCTAAATCACAAGATTAGATTCATTCTTCACCCATATATGATTACATTTACTTTTGAGACATCTATTGTGTTTACTTTTGAGTACCTATTATTTACTGATTTCACTATTGTACAATACCTATTATATATATATATAGATATATTAACTAACAGATCAGAAAAAATTTTGTGTGGTTACCTACAAGGATTAAGTCTCACACCCTATTTGGGTCATGCTTTTGGGCCCAAACAAATTATATGATTGTAGGTGTTGATCAGGTAAAGTGTCCTTCTACTGGTACTTGATTTACTTTTTAGGAGTAGGAGGGTATGGGATTAAGACAAGGCTTGAGTTTTGTTGGGAAAAAATCCCTCAAGGCATCATTGAAGCATTTTTGAGGTGATTTTGTTTGTTGAAAAAGTGGACATCTGAGTGGTGATTGTTGACAAAGAAAAACAATGACATACAAATTTGTTGACAAAGAGGATTTCATGATGGAATGTCGAGTTCAAGAGCTGAGGTAAATGATACATGTTTGATTAAATAACGTCGACAAAAGGAATGGATGGTCTGAAGGTGGTACAAAAAGAACATATACAAGGTGGCGCCGTTTTCCAGTGTTTGCAAAATTTTTGGGCTTGAAAATCGACAAATGAAGAAAAGTGTTTTTGGAAAAGGGACTTGCGCGCCGAGGACTTGGAGTATAGGAAACTTGCACGCCATATGTTTTTCAAGATCAGAAGATCAAAATATGGCTAAGGAAACAGGTTCACGCAAGTTTGGGAGTTGTTCGCGCAAGTGTCTAAAAGGACAGAAGACTTGCACGCCGAGACTGGGTCGCGCAGGTGACTTGCGTGCCATCGCACAGGGTGGTCAGATTGCCTATAAATACTGGACCACCCCTCTTCATTCAAAACCTGGATTTCAACACTTTGAGAAATCAGAGCTCCCGTCGCGCAGGTGTGGTGGTCGCACAAGTGGTGTGTGTGGTCGCGCAGGTGGGACTTGCGCGCTAGGGTGATTGTTGTGCGCCAATGTTTGAAGCTACGTGCCAATATTGGATTGGGAATAAAAGGATGTGAGTCGCGCAGGTTTGGAGTTGAGGAATCTTGAGTCGCGCGAGTGTCTGAGGAGGACTTGCGCGCCCGTTGTGACTTGTGCGCCGATACTTGCACGTCGAGATTGACTTGCGTGCCAAGTAAGGTTTGTTTCCAGTAGTGATTTTCAGGCTGCATGGAAGCTGGACGTTTTCCCGATACCTTCGGTGCAAAGAGAGATCCATCTAAGGGTGAAAATTGGGCTTCAACAGAGCATCTACACACAGAGGAAGATGCATTCCATCATTCAAATGAAGATACCTAC
Source organism: Viscum album (assembly GCA_963277665.1). Taxonomy (NCBI): domain Eukaryota; kingdom Viridiplantae; phylum Streptophyta; class Magnoliopsida; order Santalales; family Viscaceae; genus Viscum; species Viscum album. The sequence continues at coordinate 696,542,171 of OY728130.1, read as the reverse complement.
AGTTCTATAAACTGTGAGTGGATTCCTTCCAAGAGCAGTGAGCAAAGGAAGAGAAAGAAGGTGATCCTCTCCACCGACAGTGAGCCAGAGAGAGAGAAATAGGGAGTAACCCTTGGGGAAGCAGTGAGCTGACCCTAAACATTGTAAAGGTAGTGAGCCTGGGCATAGAAGTGATCTAGCCCGAACATTGTAATCCACAGCTAGTGAAGTTTAGTGTAATTGGTACGACCGGAAACTTATCGGAGTATGCTTCTTAGACGTAGCCCTTTGCGGTGAACCAAGTAAAATTGTTGTGTCATGTTCATGATTTACTTTCTGTTTAATTTGTGCAACAGGAAAGAGAGAGAAGAGTGTTTTTCTTAACAGCGAAACAAGATCATAACGTGCGTTAATTTTAAATTAGTCATACACTGATTCACCCCCCCCCCCCTCTCAGGTTATTCATCCTTGTGGACCTAACAATTGGTATCAGAGGAAGGGGTTGATATTAGTTCTTCTCTCAATGGAGGTCACTAATCATATAGGTATTCTGATCTTCAATGGATGTAATTTTCAGATATGGAAGAATCGAATGCAACACTATTTCCAATCTTTGGGAATGGATGTGTTTTCAGCAGCTATGCATGGTATCACAGCTGATATTACTAGTGGTGCATTACCATAAGCTGAGCATAAAGAGTTGGATGTTGATTCCAAGGCAATCAATGACTTAGGGGGATCCCTTTTCAATCCCATATATACAAAGGTGATGTCATGGAAAACGTCACATACCATGTGGGAAAAGCTTTTGAATATTTATGAAGGGGATACAAAAGTCAGAGAGGCAAAGCTGCAAGTGTTGTGGAACAAGTATGAAGATCTGAGAATGAACCTGAATGAGTCTGTTGATGCATTCTTTGACAGGGTAAATGTTGTGGTAGAAGACATGCGGGGTCTTGGAGAAATTATCGAAGATATAAAAATTGTGAAGCACATATTGAGAAAACTTCCATCTCGGTTCAGTCCGAAAGTTTCTGTTTTGGAAGATAAAGACCCAAAAGAACTGACATTGGATAACCTACACAGCACTCTTGTTGCATATGAAATGAGAAATGATGATAACAAGACTGTGGAAAGGGGGAAATCCAAAGAGGTGGCATTCAAGGCCATGAAGAAACTCACCATTGAAGATTCTAATGAAGAAGAAGAGACAGATGAGGTGATGTCATTCGTTTCTTAAAATCTGCAAAGAGGAAGAGGAAAGTTTAAAGGTAAACTTACACTAGCATGCTTTTGATTTAGAAAGGTTGGTCATCTTGCGGCAAGATTCCCCAAGAAATTTCAAGATAACGATGATGATGATGATGAAGTTGAAATTCCCAAGAAGAAGACTTCAGCGTTTGTGAAAGTGAAGAAGCAATTCAAGAGAAATTTCTTCAAGCAAAAGAATCATCTTTCACAAGAATTTGAAAGTTCAGAGGAGTCTGAGGATAAAGAGGTTGATTAGTTTAAAAATTATAATTATCATAGGCAAAATTATATGGTAGCGGTCGTCAGTAGTTCTCAGAAAAATGAAGAAGCTGACGCTGAAGAAGAAGATAAAATTGAAGGGAGAGTTGATATGGAAGCCGAATTGGAAGCCACTCTTGAGGAGATAGATGTTTGGAGACCCAAAGAGAAGAAATATAATAAAGTGGTTCGTGATGCCAAACTCTATATGCAACAACAGGATGAAGAAAAGTCAGAACTGTTAGAAGAAATTGAAAGACTAAAATCCTCAACACCAGAGAGCTCAGAAAATATTGTTGAGCATAAGATTAAAATTGAGGAACAAAAGAAGGAAATTGATTGTTTGACTAACACAGGAAAGGAGCAGGTCAGACGTATCAAAGAGCTTGAAGAAGAAGTGGTCAGTCTGACACAAAAAATGAAGGATCAAGAAAAACTCTTGACCCCTAATGTGATATCAGAAAAGAAGGCCATTCAAAAGACAGAGAAGATGAAAGAGGAGGCTCGTAGTTCAGCAGGAGTGAAGCATCAAGAAATCTCAAATGCTAAGGTTGATTTAGGGCTTTATAAGAAACACAAATCAGTGGTATTTAATGTCAGACCGCAAGCACCCGTCCTGAAATTGAAGGTTGATTTGGGACCAAAATAGAATCAGAATATTCAGAGATCCCAAAGGGAAAATCGTAGTGCTAAAGTATCACGAAGGAATGTATCCTATATCAGGTGTTATTGCTGTGGGAAAATTGGACATTCACAATATGTGTGTTCCATAGCCAAGAAATATAGAAGGGAACAGGAATAGAGATGGCAGCCAAACAGAGAACGTTTTTCCAGAACAATTTTTGAAGGACACTGTTTTTGGTGTGGAGGATTTGGGCACATGGTTAGGTACTGTACTTCGACCATTCAGAGAAATGTGCCAAAGCAGAATCAAAACATTTGTAAGTAGCAGGTCAATAAACCGACAGGTGAGTTAAAAATGCAGAATAGATTTGCGGCTTTGCAAGATGAGGCTGGTCCATCATACTCTGAGAAAGAACAGAAGTCTCAATCCATGCCGAGTGTGAAAGAAAAAGTATGGACCAAGAAGAAGAAAAATGAGAAGTCCATGGTGGTGGATATTTCCCTTAAAGCATCAGATCGATCTGCTGTGTGGATCCTTGACAGTGGATGCACATCCCACAATACAGGTAATAAGGATCTTGTTACAGGCATCAAATATGACAAAGAAGGAGTTGTCAAATTTGGAAATGATGAAGGCCTAAAGATTGTTGGCTTAGGGAAAGCCAATTTTGTGGTCAAAGAGATGAGACGTGCTGATGTCTTGGTAGTAGAGGGTCTTTGTCATAACTTACTCAGTGTCAGTCAACTATGTGACTCTGGGCACTCTATCCGATTTACCAAGAAGATGTGTGTTGTGAAAGGGAAATATGGAGCAGCTATTCTGTAGGGAAAAAGGTCAAAGGGGAATCTCTACCTTGTATGTGGGGAAGAAGATACATGTCTTTTATCCAGAGAGGAAGAAAACCAGCTGTGGCATAAGCGACTTGGTCATCTATGCCAACCATCTATGGAGGATCTCGTAAAGTGTGATACTGCTAGAGACTTTCCCAAACTATCACGTGATCGCACTCATACGTGTGATGCTTTCCAACAAGGGAAGATCATCAGAAAGACATACAGGCCAAAGGAACAGAAATCAACTAGAGTGCTTGAACTGGTTCATGCTGATGTATGTGGACCTATCTCACCACGAGCTATAAATGGGAAAAGGTACTATGTTCTTTTCATTGATGATTATAGAAGAATGGCCTGGGTATTTGTCATTGCCCATAAGACAGAGGTGTTTAGTTGCATAAAATAGTACAGGAGGGAATCAGAAAGGATGCTTGGGCAGAAAATTTTGAAGTTCTGTACAGATAACGGTACAGAATTCACAAACAGTCAAGTGGATGAATATCTCGAGAAACACGGGATAAGGCATCAAGTTTCATCATTGATAACTCCCCAATAGAATGGTGTCATTGAAAGGAGAAATCGTATCATCAACAACATGACCAGAAAGATGCTTATTGACAAAGACCTACCAGAGAAATTTTGTAAGGAAGCAGTCTTGACATTGGTCTATGTTTCAAACAGGTCTCTGTTGTGTCCGAAGCAAGGGAAGACTCCATATGAACTGTGGTACGGAAATAAGCCAACGTTGAAATACTTTCGAATCTTTAGAAGTGTTTCATTCTCAACAAAGAAAATCATAGGAATTTTGAGGCACAAGAAGATTAGGGGATATTCCTTGGATACTCAGAAAAATGCAAATCATATAAATGCTTCAACAAAAGGCTGGGAAAAATTTTTGAGAGAAATTATGTCACTATAGTTGAAAATGAACATAATACTCAACGACCCAGTGAACAGTTCCTGGAAAAAATTGATGATGAGGTAAGAAACACAAGGGGAGCAGAAGTGGAAGAGGCTAACTCAGAAGAAGATACTGATGATGAACAAGAAAGTGTCAAGTCTGTGTCTGCAAGGAATCCAAAGAGTCGAGCTGAAATTGATAGGCAGAATATCATTGGTGAGCAGACATCTCTAGTTCAGACTCGAAGAATGAAGTCATTACAGCAAACATCGTTTTTATCTCAGGTGGAGCCAAAATGTTTTTCCAATGCAGCTAAAGATGAAAACTGGGTTCAGGCTATGAATGAAGAGCTTGATCAAATCGAGAAGAACCAGACATGGGAGATTATTTCAAGGCCAGTAGACAAGAATGTCATCGGGACTAAATGGGTCTATCGCAACAAGATGAATGAAGATGGAACTGTGATTTGAAACAAATCATGACTTGTGTGCAAGTGATACTCCTAGATAGAGGGAATAGATGTAGATTAGACATTTGCACCAGTTGCAAGGCTGGAGACAATCAGATTATTTTTGGCCATAGCAGTGCAAAGAAAGTTCAAAGTGTTCCATATGGATGTCAAATCCGCATTCTTGAATGGTGTTCTAGAAGAGGAAGTGTATATTGAACAGCCAGATGGTTTTCTCATTCATGAGGATGATAACAAAGTTTGCAGGCTGAAGAAGGCATTGTATGGGCTGAAACAAGCACCAAGGGCATGGTACTCACGGCTTGATCAGTACTTGAAGAATCTTGGTTTCCAGCATGGGGGAGTTGATTACAATCTTTATTTCAACAACAAAAGTAATCAAAGGATGATGGTGCTGGTCTATGTCGATGACATAATATTTGGTGGATCAGATGAATATCAGTGCAGACAGTTTTCATAATTCATGAAAAATGAGTTTGAAATGTCAATGATTGGAGAGCTAACATTTTTCCTTGGTCTACAGGTGACACAAGGAAGGAATGGAACATTCATTTCTCAATCCAAATATGCCAAGGAGGTGTTAAGAAGGTTTGTCATGGAAAATTCCAAGGAGATGAAAACTCTGGTTGCTACGCGGATAAAATTATCAAAAGATGAGGATGTCAAGGCAGTTAATATCACAGAATATAGGCAAATTATTGGAAGTTTGTTGTAATTGACCGCGACAAGTCCTGATATTGTTTTCGCCACATGACAAGCAGCGAGATATCAGAGTAATCCCAAGGAAAGTCACATGCTCACAGTGAAATGAATACTTTGGTATATCCAGGGCACAGTGGATTTTGTCTTGACATATACTAACAAATCTCAGACAGAGTTATTGGGATATACTGATGCAGACTGGGCTGGTTCAGAAGATGATAGAAAATCAACGTCAGGTGGTGCATTCTATCTTGGTGGATTGTGTATTTCTTGGCTAAGCAAGAAGCAAGATTTCATTTCATTGAGCACCGCAGAAGCTGAGTATATTGTGGCCACTCAAGCATACACACAGTTATTATGGATGAAGCATCATCTTGAAGATATGGGAGTTGAAGTGAAGTCTCCGATCAGAATCCAGTGCGACAACTCAAGTACTATAAATCTTAGAAAAAATCTCGTCCATCATTCAAGGACAAAGAACATTGAGATTAAGTATCATTTTATCAAGGAGAAGGTTGAGCAGGGAATCGTGAAGTTGGAGTATGTGCCTACAGAGCTACAGGTTGTAGAAATTCTGACAAAGGCCTTACCCAAGGAAGCTTTTGAAAGGCATCGACTGGCTCTGGGAGTTTAGTCGATTCCCCGCACTTGAAATAGTGTGGATGTGGAACCCCCCCCCCCTCTCCCCGAGGTATGATGGATTTTTCCCTAATGTGCTGATATGTGTTCTCTACTATGTTACAGAGTACAAAGGATTTTTCTTTGGGTTCATTGACAAGGGGAGAAAATAGTGATTTTTCAAGGGGGAGACAATGTGAATATTTGATAAATCATGAATGATATGGGGAGAAGCTGACAAGTGGAGCAGCCAGATAGGGGGAGTTGAAGCTAGTTGAACGTGCTTAGCCAGAGCTTAGCTTGGACAACACAATAAATAGGACTAAAGAGGTTTTGAAGCTGACAAGGGATGAAGCTGTGAATAGAAAGGGGGAGCGTATTAAATCTGATGATGCTAAAAGTGATCGATCAAAGAATAGATATCACGGTAGCTGCGGATCGTGATAAAAGTAGAAGAGTAGTGTTGGAATGTGGTAAAAATATTTCCAACTAAAATTGGTCTTCCAACAAGTCCTTCAACAATTGGTATCAGTTTAGTACAAATTGGTATCAGTTTGGTGTCAACAGTGGATGTCAGAGATGAAGTGATTCATTGATGAACTTTTCATTTACTCTTGTTTCTCATGCCAAGCATTGCTCATGTGGGCTTAGAGTATGTGTTGAGTAAATACTAGATCACTATCAGAATCGCAAAAGGCAAACGGTGGCTGAAGAATTAATGATATATCTTTCCATAAAAGAGTTGTCAACAAACCCAAATGGGGAGATTGTTGGGAAAAATCCCTCAAGTCATCATTGAAGCATTTTTTGAGGTGATTGTGTTTGTTGACAAAGTGGACATATGAGTGGTGATTATTGACAAAGCAAAACAATGACATATAAATTTGTTCAAAAAGAGGATTTCATGATGGAATGTCGAGTTCAAGAGATGAGGTCAATGATCCATGTTTGATTCAAGAACATCAAGAAAATGAATGGATGATCTGGAGGTGGTACAAAAAGAACAGATACAAGGTGGCGCCGTTTTCCAGTGTTTGCCAAATTTTTGGGCCTGAAAATCGACAAATGAAGAAAAGTGTTTTTGGAAAAGGGACTTGTGCATCAAGGACTTGGAGTATAGGAAACTTGCGCGCCATATGTTTTTCAAGATCAGAAGATCAAAATATGGCTAAGGAAACAGGTTCGTGAAATTTTGGGAGTTGGTCACGCAAGTGTCTAAAAGGATAGAAGACTTGCACGCCGAGACTGGGTCGCGCAGGTGACTTGCACGCCATTGCGTAGGGTGGTCAGATTGCCTATAAATATGGGACCACCCCTCTTCATTCAAAACCCAGAGTTCAACACTTTGAGAAATTAGAGCTCCCGTCGCGTAGGTGTGGTGGTCGCGCAAGTGGTGTGTGTGGTCGCGCAGGTGGGACTTGCGCGCAAGGGTGATTGTTGCGCACCAGCGTTTGAAGCTACACGCCAGTGTGGAGTTGCGCGCCAATATTGGATTGGGCGTAAAAGTAAGTGAGTCGCGCAGGTTTAGAGTTGAGGAAGCTTGAGTCGCGCGAGTGTCTTAGGAGGACTTGCGCGCCCGTTGTGACTTGCGCGCTGATACTTGTGCGCCGATATTGACTTGCGCGCCAAGTAAGGTTTGTTTCCAGCAGTGATTTTCGGGCTGTGTGGAAGCTGGAAGTTTTCCCGATACCTTCGGTGCAAATAGAGATTCATCTACAGGTAAAAATTGGGCTTCAACATAGCATCTACACATAGAGGAAGATGTGTTACTTCATGCAAATGAAGAGACCTACAAGTCTATAAACTGTGAGTGGATTCCTTCCAAGAGCAGTGAACAAAAGAAGAGAAAGAATGTGATCCTCTCCACCAGTAGTGAGCCAGAGAGATAGAAACAAGGAGTGACCTTTGGGGAAGTAGTGAGCAGACCCTAAAAATTGTAAAGGTAGTGAGTCTGGGCATAGAAGTGATCTAGCCCAAACATTGTAATCCACAGCTAGTGAAGTTTAGTGGAATTGGTACGACCAGCAACTTGTCGGCATATGCTCCTTGGACATAGCCCTTTGCGGTGAACCAAGTAAAATTTCTGTGTCCTGTGCATGCTTTACTTTCTGTTTACTTTGTGCAACAGGAAAGAGAGAGAAGAATGTTTTTCTTAACAATGAAACAAGATCAGAACAGGCGTTAATTTTAAATTAGTCATACCCTGATTTACCCTCCCTCTCAGGGTATTCATCCTTGTGGACCTAACAAGTTTCTTATTATATTTCTTTGTTTATTTTTTTCTTTTGGAACATATATTGTGTATTTATGTATTATACCTATTTTGGTTGTTTTCTTAGAACATAACATGCTGCATCATCTTTTGTATGGAATGATGTTTGGTTTCTTATCAATCTTCCACTATTAATTTTAGTTTTATGTTGTTTACTATTTATAATATTATATTATTATTTATTCCATTGTGTTACACTCTTCCAATGAGGTAATAGTTTCCCCACTATCACACCCTATCCCCTCGCTGCTAGTCAGTAGCCTCTGGAATTTGGGGAAATGTGCTTGAGGCCATATGGACAACCATGTACGGGGCACTAGTTGAGTGGCATACGGATCCAGGATGTTAAAAAGTGGTGTCAGAGGAGTTTCCTTTTCTAGTTTGTCTTGCTATTTTGAGACATTAGAAATTGGTAATAAGGAAATAGAGTTTAATAATTAGTTGTGCTCAGGAGTAGTTACCCCATGTACAGAGGAAATCCAAATTACCTCAAATTTAATTCTTGTTTTTGGATTTTGAGCTACTATAATTGATTCAATTTCATCTATAGGTGACGCACCTATTTTTGGTGTTATTATTGATATTATTGTGGTTCTATTTTGTTGAAACCCGATGAGATGAGGGTATTCTATCTCATTCATCATATAGGAACTTGTTAAAAATCACATGCAAAGCATTCTTTCTATTCCATTTAGGAGAATTACAGATTGCATGTTGTTGTGCTAGATGTTGTGATAGATATACAAGTTGTTGTGATAGGAGTTGTGATATATATGCATGATGTTGTGATAGGAGTTTGGTACATGTCATGGTTGACTTGGATGGACACCAAACTTTAGTCCCTCAGGAGTATGGGCCCTCTTGGATCAGAATTTGGTGGATCATGTTTCGGCAATGGGATATAGATTTTGTTGTTTTGTGTTATATCTGGATTCCAAGCTTTGATTTTCATGGAGTATAGTCCTCCATAGATCATAATCTGAAACAATATTGCATTATTTTGAAAAAATAGGGGTTCTGGGGAAGTTTCTGAGGCTTACTGTCTAGAAACCCAGACAACACGATGTGTGATGCTATGAACACATGCCATGTGTTCTTCTGTTCAGGAAGAGAAAACTTTTCTTAAGTACACATCATGTACTCGGAGTATATGTCATGTGGTAATTGACTGTGTGTTCGGACGTGTGAAATAGAACATGGGTTTTTGGTTTTTGGTTAGTTCAGATTGTGTATTTCAGATACACACCAGGTAGTTTTACTTAGGCGGACCCCATGTGACTCTGGCCAAGAGGGAGAACTTGAGTACACATTGTGTTTCAGGCTGACAAATCATGTACCTTGGATGTTTAAATTCCTAGGTTGGCCGAAGTATGCACATATGTAAGAGCTTCAGGGTACACATCATGTGTGGTTTCTACAGACTGTGTACTTCTTTTCTAGTACCCTTTAGGGGTCTTTACCTATTTTATACCCCTTTTTCATTTTTGGACCTAAGAGTTATCCTTTCTGAGTAGTATTCCATGTAGATCACAAAATTAAAACCTATAAAATATTATAAGGACCCATAATGGAGGTTTTTGGGGGATTCTATCTGAATGAAGAATTTCTTCCTCTAGTACTATTTTTAGTTGTCTCTTGAGAGTGAGACCAAAGCTCAAATGATCAGTTGGGTGTTTGGACCAACCTAGTTGAGACTTTTGATATGAGATGAGTATTGATCTATCTCTCTTGACCTATACTGTTCTAGGGAGTCTCTTGTAGGATCCCTCTACTGTGTACTATTTTCAAGGATCCCTACTTTAGTATTCCTTTGAGTGTTTGACTTGACCAAACCCGACCTTAGTAGTGGGATTTTGGTATTATCTCTCATTGTTTGACACCAAGACCTAACCCATGGGGTAGGAAGAGGGGTGAGTGCATAGATAAAGGTATTGACCTGACCTATTTTGATATTTGTGCATTTGATATGAAAAGTTTCCTTACACTTAGAGACCCCATATAAGGGTAGTTTAACTGTTTGGAGTTATGACTTGGAACGGAGATGTGAGCGATCATCTATAGGTTTTTTCCTTCAGCTTCGGCTTATTAAAAAATGAGTTTAATCCTAGTAAATCTGTTTTTTTTACCTAGTGGTGGGAGTTGATGTTTATTCATCATAAGGGGCTAGCTTGTGGTAGGTAGCACCCTTAAAGGCTTTTGTCTTGTTTTATGCTGCGATCTTTATGATGTCAGTGATGCTCATATGCATTATCGCTAGTAGGACATTTTTTTTTGAGAGGATTCCCTTGTTTGGATGATTGATCCCGGTTTCTTAACCACTGATATGGTAATTAGAATTATGGAATGCTCGGTTCAGCAGGGTAGACATGCCTCGAGCATGGTCATATTCTTAGGAGGTCATGTGAACCTCTCTTTCCTTGAGTGATGGGTGACTTAGTACCTCATCATCCATGTAATGGTTGGGTTGATGATGTGATTTTGAGACATTTCTTGTGTGAGCCATATGGTAGTAAGGTGCGTAGGGTGGAAGCCTATAAATAGTTCCTAGAATGTGCCATTTTTTCTTGTAAACTTGGGGTCGTATATATTGAAATATGCAATACCCATCGAGTGTTAAATGTTAAAAATGATCCGTCGAGTTCAGTTAAATCATTGAGCTTTGAGCTATTATGTATGTTCTCATTTATCTCTGGAGTAGAGTGACCTAAATGTTTTGGAACCAAGTTCTTCCTACTACTATAGAGGGCTTTCTGTGACACGAGTGTTTTGACACACCGATTGGTTTAATTTTGGCTTTCATGACAGGTGATATGACGCGGTGATTGTGGTTGGTGGAATGACACTTTTATGTTTATGTTGGTTCTTAAATCGTACATTTGAGAGATTTTATTCCTTCTTCTTGACATTTAAGACAATCCTAGGTGGGTATTGTCACGTCGGTTCTATTTAAATGTATTCTTCCTTGTAGAAGTATCATAATCAATGACCATTCAGAAATGGTTGATTCTACTTGAATGCCTTTGAAACTTATGATTCTTGTTTCATGTTGATTACTTCTTGGAAGAATAACATTTTTGCAGTAGGATGAGAGTGCATCCCCTATGTGGAACCAATGATCATGGATGGACCTCAGTGGTTAAGCATGAGCTATCATAGAAATGCCTTTAGATAAAGGCATTATGGTCGGTTAAATGACGATAAGTCTCAAGTGAAGCAAAGTTTCTTTCAAGAAGTTGACCAGTGGTGGTTCGTCTATCCTTTCCAAGAAATCATTGAAATCCACTTAGTGTGTTATTCCTTAAGAGATGAACATGTCTCCTATCTTGACATCATCTTAGATTCACTACGAGAGCATCAGTTATACGTCGTACTACAGGTGAAAGTTGTTGGGATAGTTTGTGAAATCTTTTTGTGTTTTTTGTTGGATACATAGTTTTAAATGAGGCTTGGTAAATACTGAGTGATACTTGGGTTCCCATGTAGGAACACCGTGAAAGGACTCTGGATGCATGACGCTTTCCTTGACGTGACCAGCAGACGGATTCCACTATAGGTCCAGCTAGTGTTCATATGTGGACTTCTGGCCTTGTACCAAAGTCTTGGTTGTAATGGGGAGTATGGACCACCTTAGTGAGTTCCTTGGAATCCAAGTTGATAAATCTGATGTTATATCAGACTTTTAGTTGGTCTTGGATGTGATACTTAAAAAGGGGTAATGATTCTTGTGGGATGGATCTGAAATTATGATTTTAGTCGTTGTAGACTCATGGTGCCTTGGGAGAAGAGGTTGTGTTCTATTGCAATACATCTACCTTATAAGTTTTTCATTTCTAATATAAGTCAACCAGTGATGGTTTGACTCATTATCATTTTTGTTCTTTATTTTTAGTTCCTGTGGACATATGTGAGGAGTTGATGTGGGAGTTTCATGCTTCTGATTGGCCAGTGCATCTCGGAGTTACCATGATGTATCATGACTCATATTTTTAGTACTAGTGACTGGGCATAAAGAGGGATGTGGATGGTTTTTTTATGAGGTTTTCCACATGTCAGCAGGTGAAGGTGGAACATCAGCAGCCAGCATGGCATTTACAGCAGTTACTTATTCCATATTGAAAATGGGATGATGTCGTGATCGATTTTGTAACTGGGTTACTAAGGTCGCTCAAAGGTAACGGTGTTGTGTGGGTGGTGATTGATCGAATTTCGAAGTTCACTCATTTATTGTCGAACAAGGAGACCTTTAGGGTTGATGAGATTTGAAAGTTTTATATCTGAGAGGTGGTACAACTACATGGGGTCTCGTGCACTATCATTTTAGATAGGGACACCTACTTCACATATCATTTTTGGCAGAGTTTTCAAAGGGCGGTGGGTACACAGGTGCACCTGAGCACAATATACCACCCTCAAACTGATTTCCAATCAAAGCATACAATACGGGTGCTAAAGGATAGGTGGTGAGCATGCATCCTGGATTTTGGGGGCTCTTCATAGTATCACATTCTCCTGGTTTAATTCTCCTACAATAATAGTTATTAGTCACCTTATAAGGCATTATATAGAAAGCCATGATTCTCTCCCCTGTCTTGGTTGGAGGTAGGTGAGGTAGCTTTACTAGGACCGCATATCATGTAGGAGACCTATAAGAAAGTCCAATTTATTCAAAAGCGAATGGAAACTAAATAGTCTCATCATAAATCATATGTTGATCACCATAGAAGACCATGGATTTCAAGGTCAGGTATTAGCTTTTCTTGCATGTTTCATTGAGGTTCGGACATAGGTGAATCAGGATATAGGGTACACTTTCACTGAGATATATTGGGCCACTTGAGATTTTTGAGAGGTTTGGGCCGGTTTTCTATTGGTTGTAGTTACCTTAGAGGTACAGGTCTATTCATGACATCTTTAACGTATCTCAGCTATGCTTCTATCACCCAGACCCGCCTCACGCCTTTCATCCCGAGGAAGTTGAGTAGCAAGTAAATGTTTCTTTTGAGAAGCATCCAATTGGTATTGTAGATCGTAGAACGAAGGTTCTTTGTGGCTGATATATTCCTTCAGTACAAGTATTATGGCAGTACGAACAAATGCATGATGAGACCTAGGATAGGGAGGGCGACGTTCAATCGCAATTGCCGGAGTTGTTCTCTGATGTTCCTTTACCACCATTAGAAGGTTAATTCCAGATGAATTGCTTTAAAAGGGGAAGTTTATAAAAACTTGGTTCTTCCTTTGAGGTAAGAATCTTTCCTTTTCAATTTATACTTTATAAAATGGGGGGAAAGAGGTTAAGGGATGGCGGCAAGACTATTACACGATGTGATTGGGGCCTACCCACTATGTAATTATAGGTACACGCTGTGTATAGAGGGATACACACCATGTAATCTTGGTACATGTCCATGTAATGGTCTGGCCAGAAATTGTATAGACACGGCTTGTAGTCTCAAGTACACATTGTGTACTTTTCTTTTTATTTTGATTAAGTCAGGAAGTACCGTAATTTTTACCAGACAGATTGAAACAAATCCCCATTTGAAAAGAAGTGCACCCAGGAAATCCAAATAGGAATTTTCCTCTTGTTTCATCATCTGATTCCTGATTCAAACACCTTTGGATCTATTAAAATCCCCTCAGTGAGTGATCAGTTCCTTTTGAGACATTCTTCTTAATTTCTTCTGTTGACCTAGTTATTGAAGGTTGAGCATTTATTCTCATTTTGTAGATCTATTATGTTCTAGGTCGAATCAAATACCGACACTAAATGAGGAGAGTCGTGTGAGTATGAAGTAGGTGGTCTCGTGCATTTCACAGATTTTTAAGTTGATTATATGTTCCAGAGTGTCGCATGCCCATTTTTGGGTGTCGCCTAATTGAATATTGACCTATGTTGTTACCTAATGTTTATTAGGTAATTGATTAAATGATTAGAAGGAATGTTTGAGATTGTTATCCTTGATTGAGGGTCACCCCATGGGTGTGTTTTCCCTTAGATGTCCAACGTTTATCCATTTTTCTTAGGATGCCTATGGGCATGCCTTTGATTTCCTTTTATGGGTTATTTAAAATGGAATTGGTTAATTGAATAATTTTCCCACGTGAGAAAATAAATGGTTATGACTTGTGATAGTTTAATTAACATGTTAGGCCTATGATATGAGTTACCCATGTGAGTTATGATTGATAATCCAGGTAATGGTTAGATTACTTGAATGTTTTGTGGCATGTTTGATGCCCATGTGAGTTATTATATTGTTAACTATTTAATAGTATAAGTTACATGTGTTATTTTTATGCTAAAATTATTATACACTAGGCTTGGCCGTCATACATGATGAAATGCTTATATACTAGGTTTTGACCCTAGCACATGCTGAAATGCTTATATACTGGGTTTCAACCTTGATTGACTCCTGAAATGCTGATATAACTGGTTTTGATCCAGTTTGGTGTTATGTTATACCATGGTTATATGGTTCTGGTTAAACACGCTAGGAGTGATACTTGAATTACACATTATGATGTTAGGACCAGACTCAATTACAAATTTAATGATGAAATGAAATGACTAAATACATGTCTGCCAAGAAAAATTATAAACTTGGATTCAGTCTTTACCCATACTTGATTACACTGTCTTATGAGACATTTGTTGTGCTTACTTTTGAGAACCTACTATTTACTACATTCACTATTGTACACTACATGTTTTATATATATATTCAATGATAGATCGGCATAGATCTTTGGTGGTTTCCTACTGGGATTTAGTCTCACACATAGTTTGGGTCATGCTTTTGGGCCCAAACAGATTATATGATTGCTGGTGTTGATCAGGGAAAGTGTATTTCTACTGGTAATTGATTTTTTGTTTAGGAGTTGGAGATCATGTGAACGAGATGAGACTTGATATTAGTTTTATATTCTTTTATTTCATTTTTTATTTTTGAACATATATTGTGGATTTCTCCAGTGTACCTATTTTGGCTATTTTCTTAGAACACAACATGTTGCATCATCTTTTGTATGGAATGATGTTTGGTTTCTTATCAGTCTTCCACTATTAATTTTAGTAGTATGTTGTTAAATATTTCCACTATTGTATTATTATTGATTACTTTGTGTTACACTCTACCAATGAGGTCATAGTTTCCCCACTATCACATCCTAGGCCCTCGCTGCTAGTCGGCAGCCTCTGATGTTTATGGAAATGTGCTTGAGGTTATGTGGCCAACCGGGTTTGGGGCACCAGTTGAGTGGCATTTAGATCTGGGACGTTACAATTGAATGATTAAATATAATATTTATGAGCTTAATATCATTCTTGATATGAATAAAATATATCTTATTCATAAGAAACAAGACTTACATGATAAAACAAACATAAAAAAGATGATGTAGTTAACACCTAAAACAATGGTAATAATGAAATTTTACTAACAAAATGATATATGGGGATCGTATATGATATTATAAATATGGATATAGCTATGTTAAAATTTAATAACTTTCTGTAACCCTTATAAAGGAGGTTACTTCACCCTCAACTAAAAGAAACTACAAGGTAATGCTTAATTTTGTGATCTCATTTTCAGTTGGGATTGTTTATACATAAGTACCTACTAAGAAATATTTATCATCCTTTTACATGTTTCATAAAAAAATTAAAAAATATTTTTATTCTTATCCTAAAATTTTTTAATGTCCCTTTTACCCATATTTGACTTTTTATAAAATGGTTTTAAAGGAATCTTTTTTCATATTCCAAATGAGTTACTTTATGGCTTTTTTGATGAAAGGAATGTTTTTTAACTTATGCAGGGTGAGTTTATTTTTACGCCATCATGACATAATAAAATTTTTAAACTTATTTTACATGTTTAAAATATTCATTTCAAATTCAATTTTTTCACTTATAATTGCACGAATTGTTAAATAATTAATTTCAAATTTAAAAATGGGTATTTATCTCAAGAATTTTCAATGATTTTATAAGAGTATTTTTATCTATGTCAACATAATTTGTTGAATTTCATGATTCATTATAATTGAAAAATTATGATATCATTTACCATATTCTATTAAATGGTTTATGATAGTTTCACTGTGGATGTGTAATTTTGATATCATACACCATATTACTCAGAATGGTTTATGATTATGTTTACTGATTGGGAAAAGTTATTTACATTTCATATGTATATATTGTTTTTTTCACCCTATTCTTATAAGGAATGATGATCAGGGCCCATTATAGCCCCTTAATGAATTGGTTGGTCTCATGAGACAAACTATGTAAGGACTTGGTTGAGGTCTTACCTATTTATTATTAGATATGGATTTGGCTGAGGCCTTAACCATTTATTTTTATATGTCTTGGTCAAGGCCTCAATGGTATGTTTTATATTTACAAAATTATTCATTCCATCATTATGAGATTAGTTATTGATATTTTATTTGATTATTCAACTAGTTGAATATCCATGGATAAGTGTCCTAGCTCATGTGATTATTTAAATGTCCTATGTTTAAGTTATTTACCTTGTCATATTGTTTATGACATATTTACTCATAGCTTCTGTTGTATACTTACCATTTCTGAGCATTTTATCTCTACCATTTCTTATGTTTTATTTTTCTCCATGATATGAAGAAGTGTATTTATTTTGATATGCAAGGTTACACTAAGAGTATTAATGGTATTTTCGAAGAAAATTATTTATGTATTATTTGTTTTAGATTGTAATTTTAACTTCATGTACATAATATAGATCCCAAAAACTAATAAACTAATTGGTACTTTGGGATTTTAATCTTGTATCTATACCAGTGTAATAAAGTAAGGCACCAGCTCTGGGCCACTCGGTTTGGGGTTATCAAATTTATGGTTCATCTATTCATGTACTAATTATTTTTTATTATAAATTGGTGGTAATATCCCTATAATCTTCCTCATAATTTAAAAATCATTGATCTTGTTACCAATCACATGAATGGGATCAAGTAATTTAGTAATACAGTTAATGAAACCATCCACGTTTTCAAAAAAAAATTCTTTAGGTCATCAAATCTATTATGTAAAACATGTAGTACTTATTTTTTTACTTTTTTATAACCTTTATAGATAAAAAAAAGTTTATCCCAAACTTATTTTTCTATAATAAAATACATTACCTTCATATATTTTTGATTTGTTGGTTCCCCCAATAAGGAATTTTGATCCTTATTTTTATCATTTAGCATCTTCTTATCAGCTTTAATCATTGATCTTCAAGTGATATCACTTGTATCCCATGTACCACTATAAATTATACATCAATTATTTTAGATTATAGAGTATATATCATTCTATTCTTACACGTTTGATAATTACCATCAAATAGGTGTACTCTATTTTCATTCAAAATTCTCTCCAGGAAAAAATATTCTCTTGAAAAAATCTAGAAATAACAAGTGGATTTGATGCCATCTGTTGCAACCTAGTCCCACTGTCCACCCTAAGAGGGAAGGTGAATTAGAATTATTTTAAATTCCATATTATCTTTAAAACAAAATGGATATTTTATTCTTGTAGGAAAATATAAATTTATTCTATCTTATTGGCAGAATTTAATGAAAAAAATAAAGTGCATGAACACTAAATTTTACATGGTTCTCCTAAAATGTGATATGTGTATATATATAAGGATAAAATATCATCATTATATATAAATTACATTTAAACACCACTTCACTAGTATGTGATTTAAAACATTAGGAAGATTCTACTACTCAACCAAGGTCAACAACCTCTTATTCTTTTCCATTCACAACTTTCAAAAGGTGCATAATGTTTTAATTGACTGAAGGTCAATCTTGCATGAATTTAGTAAAAATAAAAACAAAAAACTACAAGTGTGTTCTCTAGGATGATATGTTCTTAAAATTTAGATCTTTAATGGTATTCACAACAGTTATTTCCTCTAATACTAATCCATAATGAAATTAATTCTCACAAAATTCTCTCTTTAAATCCTGATATTCAGTGATTCTCCATTATTTTTTATCTTTAATAATATCCCCTTATATTTTGTGTGTGTATTAATTGTAATTAAAAAATATTATAAAAATAGAGGATGTTTGAATTTAAAATTTAAAATTCAAATTTAAACTAACTTGTTTTAATTCAAATTCAACCCTTCGATCATATTTTATTAAATAATCACCATTAAATTCACATAATTAGATATTATTTTATTAAATAAATACCCATTAATCCATAAAAATCTATATAAACGCGTTTGTTTGAATTATATAGAAACATAAAATCATTAAGTGACCTATTATTTTATATAATGATAAGAAAATTTCTATTGTAACTTATTTTAATTGGAAGAATGTTTGTGTAATTGCATTATACTTCACAACATGAAGCATTGTTTCTCTTAAAAAGTTATATAGATGTATTCCTTTATAGTGTAGATTTCTATAAGTTCTTGTATCCATTAAAAAAATCTTGTATCCCTTCATAATAGATCCAATAATTCATATAACTTCATTCTAAATTTTATTTTAAATCTGTAGTCCTTTTGTTACAAGAAACACTCCCTAATACAAGAAACTCAAAAACTCTTGAATGGCATAAATTTCCCAGGTGAGCTTCCTGATGTGAGACTTTCTTCCAAAGTGTGGGAATAAAAACTAAAAAGAAATGATGTATAATTGATCACCCTATATATATTGGACAATCTTTCAAAATTATAGGTACCTTAAAAACTTGGAAGAGAAACTATACACAAATATCCTTTATAGTGAAATGTTTGTGTCATAGAGAGAACCATCCATTTTCTAAAACATTCAAATGTTACACCATGTTCAACAAGATTTTTAAAATACTTTCAAAAAAATTATAATTGAAAAAATTCCATCCATTACAACCTAGTTGTTCTAAATAAGTTTGAACTTATACATTTTAAGAGTCATCAAATAATGAAAATGATTTTAGGATTAAATTGGATATTAACAAAAAATCCAAAGGGGAGGGTTGAAGAACTCAAATGGATTAAGGGAAATTATGTTATATTTTTTACCAATATATGTAAATTTAGTCATGTAAAGGAAAGTTAATTTATGTTCAATGTGGTTTATGGAGGAATAATACAACCACTTAATAACATAAATAGATGGACCATACTTTGAGGGACAATGAAGATAATGTTTCTTCCTTGGAATACCATGTTGGATAGATTCTAAGTGGAATATAATATATCTGATAATTGATGTTATGGATTTAAAATAGATGAATATGGGTTTTATGGTTATAAAAAAAATTCCTAATATATTTTTATTATGTTTTGTTTTTTTTCTTATATATAATAAAAAAATATATTTTATGATTATTCAGTTGATCTTCATAGGAATCAATGAAAAGTGTTGATGATTATGAGAAGTATTTTCTACAACAAAATTATTTTAAAGTTATAAATGTTTTTTAAAAAAATTGTTCAATATATTGTTAAGTTGTTATTATAGAAGCAATCAAAGGACGTTCAAATATTTTGAAAGATATGGATAGAGTTGTAGGAAAACGATCCAGGTGTTATCTAGTATTATGGATATTGTATTTAGTTATTAAAATCGCATGGATGAAGGTTTAAAATTATAAAGTGAATATGTAATTAAAATATAGTAAATATTCATTAGTAATACTCAAAGTGTTTTATTTCAATTATATAAAGTTAATATTTGAAGAGTTTTTAGAATAACCTCCAGTAGATGACATATTTCTCATTCCTATTAAATTAGGAATATATTTTATTACTAATACTTTAAGAAATGGAAAGAAAATAGAAGAAAATAATCATAGAAAATCTCTAAAATTAAATAGGAATAACCACTACCTAAAGGTATTAAGAGTGGTAAGTGGGTTGATAAATGTTTTGATAAATTTATTTTAAATGATTCCACTAATCAATCATGTTTAATCTATAAAGATTATAAAGAGTAAGTCTACGATGAATCACTAAGTGATTTTTATTTTAAAGTTAAGTATTATCTCAAACTTTTCCATTTTGATGTTTTCATATATATAATTACACATATTAAGGCACTAAAAGATGATAAATCATAGATTAAATAAATGGATAATGTAATGGAATATGCATTTTTTTTAAAATGTTAGCAGATAAAACACTATCACAACATTTGGTAAATATAGAATAAGAATTTATTTTTATTGTAAAAGAAGTATTTTCTGTGATTGATGAAGAATTGAAAATATTAATTCATGGGAATTATTTATTTTAGAATATTTTTACAAAGTTTATCCATTAATTTTAGAAATTATAAAATTTATTTATGAATATTAAAGATACCTATATAGAAGTTAAATCAAATGGAATAAAAGTTCTAAACAATTACCTATAAGGTTAAAGTAAGATGTATAAAGATAATTTGAATCTCATTAAGACTGTATTAGAAGAAATTTTTGGATCAATTTAGAATGAAAAAAATACTTTTGACATAATGTTTCTTAAACAATAAGTGAAATTAAAAATCTGGAAGAGGTTAAACTTGAATTTTCCCAAACTATAGAGAAAATAAGTACTACCACAAAAATATTAAAGGGGGTATTTCCTATAAGAAGACTCATTTATGTGGAGAGAAGAACTTGGAATCATCTCATGATCAACCCAAAATAAAATCATATATAAAGGTATCTCATAATCTAGATAAACTTGTTTGTACTGATTTTGAATTAATGGAAATTTGAAGATTCAAGTTAAAATCTAGATAAAAATGGGTGGATAAAAAAGATGAGTAATTCAGTAGTGTATCAAGGGTGGATATAAGAAATTATAAGAAGATAATTTTTATCAAATCGTTTTCTAAATAAATGTTAATATTCTCAAAAATAGAAAGTAATTATATATTTATAGATTGTGTCTACTACAAAGACAAAGAGATTCATTGGTTTTTATTGGTGTTGTTAGAGATTTGGATACAAATATATTTAGTGTTATTTAAGCATGTCAAATTATAAAGATTATAGGAGGACTAAATTCAAAAGGTTTAGAGACAAAAATAAAACAAAACCTATTGGAAAGATTTATAATTCACATAACTATAGAAATATTATTATAAATAGATTAAGATGTTCAAAAAAATTATTTTATTTCTTACATGAATTTTATTCAAGTCATAATGAGTTAATGTATAGACTAACTCATAAAAACTCTTCTGATTACCTCAATAGAAGGCCAAAACAAGTGTATATGATATTTAGAAAATAAGAAAAGTATTCCTTGTGGAGTAAATAGAAGAAATGAGGTGACCAAATTACTCCCAAAAAAGACAAATAAGATAGATAAAAATAGTTTTAAATATAATAATATATTCTTCTTTTATAGAAGGAAATACTGCATCATTTGTAGAGACCTAGGTCGTAATAGCCACTGAGTTGGGGTGAATTACTTGTTTAATAATATAAATTATTTTCTTTTAATTTAACCTATTGAACTTGTTAATGTTCTCGGTCCTCTTAATAATATCGAAGAGGATCACATTGTATGAAGGAATAATAGTAGAGAGCACAGTACATGGTATTGAGAAGGTTTGGTACTATGACAAACTCCTTTCTATATTGGTTGGATTCATCAACATGGATTCTACACTATACCCACAAGTGAATAAAACTCTTAAGTTTCACCATTTATAATCTCTTAGTAATTGGTTAGACACCCTAATTACATATATTCTTTGATTGGTTAGACATCCCAATCACAAGCCTCTTGTCACAAACCAACCTGATTCATCCCTTTATCGGATGCCCAATATGTCTTGTGATAAAGCTCAAAGGGAATTCAAAAACCCCACAAGCTAGGAAAAGTTCATTAGAATTGATAATAAATCACTTGGAAATAATTTCTCTAAAAAAATTAAGAACAAAAGTAGTGGAAATTTAAAAAAAAACTACCATGACCCTTCCGTACATCAGATTCCCATGCCAAAATTTAAAAAAAATTGAAATTATAATATAATAATAAACTATAAAAT
This sequence comes from Viscum album, assembly GCA_963277665.1. Taxonomy (NCBI): domain Eukaryota; kingdom Viridiplantae; phylum Streptophyta; class Magnoliopsida; order Santalales; family Viscaceae; genus Viscum; species Viscum album. The sequence continues at coordinate 696,520,223 of OY728130.1, read as the reverse complement.
AAAATAGTAAACAATATACGTAAAGAAAATATTCCCCACGACCCTAGTCTCCCTATCCTATAAGGAAGATACCCACCATATGGATTTGTTTCATCTTCCAATAGTTATAGCTACCATCCTTCTATATAAATTAGTAAAGGACTACGTGGAAAATATAACAAAATATACTAAAATAAAACTAAACTAAAAACGTACCTTATTATGGCCATTCAAGTCATCATCCAACCAATATAATCACAATTCCATATATTATGGAAATAGATAAGTTCATACCTGCAACTAAAAATGATAATGTAGGCATGGGAACTGAGATTCTTAGTAAGGATTCCAAAAGAAAATTCATTTCCTATTCCTTACATTTAAAATAAAAACATTTCATTATAGTTTTGAAGTATTTATATACAAAAATAATATATTCCTTTAATTTTAAAACAATTAACAGGTTAATGCTTCTAAAAACCATTTTCCATTTTTCTATTTTCAAAACTGATTCAAAAAAATGAAATACTTTCCAAAAGCACATTTATAATTAGAAACATGTGGTGAAAGAATCATTTCAGTGGGAAATCATAAAAGTAAAAATAATTTTTTCAAAGTTATATAAAATAGAGTAAGGTAGGATACATATAAAATGGGTGATGAAGTTAGAGTTGTCAATGTGAAATCATAATAGTGTAATTGTTTTTTAAAGAGTCACAAAGAAGTTGAAAAAAAGTGTACAAGTAAAACTGTTATCATGGGAAATTACTAGACACCAAGTGAATAAACTTCATATATACTTGGTTGACAACCATTTATTAGCTTATCGATGTTATCCAAAGTGAATAACTAACTTAGATGCTCTCAACTAGCCTCACCAGTGGCACAACCCACATGGTCTTTCCCTATAATGGATATCTAGTCCATATAATTGGGACTAAATAGAAAATATATCTCCAATATCACTATAATTTCTAGTATCCCATGTATTTAGAAAAATTGGGAGGTGATGTGGAATTTAAAGGATATCACAATTAAGAACAATCATGTATTCTTATCCCACCTCTTAACACCAATATCGGCACTTTGAAATTTGTTCTGTGCACTTTTCCATATAATTAGTGTTTTATCCTCACTTAGACACCAATTTTCAAGTTTTAGTAGTAATAAATTTTTATGAAAGAAAGAGAAGAATGGATTTCCATGTGTCATGACCCAAAACTTCCTCAAGTATACTCAAAAATTTAGTGATGTGACTCTCTATTTTTTATAGGGGGTGGTGACAATAGTTAAGGGGCCAGCTTGAATGGTTGGGACCACATCTTGGAACTGATCCCATGTATGGGTACGGGGATGCCACCCTTGTGGTATGGTACAGCAGGTCCACCCATGCCATTCACCCAGGTGGTCCTACATGCACAAACCCTATATGCCAAGAGGCTCGTTCAGGACCTGCGCACACAAACCATGAGGTGCATCCACCCTAGTGTGAGGAACCTATGTACACCAAACCTACATGGAACTAAAAGATAGTCCACCCTGCATGGGGTACCTATACTAAGTACATACCCCATGTACCTGCATAGGGTAACTCCTTCATCCAAGGTTCCATATTTTTCTATAAATAGGACCCCAGTGTTCATCATTTGAACAACAAGGAAATCAGAAGAAACCTTGAAGATCTGGTTACAAATCCCCTTCACCCAAGTCCTCCAAAATACCTCAGGGATCCCTCAACAACCCAATAAAAGAGGGGATTAAAGAGGATAGTGAGATAAAAGTTCTTCCAGGGTCTGAAATACAATACACCTACATGATGACCCTATTTCCACCTATGAAAATACACTTATGTGAGGCCCCTTTCCTATTCAAGGACCTACACGAGACTCATCCCGGGACACATGAAGAGACATATGGTTCTTAGGCTAAATATTCACCCAAGTGTTGTTTCCCAGGTGGTCCATTGTAGAATGCATATCCAGATAGTGTAGGTATATTCTCCATGTGTGAAGCACTTCCAACTCCCCCAGGGACATACATGAAATAGCTTTTCTCTCTAAAATTGGACCTATGTGATCCTCCTTTGATCCCTCTTTCAAGACACCAATGGAATGGACCCTTATCCTTTGGATTCCTCATCTGTGGGTACTAGATTCCAACCTCTAATAAAGCCTTCATACTTTCAAAACCATGGTAATTGGAACACTAGCATGTCTCACATTTGGGTATGAATTCCTTATATTATAGGTGTCTCAAACTTTTCCTACCTGGCAGGTAGGGTGTAACACCCGAGACTTTTATGATATATAAATCATCAAAGGAATCTTTTTCTACACAACACTTGCTTGGCTTGCTTTACACGCAATCGCGACCTTCCTCGATAGCTTTCGTCGTGCGCAATACCGAGTTTCACTAAATAACAATATGCTATTAAAACTAGCCGTTATGAATAGTAATAACCACTTTTTGAAATTTTATAAATTTTATTTTTCAAAATGGACTTCATTTTTGGACTCAGAATATCGAAATTAGCCTAGGGTGAAATTTTGGTATTTTTCTGAAAACTTTCAATTTTTGATGAATAGTGAAACCACTAAGTGGTAGGTTAAAAACTGAATTTTTGCATAAAACTTAATTTTACCGCTTCTGTGAATGGAATTTCAAAAATCCGAGAGACACGGTTAATATCAAGGACTAAAATGTGGTTCAATGAGATGAAAATAATTTTTTGGTGAATAGTAACTTTTTACTATTTTTACCGCGGTTAATAGTAAATAGGGTAACTAAGGGTAAATATGATATCAATATTACCCTAACACATGTCCTAATTCTATTGGACAAGTATAATTCGACCAAAAACAAACTTAGGAATAAAATATGACCATTTAGGCCCACTTGGATTAGATTAGGACATTTATTATTAATTTATTTAAAGAAGGGTTAAAATAGTTAAAATCAAAGTTTAATAAGTAAATCATTTTTAATATGGGGTTATACATAAGATAAATTCGATTGTAAATATTCATTAGAAAGCTAAAAAGATTTCCTACATGATGGTATTTTATTTGTAATTTTTAGACATCAAATAATTTAATTTATTTATGACACAAAGATGATGCAGTAATTATATTGTTAATGAAATATTGACAAAATTGATAATATAAATACCAAAATAAATGTAATTTAAGACTTTTTATGAATTCCACTAATTTTATAGGTTACTATGATATATTAATGTTGATTTAATCAACTTGGTTCGAACATATAATTCAGTTATGACTTTCACAAAAATCATATATCAAATAGTGTCAAAATTGACACAAAATAGTTTTTAAATCAAATATTATATTATTAATTGTTATTGTATTCCTAAAAATCTAAGGTTCGGCCAAATGACTTAGATAAGGATATATATTTTAATAATAAACAATTTGGGGTTCTTTTGGCATGTTATAGTAAGTGTATTAACCATATAGTGAAAGAAAACAAAAAGACATGGTAAAAGTTAAATTATTTAACTTAGAGTTAAATCTAATTAATAAGGTTAAAATAATACCCTAAACTTGTCTAAATCCTATTGGTTGACAGGATTTCGACCCTTCCCCACTTTATCTTCGAAATAAGACCCTTTGGAACCTTTATAAACCGATTTTGACTTTAATATAAAATAATATTTTGAGATATTCCTAAGGTGCCCCTCTCCTCCCTTATAAAAGGGCACCTCCTCCCCCTCCTCCTCACACCAAATTGAGCACTCAAGCTCGGCCAACCCCTGCCATTTTCTCCTCTCCACTTCCCTAGAATAGTCCTAGAGGTACTGTTCTTCTCCAAAGACCACTCTTAGTTCCTTAAGTGGAGGATTCAAAGAGGCGTTCCAAAGAAGAGGTAATATCCATTACCGATCTTTTCAATTTCTTTCTTCTTCAAACTTCTTCTTCTTTAGTTGTTTCATGATAAAGTAATAACATCAGTATTACTTACATACTGATATGTTATTATAAATATGAAACAACCCTAATTCACCTTCTATCCATCCTACGGAAAAATGAAATCACCGCGCGTGCGTACGTACGGAATACCGTCTCCACGTCGTGGTGTAATCTATTTTTCCACCATCACCTTACAAGGATGGTTATAATGGTGTAATAAGTAACTATTTATGATTATTATAAAGTAATATTGATACTGAAATAATATACATATACTCCAATACAATTCCATGATCATAGGAATGATATCATCACTCGTGCGTACGTACGGAATACCGTCTCCACGATGTGATGCGACTCGTTCTACATGATCTTCATTTCATAATGATTATATAAATGAATTGAATGAATGAATATGGTATATACTACACTAATACCATTCTGGAAATGAATTATCTATAACCTAAAGATAAGAATAAGAATTTATTCGACAAAACACGCATAAGAACAAAAAGTTATAAAGACCCGAGTAACAAGTAACAATGAAATATTACTAACAAGAAGCTAATAATATGACCCTATATGATATCATATCAATATGTATGATTCTGGAATAAGTCAATAACATTATTTAAACCATTATACAGGAGCTTCGGACACGAACAAAGCAAATCGGACCTAAGGTAAGGGAAATATCACAATCTCATTTTTATCCGAGATTGTTTATTCGTAAGTATTTACTGGGGTTTATTTTATCATCCACATCCATGTTCCCTCAATATGTAATATTGTTTCCATCCACTTTCAATGGTTTAAATCCAATTTTACCATTCGGTGAGTTTTTAGTAAAGAATATGAAAGGAATCTTTTGTCGTTTTTCCGTACGAGGTACTTTTTGACTTTTCCGACAAAAGTACGAAGAATGTTTTTTTTAACTTATACGGCATGAATGGATTTCTAAAACATTATTTCCAAGAAGATTCCTTTACAAGTATTGAAGTTTATTTTTAATCAACTTCTTTTAGTTTAAAATTTTATGACATGTTAAGAAAGGAAAAGTGTTTTTGAAGTATAAAGGATACTTTCCTCAAGAATGAAGTTCAAGTATTTTATCAAAATCATTTTCCATCTAAGATAATAAAAGGGTTCTGTTTTTATCCCTATTATTACATGGATTTGATTATGTTGTGATGGAAATATTTTTATTCCTTTATCTTATATGAATTGTTTTATGATGTCACGATGTTTCAAGAATCCCATTTTTGTTACATGTGTTATGCGATGATGTATGTTTTATGATTATGTGGCACACATAAGAAAGGATTCATTATAAGATGGGTGGGACCTATATCTCCCTCCAATGAATTGGGTAAAGATTTTATATCTCATGAGATAGACATGGCTGGAACGGAAGGTTATTTCGGTTCAGTGATACAGGACTGAAACGAGGAGTGAACTCGGTTCAGAAAGGGACTTTGTCCACTAAGATAGTCTTGGCAATAAGTCATGACTAACAAGAAATGATTTTCCATGATTATGTGTGCATGCCACAAAGTTTCAAGTTTTATGTTATGATTATGGGGATCTCATTTTCACTTCTATGATTTATTCCATGTTAAGATATTATGATCTCTTTTGCAGGTTTTGATTTTCAAAAAGATATGATATGATTTTTATTTCCTTTATTTGCCCTTGCTGAGCATTTGAGCTCACCCTTTTATGTTTTCTTTTCCCCAGGTCAGGAAGATGGATATTAAGTAGAATATGCTAAAAGGGACCCTAGATATGATGAAATAAATGGGAGACACTGTAGAAGATTTATGAACCAGTTGTTTATGTTTCCCAGTTTCTAAAGACACTATACCTATACGGTCCTTTTTGGTTTTGTCATATGTTGTAATAAGTGTGCTTCAATTTTGAAGTATTAACAATGTATGTAAAAGTATGGGTCGTTATAGTTGGTATCAGAGGAAAGGTATAGTCAACCTTTGGAAACTAGGATGTGAAAGCCTTAGTAAGAACCCTAAGGATAAGTCTAAGCATAGAACACAATCTTAGTGTTTTAGAAATGGCCTTGAATAACCTAGGATAAGACCATAAGCATGAAAATTTTATTCTTGAATTATGTGGTTTCCTATTATAATTAGTGTTGCTCACACTATTCTTCTTGGTTTTAGTCAATGGCTGGAACCCGAAGGAACCGTGTTAATGCGGAATGCAATGGGAAATGCAATGATTGTCCCCCTGAGCAACCAAACAATATGGGAGATGGAATGCAAAATCTTGTAGCCATGCTCACACAACTTTCTCAAGCTATGAATCATGCAGGATTTCCAAACGAGCAAAGGAGGGAGCAACATTCTGTTGAATCCTTCATGAGGCAGCGTCCACCTTATTTCAGTGGGTCTACTGATCCATTAGTTGCTGAACAATGGATTAGTACTACTAAAAAGATATTTTCAGTTCTTCAATGTTCTGAACATGATAAGGTCATCCTAGCAGTGTATCGTTTAGAAGGAGATGCTGATCAATGGTGGAATCTTGTTAAGAATACGAGGCAAAGGGATGAAATTGAGTCTATGGTATGGGACGAGTTCAAGAACTTATTTTTCAATAAGTACTTCCCTCGTATTCTCCGAACAAAGATGGAGAAAGAGTTCCTTGAACTGAAGCAAAGGGATGATGAATCTGTTAGTACCTATGAAGCAAATTTTACAAGACTTGCAAGGTACGCTTCTGGTATTATTATCCAACCTGAGAGTAAGATCGATCGATTCTTTAGTGGCTTAAAACCAAGTCTTCGAAGGGCGTTAGCCATAAGGGACTTCAATAGCTACGAGGAAATCGTTCGATGTGCTCTCAAAGTCGAGATGGAGATTGGAGTAACCCATCAGTCACATGGGTTTGATAAGAAGAGGAAGATGGAATTCAAAGAAAAATCTAAAGAGCACACTGAAAAGAAGATGAACTTTCCCTTATGCTCAAAGTGTGGAAAGAAACATGGAGGGAGTTGTCTTAAAGGGACAAGTAAATGTTTTAAATGTGGAAAGGAAGGTCATCGGGCATTTGAATGCCGTGATAATGGGAAGAAGATGTCTAATGATGCAAACAAAGGAAGGGATACACAGAATGATCCTACTACACTTCAATGTTTCAAGTGCAAGGAGATGGGGCATTATGCCAATCAATGCCCAAATCCAAGGGTTGATGATGATGGTCGACGTCAACAAACTCTTAAGGCTAAAGACAAAGGAAAGTCACATGCAATTTCTACCGGTGATGTGGAGTACGATAACGATGTGGTGAAAGGTACACTTACCATCCACTCTAAAGTAGGAAATGTTTTATTTGATTCTGGATCCACCCACTCTTTTATTTCTGAAGATTTTTCTAAGGGTATCACCGTATTACCTCAACAATTAGATGTTGAGTTAGCTGTGACAACACCTAATGGCACATCAATCGCATCAAAAGTTTATAATTCTTCTCCGATCGAAGTTTGTGGGAAAGTGCTTCCTGCAAATCTTGTGATCCTTCCTTTAGTGGAATTTGATGTGATTCTTGGCATGGATTGGCTTTCTCTACATGGAGCTCATATCGATTGCCAAAGAAGGGAAGTCACATTTTATATTCCAGATCAATCTATGATCGTCTACCAATGCAAGGATGAACATAACCTTCCAGTGGAAATTTCTTCCATTTTATGGGTATTGATTCCACTAAATGAAGGTTATTTATCTCAAATGGTTGGTGAGAAACTCGCGATTAAGAATATGCCCATCGTACGGGAGTTTGATGATGTCTTTCCGGAGGAATTACCGGGTCTTCCACCAAATCGTGAAGTTGAGTTTTCAATAGAACTCGTACCGGGTGCTTTGCCTATTTCAAAGACACCTTATAGAATGGCCCCAATTGAGTTGCAGGAATTGAAGAAGCAACTCCAAGAGAATCTTGATAAGGGATTCATACGCCCTAGTGCGTCACCTTGGGGAGCACCTGTTCTATTTGTTAAGAAGAAAGATGGATCAATGAGACTCTGCATTGATTATTGAGAACTTAACAAGATCACTATCAAGAACAAATATCCTCTCCCACGCATTGATGACTTATTTGACCAACTACGCGGAGCTCAATACTTTTCCAAGATTGATCTTCGTTCAGGGTATCATCAATTAAGGGTCAAAAGGGAGGATATACCAAAGACGGCTTTCCGTACAAGGTATGGACACTATGAATTTATAGTGATGCCATTTGGTCTTACTAATGCCCCTGCTATCTTCATGGATCTAATGAATAGAGTCTTTAGAGACTATCTTGATCAATTTGTGGTAGTCTTTATAGACGATATTCTTGTCTATTCAAAGAGCAAGGAAGAGCATGAATATCACTTGAGAATTATATTGAATACCCTGAGAAAAGAGAAGCTTTATGCCAAATTTACCAAGTGTGAATTTTGGCTTCAAAAAGTTGCATTTTTGGGTCACATAATCTCAAAAGAGGGGATATCTGTGGATCCAGCAAAAACAGAGGTTATCGAAAGATGGTCGAGACCAACAACAGTAACTGAGATCCGAAGTTTTCTTGGTTTGGCTGGATATTATCGACGTTTTGTAAAAGATTTTTCACGATTATCTAATCCAATCACCAAGTTGACTCGGAAAGGAGTTAAGTTTGTCTGGACAGAGGAATGTGAAGAGAATTTCAAGGAGTTGAAAAGAAGGTTATCCAGTGCACCTGTGCTCACACTGCCTTGTAGTGGAGAAAGGTTTGTGATCTACAGTGATGCATCCAAGAAGGGATTGGGGTGTGTTCTTATGCAAAATGATATGGTGATAGCTTATGCCTCACGACAGTTGAAAATCCATGAGCAAAATTACCCAACACATGATTTGGAGTTGGCTGCGGTAATCTTTGCATTAAAGATTTGGAGGCATTACCTTTATGGTGAAAGGTGTGATATTTATACTGATCATAAAAGTTTAAAGTATATTTTCACACAAAAGGAGCTGAATATGCGTCAAAGAAGGTGGTTGGAGCTGATTAAGGATTATGACTGCTCAATCCATTACCACCCTGGGAAAGAAAACAAGGTGGCAGATGCATTAAGTCGACAAGACCATGCTAGTTTATCCATGATGAGGATCACAAAAGATCCAATATTTATGGATTTACAAAGGATGGATCTTGGAATTATAATGGAAGGGGAAAAATCTTATCTTTCTCAAATGAATGTTCAACCATCTATACATGTGAAGATTAAAGAGGCACAGAAAGAAGATGTCGAGTTACAAAAGAAGGTGAGAAATGTTCCTGAATTCAACCTTGATTGTGATGGGATAATAAAGTTCAGGAATCGGGTTTGTGTTCCTCCCATCCCCGAATTAAAGAAGGAGCTGCTGGATGAGGCTCATAGTTCATCCTTCTCTATTCATCCTGGAAGTACGAAGATGTATAGGGACCTGAAAGAGTACTTCTGGTGGGATGGCATGAAAAGAGATGTTGCTGAATATGTCTCTCGATGCTTGGTTTGTCAACAAGTTAAAGCTGAGAGACAAAAGTCTAAGGGGATGTTACAACCATTACCCATACCCGAATGGAAATGGGAAAACATCACTATGGACTTTGTCACAGGACTTCCTAAAACATCCAAAGGCAATAATGTTATCTGGGTCATAGTTGATCGTCTTACAAAGTCTGCACACTTCATTGCTATTAGAGAGGATTTCTCTCTAGATCAGCTTGCCAGGATATATGTAAAGGAAGTGGTAAGATTGCATGGAGTACCACTTTCTATTATATCTGATCGGGATCCGAGATTTACCTCGAAGTTCTGGCGAAGTCTTCAGCATACTCTGGATACAGAGTTGAGTTTCAGCACTGCTTATCATCCCCAGACAGACGGTCAGTCTGAGAGAACAATTCAAACCCTAGAAGATATGTTGAGAGCTTGCTCTATGGATTTCAAAGGAGGTTGGGATCAACACCTACCTTTGGTGGAATTTTCTTATAATAATAGCTTTCACTCCAGTATTCAGATGGCTCCTTATGAAGCTCTCTATGGAAAGAAATGCAGGACTCCAACTTGCTGGGATGAAGTTGGGGAAAGAAAGCTATTAGGACCTGATCTCGTTGATGAAATGGCAGAAAAGGTCAGATCTATTCAACAACACATAAGAGCAGCTCAGAGTCGACAGAAAAGTTATGCCGACAACCGAAGAAAAGACCTAGAGTTTGAAGTGGGCGATAAAGTGTTCTTACGAATATCTCCCTGGAAGAGGGTTATGAGATTTGGAAAGAAGGGGAAGTTGAGCCCTAGATATATCGGTCCTTTTGAAATACTGGATCGTGTTGGGAAGGTAGCTTACCGATTGGCGCTTCCACCGAATCTCTCTCAAGTTCACGATGTGTTCCATGTATCTCTCCTGAGAAAGTACATACCAGATCCTTCACATGTACTCAGCTCAGAAGTTGTACCGCTGGAGCAAGATCTTTCTTATGAAGAACAGCCGATAGAGATTCTGGATCGTAGCGAAAAAGTCCTACGAAACAAGACCACTCGCTTGGTGAAAGTTTTATGGAGGAACCACCAACTTGAAGAAGCTACATGGGAGCTTGAGGATATGATGAAGGAGAAGTATCCTCATCTGTTTGTTACAAAGTGATGAATTTCGAGGGCGAAATTCTTTTTAAGGGGGGTAGAATGTAACACCCGAGACTTTTATGATATATAAATCATCAAAGGAATCTTTTTCTACACAACACTTGCTTGGATTGCTTTACACGCAATCGCGACCTTCCTCGATAGCTTTCGTCGTGCGCAATACCGAGTTTCACTAAATAACAATATGCTATTAAAACTAGCCGTTATGAATAGTAATAACCACTTTTTGAAATTTTATAAATTTTATTTTTCAAAATGGACTTCATTTTTGGACTCAGAATATCGAAATTAGCCTAGGGTGAAATTTTGGTATTTTTCTGAAAACTTTCAATTTTTGATGAATAGTGAAACCACTAAGTGGTAGGTTAAAAACTGAATTTTTGCATAAAACTTAATTTTACCGCTTCTGTGAATGGAATTTCAAAAATCCGAGAGACACGGTTAATATCAAGGACTAAAATGTGGTTCAATGAGATGAAAATAATTTTTTGGTGAATAGTAACTTTTTACTATTTTTACCGCGGTTAATAGTAAATAGGGTAACTAAGGGTAAATATGATATCAATATTACCCTAACACATGTCCTAATTCTATTGGACAAGTATTATTCGACCAAAAACAAACTTAGGAATAAAATATGACCATTTAGGCCCACTTGGATTAGATTAGGACATTTATTATTAATTTATTTAAAGAAGGGTTAAAATAGTTAAAATCAAAGTTTAATAAGTAAATCATTTTTAATATGGGGTTATACATAAGATAAATTCAATTGTAAATATTCATTAGAAAGCTAAAAAGATTTCCTACATGATGGTATTTTATTTGTAATTTTTAGACATCAAATAATTTAATTTATTTATGACACAAAGATGATGCAGTAATTATATTGTTAATGAAATATTGACAAAATTGATAATATAAATACCAAAATAAATGTAATTTAAGACTTTTTATGAATTCCACTAATTTTATAGGTTACTATGATATATTAATGTTGATTTAATCAACTTGGTTCGAACATATAATTCTGTTATGACTTTCACAAAAATCATATATCAAATAGTGTCAAAATTGACACAAAATAGTTTTTAAATCAAATATTATATTATTAATTGTTATTGTATTCCTAAAAATCTAAGGTTCGGCCAAATGACTTAGATAAGGATATATATTTTAATAATAAACAATTTGGGGTTCTTTTGGCATGTTATAGTAAGTGTATTAACCATATAGTGAAAGAAAACAAAAAGACATGGTAAAAGTTAAATTATTTAACTTAGAGTTAAATCTAATTAATAAGGTTAAAATAATACCCTAAACTTGTCTAAATCCTATTGGTTGACAGGATTTCGACCCTTCCCCACTTTATCTTCAAAATAAGACCCTTTTGAACCTTTATAAACCGATTTTGACTTTAATATAAAATAATATTTTGAGATATTCCTAAGGTGCCCCTCTCCTCCCTTATAAAAGGGCACCTCCTCCCCCTCCTCCTCACACCAAATTGAGCACTCAAGCTCGGCCAACCCCTGCCATTTTCTCCTCTCCACTTCCCTAGAATAGTCCTAGAGGTACTGTTCTTCTCCAAAGACCACTCTTAGTTCCTTAAGTGGAGGATTCAAATAGGCGTTCCAAAGAAGAGGTAATATCCATTACCGATCTTTTCAATTTCTTTCTTCTTCAAACTTCTTCTTCTTTAGTTGTTTCATGATAAAGTAATAACATCAGTATTACTTACATACTGATATGTTATTATAAATATGAAACAACCCTAATTCACCTTCTATCCATCCTACGGAAAAATGAAATCACCGCGCGTGCGTACGTACGGAATACCGTCTCCACGCCGTGGTGTAATCTATTTTTCCACCATCACCTTACAAGGATGGTTATAATGGTGTAATAAGTAACTATTTATGATTATTATAAAGTAATATTGATACTGAAATAATATACATATACTCCAATACAATTCCATGATCATAGGAATGATATCATCACTCGTGCGTACGTACGGAATACCGTCTCCACGATGTGATGCGACTCGTTCTACATGATCTTCATTTCATAATGATTATATAAATGAATTGAATGAATGAATATGGTATATACTACACTAATACCATTCTGGAAATGAATTATCTATAACCTAAAGATAAGAATAAGAATTTATTCGACAAAACACGCATAAGAACAAAAAGTTATAAAGACCCGAGTAACAAGTAACAATGAAATATTACTAACAAGAAGCTAATAATATGACCCTATATGATATCATATCAATATGTATGATTCTGGAATAAGTCAATAACATTATTTAAACCATTATACAGGAGCTTCGGACACGAACAAAGCAAATCGGACCTAAGGTAAGGGAAATATCACAATCTCATTTTTATCCGAGATTGTTTATTCGTAAGTATTTACTGGGGTTTATTTTATCATCCACATCCATGTTCCCTCAATATGTAATATTGTTTCCATCCACTTGCAATGGTTTAAATCCAATTTTACCCTTCGTTGAGTTTTTAGTAAAGAATATGAAAGGAATCTTTTGTCGTTTTTCCGTACGAGGTACTTTTTGACTTTTCCGACAAAAGTACGAAGAATGTTTTTTTTAACTTATACGGCATGAATGGATTTCTAAAACATTATTTCCAAGAAGATTCCTTTACAAGTATTGAAGTTTATTTTTAATCAACTTCTTTTAGTTTAAAATTTTATGACATGTTAAGAAAGGAAAAGTGTTTTTGAAGTATAAAGGATATTTTCCTCAAGAATGAAGTTCAAGTATTTTATCAAAATCATTTTCCATCTAAGATAATAAAAGGGTTCTGTTTTTATCCCTATTATTACATGGATTTGATTATGTTGTGATGGAAATATTTTTATTCCTTTATCTTATATGAATTGTTTTATGATGTCACGATGTTTCAAGAATCCCATTTTTGTTACATGTGTTATGCGATGATGTATGTTTTATGATTATGTGGCACACATAAGAAAGGATTCATTATAAGATGGGTGGGACCTATATCTCCCTCCAATGCATTGGGTAAAGATTTTATATCTCATGAGATAGACATGGCTGGAACGGAAGGTTATTTCGGTTCAGTGATACAGGACTGAAACGAGGAGTGAACTCGGTTCAGAAAGGGACTTTGTCCACTAAGATAGTCTTGGCAATAAGTCATGACTAACAAGAAATGATTTTCCATGATTATGTGTGCATGCCACAAAGTTTCAAGTTTTATGTTATGATTATGGGGATCTCATTTTCACTTCTATGATTTATTCCATGTTAAGATATTATGATCTCTTTTGCAGGTTTTGATTTTCAAAAAGATATGATATGATTTTTATTTCCTTTATTTGCCCTTGCTGAGCATTTGAGCTCACCCTTTTATGTTTTCTTTTCCCCAGGTCAGGAAGATGGATATTAAGTAGAATATGCTAAAAGGGACCCTAGATATGATGAAATAAATGGGAGACACTGTAGAAGATTTATGAACCAGTTGTTTATGTTTCCCAGTTTCTAAAGACACTATACCTATACGGTCCTTTGTGGTTTTGTCATATGTTGTAATAAGTGTGCTTCAATTTTGAAGTATTAACAATGTATGTAAAAGTATGGGTCGTTATATAGGGTGCTTAGGGTGAATTTGAGTATGCATTCCTTTTGTCATGAGGACCACAACCATAAGGGTAATGTCAAGGATCTATCGGTCTCAAAGACAAGGGTTGTATACTTTTGCTTCCTGCTTCATCTATGAGACCAGGGTCCTCTAATTTCATGTGGGGAGACATGGAATGAGATCCTCTTCGCTTCCCCTAGAACCAATTTTAGGGCATACCCCTATCCTTCCTTATAGTACCTCTCCCACTTCATTCCTTCCACCTTCTCCATACCCATGGGCCATAGCTAGATATATAACAAGATGTGACTATACCAGTTACCAAAATAAGAAGGAAAATGGATACTCCAAAGCCATTTCTATCTCCCTTTGGGTCTAGGGTAAAATGATGGGAGGGATGTTTTGTCTCCATGGACTCTTATAACAATGGAAGGAGGATAATGTGGTTTTTCATATCTTATGATTCCTATTTATCACATTAAATCATAACCCACATGGATTAGAGGTTAGCTATGATCATGACATCGACATAGTCATATGCATGTTTTGGAATAAAATATTTTCTCATATCTTCCTCACACCTTCCTTTAGAGGGATTCCATATGAAAGGGTTCTCAATGCCATGTATTTGACCTTAGGGTAATGCAGATTATATGGTTTCTTAGATATTTAGCTTCTTCTTGTTTCTCACACCAAGCATGAATCATGTTGTCTTATAGGTTGGTGGTTATCATGGTATTTTCATGATCCCGAAACCAAACCTATGGGCATACTACTTGAAATAATCTCCAACATCTCACAAAATATAATCCTCTTATATGGTATAAGACCCAAAATCCAACCATTGAGCATTATTCCAAGTGTAATCCCCAACTGAACCTATAGGACTCCAATTTGTCATAAGCCCCAATCATAAAAATTGTTTGTGAACCATTCCAAGTGTAAGTCAAAAAGAAACCTATGGGCCTCCTATTCAGTATAATCCCTAACTATGTCACCATACTCATTCACCAGTGCATCATCCTAAGATGTAATCCCCAACCAAACCTCAAATCAAAAAGGAATACTCCTTAAGAGTAATCCCTAGTCTAATCCTATCAAATGTGTATACTCCCTTGGTAGAGAAACTTTGAGAGGGCCTCTATAGGCACAGGTCCTCACAATCTAACTACATGGGATTTAATTCCTTTCCAAATGGGATACATAGGAATCCTCCCTGAAGTCCAAACTCAACACCCTAAATCAACCCTAATTCTCTATGGGTTACATTCCAAGTAAATTTTTATTCAACTTGGGAATTCATATCCCTTCAAGGTTCCTTGGGCTACTTCAGCATAAGTCTCACACCAAAATTTGACTAGGAATATTCTACCTAGATATCCTTGTTGTGTGACACTAAACTATATGGTTTGGTCCTTATCACATGGCCTTAACAGGTATGATGTTCCCCGTTAAGTTGCACTGAACTATGTAGGTTCTGATTCCTTTCACAATCATATGTAGGAATCCCATCTCATGGGTCTGATCTCAACATCAAAAGAACTCTGATCTCCCTGGATGATGATACACTCCAGAGTGCCCCAATGTGTGGCTAAAAACTATCATCATCATAATAATGACCAAATAATTTATAATTAGTACATAAGATGATACCATTGATGGAGAACCTCAGATACATACATATATCCCCATTGATAAAGAACCTAGGATAAATAAAAATGATTCTAAATCTAATACATACTAATAATAGATAATTAATTTAAGGTTGACCCACATCATAGTTGGGGATTAATGAAGAATTGGAAAACATATATTAAATCTATTATAAATTCGTAGAGTAGAAAAAAATTACCCTAAAAATGTTTTATGAGCTTGAACTCTCATCCTCTTAATGAATGTGAATTCTTAAGTATCATTGGTCCAATGTCCAAATGAGCTACTACCTTTGTAAATCAGGTACATGATTTTTCTAGGATATAGGACTGTTGAGTGTTTTTAGCTCCATGAACAAACCTTTTTTAATACCATTCAGAAGTATTGAACACAACATGAATGATTTCACAAAACTCAACACCCTATAATCAATCGTCGGAGGAAATGATTTTCTTTAGAAACAAAAAATGGTGAACCTAACATGAATCCTTAATTAATATGATGGTTCCACCAACCTGTAGGGTCTCTTTCAATCTCAAAATTAAAGATGGTTGATCAATACAATCCATAATGCATGTTTTTTTAATTAAATGATAATTTAATAGGGGTTTTATTATTTGTGTTTCTATCATATATTATAGGGGCTTCTAATATGATCTCCCATCAATCCAAATGTAATCATACCAACTCTCATAGATGCATGCCCTGGTTAGCATTCATGATGGGTCCTCATCCAATCATAGGGTTCCATCAACAACCTGGTGTCTTCACCATTGAGTCTTGAACGCACTAGTTTAGGAGTTTCATCATAATGGTACCATACTAAACTTAGAAGATGCACAACAGGCCCTCCAACTCACAAATCCCCATCAATCATCCAATCAGTGATAGAAAATGGTCCAAAAGTAGATAAAACCTATCATTGTATTTAACCATTTTAGGTTATTATCCCTAGAAAAAAATAATTCCCTCTTTTATCTTAGGGAGGTGGATCAAGAGGCCATAGACAGCCTCATCCAGAAGACAAAGGGGTCCTTCCAAAGGGCTCATCCAGCAATCACCACTGCCAGCACCGCACAGTATTGATCCATCAACATGATGTAGGTACCACCCTTAATAGTCTGGCCCAGGTTATCCAATCCTAGGCACAAAAGATGGCCCATTGGGGGATTTAACCATCCAACAGGGAACAAGGCTGCATCTTTGTCCCTTCTAAAGAATTCCACCAATCACACTTGGTGGAAAACTATGAGTGAGCACATACAGATGTCCTCCCAAATTCAACTAGCCACTAGACTCATCTAGAAGCCTCCCAGGAATCCTACTATTCAAATTTGGTGGCAATCCATGAGTAGTTACATACACCCACCGACATCAATCAAGCCTACTAGCAGCCTCACCTGGCAGCAAACCATGAGCAAGCACACACACCTACCTACAACTATCAATCCTACTAGAAACCACATCTGGTAGCACCCAGAGAAGTTAGTCGAAAAGTCCTAGTGATGAATAAGGGGAATACCCAACACTCTACCCCCACACATGAGTACTGTCAGTATCCACTAGTAAGAAAGGGTTCGCAGAGTCAGGAACATACCCCTTCTACAGATACAAAATGAGAATATATCCTTGTTCTAGTAGCTAAAGTCACCAAACATATTTTTATAATGGTAAAGGGTAGATGAAAATTCCTACTCAGATCCTATAAACCTTCCAAGTCATCATAACAGTGAAAGTACTAGTGTTAGAAGGATGGATACACAGCTTCATCCCCAAAAATGGTGTGGCTCATTAGGATTTCACCTCAAAACAGACACATACATCTTCTCTAGACTAAGATGTTAATTGGGAAAACTCCATCATGATATACATATAATTTGATTTCAAACATACACTCATTTCAATTGGAGTAAATTTTCTAATTTTTATAGACACTCCAAGTTAAGCACAAACCCCTATCAAAATTCCATAATCCTATTGGAAAATTTTGGAAGAAATCAAGATCTAATCAAACAAGATTTTGTGCCTAAACAATATTTTCCCAGCAAGTGGCCCTAGTCGCTCGCCATAAGACATCAAAAAAGAAGACTCACCAAATACGACTGGAAAATCGAGTGTTGATTTATGATCCTAGTCTACATAATGATGGATTTCTTGAATCCCTCAAACTCGTATATGTGGGACCTCAAGATCCCACTCTCTTGTTATGAGTTTATGGGAGTAATAAAAGTAATTCCAAAGGTCCTCCTCAGACACTTTTCTATGAACTATTGCTTAAAGTTCATAATTTGATTGATCTTGATAGTATAACTTCTAATGATATTCATGAAATCCCTTCTCATGTCCCTTTGATTAAAGACTAAGAGGTTATTCCCATTTCTATAATCATCCTTGGCGATTATCCCCATGACAGAATTTGTTGTGAAAGTTCTCTCTGTGTTATGTTTCACTTAATTAAGAGGGTTTTCCCCTTAGAAATATAGTGATGATAAATACCTCCTACCATGAGTCACTTAGGAAAATAGATCCAGTTATGTATGAATAATTTTAATGGACAAGTTAAATCTATTCTCAATCAGAAGATAGCTCAAGGTAACCGACATTCTTTGACCACACGTGGATCTCCATCCTTCCACTACGGCAATGGAATCCCCTATAAATCATTTCATTTAAAATAAAGGAGGGAAGAGAATTATTTGGTTAGACCAGCTTGAGTATTCCTTTAAGAAAGATGAAGACATAATGTTGAACATTAAGAAACAGCTTGAAAAAAGAGGGCACATCATTCATGTCCTAGCCTCTATCCACCCATAAATATAGCATTCCATATGTGTTGTCAGAATATTGTGTGCAAGACATCCACCTCAATAAATGGAGCACAATTTGTCATTTCAGAATAAAATTATTACCCTACAGTGAGTATTGAAGTCACATCAAGGTAATGAAAGGGATAAAAATCCAAATTGACTTGGTAGTTCTCCTAGCTTCATGACATCCAATGTCAAAGAAAAAGTAATTATCCCTTCAAGTTACATTCATACGCATATTAAAAATATAGAGAGGGTTTATCATAGATTCCTTATCTGGTGTTCATTTCATAGGATGGGGTGAACATGGATCATTTCAGTTTACCATGCTCCCCAACCAGAAAATCCCGCATAAATTGGTATCATGAAATGTCATAGCTTCAAGAAAACTTAATAAAATTGACTTTATTCATAACTAAAAATATTCTCAACAAAAATAGGCCATTACTGACTCTCACCAGTGTTTTTCCAGAAGAGAGAAAGATATTGATAGATTATTGCATCAAGAATCTGAAAATATCAACCAAGCCTCCCACTTAGGAGGAGTCAGTTATCAGATAGAAAAAATGTTGAAAATGGTGCAATAATCATTGAAAGTGGGTGATTTAGGTGCATACCAAATGATACACCCATCCCATTTTTAAAAAAAACTCCATAAAATCAAATGGGAAACCACAACAATAGCATACATGGAAATCCAAGAGCACCCCCAAACTGTAAGGTTGGGGTATTTTTTTTTAAAAACCTCTAAGATCATAAAAACATGACCAAAGAGCTATGATAGTAGAATGAGAATATACCCATCCCTCAGGTTTAGGGTATTTTTCACCTTAGTATCCTCCTTAGTGGAATACATTTTTCTCCTGATTAAGGGAAACACTATATAATGAACCCTGCCAATTTTTCCCATCCCATGATTCGATATCTTTATTAGGAATGTACACGACTGAGATTTCTAAGGATTCCATTCAGATTACAATCCATCAATAAGATCCTAGAAAATCAGCGAAGAAGAGAACAAGGCCTCATGGAAGGTATAGAAAAAAAGAATCTCTAAACGACACTAGTGAAATATATACACTTTATTATGCATCAAAGAATGTCATTAACACATCCCCTAAAAATCCTATAGAAAATAAGGCTAGTATAGATAAGAATATGTGGAAGACCTTAGGGATTCTCCTCTATGATTTGAGGAAGTTTTATCCACCACTGTCGATGAGATCAAGGAAATAAACCTAATAATAGAAGAAGATCCAAGGACCACTTTGATCAGTGCATCCAATACTTTTTAATAATAAGTGGTATATACCTCTTTTATAAAGAAACACTAAGATGTATTTTTCTATAATTACATAGAGATACTAGGCCTTGATCCCAAGGTATACACCCACCACTTGGGATTTCCAAAAGGCCATTGAGGATACAAACTGGCAGTTATAAGGACACTCCTAACTCACACCTCCCAAATTGAGTCTGAAGTGGACAAAATCATAAAGGAAGTCTTCATATGAGATGTTCAATATCAAAAATGAATATCCAATATCATCCTAGTAAAGATGAAAAATTTTAAAATTAGGTTCTGGATCGAATTCAGAGATCTCAATCAACATTGTTCGAAAGATGAATTCATGATTCCAATCATAGAACTATAAATTGATGTGATTACTGGTTATCAATCCCTCTCTTTCATGTTTGGTTATTCAAGGTACATCCAAATTCATATGTCTCTATAAGATGAAAATTCTACCACCTATAGGGTCCCCCATAGAGTATTCCACTATTGGGTAATGCCCTTTGGCTTGAAGAACCCCGATTCCACATACCAACATGTCATGCACTACATATTCAAACAATTCCTGGGAAGTTTTTCAGATGATGCATTGAAGATCTATTGGTTAATTCCCAAAAACATTCTTACCACCTAGCTACTATTGAGGCCTTCTTCCACAAGCTATGATAGTATATCCTGAAAATTAACCACTTAAAATGTGATTTCAAGGTAACCATGGGAAAGTTTCTTGGCTTGATCGTACTACATCATGGCATATAATTTGAGCTTTAAAAGATGAAGGTTATCTTTAGCGTGTCTCCTCCTTGAAATATTAAATAATTGAGAGGAATTCAAGTAAAACTTTCATATATTCGACACTTTATAACTAACCTTAGAGGAAAGTATTTTTCCTTTCACCAAATTAATGAAGAAATTGGTTGCGTATAAGTGGACTGATGACTGTTAGGAAGTGTTCAATGGTCTTAAGAACTATCTCTTGATCTCACCAGTATTAATTCCACATATTTATGGAAATCCACTTATTCTATATGTTATAGTTCCGGAGTTATCTCTAGGTTCCTTCCTTGCACTAAATAATGATGTTGGGAATTAAAATTGCCTATATTATCTCAGTTAAACCATGTTTAGTGTTGATACATGTTATTAGGGTATCGAGAAGAGTTTCCTTGCATTAATATTTTTGGTTCAGAAAATGATACACCACTTATATCATAATGAGGTCCATTTGGTCTCCCATTAAAACTATCTCAAGTATATCCTCTGTATTCCTATGTTTATAGGGTGTTTGGAATGGTTTTCATTTATCCTGTTGAAGTTTGATATACATTTAATGCCCTAGAAAGTGGTTAAAGTCCAATCTTTGGAAAAAATTCATGAAAAACACCCATATATAGAAACAACATCATTAAATACTTAATTTTCAGATGAAGGGATATTTTCTATTCAAAATGGATCACAAATGTGGGAGATGTATTTTGACAGTGCATCCAAGATCCCAAAAGGGAGGGGAATAGAGGACCCTAAGATCAATAAAGTAGGGTTAGGGATCATTATCATTTCCCCAGATAAGGTAGATTTACCTAACTTATTTCTACTATCATAGGGTTGTGCAAATAATGTGTAAGAATACCAATCCCTTATTGTAGTCTCAAAACTCTCACTCCAAATACCATTGGACCACTTGGAGATGAAAGGTGATTCAGGGTTGGTAATCAAATAGATCAAAATGAATTATTCCATTTGAAAAGAAAAGATAATACCCCCATCTTGATTAATTATAAGGATTAATGTAAGAGTTCCCCTCATATCCAACATTTACTCACATCCCATGATTTCATAATTCCTAGGAAGATGCATTAGAAAATGCAGCTACACCTTTGGTATATGCAAACTGAGATAAAACAGTCATTAGCATTGCACATTACTGAATGGTCTCACCTTTTTTTCAAGTTATAATGCAAGAGATCAATGAAGTAATACTTGTACCTAAACCATATGGTCATACCACTGGGTGGATGATACTAATCATAGAATACCTTAAAAATAGAGTAATCCCATTAGATAGAGCTATAAAAGAGGAAATCTGACAATGAGAAAGCAACTTCACTCTTTATAATAGAACAAATCACTAGATAGTCCTCTATAAATGAAGATTTTATAAATTCCTTCTTAGATGTATTGATGGAGAAGAGATAGCTACTATCATAAAATATGTACACTCAAGAGCCTATGGTGCCCACCAATTAGGATACAGTCTTTCCAACAAAATTTAAAGGTGTGGCTACTTCTGGACTTTGATGATGCAGTATTACACCAAATTCACCAGGAAGTGTTATTCCTGCCAAATACTTTCCAAATTAATTTATAAACCCTCAGAGTTTCAACATACATCCAAATACTCCTAGCCATTTTCTATATGGGTAATGGATATTGTGGGGCAATACCCTCTAGCTATGGACAAGAAGTTCAAATATAACTTAACTGCTACTAAATTATTAACCAAATGGGATGTGGTAATACCCATCAAAGAATTTGGGGGGAAAAATTTTCATCTTCATGAAAAATAACTTCATTACCAGATTTGGTGTCCCTCATATAATACTGATGTAAAATGGCACCAATTTCTGTTCTATTGAGGTAGAAAAGTTGTATCAAGAGTGCAATATTAAATCCAACCATTCATCATACTATCATACATTGGATGATGGATATATAGAGGACTTTAACAAGACCCTTTCAAATATACTTCAAAATTTAGTGGACAATGATAATATTTCCTGGCCTGACAAACTCTTGGGTTTCTTGTGGGAGTATCAAACCATAACCTATACTGCCACACGGGCGCCCCCCGTATTTACTAGTATAAGAGACAAAATCCGTCCTTCCAAGTGAGTTCTAAATTACATCACTCCATATTTTCATCTATGATCGACTATCCATGGATGAGAAATACAAAAAATGGTTAGAATAACTAGAGCGACTAGATGAGAAAATATTTCATACCTTGCATCACTTGGTGATCTATCAAAATCAACTAGCGTGATATTTTAACAAGAATTTCCACCTATATTCATTCATACTAGGAGAAATGGTATAGTTCATTATGAATCCAATGATATGAGGAAAGAATACCCAAAATCTTGAAACAAAGTGGGATGGAACTTACTCCATACATAATGTCCACTCTGATGGAGCTTATTCATTGATCTCAATGGATGGAGAGCTCATTACAGCCCCAAACAATGAAAATTACCTAAATAAATATTTCTTTTAATCACACAGTGTTCATATCAGTTGTAATATGCTAAACTATGTAGTTTCCCTTTGTCTCATGACCATAAAAGGTAAGATAATAGTCCAATCCACATCACATTAAATTGCATGGTATGCATCTTAGTTTCATGACTTTAAACTGTGTAATCAGTATTTTTCACATGAATTTAAAAGGAATGAAAGTCATCATAGTTGTAGGATGTTAAAATCCATACCACCATATATATTACAAGTTATACAAATCTAATATATGTAGCATATCATCTTGGCCATATGATGTAAAAACTTCATGGTTCACATCCTTCATCTAACAATGGAGCGGAACCCTTCGCACCCTTCTCTATTCTGAATCTTCTCCCACAGTTTCTCGGACGTTCTTTGTGCCCGAAGGTGACAGATCTATACGAGGGATTCCCTAATCTCTATATTTCAGTTTCTGAGTTCAATGAGGCCTCCTCCCTCCTCATCCTGACTTTGATCGCTCGCTTCTCACAAAGAAGTCCTTCGGTCGACTACTTTGATAGATTTTTATTCAGTTCTTGGGACTTGCAGGACAGGGCAATGATAGGTTTGATTGACTCTAAAAACATTATGATTCGATTATCCTTCGAGGAAGACTTAATTAAACCCTGGTCTAGCACTCCCCGCAACTGTAATGGCTTCCAGTTCTATCTATTCACATGGACCTACAACTTTCATATGGAAAGAGACTTGCCTTCAGTAGCGATTTGGGTAAGCTTCCCTCATCTCCCTCTTCCGTTTCAAAATCCTTCGATTATCATTATGCTAGGAAAACTAGTAGGCAGATACTTGTGTTCTGACAGCCAAGCCAAATCCATCTATCATCCGGTTAATCCTCGAATTTGTGTGTAGGTTGATGCTTCAAAAGTTCCAACCGATTTTGTTTGGTTAAGAGTTGGTGAAGAATTCCAATGTAGACAAAAATTCATTTATGAATTTTGGTTTGAATTTTGTTCTTCTTATAAGTGAATGGGCCACTTGATGAAGGTCTGTAGAAGTGGGTTTAGAAATTCAGATAAATCGAAGGGTGTGAGCATGGGTGTTAGTGGAAATCCAAATAAGATCACGATGAATGGCTCATCTGGTCAGGGGAATGTTGGTAAGAAGTCTGTATTGAACTCAAACAAAGTTCTTCAAGGAGGTTCAGGCAATCCACTGGTTGTATATGTCTTCAGTCATTTGAGAAATGATCTGGGTGACTCACATTCACTGGTGAAAATGGGGTTGGAGGTGGAGACAATTGAGAGTAGCTTGGACCCTACGCTTGAGGCCTCCCATGGGGGTAGTGGGCACAATCTAGATGGGGTACTGGTAAAGGTGGGTGAGGGAGGTCATAAAACTTCATCAGGCCCTTCTTATGATGAGGTGGTGTGCATAGGGAAGGATAGCAGTGATAGTGTCCAGGAAGTGACTAGTAATCTTAATACAGGTTGCAAGGCCCTGGAACAAGATGCAGGGGGTGAGACCTTATGCAGGACAAGTCAGGTGGAAGGCCTTATGTTGGGTAATCGTTTTGAGCTTTTCTCCTATGATGATCTGGTCCAGGACTCTACAGATTTGGTCCAAATATCCATGGATGAGCAGGAGGTGAATGGGTCCAGTGATGAATGTTATAGCTCTTATGTAGGTGACATAGAGGATGGGACTCAGGGCAGTAGGAATCCAAGCCTACGAAGATGCAAAAGTAAGAGGGGTAATCGTAAAGTAAGGAAGGATTACTCATATTTACCTTTACCTATGGAGACCAGATCTGCGAAGAATATGAAGTCCAATAATATTGAAAATGTTCCCAACCTCTTCATATCGGCTTTTCAGCATGGGAGGTCTGATGTTATGATTGAACACCCTTTGGAACTGCTTTTGAGCTCAGAAGAGTTTATGGCTGAATCTGTTCTGACAATTAATGCTACTTCTATAGAGACTGAAAGAATGATGGAAAGAACTATAAGGGTGCCTAGAAATGAGGATCAGTGCAACTGGATAGATAAACAGGATCTCATCCTAATACGAGGATTCAAAAATGGGATAATCAATATTGAGGAGTACATGCATTCTTGAGACAAGCTAGCTTTTTAGATCAAAGATCTCTTGAAGAGGGAACTGGACACTCAGGTGAACACTATCTCTTGGAAATTATCTAAGGAGACTAAAATTGGTAAGCTGAATTTTTATTTTAATGGCTAGGTAACTTCCTTTTGTGCTTGAACTTATGGTTTTTCACTTTTTCCTTAAAAGTGGTTGATATAAAGTAAAAAATATTGAGGTGATATTTGGTACTGGTAATTCAAGAACTTTTCATGGACAAAATATTCATTCCAATAAGATATATAGTGATGCCTGGACCTCCCATCCCAGGTCCATCCATGATAAAAAATCCCCCTCTTTCCTATGTACGAATCAGACCTGTATAGGGAACTTTTCCATAACTATGTATGGATTGATTCACATTCTAATGAGATATGTAGTAATGCCTAAAATCTATTTCTTGCGCATCACCATAATTCTGAAAAATATTCAATTCCCCTTTTACCTGTATAAAAACCTGATTAATGTGGGAAACTATTTTCAAGAACTACATGTGGCTTGATTATTACTCAAGCAAGATACATAGTGACGCATGGGTCATATCCCCTATTATAAATGCAATATTCCTCTCCACATCAAGTCATTTTCATACTCACCGCATGATTTCAAACTACATGGGATTTTATAACTATATATGTCTTCATTATGATTTTAATGAGACACATAGTGATGCTTGGATTATACATCTTGGTCCAACCACCATAGAACCTAATACCCCTATCCTCACTTGTGTTGCCTTTGTGTCATGGAAGAAACTTTTACCACAACTTTTTTATCACACTGATCATATCTAACATGGGCTTAGAATTTTTGGTAAAGAAGTTCCCTTCATGAGTAAGGCATATTGATTTTCATCAGGATTATCATGTTCTTAGATGAAAGACCTTAAAATGAAAACTAGATGTCTTTTTCACATGACTTTAAAATATATATATTCCTCAAGAACTATGTGTGGCTTGATTGTCACCCCAATCAGATATGTAGTGACATCTAGATCTTTAATATTGGGTCTAACTATAACACAATATTGGAAATTCCCCCACTCTCCCATGTATTAGTCATATCTATATAAGATGGTTCAATATGGTGTCTCCCCCATGTGTGATCCCATATTCAAAAAACCCCTTTTTATCCACAGATAAATTCAATTAGTCTAGGGAATGTTTTATAGAACTACATGTGTCTTGATTCTTGTTCCAAAAATATATATAGTGACACCCGAGTCATATACCCT
Organism: Viscum album; assembly: GCA_963277665.1. Classification (NCBI taxonomy): domain Eukaryota; kingdom Viridiplantae; phylum Streptophyta; class Magnoliopsida; order Santalales; family Viscaceae; genus Viscum; species Viscum album. The sequence continues at coordinate 696,493,649 of OY728130.1, read as the reverse complement.
AGCCCATCCGTAATATTCCTTTCTCATAATGAGTGACCTCTTTCCTTACTGCATAATGTTAAACTGCATGGATAATGTCCTTAATGCATGACTTTAAATTGAATGGTACCTTAAGAACTATGTCTGGCTTGATTCTCACCCCCAATAAGATATATAGTGATTCCTAGACCTTATTTCCTAGTCTCATCCATAGGTTAAAAAACACCCCCTCTTCTGTATATAAAAAAATATCTAAATAGGAGCTATTAATTTGGGTTTCCTCATTCAAGGGTCCACCAAGGAAACAAAGGTGTCACCTCCCACATATGAGTTATATCTATGCAATATATTCTACACTCCATGACCAATATTGGTCTAAGTACTTCATTTGTGTTTGCACATACCCCTTCCACACTTCATACTCCTAATCTTGGAAACTTTCAGATCTTTAGAATCTTTCTTCAAATACCAGCAATAGAATTTCATAATTTTTGGTAGCTCCTTTTCTTAATGTTTCTATAAAATACCCCAATAATATATGTATAAAATATTCTAAAACATGGGTTTTTCAACCATCATTAACTTCTCCATCAAAATAATCATCTTCTATTTCTATAATATTTTGCGGCATTATGCTGGAACCCACTATTCGAATTTGGTTCGTAGTCATCCCCCGCATACTTTTCACATATCATTTATCTCAATAGGGAACCCACAGTATCATGATTTAAAATTTCCTCCCACATGTATGAATTATTTCAAAACAACTTTAGTTCATAATTCCATATATTACATGTTGTTTCTATAATACATGGTCCTGGTAGTACGTCCTAAAAGTAAAATCACCATTATGTACCGAGTTTGGGGTTACAACTATGTAGGGAACATTTTCCCTCATTACTAAGTAATTTTTACTTAAAATAATCCTCCAAACATCAGGTACTATCTTTCCAAAAACCAAAATTTATGCCCAGGGAAATCTGAATCTCCCTAAACTTCCCTCATCCATCAACAATAGAATGTTTTAATTTCTAGGAACTCTTTTTCATAATATGCTCTAACACACCATAGTTGGCTTCACATAACATTCCCACAAAATGGGCTATCAACTAGAGTATTCCACTATTTGAGTGTTCTGTAACACACCCCATTTGGATTTGCATAAATTCACCAACAAAATTGGTTTTTCAACCAATATTAACTTATTCCTTGAAAAATACATATTTTATCACTATAGTACCATTCCCCATACAACTATTCAGATTCAGAGATGCCCCATATTATGGCTTACAAAATTACCCACTTCACACTTAAATATGATAGCACATTCCCAAACATATTACCAAAAATAGGATAATCCTTAACCATTCTATAAAATCTAAAGGCATTAGATTATAGCCCCCCATAATTTCCTTATTATATAACACTAAAATTAGTAGTACGACATCCAATTCACAAGACATTAAACTATAAAACAATGTCCTCAACATAAGATGTTATAATGCATGGTCAATTTCCTAGCTGCATTGCATTAAACTGCATGATGGTTCAACCTTTGTCATAAATCCCCCCCCATTGACATCGATCATTTAACAAAATGTACCCTTCTTCACACAATCCAAATTCATGTAGAAGCAGTCTCCCATTCATATCCAATGTAAATTCCAATATTCCCTTCACTCTTAGACATATTCCATGGGAAAACAACCCATAATGTTTTTTAGAGATCTGAATATCCATAAAATTTCTTCAACCATAAGCAATAGAATGTCAGAATTATTGAGTACTCATTTTCCTTAATTTTTTGTATCACACCCCAGTTATATTTTCATAAGTTTCCCATATAAAGGTTTTTTCATCCATAGGAAGATACTATTTTAATATACAGTAACACTCCCTGGTCATCTTTTCATTATGTCACCCAATAAATGGATTTGTCAACTTGCAGTAACTTTATCCCCAATATAAACCTTATCTATTACCAAATATTATGTTTTATATTTTGAAATCAAAATATTATGACTCAAAATCCCCCTTTGGATATTTGAAGAATTTCATAACATTATCGGCCCACAATCCTTATTTTGGTCATCATTTTGAAACTTATTTTCAAAGATATTAGACCATAAATACTAGATACTTTATTCTAGTTCTCAAGACTATAAACTTCCCAAAAAAACTGAAACAATACATGCCAAGTTGAAAACCTGCAATGGGAAATCTAGAAAAATATTTGAGTCACAACTCGCTAGACCTGCACTCTGCATGGTTTAGGAAGAAATTGAGAAATTAAAAGATAAAAGGAATAAAATTTGATAGGATGAAAACCCCTAAATGGCATCCTAAGAAAAATCCAAGTCTCTATCGCTAAGTCTTCTCCATATTAATCATAGGAAAAATTTAGGAAAATGGATGAAAAAAGACACAAAGTTTGTAGGGTTGTTCATATGTCCCTAGAAATAGTCTAACTAATATCTCCATGTCCCATGGATTAGGAAAAAATTAAATCATTATTCCACATTTGAGGTAGCTTGAAAGTTGACCAACTAATGTTGGAGTGCACCAAAGTTCCCTACAATTACCTTGGAACTAGATTCTTCTCATCTTAAACAAATATAATTCTAAGGGGGGAATTTATTGACACCAAGAAACATGTTCCATCAAATATTACATATATAATTCATAATTTGATCCTCACTTAGACACCAAACGTCAAGTTTTGAGTAGAAATATTTCCTTATGAAAGAAGGAGAAGAATGGATTCCCTTGTTCCATGACCCAAAACTACCTTGAGAAGGCCCAAAAAGTTAATGACACGAATCTCAAATTTTTATGGGGGTTAGTGATGGTAGCTTAGGGACCATTCCAAAGGTATAGGACCATGGTTCAGAATTGATCACAAGTAGGGGTGCAGGGGCTCATCCCCCATGGTATGGCGCAGAATTTTCACCCAGGTGATCCTACCCACACCAAACATATTCTCCAAGAGGCTAGAAAAGGCCCTACCCATGAATACCATAAAGTATAGCCACCCCTGAATGAGGCACCTGTATGTACCAACCCTACATGGAACCAAAATACTGACCACCTACGTAGGGAACCTATGCCTCGTATATATGCCATGGACCTACATGGGGAAACTCCTTCATCTAGGATCACCTATTTTCCAATAAATAGGACCCTAGGGATTCTTATTTAAATAACTAGAAAATCAGAATAAACCCTTAAGTTCTGATCATGAATCCCCTTCACCCAATTACTCTAAAATCACTTAGGTATCCCACTGAAACTCATGAAAATAAGTAATTAAGGGGTGTAGTGCTGTCAAAGTTATTCTAGGGTCTGAAATATAAGACACCCACATGAGGACCCTATTTCCCCCAATTGAAAGGCACTTGAGTGATACCCCTTCCCTAATCAGGGACTTACGCGAGACCCATATAGGGACACCAGAGGAGAGCCATGGTTCCTCGGATAAATCCTATCTCAAGTGTTGTTTCCCATGTGGTCCACTTCCCAAGTCATATACATCTCATGCATGCCTATTCCCTCTATATTATGCCCTCCCAACTCCTCCTAGGACCTAAAAAAATTTCCTTTTCTTTCCAATACATGACATTTTTTATCCTCCTTTAAGCCATATTTCAATCCACCAATGGAAGTTCCCCTTCTCATTTTTATTCATCTTCTGAGGAGGGGCCAAATTGGAACCTCCATTGAAGCCTCCATACTTGAAAAACCCATGGTAAGAGGAACACTATCACGTCTCCCATTTGGGTATACATTCCTTGAGTTAGAGGTGTCCTGCACTTTTCCTACCTAACAGGTAGGGTACTTGGGGTGAATTTAAATATGAATCCCTCTGATCATGAGGACCCCAACCCTTGGGGATATGTTAGGGTTCTTTTAGTCTCAAATATAAGGGTTGTAGACTTGGGATTCTCATGTCATCTCTAATACTAGGGACCCCCGGTTCCAGGTACGGAGACATGGAATGAGATCCTCATCTATTCCACCAAAACCAATTTTAGGTAAATCCACTAGCCTTCCTTTTGGGACATATCCCACATCATTCCTTCCTCCTTCTCTATACCCATGGGTTGTAGCTATATAGATCACCAAATGTGACTATCTCAGTAACCAAAATCAAAGGGGTGATGTTCACTTTAAATCCCTTTCTCTCTCCCTTTGGGTCAAGGGAACAATGATGAGAGGGATGTGTTATCACTTAGACCTCTTCCACTAGTAGAAGAAGGATCGTGTGATTTTATAGATCTTCTAATTCCCCTTTCTCACATTCAATCATGACTCACTTGGTATTATATTTTGGCTAAAATCATGACATCTTCACATTCTCATTCATGTTTTGGCAGAGAATATTTTCTCAGATCTTTATCTTTAATTCCTTCATAGGTTCTCCATAGGCATGGGTCCTCAAGTCCATGTATCTGGCCTTATGGAAAACTAGATTGTGTGGTTTCTCAAATCTTCTGCTTCCTCTTGTTTCTCACACTAATCATGAAACATGTGGTTTTATAGGTTAGTGGTGATAATGATATCTTCATGATCCCCAAAACAAACCTATGGGCCTCTTACTTAATATAATCCCCAACATCTCACAAAGGGGCATCCTCCTATACGGTATAAGCCTTGAAATCCAACCTTTGGGCATCATTCAATGTGTAATACCCAATTTAACCTATGGGTATCCTACTCGGTATATTCCTCAATAATTACAAATCATTTTGTTATCATTCCAAGTGTAATCCCCAACTGAACCAATGGGCCTCATATTCAATATGCGCTCCAACTATGCCACCATACTCATTCACTAGGGCATCCTCCTCATGAGTATGACCCAACAAAACATCAAATCACCAAGGCATCCTCCTTAAGAGTAATCCCTAATACAATCCTATCAAAGGTTCATACTCCCCTGAAAGATAAACATTCAAAGGGCCTCCATAGGTGTAGGTCCTCATAACCAAACTACATGGGCTTTGATTCCCATAAAAATGGGATATGTAAGATTCCTCTGTGAGGTCCCAACCCAACTCCCTAAATTAACCTTAATTATAACTTGGTCGCATTCCCAGTAGATTCTTATTTAACCTAAAAATTCATATCCCTTTTAGGTTCCCTGGGATTCTTCGGCATAAGTCCCACACCAAAATTTGACTAGGAACCTTCTGCTTAGATGTCCTTCCTGCATGATGATAAACTATATAGTTTGATCCTTTTCACGTGACCTTAAAAGTAATTATGTTCCTCATTAATTGGTTCCAAACTATCGGGGTTATGATTCATTTCATAATGATATATTGGGATCCCATCTCATGGTTCCAATCCCAACATAAAAATAACTCTCACATCCCTGGATGGCAATACAATTCAGAGAATCGCATTGTGTGGATAAAAACAAAAATCATCATAGTAATGGATAAAGAATCTCTAATTAATATATAAGAGGATGCCATTAATAGATAACCTATGATACATATAAATATATCCATTAATGAAGAACCTCAGATATATATATAGATGATTATAAAACCCATACATGCTAATAATAGATTGTTAATTTAAGGGTGACCCATGTCATACTTGGGAATTAATGAAAATTCTTGAACATATATTAAATCTATAAGAGATTCTCTGAGTATTAAATAATTCCCCTAAAAAGGTGTCATGTTTCTAATCTCCCAACCTCTAAACCAATGTCAGTTCCTATGTATCATTGGTATAGTGTCCAAATGATCACCTAACATTGGAAAGTAAGTCCATGAGTTTCATGGATATAGAATTGTTGGGTGTTTCCAACTCCACAAACAAAAGTACCAACCAAGCCATAGAAATTTGAGAATTGAAAATCATTTCCAAGGAAGCACCTATCTTCTCAAAATACAATTCCAAAACTATGGAAAACATGAAGATTCATTTTCAAGGTGTTGACTGAGCCTTTTCATTTGAAAATAAATATTAATCATTTGGGAAACAACTTTTAAACCATAAAATTCATGTTCTAAAACCACTCTTTACACTTAGACACATATGCACCTCAATATATATATATATAGTTACCCCTTGACCGAATTTTTATATTCACTAAAAATTATGTGAAAATTTATAAATCTGATTCTAGTATATATACATACATATATATATATATGAATATGTGTATAATACATATTTAAAAATATAAGGAAGGGTATTTAAAACCACTTTGATGTTCTTTGCAAACTAAATATTCCATTAAAACTTTATGAAAGACCATAAAAAATTCAAAAAAATTCTTATTCTTTCCAACCCACATATTTAAAACCAATTAGAAAACAAAGAAAACACTAATGGTTCTTGGAATTTCAAAAAAGTCCAAAAATGCTCTTTAGTAAAGGATGACCGTGGAAGAAGCTTAGGAAAATTATGAATAATAAGAAAGAAACCCCTTATAATCATCCCAACCAATTTAAATAATATGTATTCTTCATAATATAATGAAATCGCCCAATATAACCATCAACCAGTTATATTTTTCAATTTAAAGGCTCAGGTATAGGGGAACCTACTTGGAATTCACTACCTATGTGAACACGTGCTTTATTCCACCTCAAAGTGGTCCAAGGCACCACAAATAATATAGGAAACAAAAAATCACAAAATACCTAATTAAAAATATAACTATAAATAAAATTATATGAAACCCTACCCGGATTCGATGGAGAACAGATCTCCCTCAATGGAAATAGAAATAACTATCCTTAATTGAGGCTTTCAAACATTAGACATCAAGAACCAACCAAAAAGAGACCAAAAATCATGTTGGGGTTTAGTCATGGTAGCTAAGCAGTATGGGATCAGATAAAAATAAAGAATAAAATAAGGTGTAAGGGATAGAAGACCTTACTAATAATAATACATAATAAATCATGAGATAAGATAAACAGAATCCATACCAGAAGAGGAGGATAATCCATGACTAGAAAAGTATCATAAGGCTATTGCGTCCCATGAAACAGATGGGGATAGGGGTGTGATTTAGGGAAGAAATGTTAGGGTTAAAAGAAAATAAAATAATAATAATAATATTTTTATTATTACTACAATAATTATTATTATTTAACAGAGCATCGTGCATGGTTTGGTCGCATGGTATTCCAAACTAAGCACCAACTATGTTTCCCTGCTAGAGATCCTAAATCATACATCACAGGTAGGGTGCATGGTTTGGAAGATAGTGTTCTAGCTATGTGATTTATCTCTACCTTGTGACATAAACCCTCACATAGTCATTTCATAGTTTATACTAACTATTCACATAATCAATAACATTAAAATTTCAAAAATAAAAAATAAAATAGTTCATCCCAAAAATCAAGAGTTGAATTAATTAGTTGATTAATTAATGAAAATAGAAATTAAATTAACCAGGTTGGGGTGCATTAATTCTCCCCACCACTACCTCTTTCTTCTCCCCGAAAGGCATAAAGATCCAATTGAAAAGAAAACAAGATAAGGGGTCCAAATAAAGAAAGTGAAACACTCTAACAAAAGTTCCATAACACTCACACCTGACCGAACTAACCATGAAATTAGAAGATAGAGATATACTATGGATCTCCCCACCATTTTAAAATTTTCTAACTATGGTGGTTTAACCAAAGTGATATAGAACCCAAAATACTACTACTGAAAGTTCTAGTCTAAGGGATTTCAAAATTGAAACCAAATAGAATCACATTTTTAAATTCCACAATACAAACATTCATTATTCAAATGAGCATGGAACAAATGATAGGGAAAAATAGAAATAAAAAAAAATGGAATACCTCAAATCTATATAAATCGGCACTAAAAAACTAAATAGTTCATCTTCCCCACAAGACACTTCTTATTAAAATTTTTTTATCGGTATCCAAAATGACCACGGTGGTGATAGGTGTTTGGAAAATCTAAAAAATAGGGATTAGAGATCCTGAATTAAATACATTGAAAGTACACAAGTGGATTTTTCCCTTTCTAAGTGGTGGAAACAAAATAAGGTTCACACAAGATAGCGTACTCTAGTATGCACTTCTCATAAATATGAAGCCTTCACTAGTATCGAAAAGAATAGAGATGCTACTCACTAATGGTTTCCCCAGAAAATACAACTTTTCTATATAGGCCTCATTCACAATAACTTTAAACATTACATGCCTAGTTGAAAGGAATTTATCACTGAGATCGAATCATAGGACCTTAATGAACAGATGATCCTTCAAATAATCATTTTACATAACCTATGGAGAAAAAGGGACCAACTCAATAAAATGGTTGGAATACCCCTTCACCGTTCATTGTCCTTCCTAGAGACTCATAATATATTCCACCTTCTCTACCTTGAACTCATTAGTAAGGAACCATGGGTATTATTAAAGACTTCCCATAGCATTCAAAATTACAACTAAGTTGGGACGATAATCCTCCATTAATCCAAACTTTTCCATTTGAACAAATTCAAACCAACTTTTAATTTCACAATGTCCAGACTTACTAAGGATCAAAAGGCTTCCTCAACTTCTTCAAGACACTCTTCTCCCTCCCTAGAATATAGATCTCATTGAAGGATAGGAAAACCTAGAAAATGAATTATCCCCACCACTCTACTCGAATTTTTTATTGTGTTATCAACTAAACAAGACAATATAGAATCCTTATGAACCCTCAAAACTATTTTGGAAGGTGTGATCTAAAAATAAAAGAAACACAAATCCAAATAAATAAAAATAATAATTTAAACCCCAAGTAAAATAAATAAAATCTCATCCCAAAATATTATCCTCAGAAAAATAAATTAATCAAAGTATTAAACTCAATTTGAAAAACTCATATTTGAAATATTTTAAAAAATTACATTTCACATTTAAAAATTTTAAAATCCCAATGTTGAATTTAAAACTAATTTAGATTACATGGTCCAATTTGAAAAAAAAAATCCCACTCAATTCCATATCAAAACCACATAAGTCTTCCCTCAAGCCCCTTCCATTTCATAGCAAAAAACTCCTTTTTAATCACAACCCATTTTTTTATTTTAATGATACATGAAAAATGTATAATCCTCCTTATAGGGATTATATAATATATTCCATAGATTCAACATTCATCCCAACTCCACAACTAAAGGTCACTACTTTATATGGGTTTTCATTTAATCAAACCATTTTTCATCCCACATTTTAAAAAACTTTTCAAAATTATTAGAATCTTTTATTTTATCCTTAAATAACCTGATACTTTTTTGTTTGTAAATAAAAATTCTATAAACAAAACATAATTTTAAACTCAAAGTAAACACCCCAAAATTAAATGTAAACTAATAATAAGAATGAATGTGCGAAACCTAACATTTAAGGAATCCGAATTTAAAAAATTTAAAGGAAGAAACTATTGTACACAGTTTGGAATCATTATTTGGAAGACTATGCACCAACTGTTTGAATCTCACTAAAGGTTAAAAAAGAGAGACCACAGAGCCTACACATAGTTTCCTAGACCATTAACAGTAATAATACACCCTATGAATCACTTAAAAAATCACAAAAAATAATGGTGCTTCTCAAAATAACCCATGAACTCTCAATTCTAATCATAAACACTCAAATGAAGACCAAATATATCAATATCATCCTATAATTATGCTCGGATTCATAACAAAATCATCCTAGAAAACTATAGGAACTCAATCCTCCATCTGAATTAGTGGTGATCAAGCACCTACCCATGATTGACCGCTTGAATTTGGAAAATCATACATCCAAACAAGAAGAAATCCTGAAATAATAAGGGTTAACCTATGGGGATACCATTTTATCATGAACCAACCTAAGTCATCCTATATTGGATGCCTAATTCAGCCCATGACAAGGTCCGAAGGGAATTATCAATCCCCAAGAGATGACACAAGTTCTTGGGTATCTAGGAAACACCACTTGTAAATGATTTCCCAAAATAAATAATTAAGAATAATAGTAGCAGAAATTAAATAAAATTTTGGCATGAGCCATCCATAAATCGAACACCCATGACAAAATAAATATATTAAAAAAATATAACAATAAACTATATAGGAAATAAATAATCAATAAGAGTTCCAAAAACCTCCCTATCCACCACGATCTCTCTCTCTTACAAGGAAATTACGCCCACCAGATATCTTTGCTTCACCCACTAGAAACTATAGCTACCCTCTGTCCATAAAAAGTTATAAAGGCCTATGTGTCCAGTGTGATAAAAGTGACTAAAATAAAATTAAACTACAATCATAGCTCCTTATGACCTTGTTATTCACTATCCAACTAATTGAACCACAACTCCCAATGGGCTATATTTAGATGATTTGAGACCTAAAACTGGAAATGATAATGTAGGTGTGAGCATCAAGATTCTCTTTAGGTATAAAAAAATAGAAACCATTCCCTATGAATTACCATTAAAAAGAAAACCATTTCATGCTAGTTTGAAAATAGAGATATATAAAAGTATGATTTTTCTTCCTTTTTAAAACAAGTAACAAGATGGTTCATCATAAAAACCATTTTCCATTTTCTATTTTCAAAACTATTTCTAAAGAGTGAAATTATTTCCAAAACACAATTTATAAGAAGAAACATGTGATGAAAGAATCATTTTAGTGGTAAATAATAACAATATAAATCATTTTTCAAAGTTCTAAAAAATAGAGGAAAGTATGATATGTATAAAACATGTGATGAAGTAAGTGTTTCTATCTAGAAATCATAATAGTGTTAGCATTTATAAATTATCAAAAATAAATTCAAAAACATAGTACAAGTAAAGATATTATTATGGTAAATTCGGGGATTCTATGTGAAGATACCCAATATATACACGGTTTAAAACCATAAATAGGCTAATATATATGATACATAGTCAATAACCAACTCAGCTACTCTCAACTATCCTCATTATTAGAACAATATAAATGGAATTTCCCTACAATGGGGATCTAGTCCGTCTAATTGGGACTAAATAGTAATTGTTCCTAACTCTCACTGTGAATCCTAGGATCCCATGGATTTAATAAAAGTTAGAGGTGATTTGGAATTCATAAGATATCATAGTCAAGCACAATCATGACTGCTTATACCACCTCTTAACACTATCCATATAGAGACCCTTCCCAGACTAAAGTAATCCCTTGGAGGTGTTCCCTTTAAGAAAAAATTCAAAAATTATATATGGGGATTTTAATTTCTAGAATTCAAAATCATTTCCATAGAAACACTTCTCTTTTCAAAAGACAATTCCAAAACCAAGGAAAACAAAAACCCACATTTTCATGTTTATAACCATAATATTAACATTTGGAAATAAATTTTTATCATTTAGAAACTAACTTTTAAACAATATCATTATTTTTCCAAAACTACACTATACACTTAGACACATATGCACCTCAATATATATATATATATATCCCTTAACCCAATGTACATATTCACTAAACATTATATGAATATATACAAAGAAGATTCCTATATATATATTAGTGTGTTTCATCCATATTTAAAAATAAGGAAGTGAATTTGAAACCACTTTGGGGTTATTTGGAAACCAAACATGCCATTAGGCCTTTATTTAAGATTATATGAAAGGGAAAAACATCCTTATTCTTTCCAACTCATACATTTAAACCCAACTGGAAAACAAATTAACACCCAAGGTTCTTGGCATTTTAAACAAGTCCAAAAACATTATTTAGTAAAGGAAAACCATAGAGGAACCTTAGGAAAATTATGAATAAGAAAAAAAGAACCCATTCCATCCATCCCGACTATTTTAAATAATATTTATGATTCATAAATTCATGAAATAAATAAATAAAATCATTAAAAAATTATAGTTTTCAATTTAAAGTCTTGATCATATGGTAACCTACCAAGAATTCATTTCCTTTACATACAAAGGAATTATTACAGATCAAAAAAGTCCAAGACACCCTAAATAACAAATAGTAATTTAAAAATACCAAAATACCTAATTAAAAACAGAACTAAAAAGGAAATTGGATGAAAACATGCCCATATTCGATGGAAAAAATGTCACCATTAATGGAAATAGTAATAAATGGAATTAATCAAGGCTTAAAAACCTTAGATATCCAAAAACACTCAAAAGAACCCCCAAATCAGGTTAGGGTTTAGCAATGGTGTGTGAGAGGGAGAGGAGAAGAGAAAATGCAAGAATAAAACAAGGGGGAATAGAGAGGAGACCTTACCAAGAAGAACACATAATAAATCATGAGAGAATATATCTGGAATCCATGCCCATAGAGGAGGAGGCATAGCTGGGAGAGCCTCTTTGGGCTACTGTATTACATGAAATATAATTAGAGGGGAGAGGGGTGAGAAATGGAGACGGGTAAAATAAAATAAAATAATAATTTTAATTTTATTATTATTATTAAATTAATAAATAAAATAGGTAATATCACATGTTTTGGTCGCATGGTCTTCCAAACTGTGTGCCAACTATGCACCACTTACTCAAGGTACCAAGGCACACCACACAAGAAGGTTTAACAGTTTGTCATATCATGCATCATTCATGCTCTTAGACTATGTCAAGTGACAGATTCACTTGGATGGTATGTGCATGGATTCTACTAACTGTTTAATAATTGTGTTCCTATGGCCGAACTCTAAAATTTAAAAAAGAAATAACACCTTGACCCAAAAAACATTATTGGAATTAAATAATTAAATAAATATAATTTAATTTTAATTAACCAGGTTAAGGTGTGACACCTTCAGTTGCTAGTTAGACACCCTAGCTATAATCTCTTTCTTCAATGATGGTGCAAATAATGAAATAACTTCTTCTTTATGTGGTCTTCTTATATAAAAAAAATTGATTTCATTTACTTATGTTCACCTTCAAGATCTTCAACAGCATCTTAGAATAAGCCTATTGGTCTTGAAAATCCTTCACACTAGACATTGAATGGTATAGTTCTTCTTATCTTACTAATTATATAGAAATTTATATATTATCATATATGTATCTTCCAACATCATTCTCAATTTCTCAATCATATATTCTCCTTATGATGATAGAGTTTCGGCCTCAATATGATTTCTAGTATCAAAATAATTTTCCTTCGAATTATCTACTCAATCAAACTAGATACACTTCATTAAATATAATATAATTTCAGGGTATAATATATTGGTGTGAACTCTTACACATATAAAAATTATTATTATTATTTATTCTTTTTTTATATTCTTCATTGTTCCTATTTGGGAGATTTTATATATTCCAAGGTTTGGTATTTATTAAATTATTTGATTATAAAAACCAAAATTTATTTCAATAATCTATTATGATCATGAATCCATGTACTTCATACAATAATGAATCATCATCCTCATGAAAGTTCTTGCAAGTATATTGATAAAAAATATCATATTTTTTCTTTTGTGCAAGTAATGAGTGTTGTTTCTCCAAAAACATACATTCAAATTGTACAAGTCATTAGTGTATGATTCCTCAATCCTTTCACAAGTATTCATAAGTGTGGGATTAATCTCCATTTACACTACATGTTCCTTAAAGTAAGTGAGTGTATAGAACTTCTTCTTAACACAACCGCACATAGTTGTACAGACCTCAAATTGCTTCTTGTGATATTAAAAAGTTTCATGGGATCTCCTATCCTTGATGAATATAAGTAATTCTCATAGAAAGCCTTTTTTTCTTCATAAAAATGGGAGTTAAAGGATACTATATTTTATTCTTAAAATGAGAGCCCCCAAGAATCTTGAATGACAACAGCTTCTTTAGGTCTTGGTCCCTTGGTATTTATAGCCAAGGATGCTCCCTTACCTACGATAGTCATTCTGCCTAAAATATCTTGTATAAATAATTAGTTAAGGATCAATATAAATATAATAAAATCTTTAAATAATTCAAATATATCATACTTACATGACACCAAAAAAATTGATGTCTCTTATTACATGAAATTTGTTTCTCTTCATAGTGAGGATCTCACATGCATGGGATGACAATCACATGCATCAAATTCTTTAAATTCATAAACCATACACGTATATGGATATGGTGCACTCAATAGAAAAATTTCTTTTAAATTATTTCATGTATGCAATAGGGATATTTCATGCATGGATTCTTCGTGATCAATAATGCCCCACATCATCTCTACCACTCAAGCAAGTATCAATCTATGGATTTTCATACTCACTTGATATGGTTTGAGTGATAGAAATCATAATATAGAGTAGGATAGGTCTATGGGAGGTTAAAGATGACATTAATATCAATCGGACAACCTATAAAAAATGGGTCAGACAACTATGTTTTAAGTGTAACTATTTAAAGCATGTTAATAGTATTTCATGCAGTAATCATACAACATTAGACTTTAACATAGATTCCCTCTACTATAAATTAAAATTATTTTCCTTTGTAGGTCATCTAGGAGTAACAATTCATGCTCATGTATTGGCACCCCTCTAACATCATCTCTGCCCCCACATGGTAGCATCACTACTCCTATGTTCACTATGTTCACTATGTTCACTATCTTCCTGTCCATGCAGGCACTCTTATCTAACTCTCAGGCTAACCAAGTTGACCTTCAACCCACATGGTTGTCCTAGGTCTCATATCTAGTTTAACTGTTTCCTTTAATTTTCATGACCCGACTTGATGGGGCCTAGGACGCAACTACCCAAACTCACCTCCAATAGGCTAGGAGGTGGAGACTGGCATCGAGTAGGCATATCACTAACATGGGAGGCATTGCCTATGTACATGTACGCATGCACACATCTCCTAGATCACAAAATTGTAAAATGTAAAAACCAAAATCAACCAATTATTTCATACATCTATATCCCAAAACCAGAGTATAATATATGTAATTAAATCTAATAAAGGGAAAAACAACACCCTCAAAAAACTATAAAAGCGTCCAACCTACTCAAAAGGTGGGGATCGTTGTTAAATGAAACTAACAGAAAGCTCTTGGGCCAAGCTCTAGTAAACACCTCAATCTATCTGGATCACTAATCTCTACCTTCCATGGGTCCTCCATGTATTCCTTTGAAAGGCTTGTTGTATGCACAAGACACAAAACATGTGCGGGAAAAGCCCGTGTAGGGGTGAGTATACAAATACCTAGTAGGCACCCCAAAACCCCAAAAGAAAAATGGAGCAGTTGAAAAGAAATAGTCCACTCAACCTAGCTAGAGGGAACCCCAATCAAGAGAAAAACTACATCTCAAACCATCCTATGTTGTACATGACATGTTAGCTCAATCTACAAGTGGTGTCAACCCCAATATGTGACAACACCACAAGGAATCCTAGAAATCTACTAGATATACTCATATTAAACACTAAGTCCCATGAGGTTCCAAACTCATAGTCTGCAAAATGATTCTCTTCATAGGCTCTAACCATAACACGAAACAAACAGAACACACTCCATGATCTCAGTCATCTCAGATGGCACTCATACTAAAGATTCACTCCATCAGGAATAACTCTACCATTACTAATGGTACATCCAAGAGAACGTGCTTCATTATGAACATCTTACTAGGTCCATCTCTAGTGCCCAGAACCATAGGTCCTTTCATCTTTACCTTACACCCAGTGAAAGCTAAAGAAACCCAAGTGAAGAGGACCACCCATCAGCACTACACACAGTTGATGGAACACTACTCCAGACTATGCACCATGTACATCCTCTCTAACCAGAGATAACGGAGGGAACCACACCTCTTCACTACCCTGTAGTCAAGGGAGTACTACTCCTAACTAACCCAATAAACCTATTTCACTCTTATATAAAGTGGTCTACACCTCATTCCATCAAGTTAGCACTAACTCTTATCTAGGTATCATTGGAATCAAGTGGAGGGGCCCTATCCTCGTAACCAAATCCCACATTCGAGGGAGATCCAACTCCAATGGAGGATCGGCAGTCAGCTTTTAATCTGAGACAGGTTAGTACTACTTCATAAGTGAGGACACACACCCTGATCCAACAGGGGTGTACTACTCAGAGAATGGAGGATCCACACCCTTATACGATAGGGTAGTACCACTTTGTTTATCGAGTACCCACACCCTAACCCGGTAGGGGAGTACCAATGAATGGCTAGAGGACCCGCACCCTGGTAGGATAGGGGATTACTGACTCTTCCAACTTATTCACTATGGGGGAACCACACCCTAATATGTCAGGGGAGTATCGACCCTAAGCTTGAGGACTCACTCCCTAACACAGTAGGGGAGTACCGACTTTACCTAAACAACATGTATGGAGGACTCATGCCCTAGAACGATAGGGGAGTACTGACTCCTAGGATATAAGACCCATTCCCTAACATGGTAGGGGGTACCGAATCTACCTATACATCATATATGGAGGAAATGTGCCCTATTCCAATAGGGTAGTACAATCTATCTTCATGAACATCATGGGAAAACCCACACCCTAGTCTATCAGGGGAGAAACACCCCCGTAGGAAACTACCTAAAGGTAAAAAAACCATTCCCATGATATGGGTAGTATCGTCTCTACCTAATTAGATAGGTAATGGAAACCCATGCCCTAGTCCATCATGGGATTACTAGTCCCAGCGTCTCTCTACAGGAACCACGCTGATCTCTAACACCGGCTCAGTACAGCTTTACAGGCTTCTTGCTTAATCCATGACACCTCATATATCGTAAGTCATAACATATTACACTATATAATTCTATAAGGAAAATTTCTCAGGATATATTACTCACAATCCTAAATCCAAGTCCCATAGAATAAGATATGGAAGGAAAAAAATTCCATAAGGATCTCCTAGGAGTACGCAGCGTGCATCAAGGCACACACGGTGTGTGAGTCTGCCTGAGCACCTGGTCGTGTATCCTGTCTACATTGATTTTCAACCTATTTAGGGTTACATTGTGTGTAGAAGAGGTATACATGGTGTTCTTTATCACTCACCCCTGGCCATGTTCCTCTTCTACATGGATCGGTCAACTGTGTCCCTTACACATTGTGCATCCCATTCGACATGGCATGTTCAGAAAAAATGGCCACCTGCCTGTTTAGTTTTCCCGTTTTCATGTACCAAACCTCATTTTCATGTATCTTTGTCATTTTTTAATACACGACCATGTTTTTTCACATAGCTAACTCAATCCATGTCCCATGGTCACATGGTTTGGGGAACTATATGGCGAGTAACCCTTATACACAACATGTAGTCACAAATATTCATATTCCCCAAATAGGAAGAGATACATGACATGTGTCACCAAACTACACACCATGTATATGGTGAATCCAGTCAGGAATCACCTCCAAAAACCTCTAATTTTCCCTGATTTACCCTGAAACCTACATATCTACTTAGAAGGGATCTCTAGCAAATGTAATTGGGCTCTAAAACCTTAAAATAATTTGTAAACAAGGATATCGGGACTAAAACTCAAATTCACCTTCTTAATATGATAAATTTTGAAGCTTTCGATAAAGAACGATGCCCCGGTCATTTTTCTTCTCGGTCTGATGATGATCTGCATCAAAAACTGAGATCAGTGGCACTTTGTTATGTCGATCTAGCGTTGGTTCATCGTCGCCAAAGGGATTAGAGGATAATATAGGTGCAGCTATTTTTTGGGTTGTGCACACCAAACGTGAGGGGGAGTGTATTACATTTAGTAATTTAATAAAATTTTATTTAATTAATTATTTTTATCTCATAACTCACCATCTAATCACATACAACCAAAACTCTCGACACAGACAACTTTAGGTCATGCCTAGGGTAAACACGATGTTCTGAACTCAACCGGGGTCTCAGAAATACGATTTGAGACTCTGAATGGGAGTTATTTATGTTTCAAGAGAAACTACATAAACATGATAAAATATATTTAAAATTTTTAATATCGTCGCACTGAGGCTCCTTGGGCTCCGGATTCCCGCACCGACTCAGCACCTAGCTTCGGAAATATTCTCTGTAATATTCCAAAAAATTATGGGACAAAACTTGAGTCGTTACATTAATAGCCAATGAATACCCCATTTTTTTAATACATGACCAATAAAAATACTTATCGAGAACTAAGTATGAAATTATTCTTCAAAAATAAATCTCAAAAATATTCAATCAAATCTCTTTATATTTCCCTCACTAATATTTCATCAAATTTTCATCATACAAAAATATTAATATTTTTTTATGGTTTTATTTCCAATAATCTCTTCAAGAAATAATAGAATTTTCATATCCTTTTTAATTATTCATTTCTTCTCAAAAATGATGAAAATAATGTGTTGGTTCTTCCACACCATTAACACATATGTTTATGCTTTATTACCAGTTTGGAAATTGTAAAAATTAGTAGTTCCACAATGTATTGAACCCCTTCTATTTAATTATTCATACTACTAGCCTTAAATACCCTTACCACAAACCATGGAAGAGCCCAAATCAACCTATGGACTTACATGGATAATATATCATGCATGACATACAATGTATCAATTATCATCAAATATCCAATTAAGTCTTCTTAACAATAAATATAATATTCATTATTCAACCATTCATTTGTGATCATCATCATAAACCATTGTACCCTAGACATGAACATTAAGAATGAATAGATAATATCAGTATCATCAAAGAAGGAATCAATCTAAGAAGTAAATAACAATACTGGTTTGATAAAATACATCTAAGATAAATAATAATAATTTCATTAGAGGTTTCCAAGGAAGGTTAACCCTATAACAACTGAAGTGTTATCAGAAGGTAAAAATTTCTAGACATACTACTATAAAATGTATGATTGTTTTACTAAGATATAAGGGGAAATTTAATAAGGATTAAAAATCACTAGTTACTATAAGAAATAACATTGTTGCTAATAAAATATAGTATACACATAAGAAAAAGGTCATCCATATGCTAAAAGTATCTCTAAAAATTTGGTCAACATAGTTGTAATTATTCAAAAAGATATATAAAGTTTAAAATAATGAAAATTATCTACTTTATAAAGTGAATAAATCTATTCTAGCTAACATAAACGAGAAAAATATTAAAAAAATCCATGTTTTTTAAAGAAAAAAATATGGAGAATCAAGGATGAGGAATGAATAAAGAGTTCTCAATATTTTAGAGCAATAAAGAAAAGTGTTTTTGGGTTTAGATCCATGTCACATCCCAACGTCTCTCATTAATAATCTTAATGGAAACTCATTATATTCCAATTTTTTCTATTTTTTGTTAATTTGTACTCGGAATTGAAGTTGAAGAATAAAAAATAAGAACTGATGAATATTGTGATACTAGTACAACATAAAAGAATCATCCATCTTGTAATATCTCAATAGGTATCTTTTTATCTCCTTATATTACATCATTTTCATATCTCAATTACTATCAGAGTTAAATTGGTATCATGAATTATTGAATATCATTTATTAAATAAATACCATCCATGATGAAGAAAATTATAGATGATCGCTTAAGGGGGTAAGAAAGTTAATTTATTAGTTTTAATATGTCTTGTGGTACAATATGGAATTCTAGATAACCTTTGTAGAGGTTGGGTTATGATGATAACTTCTTCCCATATTGTTTTGAATTATATTAAATCTGGTTATTAAGAGGGAGTGATTATTAAATTTGGTTTGATGGAGAAAGAAATTCTTTCCATTGAATGTTTTTAATGTGTTTGTTAATATTAAATGAAAGTTATAAATTCCATGAAATCCATATTTTTATATCCATTGAAAATCAAATTAAGTGTCAATATCACATTGTACTAAGTATATAGATAGCTTTATTTTCTAAATTTATTACTCTTGATTTCTACACTAGGTTTCCCCTTATAGACTTAGAGCTGATTAATTGATGGAATATTTCTAATAAAATTGTGTTTCCACCCATATCTCACATGGAATTGATATATTATCTCAATAAGGTATATAATGAACAAAGGGTACAACAAAGAAAATAATATGTTACTTTGAGATAAGGAGGAGAATAATGTCTCTGTTATATTCACCTTTTTATTTATTTTAAATAAGGCAAATAATAATTACATTGACTGTAAGAGTGAATTGTGCATTAAAAATATATCCAAATTGGGAGATTGAAGAAAACAAATGGATTAATGAATTTCATGTTGTTTTTATTTTCAGAATATATCAATGTAGTTATGTGAAGGAAATTCAATATATGTTGAGTGTTGATGATGGAGGAAGAATGTACCCACTAAAGAATATATAGATATTTCCTATACTTTTATAATAAAATAATATGAGGTTGTTATAACACCCTAGTATTTTAGAAAATATTTCACTTTGATTAATTTTATTTATTCATTATCTTTCATTACACACAAAATTGAGTTTAAACAAACCACGATATGTTATTAAAATATTATTATCTAACTCTTATAACCTAATTATTAAATTATAAGTTATGAATGGGATTAATTACTTTATGAGATATATAAAAATATACTACTCGATACATTTATTTATTAATTCTTAGGAAAGAAGTATTTAATTTTTAGAAAATTTATATAATTCTTAAAAAATAGATTTCCTTCAAATTTATGTTTGTATATTTTTGTGAGAAAATATTATATTTAATTTTTTTCACTTTTAAAAAAATATTTGATAAAACTAAATATATTTTTAAAATAATAACATCAAAATTATATATGGTTTAATTTCTTGTATTTTTTTGAAAACATTGATTTTCTAGTAAACGGTGAAAAATACTGATTTTTTTATTGAAATTTATATTTTTATTTCAATCATGTAAAAAGATACATTTTGTTTTAAAATGTTTTTGGAGTAAACTTTCATCACTTATATTTCAAATAATGCAATAAATTTATTTGGAATAAATTTTACAGTTGAATTTAGTGTAAAAAGATTTTTGTACCTAAAAAACCATTTTTCTAAAAAATAATTTCATGCATGCAATGTGTTTTTTTATTAATAAATTAAATTAATCACTATTAGTTAAAAATTTTAATGAAATTAATATATTATATACTCAATAAAACGTTTTAATATTCATTTAAAAAATTTCTAAGAATGGGATAAGAATTAACTAAGTTTTATGATTAAAAATGTATTTTTCTAAAAAGTCATTTTCAACGTGTTTTGCACTCTTATTTTTAAATTAATTTCTTCCACTTATATGTATTAAATTTCATAAAATGGATTCTATATTTGAAATAATTAGGTCCAAATTTGGTAAACATGGCCCTTTAAATTTTGACCAATATGAATAGTAACCATGGTAAAATTTATCACCTTCATAAAGGGTAAATTGGGTTAATCTAGGTTAAAACTAAGTAATAAAGCCATACTTTTCCTACTAATTCTTATCTTTTGACTTTAATTCAACCCTTATAACATTATTATAAAATTTAATTAGTTTAATAAACACTTTTCCATGAAAACTACTCATATGTTATTTAAATCAAAGAATATTACAAAATATCACTCTATTAGTTTAATATATCTTTAATGTGTTCACATAGGGAAAAAACT
The DNA here is from genome assembly GCA_963277665.1 of Viscum album. NCBI lineage: Eukaryota > Viridiplantae > Streptophyta > Magnoliopsida > Santalales > Viscaceae > Viscum > Viscum album. Next base: position 696,472,042 of record OY728130.1, on the reverse strand, counting down.
AGTTATGAACAAATATTAATAGTAATTTTTTGAAAAATGAAATTATATCCATTATGGTAATAATTTTCTAATTTTTAGCTATTATATAATTACCTTAAATTCTTACACAATGCCAAAATAGTATTTATTCAGTTAATGGAAAAAATGATTTTGAAAATATTAAAAGTGATATAATTTGAATAAGATAGAGTGTTACACTAATTTTAGAGGTTTATATTACATTTTAATTTTCTTTTAAAGCATTATATTCAAATTAAAAAATCTTATTTGTGTCTTTTAAGTCAAATTAAATGAATAATGTCAAAATTGACAATAAAGATATTTTATGAAAATAATATTTTATTAAATTATTTAGAAATTATAAAAATTATGAAATAAGAATTGTTGGATATGATATTATTTATAATTTCATAAATTTTCAATTTATGTTCCAATTTTTACTTTATTAATAAAAATTACACCCCTTTATTATTGAAAACGTTGTTACCATAGTTAAAATTAAATTGATTAATTAAGGGTTCATCAAAATGATAAGGTTTAAAATGAAACCAAAAAGTACATAAATTATATTTTATTTATGTTATTACAACCCTATAGAGCCTTATATTTGAATACCTAGACATTTGATGCATTTTTCTTGAGAATGAATTTATTATAATTTAATCTTTTGAGAAATTCCAAAGGTGCCCCAAACCTTAATTATAAAACGGCACCTCTTCCCTCACTTATTTACACCACACTAAGCATTATATATCAACATATATCTTACAATTTCTCTTATCAACTTAACTAGATACAATATAGAGGTTTTTTCATCCCAAAAGACCAACCCCAAATCCCATTATAGGATATCTAAAGAAGTCATTTCAAAGAAGAGGTAAACAACTTAACTGATCAATTTATTTTCTAATATTATTTACCACATCTAAATATATAATATTTATTATAAAATAATAAATTAATTATCCTAAGTATGGTTAAATTTTATTATTATTATTAAAACATAATTATAAACCCCCTTTCTCGTCAAATGATAAGTGATAGGGTCACTTGTGCATACATACGACTTAGCATCTCCACATAGCGATACAATTGATCCTTCATTAGCATATTTCATGGATAGGTAATATGACGAGTTTAATATTTAAATATCATATTTATGACATAATTATAATTCTATAATTATAATATCATATCTACCTACTTACCTTCCAATCCATTAGAAAATGATAATGTCGCTTGTGTGTATGTGTGGACTACCACTGCCACAAAGCGATGTGATTTGTTTTTTATTTACATTTTACATAGATGGTAATAGGGATATATTTCATGAATATATATTATATATAAAAATATAATTATTTTTAATATTTAATTAATATTTATCTTTCTTTCATTCCATCTGTTGAAAAATGAAAACAGTTTTCATGTGTATGTATGGTTTACAATCTCTATGAATGGTGTAATTCATTTTTATATACCTAACATTTATGGATTAACATAAATATATATATAATGAATATATATAATATTTATACCATCATAAAACTTCTATATATTAATTAACCATGATCCATGTACAAGTACTGAAACTACTGAACTAAAACTTACATGAAAAATAAAGCAATTTTCACCTAAAATAGTTATTTGAAAAAATAATTGTTAATAAAATGGTGATAAAAGGTTAAAATTAAATCATATATGGTTTGATATATAATATTATGGTTCTTTAATATGTTTTATAATAAAACTATATTGATTATACATGAGTTTTGAAAATGTATGAAGGAAGTTGAACCTAAGGTAAAATATTTCCATATCACATTTATTCTAGTGGGACTAATGTCTTATACACCACTTGTTTCTTTTGTATAGTGTGTATAATAAACATGACTTAATTTATGATTATTATCTTGAAAATTATATGATATAAATATCCATATAATATTCTTTCATTCACGGGGATTATGATTCAAGAGTTACAAAAATGGTAATGGTTTTATGTTACATTCTCATTATTTATCAGGATTGTTTATTATTATGTTTATAATTAATATATACTATGATCTATCTCTCAAAAAACTCATTAATTTTATTATCCTATGGGTTTTTCAGGAAAATATATATTTTCCTTTCTCTTTCGTTACCTTTTTACTCAAGATGCTAAAAATATATTTTTAAGTAAAATCGACTTCATTTCTACCTTTGGTCAAAAACCCATTTTCTTACATATCCTCTTTCTCAATATTTTTTATTAATATGATGAAACAATTTTTATGAAACCTATTTATTTTTCATAGGTTATGTTTTGATGAAATGATTAAATTTTATGAAACTCATTTCTTTTACATGTGTTATGTTATGATGGAGTGTTTATGAAACCCATTTATTTTTATGGGTTCTAATATGATGAATAATTTATGATCTTTTAGTACACATATGTATGATTTTAATTATATGAGATGTAGGACCCAAATATACCTCTAATTTATTGGGTAAAGATTAATATCTCATGTGATAATTAGGAATATAATGGGAGTGAACTCAGTTCAGTAAGGGACTTTTTCTAATATGATAGTATTTGGAGTAAACTATGACTACTAGGATAATTTGGGTAGTGAAACCATTCCAAAATGACAGCCTTGGAAATAAGTCTTGACTATTAAGGAAATTATTTTCTATTATTATTTTTATACTAGAAACTTATGTATTATTCTAATGTTATTCTCTCATGTATCTTGTTCTTTAATTATTTTATGATTCATGTCTTATGAACTACCAAGATTTATTCAATGAATCAAGATTTTGATTTATAATGTAAAGGGTATGCTTTTAAAAGGTTATGATCATGTTTTCATACACTTTTTTCTCATTTTATGCATATATGGTCATTTATATCTCCATTTTTTACCCTTATTGGTAATTTAAGATCACCCTTTCCTATGTTTATTTTCCCCTAGTTATGAATAAAAGTAAAAAAGTATGATATGTTTATGAAGGGTAATAGTTATGAAGAACTTAGTGGGAGACGATGTAGATATTTTATGAACTAGTTATTTATATGTCCATGTTTCAAAAGTAACTATACTTATATGACTCTAGAGTGGGTTGTTATGTTATATAAATAATATTCATCTATTTAGACGTAATATCTATGTATGAAAAGTATGGGTCTCTAAATTTGGTATCAGATAAAGGTTTAGTTATGTTTTGGAAACTAGGATGAAAAAACTTTAGTAGTAACCCTAGGGATAAGTATAATTATAGGATATAATCCTAATTTTTGGTAATAATCATAAATAAACTAGGTTAAACCAAAGGTTTTTTAAAATAAGGTGTCATGATTTAGACATCCTTTATATTATTTTTCATAATTATGTGGTTTCCCACTATGATTATTGTTTCTCAAACTATGATTTTTAATTTTAGTCAATAGATGGAACCCAAAAGAATAAATTCAATGTCTAATGTTACAATAAATAGAATTATTTTCCTTAAGATAAACCAATTTAAATAATATATGGATTGTAAAACCTTGTGATTATTCATGATCAGATGTCTGTTTATATGAATTAAAATCTCAACTTTAGTGAGTTTTTTGACAAACCTAATTAGATAAAGATGATGTTTTATAAAGAACATAGAGGAAAGAAGATTAATCTTTCATTATGTCTAGAATGTGGTAATATTCGCTAAAATTAATATCTCAACAGAGTAGGGATATGTTTTGAGTGTATAAAATAAGGACAAAAAACAAGTAATTATAGAGGAAAAATGAAGAGTTTGGTTAATGAAATGGATGAGAATAACGGTATCTCTAAGATATCCTGGATGGATAAATTTTTTAAATATCAAAATTATGTTAATTATGAAAATATATTTCCTAGGGGTAAATCTCTATAATTTAATTAGAAAGGTTATTCAAGTAATGGTTTTACTGATGGTGATAAAGAGACAAAAAATTAAGTATGAAAGGTATGGTCTGTTTTAATAATATTTCTTATATTAAAAGTAAGAAGTGTGATTAAATTGAAGTTGATGAATCTTAAGACATCATTCATATTTAATATAGTAGGAAATAATTATCAGGAAATAATGAGGTGAATCATAGGTAATGGTTTAATAAGTAAGTTGGATGATTGAAGTGTTTATGGATTTTAATTCAACAATTATTTTTTATAAGTGTTATATTAATGATATTAAAGTTATAAAATCTTGAAATGTATAAGGATTGTTTCGCAGTAGACTTTATTTAAGTATTTGAAAACATATTTTGAATGGTAATAATAACCAATAAAAGTAATTTAGTGGTAAGTTGATATTGTTTTAGAACATAAGATTAATATAGAGATAAACCTTAATATGTGTTTGATGTTGATTTAATACTATTTTTTTGAAAAATTGAGGATTGAAATTGATAGTATCAGAAACCTTGAAATTTGTTTATGATTTGATTAAAAAAAATTAGGTCATATTTGATGAATTTTATTTCATTTTGGATTTATAGAAAATATTCAATAGTTGTGAACTCGTTTAAGTAATAATGATTGTGTTAATTTTGATATTATATATGTTTTCATGTGAAGTTAACTTAAATGTAATGAATACCATCCTGGGTTTAGAAGTTCAAGTTTAATCATAAGTTCGAAGGCATCAACACCCCCTATCTAATGTTTTATGTGATGGGATTTTAATACTATATTGAGGTTTAAAAATATTTTGGGTTTGATATATGATTTTGTGATAAGTTAATCACAGACTACTAGATAATGGAATATAATTAATATTAATGGTTGAAAATTGATTCATTAACAAGTTAATATTTTTGGAGTTATTTATGTTCAAGTTAAGCATTACCTTTTAGGTTATTATCTACATTTTATTCATGATATTTCATTTAATTTTACTATATTACAATATTATATAGTAATTTATCATGGTGATTGTTGATATTTGGGACATGTTTAATTGGGTGAGGTATATGTAACCCTTAGGCTTAACAATTGATTTAACATGAAAAATTATTTGGGAAGAATGAAATTTGATTTTTTTTTTAATATTTAAACTGAATGGTATGATATATCCTTTGAGATTAAAAAATTCTTTAATGTTTTGGTTAATGAGGTAATTAAGGATTTGAATATTAACTTTGTATTTCTTCATATAGTGGTTTATTGATTTTGAGAATTATCTTATGATAACCACTTTTGGTTTTGATTAATTCCTGAATATAGGAGGAATATCTTGATATACTTTTTCGATCAGTTATAAGTTTATTTTAGTGCTTTAGGAATAAAAAAATCATCTCAAATAATCATTTTTTAGAGAAACGCATTAGATTGTAGTGGAAATTAATTAAATGATGAAATTATACTTATCAAGTAAGTATATTTCCTTATATTCTTAGTCTATAGGGTAAAGTAATGCCTCAAATCTAGAAAAAGGATATTAATACAAAAAATAACCTTCAATTATGATGAATTTATGGTCTTTTAACCCATCATTGATTCAAGTTTTTGTGGTTTTTAACTTTCTCTTGATCATGTTATTTATCACTCTCTATTATTCCTTGGTCGTTATTTTTATGTTCTAATTCCATATTTTCAATTACTTTATATGTTTCTCTATATGTAAACCTAGTTTTGTGGTGACCTTCATTCTTCCTTTTCCCTCTTTTTTAGGGATGTTTTATCAACCCTTTTTATAATTTGAGTTTTCCATAAAGAACTCTTAAAATATAAAACCTTTGATTACCAGCATAAGTTAAAATTTTGATGAAGGCATTTATTAAAGGGGGTAGTATATAACACCAATATATTTTATAAAATATTTCTCTTTAATTAATTTTATTTCATCAATATCTTGTGTTAAAATAAACAATGAGTTTAAAATAACCGCAATACATTATTAAAATATTCTTATGTGAAAGTTACAAACTATACATTAAATTGGTGGGTATAAATATTATTAACAACTTTATGAGATATATAAAATTATCTTACTCAATATATGTGTTGATTAATTCTTAGGAAGTAAGCATTCAATTTTAAGCAATGTTATATTACACTTAAAAAATAAATTTCCTTCAAAAAACATTTTATTGATTTTTGTGAGAAATTATTATACTTAATTTTTGAAAATTTGATAAAAAATATTTTATAAAACTATAAAATTTTATTAAATCATCTTATAAAAATTTTCTTATTGTGAATTCCTGATTTTTTATGAAAATATTAATTTTCTAGTGACTAGTGAAAAATATAGATTTTTTTATTGAAAAAAAAATATTTTTGTTTTAATCATGAAAAAAGTAACATTTTGTTTTAAAATGAGTTGATACTAAATTATATCTATTATATATAAAATAATATAATTAATTTAATTGGAGTCAATTTTATGTTTTAATTTGGTGTAAAAACATTTTTATACATAAAAAGGCATTTCTCTGGAAAAAAAATTTATACACACAATATATTTTTTATTAATAAATTAAATTAATCACTATTGGTGAAATATTTTAGTAAAATTCATATATTATATATTCAATAAAATCTTTTAATATTCATTTAATATTTTTCTGATCATGAGATAAGAATAAACCAAGTTTTATAATTAAAAATGTATTTTTATAAAAAGAGGTTTTCATCATATTTTGTGTGATTAATTTTAAATAAATATATAATACTTATATGTATTGAATTTTATAAAATGGATTTGATATTTTTAGTCGTTATTTTAATACTTTTTAAATACCCCCTTTTTATTGTTAACCTGTATGAATAGTAACCATGGTAAAATTTATCATTATGGTAAAGGGTAAATCGGGTCAATCTTGGTTAAAACTAAGTGAAAAGGAATTTAATTATAACCTTATCAATATAGGATCTAATTTAATTTTTTTATGGACTTTTATCTACAAAACTTACTTATATATTATTGTTTCCTCTGGAAATGGGGATGACCTTATTTGTTTAAGGTTCAAACATTCCAATCAGTTTCTAATGGGTTTGTTCATAGAACAGGAAACATCCAATGTTTATATATCCATTTAGACCTAATTTCCAAGGTTAGGTGCTCATTAGTTATGAACCGATGAGGCTTAATAATTTTCATTGGTCGAGAGGATGGGAGGTCAGACTCATCACACCTTTTTTAGGGGAATTATTATCTACTCTGGGACTCTCTTTATATATTTAAGTTATGTTCGTGAATCCTTATTACACTACCAAGTATGAAAATGAGCTTTCATTAAGATATGACAATCAATGATTAATATGTATGAGATTTAGAGAATCTTTTATATGTATTCAAGGTTCTTCATCGATAGAGAATCATCTGTATTTGTTAGATATTCTTAGTCAATGGTATCCTTTAATACATTGTATAAAGATATCTTTGTTATTATGATATCCATACTGGTTTTAAAGCCACTCAGTGGGGAACTTGAAGTTTATTGTCATTTATAAGGACATGGATTATTTCATATTTGGGATCATACCCATAGATAGGCTACCTACGTATCCTTGTTTAGAAAAGGAATCAGAACCCACGTAGTTCGGGAATTAAGATATAGTTTAACGTCATATGGGACAGATGAGAATTAATGGGTGATAGGATTGAACCTTAGAAAGGCTTCCTACGTACACTAATTTTAAGGCAGAGATCAAATTACATGTAGTTCGAGTAAATAATTATGAGGTTTATGCATGGTTGATGGCTAAAATGAAAGATGTCATAATTACTTTTATGCTCTAAGCTCACGTGATTCATGCTCGGTGTGAGAAACAAGAGGTATTGGTAAAACCTGACAATTGTGCCATGAGAGGAGCAATCATAAGAAATAATGTGGGGCTTATGTATGTATGATTGTCTAAGATTGATGAGGATTAGTATTTACTTCCGAGAAGAAACCCGAGAACAGGGTCCATAAAGGTATATGGGATTTTATGGAGATTTGGATACTCTAACTTGGGGCTTACTCCTAAGGAGGATGCCCAAATAAAAAGAAATTAAGACTGGTTAAGAGAAATTATGATTGGGGATTATTCCTGAGAAGGAGTCCCAAGTTAAAGAGACTTCAGAACTGGGGATTACTCCTAAGGAGGATGCCCAGGTTAAGGGAAATTGGAATTTGGGCTTACTTCTAAGGAGGATTCCCAAAATTAGGGACCTTGGACTAGGACTTACTCCTCAAAAGGAGGCCCAGGTTAAGGATACTTGAGACTTAGGGCTTATTCCTGAGAAGGATCCCTAAGTTAATGAAATTTATGACTGGGTATTACTCCTAAAAAGGAGGCCCAAGTTCATGAAATTTATTACTGGGGATTACTCCTGAAAAGGATGCCTCGGTTAGGGAACTTCTCATCTTAAAGGATGAGGTTGAATGAATGAAATATCTCACCTTAGTGATATAAAGATATATAAATCACTATGTTTTGAGATATGTTCCACATAATTCCTTTCAGATAAGGAAACCAACAAAGGAACCATTCCATAAATGGTTTTGAAGATGGTTATGAAGGCTGAATCTTGAAGAGGAGAGGTGGACTTGAAGAAAGCAATTGAATAGGTAGGAGGGGCACCCAAAAAGAGAGAGGTGTGGAAGTCCTGTGTGGGCGCGCAAGTCCTGGTCATGCAAGTATACTTGCACGACACATGGGTACTTGCGCGACGGTCAACCCTTAGGGTAATACTTGGGCGAGGCTTGGTTTAAACCCTTAGTATTATCCCTAAAGACTTTTAAATGAGTGGCATGTAGGTTCTGTTGAAGGAATAAGGCGGTGCGCAAGTGTGGTCATTTCCCTTAAGGGCTGGCCACTTAGGCGCGCAAGTGTTGATGAGTTTCAACACTTAGGCCTTGTTCCCCCTCATTATATCTTCCATTCTAGGTAATAAATTACCTTAGAAGTGTTCGGAAGGCTTCAAGAAGAGACTAGGGCACCGAGAGCTCAAATCTGAGTTTCTAGATTTTTCTTTCCTTGAAATTGGGGGGCCCACAAGGGGTATTTATAGGCCTTTTAAGACCTTTGGAAAAAAAATTTAGGGCACACAAGTCACCTATGTGCCCAATATGAGGCACGCAAGTATACTTGCACGACCATGTTGAAACATGCATGACCCAAGGGTAAACAAATCCTTGTTCATACCTTTGTCAATTTTTGATGTTTCATCAAAGGATGAATCACTTTGGACTCATGTATTTCCATTTTTCAATCGTTAGATTCTGTGATGTAAAGGAGTGTCAACAGAAATCCCCCCTCAGAGTTGGATCTGAAAGGAATGAGGATGTGACTTTGAGGTAAAGAAGAAGACCAAGGAAGGGTGGCATGCAGTTTTTGAGCGTGCAGATATCAGCGTGCAGGTGAGAGACGCGCAGCTGGTGTCGCGCAGGTGCGATCCGCGCAGGCTTTGGCTCGTAGGGGTGCGGCCTGGCCTATAAATATGCACCTCATTCTCACACAAATCACCCGGATTTCAAACTTTTGAGCTCTCACCGCGCAAGTCGCCTTCGTCACTCAAGTTACTTTTTTTCCACTGGTTCTTTGTGTCACACTTCTGTAGAGGTATTTGGACTTGCACGGTGACACCTACGCGCCCAAAACTTGCGCATCACAACTATACTTGTGCGCCAAAATTACACTTGTGTGCCTTAATTCCTTAGCAATTTTTTTACTTTTGTTCACAAATTTTATGAAAAAAATACTCACTTAAGAGTTAATTATTTGACCTTTTGTGCAGATTCAATGGCTCCCAGAAGAATCGGAACTGCTGATGAACTAGCCAGCAAGCGAATTGATGATATGATGAACATTGTAGGCCATGAATACTATGATATATGCGATAGTACTTTTACAGACTTGGAAAAGTACTTGAAGAAGTATCATCTTAACTTTCCATAGAGCATTTACTTGCCTCTGTATGGCCATGGTCATCTGCAATATGTCAACATTCCAGAGGCAAGGAACTATCTCCCACATTCTTGGTTTTAGAATTATACCAATTTTGCTTTAGAAAATATCTCAAGTGGAGGAGCATTTATAAATATTGGAACAATGGAGATGGCCTATATGATGCATCATAGTCCTTGTGTACCAGATCTAAAACCTCAAAATTCTGAGCTGCAACCACATTGTTATCCTTCAATCTTCCAAAATTCTCAGATGGATCAATCCAAAGGCTGGAAGAAGAGTTGATACTTCTGTCTTAGAGGAGGTATGAAGATAACTTGGATGTGGGAATATTGTGTGTGAAAAACTTGTGCAGAGTTTGTTGAGGATTTGAAAGGATCTGCGATATATGAAGCCGTCTGGGATGGGTAGACATATGTCTACAGGAATGGTGAGTTTGTGCCGGAGCTAATCAGCCGCTGGAGCCCAGAAACCAATTCTTCCCATCTGAATCATAGAGAAGTAGGCATCATTCTGTGGGATATCCACAAGATCTTGGGGGCTCCAATTCTAGGTGATATGTATGATGATTTCATTCCTCCCAAGGTGACTTGGAATGATTCGGAGAAGACTCCGATTTTGGCTCGGGAATTATTGAAAATTTTCCACAAGCTCAAGAGTTCAAAGACCTCCCTAACTCATTCTAGAAAGGACATTAATACAGAGGAGTGTATGAATATGTTACTTTCCAATAAGGAGGATAAGGATTCAAATGAGAAGGGTCCCACCTATACTCATCCTACTACCTGCCCCAGAATAGAGAAGAGGGGTGCTCTTGGCACATTTTGGCTGACCCTAGAAGAAGGAGAATTTGAGAAATGGGGATATGAAGTAAATATGAGAATCCCAAAAAATACCCATATGGCAGGCTTCTTAGCCTTGTGGCTCAGTGTTTATCTTCTGCCAGTTAGGGATTCGAAGGGAGGTGTCAGGCCAGGGACTTTCGTTGTGGCAGCCAAGTTGGCTGAGAAGAAAATGGTTGGGTTGGCCACCCCCATTTTGGAAAAGATTCATAGGAGCTTACTCCATGTCTTTATGGGTAAGTCTTCTTTGAGAATAGTGGTACCATTCCAAGTTTTGTGGGGATGGATTGCCACTCACTTCAGGACATATAATGTCCAGAACAGGGTACAGGTTCCTGGAAGTTCCTTCAGGCCATCAGTGCAGTAATTTTCTAGAATTGATCCATTAGCCCTTAACCCCTATGATATAAAGGTGAGTCTGAGCATGTACAAGGAATTCAATTTCTTTCCTTATGGAAACCCGCCAACCGAGTAGTTTTTTGATGTTGGAACCGTCGGTCTGGAATTGAGGGCGTACATGCTAGATTGTAGAGATGGTGTACTGGCCACCAGGATTGACGGATAGATTACATGCGAGGCCTATGCTCCATATAGATTTTTACGCCAATTCAAGTGTCTGTAGTAGACTATTGTATCCCCTCCTGTGCATGTCAGGTCAGAGCAGCATCTGATGGTTTCCTAACAACTATGGTTGTTGACATCTATAGAGAAGATTAGGGTAGTGTTTGATCTACCAGTTGACAAAGTGGCAAGTAACTTGACTACATGGTATGCGAAGAACTGGATAGCATCATACCCTGACGAGGTACTGAATCATCCGGTTTATCAGGTGGGGAAAAAGAAAATAACTGTAGAGAAAGAAACCCTTCATCGGAAGGTGATGCTTCCCCACCTAGAGATGATTCACCAGGTTCCTCACCTGGGGATGATTCACCAGATTCCCAAGATGGGGATGATGAGGCACAACATGTGGCAAAGCGGACTCATTCTAGATATAATCCTCCTGTCAAAATCAAGAGACCAACTCCATCAACTCCTAGTGAGTTACTTAATTGGGGAAATTTATTCATCATTACTTTATAGAGCAACAAGTCGTATTTTCTTATCCTTTATCTGTAGTTGTAGGAGCTGGGAAGAAGCTGAACTCTAAAACTGTAGGACCCTCCTCGTAGCCTACTGATATACATGTCGAATATCTACGACCAGAGGTTGTCCAGACATGGTGAAGTTTATATTGTGATGCTGAAACTGCCTGGTTGGATCTGTGTGAGGGGCTACAAATCCCTGGAATAGGGAATCTTTGGGCTTCTACAGATATCCTTTACAAGGATAACCCCGATGAAGTGAGGGCTTACATTATAGAGCTGGAGATGCTCATATATGCCATCGATGATTCCATTCCTGACACCCAGCGGGTGAAGGAAATGATAGATCATGGCACCGCTGAGGGGACTGGTAGTTCTGGATATGAGGAGTGGCACGATTATGTGGCTCCTGAAGATGTAAGATTCTTTCCTTATTTGATTCGAAAATTGATTTCAGTAAAATCTTTTTTATTCAAGGAAATTATTTTCTTCATCCTTCTGCTTGGAAAGAAAGGAACTGCTAAGGTTCCTTCACCATTATATAGCCATGGTGGTACTACCATCGGGGCTAATGAATCTCCTCACGAGCCGGGTGAGATATCTCCAGGCTAACAAGCCATGGAGGAGGAGTTAGACATGGATTTTCATTTTCCAATTCCAGTATTTGGAGATGATGATGTCAACACTCCTATGAAGCCAAAGAAGCAAAGGCATCGAAGGAAAAAGTCCACATCTAAATGCTTCATCAGTAGTGGTAGGCCCTTCAGATAGTCATGAGTCTTAACCCATGAAAATATTGCTCATACTTATTGGGATTGCAAGGGCTTCTTCAATTTCGCCTCTGAGGTAAAGGACTGAGCCTCCTTTGAGGACAACGGAAGATTTTGGTGAACAATCACAAGTTCAGGCTGACTTGACTGCTCCTGGAGAAGAGGCAGCATATGTTCCCAGTATCCTTCCTATTTCTGTTTTAAGGAGAGAAGAGCCTTCTTATGGTAAATTAACAATGCTTCATAAGATGTTGAATGAAAACATCAACTGACTTCCATTCTGTGATACTTTAGGTTTAACCCCTGCACCAGAACAATTAGCGACCACTACAACTGATGCTGCAATTTTATCTGAAGACGTTGTCTGGGATCAGAGGTCACAGCATGATGGTCTCCAAGAAAATGTATCGAATGCTCCCACTGGTGAGAATAACCCGAAATCTGAGATAACATTGTATGAAATTATGGAACTTGGCTCATATTTTGAAGATTTTTTAGATCATGTTAAATTACCATGTAATTTAGAAGTTTTTGGATGTGAGTGTTATCCTTCATACTATTAAAATAACTTCTTATTACATCTCTGATCATGAATAGTTCAAATGTGTAGTTCCATCTAAACAAGATTCCAAACTACCAATTCTTGAAGGGGGTACAGACAACCCCACTAATTCATAGACACTGACTCAAGTGGAGCTGAACCCAGCATAGCTTCCTCAAACTCGTCCTAAAAATCCTTTTGAAGCTAGGAAAGATGGATAGGATCTTTCTCATGTTTTTGATCTACCATTAGGTAAGGGATAACAATATTTGTGATTGTACTTAATTTTCAAGACAGCCAATAAATGTTTTTTATCCTTTGAAACTAACCAAAACTTTCAATTGATTATGTAGGGCCATCAATTTCAGTGGCTAGATCTTGAGTTGAAGCCTCAGCCTCCTCCCCAACAGGAATAGAAAGTGATGAAACACGGGTCAAGGGGGAAGGAACAGAACATGGCACTTCCCTAAGTGCATTAATCCTGGATTATATTCCCCCTTGTGATAGTGATGTTGATTCAGACCCAGAAGTACAAAAGGTACTCCAATTTTAACGACGCAAGGGATGGCAGAACATATGGAAGATCATATCTGAAGTGCCTCTAGAAGAGCTGTCATCGAAGATCCCCCAACTATCATCCATGTTCGTTATGTTTTGACTTGATGGTTTTGGATATCAAGAGATCCATGTCGTGTTAAAACAAGTCATTTTGATAAGGGAGAAGGAACAGAAGTACCATCAAGATTTGACTAGGGTTAGGTTGTTAGACAATATCAGTGAATTTAAAGTTGCGGTGTCCCGAGCTGAGGCTGATCATGCTGCCAAGTTGAAGAAGCTAAAGCATAAGATCAAGGAGAAAGTTGTCCATCAGATGCCCCTTCAGCAACAGTTATATGTTGTTACTGGGGAACTTGACCAGCTTAACAATTCATTGGAAGGAGTTCAAAAGAATGGTATAAAAGCCATTGCAGATGCCAATAAATCACTTCATCGAGATGAAAAGAGTGAAGCTGGTCGAGTGCATGAGCTTCAAGTGGCTGCTGATGAAGCTCGGGATTTTGTAAATCAAATGAAGATTTATGTTGATAGCCTTTTCTAATTCCCGGAAAAGAGAAGAGACTCCAGTCTATGGATGTCTTTCTAACTCTTGTGCATTAATGAAAGACGCCTTCCTCCTCAATCATTTGTGTATGAATTCTTTTTCTATTTGCTTTAAATCTTTACTTAATCCAATGGTACTAGTAATCATAGTTTTATTTTTACTAGGATTATAAAAAAAATAACCCTAAAAACTTTGAATCTTTTTATTTCTCAATATTACCTAAATTATACAAAATGTACATTGAGTGAGCTAGGACTTGACTTTTATTCAGGGTTCCCTTGTCTTTTGTGGGCAGTTTAAATTCATGCATGTCGGACATAAAAAGTCTAATGTTTAAGGTCGAAATAGCTTTGATCGAATGGAAAAAAATTGACTCAATTATTTCATAATTTATCTGAAAACATATTACCATATTCAAGTATGGAGGAAAACATGTAAATTATGACTTAAGAAATTTTGAATTTGAGGAATGATATGAAAAAAAGGGCTAAAAGGAATTAAAAGAAGTATTTACCAAGAATGAAGTTACCACTATTTAACAAACCCGTTAGGGGGTTGAATTATGCAGGGCCACCTAAGGGCATTGGATGCATAGTCAATTAATAGCATCTTTTGGCTGACAGGTCTGTTATGTAGACTACTTATGCAAGGCCGCCTAAGGGAATGTGCTGCATAGTCAGGAAAAAGAACTCTCAAAAATTTTACTTTTTTATTGCTAAAAAGCCCGTGGAAGTTTATGGAGATTAAAATTTTCTAAAGCATAGAAATTGTTGTATGGAGAGAAAAGGGGCATTTTCCAATGCATGTAAAAGATGCACAGGACAATGCTAACCATAATCATGTTGTGGTTGGGTCCTGAATTAAGATGTTGGACTTCAATATGTATCCCATAAGGATGGGAATCAAGCCATACGTAGTTCTTGAAATATAGTTTAACATCATCTGGGATGAGAGTATAGGGAATCTTAATTTAGGGTCATAGATTTTAGACCATAATAATGAATACACGGTGTGTGTTTTCATAGGGACTTTTTAGCCAGGAGACTGAAAGTGGAATTTGGGGTTAGGCCCAAAGACTTGGGGCTGGATTCGAGGGATGCTCGAACGTTCCTACATATCCTATAAGGATGGGAATCAAGCCGCATGTAGTTCTTGAAATACCCTCTGTACAAATTTGGTTCATACAAGTGAAGGGTGAAAGGGGAATTTAGTGCAATGATGGTTTGACCCAAGATAAAAGGTTTTGACATTTCCATGTATGCACGTAGTCTTTGGAATATAACATGATTGGAAATCAATGTAAGTAATGATTCCCTCTCAGGTGAGGATGTCAAATAATGTTGTAGTTTATTGTCGTACAGGACAAAAGTGCGAACAGTTTAACGTTATATAGTAAGGATGATGGTGAACCAATGTAAAAAATATTTGTTTTGGTGGTAGTTTCACGAATCAACATCGTATGAGATAAAGGTGAACCGATGTGAAGATGTTGATTTTGGGCTTGAACCTCAGGAGGTTGCCTACATACCCAGCCTAGAAGGCAAGGATCAAAGTCTGCGTAGTCCAATTAAATAATGAATTGGTAATCAAGTTGTTTTTTAAGACAACGACCTAAAAAATAGTATCGGGACTTACACATGGTTAGCGGCCCAGAGAGGTTGTTATGGTTGCAGTTTTCTCTAAGCTCACATGATTCATAATCGGTGTGAGAAACAAGAGGTAGCAACAACCTTAACAATGCACATTTTAATGTCATGTAAGATATATGAAGGGACTATGTAGTTTAATGTCTTGCAGTGAGGACTATTGGTGCTGCACAGTTTATTGTCATGTAGCAGGGACAAAATACAGTTTAATGTCATGTAGGATGTATTAAGGGACTTTGTTCAGCTTTACGTCATGTAGGACGAATGAGCAGTACAGTTTAACATCATGTAGGACAAATATAGGGACACAGATTAATGTAATGTTGGGCGTGAACACAGTTTTGAGTCATGTTAGACAATAAGGGTGTTGTACAGTTTAGCATCCTGTAGCTAAGACGATGGGGACAATACAGTTTAACATCATGTTGGACTAAAGGGGGACTGTTCATTTTTAATGTCATGTAGTAAGAACAAAAGAGGACACATTTTAACGTCATGTTGGATGTATTAGGGACTTTTTCACAGCTTAACATCATGTTGGACAATGACACAGTTTAAGGTTATATGCATGGACCAGCGATAATGCAGTTTAACATCTTGTTGGACGTAAGGGACTTCTGTACAGTTTAGCGTCATATAGTTAGGATGTCACAGTTTAATGTCATGTTGGAAGAAATTTCAAATAGTTTAAGTTCATATGCATGGACCATGAGATGTATTTGTGTTATACAAAATACTTCTTCAGAAATATGTCATTAGTTGGATTCATGATGAGTTCTATATCTATTGAGATTAAAGAATAAGCTCCATTGGAGTAGACCTTATGTATTGAATATGGTCCTTCCCACTTTGGCTCAAGCTTGGGAGGTTTCTTTCCTGGTATCATTAGAGTTCTAAGAACCAATACTAATTCTCCCTGAATTAATGAACGAAGACGAACTTTTTTGTTGAAATCTCGTTTTATTCGATTTTGATAGACTTCCAAGTGGTGCAAGGTGCACAATCTTTCCTCGTCCAATCATTCCAATACATCCAATCACTTTTGATATTTTTCATCCATAGATGACTGATCACAAATGGATACCCTGAGTGAGGGTAATTGAACCTCAATATGCAAGACTGCTTCTGTTCCATATACCAATGAATATAGAGTTGACCGCATTGCAGTGAAGGTGGTGGTCTGATAAGCCGATAAAGCATGAAAGAGTTTATCAGGCCATGATTTCTTATCTTTATCCACCATCTTTTGCAGTATGTTTGAAGAAGTCTTGTTTAAGTCTTCTATATTTCCATTTTCCGCTGCATAATACCAAGAGGAATGGTTGGATTTGATGTTGTATTCTTAATACAACTTCCTTACCTCGTATGAACAGAAGTTGGTGCCATTTTCTGTCAATATGGTATGAGGGACACCAAATCTGGTAATGATGTTAGACTTGATGAAGCTGACAATGCTTTTAGAACTGACTTCCTTGAGAGGTATTTCCTCTGCCCATTTGAAAAAGAAGTCAGTAGCAGTAAGAATGTACTTAAACTGCTTGGATGTAGCTGAAGGATAAGGTCCTACTATATCCATTCCCCATGTGG
The DNA here is from genome assembly GCA_963277665.1 of Viscum album. NCBI lineage: Eukaryota > Viridiplantae > Streptophyta > Magnoliopsida > Santalales > Viscaceae > Viscum > Viscum album. Next base: position 696,454,561 of record OY728130.1, on the reverse strand, counting down.
AAAATGCTCACGCGTATTTAGCTGTATGAAGCAACTCTGGTGGTTGATGAATGAAGTTGGCATGTACTTGGAAAGAATGACACTTCTTTGTGAAATCAACACAATATTATATCATATAAGGCCAAAAGTATCCAAGCCTTCGAATTTGATCAGATAGTCTATGTCTGGATTGATGGGCACCACAGACTCCTACATGTACTTCTTTCATGAAAGCCATTGTCTCTTCATCGTCAATGCATCTGAAGAGAATTCCATCAAAACCACTTTTGTAGATAATTTTCTCTAGGTGATCTGAGCTATCATAAAGAGTAAAATTGACCACATGTCACCGGATTTGTTCTTTCCTAGCTCTATTAGGTGGAAGTGTTCTATTTTGAAGGTATTCCCTGATAGGTGTCATCCATCCTGTAATATGACCATATGGTTCAGGAATGGGACTAATTTCATTGATTTCCTCTGTTCTGATTTGAACATAAGGTGAAATTGTATGACGGTGGGAAATAATGATGATTGTCTCCTCCCGATTTGGATCTTCCAGAGCTGTAACTATATTAGCTAGTGCATCATCTTGGGCATTTTGTGATTGCGGGACATGAGAAAATGTTGGTTCCGAAGTAAATTCCGTCATTAACTCTCTGAAATAATCATAAAAATGGATTAACTCTTCTTTTTTGATGGCATAATCCCCATTGACTTGTTTGATTACCAGGTCTGAATCACCTTTCACCTTTAAGTGATTCACTTGTGCTTGAAGCGCCATCTCCAATCCTGCGATGAGAGCTTGGTATTTTGGTTCATTAATTGTACCGCCTCCCAACAATGAGAAGGAATAGGGTAGCACTGCCTTTTCTAAAGAAATGAGCAAAATTCCTAACACGACTTTGTTGAATTTAGGATCTTCCACTTTCTTCCCTGTTGGACTTCTGGAAGCACCGTCAAAGTACATTTCCCATGTTTGAAGACTATCTTGAATAGAGAAGACTTCCTCATCATGAAGTTTAATATATGAAGATGTATCTTCTACTGAAGGGTGTTCAGTAAGGAAATCATCCATAGCATGGCCCTTTATTATCTTTTGAGACACATATTGGATATCAAAATGCTGCAAAATAAATTCCCCCTTGCTATACGTCCTGTAATCATTGGACAACTAAGGATAAATTTGAGCTGGTTATTGCAAGATACCAATTGGACCTCATGATGTTGCAGGGAGTGTCTCAACTTCTGGACTGCAAAGATTAATGCTAGGTAGCACTTCTCAATACTTGAATATCAGGTTTCTGCTTCAAGCATAGTCCGACTGAGATAGTAGAGGTTTTTTTCATTCTCAGCATCATTATTTTGGGCAAGGAATGCACCCAATGATCGCTCTAAGGTTGTCACATAAAGGATAAGTGGTCTTCCTTCAACAGGTGGCATTAATACTGGTGGACTCAAGATATATTTCTTAAAAATATCAAATGCTTCTTGACATTCTTTAGTCCACGGGTAGGTGACTCACTTCTTCATCAATTTGGTGAAGGGTAAACTTTTTCCTGCCAAATTGGCAATGAAACGCCGAAAATAGGCTAAGTTTCCTTGAATTCCTCTCAATTATTTCAAATTTTGAGGAGTTGACATACCATGTATTGACTTTTTCTTCTCAGTATCGACTTCGATACCATGATGGCGTACAACAAAGCTGAAAAAGTTTCTTGAGGTTACCCCAAAAACACATTTTAAGGGGTTCATCTTCAAATTATGTTATCGAAGTTTGTGGAATATGACTTCCAAATCAGCCAAGTGATTAGAAATTTTTTTGGATTTAACCACAAAATATTCCAAATAACATTCAACAAATTTCCCTAAAAAGGTTTTGAAGATATGATGCATGGAACGCTGGTATGTTGCGCCTGCATTCTTCAGGCCAAAGGGCATTACCCGATAGCAAAACATACCCTGAGGGGCTCTAAAATCTGTAGATTCTTCATCTTCTGGAGCCATTCGGATTTGATTATATCCATAATATCCATCTATAAAGGAAAGTGATTTATAACTAGTTGTTGCATCAATTAAGAGTTCTGTAATTGGAACTGCAAAATCATCCTTAGGACAATGCTAATTAAGATCTCTGAAATCAATGTAAACTCTAATTTGTCTGTTCTTATTTTTCACAGAAACAATATTAGCCAACCACTTGGGATATTGAGCTTCTCTAATGAAGTTTTCTTTGATAAGCTTATCCACTTCAGCTTCAATTTTGGAAGCAAAAGTTGGATGTGTTCTTCTAGCGGCTTGTTTGAATCCCCGATGTTATTTTGGAAAACCCAAATGATGAGTAGCAACATCAGGATCAAGCCCTGGCATCTCTGTATAGTTCCAATAAAATATATCTTGATTTTGATTTAAAAATGAAACATACATCTCTTTCTCTTCAAGAGTCATGGCCGCACTAATTAAAGTGGGACGTGGGTCTTCTTTTGTTCCCAGATTTATTTCTCTGAGTTCATCCACGATGGTAGAGATACCCTCTTCAAAATCCAGAGGAGAATCCCTAAGATCTTCCTCTTCTTCTTCAACATGTGTTACTTCTTCTATTTCTACTTGCATAGTCAATGATGAAGCATAATTTCCATGATCAGGAGAGATGTTAAAATTTGAACATCCTGAAGAAGAGGCTTCCATTTCTGACCCTATTGATGATGAAGGTTCTCCCTTGGGTAATAAAGAGGAGATGATGGATTGAGAATCGACGTCATCATTCACCTCTGACATTTCTATAACTTCTTCTGGCCTAGTTGGCGAAGTATAGACTTGCTGGATTTCAGCAGATGAAATGAAGAAATCTCCATTTGAGCTTTCATCATTTCTTGGTGAATCACCACTTTCTTCCATGCTTTCTAGCTTGATTGCCGTAATTGACATTATGGAAGTTTCCATAAGAATACTTGGATTTGGGTCTATCCTATCAATTTGACTGATAAGAAACACATAATATGTACTCACATATGTGAATGGGTTTACTGAAATCTTTTCCAAACCATATGGAGCATTAACCTTGGTAACCTCCTCTGCTGTGGATTTCTCCTTTTCCTTCATGTGATAGAATTCCGCCTCAATGTATTGAGATTCACATGTTTTGAAGGGGGATTTATCACCATACAATGTCACAATTTGACCATCAAAACAATATTTGAGACATTGATGGTATGATGAAGGGATAGTTGTATGTTGATGTAGCCAAGGTCTTCCAAGAAAAATGTTGAAGGCTTTATCATGATCAAAAACTATGAAATCTGATTTGGATACAAGATCTCCAAACTGAGTTCTGAGTGTAATCTCACCCTGTGGTTCTTGTTCATTTTTATCATATCCTTGAAACATCAGAGTAGAAGGAGATAAATTAGATTCTATTAGGCCCAATTGACAAAGTGTATGAATGGGGATGAGGTTGACTCCTGAACCATTATCAATGAAAACTCTTTGGATGTCCACACAATTGACCTTTCTAGATAAATACAAAGGTCTAATATGTCCATGCACAACATCATCCTCATCTTCATCTGTGAAAGATATCACTGCATGGAATTTTGTAGGATTATTCTCAATATGGTAGACTTCAGCCGCAGCAATTTCAGTTTCAAATTACTGAGGACTTGACAAAGCCTCGATGAGTGCCTCTCGAAGATCCTTTGATAAATTCAATGCATCCAGAATTGATAACTTGGCTGGTACTTGGGAAAAATGTTTCAAGACATCATATTTTTTATCCAAAGGTCTGAATTTCCCAACAGGAACATGTGGTTTTGTAGGTGCCTTAGAAGTTGATGCTTTGGATGTAGATGCTTCTTGTATCGGTGTAGGAGTTGGAAATACTCTTGGATTTGGAAGATTAGACCGAATAGGTCTATTTACTTGCTGAGAGGAAGACGGTGGAACCTCTAACCGATCCTCCAGAATAATTGTGCTAGGACTGAATCTGCTATTGATGGAAGAATTTTCTTGTTCTTGTTGAGCCCGCTGAAGGGATCTGCCACGAGTTTCTTCTGCATACACAATTCTAGCAGGGGTAGAATTGGTATAGTGGTTTCTAGGATATCCATGTCTTCCTCTATATCCCAGACCTCTGGAACTCTCTCTATTTTCTATGTTTGATATAGGGAACTCAGGCTCATCAAGATCAAAGTTGTGAATGGCATAAGGATCTGTTAAATGAATCATGTTAACAGAACCAAAGATCAACTCTTATTCTGAGGAATACTTTTCCTGATTAGCCATTTTAGGTTGTGTCGTTTGGTGGGGTGATGCCCGTTGTGTCGTTTGGTGGGGCGATGCCCATTACATTGAAGTAGATGGAATAAAATCTGCCAGAGTCAAAGACAACTTGGGCTTTGACATGGTCTCATCTTATTCTGATTGTTCCTCTTTCTTTTAATTATGTCGTCCCTTTGAGGATTTTACCTCTGATGAAGAGGGTTTTGATGTGGCATTCATAGTAGAAGACACAATTGGTTTCTTCAATTGTGTTCGAAAAATGGTATGAGTTCGGTTGATCATTTTTCTAACCATCCAATCATCATATTTCTTCACATTTTTGGTTTTGACTTCTTGCCACTCGCCTTCTTCCTCTATATTTTTAGCAATAACACATGCTACTTGAGCTGAAGAACCATTCAATTTGACTTGACCCGAGTCCACCATCTTTTGCATGAGGTCTTTGAAGACAAAACACTCTTGAATAGGATTCCCCAACATCTGATGAAATGGGAAATAATTGGGACGGTCTTCATCTTCTTCCTTGTTAGGCCTTTTGGAACTTGGAAATTGAACCAAATTATTTTCTAGATTTGAAATAAAGTATCTAGGAACCTGTTCATTTCGGAAAGAGTAAATTTTGCTCTTTATATCCTCAAATTGTTTCCGTCTTTGGTCTCTTTGATCATCTTGATGAAACGGCCTCTTTTGTTGACGCTCAGGAGGTGGAGCCCTTCGATAAGATGAAGGTTTTGAAGTAGAAGCATGTACAGGTGCTTGTTTAAGCGTAACTATAGCAGTCTCTGCTTTACCCATTCTCTTTCCTAGAGCTGATGGAATTACAAGATCTTTATACTTAGTCTTTGTAAGAGAGTCTTCAATCTGCTGAGCGATCGAATTAAGGTCTTAAAACCCTCATGTGTATTGTACAGGGATCAATGGTGTGCGTAATGCATCACGTAGATTTTCCACAAAGATTGGCAACAACTCTTCTTGAGGGAGTGCTAAGCTCAGGGAATATGTTAATCCCTTCCAGTGAGAAATGAAATTTGAAACCCTTTCATTCTCCCTTTTCTTACAAGTTGTATGATCAAAAACTATTGTTTTTGGAAAATTTGATCTGAATTGAAGAAGGAATCTTTGGCAGAGATCCTCCCACCCGGTAATTGAATGGAATTGCAAGCTTGTATTCCAGACAAAAGTAGGCCCTTGTAATGACTATACAAAACACCTGAGCTTAACTGCTTCTTGTTGCTGACGGGTTCCCATCATAGGATTACAACTAGAAACAAAATGTGTTAAGTGTTTCTCTGGGTCTTCCGAACTATTAAAGATTAGGAATGTGGTACTTGCAAAATTTGATGGAGGAGGAATTGCATCAACCCATTCAGGGTAAGCTCTCTTTTTCAGTTTAATCTATGCACTCTTTCCCTCTATAGCTTCCAACCGAGCTGTTAATGACTCAATTGTAGTTATTAACTTTTGAGAAACATCCGGTTGAGCTTGGACCTGAGCAGGCGCAATAACTGGAGCTTGGGCAGGTGTGGTGGCTGGTACTGAAACTAATGGTAGCACCACTCACTACTGGAAAGATGATCTTTCCCAACACTTCTATACCAACGGTTTGTAAAAACTGTTGGTATAGCTACCATTTCCCAACGGTTCACCAAAACCATTGGGAAAGCCTTAGATTTCCCCACCTTTCCCAACGGTTTTGGTGAACCGTTGGGAAAGGGTCACTCTTTCCCAACGGTTCACCAAAACTGTTGGGAAAGGCTGTGTTTTGAGCCTCTTTACCAACGATTCACCAAAACCGTTGGGAAAGAGTGACCTTTCCCAACAGTTCACCAAAACCATTGGGAAAGGGTGTGTTTTGAGCCTCTTTCCCAACAGTTTTGGTGAACCGTTGGGAAAGAGTGACCTTTCCCAACAGTTTTGGTGAACTGTTGGGAAAAAACAGCCAAAAAACCAACCTTCGGCCTAAATAACTCAACCCACCCCTAACCTATCCCAACGGTTTTGAAAACCGTTGGGATAGGTTATTTAATTTTTTTCCAGCCCTACTAACCGAGAACATTATATAAATCAAAATTTTAAATAATTATGATAATACATATATATATTTATGAAATTATGTTTACAAAAGTGATGTTAGCTTAGTGGTTAAGTCGTTCGATTATAAATGAGGGGTCCTGGGATCAAATCCCAGCGGATGTTTTATTTTTGGAATTTATATAACAACGGTTCCATTACCATTGGTATAGATTTCATATTACCTATACCAACAGTTTCCAAAACCGTTGGTATAGGTCTATACCAATGGTTTTTGAAAAACCGTTGGTATAGACCTATCCCAACGGCTTACTTGGCTACTGTTCTCCAAACCGTTGGTATAAGCTATACCAACGTTTTGGAGGCCTATACCAACGGTTCCAAACCATTGGTAAAGGTTAGTTTTCCAGTAGTGACTGATTGTTGTTGCGCATGACCCATAGGACTAGACCTATGAGGGTGTACCAGTAAAGGAGGATACCCCTGATCCATCTCAGAAGCCACAACAAATTCCCTTGGCTGACTGACTCTAGCACGCTTAGGAGGAAGACTACCTTGAATTAGTTCTATATTCAACCTCCTTAATTCCTTCATATCCTCCTCTTGTTGTGAAAATATTTTCTCTAGAGAGATCAATTGGCCTTCTCCAAAGGTGGGTGGAATGTAGCCTGATTCTTTCCTTTCCCCTTATTAGATGCCTTTCGGAGAGGGGGAAGTTGATTATTTGAAGGAATACTTAGATTCTGAGTAATCCTTTGATTTCATGTACACACACCTTCTTCATTTGAGTCTATGTGTACAATTTCTTGAGAAGGAGCTTCCTCATCTGATCTCTCTGAGTGAGCCTCATCTGGGGGATTATAAACGATGGAATTGATGACATTAATTGATGCATAACGCATTGCATCTCTTATATCGGCATTTCTGTGATATTTTCTTCTTCCATGTCCTTGATGAGACATTTCCTTTCATTGATTTGATCCCTCAGGAACTTCTTGATGAACTATAATTTGGAGGGAGTATCCTGATAATTCGGCTCTTCGTTCCTCTTATGGATTATTCCCTAATCGAGAGAAGACTGAATTTCTCTAAGGAAGAGATTGAGGATTTGAAAAAGTCCCCAGTCTTGTGGACTGAGGCTGTTCCTATTGTTCCTGCTCAACTCCTTGAATCCTATTTGTTGATTCTGAGGGTTGGGTTAAAAGAGTCCCCAGTCTGGCAAGATGGGGTGGATCTTGAGTTTCTATATCTGAGACTTTCTTAAAAGCTCTCTTGATCTTGTAGACTTTAGTCTAGAAATTAGCTAGATGCATTAACCTATATCCACTCAAATCACCTGGTTCAAATGAACATTGGATGATTTCTGACACTTCTGTCACTTGATGATGCGCTCGCTCTAAATGAGAAGCATGTTCGATATTCTCATTTGCCTGATGCTAGATTAATTCGACAACTTGTTCTCTGTATGATTGATTTTGAGAAGAACTAGTTGAGGCATGTTCTTGAGTGAGCCTTTGATTAAAAACAAATCCAATTGGTTGTGACCGGCCATGGGCAATAACATTGCATGAGAACATTCTTGGCGGGATTTGTTGGATGGAGAGTACAGTGAAATTTAGTGCTCCATGAACACCCCATCCCCTGATATGAATACCAGATGGGGAATTGGCAATTAATTGGTGCAATCTTCTTAGTGCGCCAAGGCATGACTGGTGAAGGTCTCTCTGCTACTTTTCAGCCTTCAGATATCAAGAAACTGAGAGAGATGCCAAGTCAATTTGGCATTGTAACCCTTCTATATTCTTGACATGATTTTCATATTCATCATAAGATAATGTTTTATTTTTTAATTGACAAATAGTTTTCCACATGTTGAGACGAATATCGTGAATAAATCATTCCGTCAACATTTCTAGAATGTCATACTGAGAGTCATCCAAAGGCCAAAACATGACTGGAACTTCACCTTTTTCCAGTTGTTTTCTCATATTCATCACTTCCTCTTTATCATTCAATGAAGATTCTTCTACCTGATTAGAATAGAGCTGGTGCTTCCTTGTTGCTTCATCAGATTCAACAATATTGTTAGAGAATTCATTTACCAAATTAGAAGATGCATGACTCATGGGTGGTTCAGAGAATGACCTACACCCTGGGCTATCTTCTGGTTGAGAAAGTGTTTCACCTACTGATGGTAAATCATCAGACATGACTGGATTCAAATTTTCAAGTGCCTCATGAAAAGAGGTCTTTGTCGTTACTAAATTGTACATTGGAGCATTTTCCAGGCAATGTGAATTACTACTGTAGAGAGTACTTTTGTAGCTAGATTCATCATCATGGGGAGGACCACCACGGTGGGTTACAGCAAAAGATGAAACCTCTTGATCCTTAGTCTTCTGGCCATGTAGAGGGTTATCATGGCTCTCATCTGAAGATGATACTTCGAGATCGAATGAGCTATCATAAAGAAATCCTTCATGAGAAAGTGTCTGATGAAGACCTTCGGAATTAATGTTCCCATTATTGGGAACTGAGAGAGTAGAATCTTGAGTTGCAACAGATAATTATCTGAGTGCATCAAGAACTCCAGCATCGAGCAAGGCCTTGTCATATATTGGATCTTGATTTCATGACTGTGATGGACAGGTCTTTTTCTTAGATGCCTTCTTACTAACTTTGGGAAACACTTGTTGACAAAAGTGGTTATTATGGGAAGTTGTATGTGCCTACTTAGAATAAATAGTTAGGTTAGGCTGATTATCTCCACTCAAATCAGGTGTATGTTCCTAACTTGGTTGTTCGTATGACATGGGGCAGTATGCCCCACAACCCTCTTGGACTGGAATAGAGGTGTGTGTCTGTTATGGAGTGAACTTTTGATGTGTCGCTCCACTGGTAGGGATAGATTTTCATTTCATTCCCTATGATGCTGCGGAAGTCGTTATAATATCCTGGCAGGCATCTAGAATATGAGAAGGGATTTGATTCTGCTCTTTCACCATTGTTAGAATGTGTTTGGTGACTTCAGCTACCAGAACGGGAATATACATCCATTCCGTGCTTGGAGTAGGTGTGTGTTCCTTCTCCTGTCCTCCTTTTCCTACCAGTGAATTCTGACAGTACTCATGTATGGGGGTAGAGAGTTGAGTCTGCGTCCTGTTTGTCGTCGGAACTTTCCGACTGACTTCTATGAATGATACCAAACAAGACTGTTGGTAGGATTGATCAATACCAACAGGTTTATGTGCCTGCTGATTTCACTCCGCCGAACGTGGTTGATAAACTTCCTTCAATATTAGAAGACGAGGCTACTGGTAGGATTGATGAGTGTAAGCAGGTGTATGTTCCTATTTACCAGTTTTCAATACATTGGGTTGGCGGGATTCATCGTATGTAGTCAGATGAGCCTGCTGACTAGCTGATGATTTATAAATAGGTGAATGTTCCTGTCTATAGTACTCTTCCAGAATTACTTGGCGGGAATGGCGTGTTACTACCAGATGAGTCTTCTAGATAGCAGAATTAAAATAGACAGGTGTGTGTTCCCGCTCATTGCTTTGCACCAAGTTAGGTTAGTGGACTTCTCCAGAAATGGAAAGGATAAGAACCTTCTCACTGTTGACCGGTCGTCACCTCTAGTGGTTCGTCTTGCCTGCTCGGGTTCGAGGAACCTGATCCAAACGCCTGGAGATGACACCCTCATCATGTTGAGGGTGCACTGCTGCACGAGTCTGGCGGCGATTGTTGGTGGGAGCCCTCGGGAAGGACTCATGTTCCCTTGACATAAGGCCTTGAGTGACCTTATCATTCACCTCCCCATAATATTGGAGGGAATTGTGATTGCGTTCCGGGGATAACAACCAGAAACAGTTGGAAATGGTGGTTGGCGCCACCTGCTTCTTGATCGATGGTCGTCGCTGCCCGGATGACCAGGGTGAATTATTAACTTGGAGGGCTTGTCTAGTAGCCTCCAGAGTCGGAATGGTACCATGTCAACGATATTCCTTGACCAATGCATTTTATACCCAGCGTTGAAAACACTGAGTAGGTGATGTCGTCGTCATAGTGGACGACGATCCAGCAGGAGTAGCAACAGAGCTATTCACAACAGAGGCATTCACAGGTGTGAACTTAAGAGAATCCATTTCTGTAACGTAGAAGATTTTGGAAAAGAGTGCCTAATTGATATAACAAACATAATCAAGATAAGTTCGGCTACTACATCTTTTGGATGAGCACATATGTTATTGATTGTTTTGTTTGGCCCTCTCATTGAGTTTAAATAGGGACCTAACAAATAAGTAAAACATCATTTTAACTTGGTTAAGGATTCACGTCGGGTTCACAATTTTCTGTTTCCTCTAGAAATGGGGATGACCTTGTTTGTTTAAGGTTCAAACATTCCAATCAGTTTCTAACGGGTTTGTTCATAGAACAAGAAACATCCAATGATTCTATATCCATTTGGACCTACTTTCCAAAGGTAGGTGCTCATTAGTTATGAACCGATGAGGCTTAAGAATTTTCATTGGTCGAGAGGATGGGAGGTCAGACTCATCACACCTTTTTTAGGGGATTTATTGTCTACTCCGAGACTCTCTTTATAGATTTAAGTTATGTTCGTGAATCCTTATTACACTACCAAGTATGAAAATGATCTTTCCTTAAGATCTAACAATCAATGATTAATATGTATGAGATATAGAGAATATTTTATATGTATTCGAGGTTCTTCATCAATAGAGAATCATCTATATTTGTTAGAGATTCTTATTCAATGGTATCCTACAATACATTGAATAGAGATATCTTGGTTATTATGATAACCATACTAGTTTTAAAGCCACTCAGTAGGGCACTTGAAGTTTATTGTCGTTCAGAAGGACATGGATTATTTCAGAGTTGGGATCATACCTGCAGATGGGATACCTACGTATCCTTGTTTATAAAAGGAATCAGAACCCACGTAGTTCGGGAATTAAGATATAGTTTAACGTCATGTGGGATGGATGATAATTAATGGGTGATAGTCTTTAACCTTAGAAAGGCTTCCTACGTACTCTACTTTTAAGGCAGAGATCAAATTCCACGTAGTTCGAGTGAAGAAGTATGAGGTTTATTCATGGTTGATGGCTCAAAGAAATATTTCATAATTACTTTTACACTCTAAGCTCACGTGAGTCATGCTCGATGTGAGAAACAAGAGGTATTGGTAAAACCTGACAATTATGCCATGAGAGATGCAATCATAAGAAATAATGTGGGGATTATGTATGTATGACTTCCCAAGATATATGAGGATTGGGATTTACTTCAGGGAAGAAACCCGGGAACAAGGTCCATAAAGGTATATGTGCTTTTATAGAGATTTGGATACTCTAACTTGGGGCTTACTCTTAAGGAGGATTCCCAAATCAAAATAAATTAAGACTGGTTAAGAGAAATTATGACTTGGGATTATTCTTGAGAAGGAGGCCCAGTTTAAAGGGACTTTAGAACTGGGGCTTACTCCTAAGGAGGATGCCCAAGTTAATGGAAATTGGAATTTGGGGCTTACTCCTATGGAGGATGCCCAAAATTAGGGAACTTGGACTGGGACTTACTCCTGAAAAGGAGGCCCAGGTTAAGAAGACTTGAGACTTAGGGCTTATTCCTAAGAAGGAGGCCTAAGTTAATGAAATTTATAACTGGGGATTACTCCTGAAAAGGAGGCCCAAGTTAATGAAATTTATGACTGGGGCTTACTCCTGAAAAGGAGGCCCAGGTTATGGAACTTATCATCTTAAAGGATGAGGTTGAATGAATGAAATCGCTCACCTTAGTGATATAAAGATATATAAATCACTATGTTTTGAGAGATGTTCCATAGAATTCCTTTCAGATAAGGAAACCAACAAAGGAATCATTCAATAAATGGTTTTTAAGATGGTTATGAAGGCTAAATATTGAAGAGGATAGGTGGACTTGAAGAATTTAATTGAATAGGCAGGAGGGGAACCCAAAAAGAGAGAGGCGTGCAAGTCCTGCGTGGGCGTGCAAGTCTTGGTTGCGCAAGTATACTTTCACGACACATGGGTACTTGCGCAATGGTCAACCCTTAGGGTAATACTTGGGCGAGGCTTGGTTTAAGCCCTTATTATTATCCCTGAAGAATTTTAAATGAGTGGCACACAGGTTCTGTTGAAGGAATAAGGCGGCGTGCAAGTGTGGCCATTTCCCTTAAGGGCTGGCCACTTAGGCATGCAAGTGTTGATGAGTGTCAACACTTAGGCCTTGTTCCCCATCTTTAGATCTTCCATTATAGGTAAGAAATTACCTTAGAAGTGTTCGGAAGGCGTTGAGAAGAGACTAGGGCACCGAGAGCTCAAATCTGAGTTTCTGTATTTTTTCCATCCTTGAAATGGGGGGCACAAGGGGTATTTATAGGCATTTGAAGACCTTGGGTGAAAATAATTTAGGGCGTGCAAGTCACCTACGCGCCCAATATGATGCGTGCAAGTATACTTGTGTGGCCATGATGAAACTTGCACGACCCAAGGGTAAACAAATCTGTGTTCATGCCTTTGTCAATTTTTGATGTTTCTTCAAAGGATCAATCACTTTGGACTCAGGTATTTCCCTTTTTCAGTCGTTAGATTTTGTGATGGAAAGGAGTGTCAACAATTATTTAAATCAAATAAAAATACAAATGTCACTCTATTAGTTTTAAATATCCTTTATGTGTTAACATAGGGACAAAAACTATTCATAAATGAAGATTAATATTAATTTTGTTCATAATTTAAGTATATTCATGATTGTAATTTGTTTATAATTTTCAATGTATTATATAATTACTTTAAATTCTTACATAATGCCAAAACAACTTTTATTCAATTAATGGAAAATAAAATAAATGATATTTAAAACATTAAAACTAATAAAATTTGATTAATTTATAGTGTTGAATGAATTTTATAGGTGTATATGAAATATTATTATTGTGTTAAAATAATATATTCTAATTAAAACTTTTATTTTTGTCTTTCAAGTTAAATTAAATTAATAATGTCAAAATCGACAATAATGATATTTCATCCAAATAATATTTTATAAAATTATTTAAAAGTCACTAAAATATTTAAAAAATACAATGTGGGCATTATATGGTATAAAATTTCATATCTTTTCCATTTATAAGACAATTTGTACCATATAACTAAAAATTACAACCCTTTATTGTTGAAAAAGTTGGTACCGTAGTTAAAAACAAAATTGATTAACTAAGGGTTAATCAAAATGATAAGGTTTAAAATGACACAAAAACTTATATAAATTATATTTTTTGATTTAATTAAAACCCTATACTAAATTAACTTCGAATCCATATCCATTTTGAGGAATTTTTCTTGATTGTTAATTTATTGTAATTTAATCTTTTGAGAAATTCCAAAATTTCCACTAACCTCAATTATAAAAGGGCACCTACTCCCTCACTTATTTACTCTGACTTGAGCCTTATATATCAACCAAAATCTAAAACATTATCTTATAAACATCATTATCCAAGTTATATAGGTTCTTTTATTCCTGAAATGTCATCCATTATCCCTTTAGAGGAGATCTAAACAATTCGTTTCAAAGAATAGGTAATCACCTTAAACGATCACTTTATTTTCTACTTTTCTTTTCCATATCTAAATCTATGGTATATATAAAAAAATAATAAATTTAATATCATAAATATTGTTATGTTTTTTATTATTAAAACATCATTATAAACCCTTTTTCCCATCAAATGAGATGTGAAAGTATTGTTTGTGCGTACTTACGGCTTATTGTGTCCATGTAACGATACAATTTATTTTTCATAAAAATATTTTATAGATGGGTATTATTATGGGTTTAATATTTATATATGATACTTATGACATAATTATACTTATTTAATTATAATATCACATCTACATACTTAACTTCCAATCCATTGGAGAACGATAATGTCACTCGTGTGTATGTGTGGACTACCACCTCCAAGCGATGTGATTCATTTTTCATTTCCATTTCACTTGGATGGTAATAAATATATATTTAATGAATATGAGTGATATATATAACAAGATAATTATTCATTAAAATTTAATTAAAATTTATATTTATTTCATTTCATATATTAAAAATGAAAAAAAATCATGTGTACATACGGTGTACCATCTTCATAAATGGTGTAATTCATTTTTCTATACCTAAATTTTATGGATGAATATAATTATATATATATTGTTTATAATTTTATTAAAATTTTAGATATTATTGAACTAAAATCAAATTAAAAGGGCCAAAACAATTAAACCAAAACTTACATGAAAAACGAAGTAATTATCGCCCGGAATAGTTATTTCAATAACAAATTTTAAATAAATGAGTGAAAAGAGGTTAAAATTAATTCATATTTGGTTTTATATATATTATTCTCGTTATGTAATAATATTTATAACAAACCTATATTTATTATATAGGGAGTTCAAAAATGTACATTGGAAGTCGGGCCTAAGTTAAGGGATTTGTGTCTCACTTTTATTCATGTGGGACACATGCAATATACACCACTTATCTATTTTTTTATGTGTATACTAACCATTAATTAATTTTATTATTCTACAAAAGAAAATTCTGGGATATAAATATCCATAAAAATTTCTTTCATTCATGGGACTTATTATTCAAAATTAAAGAAAGTGGTATGGTTTTTATTTTATAATCACATTGTTTAAAATGATTATTTATGGTTATGTTTCTGATGATGAAATATTATGCTCTATATCTCATAAAAATTTTATATTTTTATCTTGTATGGTTATTTATTTAAAATACATATTTTCCTTTCATTTTCCTTAATTTTATACTCAAGATACTGAAAATATGTTTTTAAGAAAAATTGACTTCATTTTACTCTTCAGTCAAAAAAAAATCTTCCATATCCATGTTTTCTAAAAATGTATTAGAGAAGGTTTTGATTATTCTAAAATAATTTTTAAAAATAATTTTTACCTATGTTTTAATTTTTAGAAAACATTTTGAAAGGAACCCTTTTTCATTTTCAAAAAGTGTTACTTTGTGATTTTTCTGAAAAAAAAGTATAGAATAAATGATTTTTTAACATATATGGAATGAATGGATTTTCCTAAATTCATGAATAATTTTTTATTTGAAACTTCCTTTATATTTTTACATGGTTCTTTTCAAATAAAATGTCTTCTTTTATTTTTGTATAGTTTTTTTAATAATTAATTTCAAAATTGAATGGTTTTGTTTCTCAAGAATGTTATAATGATATTTTACTAGTATTTCTATTCATCAAAGACAAAAAAACCCTTTATTTCACTTATTATTTACCAGGTATATGATCCAAGGACACCATCATTATTATTTATCTATATGGTTTACAAATATAATTACACAATGTTTATGAAACACGTTTCTTTTAAATGGTATATTGTGATGAAATGATGAAATATTTATGAAACCCATTTCTTTTCCATGGATTATGCTCTAATGAAATATTTATGAAACATATTTATTTTCATGGGTTATGATATGATTATTTCTTTATGATATTATGGCAAAAATATATATTATTTTCATTATGTGATGGGTGGGGCCTCTATATCCCTCCAATGCATTGTGTAAAGATTGATATCTCATAAGATAAATATGACTATAATGGGAAGTGAACCCAGTTTAGTAAGGAACTTTTTCCACTATGATATTCTTGGGAGTGAACCTTGACTCATATGATAGTTTAGGGAGTAAACTCTTCCCACTATGATAATCTTGGAAATGTGACTTGACTACTAAGGAAATTATTTTCTATGATTATATATATTAAAAAATATTATATCTTATTCTAATGTTATTCTCTCATATCTCATGTTATTTAAATAATTTATGACTCATATCTTATGAACTACCTAGATTTATGTCATGACTTAAGATTGTGATTTATGATATGCAGGGTATGATTTTAAAATGTTATGCTCAGGTTCTCATACCCTTTTTTATCATTTTATGATTATATGGTAATCTATATATCCCTTGTTTATCTTTATTGAGAATCTTATCTCACCCTTTATTATGTTTCTTTTCCCTGTGTTATAAAGAAAATTACTAAGTATAATTTTTCTAAGAAGGGTGATATCTATGAAGAACTTAGTGGGAGACAGTGTAGATCTTTTATGAACCAGTTGTTTATATGACCAAGTTTCCAAAGGCACTACACCTATATGATTATATCATGGATTGATATTTTATGTAAATAATAGTCATTTATTTAAATGTAATATTTATTTGTGAAAAGTTTGGGTTACTATATTTAATACCTTTTAATACCTAGCAGAATAGATTCCATGTATCAGTTAAGTAGCATTTTATATATTTGATGATTGATGTGTTAGAATAAAAATAATCTAATACATGTTCTATGGTTCTAGATAGAACTATATATTGTTGATTTATAAAGGTTGGTTATGATTATTATAAACAAGTAAAAAATATATCTAATTATTTTTGAGATGATCATTGTGGGGTTCAATGAAAACTATTGATTCTTGTGAGGAACATTATCTATAATAGATTCTAATAAAGGTGGAAAAGTTATCTATTGAATTGAATATTGAACGGCTTGTAAAATTATTGTTAGAGGTGAGATAAAAGGAGGTTCAAAGTTTTGAGAAGATCTTTTTGGAGTTCTGGAGAAACCATATGAATATTATCTTGTAATATAGTTTTTATATTTAGTAATTAAAATCACTTGGATAAAGGTTTTGAAAATTCTAAAATGAATCATGAATTAAAAGTTAGTAAAGATATATTATGAATAAATAATTAGAGTAATTAAATGTTGTTAATTACTTTTGAAATAAGATAAAGTGGTTTAGAATTATTATAATAATTCTCAAAATTAATCGATGTTATTCTAAATGGATTTAAAGTGTTTGAGATTTCCTAGGGATGATTTTAAGAAGCACTGATTTTATTTAGAAAATTATTGAATTTAGAGATGATAATAAATATTATCTAAGTATGTATTTGTAAGAACCATCCAAATAAACCCTAAAATATGGAAAATTTATGACTTTATAAGGTTTATAAAAAACTTTATAAGAATCATTTTATCACTAGAAAAGCTAAAAATTGGAAAAGACATGAGATTATAAAGATCATTCAGGACTTCATAAAAGTCATTGTTTAGTTCGAAGTCATAAGTCATACTTAAAAAAGGGATAATTTATAGAATTTGTGTGGATCATTTATATGTTCATAATGGACATTTATTAGTTCATAAATATGCTTCTAGGACATCATAAGAGTCACTTTTTAAGTAAAGGAAAGTTTTTAAGAGTCATTGGACACTACGTAAGAGTAACCTGAGACATAACAAGAGTATTTTCAAGAATTATTAAGGGTCAATAATGAATTCTTGAGAGTAAACTCATACTTGGTAATAGTCATTAGTTTTTCATAATTCTAAAAAACATGATTTTATAAGATTAACTTAATCTTTATAAGAGTTATCCCTTTTTGAATTTTTTTTATTAGTGAGGGAAGAAAAATGTGATTTTTCCAAAATTAAAATTCTAATGAAATATATCAGATAGCGTTATATCTATTTTATGAATATCAAATAATCATGAGTCATTATCAAACCATGATTATTTACTTCATTTTAATAAGATTAAATAAGAAGATAATTAGAAGATCATTGTTCTATTTAATATGATATTTTCAAATGTGGAATATATGAATAAGATATTTAAAGGAATTAAAAGTGATGATACTCGAATTTTTCTCTAGTTACTTAAATATCACAAATTTATTTGTGATTTAAGCTGAATAATTGAGAAATATTTTGTTCATATTGTGAATAAGAAGATCAGTCATGTAAAATCTATGATAATTAAAATGGAAGTTAGAGATCTACTGGATCTCAAATACTACCACAACCATGAAGAGATTATCCACATAACAATATATTTATAGTTTATTCTTTTAATACAATAATATATATTTATTTATTTGATGTATATTTATGGAATACATTTGAGAATAATCTTTTTGAGCTTGTTGGTAGAATAAAGTGGAGAATTATTCAGTAAGGAAAAAAGAGAAGATAAGTGAAAAGGTTATTCTAAGAAATTCAGTTTAGATAAGAGTTTCAAAAAAGAAAAAGGAATATACTATGATTTTGAGATCACACCCACATGAAAAAATTTAGGAAAATAGATGGAGATCATGGAAATATACCCACATGGTTTGAAATGAAATAAATGATATGAATTATTTATACAGTAAGATTGTAGAATATTTTATATTATATATATAATATAGTCTAAGATTTTAAAATATAAAAGATAAGGGATAATAAAGAGGGAATTATAATACAATTACCTCTTAAGATAATCTATAAATCTGTCAAATATAATATATGGAAAAACTGATATTTCTCTATGAAAAAAAATGTAATGTATCATTTAATAATAAAGAAGAACCCAGTTAGACTTCTATAAATTTGATCTAGATCATTAAATAATAAGAGAAGAAGATATTCCTATGATACCTAGTATTGTATAAGTTTAATATATAAGAAGAAGAATAAGAGTTCATGAAGGTTAAATTTCATGAAGTTATAATGACTATTTATTGGCAGTCAAGGTCCTTGAGAACTAAGTTGATATATTCCAATGATTCGTATTATGAAAAATATCTTAGATCAATGATATATTTAGAGACTGTGTTGAAAACTAATATTCATAAGTATCTACAGGCAATCAAAGACTTTGTGTTGAGGAATCATATTAGGTTAGGTTGATGTAGTGATATCGTATGTTATATATTTATCTTCTTTAAAAGTTTGTAGATATTTTTAATACTATTAGAATATAGTATAAATCAGTGGGATACTGAGTACCTGTGGGATGCACTATGAGTTTAGGATAATCACTACTTTCCACACTTATAATTAATCATAATATTATATGGAAAATTTTATGTCTCTGATGAACCTAAACATAGAAAGTATATATTCACCCATATTAGAGGAAAACCATGTAAAAAATCCTTGGGATGCACTTTATTTTATATATTGCATTTCATGTGGGTTTTGGGTTTTGGGTTTTGTGTGGAGAATAAATATATCCACTTTTCTTAACCTGTATTATAGGTTCAAATACTAAAGTGGTAAAAGTTAATAAGTGTAATTAGAATTTGGTAAAAGATGGTCACACTTAATTCACCCCTCTCCCTCATTTAACTGAATATATCCAATAGGTATATCATATTATAACTTTTTAAAGAGTAGATATATGGATAGATTTCTCATTTTTCAGGGTTTCTAATGTTTTGGATGACAAGGAGAGCTCTCTTTTTCCCATTTCTATGGAGTCAAAAATTCTCAAAACTCTACCAAGTGTTCAAGAATGGTTTGTTCCTTATATAGGTCATGTCCATAGATATGTTTAGTGTCTAAACTTCCTCATCAGAAATTATGGAGCTAGAATCCCACTTTAGGTTTGTCCTTTATAAAAAATTATTCTAGGGCCTTATTAGTAATAACAACATGGTCCTTAATCCTTTAGATATAATAGATGAGATAGATTTGGTAGAGAAAATACTTATGATGTAACTTAACCTTAAGGACATAGGTTTGAGAGTGGTCATGGTGTTGGTCATCATTAAGGTTAAGAATCAAAGTTGCATGAAGTAGTATTATGCATGTTATGGAGTTATCAGGGGATGGTGGACCATACATCATTCAAGGTACCATCTACTTATATTCTACCTCGATATATAATTTTTTTATTTAGGATCATTACACTCCTTTATTTCACTTACCATGGTTTGATCTCTAGGACTAAAATTGGATGTAATTTCACTACCTTTGATGTTTATTATTCCTTTTTCAACTCAATAAATATTTTTTAGGTGTGTTGAGGTTGTGATATGATGATGGGGAATCATCAGTCAATTGGTAAGTTCTTCTTATTTAGTATATATCCATATGATTTCATATTTTTCATGGATTGGTTTCATTTTATATAGGTTATTTTTTATTATTTTCATAGGATATTCATTTTCATTCATGTAGAAGATGAGTTTGTAGTGTTCTTTAGCAGGTGAGAACACTAAGTGGATCGAAAGTATTTAGAGCCTTTTTATTTTTAGTTTTTAAAGTTGTTGTTAAGATTAGTGGAGGTTCATGTGGTGGTTTTTTCAATAATTATGGATGATGTCCATGTTTTATTTTCTAAATAAGTTTTAATGTTTCCCCTTCGATGATACATCAGATTTGGGATAGAATTTAAACCTAATATCTATATAATAATTATGAATCTATATAGGATATAACACTCTAACTTATAGTAGTTGTAGATTATAATCGGTGATCTATTATAGAAGGGTTTATTCAACCCAGTGTGTCACCTTGGGGTGCTCTAGTGTTGTTTATAAATAAGTTAAATGGTCAGTCCATCCATCTAAATCTAATTTTTTATTCAAAAGAGAGACCATAGAAAGTACAACAGAATGAACAAGGAAATAACAAAAGGCAAAAAACTAAGGCGGCCTAAAATAGTGAAAACTGAGATCATACCCTCTGATCCAATTCACACCCTCAGATTTTAGGCAATGCATAGAGAGGAGATGATTACAAATGGAGCTATGATCTTCCACTGATGCCAGATGACCCATAACCCTATTTCCCTCCCTCCGAGTATGGGTTACTCAGATGCTTCCACCAAAAAGGACTCTACATTTTTTAACAATGTAGGTAATGGACCAAGGATAAGATCATATACCATGTTGAGCATCATGAAGAATCTTGGAATCAGTCTCTGCATGAGCAATGTCGAGGTTCTTCTGCCTACAAAGGGTGATCCCGGTGAGCATCGCATTGGCCTCGGCCTTGAGGGAGGTATCCTTTCCCTAGAACGAATTAAAATCCAAAGCCACATCCCCCCCTGAACTGCGGACCAGACCCCCTCTACTCATGGAACCCAAAATACATGACCCATTCGATTTTAGTTTGAGACTACTGTCGGGAGGGTGCCAATAGACTCAGTTCCCTTGCATATTGACATGGCCAGGATGCATGGGAGAAAGCCTGAACTTAATCAACCTCAAAGATGGAGTACCTTTCCAGTTAGGAATGATAGAAACCAAATCCACCAGCAGGAAATGGGTACTCCCTATAATGGACCTCACTAAGGGCGTAGAGCCATCAAACCTCAACTGGTTCCTTGATTTTCATAGACACCAGCACCCAGCATTCAAAATCACTGCATGAGCCAAACGTTCCATTCTTAGGTTTGTCGAACCGTGAAACCATCTACCCAAGAAAGGAGTATCCCTCAGATTACTGTAGGCGAAGCTAGTGAGTCCACCAAAGAAAGTCCACAATGCCTGGTCCCAATCCCCTTTGAAGAAAAGATGATGCGAACTCTCCTCCTACCCGATACTATAGCAAAGTCACCTCAAAGCTAGACTCACACCCACCTTCTTGATGTTCTCATCTATGGCAATGTCCTGGTTCCTCATGTACCCGGACAAGAAGTTATACTTTGCTGGTATTATGTTTCACCACACCACATCATTCTAGCTATCCAAAGGATTCTACAACAACATCATCTGGAGAAAATCCCTGGTAGAGAAATTGCCTGAGGAAGAAGGTGTGAATACACATTTGTCCATCTTAGTGTTGAACACTATGGAATCAAGAAGGCTCTGTTTGTCCTCATCCAGAATAGCCTTTGTAAAACCGGGGAAAAGGATCACCACCTTAACCATGATCAAAGGCATAGGACAACTGGGGAAGCTGAGAAGAGAGCCCGCCCAGTTGTGGTTCCAAAAAGAAACATCCCCTGTGCCCAGCAGCTACTGGGAATTATACTGAAGAGTCTGATAGATAGGGTATATGATCGACCATAAAGGAGAAATAGAGCCTCAAAAAACATCCACAAAACCCCCACAGAAAAAAAAAGACATGTAATTACCTCACAGCATATGCTTCTCAAGAATCTCCCATGCAAGCACTAAATCATACTCTGAAGGCTCTGTATGCTAATCCCCCCATCGTGAATGGATATTTCCAACCCATCCCACGAGGCCCAATGTCTCTTTCTTTCCAACTAATCATCCCATATGAACTTTCCTAGAACCTTGTCAATGGTATGGATGACTCCTCGCATAACGTTGATGGAAGCCAGCACATGGATAGGAATGGCGGACAGGACACTGTTAACCAGGGAAATACGGCCCCCAAATGAGGTAAAGCGGTTCTTCCAGTTGAGGAAGCGTCTCAAAAATCTATTCATAATTTTATTTAATCCCTGCATATGAATTCAACCTGAGGAAATGGGCGAACCCAGGTATTCCATGGGGAAAGCTCCATACTGCATGTCAAGGCAACTACATAGAGAGGAAACCCACCTAGGAGCACACCTATGCGGGATGAAGATATTACTTTTAAAATTACTGATGAATTTCCCACTCCAGTATAAGTAATCATCCAATATTATCTTGATGCCTCGCATATAACTCCTAACTCCATTAATGAAGATGATTGTATCTTCTTCAAACATCATATGGGAGATCATTGGGAGATTCATCTTCCTTCTATAGATAAGAATAACTCTGTTTGAGAGGCCTAGGTTGATAAGGTGGATAAGCGTGTCTTTTCCAGGATGAAGATACTAGGAGATAAATAATATCCCTGCCAGAGGCCCCTAGTTGCCTTAAAAAACCTTGAGACATCCACATGAAAGGAAACACTAACCACGAGGAGTTAAAGCTCCTAAAAAATATGTTTTCCACCCTATCCAAGAACCCCAAAGATGCCATTACTCTGTTAATATAACTCCATTCAATATGATCATATGCCTTACTCATATCCAATGTGGTCACTAGGTTGGAGTCATGGGTCTTTTGGTTAATATCACGCTCCACCTTCTGAGCCAGAGAAATTTCCCCCTGAATGGAGCACCCCCTAACAAACCTGTGTTGCTCGATGGATATACACTGAGGGAGAAGTTTGTCCGATCTCTAATTAACCACACTATCAAGGATCTTTTATGGGAAATTACATAAACTCACTGGTCAATAGTGTGAGATATAATAAGGTTCCTTCCTCTTTGGAATGAGGATTAGATAGGTATCACGTGCAACCCGGGGCAGACTCCCACCTCGAAAATAGTCCTGAATAGCTTCAATGATATCCCCCATAACCACATCCCACACCCACTATAAAAAGATCCTGGGAACCTGTTCGGACCGGGTGCACTCTTAGGGTTAAGATTCATCATAGCCAAGTGAATTTCATCCTCATCTGGGATCGCCTCTATGCTTTTGTTGTCCATTCCAAACACCATCGTGGGAATCAAATCCCAGAGATCAGTCGTGCCACTTGAGTAACCACCAGACATCCTAGGGTTGTTTCCAGCAAGGAGATCCCAAAATAATGTATGCTATAATCTCCCAATGATGACTCTATCCTATGTGAATGTTCCATCCTCATGTTGAATATTGGGATTGTTCGACCGCCACCTCTCGCTGATACAAGCGTGAAAGAAACTTGTGTTTTTCTCCCCCTCGTGAAGCCATTCCACCTGGGATCGCTCTTGAGCCATCCTCTCCTATTTATGGATCATCTCCACCCAACACACCTTATTTTTCACCAGTTCTTCAAAAAAAGAGTCACTCCAGGCCACCTCTAGACTGGCATCTAGTTTTTTGATATTCTGTTTCAACTGCTCCATATCCTGATCAAATGGAGGAAGCCCCCTGGACCACTCCTATAGCCCATGTTTCACTCGTCGGAGTTTATTATGAAGCACCACCCATGTATGCCCACACTTAGGCTCTCCCCACAACTCTCCCACAATATTATGGTACCCAGGGCTCCAATACCACTACTACAATAACCTGAAAGACTCCATGAAATCCTTTCGGGGGCGCATCGAAACCAATAAAGAAGAATGGTTAGATACACCTCAGACAAGGTGTTTAACCTTATAATTCAGAAACATGTTGATGGAATTGTTATTGGAAAGACACCTATTGAGTCTACTCTATCTACACCTACCTCCCTTCTAATTGTTGTGCCACATGAAACGTGATCCTGAGAACCCCAGATCGAAAAGACCCGATCCCGCTAGAAAACTCACAAAATCCATACTACTTTGTTGAGGGAAGGTACCTCTCCATTTCTTCTCCCTAGGGTCAAGGATGGCATTGAAGTCCCTTGCCATGATCAATGGAAGATCCTCTAGATAAAATGAACCAAGATCAGACCACATCCTCTTCCTAGCTTGGAAATTGCAGCTATCATACACAAAAGAAACAAAAATACTCTAATACCCTCATGACTTTCGTTGTAACAAATTGATCTTCTGCACTTATTAGTTCCAACAAAACCTCCTTATTCCAAAAGATCCAAATATGGAATTTGATCGAGTCTTCTTGAATGGATCTATGCATTCTAACCTTATGACAAAACCCCCTGATTTTATCTGGATCCTGCTTGTGTTTGAGGATAGTGACAACAGAGACCTTGTGCTTCTTAACTACTGAAGTAATGAAATCAGACTTCACCTATGCACCCAGGCCATGGGAATTACATATTAACATAGATAACATCTAAACAAGGGGGAACCTGGTATTGGCCCTGGTCTTATTGGTCTTCATACTGAGGGAGGGGGAGCCTTCCCTGAGCTGTCTCAACCTAGCGTGAGTGCACACACCTTGGCTCTGTACATAAGCTATCAGGACTAAAGGAGTTACCAGAGAGTAATCCTCAACCAGATCCCCACAAAACTCCCCCGTTGAGAAAGGTGAGGAAGGAAAATCCACAGGTGAAACCCAAGCCTTTGGTCCACCTGACACAACCACAAGATCCTTGTTGAAATCCTCTATCGAACAGGCCCCTAGAAAAAGGGAAGGATAGGGCAAGCCACCCACATCTTCCAACTCCTCATGCGCATCAGGGAGGGCTTCTAAAGGGGCCGGGGGGAAATCCGAAGATCGAGGGAGGAAAAATGAAAATCTAGGAACCACTCGCACATCCAACCTACTCCAAGAACCAAAGGAGGGATGAGCATGGAAGCAAAGAGGGATGATATCCTCCTTGATGTAGCCCCTAACTTACCCTCAACTAGATCCAAGAAGGGGGGGAAAACCACTATCAGACAAATGGGAGGTCTGAACCTCCTCTATAGGGTCAAATGATGAAACCTAAAGAACCTTTGGCATTGGCACTAAGAAACTCTCTTCAGGAGAGACAGCCGAAAATCCACCAGACCGGGGGTAAAATGACCCACCACTTGGAAGATATTTCAGCACCTGACGAGGGCCTCCCTTATTCCAATTCCTACACAAGGCCCTGGAGTGACCCTAGAGACAGAACGAGGAACAAAACCAAGGGAAAACTAGCAAAGAAATATCTTAGTCCCAAGCCACCCCACCCTGTACCTTTAAAGAAATATTATCAGGAATCAGCTGGGAGAGATCCAAATCTACACACAATTGAGGAACCAAAATACCTTCTCATGAAATGGTGCGATTGTCCGAGCACAAAAATATCCCAAGATAATCCCCGATAACCTTTAAAAATGCTCCATTTTGAAAAGGCAGGGGTAATCCAGGAATCCCTAATCAAACCGCAGCACAGGGGGCTCTCCTTACCCTTGTATGCCTCTAAAGACCAAGGAGACAAGCTGAAATTCCATATCCCAAAAGACCTGTGGGCTTTTCACCAAATGCTGATGAAGTCCGCCTCCAATTGGATCACCAAAATAAGGAATTATGATAAATCTCAGAGATTCTCACCTAGCCGCTCAAACCCCAAGACCCCACAAACCTCTGAAAGACCTACAGGGAATCCTTCTCCACCCCAAAACAAGACACAAGTGTCCATTTAAGGGCAGCGATGGCCTCCTTAAATGCAGCAGGGGGGAACCACCACCGAAACACAGAAACCATCCTGAGACACCACCAAGGAGACCAGATCCACATATGGGAAGCATCACTACTAGAAGACACAAGAAGAACCGTACAAAACATTTCTAAAGGATCTCATGGCCTGAAGAGACCGGAGAGGAGATTTAAAGGGCCCCTATCACCTCTATTAAGACTATTTTCAATCACTATGAGAAAGTTTCAGGTCAGGTTATAAGTTCTAGTAAATATTTTGTAATATTTGGTGAAGGGGTTCGAGCTGTAAAACAAAATAGAGTGGCTAATAGGCTTGGTGTTAAAAGGGGTGCATTACCCTTTACTTATCTTGGTCTGCCCATGTTTTGGGGAAGGGTGAAGAGGGTTCACTTGGATGGTATCTATCTTAAAATCATCAATCAATTGGCTAGTTAGAAAGGGAAATCAATGTCCCAGGCTGGTAGGATCTGCCTTGTGAATTCAGTCATCACCTCAATGTTTGTGTATTCCTTTTCACTCTACAAGTGGCCTACTGCTTTGATCAAGGAACTAGCTGGCATGATCAGAAGCTTTATCTGGACTGGCTCTACTCAACAAAGGAAACTGATTACTATGAAATGGATGGACTGTATCAAGCCTCTCTCAAGTGGTGGAATGGGAGTTAAGGATTCCAGGGTTTTTAATGAAGCTTTGCTCAAAAAAATCACATGGAGACTCATTGCAGGTTCTGACTTCTCCCAGGAATTTCTTTCTGAAAGATTTACTGACAGGTTACATAAAAGGCAGAGGTTGTATCTGAGATCCTCTATCTGGCCATCTATTAGGATCACTTATAATGATATTATGGCACTTCCTAAATGGCTGGTTTGTCCCAGTTCCCAATTGAATTGCTAGACAACAAAGTGGTTATCCTGAACTATTGAGAATATAACTAATATACCATTATCTTTGAGAAACATCACTATCTCTGATCTGTAGGGAAATGCATTGGTTCAAGGAGTTCTTCCTCCTAATCTTCAAATTGAATTCTCTTCTTATGAATATATGGATCAAGACACTCTAATTTGGGAACATGATATTAATGGATTATTCTCCAGCCGACTGTCATATGACATGCAGTGTGGGAATGTGGAATCAATTCCTGCTTGGGTGGTGGGGGTTAGGAAGACCTTCGTCCTTCTAGCTGATGCCCTTCTTATCTGGCGCATCTGGAAAAACAGAATGCCAATCTAATCTGCCCTTCAAAGAAAAGGTTTTAATCTGGCCCCGGTTTTCTTTTTCTGTCTAAATGCTGATGAATCTATTGATCACATCTTTATCAACTACTCCTTTGCTTCTAGGTTCTGGAGGTATTTGATGGATATTTTTCACTGTCACTTTGGATTTAACTCTGTTGGCTCCTTGCTCAATTCTGTTATACATGAAGAGAACAGTGAGCAGGTTCACTCCTTGCTCATTGTTGTTACTGTTTCTATAATCTCTTATATTTGGAAATCCCGGAATAATATTGTTTTCAATGGTGGAAGTCCCTCCTTCAAGGAGGGGATTATGGCAATTCATCGAAGCATTAAACTTTCTTTAGTGAAACAGTATGGTTCTATGAACAATAATATGTCTGATTTTATATTGTTGAGAGCTCTTGGTGTGAGTGGTAGGGCGAGGAAGCCAAAGTTGATGAAATATATTAGATGGATCCCTCCAATCAATGAATACTTAAAGGTGAATGTTGATGGAGCTGCTTCTGGCACACCGGGTCCTGCTGGATATGGAGCCATCTTCAGGACATCTCGCGGATTTGTAAAGGGATTTTTCTTTCATTACATTGGCAATAGCTATGCTCTTGAGGCGGAGCTCTGGGCTATGGTAAATGAAATCAGGTATGCTACTCGTTATGGTTAGAGGAAGATTTGGATAGAATCGGACTCTTCTGTTGCTGTGCAGATCCTCAAAGAGCGGTCCAGGAATGTACCATAGAGGATGCTTCCTATTTGGACTGGTTCTTTAAAGACAGTTGAAGAACTTACCCTTGAATTCTCTCATGTGTTCAGGGAAGCAAATCAAGTGGTAGATGTACTCTCAAAAGGGCAATTCTGTAGGTGATCTCTAGTTGGTCCTTTGTTCTTCCTGAGTATTGAAATGGTCTTGTGTGCAATGATATAATTGGTAATGTGTATACAAGACTGTGTAAATCTCCCCTTTCTTGAGTGGTTTGTACTATTTAAACTTTTTCTTATTTAATCTTATGGGAGCAGGTTTCACCTGGATCTTGGGCTTTTTCAGTATCTCTATTTATCTTTATCTAAATTGGTCGGTATGCAGATAAAGAAATGTAAATAAGAGAAAGAGAACACCAGGTTTTATTAATAAGGTTCACCTCCCTGATGATGACTATATCCCTAGTAAATCAAGGTTATTATCCCACATGTATATCTTTATTCTTTTTATCAAAGAAAGAATGAGAAAACGTATGAAATGGTACACAATATCCTGGAACTGATCGGATAAAAAGAAATAGTGGGCTTATTGTAATGAACCTTCTTTGGCTTCCACCTGATTCGGCACCCAAAATAAAATGCCATTAACTTGAGGGGAATTCTCAATCTCCACAGGCTGGTGATAAGCACAGGGGAATCAAATATAAATAATCTAAATTATTTATCACTTAAATCAGAGTTAAATCACAGTAGAAATTTTACTATAAATTATGCAATTACCTACCTAAAATTTGGATGTCTATTCTAAACAAATATATAATTGTAAGTAAATCTCAAACATAGTAGAAAATATAAAAAAATAATGTAAATTCAATCCCACTGCTCACCCCCAACTCCTTCTATAGAAACTGTTGCTACTAGTATTACCCAAACACCATAAATATAATATAAATACACCAATAACTACAAATAAAATAATGAAAAGGAATATTTTTCCATTACATCAATAAAAATAAATAAATAAAATATAAAACTAACCTTCCCATTATTATGGGTCACTATTCACAGCAAACATAATCAATACTCCAAGAGAAGTTAAAAACTAAACTGAGGTCCTAAAACTGAAATTTAATAATAGGCCTGTGAAAAAACATGCTCATTAGTCCAACATCCTCCTTGACATATTCCAAAATTTTAATTAAAGATCCATTTTAATCTACTTTGAATTATATTTAGGAAGTACGTTTCCCAAATATAAATTTATGAAAAACCAATATCAATTTTTTTTATTTTAAAAACTTTCATTTTTATTTTCCTTAAAATAAAACAATCACTTTAAAAACCTCTACACTGTTCTAAACCACTTTTTAAAAAAATAAACCCATTTTCACATCAACTTGAAAATCTAAGATAAAATCCATTATCTTAAAACAATTTCAAAATTTCTCATTAAAACCATATTAAATAAAACATACAAACAATAAAGGATAGTGTAATCTACAACTGGGTACCACGAGTCAAAAGGAAAACAATAAAAGTATATTAATGGTGCCTCAAATGATACAAGAAAAGGGGTAATCTTGCAAGAATAATATATAAAATTCCTACATCAACCACCAATCAAAGTATAAGTGTCATGGGACACTAACCTAATAACTCAAGTAATATCATCTAGAACTTGTGAAAAGAACCTTATGGTAACCTATAAGAACCCATATCTCCTTATAGTCATGTTGAAATAGTTTATCCAAATACCATAAACTCAGGAGTAAAAATCTTTGATGGTGAACCATCTGGGTTCACTCAGAAACTCAGACCCTCTTTAGCTAGACACAAGATAAACTAAAGTTTTCACTCATCTAGAACTTTATATAGTGATTTTTCATTCCCATGAACAAAAAATTAAGAAATCAAGGATATAGAAAAGAAATCAAAAAATACATAATCAGGAACAATAAATATCCCCCATATCCACATTCATTAAACACCACATGTATAAAGGTGAAACAAGAAATGGGGGAAAAATAGGGTCATGTATACTCTTGCATTTAAGAGTTCATTTAAGTGTTCCAATTAGACCTTCTCATAATCCACTTAGTATGATGATATATTTTAGAATAGTTCAAAATCATTTATAAAAAAAATTAAAAAAATTTATTTGAAATAACACTTAGAAATAAATTTAATAAACCACTCCCCTTTTTATAAAATCCCTTAAAACGTGAAATTTAATTCTCCAATTAATCCCATGACCCAAACAAGGTCAAAACACTTATAAAAATCATATTTTATTTAAACAAAATATTTAAATAATTCATCAACATGTGGAATGTTAAGTTCCACTTGAAATTTCAATTGAAACCTTTCAAATATTAATTTGAAAACCCCAATCAACTTTAGAAAATTCAACATGATTTTTAATGATCCATTTTTGGAAATTTTTTAAACACATGTATAGCATGGTTTAATAAAATTAGTTAGAAATATGTTCTAAAATTTAGAAAACGTCTACATTGAAATTAAAATCATGTAAATTTTGATATTACTTTGAAATAATTCTTTAACATATTTAATTTGGATGTTATAAAATTTCCACATAAATTAAAAAATCAAGTAATCAACGGTTATAAATTTAAATGTTAAAACATTGGGAAAACCTACTAGAATAAATGGTATATAGTCTAAATATTCAATAATGAGATGAAAAAGACCTAAAAATGTGATCATAAACACTATCAAAAATAAGTACAGGAAAATCAGGTCAATATGGTACCCCTAGGGTTGATCTAAATTTCTTTTAATAAGAGGGAGTAGAAAAATCTAAGAAAAGAGGAAGAAGAGAGGGAGGAGGAGCCTAACCTTGGAGATCCGGCCATATACTTTGAAGAAAGCATGAATAAGTCACCTAAGGAGAGGGATACTAGAGGATATAGTTGCATTCACAAGGTGGACCGACTAGGGGATCTCGCTCAATGAGGTGGAGTGATAGGTGAAATAAGGGTTTAAAATTAGGAAGGGGAAGTTGTTGAAAACTAAAAAATTAAAAACTAGGCATGAAGCATAGTTAACCTACATGATTTACCAAATCATTTAGCCTATAATTGACACCCCAAACACACTACACATGGTTTTACCTAGGACCCCACATGGTTTTCCTAGCCCATGTACAAACCTTACCAAATGGAACTATCTAGACACTAACCCTAAATCATGGTTTTCCAGGGTTTTACAAACCATATGATAATCAAAAAGTGTTTAAAATTTTTAATTTCTAAAAAAAGACTCCCAAAACCTCATGGAGAGTCAAAATAAAATAAAATAATATAAAAATAAACCACTGTAGTAATACATTACAACATCCCCACTGTAATTCTTTATGCCCCTAGAAATCCATTAAAAATATATGGAAGAAGACAAATCACTTAAAACATTAACACCCAAATAAAGTGGTGAGAGGTATGAGAGACTAGAATAGATCATAATAAGATACACCACCAACCATGACTATTCCTCAAGTCCAACGGTGCACATCCTCATACAAAATACAACATATCTAAGTAGAATCTTACCAACTAACTAGGGCCTAAAGATTTACTAACGTCAAGGCCTATTAGGGTCTCCCTACCATTTTTTTCTTCATCTAAAATGGTGGGTAAACAACACACACACACACAGTGGAAGACATGACGCTAAGAAAATAATATTCTTCAAAAATCCAATGGAGATAAAAATTCTTCTATCCATCATACCCACTACCAAAAAAGGTGAGATCAAAACACCAATAAAATGGAGGGAAACTACAATAACAAAACCCAACCAAGGAACCACTACTAAACAAAAACAACAAATAACACCCTCGATAAAAAGATCCATTGGAATAAAATAACATGGACTTAACCCTGAGTCAAGGGAATACAAGAGAAAGAAACTAAGAACCTTACTCATGGAATGTCTCATTTGGAACATCCCAAAAAACCCAAATAATCCCAACCATAGTGAAAAAAAACCATATATATTCTACACTCCCAAATGACCACCCAAGTTTTTCCATAATCAAACCATCAAAACCCAAAAATCACCAGGGAACCATCTATAAAACATAAAAAATAAATAATATCAACATTACCTAGGAAAAAAGTACCAAAACCATAACCAACATCCTAGAAGCACCAACATAGAGTCTCCTAAAGCACGCACCAAATCAAGAACACCTCAATGGATCTCACTGAATCCCAAACCACCAAGAGAATCACCCAAATCAAAGGACCACCCAAAGACTAAAATTTCATAGATTCCAAAAAATATTTTCTAGGTACTTCCAAGACATTTAAAAAAAACCTACATCTCCACACATGGATAAAGACTAAAGAGTCAAGAAACATTGAACTAAATCCAAGATAATGAAATGTCCAAGACTCACCACTTGATTCTGAGTCTAGGGGAAACCATGTGATAGCCCAATTTTTTATGAATTATTTTCTTAAAATTAATTTAATATTTTTGATATTTTTCATTTCATGAAACACTAAATATATCTTCTATTGTAAGAAAGCACTAAGTTATTCTTGCTTTGTATGCAACACAAATTTGATCTTGCACTACACACAAGACTTATATTTTCTTGCAGTACACACAACACTATGTTTGGGTTGTGTTACACATAATGTTGAGTTCTTTTGATAAATTGTGGGATTCACAAGACCTAGTTTTACCAACCTACAATGTACTATTAATGTTATTATTAAAATATTATTATAGTTATCACCTATTTTTTGTAATGTAGGTTAGGAATAATATTAATTAAATTATGAAAATACACTTTACATGTGTATATAAGATGAATTATTTGGAGACCAATTAACTATAAATGAAAATAAAACCCTTTTGAAAATATAAGAAATATTTTTCTATAAAACTATATTTATAAAATCAAACACATTTTATCTCAATAAATTAATTAAACCACTTTTGATCATTTATTTTAATTAAATATATATATTATATTAATTCGAATATTTAACATTCATCTTATGTGTTTTCTATACAAGAGATAAGAATAAATAAAATTTTATAATTAAAGATATTTTTTTTCAAAAGTTAATTTTACTATATTTTAATTGTTCACCTATTTTAAAACTAATTTTTGAAAATTAAAACATCTTTCATACATATGTACGGTATTCCATCTCTATAAAAGGTGTATTTCATTTCCTATTTCTATATTTTATAGATTATTATTAATATATATATATATATATATAATGAATATATATGATTTTTATATCATGGTTGTCATTATAGAGATGATGAAATCATGATATAAGTAATAGGAGAAAAAATATATAAAATCAAAATA
Source organism: Viscum album (assembly GCA_963277665.1). Taxonomy (NCBI): domain Eukaryota; kingdom Viridiplantae; phylum Streptophyta; class Magnoliopsida; order Santalales; family Viscaceae; genus Viscum; species Viscum album. Next base: position 696,421,024 of record OY728130.1, on the reverse strand, counting down.
CATGCGAAAAACAAAGCGGTTATTACCCAAAATGTAACTTTAACAAGAAATTGTTAATAAATGGGTAATAAAAGTTCATAAGAAAATCATATATGGTATGATATAATTGATTATTGTTTTAATAGATTTATAATAAACTTATATTTATTATACATTAGTTTTGAATGAGTATGATGAGATTCAAGACATAAGGTAAGGGGGTTTCGGGTTTCACTTTTATTTATATGAGACTTCTGTCTTATTCACCACTCATTACTTTTTTGTAGTGTATATAATTCCTGTGAATGTATTATATGATTATTATCCTTAAATTTGTGTTTTTTTACATATCCATTTGATTAAATCTCCTTAATGGGGTTTATGATTTAAAAGTTACCAATTCAGTAAAGTAGTTTTTCCTCAATTTGCCTTCTTTGAGACACATGTTATGTTGTTAACCTATATTCTTTTATGAGGTGTATATACTACCCTTTGAAATTTTTTATCATGAATATCTTTATTTTAATGATATTTTATACTTAATGTAATTTTATTATTTAATGGGTATTTTTATTCAAAGTTACTAAAGTGGTTAGAGTTTATTTCTACAATCTCATCGTTCATCAGGATTTTTTATTATTATGTTTAAATTAATGAAATATTATGATAAATATCTTAATAAATATCATTATTTTTATTCTCATATGGATATTCATGATATCTTCAATTAATGGTTCCATTTTTACACTCATTGGAGCATAATATAATAAGGAAAATAATTTTAATAAAATCCTACTTTATTTCTCTTTTCAGTCAGAAATCTGTGTTCTTCCAAAACCATGATTTCTAAAAATGTTTTCAAAAATATTTAATGTTTAAAAAAATTAAAATTATTTTTAAATATTCCTTTATATGTTTTCAAATGTTATTTTTAAATAAACAAATTTTAATGATTTCCAATATTATTTTATAAGTTTTCAAAGATATTTTCAAAGAAAATTGTTTTCAAAATGATTAATATTATAAAAAGAATTTTTCAAAGAGAAAATGATATTTTCCTCAAGAAATTTTCTAAATGATTTTGAAATCTTAATTCATATATCTTCAAAGTGGTTTTTAAATAATATTATTTTGAAAATGTTTTATGTTTTAAAATTTTATTTTCAAATAAAGGTTACTTCCTTTAAGAAATGATCCAAATGATCATTCAAATTAATTATACATCTAAGATGATATCCTTTGATATAGTTTATTATTTACTAGTAATATGATCCACAGACACCATTATTATTCTTTATTTTAATTTTTTATGATTAATATGAAAAGTTTTTTATGAAACTCGTTTCTCTTCCATGGGTTATACCAGAATAAAACATTTAGGAAATCTTTTTCTTTTAACAAATTATTCTTTTATTATGAAACTTGTCTCTTTTTATAGGTTATGATATGATGAAATTTTTATGATACCCATTTCATTTCATGGGGACATTATTTTTATGAAACCCATATATTTTTATGGGTCAAGATATAATGAATGTTTTATTATCTTTTGGCACAAGTATGTATGATTTAATTATGTGATGGATGGGACATATATCTAACTCCAATTAATTTCTTAAATATTTATATCTCATGAGATATACATGGCTATAACAAGGAGTGAACTCAGTTCAGTAAAGGACTTTATCCACTAAGATGGTCTTGGGAGTGAACAGTGACTACTAAATGGCCTTGGGAGGGAACCTTGACTACTGAGATGGTCTTAGAAGTTATCCTTTAATACTAATATGGTTTTGGTAGTGAACCCATTATACTATAATGACAGGGTTGTGGATAAGGATGGTGGCATGTCGCATCTAATAAGTTTAGCCACCATGAAGTTCCCTAATAAGTATTGATAATTATTCTTGACTTATAGAGAATTATTTTATATGCTTGTGTGTCTTCCAAAATTCCATGTGTTATTCATATGTTATAATTTCATTTTTTATTCTCTTCATTTCCTTATGATTCATTTCTTGTGAACTTAAAATTTTTATTCCATGATTCATGTTTTTGTTCTTTAATATTCAGGGTATGATTTTACAATGTTATGCTCATATCCTCATAACCTTATTATAATTTTATTCTTACATATCTCCTTTATTTAACCTTACTAAGCATCTAAGATCGTCATTTCTTATGTTTAATTTCCCCATGTTATGAAGAAATATTTTAAGTAGGAGTACTAAATGGGATGAAATTTGTGGGAAACATTTAAGATATTTCACCAAGTTAGAATATTTTGTTCCAAGATTCCAAACAAACTAAACTATTATGACCCTCAAGAACGTACTTTTATAATGTGATTAATATTCATCTAAAATGATTTAATTTCCATGTATTTTAATCCTGAGTCATTATAGTTGGTATCAAAGAAAAGTTTTAGTCAACCTTTGGAAACTAGGATGAGAAAAATTTAGTGATATCCCTAGGGATATTTCTAAGGATGTGTTTAGGGATGTATTTAGGGGTAATTATAAGGATGATTCAATGTTTAAGAAATTTTCTATGAATTTTGGTAGATTATTGATATAGTGGTTTCAAAGAAAGTAAATCTCTATCTAGATACTACAAGTTGATGTCTTAGGGGAACTAGAAGATGTTTTTAATAGAAGGACACAAAAATAAGTAATTATAAAGGGAAAATGAAATGTTTAGTTAATGAAATGGATGAGAATAATGGAATCCATATGGTATAATTGACTTTTGAATGATTTAAATTTGGAAAGTATAGGAATTATGAAAATAAATTTCTTAGGGTAAATCTCATGAAAGAAATATTCAAGGTTGTAAGAGTAATGGTCATGGTGGTGATAGTGAAGAGACCACGAGTGACATATGAAAGGTATATTCTTTTCTAATATTATTTGTTTATAATAATAATTAAATTGAGTACACAATATTCATATTTCATATTTTAGGATATAAGTATTAAGGAATAAAATAATTAAGCTTATTTAATGGCTTAAGGAAGAGACAGAATGATTTAAGTAGTAATGTATTTAAATTCAAGGATTATATTGTATGCGTCATGAAGTATATCATGATTTTTTAGTATAGTTTTTTCATTAAGGATTTAAAAGAATATATTTAATGGTTCTGATGACCTAGAAAATTGATATAATGGAAAGATTATATTTTCTAAAAAACAAATGATTATGGGAAGGTACCCATTAATATATTATGAATGCTTTGAAATTAATGTTTAGTATGGATAAAGAGATGATTAATATGGATAAGGTAAATTGGATAGTATTGATGACCTTAGAATTGATAAAGTATTTTTTGAAAATGTGGTCTATGCTATCATGGATAGAGATTATGACATTTTTTTATTTAAGGAATATATCCAATGATATCTGGAATAAGAAAGCATACATGTTTTTAATAAGTATATATGGTAATTCAAGTTATTAATGTTTTTAATAGAATATATGATAAAGGTATTCACATGTTTGATATGTGACAAATAAGAGATACTTTATCATATATGGGGGATCAATGTTAAGCTGATTTTGAGAAATTTGGTGACCTTATTTTTAAGGTTTTGGACTTTCATCTTTCATAATGGTTATAAGGTTAACTATTGGTGGAATTTCTTATGTTAAACATTTCATGTGGTTTTAGATATTAAATTATTATATCACCATATGCGGATTTATGCATATTGGATAAATTGTGCTAACCATTTTTTGTGATGTTAACTACAGATATATGGAATGGTCTATATTACTATTTATGGATCTCATGATCTGTTAATGCTTCATGAATGAAAAAGTCAACTTCATTTCTTATAATAAGAGATTAAGTGAAAATTAATAAAGGAATAACCCAAGGGTGATATTTTTCTTATCAAATAACAAAAAATAAAGTAAGTACATTTTCTCATGAAAATTATTTAATTTTAGGAAAAGGGTATTGAGATAAAATGATTTCTTGTTATCATAATTTTTTATGATATCAATGAATTTTTTTCAATCCTCCTTGTGTTATGGATTTATTATTGTTAAATTTATCCTAATCTAGTTCTATATTAGTCTCCAATATAACTTTATAGTTATATGTTTCTTCCAATTCCATGCTTTCACTTGAAGTCTATGTTCTCCTATGTGGAAATCTAGTTATGAGTTACTTTGGGTAACCATTATGTTTCCAAATTTCCCTTCTTAAAGGAGATTTTATTATTAATTTTTATAATTTTGGTTTATATAAAAGTAAATTTCAAATATTTAAACTTTTATAACCTAGAAAAATTTTGATAATGAAATTCATTTTAAGGGGGTACAATTTAACAACCAGAGTTTTTATGAATTTTCTTTTAATTAATTTATTCTTTTTTATAGTTTTCATTTCTCACAAAACTTAATATAACTTTTGTTATATGAAATCATCAAGTTATTATTTCTTTTCACAAAACACCAAGTAGAGGATGTGATGCACTCAGGACATGGATTATCGTTCGGTATACACTACACAATGTTTGTCTTACGTTACACACAATGTCGAGTTCTTTCGATAACTTGTGTGACACGCAATATCTAGTTTTACCAAACTAAAATGTAATATTAATATTATTATAAAAATATTATTATGATTATAACATAGCCATTGAAATGGTGGTTATGAATAGATTAATAAAATTCTAAAAGTTTATCTTACACATGTATATAAGAATAATTATTTTATGACCAATTAACTAGGAATGAAATTAAAACCCTTTTGAAAATATAAAAAATATTTTTCTGGATACCTATATATATGAAATAAAAAAAAAATTAATTTAATAAATTAATTAAACCCATTTTGATAAAATATTTTAATGAAATATATATATATTATATTCATTCAACTATTTAATATTCATCTTATATTTTTTTATAAAAGAGATAATAATAAATATAATTTTACGCCTAAAGATATATATTTTTTCTAAAAGGTAATTTTACTACCTTTTAATATAATGTCTATTTTAAATATAATTTTTGAAATTTTAATAAATTTTATTTGATATAATAAACTTCATTTTTTAAATTTTAATATTGAAATTTAATTTGGGAGAATTTTTAGTATTTTTCTTAGAAGTGTTATTATTTTTATGAATGGTGAAAAAAACCAAATTTTAATTGACAAATGCATTTCCTTAAAATTTATTTATATAGTTAAATTATATTTTAAACTATTTTTAAAGTATATATATATCAATTACACATATATAAATATAATTTAGGTTGTTTTAATCAATTTCACATTGAAATTGGATATAAAAACATTTCAAACTTTTGAACATTTTTACATTAAAAACTCGTTGTCTTGTCCCGTATGTGGGATTAATTTTAAATTAATTTCTTCCACTTATTTGATTATAATTTTTAAAAATGAATTCCATATTTTTAATCATCATAAGTTATAATTTTTAGTGTGTAAAAAATATTTTTTGACCAAACATATTAGTGAATGTAATTAAAATTAATTACAAAAATTAAGGTAAAAACAAGTTTACTTAGGGGTTAAACTTTAACTTAAGTTGACAAATAATATAGACACATATCCAAAAATCTATTTTATTACCATATTTTTACCATATTCCTCAATTTTATCTAAAATGGGCCATTTTTTAGGCATGTTATATAAGGGAGACCTCTAAATAGTGTTTACCATTTTATATTTATAAGAATGTCACTCCTCCACCACTATAAAAGAGATCTCAAACAATAAATTATTCACACCTATAAATAAATTTGAATCATACAATACCTATCCAAAATAATCTCCCAAATTCTATTAATTCATCCTATAATCCTTTATTTGGACATAAATCAAACAAAGGAAGCCCTTTGGTGCAAACCAAAAGGAGTTACCCAAAGATGAGGTAACATCCTTCAACAAGAAATTTTTTATTTATTTATAAACCCCCTAGGTTATTATTATTAAATGATTATATAATAATATTAGTATACTAAATATACATAGATTTATCCCCATGAGAACAACCTAGTTGTTGCATCTTGTGGTGGTGTTTCGGGAGGTCTCGGTTTTGAGCCTCCCCACGTGTAACTAGCTAGGGTTTTTTCTTGTTTTCCCCTCCACAGAACGATGTAAAAAAATATAATAAGATGTTTATATATTAATTTTATTACCTATACTCATACACACTTCCATAAAATAGGATATTCAATCAACATTCGTGTGTATGGTGGACTACCGTCTCGCGAACTGATGTCATTTGTTCTTCCTTTGACACCTCTCAATGTTGAGAATAATGATGAACATATTGTTTTTATATGATATATATGATATTTTTAATGTACTTATTCTTTTGGTACTATTATATAACATATAACTTCATGCTTTCCAGTTTTTCGGAATATGATAACTTCGTTTGTGGACATGTGGACTACCACCTCCTCCAAGCAATGTGACTCGTTAACGCTTTACGTGGAATGTATTAAAGATGGTTTTAAAAAAATATGTGATATATATGATAAGAGATTTATATTTTAGTGATAATATATATATATATATATATATATATCACATAATTCTATTATTTCTTTCAATACAATAAAAAAATGGAAACAACTTTCACACATACTTACGACCATCCATCTCCGTGAAAGGTGTATTTAATTTACTATATCTATATTTTATATATTATTATTAAGACATATATAACGAATATATATTACATTTATATAATTTTTAAAATTATGGATATGATGAAATCATGATGTAATTAAAAGGACCAAAAATATAACAAGTCAAAACACATGTGAAAAACAAAGCGGTTATTACCCGAAACGTAACTTTATCATGGAATTATTAATAAACAGATAATAAAAGCTCATAAGAAAATAATATATGTAATTTTATAATTGATTATGGTTTTTTAATAGATTTATAAAGAAACTAATATTTATTATATAGGATGTTTGAATGAGTATGAAGAGATTCAAGACATAAGGTAAGGGGATTTCTAGTCTCACTTTTATTTCTGTGAGGCTTATGCCTTTTTCACCACTCGTTACTTTTTCATGGTGTATATACTTACCATTAATTTATTATATGATTATTATCCTTAAATTTATGGCTATTTACATATCCATTTTAAGATATATATTTCATGGGGTTTATGTTACAAAAGTTACCAAATCAGTAAAGGAATTTTGCCTCAATTTTTCTTCTTTGGGACACATGTTATGTTATGAACCTACATTATTTTATGAGGTTTATATACTTACCTTTGAAATTTTTTATCATTAATATCATTATTTTTCATGATATATTATTTTTCATTTAAGTTTATTCCTTCATGGGGGTATTGATTCAATTTTACCAAAGTGGTAAGAATTTATTGCTACAATCTCAGCATTAATCGAGATTGTTTATGATAATGCTTCTATTAATGAAATATTATGATCCATATCTTAATAATTGTAAATAATTTCATTCTAATATGGTTATTCATGATATATTCAAGTAATAGTACCATTTTTTCACCCTTTGCTACTTAATATAATTAATAAAAAAGTTTAATAAAATCTAACTTTATTTCTCTTTTCATTTGGAAATATGTGTTCTTCTAAAAGCATGCTTTATATAAAGGTTTTAAAAAATGTTTTATGTTTTAAAAAAATTAAATTATTTTAAAATCTTCCATTATATTTTTTCAAAAGTTAGTTTCAAATAAAAGGATTTCAATTATTTCAAAACTTCTTTCATAAGTTTTCAAATATATTTTCAAAGAAAATGGTGTTCAAAATGTTTTATGTTCTAAAAATATTTTTTAAAAGGGAAAATGATATTTTCCTTAACAAATTTTTTTAAAAAAAATAAATCTTAATTCATAAGTATTAAAATTATTTTTCAAAGAAAATTATTCTGAAAATGTTTTATTTTTTCAAAATTAATTTTCAAATAATGGTAATTTCCCTTAAGAAATGATCCAAGTGATCTTTAAAAATCCTTATCCATAGAAGATGATATCCTTTGATATATTTTGTGATTTAATAGGGACATTATCTAAGGAAACCATTCTTATTATTTATTTTAATGTGTTATTATTAAGATAAAAAAAATTTATGAAACTCGTTCCTCTTCCATGGGTTATACCATGATTAAATGACTTGGAAACCTGCTTCTTTTCATGGGTTATTCTATTATTATAAAACATATATATTTTATAGAGGTTATGATTTGATGAAATATTTGTGCTACCCATTTCATTTCATGGGTTATGATATGATTTTCATAAAACCCATCTCTTTTTATAGATAATGATATGACGAATGTTTTATTATCTTTTGGAACACACATGTATGGTTTATTTATTTGATGGGTTGGGACTATATCTCCATCTAATGTATTGGGTAATTATTTATATCTAATGAGATATTCATGGCTGAAATAGAGATTGAACTCAGATTAGTAAAGGAATTTTTCTTTTAAGATGGTCTTGGGAGTGATCCTTGACTACTAAGATGGTCTTGGGAGTGAACCATGTCTACTTATATGGTCCTGGTAGTGAACCTTGACTACTAAGATAGTTTTGGGAGTGAACCCATTCCACTATAATGAAAGGGATGTGACTGGGGATGGTGGTGTGTCCTTCCTGGTAGGTTTATCCCACATGAAGTACCCCAATAAGTTTTGGTGGTGTGCCTTGACATATTGGGAATGCTTTTATATACTTATGTGTATTACATAATACCATGTATTATTCCTATATTATGATTTTGTGGATTGTGATCTTGATTTCCTTATGATTCATGTATTATGAACTACCAATATTTATGCCAAGATTAATTTTTATATTCCTTGATATTTTGGGTATAATTTTCCAATGTTATGATCATGTCCTCGTACCATTGTACTTAATTTATTCTTATGTATCTCCTTTATTTACCCTTACTGAGAATTTGAGCTCACCCCTTCTTATTTTTACTTTTATGGGTTATGAATAAAGGTTTTAATTACGAGTACTAAATGGGATGATATTTATGTGAAAAATTTAAGATCATTCACCAAGTTATTAGATTGTGTTTCAATTTTCCAAAGACACTAAACTATTATTGTACACAAGCATGAACTTTTGTAATGTGGTGAATATTAATCTAAAATAATGTAATATCCATGTATGTTAAGACAAGGTTTCTATAAACCAACTAGAGGGACTACACCTCATAGAGAATCAAATAAAGGGTCATCCCTTTAAATATTTCATTCATCTAGTCCATGATTTTTTTAGGAGGAAAATTTTAAATATAATGAGATATGAACTCAATTAGTTCATGTCCTACATGTCAAGAAAAATGGTCCCACTATAATATATGGACAAATCTAAAATAAAAAATCCAATAAAACCTATCACATTATCTACAAATAACAAACCCCCATATTCTTAAAATTCCCTAAATTCCCATCAATGTATTTTAAAATCTACTCTTACTTAATCATACACTTGAAATAAACTATAAAAAACACCTCACTTAGATTTTTAAAATCACCCAAAAATCAAAAAATCAAACCCTCATTTTTTCAAAATATTTTTCTCAAACTACTCCTTTTTAAAACCATTCATTTCAAAAGACATGAAAATAAAACAAAAACAACCTTTTTAAATAATTTCCCAAATTTTTTTTGGAAACAACAATTTTATAAAATCATATCTTTTCATCTAAAAAAATTCCACAAACACACAAAACTAAAATCACTCTATAATTACAACCTAAAATTTTAATCCAAAATTTTCAATATATTATAAGGTCCCCTTGAATTCACCCCTGTCATGGGGTTTCATTCAAAGGTGGCCGAAATATAAAACCAAATGGGATGTGGGTCTAATATTAACTCATCCACGAGATTTGATAGTCCATGGTCCAGCCACACAACAATTCCTAATAAAATTCAAGATTGAGTGCTTGGGAATTACCTAATTTATCAATTCATGCAACTAATCTCATGACACTAAACCATGTTCTATTTTCATAAATCACACCCATTCTAATATTGATCAATACATCATGAATAATAATAAAAATAAAATTCCTAATACAAAATTCGAATCCCACTTCCCATGGAAACCTAAGGCTCAAAATGGAAGAGATCTCACAAAACTTTCCCTTGTGTTTACCTCTTGAGTTTCGACCTCCCTATCAATAAAATACCCTGACATACCTTAAATAATATAAGTTATTTTCAATAACCTAGGCTCTTACTGAAGAACCTAGGCTTTGATACCATTTATAATGAACCAATCTGAGATGCCACTTGAGATGAAACCCAAACCAGTAAGACACTAACCCAAGGGGTGTTTTTTAATCCACAAAAGCTGGTGATAATCACCCAAGAATCAAATATAAGATATTGGAATGATATATCTCTTAAATATGATTTAAATCACAATGACACGTTCACTAGAAAATACATCATGACTCGTTCATAAGTCGAAAATCCATTACAGAATAAAATATACATTTTTAAATAAAACTCATGCTTAACAACATATATAAAAAATTTAATGTAAATTTAGTCCCTCTTATCAACCCCAACCCCCTCTGCAGAAATAGTTACCACTATTATTACTCATCCTCCACATATATAATTTTCATGCACTAATAAAAATAACTAAAAAAATTAAAGGCCTATTTGGATGATATAGTAAGGAAACTAAATAAAAAAATAGACAATGAACCTCCATGTGACCATGGGTCACTATCCAACCCCAAAATAATCAATGTTCCAAGATTGGTCAAGAACTAAACTAAGGTTCTAAAACTAAAATGTAATAATAGGTGTGAGGAAAAAATTTCTCATTAGACCACCACCTGTCTTTCCACATGCTAAAATTTTAAATGTAGATCTATTTAAATCTAGTTTAAAATATAGTTGGGATATACATTTCTAAAATAAAAATTTATGAAATACCAATATCAAGTCCATTTTCATTTTATAAAATATCCATTTTATTTTCATTAAATGAAAATAATCACTTTAAAATCCACTGCATTGTTGTCTTTAACTTAAAATAATTTATAAATAACTATTTAAAACCATTTATAAAAAAATGACCAAACACAAAGGATATATAACATATAACTAGGTGCCACAATCAGGAGGTAAATAATAAAATTAATCAGATTAAATTTGTCATAAATGATACAAGTAAAGGGGAAAACAAACAAGACAAAGATAGAAAAATTATATATCATCCATCTATCAAAGTATAAGAATCATGGGATAATAACCTAGGCACTCAAGTAATACCATCCTGAACTGAAGAAAAGAACCTTAATTTAACCCACAAGATGATTTCAATCTTAGTAGTCCCATCAAACTAGTTGGGCCCAACACCATCAACCTAGGAGCATGAAGCTACAATGGGGAACCATTCGAATGAACTCAACAACCCATTACCTAGTAAGATATACACAATTTAAACTAGATTATTCAATAATCCAAGACTCTACTTAATGACCTATAATTCCCATGAATAAAAAATAAAGTAATAAAGGATATGGTTAAGTAGTTGAAACCAATTCATAAGAAGGCATAATAAATATCCCATATACTCATGCATTCAATATTTCATTTAAAAGTTACAAGAATCAATTCTCATAATCTACACAGTATTCCAAGTATTTTTATAATATTTTAAAACCATTTATAAAAAAATTCTAAAACATTTCACATAAACATTAGAAATATATTTAATAAACCACTCCCATTTTTTTCAAATCCCTTAAAAACACGAAACATAATTCGTTAATTAATACCATCATCGAAACAGGGTTAAAACACTTATAATCCTCGCATTTTGTTTAAATAATATTATTAAATAGTTAAAAATGCTTTTAATTTTAATTTAAACTTAAAATACTAAGTGAAACCTTTCAAAAATTAATTATAAAACCCCAAACACCTTTATAAACTTATACATAATTTTTAAAGAGAAACTAATGAAATTTGACAAAACATGTGGAATGCACAATTTTATAAAATGGGTTTTCAATATGATTTAAAATTTATAAACCTTTTATATTGAAATTAAAATCAATTTAAACTTTATTTTCCTTCAAAATAATGATTTAACATATTTAATGCCATCATTTAAAAATTTCCCCGTAAATTAAAAACTCAAAAAATCAATGATTATAAATTTAAATATTCATACATGGGGAAAACCTACCAATAATCAATAGAGAATGGTATAAATATTTGATAATGGGATAAAAGAGACCTGAAAATGGGATCACAAACCCTAGAAACAATAAGGACACAAAAATATGTTCAATATGGATTGCCTAATGTTTGTCCAAACCACGCAAATTTAGAGGGAGGAAAAGAAACTAATAAAATAGGGAGAATATGGGTATGGAGAGCCATACCTAGGTTATCCAGCCATTAATCACAAATAAAATGTGAAGAAATCACCTAAGAAGATGAATACTGAAGGAGGGAGTCATGCATTCAAGGTGGATCAATTGGGGGTCATGTGATAAAGGTTAGGAAAAATAATGGAAATAGGGGTTTAAAATTAGTTAGGAGTAATTTTGGAAAACCATAAAAACTGATAATGTTGCATTCTTAACTTGAACAATTTAAAAAACCATGTGGTAACTGTGTATCCTACATTAGACAATGCATACACATTGTTCAAGGTTTCCCTTAAGACCCCAAATGATTTATCTAGTAGTGCATATACCATGAAAAATAGAACTACATAGACATAGAATCAAATGTATGGTTACTTCATGGTTTCCCAAATCATACTGGCTACCCATTCATTACTCAAAAAGTGTAAAAAAAATTAAATTTCCTTCCTAGAACTCCCATAAACTCAAAGTGACTCAAAATAATATAAAAAAATATAAAAAATTGATTATAGTAACTCTGGGTGTTATACTTGTAGTCCTTTTTTACATGAAAATTGAATTGAAAATCCTTGAAGAAAGATAACCAGTGTTAGTCCAATTACCTCTTAGATAATATGAATGATATTATTCCTCACTTGTAGTAATCTGAGGGGCTAACTCATTGTTCTATAAACTTTTATAGCATTTGAAAATTATAGGCTATATCTCTCATCTTCTTGGCCTAAATATTAGATTTGATATATATATTCTATACCTTTTTCTTCTTCTTCATATTCTTCTATGTTGAAGGAAAATTCTTTTCAAGAAACTATGGTTTTATCTCGTTCTTATTCCATGATACATCAGGTCATTAAAAGGTACAATATTGTATCTAATTCTCTTTATTTATTTTTATTTGCAGATCATACAATGATTATAGTCAGGAACCCTCTCTTATTTTTTCTCAATAGTCCAATATATATATATATATATAATATTTTTCGTAGTGTTAGATCTTTCTCAAATTCAAACTCCCTCAAAACTTATTCTTTAATTAACAGAATCTATAGTATCCCATAGTGTATGTTTTTACATTTCAAGTTCCTAAAAAACCCATTTGAATACTTATTTAATTCTTTAATTTGTACGATATATGAATTATCATGATCTTATACATCATTTAAATATTCTAAAAATTCATATTCTTCTTATTCCACATGTATATGGGATTATCTTCTTCATCACTGACTTTTAGTGTGGAAACTCATGATATTTGAATACTCATTACTTCATGGTGAAAAGATTATCTGTAGATATTCTTTCTTTTTATTTATCTTTAATCATGGAACACTCTTTGTGATTTTTTGAATTTGAATGTAGAGTAAAATAATTACTATATTTTTATATCCTGGTTATTTAAAAAAGACATATTAACTGAAGATATATTCTCAGATGTATACTATTATAAATCCAAAATCTTATGATTAAATTATTACAGTCAACTTAAATTAATATTCTCATACATGAACTCTATGAACTCAACCATTATCACTCTTTATATTAATTATCTTATTCAATATCAAAAAAATTCTATGAATAATAAAAAAAACTCCCATATATATTTCACCATAGCATAGTTTTAGATTTTCACCTAGATATTTCTCTAAGTGTTGAATCGATCAAGCCTTTCAAGATCATCCATATGAAGTGTGTGGTTAGATGATCGAATACATAAAAAACTTATTGTACAATAAAATGTAGAATTTAACTAACTATGAAGATAACCCATGATAAGCATGTGGTCATTAGAGAAAACATGTGAAACATATAGTTAGAGTATTTCCGATGTCATTGAAATCCATTTATTTTTTGATTTTCCCCAATCTTAACACTACATGAATCATTACTATTTCATAGCCTTGTGATATTTCAATATTTTGAGAATAGTATAGAATCAAATTATTTTAATATCCTTTTATTCTATAAAATATATATTTTTGAAGTCTCATACAAACTTTATGTAAGTCTTGGTATTTTTGGACTACCATTACTCATTATCCATTAACCATTACATAAATTTTAAATAACCCTTACATAATTCGTTTAAACTCTAATGACCATTATAATTCTTAAAAATTATCATCCTTACCTTCACATATCCTACACTAACATGGATTTACCTTTATATGGTTTCTCAACCTATCTTACCTTTATGAATATTCATTCTTATCTTTTAGAAACCATATATAATTCAAATTTACCCTTACACATGTGAAGATAACCCTTATATAACCAATATAATCCTGAATTTATTTAATTGTGATATAAAACTCATATATGGCCCTTATACAGGTATCAAAATACCTTTACATAGCAAGAATAATTCCAAATTTACCTTTATATAGATAAAAGAATATTTAGATTACCATTATACAGGTATTGTAATTACAATGTTACCTATATATAGTCAGATTTATCCTTATACAGCTAGTATAATTCTCAATTTACCTTTACATATCTTCTAAAATTCTATAAATAGAACAAGAACCTCTTCCACTCAACTCTATTCTTTATTTAATACTTTAAACAAACTTGAAAAATTATCTTAACAAATTATTTCACTTCTATGGATGGATCATATTCTCTTTTCTAACCT
This sequence comes from Viscum album, assembly GCA_963277665.1. Classification (NCBI taxonomy): domain Eukaryota; kingdom Viridiplantae; phylum Streptophyta; class Magnoliopsida; order Santalales; family Viscaceae; genus Viscum; species Viscum album. Next base: position 696,405,997 of record OY728130.1, on the reverse strand, counting down.
ATTTATAAATCACTAATAGATCCTCATTGGTATAAAATTCATTATATTTTCATTTTCCATAAAGTTATTGAATCCTTATAAAACAATGGAATCATTAAACAACACTTCCAATTCATAATTCAACTTATCAAAATCAAGTAATTTTCACAAGTAAATGCTCATCATAACACCTATCTTGGTAACTTTTTCTACGTCTTAACAACCATGGAAACTTCCAACTTCCTTCCAAGATATCTAAATTCATATCATATTGAAATCATGTATGTTGAATCATTCATTAACAAGAAATAAAACTCTAAATGAATTTGGGTTCAACAATCTCCCCCTTTGTATCAGTTTTCAGTATCAATGCAAGAAAATGGTGAGTCAATATGTGAACTCATTTCCTTATTCTCTTCCCCTTTCTAATCATTAACTACTTTCATTTTCTTCTCTCTCCCCCTTATTAAATACAATTAAATAGTATTTAAGAGAGTATGGTATAAATCCAATCTAAAGAAATGTTTCATTATTCATCCCACTCAAAGTCTACTTATTCCAAGATTAGTGTATAGAATAAAAGGGTTTGATTTAGATATCAAAGTTTTCCATTAATAAATTGAATATGATAGCAACTCATAACATTTGTAAATTTTATTCCTAATGGGGTGTTCACATATATCTATTTTGATACAACATATTGATATTGATTGCTACAAATATTCCCCACTTTTTCAACCGAAATATTCTACACTCACTCAATACATATATTAAAAACATTCAAGTGAAACTAGTAGGTATTGTTTTTAAACAACCCCAGAACACTTCAAGATTCATCAACATCTTATAATTGATTAAAATAAATTTTTATCCCTTAATATCATAACTAATTCACTGAGAAACAAAGATAATAGAATAGGTATTCATACCATTTTTATGACTATTTGTCGAGCACCTTCCAAAAATTCTAGATTTGAATGAATTGAATGATCCTGATAGATTCTCAAGAAACTCTCCATAAAGTTATTAATTACAACTTCACATTATCAATAGTGATCTAATCATCAAGTAAGTATTATGATTCTAGTTATTGAGATAATATTAATATGGTATCATTAATTATTTCTTTATTAGGGAAAATTCACTTCTTTAAATATTCTTCTAGATATCATGTCTTTCATTCTAGCCACAATGGGTACTCTTATCATCCTAATATAAAATTTTGATAGCTTATTCACCTTCATCATGGCTAGTATTTTCTTAAATCTTCTTAATAATACCATTTGACAAAGCATACCAAGATGGTGACTTCTTCAAATCTAGATTAGTTATTAATTATTACATTAGTATTATTTTTTCTCCATTTGAGAACCACCATAAACTTCAATTCCATAAATACAATATAAATGATTTAGGGAATAATGTGAACCTCATTATTCATCAATTTGATCAGTGGAATTGATAATTTCTTCTCAAATAGTTTTCTCTTTTCAGTTTAGCTTCATGTTTGGATAGATTTTTCATACTTGCATAATCATTTTTAAAATTTGATTTTTTTTCATAGTATGGGTTATTTTCTTGTTTATTTACATGCAAAATTATTTACATTATTATCCATAGAGGTATATTCATCACCTAATTCTTCATATTTTTCAACATATCATCTTGGACTGGAATAATTGTTACACAATCATTAGAATTGTGTCCATCTGGCTTTCACCACCCACACAACCCCTAATGAGAACATATCTTATCCCCTTTTGAGAACCTGTCATGAAATTTTATTTTTTATTTATGTGAAACATTTTATTTCTATTTGTATCTTTCCTTCTCTTGATCTTCCAATTCTATTAATTTATCCAAATTAACAGGCTAGAGGAATTATTTTCTTCTTGACTTATTGTTTGGAGCCTATAGCCAGGGATAGGATGGAATTGGTACTTGGTAATAAGTTGTGCCCAAGAGTAGCTAACCTTTCTACAGGGAAAATCCAATCTACCTCATTTAATTTCAATTTTTCAAGTTTTTCAATTATTATAGTTGATTTGATTTTTCCTTGAGTGATTCACATGATTTGTGTTGTTATTGTTGATGTTATTAAGGTTCTATTTCTATTGAAACCTGATGATATGAGGGTATGCCATCTCATGCATCATATAGGCACTTTCTAGGGATCATATGTCATGCATTCTTGACATTCTATATAGGGTGCATTAGCAATTGAATGTTGTTGTGATAGGTGTTGTTCTAGATATGCATGTTGTTGTGATAGTTTCCATGATAAAAATACATGTTGTTTGATAGGGTATTGTTTGTGTAAGGTTTTGTTTGAATGAATGCCAAAATTTGGTTCTTGAGGTGTTATGGGCCCTCATGGACCGGAATTTGGTGGATTATTGCCCTGTTTTTCTTATTATAACATGTATAAGATGAAAAACATTGATTCATGGGGATTATGGGCCCTCATGGATCAGAATTTAGAACTTTTATGTTCGCTTCAGTGTTTTCTGGGCTCCAGAGTAGTTTACGAGGCTTACTTTTTTGGAAAAACCCAGAATACACACCATGTAGTTTTGACAACACGCCATGTGTTCTTCTATTCAGGAGGAAATTGTTTTTCTTAAGTACACGCCATGTACTTTATGTACACACCGTGTAGTCTCTAACCATGTCATAGTCCATATGGGAAGAGACACGGGATAGGGAAATTCTTGTGGTAACACGCTGTGTACTAGTTGTACACGCCATGTAGGGTTGACCATGTGTCTGCCCATGTGACTAACAACACGGACGAAGAAACCTTAGGTGATACACATAGTGTCAGTTATAAACACTCCGTGTAGTGTAATCTTGGAATTTGTCTGTGTAACTAACAATACGGGTCGGTGTTATCTTTTCTAGCACATGCCGTGTTCGTATGGAACACGCCGTGTAGTGTCAACCGAGTACCCGGTTGTGTCACGAACAACACGGGTCGGTGAAGCTCGTCTAGTACATGTCGTGTCTGGAACAAACACGCCGTGTAACCTTGTTCTAAGGGGAGTTGTCTGGATTAGCCGTGTAAAAGGACTCGGGTAGGGGAAGAAAATTCAAGTACATGTCGTGTGTAAGAACAACACGTCATGAATTTGGTGGGTTACGGGACCAGTTCTGGAAGAAGTACGCGCCCCTATGAAAGACTTAAGGGAACATGTCGTGTAGTTATTATACACGCTATGTATTCCTGTATTATAAAACTTGAAAGTTTTCTTTATCTTGTTCCCTTATTATGTTTCCAGTTCTTAGTCCTTGATGATCTTAATCTTAGGTTTGCACTTTACCTTGCAGAGTCATGTCACCAAGATGCCCTCCGGTTGTATGCCATTTTCAAGGTGATGATCAGACATTGGATATGGCTAATCAGGGACAGCCGGTAGATCCTCTAGTTGTGCCAGTCTTGGCACCAGCAGTTATACCTGACATAGGTGTTGATTAACAATTCAAGGAGGTCTTTATGAGGATGATGCATACCTTCTAGGGAATGTCGCCTCCTGCCTCGTCGATGTCATAATTGATGAGGATCTTTCAGTAGGATCATCCTCCCACCTTCTTAGGGGATGCAAGACCCCAGGTTGTAGAGTCATGGCTGGAAGTCATGCTGACAATCTTCGAGCATCTGAAGATACCTCCAGAGATGAGGGTGAAGCTCACTACCTACATGCTTCGAGACTTCTCCAAGAGGAGGTGGGATGTGATCTCACAGGTGGGATGCCAGTATAACATGACTTGGTATGAGTTTCAGCGCATCTTCTACGATTAATTATATCGGAAGACCTTAAGGACCAATCGAGCCTGAGATTTCATGAGTCTGGATCATGGTACTCTTTCTGTTATGGAGTATTCCTCTCGCTTCACAGAGATGCAGTGTTTCACGCCTATTCTAGGAGTTGATGAGTTGTTCCTTGCAAGGAACTTTGAGGATGGTCTGAGGCACGACATCTGATTGTAGGTAAATATCTTCAAGTTGACTTCTATCTCTTTTATAGTCAACCATGAGCTGATCAGTGAGTGTAATCTAAGGGATTCTGGAGCTGTGAGCTAGGGTGGTTCGGCATCCAGAGTTAGTGCTCCGCCATCTGATAGCAAGAAGCACCGTAGGGAGATTTCATGAGGATATTAGAGTAGGAGGGATGCATCTTATGGTATCTAGGTGTTATGGTACTAATGTGGGAGGAGCTAGAATAAGAGGCCACATTACCCGAGAGACCCAGTGGAGTGCCGATCTTGCGATAAGATGGGCCATCTTCAGCGCTTCTGTCAGATCTTCTCACCAGTAGATGGTGACAGGGGTTCTTTTATGACTCCTCATTCAGGAGTATCACCACTAGTTTCTAACTATTCTGGGAATAGGAGTTCTTCTGGCCATTCAGGCCGAGGTATAGGTTGTGGTTGTGGTAGCCAATATCCAGGTTTTCAGCATCATCAGGGCAGATCAGCTCAGAGTGGTCAGGCAGGGTCACAAAGTTGTGGTATAGGCCAGAATTTTTTAGTAAAGTAGACCCAGCAGGAGTAGGATCCTAGACCTTCTATAGTTCTAGGTATGATCTTAGTTACCTCAGTATTAGCTTCGGCACTTTTCGATATAGGGGCTTCCAATAGCTTTATATTTGTTGCGGTTGTGGAGAGCCTTGGGCTCTTCATCTTTTCTTCTGCTGATATCTTGACACTAGACACTCCATTGGGGACTAGAATAGTGAGCATACATCAGTGCATAAAGTGCCCTCTAGAGGTTGGTGGGTGTCACTTTTTATGGGACCTCTATGTCCTAGAGATGACAAGCTATGATGTCATTCTCAGAATGGACTGGTTAGTTCCCTTCTAGGTATTCATTGATTACTATCATCGTAGGGTGAGTTTCATATCACTAGAGGGTGGACCTATTCTTCATAAGGGGGATTGGGATGTCCAGGAAAGCAGAGCAGGACTCGAGCATCAAGGGTTAGGAGGAGTTACAACCTAGATTGCTAGTCTATATCTGGATGACCAGGGGACTTCACAGTTAAACTTTCCTCTAGTATGGATCATTTCAGAGATGTCTTCCTAGAATACTTTTTAGGTTTTCCTCTGGAGCATGAGGTAGACTTTTCTATTGATCTTGTGCCAGGAGCAGCACTGTTGTCCATTCCTCCTTATAGGATGGCTACACCAGAGTTACAGTATCTCAAGAAGCAGTTGGAGGAGTTGTAGAAAAATGGTTTCATCCGACCCAATACTTCTCCTTGGGTTTCACCTATCCTTTTTGCGAAGAAGGCGGATGGTACCCTCAGGCTTTGTGTGGATTATCGGAAGTTTAACCAGTTGACGGTCAAGAACTGATATCCCTTACCGAGGATTGATGATCTCTTTGATCAGCTTTGAGGAGCTCGGGTGTTCTCAAAGATTTACTTGAGATCTAGTTATCATCAGTTGCGCGTTAGACCCTTATATATACCTCTCACAGCCTTTAGGAGTAGGTATGGTCTATATGAGTATATGGTTATGTTGTTCGGTCTCACGAACGCACCTGCAGTTTTCAGGGCACTGATGAACCGAGTGTTCCATCCATACTTAGAATCTTTCGTGGTGGTATTTTTGTATGATATCTTGGTGTACTCTCACATTCGACATGACCATGCCACGCATCTTGTGATCATTTTGATTACACTGAGAGAGCATCTTTTATATGCTAAGCTCTCAAAATTCCACTTTTGAATGGACCGGATTCACTTTTTGGGTCATGTTATCTCAGAGACAAGAGTATCAGTAGACCCAAAGGAAGTGAGAGCAGTAGTTTCCTGGGAGCATCCAAAGAACGTCTTTGAGGTACATAATTTTCTAGGACTGGCTGGATACTACAGATGTTTCATACAGGACTTTTCATGCTTAGTAGCACCACTAAAGAGTATGACTAAGAATGGTGCGAAGTTCTTCTAGTCAGATTATTGTTATTCAACCCTTCAGGAGTTGAAAGGGAGGTTGAATTCAGCATCTATACTAGTTTTTCTAGAGTCGTTCAAGAGCTATATTGTGTACTGTGATGATTCAGGTATCGGGATAGGAGTTGTGCTTATGCATGGAGAAGGATTCATTGCGTATGGGTCTCGGTAGTTGAGTCCACATGAGAGAAATTACCCAATGCACGATCTCGAGTTGGCTGCAGTTGTCCATGCCTTGCGCTGTTGGAGACATTATATTCTGGGAGAACATTTTGTGGTTTTCACTGACCACAAGAGTCTCAAGTACATCTTCACTCAGTGTGATTTGAATTTGAGATAGTGAAGGTGGTTTGAGTACCTTTATTCCTTTGACTTTGATCTTGCCTATACGCCTGGGAAAGGTAACGCAGTGGCTGATGCATTGAGCCGGAGGACTCAGATAGAGGCAATTCATAAGTCCAGGAGTGATTGGCATCTTATGGCTCTGTTCTCTGAAATGAATTTCGAGGTGCATGACAGACAGGGGCATACTTTTCTTTCTTCTATGGATATTACCTCTACTCTTCTTGATCAAGTGAGAATGAGACAGCTATTAGATTCAAAAGGCCTAGTCCTACGGGAGAGCGTGTTTGGAGAGGACCCTATTCTGGGATAGACCATAAGCAAGGATGAGATCTTGCATTTCTAGGGGCGTGTATGGATGCCAGCAGACAAACGTGAGGAGATGATGTGGGACTTTCATTCCTCTGTTTGGGCAGTTCATCCTGGTGTCTCCAAGATGTATCATGATCTACATCATCTGTATTGGTGGCCAGGTATGAAGAGAGATGTTGCTGGTTTTGTCATGAAGTGTTCCGCCTGTCAGTAGGTGAAGGCGGAGCATCAGCGACCAGTAGGGCTTTTGCAATAGTTTCCTATCGGTTGTAGTTGCCTCAGAGGTACTGGGCTATGCACGACGTCTTCCACATTTCTCAGCTTCGATGTTACTTCTTAGACCCATCTCATGCCTTCCATCCCGAGGACGTTGAGTTAGAATTGGATGCATTGTTTGGGGAGCATCCTATACATATTGTCGATCGAAGTACGAAGGTTCTTCGTGGATAGTATGTTTCTCTGGTACGAGTGATATGGTAGCACGGATGAGTACAGGATGATACTTGGGGGAGGGAGGCGTATGTACGATAGCAGTGGCGGATCTTTTTGAGGTTTCTTCTTCTAATCTGCCTTTCTAGGGAAATTCTTGGACGAATTTCTTTAAGGGGGGAATTTTGTAAGAACATAGATCTTCTTTTTCATGTATGTTTTCCTTTTCTGGTCGTTTTTTAGAAAAAGAGGAATTTCTGGAAATTTTTGAAGTACACTTCGTGTACTTTATGAGTTGGTATGGTTGCCTTTTTATGTGTTTAAAGTGCATAGATTGATTTGGGAAGATTTTTGGAGAGTTTAGAATGGTTTTGAATAAGTTTGGAGGCTTTTCTTAGGGAGAACGGTTTGATCACGGTTAAGGGAAACCGTGTGAGTTTTCCAGGAAACCATGCAGAAGGAGACAGTAGGCTTTGCACGGCCTACGCACGGTTTTTCAAACCGTGCGAGGCAACTGTGCAGACCCCTCCTCTCAAGGCAGTGGCGTGCGCACAGTTAGCGCATGGTTTTCCAAACTGTGCATACTAACTGTGCAACCACTTAAAAATAGGGTTTTTAAATTTGGGCTCCCTCAAGGGTGCCTCATTTCACTCCAAACTCTCTCCCACTCAAGCCTCACTTGGGATTTTGGGTTCTCAAAGGTTAAAGGTTCTCTCCCACTTGTTTTGGAAGAAAATTTAAGGGGTTTTTTGTTGGATTGAAGTCTTTTCTTCTTGGTTAAGTATCTCCTCTTGGTTTCTCTTTGGTTTTCTCTGGGTCTTCTCTTCCCTCTCTCTCAATTTTCTAGGTCTACATCTGTTTCATGTATATCTAGTGTTGGGGTTGCCTTGGGTGTTGATTTTAAGTCTTTTGGATGATAGGTAAGGAGATATAGAGCATTCTTCTTGAAGCATTTTCCCGGATTAGGGTGCAGTTGTCTGTGGGTTGATTTCGCCGAAACCCTAAAGGTAGGTGGTTTGTTCCATTCCATTCAAAGCCTTTGAGTATTATGTGCAATTTTTTCCAATACCCTTGAACAGGGTATTGTGCGTTTACTGTTTTACCATTTTTAATTGCCTTCCCTACTTGTATGCTTGAGTAGAGGTTATTTGGATATGAATAGGGTGATTGCTATGTTTTGGATATGGTTGCCCATGCATGTTTTGTTTATGACTGTTTGGTCCTGCATAGCCTTTTTGGTCGCCTTGCCTATTTTCCCATGCCTGGTGTTATAGGGTGGAGTGTTGTTTTCTAACATGCTTGATATGTTGTAGACCGATTATCCAAGTAGTTCTTAAGGTTTACTTGGGTCGTATTGCATTGCTATACTCGTTGACTTACACAGGGCCGTGAGAACCTGCTATAGAAGCCTATAAGGGGAATTGACCAAGTGAGCTTCCTTAGACAGTCTTTGAACCATTTTAGACTATATGGGTAATTGACCGAGTGATCTTCCTCAGGGAGTCTTTGAACCATTTTAAACTACAAGGGGAATTGACTGAGTGAGCTTCCTCAAAGATTATTTGAACCATTTTAGACTATAAGGGGAATTGACCAAGTGATCTTCCTCAGATAGTCCTTGACTACCTTAGATTATAAGGGGAATTGACCGTGTGAGCTTCCTCATAGAGTCTTTAAACGCTTGGGACTATAAGGGGAATTAACTAAAATATATTCCTCAGAGAGTCTCTGTAGTATCCTTATCTTAATTGAACTAGAGGGGTTTGGCTGAGAGTACTACCCAGAGAGTTCCCTGCTTATTTTCTGTCATTGATGTATATAACTGATTACGTTGAAATTGTAGGACTGGTTACTGATGAGTACTTCCTTGTTTACTGCTTTATTTTGTTTATTACCTTCCATATATTCACTAACTGTTAGACGCAGATCTTATGGTGATTGCCTACAGGTATTTAGTCTCACGTCCTGTTTAGGCTATGCATTTGGGCCCAAACATATTATATTGCTGCAGTTATAGATAAAGGCAAGTGCCCTTCTACTTTAGGTACTTGATGTGTTGTGGACCTAGAGAGCATGGGACCAAGCTGAGGCTTACGATGCTAGGGAGTTGTTTATCTATTTTCTTTTGTACTTTGACCTAGTACTATTCTATATTCCTACATTGTGATGTGTTTTTCTATTTTCCAAGACATATTTACCATGCATCATTTTTATATATATACACTCCAGTTGTTTATTTCTTCATACATCCGTTGTTTACTTTCGTATGAATTATTACTACTTCTGCTATTGTTATCTGTTTTTTTTCTCTTCCAATGTGTTACTCTGCCATTGAGGTAATAGTTTCCCCACTAACACACCCAAGTCCCTCGCTGCTAGTCGGCAGCCTCTGGCGTTAGGGGAAATGCACTTGAGGCCATGTGACCAACTGGGTACGGGGTGCCTCTGGGTGGCTTCCGGAATCGGGATGTTACAATACCATTAACATAAAAACATATAATTATAGTAAATATATTGGTTCCATTATTTAAATATGGTTATAGGACATTTATATGAGGTTTAATAAGAAATAATCTTGAAGAATGTCGATGAGAACAAATATATCTTCTTCGGGTATCTTTATTTTAATAGCACCTTAAGGATTATTATATGGGTATATTGGGAAGAAAATAAACTCAAGGTTCTATATAATGATTTTGGGGGGTTATTTTGATATATAATGGTCCATATAAATTTCTCAAGTTTTTTGGATAAGAGATAATAGGTGGTGCCATTTTATAAGTGAGATAGGTGGAAAACTATTAAATACTTGAAACTTCATTATATAATGTATGTCTTACTCAAGTCATGTGGCTCCAAAATGGAATATTTTTAAAATATTAAATGGTAAGGTATAAATATCATCAAAAAATAAAATTAAATCTAATTTTTTTAGATATTTTAAACCCTATCTCTAAGATTAATCCCCTTGTTAATCCTTTTTAACACTTAATGTAGTAACAAATTTTTACAATGGTTACTATTAATTATGACTAAAAATTAAGTTGAACTTATAAACTAATATTAATTATGATGATTAAAAATATGTACTATATTTTACCATATTAAATTCTTAAAAGTTATATAAATTAATTCAAAAGTAAACATAAAAAACCAGACAAAACAATTTTTATAGAAATGCATTTTTCAATCATAAAGTGAGTTTCCTTTCATTATATGTCTAGTATCCACCATTAGATTAATTTTAATTTATTTAATTTATTAAATTATATTAAAATTATATTAAAATTATTCATCAATATTGATTAATTTAATTTACTAAGATAAAAATAAATTATGCCCTCAAAAATGGTTTTTTGAAAAATAACTATTTTGACCTTCAAATGATTTTATCTTCGCATATAACCAATTGATAGCCAATTAATGAATTATTATTCACTTTTTTACATTAAATATCATTATATTTCATTAAAGTAATATTTTATTAGTGATCATGGGGCATAATATATATATATATATATTCATTACATAGAAAAAGTGATATTTTATCATAAAATGATATTATTTTTAACATTTAAAATTAAGTACTTATTTCCTAGGAATTAATCAAAATAATTTCATGAAGAAATAATTTTATACATATTTTTTCATAATTTAGTTATTCATATTCATACTCATAGATCCAATGAATATTTGATAATATTCACTTTTAAGAATAGTGTATTGTGGTTCATTTAAACTCACTGTTGCGTGAAAATCATGCTATCAAACACATAAAATTTATCTAAAGATAAATATGTCATAAAATCTTAGTTTTTTACATTATACCCCATTATATGAATTTCTATCTCAAAATTCCATTACTTGGATGAAAAAAATGAGGATAATTTAGCCACATTATATCTTCAATTTCCCACATAGCTTCCTCAAATTTATGGCTTCACCACAAAAATATCACTTTATCTCTTTGATCAAAAATATCCATCAATTATTCCTTATAATAATTATCATAATCTAGTATTATAGCCTCTAAGTTTAGTACAAGTGGAGGATCTAATATGTACTTCCACAAAAATGATACAAGGAACACATCATAAACTTGAGATAGGATTGGTGAAAGTTTTAACTAATAAGATATCCTCCCAATACAATCAAAAATATCAAATGGATTGTTATATCTAGGAATAAAATTTCCCTTCTTTCCAAATCAAAAAACATTATTCCATAAATATATTTTATGGAATACATTACCACATACTTCGAACACTAGATATCATCGATGATTGTCATTATAATTATTCTTTCAACTTTTAGATATCTTGATATGTTGATGAATGGGTATAACACTCTATACCATTTTTTTAGAAAACTCATGTCTTAATAGATTTATTCTCCAAATTCATACCGGCACATTGGATTTCTTCACTTCCTGTCATAGATTGTTTTATAAGAATCCATTTGAATACACAAGTGAAAGTCATTATTGTAAGAAAATATGACTGGAGGAAGGTATTGATCCCAACCACATTTGAAATCCATATAATAGGCTATAAACATATCTAATAAGGTTTTAATGGTGATATTATATTGATCATATATTTGAGAATGATATGGTGATAAATTTTAACTATGTATTTAAATATTACTAAAGAATTCTTCATAACTTTAAGGTAAGCCATAGATCCTGATCTTATATAATAGAATGTGCTACTCCATGAAACCTAACCACTTTATTAATGTATATCCTAGAAATCTGATCAATAAATTAATATTATATCATATGAAATTTTTTGAATTTGTAAGTAGATAAACCAAAACACAAATAAAATTGTAGAAATTGGAATCTTTAGGAAGTCTGATGATAGAATCCATGGTAATGTTTTCTTATTTCCATTCTGGTATGGGTAATGGTTGTAACATCCCCTTATATTTCTATCTCTCAGCCTTAACATGTTTACATACAAGTTGTATCACCACAAGATAAACAATTGGGTCCAATCTGAAGGTTCATATGACCTCATGTACACCTCCCCATATGTTAATGTTTTCCAACTTGTAATGATGGTCGAAACACCATCAGTGATGAGACTATACCCTCACCATCATTTCCTTTCACAAATAATATAAATAACAAAATAACAACTTAGAGTAACATGTGGATAAAATATTACCATATTGAACACATTTCATACAATAAACAGGTGTTCTCCCACTATAGAAATTCAAACCATAGTATAAGTGAAATTAGGTACATAAATAAATAAAACTCTATAGAATCCTCCAAAGTTTGTCTTGGTATTGTTAATAGCTCTATGATCCTAAGCTCAGCCATCTACCATGGGCCGCATTCCATAACTCAAATACATATACATGAAGTCTGAGTGTGAATCAAAATGTCTGTATAGGGTGTGAGAAATAAAACCTAGTAAGACACCACCAATTTATCCTTAACAAAAGTTCACTTATATAATAGGTGTATTACATGATAATAATAAATGTGAAAGTAATAATAGAAATAATATACTAAGAAACTATGTGTTAACCAAGCCACAATGGTCATCATCCATACCAACATTAGCTTCATATCAAAATGATAACATAAGTATTTCAAAATTGAGAAAAACAAGTCAAAAATAGTATACACATGTTACTCAGTATCCTCATAGAATCAAGTCAACATGTTATCGGCATCCACAAGGCATCAAGTTTTGGGTTGTTACTCGGTATCCTCATGAAATCGAGTTCCAGGTCAGGACATAAGGCTAACATGATCCTACCATATGTAGGGTCTACCTTCTTCATCACCAAATGTTGAGTACACTTACCCTCAATGGGGTAACCATAAAAAATTGGGCCACCTATCATGAGTATTGAGTAAAAACCTCCAAAGGCATTTTAACACACATAGTAGGGTAAAGTAAAAAATTGAAAGCAAAAAATATCATCATGATAAAGTATTAGTAATATAAAAAACATGTTATATTCATAAATCATGGTGAAAAGATACTCTAGAAATACTCATAGAAACAAGGATCCTATATGGGAATCACTGGAACAGACACACCCAAAAATCAATCACATCAATCAAGAACAATAAACAATTCCAAAAAATGTATCATACAAAGGAAACAAGTGTATATTACAACCCCAAAAGGTAAGGAACTTCTTACCTCAAAGTTATTGAGGTCGACATCAAGATACACCAAGGAATCATCACTCAAATCATGTATTCATATAAGTCAGTTCAAACTAATTTCTAATGGTTCCTAGAACCAATTCAATTATTTAATTTCTAAAAAATTAAAAAACTATACAACCAATAATAATTTCTCTCCCCTGAATAATTTTAGATATACATAATAATTCCTAATTATTATTCTTAATAATTTTGAATTATAATCATTTAATAATTATTTATCATTTCTACAGATATATTCAGAAATCTAAACTCAAAAACAATTCATGAAAAGAGGAAAATAGATTAACACAGAACCCAACCTAGAATTGTCCATTCAAAAATATACACCTGATAACAGATGAGAGAGGATTATAGTTTTTCTACACCTGGAAAACATATGGATAACCCAGTTTGATTGAAGTAGTATTATCAAATTTCATGTAATGTAATTTCTAAGCTTCTCAAACATAATTTTATCTTTAAAAACTAAAGGAAATAAAGGTTTGAATACTTTTAAAAATACATATCGCGTACTGTTTTACAGCATTAAAACTCACAAATTAAATTCAACATTTAATTTTTTTTCTTTTAATCATTTCTTAATTTTGGATCATTTAAAACCTTCCAGAAAAGAGTTATAAAGTTTAAATGATCCAAATAATTCATTTCCCTCCATGTTATAAATTTTAAATTTTTAAAAACATATTAAAGTTTGAATAGGGAAAAAAGAAATAAAAATTGGGATAAAAACCTACCTTTATATGGTTCAATAATTCATACATACCCTTACACAGTAATATGTTACCCATAAAAAACTTATAAAACTTGGGATTAAATTTACATAGCATAGAGACTAACCTTATGTTACTCAATCATACCCTTACACATCCTCTGAAACTCAATAGTTACCTTTACCTAGGTAAGGAATTAACTTCACAGAGAGATGGATTTACCCTTAAGTAAAGTTTATAAAAATAGAGTTATCTTTACACAAGTAAGGGAAAACTCATCTTACCTATATACAGACTTTTTAAAACATGAGTTTCACTTATTCAAAGAATAAGACCTATGTAAAGGTAAAGACTACATTAAAAATTATTAAGTTTTTGATAAAATTATTATAAAGTAAAACCAAAATGAGTCATTATTTATCATAAAAATGGTGATGTTACACCAGTCATCGAGATACATATTTTTCAATATCCCCTTTATTATTGTCGAACCAAAAATAATCTTTTAGATCTCTATACATCTTCATACTTTCATGATGGTTAGATAATGATGAAATATGAGTTTCATCCAATAGCTCCTTCTTAAAGTATGGTATTAAAGGGATACATACTCAGTTCAGGAACCCAATCATTTTATCACAATCATGGTTTAACTCAATGAAATTACTCACCTTCTTCAATAGTTACACATCCTCCTTGTTCACCTCTTTAATTATCACATGGGTGGATGGTTGAACATTAATCTGAGAAAGATAAGATTAGTTCCCTTTCCTCGTGATTTAAAGATCCATTTTCTACAAATCCATAAGTATTGAATCACTTTAAATCCTCATCATCGATAAACTATCATGGTATTTCTGACTTAGAGACTCTGACACCTTGTTCACCTTCTTAAGGTGGTAATTTATTGAACTATCATACTCTTTAATAAACTAAAACCATATACCTTGGTAATTATTCAACTCTTTATGTGTGAATATATACTTAAAACTTTTATGATTGGTATATATATCACACCTTTCACCATATAGATAATGCCTCCATATCTTTAATGAAAAATTTACCACTTCCAGATCAAAATCATGGTTCAATTTTTTTTATCTTGTATATTCAATTGAAGAGAGGCATATGATATCACTATATCATTATTAATAAGAATACATCTCAGTCCCTTATTCAATGCATCATTATAGATCACAAACTCTTCTCCACTACAGGGTAGTGTGAGTACAGGTGCATTGAACAACCTTATTGTCAAATTCTTTATATTTACCTCACATTCATCTTTAAAGAGGATCTTAGATCCATTTAAATTAAACTTTTCTATTGGATTATATAGTCCTCATAAATTTCTTACAAAACATCAGCGGTATCCAGTCAACCTAAGAAAAATAAGGATCTCCTCCACCAATGTTAATCTATCCCATTTCTCAATAACATTTTTCTTTTAAATATTTACTGATATACTCTTTCTTTAGATTATATGGCCCATGAATGAAACTTTATGTATCCAAAATTTACATATGGAAAATTTGGCATACAGTTTATCCTTCCTCAAGGTCTTCAACACAATCCTAAAATATCTTTATACTCTTCCTTTCTATTTTAATATATATAAATATCATTTAAAAAATCTATCCAAAAAATATTAATCATGTCTCTAAATACTCTATTCATTAGATCCATGAAGATATGGGGGATCAGTAATTCCGCATGGAATCACTATAAATTCATAAAGACCATACCTCGTATAGAAGGTTTTCTTAGGTATATCTTTCTTATTAGACCTTAATTAATGATATTCAGAAAAATGGACAATCTTTTAAAAGTATTAATATTCACATATTTTATCAAAAAAAATCTTCAATATGGGGTAGAAGAAACTTTTTCTTGATAGTGATATTGTTAAGTTCCTAATAATCATTGTAAAACACATTAAACCATCGTTATTCTTAACAAAAAATTATAAGTGAGCCCCATAGTGGTGCACTCAGTTGTATGAATTCATTTTTTATATTCTACTAGAATTAGTTTTCAATTTTTTCATCTCAGTTGGATATATTATATGAGGATTCTTTAAAATGGGTGTAGAACCATGTATGAGTTCGATTGAAAAATCAACTTCAAAATTTTTTGGAAGACTAGGAAAGTCTTCAGTAAATGCATCATCATATTATTAAAAAATAGGAATATTTTTTTTTTGATTATATCCCCAAACATTTGAGATACATATCCCTCATGAATATGAAATAAGATCCATACAATGGAAATAATTTCCATTGAAATTTCATATTCATCCTTGCACTAATAGATAGTTATATATTTATTTTAATATCAAATGTTACTTCCATTCCTTAGAAATTGATATGGGATATATATAAATATTTCTAATTAATTACCAAAATAGAATCAAATTAAACTATTGGGATAATAAATAAATTTACATAAATAATATTCCTACAAACTTATATCGCAAATGAGCTATAGACTTGATTTGATCATCATACCATTATGAGTTTTTATTGTTATATCATTATCTAATCATTGATTTGGTTATGTGATACCCTTATAAAATTCTTCATATAAAAAAGAGTGGGTAGTTCCAGAATCAAATAATACATTTTTAGTTCTATAGTGGGTGGTAAGTGTACCTTTTACTTCTTTATTCTCATAACTCATTTCAGTAATTGTGGTTACATCATATTTCCCTTTGTCTCTTATATTAAGAGGTTTTCATCTTTGGTTGAAATTATTAACCCTTGTATTCATGAAATAATTAGCATAATTTCCATACACATTTCAATTAATGCATTAGGGTATGGGTGGTGCATTCATTTGAGAATTCTCTCTATATGTTTCATCAGTTAACTTCTTCACATCACTTTGGTATTAATTTTCTAGATGTACTTTTTCCTAACTTAAAACATTTACTAGAACATTTAAGTAAATTTCCTCATGCTTCCTTCAAAACTTCTGTCTTGAAGGAAATTTTATTTTCCTTCCTCCATGGGTTTTATTATTATAATTTTCATGAAATTCTTTCTATAACTTCTTATGCTTAAAAAATGAGAACAAAGAGACTCTCCAATATCTATTTTTATCATGAGAGAACATCAAATAATTTCTCCATACCTATCATAGTCTCATATATCAAATTCTTTTTGGAGACTTGGTATTATCCACTAAATAATTTTTCAACTTTTCTTTCAGGTTCAATGATAAAAAAAGAAGTGTACTATGTATGTCTGGTGAAATTTACCTAAAAGGTACTAATCAATTCATCATCCATCTACTTTAGTTCAATAAATTCTCTCTCCATTTTTGCTTCAAGGGTTTGAGTAAAATAATTATTGAAAAATAATTCATTAGACTATTCCCATTTCATAGATTTAATTTCCTACACTTCCCTTGTATTCTTAATAATACTCCACCTTTGATCGGCTTCACCTTCCAAATGATTCACTGCCAAAATAGTCATATCATAGTTTGATCACTAGATAATGGAGAATATATTTTATATATAATTTATCAACTTCTTAGATTAAGTGGATAATAGGAACCACTAAAGGAAGGTGTATATTGCTATATAAAATACTCAATGCTGAGTTTTTCATTCTGTTGGTCACTTGGAATTTTGGTATGATTCATGTTACTATTCATAGTTTGAGAGAGTTGTGTGAGAATAACCATAATATTTTTCATTCTAACTTCCATTTCATTTGGTTTCTCATGAGGACAGTCATTTCATTGGTTATCGCATTCATTTTTCACATGATTCCTCCTAGTTCCATACATTAACTAAATCTAAAAATCATAGTGTGATCATCAAGAATCATTAATTAGAGTGAGAAATAATATAATCATTAAAACCATTATAAATATTTCCTAATCTATGACACCTTATTATCAACCTATCATACTTTAATTTCATCATATATAATTTCTAATTCATAATATTCTGTCATATATTATATCTAATAATTCTTTATAATGGTTTATAAAGATAATTTGAATTAACTAAAACATATCCCCCAAGAGTTTCAAATCTGTAACCTCATGGGTTTTTGAATGAGTCAAATTACTGGGTAAATTTGAATTTTTTTTGGGTGGATGGGCTATAATTTAAATTGGGATTTAGTGATTAATTTTGAGAAATAAAATGCATTATTGTGTTATTTTTGGATGTGGGTTAAGGCCTGGTAAGTGTCTCATGGGTCTATTTTGGTTTTTAGAGTAATAGACTTCAAGAACCAAATTTTGAGAGACACGGATCTGGGTGAACAATTGGCGCATGGTTAGAAATAACTGTACATCCCAAACAATACATCCCATTTTAACTATATAATGGTTAGAAAAAACCATGTGAGGTGGCTAGAAAAACATGTGAGGCACCTAAAATAAATTTCACAGGGTGCATAGAGGCTATGTACGGTTTGACAAACTATACACCTAACCATGTAATGGGGTAACCCCTTTGGATAGTGGCACTGTACAGTTGGATCATGGATAGCCAAACAGTGCAGCCAAATCATATAGTTCATTAAATAGGTTGAATTTACTATTATACCCTTACCTCCTTATTTATTTATTCCTCATTATTTATTCTCCCATGTGTGTGCCTCCTCCAACCATGGGTTCCTCTTTTCTTCCACCTCTAGTATTTATCCTATCATCCTCCATTTGATCTCAAATTTGACTTCCATCAGGTGAATTAGATAGTTATCATTGATATTACAACTCTTATTTCTTATATTATCCTTTTATATCATATTTTGGAATTCTATTTCCATCCAATATCATTTTCTCTATTTTTAGGGTCTTTTTCATATTCTTAATTTCCTTCCTTTTAGGATTATATTAGAGGTTGATATTAGATGGGTAAGTTATTAAAAGCATAAGGTAAGTGGTTTCTATATTTCTTCTTGTTTATACACAGGTTATGGAATGTGCATTTAAATACATATGAGTGTGATGGTATGGGTGAAACCCTTATAAGTAAATTATTAATTTTAAAACATTTTATTATTATTGTGAGATTCCTCTTTAAATGAATTGATCCACATATGTCATGGTATATATGTGGAATGGGGTTTCTGGTTTAGGGAGTCATGATGTGATGGTTGGTTAAATTAATTTAATTGTTATGTGATTATATGGGTTTCATGATAATGTGTTAGTCTTGGCCTATGGTTCTTGGGGTGATGTTTA
Organism: Viscum album; assembly: GCA_963277665.1. Lineage (NCBI taxonomy): Eukaryota > Viridiplantae > Streptophyta > Magnoliopsida > Santalales > Viscaceae > Viscum > Viscum album. Next base: position 696,386,864 of record OY728130.1, on the reverse strand, counting down.
TCACTATAAATGAGGTGGATTGGTTCTTTGGGTTGTGGTGGATGATGATTACCATGCTGAGTTTGGGAGATGAGGTTCACATGTGTCGATTAAGTTTCATCGGATGTTTTGTCTTAGGGATTGTTGGTGATTTCTACTCACCATGTATGTTTTTGGATTTTTATTCCCACTTCTTATTATTACTTCCACATAGATTGGTATTTATGTGTACACTATATTTTATTATTATATGACCATTATAATTATCATCACTAGAGGGTATAGTATCCCCATTATCACCAAACATGACCCTCACAGCTAGTTGGTAGCCATTGGAATATAGTAAGGTGTGCCTAAGGCCCAATATCCCTTTGTCCTAAAGCACTAGTAAATTGGATCCCATTATGGGGTGCTATAAATGGTATCATAGCACGTTCCTTTTCTTATGTATTACTATTTAGGTTATGGTAGACTAAAGAATATGATCTAGTCAGTACATGGTGAGATATTGTGCTTGGGTGCCTACAACCCTATGCATTGGGGATAAACCAAGTTTCCATGGGTGGGCATTTGATGTTATACTTTACACTTTTACAGTTGATTTATTTCTAAATCAAGTGGTGTACTTCGGTGTGATGTTATTTGATTATCAGATTTTAACCTTTGGCCTAGTATGGAAATGGAATATTATTTAAGCATCATGGAAGGAACTTAGGCTCATATGACATGTGCATGTGTTTATGACTGATGTTTGGAACTTGGGATATTTAGAAAGAGATTGGGGGATATAAAGTGTCAACAGAAAGCTAAATAGTGTTTTCCTACATAGCTTTTTGGTCTCATTCTACTCAGTTATCCCATGTATGTGGTTCCTAATAAGATTATAGGTGATACTATGTGTATATGGTATATATAGGCCTGACTCTAATGTGGTTAGGTAGGAATAAAGGAAAAAGGTAAGTTGTTTAAAATTTCAACAAAAATATAAATAGTTTTTTCTGTATAACATCTTGGTGGCATTCTACTCAACCACCATGGGTTTGTAATTACTAATATGGTTGGTAACTAATACCTGACTCTGATGTGGGTAGGTAGGGGACCATGAGGCCAGATGATATGTGATTTGGATGTGGTAGGGAAGAGTAAGGGTGGTGATATGTTCTTTATATTAAATATTTCTATATTTATGATATATTATTGTTATTTTTATTGTTATTATTATTGTTATTAACCATGTTATTTGGTATTAAGTGTGATGCCACCTAGATGGGCTCTGGTGGAGCATCAAGAGGGAGGATATGTGGTGTTGCTAGAGCATGCATGGGATGTATCTTATAAGACTTAGGATGACTACCTCGAGGGTTGGGATGGTCATGAGCAATAGGTAGTGGCACTAAGATGGGTGGGGAATCAATATAATATGGTAGATTTCAGTCTGTTACTAGATGAAAATATCAGGGTGAGATCAGTACGAGTCATATAGAGTATTGATAGGGGATTAGGGAGATGATCCATCCATGTATTATCTAACATGGGAGTTCTAGCCTTAGCACCCACCATTTTTTCAAGGTAATAGTGGACCACTGGTAGTAGAGAATTGGACTAAGTCTGTGTAGACGATATTCAGTCATCTTGAGACCCCCCTCGGTCAGAGGGTGATGTTGGATCTTTGTATTCTCAATGTACCAGCAAAGCACTGGTACGACATACAAGTATAGGATGGAAGGCATGAGGGGCTGGCTTGAATGGATTTCAAAACTAGGTTCTTTGAGAATTTATTTTTAGAGATGTTGAGGTCATACTGATCTTGTGAGTTCATGAACCTGTAGTGGGAGGATACATTTGTTATGGATTATTCAGTGAGGTTCACCGACCTGTCCCATTTTTCACCTACTATAGTAGGGTATTACAATGATATGGTGAGGTAATCTGAGGATGTATTACGACATTCCATTAGGGTATAGGTAAACATATTTTGGTTGGCCTCATTCTTAGAGGTAGTGAACTCGACCTTGATGGTTGAGGGAAACTTGATGGATCGGGGATATTCAAGTCATGTGATGATGTCACATGAGTTAAGTAGTGGTGTCCTGGGTAGCTGAATGTAGTAACATGGGGTATCTCAACAGGGAATTCAGAATAGAGATTTGGGCAGATCATTGAGGAGTGGGTCATTGATAGAAAGATTCTAGTGTGGGTTGTCAGGTCATGTTGAGATCCAATGTAAGCGACCTCTGAAGGAGTTTCGGGTATGTAACTAGATGGGCCACTTTGAGAGGTTTTGTAGGAATACTTCTTAGAAAGCTTGAGGTTAGAGAACAGGTCATACTTAGGGGTCTGAGGTGGGATCGAGAGCAGTACCAGGAGCTAGTAGTCAAGATTTTACTTCATGTTCATGTTGTGGCAGGGAGAGAGAGACCCAATAATGGGTTCAATGGCTGGTAATCAGCATATCTCTGAAGGGAGGTCATCCCATGGGTAGTTAGGCTTTAATATGGGTGTATTTTATTGATCTAGAAGGTTTCTGGAAGGATGGGGAATTGAAAATAGTTATATGTACACCATGATCATGGCCATGTTTTCATTTTGTTTTAGGATATGACTAGTTTTGGTGCAATAGGTGCACATGTGTTAGTTTAATTAACCAAGTATTGGTTAATATGTGGTAATCAGATGTGATGCATGATTTTTATGAGATTTATGGACATCAAGAGGTTTTGTGGGCATGCATATATATATATATATATATATATATATATATATATATCTAATACGGTGTCTCATTTAGGCAAAAAATGTGGTGAGGGAAATATTGGGCATCAGTTTTGATATGGGAATGTGGGTGTCGTGAGTGACATGGATATGATTGAGATATTTATGAGGTTCAAGAATGAAAATATTTCATGTATGGTCATTTATGTCTGGAATGTGGTCATAGGAACCATTCTAATGTAAGGTTGGGTCAAGAAGTAGTCGGGTAGGTAATTCCTAATGTGGGGATATCCACAAGAGGAATTAGTCATAAATAAGCAGTCGGGGCAGTCTGGGGTAATGATTTGAGGTGGTTAAATTCATCATCATCTCAGCATGATACCAAAGAGCTTAGAAACAAGCTATTATAAAGGGATATATTGTAATGTCCCAAGTTTTTTAAAGGGTCGAATTCCCGTGTAAATTCAAACTTTTCAATTGGTGGAAGGGCCTACTTTTAAAATAGGATTTAGAGCTTAATTTCAAGATTTGAAATGTATTAGTATGTTTTTTATAGATGGTAATCCATAATAAGTCTCTCATGGGTTTGGGTTGGTTTTGATAGTGACGGGCTTCTAGAACCAATGTTCGGGAGACACAACTATGGTTACACAGTTAGTGAGTGGCTAGTGCTAACCGTGCACCCCAAACTTGTATCATTCAGGTTATTCTCGACACTACTACAAAAATAGCCTCTAAAAACACTAGAAATGGCCTTTATCAGTGCTAGAAAAGCAATGACTACATGAGAAAAGATAAAATCCCAGGTATTTTATCAGCACTAAAAAGGTGCTGATAAAGGGGTCCTTTATTGGTGCTAAAAAAGCACTGATAAATGGGACCTTTATCAGTGCTTTGTTTTAGCGCTAATAAAATATACTTTTATCAGTGCTTCTATAAGCAATGATAAGGTAGACCTTTATTAGCTCTTTTAAAATCACTATTAAATATGGCTTTTATCAGTTCTTAAAAAATTGCTAATAAAGGTCTATATTGTAGTATGTTTTGACAGCACACTGCAATGTCACTGTAGTGTGCTATAACAACACACTATAGAACCAAGAACACACCATATATAAACAAAAAAATTACAAATATAAAATTTAAATGAAATGAAATTTACCACACAAGAACAAGAAAAAAACACTATATTATAGACATTTCAAACATTGGTCCATACAAGTACATAAATACCAATTATTACATATATTAAAAAACATCAATATTCCTTTTAATCCTAACCTATCTAATGTTATTGTTGAATAAACCACCCCTACTCAAGTAAAATAATTCAACTATATAAAAAAATTATTATGTAAGAAATAATATAAAGAAATAAATTAACATAAAGTGTTAATTTTACTAAAATTGATGTCAATTTTAAATAAAAATATGTGCTTGGAGTCATATCGGTCACATTGTGAATTGGATTGCATTTTTTCTGATTCCTACACATCAAACATGACTTATGGATCATTTTCCTAAAGTATTTAAATAATTTTAATGTGTTTTATTAGTTTTGAGTAGTTCAGTTGTCCTTTTTACTAAAATTTATGTCAATTTAAATAAAAATATGAACTTGGAGTCATATCGGTCACACTGTATGTTTGATTGAGGTGTGACTGATTCCTACACATTCCAAAATACTTATGGATTGTTTTCCTAAAGTATCAAATCAATCTGAATGTATTTTCTTGGGTTTGATTATGTCCCTTTTCTTTTTTACTAAAATGTAATTTTAAACTTGAAACACACACTTTCACTCATATGGATCACATCATGTATCGGTTTTAAGTGAGACCATTTCTTATAGGTCACAAATGATTTATGAATCAATGACCTAAACTATCAAGAAAATATGAGCATGTTTGCTCATTTTTTAGTGAGTGAAAATATTTAAAGTCAAATATCGATTTTAAACTCATAACGGACACATTGAGTCAGTTGTCTTTTTTACTAAAACTAATATCAATTTAAAATAGAAATAAGTACTTAGATTCATACCGGTCACATTGTGTGTCAGATTGATTTTTAGATGATTCATACATGTCCCAAAGTCTCAAAACAATCCTAATTGTCAATGTTACCATGATTTCCAGTGACTTGCTTTATTGAACTGTCAACACTACATGAGTAGCTTCAAAAAAACCACATTAAATCAAAAAAAACAATCCACCTATATAATAAAACAATTATTATGTGAGTAATACTAAAAATAAATAAATTAAACATAAATATTAAATAATACATTAATTCTATGGACAATGAATTTATTGTACAAACATAAAGATTACCTCTGTAATTGAGTACAGGTGTGTTGTTTCTCTTCCTATAAAGGAATTAGAGGTAACATGAAAGAAAGTGATAAATGAACCATTGAAGGGGTGAAAAGGTTTTAAGGGAGAAGAATCATGAATGTTGGAAACAGTACCCCAACTCAAACAAAAGAATCCACCTGTATAAGAAAATAATTTTTATATGAGTAATACTAAAAACAAAACAATTAAAAATAAATATAAAATAATAAATTAATTATATGAGAAATGATTTTACTGTGAAAACATCAATATTATCTCTATAATTGAGAATAGGCATCATCGTTTCTCTTCCTACAAAGGAAATGGAGGTAACTTGAAAAAAAGTGGTAAATGAACCACTATATGGGTGAAAAGGTTTTAATGGAGAAGAAGCATGAAAGTTGGATAGAGCAACCCAACTCAAAAAAAGAATCCACCTATATAATAAAACACTTATTATATGATTAATAATAAAAATAAATAAATTAAACATAAATATTAAATAATACATTAATTATATGGACAATGATTTTACTATGAAAATATCAAGATTACCTCTATAATTGACCAGATGTAGGTTTGTTTCTCTTCCTGCAAAGGCGGTGGAGGTAACTTGAAAGAAAGTGATAAATGCACCACTGTAGGGGTGAAAAGGTTTTAAGGGAGAAGAATCGTAAAATTTGGACAGATCACCCCAACTCGAACAAAAGAATACACCTATATAAGATAACATTTATTATGTGAGTAATAATAAAAAGAAATAAATTAAACATAAATATGAAACAATACATTAATTCTATGGAAAATGATTTTACGATGAAAACATCAATATTACCAATGTGATTGAGCATAGATTGCATTATCTCTCTTTCTGTAAAGGCATGACACATGGACAAAAATCTTCCAAAATAAACAAACTCTTCAAAGAATAATTAAAATTAAATCAATGTTTCATAATATAATTTTTTGGTAAAATAGAGAAAGTATATTGTAACATTACCTTTACATATTTCCAATGGGTTTCTTTTATTATAGTTTGTTCTTGCATCATGTTTATTAGACATTGTCTGCATGATAAGTTAAAATTTTAATTTAGATTATGTTAATGTAGTAGAGAACATATAATATTATGAGGAAAAACATAATATATTAAAAGCACTTTTACCTTATCATTGAACCCTCTTTATTTTTTTAGGGTTTAAGGATTTGTTTCCTCTATCGAGAATCCAAATCCCATCTTTTTGGTCCCCTCTAACATACAAGACACTATCTACATTGGGATCGATATGAACTGATTGTGAGGTCTCAATGAAAGGGTCATCCTCAATTGAATTTTCATCTAAATAAATATTTGTTTTAGTTACGGGCAGGATAGTCGATCAATTCTTTTTTGTTGAATCAGAGACATAAAATACTTGCACTACTTGTGATTCCATTATGAACAACTCATCTTTTTCCCCTTCCACACTAAAATTCACCGTCACAAATCCCATTTCATCAACTTTCACTCCATTGGTATTTTCAACCCATTTTCAATACAAAATTATCACTTGAAATTTTATATAATCCAACTCATATATCTATTCTATAATGCCAAAATATGACATATTTTCCCAAATTGGATTTCTATCCTTGCAACCATATATGTGTATAACTTAGCCATAAGCGTAACACCACATTTTTTCATTGTACTAAAGTCATTGTATTCTTTTTTATAGAACTTATAACCAATGATTACAAAAATAGTGTAAGATATAACATTTTCATTAAGTCCTCTTGATAGAAATTGAATTTGTTCGGAAATTGAATTCATATTTTCATATAACTCCTTATAAATTTGATCTATGAACCATCCTATAAATTAGTGATTATGTTTATTTGATATCCATCCTTCAACCCTTAATGGATTCATATATCTAATAATTTCTTTATGGGATTTAATGTATGGATAAACATATTCACTATTATGTAATATATAAATATGTGCTTGCTCCCGCTCTGTCAAGGTAATGGTAACAACACTGCTTCTGGAAATCCCTTTACCTATAATACTTTTTCTATGACGAGACAATAAGAGACTGATGCTTTAAATATCTGATATTTAAGTATTATAGAATTCAATAACTTCTTCAAAAATATATCATTATACAATACAACCTTCTGGCCAACTTTGATTCTTGGCAAACCCTTTCAAAATCTCCATATACCATTCAATGGGGTACATCCATCTGTAATGGACAGGACCACATAGTTGAACCTCTATGACCAAGTGAACCATCAGGTGGACCATTATATAAAAGAATAATGGTGGGAAGAACATATCTAATAAACATAATATGACTACAATCTCATTATTAATGATGGGAAACTTCACCAAGTCTACAACTTTGCATATGGATTTGAAAAAGAAGCAGAGTATGGTTAATGTATGTTATACATTTTAAGTCAGAATGAAATGTAAAGTAATAGGAAATAAATCTTGCATCAAAAATTGACAGTTGTGTGATTTTATTCCTTGTAACTTCAAATTATTCATCTAAATGACATTATTGATATTTGATGAATACCCTTGTAGAACTTTTAAACTAGTAAAGAAATAGTAAATGTGAAATTTTTCCTATCTGGATAGAGTGTAAGTTGTTGGAGGAAGAAAATTATGTCTTTTAACCTTTATTGATGCCAACTCTTCCCTTATACCCATTTCAATCAAGTTCAACCTATCCTTGATGTCATCTTTCATTTTTCCAAAAACATTTAGTAATGTGATAATAACACTATCAAATAAAATTTTTTCAACATTCATGACATTAAGAAAATTTCTGACATACAAACAATTCCAATACTGTAATTCAAAAAAAATTAATCTCTTCTTCCAATATGATTTTGTAAGGTTTTTCAAAAATGGTTTCCTAAAAACAGTGTCAATATTTTTTTATTTTTTTATAGTTGGTCTCATGTTGCTGGAGACTGTGTTGTACCTTGTTCGATATTCCCATCGAATGTTGTTGTCCAGGATCGATAGTTATGTCATCAAGGTAAATATTTCCAATGCCCTAAAAACATAGCCTTCAAGGAATGTTTCAAATTGAGTATGTACATTTTTCACAAATGGGACACCCTAATATTCATTTAATTCTATAGCCTGATAAATTTTCATAAGCAGGGAAGTCATTTATCATTCCCTACAAAATGGACCTCAATGTGAATTCTTCACTTCTATGAGCATCAAACATTGTAATACATGTATCCCACATCAATTTCATATCTTCGATCAATAAATCCAAATAGACATCAATATCATTACTGGGATACTTTGGTCCAGATATAAGTAGAGACAACATAATTCATTTACACTTCATGTATAACCATGGCAGCAAGTTATAATTTTCTAACATGATAGGCCATGTACTATGAGTGCTAATCTGTACACCAAAATGATTTATTATATTTGTATATAATTAAAGATTAAAGTTTCTCACCTAATATAAAATTTAGAAAACTCATAATCAATTTTCTTCCACTGAAGAGAATCTACTGGATGATATAGGTTCCCATATTTAATTCTTATATTTTCATGTCATGTTAATTGTCTCGTGGTTTCCTGAAATCCATGTAGTCTTCCAAATCGTGGAATGATAGGAAATTTCTATACATATTTCAAAGTACTTGATTCATTTTTCTTATATCTATATACACAACACTTAGGGAATTTTATGAGTGATTCATGGTCCTTGTAAAACAATATGAAATTATTTGAAAAAACATGTATTTCTTATAGATCATGCCCATTGAACATAACATTTTTTAGAGTCATTTGTTGTGCATGGTAGTTCATTTTCTTCTGGTAGCATATCATTAAAAACACCAAGTAGTTCTGTAAAGCTGGTGTCACTCTATCCACTGCCAGCTTTCAAATTATATAACTTCAATATAGCTGAAAATGTTGTTTATTTAGTACAGCTGGTATAAAATGGTTTCTTGGAACAGCTATTTAACTACTCAGAAAACTTTAGACAATCTTGAAGGTCATCTTCAATTTCCATTTTCATTTATTCCAAGCAATATCCATCATCTTTTACAAAGGTATTCATATCAAATGATTCATAAACCATAGTATTATCCCAATAGATTTCCACATTCAGTTTTTCCCCATGTTTAGTCTAAAATTAATAGCTTTGATCTATTCCATGAAAAAAAATATTCTTCCAACTCTTCCAGACTAATTTGTATTGAATAAAAACAATGAAAACACGAACAAAGGATTTTAGAAGGTTCATCTGCATGCTCTCTTGCAAACATGACAAACTCTTTAACTCCATCTTCATATTCATTTGTCAAATTATTAGCATGCATCCATTTTAAATTCATATCCATCCCATTGGGTTCATAAATGATTAATTTTATACAATATATAAATAAATACACATAAGATATTCATTATCAAAAGTAAAAGTTATAGAAAATTCTAATAAGGGGAACTCAACATTTGATTATTTCAGAGTATTCTAATATGTTGAATAAAATGGATAATTGAATTTAAGAAACGAATTAATACATATAAAATCATTCTTAAATCCCATAAATAAATGAAAATATAATATAGGCAATTAATTAGTAATAATAAACTCAAATATGATAAACAATAATAGTAAACTCTCATTCAATCAACTAGAAGATATAAAACGGTGCTGGAACAAGTGATGTAGAAACCAAAGTAATTATTACAATTAAAATTAATGGTATATCAATATTTGAAAACATCTCAAGACTCTTGGGATTTCATATCACCACATCGACCCATTCCAATGAAATTCAAGGTACTCAAACTGTATATAAAATTATCATTTACTAATGGATTACACGAATAAAAAAAGTTTACATCAAAAAACAGATAGATTTATCATTATTTAATATGAAAATAATCTTTGTAAATTGAAAAAGGTGATGTACGAATTGAAACAAGAATTAAGAGCTTGGTATTGAAGGTTAGATGAATTATTAAGAAAACTTTAATTTAAAAAATGAAGAATTGATCATAATCATTACATAAAAAAATAATTTTATGGATATATTGAAAGTGTTTATCAATGTGGATTCCATAATATTTAGAGGTCCAAGAGATGAATAATGATAATAATTTTATACATTGACAATGAATAGTGTTTAAATTTTGATGATTAGTGAGTTAACATTTTCCTTAGTTTATAGGTGACTCATGGATTTCATGGGATATTTATTTCCCAATCCATGTATGTGAGGGGAGTGTTTTATAGATTTCAAAAGAATGATTGAAAACCCATGTTGACACCAATTGAAAATTGAATAAAATTTTCAAATGTTGTTGATGGAATGTCAATCTATATCATGGATTGTTGGAGATTTGTTATATGCCATCTTTTTTTATAGTGAAAAGGTTTGACATAATATTTTTCTATATGTCATATAGATAGGTATCAAAGTAATTCCATGGAAATACACTTGTTATTAGTTAAATAAATACTCAAAAAGGGGGGGAAATTCATTAAAATCTATATTTCAGAACAAGAAATTATAATGCCTTATAGTGGTATATAGGTCTCAAAAATAGTGGTATAACTAGAAAGGGGTAATCTCAAAAGGATATTTTTTTTGTAAATTATTGAGATAGGGGGAGTAGGATGATGATGAAAAATTACAATGTAGCTGGAAAATTGTACATAGAATCAAGGTATAATATTTTATATATTATTATTAAAAGGATTTATAAATAATGTTGGATTAATCTAAAGAGGGAGAAAAATAAAATAGATTTTTTTAAAAGTGTAGAGACGTATGAAGTTGGATTATTGAGAAAAGGTACAAAACATTTAAAAATAAATATAGTTTCCAAAAGAAACCCAAGACAATTGTTTATCAAACACCCGAGCTAGTCCATGACAGTATCCATGGGACATTCTCAATCCCCCTCGGGCTGGCAACAAACACTAGGGAATAAAAAACAACATAGTAGGAATGATTTGGCCAAAAAAAACTAGTAGAAATAAAATTTAAATAAAAACTACCATGATGCATCCATACATTGGATTCCCATACCAACCCAGATAAGTAAATGAAGAATATATGAATCAGTATAATATAACATAAATACCTTAACCTACCTCCAACTCCCTCACACAAAAAATCCCCAATTTCAATTTCTAAAATTTCACATGTATGGAATACCATTTATAAAATAAAGAATGAAAAATATTTATGATACATTTCGGTGATCAATTTGGGAAATGTAAAAAAAATAAAAAAAAAACAACTAAACCCCATGTGACTCCATGTGTCATCATCCAGTCTAGAAACAATAAACTCTCCATGAGCGATCAAGAGTTTAATAAAAATTGGAAAATGAGAAAATCATAAGGACTTTGTCGCTATTATAAAATCATCAGACCACAAATAACAACATTATTGAAGAACAAATTAAAACTAAAACCAAAAATAAACAAAGAAAAATGTAAGGCCTACCTCACTAGGTTGAAGAGAATCTGAAACCCTCTTCGAAAACCCTAACATCAATCGAACACCGGATGTCAAACGAGATGTTCGAGAGGCAGCTGAGTGGTGTGATTTGAGGTTTAATCCACTGAGGAGGAGCGCTGACAGTGGGTGGCTTCTACAGAAAGCTTCTGATATTGAGACGAGTTCGCAGATGGTTAGTGTTTTTAATTATATTGGGAAACTTTTATCAGTTCTTAAAAATGAGTGCTGATAAATAGTTCGTTTATATGTTCCTATTACTTAAGTGCTGATAAAATTAGGTCTTTATCAATGCTAAAAAATCACTGACAAAATCAATTATTATTAGTGAAAAATTATAGCACTGATAAATGTTAATTTTATCAATGCTCTTTTTAGCACTAATAATGCGTCATCTTTATCAGCGTAAACAAAGTAGTGATAAAAATGCTTTTATCCGCACTTGTTACTTAAGCACTGATAAAGGATTTCTAATTATAATTATAAATAAAAAATTGTATATATTTATATATACTTAATAAATATATATATATATATATAGTAAATATATTTCTTTTTAAATATATTTATTATAATTTTATAACTATTTATTTATAATTACTTATATTTTATATCAATATAAAAAAGATTTGATCTATATTAAATTGAAAAATCAAACGATATTCAATTCTATGTTGAGTACTATGAAATTAGTCAATATTTTTAATTCATGTTAATTTTTAATTATAAACCATTATTCAATAAATATATGACTATTTAATATAAGGCACGTAAATATTTTTTAATATATAAATATTATTTATATAAATTAATATAAATCTATATATTTAATATATACAATTTAATAACGATAATTATAATAATTATCTAATTAATAAAATGTTTAATATTTAATAATGTATAATCAATTTATTTATTTTTATCAATAATTATTTAATTATAAAAATTTATAATATATTTTTTAATAAACTCAATTTTTATTTTTATTTTATTTAATTATTTCATTTTATTTATTCAAACTTTTATCAGTGCTAAAAATGCTGATAAAATAAATATTTATCAGTGCTAAAAATAAAGCATTGATAAATATTACCCTTTATCATCATTAAAAATAAAGTACTGATAAAATATTAAATTAATTAGCGTTTTCCTTAATGATGATAAATATTACCCTTTATCAATGCTAAAAATAAAGTGATGATAAAAGATTAAATTTATTAGTGATTTTCTTAGTGTTTATAAAAATGCCATTTATCAATGTTTTTTTTTCTAGCACTGATAAATACCAACACTGTTAAATGTGGGATTTTTAGTAGTGTGATCAGCATATCTATATCCACTAAGTTCTTAAAGATGATCCTTTTCCCTTACTTGCACCAAGAGACATAAATTCAATACGTGTGCTAAAGGGCCTGTGTAGGGTGTGAGTATGAACTCAGTAGGACACCACTAATGGTGTCCTAAGTTAATACCCATATGAATACTAGTGTATGAAAATTATATAAATAGAAACCAAAATACACCACCCAACCCACTCTACCCATGCCCAACTATCCATGAGTGAGTCTTTACCAACCTCAACCAATACCTGAGTGTAATGATACATCCATGTTTAGTCATACCAGAAGAGACCTTAACCTTCCAACCAATTCTGTGTCACATGGTATCATCTTTCCAAATCAACTTTGATGCCCTAATGGCACATCCCACTCTATATAATAACACCCATGTTCTCCCAAACCCTTTAAAAACTATCATCTCAACAGCTTGACAAAACCCAATGCTCGTCTACACCCATCCTTCTCAAATTTTAGCACATCATCACCATCATATCCCGTAGATACAATGAGTATCTCACTCCCACCTAGTGATCTAACACACCACTAACCATGGCTAACTATATTGTATCCTATATATCAATGAACCTTGTCATTTTTTATCCTATTATTCTTAACTATAGAGGATACCACTAAATAACCATTGGTCAAAACCAGCTCATGGTCCCTCATATATGTGCACATGAACCCAACAACCTCAACCCCACATGCTGAGTAGCATCACCAATAGCCTATATGCACACCATAGTAAACATCCATTACCACACATTGAAATGGTAAAAACCATCTACATCATATCGTAGAACCTCCATAGACACATGTATAATAAAGGAAATAGATAAGCACCACTTACCTAAATTTGGGAAGAATCCACTTGTTAAGAAACTTTAGTTGATTTGGCTCCAATCTATAAAAAATAGGTAATATGACAAAAAATTTAGTTAGGGGATAACTAAAAGAAAACATGAAGATAAAGAGATAAAATAGAATAAAAACCCCTAGGGAATCATTATTTATATATAGTTACTCCCTATAAAATATGGCTCAAAGAACTAGTGAAAATCCATGAATAACCCTCAATAAGGAATAAATAATGAATGAGAGGTGAGAAATAGGGAACTTACATGATATACTAGTTGAAATGGACCTAATTCTCCTTTTATACTTAATAAATAAACTAATTATAATTTAAAAAAAATCATCATGTTGATTTTTTTTTAAAACCCATGAAACTTGTATATAGACCCTTACTCCTACAAATCACCCCCTGGAGACCCTTATGTATCACCCAATCCAACCCTTAGCTAATTTTTGAACAAGATAAGGACCCTTATGTATCATAGGTAACAATCTAAAACTCTACTATTTTATAACCCTTACATATTGAATGACTTTTATGTACCAAGGGAAATAACCCTTATGTACCATAGGGCCACTGAACACTTTATCAATTTTTCTAAAGAGAAGATACCTTTCATATGAAATGACCCTTACATACCAAGTAAATTACTCTTATGTGTTCCCTTTTCTATAAAAATACCTTTAGGTATATAGAGTAACACCAGAGTACTCTAATGTATCATACTTAGCTATTTTCCAACTCTCTATAGGATGAATCTTATGTATTATAGTTTCATCCCACACTTAGATTTTTATACACAAGTGGTGGTTACTCTTATGTATGGGTTGCCCATATGTAATAGTGACTTCCACTCATGGTGTTCTCCAAGACAAAGACAATTTTCCCAAACCTATCATATGGTTACTCTTATGCATCAGACTTAACTAAATTTTCCAAACACCATGAACTACATTGATATGAATCTTGTACATCATAACATGACTCTTTCATATTAGAGTTATTTAAAATTCCAAAAAACCACTAAAACTCGAAAATAAGACCAAATTAATAAAAAAATCACCCAAACTCCAAATTTTAGAAAATCATGCCCAAAGAAACACATCACACCAACATAAATTTTCAAAATACCACCTATATAAGTATTTTACAATAATTAAACCCCTAATAATGGGCTAACTCAAGAGACTCATTACCCATCCTATAGTATCACTCTATGATAGGATCTAAATTCACACAAAAAAACCATAATCTAACCTAATTTACCATTCCCAAATACTCAGGACATTATATCACCAACTTTTTTCATTTTATAAGTGATCTTCATATGATAAAATCATATTATCTATAGACCCATAAGGGGTTCTAGTGAGGATTGGTCAATTTTATAGGTTAGTGGTTGAATTATTCTACTTAATTTGGGTTTTCTTTTAATAACAGTTATTACTCTTCCATTGGTATAGTGTCATTCAATTTATTATATGAGTTTTTTTATATAAATCTGTATTAAAATGATATTATATATCCATAGATCATTGAATAATACTTTGTATATTGTATGAAAGATTAAGTTTAAATGATTTTTTAGTGGATGAATGTTGGATTGGTCCATCATAAGTATTATACAAATCAAATAAGGATACCTATAGAGTTTTAGGTTGGTTATCATGTGTTCTCTAAGGTTTCTCTTCATAATGGGTAGTATAGGTTTGATAGATTTAGTAAGAATTCTCTATGATATTAGACCTTTTAAGGTAGTGTGATGGATTGGAGGGTTAACATACAAATTAGTTCTTTCATCTTTACTGTATTGGGTATGATAATTCTTTTATGTGTTGAAACTTCATAGGAATCTTCATGATGAATCCCACATCATTGACTAGGGTGGGTTAGATGTTGATGAGTGTGTGAAATTCATGGAGAAACCAATGGTGATTCAGGATCATCATGAGAATGTGTTACAAGGACATTCATTCCTTTTTTTAACATATTATGGAGGAATGGTGGTTTATTAGAATGCACATGGGAGAAAGAGTCACATATATAGGTTCATTATTCTGAGTTATTTTGAGCCTTAATTATTATAGTAATGTTTATATTATTATGAGTTGAAGTGGTTAATATCATCCTTTATTTTTCAATGCTTAATTTGAGCCTTTATGGTGGAGAAATTTTTGTTTTAGAGGTATCTTGTGTGGTATTAAAGTTTTATATCTTTACTTTTTCCAATCATATGTTTTATTTTGATTCTTGCGAGAAAGAATCATTTGAGAGGTATCTAATTTGAAGTCCTTGAAATTTATTTTCATCAATTTTGTGATTTTGAGGTATTATATATAGTTAGAGAGATTTTAAAGGTTTTTTATTAAAAAATTTAAATTTTGGGTTATGATATGAACCAAAGTGTTGTTTATTCATCACTACACTATGGTGTTCTAGCCTTCATAATGGTTTGTGTCCTTCATCATGATCAATAGTTCATGTTTCTAAGAATAAATTTATAGGATCTATTGGTCACTGCAAGTAGAAACTATGTTGTGATTTTCTTCATTGAAACATGGTTTGATTAAAATAGTTGTTTTTCATTTTTTAGTTTGGTGATGTAATTTGGTGAAATCTCTATCCAAAATAGGGAGAAAACACATCATCATTATTCATCATGGTTGAAAATGATGTGGTTTAGAGAAAAATCATCATGGTTTTTTTTCAAAGTTTCAAGAGAATATAAGGAAAACTCATCATGGTTTTGAGGAAACATTATGGTTTTTCAAAAATATTTATTATTTGAGAGAAAATGACCAGCAGGATTTATGGAATTTGAGATTTAAGACTTTTTTTTCTTGAATCATCATTAACTAGTCTTAGAATAATCCAAACTATAATGTGTTTTAAAAAACCATATCATGGTTTAGTCCTCCAAAAATTTAAACATAAATTTGGGTGCTTAATTGTATTATTCAATTCCATTTTTCCTCTACAAACCTGGATTTAATAGAGCTCTGTTTTGATGGTTTTAAGTATATTTAGTAAATAATTAGGTTTTTAACTTTATGATATCAAAATTTTATAATATAAGGTAATATTATTCCTATTTTTCTCTCTTTTTATCTTGATATTCCATCTTGAGGGTCTGTAGACAGCGGGTCATGTATTGTTATAGTAGAGGATTGATGTTAGTATAATGGGTTATGGATACATTTGAAGATATTCAGGAGAACATAGAAGTTTGATTATTGGGGTCAATCCTTTGGTGAAATAATGATTCAATATTTGATTTGAGGTTGTTGATTTATAAGTTATCCTTTTAATTATTATTATTGATGTGGATTTAACATGATTTGGTTATCTTTGGTTAGATTGTTGGTATTTTCTAAATTATGTATGCTAAAATGGATTATAGGGGGGGAGTGAAGTTTTTATTATGATATATATGATATTTTGTTTAATATTTTTCATATTTTACTTGTTATATGATATTTTAATAGAAATAGATAGTGTGAAGAAATTGTTAATTTAAGATAAACATGGTCATAAAAGTAATTTTGGTGTAGTTTGTTTTACATGGTAGTAAATTGAGGTAGATATCAATTGGATGTTGTATTTTTTCCAGGATTTGGATATGAAATAAGTTAATTAATGAATTGAAAATAGTGATGGGATTGGATGTGTGTTAATTAATTTAAATTTCTAAATGAGGTGTTGAGTTCAATGTTTAATGTAATAATTTTTTTTTTAAAAAGAAGGGCAGATAACATTAATGACGAAGATCAGCATTCATACATAAGCAAATCCATGGAGGGAGATTTCCCAGCCAGATCTAGTTTTCATCGAAGGGGCCTGAGGTTTCCAGCTGATGAGCCTCATTGTTTCCTTTCCTTTTGGTAAAGGAGAAGGTGCAGCAAGAAAAGAATTGGTGAAGCGAGCGAATTCTCCTAATGATGAGGCCAAATGACTGGAGACCTGCGTCGTTGTGGTTAATAGCATCGACCACGGTGAGGCAGTCAGACTCAGTAATGATATCAACCCATCCATGTTCCACAGTGATCATCATACCTGCAAGGATGGCCAAGGCCTCAGTAACTGCAGGTTCCCAGAAGGCGTGATGTGGTTCATATTTTTCTGTAATGATTTTCCCCAGATGATTTCGGTCCAGCAGACCGAGAGCAACAAGCCCATCCTTGGGGAGAGACGCGTCCACATTAAGGTTAAGAGTCCCTTCCGTTGGGGATTACAATTTGGTGGACAGGAGGGGGTAACACCTGGCATTGAGTGTTCTTTGTGGTCCTTCCAGCCCTCAATCCATGATATGGCCTGTTCAATCCATAATTCAAGAGGTTAATGAACTTGGTGAAAAAAAGAATCGTTTCATCGAACCCAAATGATCCAGGCCAAGGTGAAAAGAGAACTTACCTTAATTGATGAAAGAGAGGAACACCAATGCATCAGAAGATCGAGGAGGTCTAAGGAAATGTCCAGAGAAGCATCTGAAACTGGGCCCCATAAATTCCAAATTTCCTTATCTCCCGGGAAGTGAATGATGGCGTGAAAAGGAATAACTAATGAGTTTAATGAATTATGTAAAAGGTAGATAATGGTTATGCGGAAGAAAAAAAAGATGCTAAAATTAATGTCTTAATATAGTTAAATTATTTGAAGTATAAGGTACTAAATGAATTGATGAAATATTAAAGATAATTTCATAAAGTGGAAAACAATGATGTAATGTTTAATAACTAATTAAGTAGTGAAGATGCTAAAAATTTATTTGTTAACATATTTTTGTGGTGTTATGTTGACCTTTGATGTGGGGTTAGAGGTTGTAGTGGTATTTTTATGGTTTATGTGCTAGTTTTTTTGTGGTTATAGGTTCTTGTGATAATTGTATTATAGTGATGGTGTGATGATGATATGTGTCAATATAGAATTCTTAATGGGATTTGAACCTTATAATGTGTCACAACCCGACCCTACCCAGTCTCGAGCCGCAACTACCCCAAGCCCGCCTCCATAGGCCAGGGGCTGGCGACCAGCGCTGAAGGCACAACAACTCAGGGAGACCTTTTCCTAAGTACCTGTACACACACACGCAGCACACTCAATGCAAAAGTGAAGAGTAAAAGAAAAGACAGGTAAAGAAAAAGTGCAACTTCTATATATATAACCCACAAAGTGCATCGACCTCTATACAGTACAAGGTACAGGCTGAAAAGAAAAGGGGAAAAACACGTGCCTAACCAAAAACTTCCACAACCCGGCAACAGGTAAACAAAAATAAACAGCTGATGAGTCTCCCACTTGGAACTCGGCCACGACCACCGTACGCGGTCCAAGCTCCCAAGATCCTATGCTCCACTGAAGTCACGCTCCACCTGTCCGTCGTCTGCAAGGGCACACCAAGTGCGGGAAAAGCCCAAGCAGGGGTGAGTACAAAAATACTCAGTAGGATACCCCGAAGGCTCGAGGGAGCAACAAAGAAGGTACCAATGGGTGAGTAGTAGAGCGAACAGGGAATAATAAAGGAGTACAACAGAGAGTTCAGTAAAGAGTCCAGCTCAACCCAACAAGAGGAAAGAAGGTAGACTCGTCCAGATGCAAGGAGCTGAAAATGGTGAGAAGATGAACTTCCCATCGAGTCTTCGCTACATAAAGCAGGAGAGTAGACTCGTCCAACCACGAGAATCTAGACACGGAAAGCACGTGGCATACCCCGCGCGTCTTCGCCTCTCCTGGAAGGAGAGTAACCAAACCCAAGAAGTGGGTTCTAGAACAAGGTATATACATATCCTTATGCTCAGTAAAAAGCCCGAACAACATCTTAAGGGGATCTCTATCCCGTAGCTCAGCCCAAGAAAACGAGTAACCAACAGTCCCAGAAATAAACTCCATCATCGATGCCCAGCATCCTGCACATCTGCCCTGAACCGCAAGCCAAGGGGCTCAATCACCGCACCTTTACACTATCCGTTTTGGGCGTCACTGACTCGCCCGCACGGTTTTAGATCGCGTCACAAGAACTCGTCTCGGTGGGGTAAGTGCCCCTCGTACTTGAGAGCTCTAGGGAAAGTCAAACCACACCTCGTCACTGCCCTGCAGTCGAGAGGTCTCCTCAAAATCCAAGTCATTCCATCACTGACCAGTACAACCAAGGGTCCCACTCTAGTGGTCACGAAGGAAAGCCACAGACTAGCCTAGTAGAAAGGATTGAGTCTGGAATGCCAACAGGTGTCCCACTTCCCAGCCCTGCTGGAGGGTAATTCATAACCAGATATCGGGTGACCCACTACCCAGCCCTGCTGGAGGGCAAACCCTAATACATCATTAGGCCACCCACTGCCCAGCCCCGCTGGAGGGTAAACCATAATACATCATCTGGAGACCCACTGCCTAGACCTGCTGGAGGGTAGACCTTAATAAATCATCAGGCGAGCCACTGCCCAGCCCCACTGGAGGGTAGACCTGGAATAAGTCAACAGGCGACCCACTGCCCAGCCTTACTGGAGGGTAGACCCTAAGAGTGTCGTCGGGTGACCCACTGCCCAGTCTCTGCTGGAGGGTAGACCCTAAGAGTGTCGTCGGGTGACCCACTACCCAGTCCATGCTAGAGGGTAGACCCTAAGAGTGTCGTCGGGTGACCCACTGCCCAGTCTCTGCTGGAGGGTACAACACTGGCCAACCGATCACGGAGTGGGTATCACGCAATCACCCAACTCCAGAAAAACTCACCCAAAAGAGGTTCAGCACCTGCTCCATCACTGGGTGTCACTAGCACTGCTACTGGCCGATCCATCGAGAACGAAACCAGGGGGAGACCACTCAACCCTGCTGGTCAAACAAACGAGCACATATCCAGGGGAAAAACTCCACCCCTCTAGTTAAACAAACGAGCACAGAGGGACCCTCTACGTCGCGAAGGGTCAAAGTACGTAAAGGAGAACATGACACGCACATGGGACCCACACGATGTGTGGCCCCAATTCAACCCCATCTAAGCACACGAACGCCTCAGGTACAAACCACGCGTACCTCCAAACACTCTCGTATACTCCCATAGTATACCACGTCTCCAGCCCAAGGGCTATCGTGCACACGACACCCAGTGTCAATGCGAAGGCGTGACATAACAACTCCACCTCAAAGGCCCAGGCACGGCCAACCACATCTCGTGAATCATTTACATCACTCTCCCAAGAGTGCGCGATCACACGCCAAGGGTCCGCTACAAACCAGGTAGAACGAACCACCACTAGAGCACCTTCCATGCTCCACATTTAATAAGATAGTGCAAGAGGCTCCGCACATCCAAACGGATCGCACCGTTGTAATCCTCGTGGAAAAACACGCGAGATCGACTACTTACTCGCCTCCAACTGATATCTGACAGAAAAGTCGCCAACACCGCCTCACGCCCAAACGGCGTCCCGTGATCCCGAGCCTCAGCCCTGAAAATAGTCGGGCGCAACGCACCAATGCGATCCCCTCGGGAAAAAACTTCAAAAGCACTACTCACATGAGTGCAATGGATATCCGGAGAAAAAGGGTGCATTCTGGCGCACCGCACATGAGTGGTGCTTCATGGGACCCACATCCCGGTCCCGAAACTCAACGAACGGATCGCACCATTGCGATCCTCTCGAAAAAGCACACAAGATGGACTATTCACTTGTCCAAAACGGTCGCCCGGTGACAAAGATGGAAAATCACCGTTGACACCCAAATGGCCCTCATGGGCCCCACACCATCATGCCGAATTAGAGTGGGCGGATTGTACCATTGAAATCCCCTCAGAAAAACATTCAGAATCGACTACTCTCATGCCCCAAACGGACGCCCGGTGAGAAAGATGTGAAACGCTGCACGCAGCTCGAAAAACGGGTCGTGGGGCCCATGCCTAAAATCTATTCTCAACGCCTGAAACTGCCTTGGAAACCTCCGCCTCAGTGCCAGGGGCGCAACGCCGCTGACGGCGCTCAAAACGGACATCGAACGCGTCTACGCCGTCCAAAACAAGATTCCCAGAATGACGTCAATCCCCTCGACGTACGTGTCGTGCCACCGAGTCCTATCGTTTCGGGAATTAAAAAAAATTCTGGAACCATCTCAAAATGTTCCCCCCGATGCAAGGTCCACGCTGCCACTGACGGCGCGCAAAACGGACGCCCGTAGCGAAAGCTACGGGCATCGGAAATTCCAAAAAGGAGGGGGGGACCCCCTTGGGCCGGACCGGTTCGGTCTGGCCGGTCCGCCAACAGCCGGCCCGCGGCCCGGCCGTGGGTCCGGTCCGCTCCGCCATGGCCAGCTGGCCGTGGCCTGCTATCACCCGACCGGCCAGGGTGGCCGGTCCCGCTGCCCCCACGCGGAGACCCACGGTTCGCGGGTCTCTGTCCACCAAGGTCGCGCCGCGACCCCGGGTCGCCGCCCCATTCCCGCAAGCTCGCCCGCCGCGCCGCCGCGCTGAGGAGCGCCACCGCCAATCGCCACCGCCGGAGAGCGCCGCCACCGGCCGCCACCGCCGGAGAGCACCGCCGTCAGCCGACCGCCACCGAATCCCTTGCCGCCATCCCGGAACCACCGTCTGCCGCCACTGGAAACCGCCGGACCACCGCGCCGGCCGGAGAACCCTAAAAACCCGCGAACTTCGTCGGACCATTGCGGAGGCCTCGGAGGTCGGATTTTGAATCTGAAATAAGTGTTGGAAATCTCGGACAACGTACTACCCGATCATGGGCATCGATCGACGATTGGATAACAATTTGATGCTATAAATTAACCTCAAATATTGCGGGAAAAATAAAACGAAACAAAAACGACTCCTACCTCTTGGGCGATGCCCGGAGCTTCACGGGGAGTCCGCCGCCGCTCCGCTGCCTTGACAGAATTGGCTCGCCGGAGGTACCTCACCGGAGCTGGAGGATAGGGGGGGGGGGTTTTAGTTAGAAGGAGAAGAAGAAGAGGGTGGAGGTGCGTTTAAGTAGAAAACACTTAAACCCCCCGCCCGGCACGCCCCCGAACCCAAAATTTCAGTGGGGTCGGGGTTAGGCCTCCCCTAGGATAAAACCCATGCTCCGAGCGCAATGGCGGTCTCAGAATTTTATTCTGAGACCCTGTTCAAAAGTTACTAAACTTAGCGCTCGAGGCCGCCAAATTACGAAAACGCCCCTGGGGCCATTTTTCACAGATGGTCCGCGCCCGTAAAACTTACACCCCTCCTAGGGTAAACGGAACGCTCTGAACTCAACGGTGCCCTTGGATTCCCAATCTGAGCCACCGTTTAGGAGATACTTTTGTTTCACCATTAAACGAATAAATTAATTAATTAATTTATCCATTTAACGTTCCGAAAGCGAGCGAGGGGTCCAAACATCCTGCGCCGACAAGTTTTATGTCATTCCTAGGGTAAACACCCCATTCCGGACCCATTAGTACACTCGGATATATGATCTGAAGCACCGTTTATTAGTTATCACATTTATTTGGCGTTTCCAGTGTGAACGCACTGAAAATTTAATTCCGGCCACTCCGGGGCTCGGAATCGTACGCCGTCTAAAGTTGTTGCTCTGGAATATCATCAAGAATATTACAAAGTCATTCACTGCAAAAATAGGGTTCTTACATCATATCCTCCTTTAAGATTTTTGTCCCCGAAAAGCAAAACTAGGGAGCAACATAGGGTACTAAGCTCACACCTGGCTTTCCCGTACCCAGAAGAACCCATGCACAGCTCTGCATCACCGCACATAGACCAAAGGATTGATCTGTTCACACTAGGTCTGCCCTTTCCGACGTCGTTCACCCACTCCAGACTTTGGGGTTAGGGAAAGGTGGTAGGGAACCTCGCCATCCCTTTGCAGGGTCTCAAACGGCCTGAAGGCTCTTGGGGGTAGCTCACCTCCCCGACCGAACCCTTATGTCGCACGGCGCGACTGGAATCACCGCCCGCACCTAGAACAAGGCCCGGTGATTCCCTCCTTCATAATATCCATATGGTGGAACACCCAAGGATATCTGGTCACACAAGATTTCCACAGTCGATGTCTTGCAACCAAGACTCTCTTACATGCTCAGAGAGCGAAGGATTCAACACCATCGACTAAAGAGAAAAGGTCCTACACCTTTTACCTTACCAACACAGGGTTACACCGACGCCCTTCATCACCCTGGTAACACCTCAAAAAAGGATCAGGTAGAAAATCATTTCACATGCAGAGCCTAACAATTCTACTGCAAAAAGTAGAATAGTCACAAGGGGTACCTCTCACCATCCCATGCTCTGTAGGATCGTAGACATCCAAAGCTCGCGGTTGTCCGCGGTCCCAACTGTCAGCTCCTAGAGCCTGACATGGACTGCCTAGTGGTGATGGGAAGACCTCGTAAGATCGTCCCCCACTACTAGCTTCTCCCGATACTCTTCAAGCACCACCTCTCCGGTCGCTACTCCGATCACGGCGCTTCTTCTGCCGTGGTGGTGCGCCTGCTGCCTGCCTGAAGCTCTCAGAAACTCGGGTCAGGCAGTCTCGTGCCACGTGATCTTGGCCATCACAAGCATAACATCGGCGCTCTATGGGCTGCCCTATTGCCCTCCGGTGCCACTTTAGTGTACGACCACGCCCCTGATTCTGGTTGTCAGAAAGCCACCTGCGTCGAGGTTCTGCTTGCCGACGGCCACTAGCTGTGGCAGACGTCTCGGCTCCAACACGCCCACTGCCACTACCAACTCTAGAACGTGAAAGGAAGCCCTCTGTCACCAACGCCTGCTCTGGCACCCTGGAATATGTGGAAATGCCCAAGGGTACTACGACAGCACGAATCTCTCGGTGGAGACCCTGCTCAAAATTCCGCGCTCGGAGGTTATCGTCATGGACCAAGTCCAGATAAAAGCTTGCACGGTCTGCAAAACTAGCTGCGTACTCGGCCACCGTCATCCCTCCCTGCTGAAACTACAGGAGCTCCAGAATCCGAACGGAGCGCAAGTAGGAGGGGAAAAACTCCTCATGAAACAAAAACTGGAAGTCGCCCCACGAAAGTGACGACTCGTCAAGAAGCTGAGTCACCAGACTCCACCAACACCAAGCTGCTCCACGAAAAAGGGTGGCTGCCAAAGCCACTCTCTGATCTTTCGGCATCTGCACAAGCCTGAAGAGGCTAACCACTATCTATAGACAAACCTCCACTGCCTGAGGGTCTGACTCACCACTGAACCCCAGCGGTATCTGCCGCTGGAACTCATGGAGCGCGCTCAACTTGCAGTCAAGCTCAGCCTGCTCTACTGAAACTGTATGCTGCTCAACAGGTGGGGGTGCTGCCACCGGCCCACCCGGAGAAAGGGGCTCACATGATGGGTCCTGGACTATGGCCTCATAGCTCACAGGGTCGTCATCACGCACCCAAGCTGGTATCTTGGTTGGCTGTCTTCGCGGAGACATCCTGAAAATTGTCAAGGAGTATCGCGGTCAGATGAGCATATATGTATATACCAACAACAACAACGATGGGGAGATGACTCAAAAAGGACAATCAAGACTCGATCTTATGTGATACAAAAACAAATTTTCCCTGCAACAAGTGTCTCAGCATATCGAGTCGACAAGCGGGTTATCAAGGTCCTGGTGAATGGATACGTCGGCCGCCGCACCATCACTGGACTCCCTGTCCTGAGAGCCGCTCTTGAGACACGTTAACATTGTTTCCATAAATCCCAACCAATTCCTCTTTTAGGGATGTCCATGCAACGTCCCAAGGAACTAACCACCTCTAATACCACTTTGTCTCTACCCGACCCTACCCGGGCTCGAGCCGCAACTACCCCAAGCCCGCCTCCATAGGCCAGAGGCTAGCGACCAGCACCAAAGGCACAACAACTCAGGGATGCATTTGCCTAAGTACCTGTACACACACACGCAGCACACTTAATGCAAAAGTGAAGAGTAAAAGAAAATAAAATTAAAGAAAAAGTGCAACTGCTATATATATAACCCACAAAGTGCATCGACCTCTATACAGTACAAGGTTCAAGCTGAAAAGAAAAGGGGCAAAACACATGCCAAACCAAAAAGTGACACAACCCGAAAACAGGTAAACAAAAAGAAATAGCTGGCGGGTCTCCCACTTGGAACCCAGCCACAACCACCACACGCGGTCCAAGCTCCCAAGCTCCTACGCTCCACTGAAGTCACGCTCCACCTGTCCGTCGTCTGCAAGGGCACACCAAGTGCGGGCAAAGCCCAAGCAGGGGTGAGTACAAAAATACTCAGTAGGATACCCCGAAGGCTCGAGGGAGCAACAAAGGAGGTACCGATGGGTGAGCAGTAGAGAGAATAGGGAATAGTAAAGGAGTACAACAGAGAGTGCAGTAAAGAGTCCAGCTCAAACCAACAAGAGGAAAGAAGGTAGACTCTTCCAAACGCAAGGGGCTGGAAATGGTGAGAAGATGAACTTCCCGTCGAGTCTTCGCTACCTATAGCAGGAGAGTAGACTCGTCCAACCACAAGAAGCTAGACACGGAAAGCATGTAGCATACCCCACGCGTCTTCACCTCTCCTGGAATGAGAGTAACCAAACCCAAGAAGTGGGTTCTGGAACAAGGTATATACATATCCTTATGCTCAGTAAGAAGCTCGAACAATGTCGTAAGGGGATCTATGTCCCGTAGCGCAGCCCAAGAAACTGAGTAACCGACAGTCCCAGAAATAAACTCCATCATCGATGCCCAGCATCCTTCACATCTACCCCGAACCGCAAGCTAAGGGGCTCAATCACCGCACCTTGACACTATCCGCTTTGGGTGGCACTGACTCACCCTCACGGTTTTAGATTGCGTCACAAGAACGCTTCTCGGTGGGTTAAGTGCCCCTCATACTTGAGATTTCTAGGGAAAGTCAAACCGCACCTCGTCACTGCCCTGCAGTCGAGAGGTCTCCTAAAAATCCAAGTCATTCCATCACCGACCCGTACAACCAAGGGTCCCGCTCCGGTGGTCACGGAGGAAAGCCACAGAATAGCCTAGTAGAAAGGATTGAGTCTGGAATGCCAACAGGTGTCCCACTACCCAGCCCTGCTGGAGGGTAATTCATAACCAGATATCGGGTGACCCACTGCCCAGCCCTACTGGAGGGTAAACCCTAATACATCATCAGGCGACCCACTTCCCAGCCCCGCTAGAGGGTAAACCATAATACATCATCCGGCAACCCATTGACCAGTCCCGCTGGAGGTTAGACCTTAATACATTATCAGGCGACCCACTGCCCAGCCCCGCTGGAGGGTAGACCTGGAATAAGTCGACAGGCGACCCACTGCCCAGCCTTGCTAGAGGGTAGACCCTAAGAGTGTCGTCGGGTGACCCACGGCCCAATCTCTGCTGGAGGGTAGACCCTAAGTGTGTCTTCGGATGACCCACTGCCCAGTCTCTGCTAGAGGGTAGACCATAAGAGTGTCGCCGGGTGACCCACTACCCAGTCTCTCCTGGAGGGTAGACCCTAAGAGTGTCGTCGGGTGACCCACTGCCCAGTCTCTGCTGGAGGGTACAACACTGGGCAACCGATCACAGAGTGGGTATCGCGCAATCACCCAACTCCAGAACAACTCACCCAAAATAGGTTCACCGCCTGCTCCATCACTAGGTGTCACTAGCACCGCTACCGGCTGATCCATCGAGAACGAAACCAGGGGGAGACCACTCAACCCTGCTGGTCAAAAAAACGAGCACAGAGCTAGGGGAAAAACTTCACCCCGCTAGTTAAACAAATGAGCACAGAGGGACCCTCTACGTCGCGAGGGTTCAAAGTACGTAAAGCAGAACACGACACGCACATGGGACCCACACGACGTGTGGCCCCAAGTCAACCCCATCCAAGCACACGAACGCCTCAGGTACAAACCACACGTACCTCCAAGCGCTATCGTATGCTCCCAGAGTATACCACGTCTCCAGCCCAAGGGCTATCGTGCACACGGCACCCGGCATCAACGCAAAGGCATGTCGTAACAACTCCACCTCAAAGGCCCAGTCATGGCCAACCACATCTTGTGAATCATTTACATCACTCTCCCAAGAGTGTGCGATCACACACCAAGGGTCTGCTACAAACCAGGTAGGACAAACCACCACTGGAGCACCTTCCATGCTCCACATTTAATAAGATCGCGCAAGAGGCTCTACACAGCCAAACGGATCGCACCATTGTAATCCTCGCGGAAAAACACGCAAGATCGACTACTTACTCGCCTCTAAAGGATATCTGATAGAAAATTCGCCAACACCACCTCACGCCCAAACGGTGTCCCATGATCCCGAGCCTTGGCCCCGAAAATAGTCGGGCGCATCGCACCAATGCGATCCCCTCAGGAAAACACGTCAAAAGCACTACTCACATGAGTGCAATGGATATCCGGAGAAAAAGGGTGCATTCTGGCGCACCGCACACGAGCGGTGCTTCGTGGGACCCGTATCCCAGCCCCGAAACTCAACGAACGGATCGTACCATTGCGATCCTCTCGAAAAAGCACACAAGATGGACTATTCACTTGTCCAAAACGGTCGCCCAGTGATAAAGATGGAAAATCAACGTCGACACCCAAACAGCCCTCATGGGCCCCGCACCATCGTGCCAAATTACAGCGGGTGGATTGCACCATTGCAATTCCCTTGGAAAAATATCCAGAATCGACTGCTCGCACCCCCCGAACGGACGCCCGGTGAGAAAGGAGTGAAACGCTGCACGCAGCTCGAAAGACGGGCCGTGGGGCCCATGCCTAAAATCCAGTCTCAATGCCCAAAACTGCCTTGGAAACCTTCGCCTCAGTTCCAGGGGCGCAACGCCGCTGACGGCACTCAAAACAGACATCGAACGCGTCTGCGCCGTCCAAAACAAGATTCCCGGAATGACGTCAATCCCCTCGACGTACGTGTCGCGCCACCGAGGCCTATCGTTTCAGGAATTAAAAAAATTTCCAGAACCATCTCAAAACGTTCCCCCCGATGCAAGGTATGCGCTGCCACTGACGGCGCGCAAAACGGACGCCCGTAGCGAAAGCTACGGGCGTCGGAAATTCCAAAACGGGGGGGGGGGGGGGGGGACCCCTTGGGCCGGACCGATCTAGTCTGGCCGGTCCGCCCACAGCCGGCCCGCGGCCCGACCGCTGGTCCGGTCCGGTCCGCCGTGGCCAGATGGCCGCGGCCTGCTGTCACCCGACCGGACAGGGTGTCCGGTCCCGCTGCCCCCACGCGGAGACCCGCGGTTCGCGGGTCTCTGTCCACCGAGGTCGCGCCGCGACCCTGGCTCGACGCCCCGTTCCGGTGAGCTCGGCCGCCGCACCGCCGCGCTGAGGAGCGCCGCCGCCAACCGCCACCGCTGGAGAGCACCGCCGCCAGACACCACCGTTGGAGAGCGCCGCTGCCAGCCGACCACCGCTGAAGCCCCTGCCGCCGTCCCGGAACCACCGTCCGCCGCCACTGGAAACCGCCGGACCACTGCGCCGGCCGAAGAACCCCAAAAACCCGTGAATCTTCGCCGGACTGCTACGGAGGCCTCGGAGGTCGGATTTCAAATCCAAAATAAGCATTGGAAAGATCGTAGAACGTACTATACGATCATGGTCATCGATCGACGATCGGATAACAATTTGATGCTATAAATTAAGCTCAAGGATTTCGGGAAAAATAAAACGAAACAAAAACGACTCCTACCCCTTGGGCGATGCCCGGAGCTTCACGGGGAGTCCGCCGCCGCTCCGCTGCCTTTCTGGAATTGGCTCGCTAAAGGTGCCTCACCGGATCTCGAGGAGAGGGGGAGGGTTTGAGTTAGAAGGTGAAGAAGAAGAGGGTGGGGGTGCGTTTAAGTAGAAAACACTTAAACCCCCCGCCCGGCATGCCCCCGAACCCAAAATTTCAGTGGGGTCGGGGTTAAGCCTCCCCTAGGATAAAACCCACGCTCCGAGCGCAACAGAGGTCTCGGAATTTAATTCTGATACCCCATTCAAAAGTTACTAAACTTAGCGTCCGAGGCCGCCAAATTACGAAAACGCCCCTGGGGCCATTTTTCACAGATGGCCCGCGCCCGCAAAACTTACACCCCTCCTAGGGTAAACGGCACACTCCGAACACAACGGTGCCCTTGGATTCCCAATCCGAGCCACCGTTTAGGAGATACTTGCATTTCACCATTAAACGAATAAAATAATTAATTAATTTATCCGTTTAACGTTCCGAAAGCGAGCAAGGGGTCCAAACATCCCGCGCCGACAAGTTTTATGTCGTTCCTAGGGTAAAAACCCCATTCCGGACCCATCCGTACACTCGGATCTCTGATCTGAAGCACCGTTTAGGAGTTATCACATTTATTTGGTGTTTCCAGTGTGAACGAACTGAAAATTTAATTCTGGCCACTCCGAGGCTCGGAATCGTACGCCGTCTGAAGGCGCTGCTCTGGAATATCATCAAGAATATTTTAAAGCCTTTCACAGCAAAAATTGGGTTCTTACATAATGGTATTTGTGATCTATATTATATTACTGTATGTTTTATTATTTCTTATACCCCACCACTTGATTTAGGTCACCTAATTGATACCAATATAAGGTTTTAGGTACAAAGGAAACCTCCAACATTCAAGATGTTGTGTAATTAGATGGTTCAATACCCACCCTCCCCCCCCCCTCATTATTCCTTCCTGTCATGGTAGTGGTAGTAGTTATGATATGCGCTTTTTTATGAGGTTATGGTTTTTGGTTGAAGTAAGGTTTTGGTATGTGGATAAGGTATGTGGAAATAGATATGGTTGTGGTATGTGTACATGGTAAGGGATGGGAGATCTATGGAATATGTCATTGGGATGTGAGGGTAACTATATCATCAAAGAAGTGGGCATGGGGTACCTTCCCTATTATTTTTTCATTATTTATTATACATATTTTACATAAAAATTTGGATAGTGGTCCTATGGTGTGATGCATTTTTATATGTCTTAGGATGGGACAGAAATCAGTTTTATGTTTTGTTCATTGAATTTTTATATGATGTTTCCATGTTGAAAAGAGATTTTTAAGTGGAAATATATTGATATTACTTAAATTCTTACCCCTATTTCTAAAAACATATATATATATATATATATATTCATGATGGTGTTGGAGAATTGTATGGACCTTACTAATTCGTGATGTGATTTAATGGTTGGTGTGTGTTAGGGGATTCTTTCATTATTTTTCCTTAGTGGTTTTTGATTATTAGTACTGAATTTGAAGGTGTTGACTTTTATTATTTCATATGAAATTTCAGGAATTGTTATATTATTAATGGGATCTTGGGTTTGTTTTTTATGTAGATATTTCTTAAATCCTAATGTGTACATGATACATGTATGCATATATCATGGTGTATAATATAGGTATATTATATGGTATAATGTCTATTTAACCAAGTAAAATCATATGATGTTGATAGGTATATCATAAGGCATGATATAGTGATATCTTATTACCTCTTCTATAACCAATCATAGTGTTTGATATGGTTTTATTGTACAATAGTAAACTATGTTAGTAATACTCTATGATTAACATGGTAGTTTAGGATTGATCATGGTAAAATAATGTTAATTATCAATGTTTGGTTTTTATTTAATGTCAAATATCATTAATCATATACATTTCATAAGATGAAACATATGGGAGATCATGAATGAATTTAAGGTGATAAATGTATACGGATATTGGTTAAAAATGTTCTAATTGATGCATATCATTACATTATATAGTTTATGAGTAAATGCATGTAAGGATAATGTATTATCCTTGAGGAATATATAAAGAAGATAAATCCATTGGAATAGTGTTCCATCTGGTCCCAGTGATCTGAAGCATATTTTAGTGATTCACTTGGAGTTATCTTTATACTTCATCCTTTTCCACCTGAGATACTATCATATCATGGTTGAAAAGATAATACCACCCAAAAATTGGGTGATTTAAGTCATCCCATGGATTTATCATGGAGGAAGGATCACATTGGTCGCATATTTGTGATCTTCATCAAAGACTGTGATTTAAGATCAGGGTTGTTCCATCTTTTGTGTAAGGTACACATGTTATTCATTTTTATTATATATGGTTTGAGTTTATTATTATAGACTCTTTTAGTTTAATTTTTTCACATTGTTTTTTTATAATTTAATAGTCTTTATTCTATATTTATAAACCCATCATTGATATCATATATTTTCATACTTTAAATGATTAATAAAATCATATTAAAATTAAGAAATTTAGATATTTTATTCATAATAATTAAATATGAAATATAAAATGAAATATCGAATGGTTTACGATATGGGATATCCTATAAAATGATATATATTTTTAATTGTGAAATTTTTTATGATATATAATATCATAATTCATGATGTGATTGACTTTTATAATGTAGGATATCATAAAAAGTAGCATTGTAAGAACTTATTGTTTTCTTCAATGTACAGAACCATTAGTTTTCAGTCTGATTCCTTAGATTTACCTTAATTAAAATTCCTAAAGAGTTTATAGAGGAAGTTATGGTTTATTGGGATATTTTTTTAGCCTAGATCCATAAATATTGGGGAAAATAGTTGGGTGTCACAGTTAGTAGAAATCGTGAAGCCTAGTCCACATAGTTAGAGAAAACTATGTAGGGTATTTTAGTGCATAGAAGAGGGGCGAAAAGATTGAGTTAACCATGTATCCCAGGATGAATGGAAATGTAAGTGTTGTGGGTCCAGTTATAGAGGCGTTTTTCTAGGGCTATGCACATTTCATCTAACTATGTGCTTATCCCATGTGAGGGGTGTCTTGGGACAAAGTTGAGTGCATGGTTGGTGCACGATTTGGCAACCATGCAGCCAAACTATGTGACTCTTTAATTTTTTGAGAAAAAGACCATTTTTCCCATATATGTTTATAATTAACCCCTATCTCTTTCTCTCTAATAGACATTAACCCCTCTCCTTCATGATAGAAACTCCCTCCCCCCTTCATGCTAGGATTTGAATCTATTCCTCCATTCGGCCTCCATTTATGAAATCATCAGTCAAGTTGAATCTATACCTGTAAGAGATTCAATACATTTATTTTCTTTTC
This sequence comes from Viscum album, assembly GCA_963277665.1. Taxonomy (NCBI): domain Eukaryota; kingdom Viridiplantae; phylum Streptophyta; class Magnoliopsida; order Santalales; family Viscaceae; genus Viscum; species Viscum album. The sequence continues at coordinate 696,354,030 of OY728130.1, read as the reverse complement.
TTAGTTTATCTCTCTATTTTCGACACTATTTTAGTGAAAGATAATATTCTCAATTTTTAGGTTATTCATCTTTTCTTCCATTGTTTTCTGTTTTAGGCCGAACCAAGGGTTGAGAATGGACAAGTGTTCTTCCATAGAAATAAGGTATGTGTTCTATACCTTTTCCATAAGGTTTAATCACTTAATAAACTATTATCATTGTACTACATGCCATACCTTCCAGACATTTTTCCAAAATTTAATGATAAGATTTAAATAAATAATTACACTTGGTTTGTGATTCCATTTTAGGACCTAAACATGGTTGAAGGTTTCAACCTCAATCTAAACCACCCATGAGGTGTGATATTTTATCTTATCTATATTAAAGCCATATATTTGGGTGTGTAAACTCTACATATTTTAGTGGGACCTTATTTAAATTAAATGATATAATCATAGATGGTAATTCCTTCTTTACTAAGATAGTAAATGTTATTAAAGTAATTAAATGGTTGGTTTTAAATAAAATTATATAAGGATATGGATATTATCTTGGATTGTTCCTTTTATATTGATAATTGTAATTGGGCATGGAAACTAACATAGATCTTTTCATTATTATATTACTTTATTGATTTTGGAAATCTCATTATGGAACCAACTTCTTATGGAGGTATGGCATTAATTACATAACTGTATGACACCCATTTGGGGATCATGGCATGGAACCTACGACTCCTAGGTATAATTATTTTAGTATAAAACCATTGAGGAAGATTGTGGTATAGAACCTGGAACTTTTGTAAACATTATTATCTCCTAATATAGGTTTCCCTAGTTATATGCCTTGGGACCCGGCCCTTGTAGGTATGATATTATTATGATATTTACATTTGACTAGATCCTTGGTCTCGATGAAGTCACCCTGGTTATCACCTTGGGACCTTGCCCATGTAGGTCTGATAATATTTACTCATGTGACATATGCCAATCTAGTCATTACCTATTGTTGACACTTTATATATATATATATATATATATTCTCATATGTCAGATTCTATTATTATTACACCTTGTACTCATGGACTGTTATATTTTTCTTTCATTTAAATATTTACCTGTTTACCTGTACATGGTTATGGTTTATATGCATATGATGGATTTACTATAGACACCATTAGTGGTGGCCTAATCAGTATATATCACACCCTATTTGGGCTATTGATTGGTACCTAGAAAGACTTCATGGATACAGGTAGGGATAGGTAAAATCACCTATTTTTTTATTCATGATTGATTGTATCATGGTAGAGGGTAAGCACATGGTTGAGCTATGGATCGTGATGCTATCTGGTGATAGTATTTTTGGTCTTTTTGGTTCTTTTGATATTCATGTATGTATGTGTTCCTAAAATGATGTATTTCTGTTGTTTTTTGTTTTAATACACAAAATTTCATCATTTTGAATATGGTAATGTATATTTCTATTTATGGATTATTTATTATTATCTTCTAAAAGTTTTACTTTTAGTATTCTATTTTCTATTTATTATGCTTTCATTTTTTATTTATCTATTATTTACACCATTGTGATACTATAATTATGAGGGTATAGTCTCCCCACTATACCACATTGGACCCTCACTACTTTTCGATACCATACGGAATATGAGGAGGCACACTTGATTCCTTATCACCAACCGGGTTTAGTTACTGATGAGTGAACGAGGTCTGGGATGTTACAAATTAGTATCATAGGTTTATTTTTAACCTTACTCTTTTTGGATGGTAGAAAGGATACTATGACATGTCATAATTTGGTAATGAAATTGTGTCAGGGAGTAGTTAACCCACATATAGGGAAAAAACCAAATTACCTAGAATGGGACTTGATGTTATGGATTATGCCTATTAAAATTGTCTTGATTCCATATTTGGATGATGAACATAGTATGTGATTTTATTATTATTATTATGCTAGACTACATTTTTTTCATTGGCCTAGTACAATAAGGAAGCATTGATCATGCATAATTTTTGGAACTTTATAGGATTAATATGTAATGAATTATGCCACTCCATGTAGGTTTTATTTCCTAAATACATGATACTTATTGTATGTGCCCTTTTTGATATATCTATTATGAAACTAATGTTTCTATAGGAAAATGGGGATTGAATAATTGGTTATTAATGTGACTGAATCAACCTAAATGGTCTTTTTCCTATATAGGTTTTGGATAGAACCTTAACTAACTAATTATCACATGTTTGATTTATGTAACTAAGGTTACATATACTGAATGTTAGTTGATTTTGAATACACGAATTTCATTTGTGATTTAAATAGTGAATTTACCTATATAAATTAGAAATGATGATTCATCTACTCAAATCATATTATTTTACCTATTACATTTTTCTATAAAATATAAAGGTTCTGATACAGTTAGATGAACTAACAATTGCAATTTATAAAGAATGTAGTTGCATAAATTGGGAATGGTACTTCAGTAAACTATTCTATTATGTAAATGAAATAATTTTTAAATATTTATTTTAAATATGTTCAAAGTAAGTGAGGGTTACAATTGCAATATAATGGGTGTTTTAATCTATAACTTCAAATTGAAAGTCCATATATCAGAAACATTATAGTGAAATAGGGATCTTAACCCAAACCCAACCTTAGTAGTTGGAAATAGGTAGTGTCTCTTGGGTTCTTCAGGATCGTTCCTATAACCCAAATCTAGATATATGAGTAGGTAGAGGGGTGTGACTCTTATACATGTAGTCTTATATCTATCCTATTCTTGTATTTGTAATATTGGTGATATAAAATTTTGTATAAGGTGTGTTATTGGAATTTTTAGAGATATTCCACCATGAAATCCTCGAGTCGTGATCCATGAGGGTGGTGATTACCATGATCCATTGGTGGTGGGTACCGAGGCAACAGTGTTACCTATAGTAGTGTCACTAGTGGAACCTCCTAATATCCCTGATGAATGTGATGATTCACAATTTCAAGAGGAATTTATGCGGCTTATACAGACTATATAGGGATCTCTGTGACCTACCTCTTCTATGACAGAGTTGATGTGAGAGTTACAGTAATAGCATATGCCAAATAATTTTGGGGGATCGTGGTCCTTAAGTTATAGAGTCCTGGATATTGGCTATTCTAGCTCTCATTGAGTACCGTGAGACACCTATTGAAAGGATATTGAAGCTCTCTATGTATATGAATCAAGATTCTACCATGAAATTTTGGGATTTTATTTCATAAGAAGATCATAATCAGGGTATGGGATGGGATGGATTTCAGATAGTCTTTTATGAATATTTATTTCCTTAGAATTTTAGATCTGGCCAAGTTCAGAAGTTCATAAACCTATAGAAGGGTTCTATGTTTGTTATGCATTACTCGTCTCATTTTATAGAGCTTCATTTCATTACACTTATCTATACCACTGAGGAGTCAAAAAGAGTGAGATTTTTTGAGGATGGGATCAAGAATCCTATTCAATATTAGGTGAACATTTTCTAGTTGACTAACATGTTTAATATATTAAACCAAGTCCTTTTTAAAAAAACATAAGATTAGGGAAAATGGAGGTCTGAATTATATTGGGCCATCTTCTTGAACCAATAATGCAGTATTAGTTTGAAGGAATCATCACTTTGAGTCCTCTCATGAGGGAAGTACTAGTCAAATTGCAGGTACTAGTGTTTTTTGTCTTTCATCAGTGCGGGGAGAAGGGGAATGTGAAAACTCAGTGTTAGAGGGGCCTAATTGAGTGTTTATCCTAAAGTATAGTGGGAAATTTATAAAGGGTTTGTAGAATATTCCCTCCAGTGTCCAGTGAGAGAGGATCATCACAAACTCTGGGTCAGGCAGGGAGCTAGAGTACTACTAGTTAGTCAGGCCAATGAGGTGATCATGGTCAAGGGAGATAGACACCAGTTTCATAGCATCGGTAGAGTGATCCTACTCAAGGAAGTCATATTTTATCTCAAGTTTGTGGGTTGGTTCAGGTTTATACAGTTCAGATTGTGTCAGGTGAATAGAGTCTCTAGACTTTTATATTTTGAGGTATGATTTTAGTAGCATCTACCTTGGTATATATTTTCTTTGACATAGGAGCTTTGAATTATTTTATCTCTATGGTTACCATAGAAAGACTCTCACTTAAAATTTATTACTTATATGGGGTGATGACCCTTGACACTCCTTTGGGTATACATTCTAAGATTGTATGTCAATGTAGGGATTTCACCCTTGAAATAGGAAAATATAGTTATCTATAGAATCTCTTCACCCTTTATATGTCTAGTTTCGACATTATTCCTAGGATGTAATGGTTAGTTCCTTATCATGCCTATAATGATTATTATTTTTGAAGAGTGTCATTCACATTACTATAGGGTATTACTTATATTCTAAAGGGTTTATGGGATTTTTAGGCTGGTAGAGTTGTATCAAATAATCATAGGATAAGTGATATCCCATATTTCTAGAATTTATGGGATAATCATGAAATACATCATGTTTATTTCCATCCTAAGGTAGATCATTTTAGGGATTTATTCCTAGAGAACATTTCTAGTTTACCTATTGAAAAATAGGTGGATTTATCTATTGAGTTGTTTTCAAAAGATGCACCAGTGTCCACTCCTCCTTATAGGATGGCCACTATTGAGTTATCGGATCATAAGAGATTGCTAGAGGACTTATAAACTAAGGGTTTTATATGACCCAATAATTCACCCTAGGGTTCACCAATCCTTTTCACCAAGAAGTTGGATGGAAGCCTCAAGATTTTTGTGGATTATCGAAAGTTAAATCAGCTTACTATGAAGAATTGATGTCTTTTTCCTTGTATATATGACCTCTTCGATCAACTCTAAGGATCTTGAATTTTCTCAATAATTGATTTGATCTCAAGTTATCATCAGGTATGTGTAATACCTTTATAAATACCGCATATAGTATTCTATAGCAAGTATTGTATTGATGGTTATTTGGTTATGTCATTCGGTCTCACAAATGCATCGGTTATTTTCATGGTTCTTATGAATTGATTTTTCCACCAGTATTTGGATTCATTTGTGGTAGTATTAATGGATATCTTGGTGTATTCTAATACATTACATTACCATGATAAACATATTGAGATTGATATAAATACACTGATAGAGAACTGGTTGTATAATAATACCACTAAATGCCACTTTTGGATTGATAAAGTGCACTTCTTGGGTTATATTGTCTCATAGGTAGGAGTATGAATTGACCCATAGAAGGTGAGAGTTGTATTCACCTAGGAATGGCCCAAGAATTTTTTTGACATGAGTAGTTACTTAGGGCTAGCTAGATATTATAGTAATTTCACTAAAGACTTTTCACACTTATCAGCACCAATTTTTGGGATTCAATAAGAAGGGTGTGGATCTTATATGGTTAAAATCCTACGAGACATCCTTTTAAGAGATAAAGGGTAGAATTACTTCCACACCGATCCTGGTTCTTCCAAAGTCAGGAAAAATTTTTACATCCTAATAGGATGCATTAAGTATCTGGATAAGAGAAGTCTTGATGTAGGAAGATTGATTTGTGGTTTATGGGTCTCATTAGTTGAGACCCCATGAGAGTAATTACCCTATGCATGATCTCAATTTAGCAGTTTTAGTTCATTCTTTGTTTTGTTAGAGGCATTACCTATTGGGAGAGTTTTTTTTGTGTTTACTGACCACAAAATCATTAGGTATATTTTCACATAGTTTTACTTGAACCTTGGGAAGAGTAGATGGGTTGAATACTTGTAGTCCTTAAATTTTGATATTTCTTATATGCCTAAGAAAGTCGATGCTATAGTGGATGCTCTAAGTCAAAGGATTCAGACACAGGTAGTTCTGGAGCCCAATAGCAAGTGGTGGCTTATAGCCTTTTTTCTAATATTCACTTCAAGGTTCAGGACTTTCATGGATATTTTTTACTTGAATCTTTATCAGTGACCAATTCAATTCTGTAGATAGTTAATATGATGCAGTTATGAAATCCTAAGGGCTTATTCCTAAGGGATATTGTTTCAAGAAAGGATCTGCCACCAGGATGGATCATTTTTTGAGGATGAGGTCTTGCACAATCATGAATATGTCTAGGTTCCTATAAAAATCTAGGATTAATTGATTCTAGAGTTACATGATTCTACTTGGGAAGTACATACTAGTTTTACAAAGATATATCGTGATTTATGTTTTTAGTATTAGTGGGATGGCATGAAAAGGGAGATAAGTTTTCTTGTCACATGATGTTCAACCTGTTATCAAGTGAAACCAGAACATCATTTACTAGCAAGGATTTTATAATACTTTTCTATTCTTGAGTGGAAATGGGATGATTCCATGATGGATTTTATGACTGTATTACTGATATCACCCCAAGGCAGTGATGTAGTATGAGTGATCATCAATAGGCTCACGATGATTGCTCACTTCTTACCTATTAGAGAGGCCTTCTCAATGGATGACCTTGGGAGACTATATGTTTGTGAGATTATATGTCTATATGGGGTCCATTATGCTATTGTTTTTAATTGGGGTGATCATTTCATGTCAAGGTTCTAGAAGGGGTTACAAAATTATTTATGAATACAGTTGCTTTTGGGAATTGTCTTTTACCCTCAGACCGATGGTTAGTCAGAATGGGAAATACATGTTCTAGAGGACATGCTCAGAGCATGTGTACTTGATTTCAAAGGTCCTTGAGAGAAACATATACCTATCACCTAGTTCTCTTATAACAAAAACTTCTAGGATAATATATTGATGGCTCTATATGAGGTCTTATATGGTTATCCTTGTTTTTCACCCATGTGTTAGTTAGAGGTAGGAGAGGCAGCGCTACTAGGTCTATGTCTCATTTAGAAGACTTCAAATAAGGTTCAGCTTATTAGGAAGCAGATTTTTTCAAATCAGTCTAGGAAGAATTCATACACCAATCTTCACCATTTACCACTAGATTTTAAGGTAGGGAGTTGGATCTTCTTAGGTGTTTCACCTAGACTGTGGAATCGATGGTTTAGAGGGAAATGAAATGTTACACCTTGCTTCATTGGAAATTTTGAGGTAGTAGAGAGAGTCAGACTGGTAGCCTATAAATTGCAGTTACCTCAAAGGTATATGCACAATGTATTCTAAATTTCATAGCTTCAATGATACTATTAATATTTGTCTCATATCTTTCAACCAAATTAGGTGTGTTATTTTATCTGATCTATGTTAAATCCATCCCTTTTGGTTTGTGTTCTCTCCATATTTTATTGTGATCAATTTCAAATTAAATGAGATAATTAGAGATGGACATGCCTCCTAGGCTATTGTGTTAAATTTTATGAAAGTAATTAAGTGGTTGGTTTAAAATAAAAAAGTGGAATGAGATGGATATTATATTGTATTATTCCTTTTGGATTAATAATTTTAATTGGGTATGGACACTAACATATCCCTTATCATTTTTATATTACTTACTTGATGTAGAGAATCTTGATACTATACTGACTTCTTATAAAGGTATGAAACCTATTTCATAATGGTATGTCACCAACTAGGGGGTTGAGGTATATCATATATGACACCTAGGTATGATTATTTATGGTATTTCGCCATTGAGGAAGATTAAGGTATGGAATCTATGACTTCTATACCCATTCATATCTCCAGATATTGGTTGCCCTGGTTATACACCTTGGGACCTAGCCCTTGTAGGTCTGATATTATTCTGAGCTTACCAATGGACTAGATCCTTGGTCTCAATGAGGTTTCCCTTTTTATCTTCTTAGGGCATTGCTCATGTAGTTATGATACTCTTTAGTCATGTGGAATATGCCAAGCTAGTCATTTCTTGCTATTGAAACTTTATATATATGTGTATATATATATATATATCAATGTTCATCTATTAGAGTATGTTCTTATTACATCTTGTACTCATGGATTGTTATATCTATCTTTCATTTTATATCTTTACCAGTTATACCTGCACACAATTATGGTTTATATAAATAGTTTGGATCTGCTATATATATTATTGGTGGTGGCTTACTGAGTATATCTCACGCCCTTTTGGGGCTACCAACTGGTACCTGGAAAGACTTCATGTATGCGGGTAGGGATAGGGAAAAGTGTCTTATTTTCGGTGCTTAATTTATTATAGCATGGGAGAGGAAAAGCACGGGCCAAAGCTATATATCATAATGCTATATAGAGATAGTTTTTTTGGTCTTTTTGGTTCTTTTAATATACATGTATGTATGTGTCTCTACCACTATGTATACCTATTTTTTGTTAGAAACATGATATTACATCATTTTGTATATGGTGCTAGATATTTCTATTGATATCTTGTTTATTATTATCATCTGGATATTTTACTTCCACTTTTCTAGTTTTCATGTATTATGCTTCTATTATTTATTTATCTATTATTTACACTATTTTGATACTCTGATTATGAGGGTATAGTCTCTCCACTATACAATAATGGACCCTCAGTTTTATTTGGCCACCTCTAGAATACGAGGAGGCAAGATAGAGGCCTTATGACCAACTGGGTTCGGCAACTGATGAGTGAATCAGGTCTGAGATGTTACAAGTATAGTGTAATCCTTTCATTTTTTATATATTGAAACATTCAATATAGGGATCCATATAAAGTGATAGGGATGAACTACACTATTTTCTTAATATAAAATAGATCCTCATATTGCTATAGATATATCAGTCTCATAGTAAGTTGTGACTATCTAGCTACAACATAGGATAGCATAGTGAGTTGCATGGTGTAATCCTTTTATTTTTGATATATCGTAATGTAAAGTATAGGGAATCATATGAGACGATGGCACCAAAGTACATTGTTTTCATATTAAAAAATATATCCTGGTATTACTTAAGTAATATAGAGAAAATTGTAATCTACGATGGGAAAGATGTAATATATGATATAAATATATTGTAAAATATGACTGATAATGGAATATTATTAATTTTAGATTGTGGCGTGCCAATATTGAGGTATAATATTAGTTTTTAACTGAATTTTATTTCATGATATGGAATATATCATAAAATATGATATTAAGGGGAAAATATTTTTTATTTTTCAATTATGAAACTGTAACAAACCCAATTTAAGTTATTTTCCTATTTTATTTTGTATTTTAAGACATGTAATGGTCATGTTAGGCGTTAGGAAGGTTATGTATTCTCTTAAGTGTTTTGGAGAATTTTTTATGGTTGCTTGATTTAAACATGGTTAGAGGAAACCGTATGGAATTCCAAGTTAATCATACAAGAGCTGAAGGGGACTTATAGGTAGGCTCACGGTTGGTGCATGGTTTTTACAAACCATGTGATAACTGTGAGACTTTAAAAATTTTGGGATAGATCTTATTTTCATGGTTAGAATATAATTTTCTAAACCGTATGGAATAACCATGTGATAGATATCCTAAAATTAAATTAATGGATCAAAAATTCTCTAAAAACTCTCATACTTTCTCCTCTAACCTAGGATATAAAATTATAGCACTCTCTGATGAGATTATGGTGATATACTTTCTTTTAGTGATTGATTACAGTGGATTAGAGAGATTTGTATCTTATAAATTAAAGGAGAGATCCTCATTCCTCTTCTCTTTTCATGATCCTTCTGTTTTCTCTATATAATAACCTTATATCAGGCCTACCATGCTCAGATATAATGGTTATATTTTTTTTATAAATCATATTTGGGATTAATTGAAGTAATATATTAGGAAACCCAACTCTTCAAGATTATGGGAGAATTCTTCATGTCCCAAATGCATCAGTGGTAGGTGGCTTATCTTCTTTTTCTACTTTCTCATAGAACCCAAAGACTCTTTGTATTCAAAAAAAACTATTTATGTTTTTAATAGGAAAATACATGTGAAATATCTATTGGAAATATCTCTCCTTAGTTTTCCTTTAAAAAAGGAATTGTGGGTGACCCCCATAAGGTGTTCGATTAAATGTTTAAATAAATTTTATTTTCAAAATAAAGGTCTTAAATGTGAGAACTTGGCATGAATTTAGTATGTGTGTGTTCATATTTATATGGGTAGGATCATGTGGGTTAGACATGGTCACAATGACAGTCTTGTACCACATTTTAACATGTTTCCAAGTGATGAATTGGGATTGGAGGGATGGAAGCCAATCACAAGTTGGACTATTCTGGAGTGACCTTTGGGTAGTGGTTTAATTGGTTGGTGTTATGAATGGGTGTGTGGGTTCATGTCATTAGTGTGTTTTTTGTGTGATTTATTTCAATTCCTTTAGGATATGTGTGTGTGTGTGTTTCACTTTTTTTCATTCTTATGCCTTTATTTTATTTCAAATAAAGTGTGAGCTAACATGCTTCTTATTTTAGTGGCATTTGGGGAAAGTATCGGGGTTTACCTACTAGTTCATATACTCACCTTATACATATTCACCGAGGTATGCATTAAAGCATTTTTTATTATGATATAGGTAAAGGTAAAGTTTTTTATTTTTTCAGCAGATCTGCATGATGTTGTGGTCATGGATGTTTGGAGTTGGAGATAGGGTAGATGTCAAGTCTTAGTATTTGGAGTGTTGCCACCTAGGCACCTTCTATATTTTTACCTTGAGTCTTATTAACTTGAAACTATATAATTTTGTTTTGTTTTCCACTTCTAATATTACTATGATTATTTTTTGGGTATACATTTAGAGTTATTCTTATTTTGTATCATGCATCATATTTGTCTATTTGCAGGTTGTTCATTAATGGGAAAATTTTCCCCCATGTTTTGGTAATTCCTGTGACATTAATTATCAGTCATTGGTTCCATGGGGATATCACAAAAGTTTATAGGCATTTTGATCCTCCCCAAGACAATAGTTCGGGTTGAGATGTTATAAAAATGAATTATATAATTTATAAAATGTTTATAAATTATATAAAAATTTAGTTTGGGATATTTATTTTATTTACAACATGTTTATAAATTAATTAATTATAACATTTTTTTTATTAATTGTTAAACATTAATGAAAAAATTAATAAATTAATATTCATAATATTTATTATTAATATTAAATAAAATTGGGCTTATATGTTGTGAATTATAATCATAATATTAAAGTTTTATAAATAAATTATAAGAGTAATTTATAAAATATTTATAAACAAAAAATGAGGAAAAATGTAAAGAAGTTTATATTAAATTGTGAATTTTTCATAATTATTAATTTCTGATTTTCAAATTAATATCTTTATTTGATGTAATTATTTGAACCGTATCAAAGGAGTTTTGATAAATTGATTTGATTAAGATTTAAATATTGTAAAATGTTTGATATAATGGTTATCTAAAATGTTTACATGATAGATATGAAATATAAAATTTTTATGTTTCAAATATCATATATTTAAGAAAATTACATATAAAGGATAATATTAAAGAGTTCATATTATAAATAAATATAAATGTTGTATATTTATTTAATTATGTAATATCCATAATGCATGAAAAATTTATTAAGTGTTTATAATTTCTTTATTTATAAATTAATCATAAATTTTTATATCGTGTATAAATATATGAAATGTTCATTTATTTAGTGTTATTCCATAATTTACTCGTGAATATAAATTCTATATTAAGAATAGATGTATGTTTTAATTTAAAAGTTCTAAACTACTTCAATAAATTAGCATGCATGCATTTAAGGAGTTACATGCTATTTATGATAATTGATTTATTATTCATCTGCCTTGAATTTGGATTATAATAGATTATGATATTGAATTAAGAAGTTCATTATATTTTATAAACATTAGGTGTTTGAATTCTGGTGGAATTTAGTTATCTCTTGAGTAAAGAATCATGGGTAAAGGGACTTCGGGTCAAACAACTCACTTTCCTGGGAGCTCATCCACTTTCTAGAAAAGTGGGGTTTTACTACCTATTGGTCCATACTTATGTAGGACCTTGAAACACCCTGATAGGGGAGGGGTGAATTAGGGTCTCAAATTTTTCTTTTAAATAAATGAATCTTTTTCCCACATTGGTAGGAACTTTTTAAACTTGTTTGATGGAAACATGTAGAAAACAAACAATCACAAGCAAAGAGACAACACAACAATTTTACTTGGTTTGCCAATAAGGGATGGTCAAAGGATCAAACACTGAAATTGTATCTATCGTAACAATATCTACCAATATTTACTAGTTTTGGAATTTAAAATTTCATACACAGTCACTATGTTCTAGGAACACCCCCTTTACAAAATTTTAGGGATAGAACACTACCTCCCTCAAAACACTTCTATCTAATCCCCCTATCCCACTACCTTGTGATAAGTCTTTCTTAGTTTAATGACATGAAATTCACTTTAGTATATTTCCATTTAAGTTTTTTTCCTTAACTAGCATGAGACTATTCTTGCACTGTAGTCCTAAATTGATGCACTGGAAAGCACTAATCAAACAATTGGATAGTCAAAACCTGAAAGGATAACAACTCAATAATTGTGAGAAAATTTTAGGATTTTTTCACAATATTTCTTTCACATAGACCTTATCTTTCTTGAAACTAAACCATGAGATTCACTTGTTCTTTATAGACACAAGGAACATTCTTCATGCAAGATGTTTTGCATGTAAGTCTTCTGTGTGAAACTCTTTCGCACGGAAAAGACATCAAATTTTAATTAGAAAAGTTCTAAGTTCTGTATGTGGGTAGCCTTTTATTTATATACTAGGAATACCCTATGCACAAGTTCCATGTGTACCTTCCTCCATGTACGTAAGTATTATTTTGACGTTGTATTTGGTGTGTAATATCCTTTCATGTAAATTAATCTTTTTCACATAGATCATGAATTTTCCATATTTTGAAATAAATATCTTGAAACTCCATATACACGTAACTCGATTTTTACATCATATTTGGAACATAATATTATTTCATGCCTTCTACTTTGTATGCAAAACTTCTTTCCACATAAACCATATTTTACACACACAAAATCTTTCACGTGATTCTTTACTATTCCATATTTTGATGAGATGATCTTGAAACTTAACTTAAGAGCAACATTCATATTCCCCTTCAATCTTTCACGCAACATCCTTTTCTAAAAACACATTTTTCTATTCCCTAAATTTTGTACCCAAAAAATTTGGAAAACACTGGGAAATGACAATACCTTTAACACTATAGTCATCCTATACTGTAAGATCACTTACCTAGAAAACTCTCTAATCTTCCCATTGCAGATTGATAAAAAACACAAACCAGACTCTGTTTCCAGCAAAGAGAAGCCTTGGTTTCAAGAGATTACTCTTTTGGGGATTATTTATTTCATATGATTTTATGACTTTACATGAAATGGATTTATGTACCTTATATATGTTATTCATTTGGTTATGTAAAAATGTATTTTCTTTTTAATTTGGATTAGTAACCCAATCTATGAGTTTTATAAAGAGTTGTACATAAATATGTTTCGAACATATTTATTTGATATAAGTAATAAGTATTCAAAAACTAAATCATTAGAAGCATGCATACATGTAAATATAATATATGTAATAGTATGGTTAGATAAAACCCCTTCAAAATACTAAGCATAAAATTCCTTACTATGAAAAAACTTGTCATAACCTCGATCATTCCATATAGGTTACCCTAATTATTAAGTTCTCACAAATTATATTATATAAGGAAATTGAATTATAGGTAACATTAATCATTAGGTGATGATATATGATGTGAGATTTAGGTTATACTTACCTAGAAAAAACTAACCATTTGTATACTATAGGAATAGAGTTGAGTGAATTAATATTAAGGATTAAGATAAAGAGTTATCCACTCAGTTATCCAAGATTCATATATGATATGATTGACATAATTTTTTACCATATTTATTCATGAATTGTTTTGAAATATTAGTTGGTATGAGTCATGATGAATTATGGTTATTATCTCACTAATGGATATAATGTAAAATTAAAAGGGTTCATCATTTTAGTTGGTGAACATTTAGTAAAAGTACCTATAAAATAAATTTAAAACATGATACACCTATAATAAAATATTTTTTTTAGATACATAGAATCATCATCATTAAACATGAATTTTTAATTAATCCTTAAGAAAGAAAATATTAATGGGGGAAACTTCATATACTAGTATAGAAACTTAAGAATCATTCTTAATAAATAAGTAACAAATTTCTATGTTAAAGTGATTCCTTCTTAAGTAACTAAATATTAAAAAAAAAATTGGATCTATATTATTATGAGAATCATATATGACTTAACTTGAGGATTTAAAAGGAATTAGATGCAAGATGTATAAATGAACTTCAGTCTTAAATCATGTGCTCAATATTATTAGGTATGTTAGTAACTTAGAGAGACTAATGATTACCTTTAAGGATTATTCTAGTCTTAGATCTCATTTTTTAATCACTGTTTGAAATATTTTTATGGATTTAATGAATTAAATTAAATTTTACCATAATTTATTAAAGTGTTTGTGATATATATGGATTGGGCATGTGACATCTAATATTTGGTGATTTATTGATATTAAAAATAGATAAAAATAATAATTCAGTAGAATAAAAGTTTGTTGAATAGTCCAAAAATGTTTCTTCAAGTAGAAAATAAAAGTTTTTGAAACCCAAGGGAGGTGTCTGAAGGAAGTGAATTGTTTCTATAAGATATAATTTTCCAAGATACTTCAAGGGATTTGAAAAAATCTATAGAGATTATATGTCTGGTATTGATTTTATAGAAATATATTTTTTTATTTTTATAGGTATATGATACCAAATGTATATTGGAGATCCCATATGAATGATTAAAGAATGAATATTGTATTTTTTTTTATTATATCATAAAGTTAATGTATAAGGAAGATTTAAATGAGGAGATGGAGAAATATTGATGGTTTTTATGGATTCAAAAGTTGGCATTAGATGTCATGCTTACTAAGACATGTATGTTTATTCAATTAGTGATTTTTTTAGTTATTAATGAATCATTAACCACATTTTGAGAAGGCTTAAAAATCCAATGTTGAGATTGATGAAAATTTAAAGAGATAAATCTTTAATGATTAATGTGGTAGAATAAGATGTAATTAACCAAAAAAGAATAATTATTCCAAAAAGTGTAGTATAAAAACAAGCTATGTTGTGTAAAAGAGGTTATGTTAAGCTCGTGATAATAGAGAGATTCCTAATAGAGGATCATGAGAAGCTCAAGAGTGTCTATATGATATAGATAAATCACTCTATTATACATTAATATTTGTGATGAAGTATTGATAAGTTAATATGATAGTTCATGTAGTTTAACATGCATTAATGAGTATTTATTATTAATTAGAAATATCATAGATAATTTTGTTTTCACTTATGAAGTTGAGGATTTATATTTATCAACCATGAAAATGGTCTAACATCCCATACAAACTACTATAAGAGAATGAGATAATTTTTGATCAAAAACCCAAATAAAATTCAAAAAGGAAATAGGTTCACATACTAAGTATTCATATGAGATCACTATGTGAATAAACTATATGAAAAGGTGTAATTTTATGTGGTGCATGAATTAAAAAAACAAAATTATATTACATGATACCATATAGTGCATGTTGAAAAGTTTGATGAGGATGTAGTAAGTTTGTATTAGAGAGTATGAATTGTCATTTATGGGATGATGATGTTATTTTCTTCATAGACACAAAGTATATGATAATGAAGAAGAAATATATGATTCATTCTATGTGATAAACATATAAAAGATGTCATGTGAGTGGATGTGTCATGCGAGAGGACATATTAATACAACATCATCATGTTATATGATTGAATGTTCTATGTGATACATGATATACAGTTTGTGATTCCATGAAGTCACAAAAAATCTTCATCAATATTGACTTATTAAATCAACAAATTAAGATTTATCACATTTTGTGTATTTCAAAATAGTTTGTAGAATATTTCATGAGAGTGGACTATCATGTGAAATCTTTATGAGATTGAAATGGTTAAAAATGATAAAGGAAAAATGTTCATGTAGGAATCTTTAAAACATATTATCAATCATTAAAAAGGATATCAATGTTGATAAAAACATTGTGATAGTAAAAATTTAGTATTCACAGTGATTTTATGGAGTAATATTGTGGGATATTCATGAGTAAGGTTGTAGTATGTGATAATGCATAAAATTTTTGATTCATGAACTATACAAAAGATTCTATGTGCAAAGATGGTTTGTGATTCACCAGGAACTATATCATGAACTATGAAGTATGAAAATGAGAATGGATTATGTGATTCATGTGGAATTTTGACAAGCTTTGTGTGAAGGACATTGTATGAATACAATACAACATAATTATTTTTTTATGAAAATTATGTATGGTTAAATAATAAAATCTTGTACACTATAGCATATAAATAACTATTAACTTCACTATTATGTGTGATTAAGAATTATGGAGAAGATATTATCAAGATCTGAAGTCATCATTTTTTCTATTTGAGTCTCTAAAAGTACAAGAGCTCCTATTTAAAGCATCATTTTATAAAATTGCATGAACAGTGTGAAAAAATGAGTTTTAAACTTTATATGTGATTTTCATACATGAGACAGGATTTTATACAGTTAAAGTTCTATGAGAATTATAGTTTTATATAATTTCATGAAGAAAGTTCCACATAATCTCTATTATATTAAGAAGAATTAAATTATTTTATTTTGATTGTGAAGAAATAGTAAGAAAAACAACACATAATTAAAGAAATAGTATGTGATGAGACACATATTCTATGTGATGATCATATGATGTGTATAAGGATAATTTAATGTACTATATGAGAAACATATAGTGTAAAATTAAAATAAGTTTAACAAAGCATGTAGTTGGGAATTCCATGCAATCCTTATGGTTTCATGATGAATATGAGTTAGATAATTGAATAATATTGAGGAAATTGATATAGAACTATATTTAGGAGGGAGAAGAGACTGAATCTAGAAGATCCTTGTAGGAGAAGACTTTCATGTATGAGTATTTAGAAAGATTAGAATATCCAAATCATCTAGAAGCTGAAGTGAGGTTCGAGATTGACAAACATGTATAAGCTACTATCAAAGTTCTTAAAGACTGTACATGAGAAATATCTTTTGAACTAATCTACTTGTGTAGGAAGATATATTTACGAGAGATTATAAATAAACTTAGTGCAGATTGATATCTTTTTATCATTAGATCAAAGTTGAAGAAGCATATTTTAATTGGTGTTTCTAACCAGTCACTAAAGTGGATATTTTAGTTGGGGTGTATAACTAATTACTTGGGAATTATAGTTGGGGTGTCTAAACAACTATTATTATGGACGCTTGTTATTATAGTGGAGAATCTATGTTGGGTATCTAACCAACATGGAAGGGAGTAATATTTTATACTAAAACTTATAATACCATGTGTTTTTCTCTCTTTTTATTTATTAATATGAGTTGATGTTGTGAGATATTGTTGAGATGGTGGAGAACCTTAAAATTTTTGAGAGGTTAAATTAAAAAGAAAATAATTCATAAAAGAAACCACTGATTCACCCCCCCCCCCCAATGGTCAATCCATCCTGGGGATCTACAAATGGTATCAAATCATAGGTTCACTCTAAAGATCCAAGAATAATTTTAAGACATAGAGAATCTTAATTTAGTCAGAATCCAAGTATTTCCCGCATCTGATGGGAAAAATTCTCACAGTTGGAGGAATAGGATTCTACCCTACCTCCTATCACTTTTCCTAGAATTGAGACAGGCTGCAATATTTGGGTTTGCAACCATTTTTTGAAAAACATTCTATGACTAAAGATGATAATATAAATATAGAGTTATATGGAAAGTCTCAAAATTACATATTAACATCTCTATTAGATAAACTATACAAAACTTTCATGGGAATCCAGACTACTAAGGATCTCTGGGACAAATTGATAAGTAGTTATGAAAGTAATATAAAATTCAAATAATCCAAGATACCAGTTTGTAGGTAAAAATTAAAATATGTAAAAATAAATGGTGATGATGATGATGATGAAACTATTAATGAATAATTTTTAAGGATTAATTATATTATGAGAAACATCTAGGGTTTTATTTATTAGCTATAAGATTCCATTATTATTAAAAAATTGATGAGAAATTGTCTAGATCAGTTCAATTTGATGGTATTAATACTAAAAGAAAGAAATTATTTTACACTAAATGAGTTACGCAACATACTCATAGATTTTTGTATGAGTAAAGCTCTAATATTCAAGAAGAAATAAAAATATGAAATAGCCTTTAAAGTCATGATAAAAGTAAAAGTCAAGGAAGAATAGGTGGTAGAACCAAGTGATTCAGATGATGAGGGAGATGAAGATATTAGTGAAATAATTACCCTTATATCAAGAGGATTAAAAAATTGTAAATGAAGAGTAAAACTCAAAAAATCATCACAGTGTTTGAATTATAATAAAATTGGACACTTTTCTTGTGATAGTATAATGAATAAGGATTTTGAATCTAAAACTGATGAGGAAGATGAGAAATTTTAGGAAAAGAAAAGGGATAAGAAGAAAAATAAGCATTATAGTAGAAGGAAAATAAATTTGGTGGGAAATCATGAGAAATTTGATTCATCATCAAGTATCTATTTAGATTATGAGGTTATTTTTTTTCACTAAAGATGAAAAAGGATTTGATTCATCAAGTGGTGATGAGGATGTAGAATAATTAACGGATCTAGAATGACAGTTTAAAAGTGAGTTTAAATTATGTATTGAGGATACTAAAAATATTATAAAATAAAATAAGATGATACCAAATAGAAAGAATAAGTATACTAAAGAAAAGTAAGAATTGATCAAGAAATAGGAAGTCAATGTTGATGATAGCATGAAGCACGATCTTAGATAATCCAAACAATAGAAAGTTATTGGAGATCATGAAGAGAATATATATTCAAGGAAAAATAAATATCCAAGATAGAAACTATTTTTGTAGCATCTCAAAATGATCCAGATAATATTAGAGAATATTTCATCAGTTACGCTTAGGTTAAAGATGAACCTTACTAAGTTTGTGAGATTAAAGGTATAAACTGACAAGATAAATTGGAACATAATATATTTCAAAGTAAAAATATTATTTCTAACAATCATGTGATAAAAATAAACCTAAAACTACTTAGAATTATAATATAAGTGAGATACCCTCTCTTAAATCAAAGGGAGAGAGAAATATGTCTGGAAAATCATTTTCCCCTAGGAAAAAGAAGGCTCAATTTGAAGAAGTATAATAGCAACAAGTGCCTAGAAAAAATAATTATCATAGTGGAAGATTTTGGTTAGGAATATTTTACTGGCATTGATAAAGGCATAAAAATAAATCCTATTCTTATTGGAACAACATTTAATTTTTGAATATGAGGAATTAATCAAGAGGGATCTATAGTGAGCATATGACAACAAGCTCTCAAAAGAAATAAATTTCTTACCAAAAATCCATTGAACCTACCAATGTAAAATATGTGTGAATACTTAGAGGATATTTGTGATAAATGTGAGAAGAAGGGTCATAAGTAAAATGAATTCATTACTAGACTTCCAAGAGAGGTTCCCTATTCTATTAAAGGTAAGAAAATATAGAAATCTAAAAGGGAGGAGTGGTTTAATATTGTACCTTTCAAAAGGATATATGATAATCCCAAAGAAGCTAAAAAAATAAATAAATAATGATTAGAGATATGTATTTCTCTCCTTTCCCCTCTTTATGATGCGCTCTAGTTTTCTTCACGTTTGCCTCCCTGCACTCTGATATTGCATTCCTCAACTTCTCTCCAGGTCGGTGTTGGAGCATGGGATTTGTTGAGGTTTTGGGAATGTAGTATGATGGATGAAAGATTTCTAGGCGCTCTGGAGTTGTTCCTTCCTAGGATTTCAATCCCAATCCCTTTTTCAGCTAGTCTAAGGTCCCGATGGCAATTTCTGGTTTGATTTTTCTCTATTTTGGTTATGGTGGACTCCATCGGTGGTTCAGGATGGTGATTTTTCTGGTTATGATTCATTTTTTTTGCATTTTGATGAAGTGAGTTTGAAATGTGCTGGTGTTTCAGATGTTCCTGGTTTGCGATGGCATGTTGTTGTTATTTTACTATGGTTACGAAGGTCTTTCCGGTGACCTATGCGGTGTTGGGTCTGTGACGGCGCCAACTGTCTAGTCAGAGATGGTGGTGAGTTTCTTCTCCGGCGGTAAGAACAGTGATGTCCGTGACTCTGACGATGGAAAAGGAAGTGACGTGACCGGCTCTTCTGTTTTGAGGTCTCCTCATGATGGCTGATCATTTGTGGATCGATATGGGTTTACTCGGGGTTTGAGGTGGATGTGACGGTTCCTTTGTATTTTACTTTTGAAATTTGAATGTTTGAATTTTTTAAACTTTGAATGTGGTGCGTAGTGGTTTTTGTGGAGGTGGGATATGCATGTGCTAGTGGTTGTCTTTGTATGGTTTCCACTTACCCAAAAAGTGGTTTTTTTTAAATAAAAATAAAATAGTTGGAGTTTGGAATAAAATATAATTCTATGTTGAGAGAAAACTATCACCCATAGGAAAACATATAAGGACTAAAATAGGTCTCTCCTTATTCTATTATTTATATGTTTTTAATAACATGCAGTGAATTGAAAGACGTAGATACATACCTTAAAGGGGGAAAATATAAGTTTAATCTATCAAGTCTTCACTATATAGTGATTTTTTTTATCTCTAAATAGATTTTTAAAAACTAAAAGATGGGTATGGATATATTTCATGATTTCATTTTTTTTAGTAGACCTAAAATATGAAGGAGTCAGTTGTCTGAGTTTGGTATCACATACTGCATAATTTATAGACAGCATTGATCACCTTAGTTATAAAATCTTGTTTTCTAAAAATGGTATTCCCACATAGACTTATATTTATCGATATAATGTATTTTTATAAGTAAAAACATGTGATTTCAACTATATCTCACAATTTTCTAAGGATAAAACTTTAAATTATTGGAATATAATAGGGTTTCAGGATGGAATTTAAAAAATATTGATGAAATGAGAAGAACCCTATTATGCCTTTGAATTTATTTTTAATAAGGTGGAGAATAATATTGAATTTATAAAGTGAAGTAGTGGTATTGAAAACAAATTAAAAGGGGGTATTGAAGAGGCCAAGTGATGGGTTGAAGAATGAATATCACATTTTTGGTTACTGTGTCATAAAATCAATGTATAAGGAAGATTTAAATGAGTTTGTGATGATTCTATGAGGGTTGTTATGGATACATGAGTTGTAATTGGATATCATGCTAAATAATACATCTATATTTATTTAATTGTTTCTTGTTCTAGTCTTTAAATAATCAATATCTACATTCTGAGAAGATTTATAAAGTCAAAGTTGAGATTCATGAAAAATTGACGAACTAAATATTGAATGAGAAAGGTGGAAGAATAACATGAAATAACTCAAAGAAGAGTAATTATTCTATAAATTATATTATAAGAACAAGTTATGGAATGAATAATAGGTCGTTTTGAGCTCATGATAATGGAGTGATTCTTCGTGGAGGATTGTGAGAAGGTTGAGGGTGTTTATATGAGATATCCAAAGTGTTCTATTATGAACGAGCCTCCACGATAGAGTATTGATATTTTAATACAATAGTGTATGAATTTTCACTCACATGTATGAATATTTATTACTAAATATAAATACCTTGTAAAATGTTGTTTTCTCATGTGAATAGGAGGTATCATATTTCTTATCCATTCAAAGGGGTTAACATCACATACAAATAGTTATGTGATAATGGTAGAGTTTTTTATTGATGAACCAAAGAAAATTCACTAAAGAAATATGTTTTCATAGTATGTATGTATACAAGATCACTATTTTAGGTTGATATACACAAATTTGGAATGTTATGATGTGCATGCATAGTTGAAAAAATACAATATGAAATGCATGTAGTGGATGTTTAGTAGTTTGCAGAGGATGCATGAAATTTATATTAGTGAGAAGGCATTGTTTTTGGTGGTCTAGTGATGTTATTTTGTTAATAGACAAAAATTAAGTATGTGATGATAAATATGAATTATGTGATACATGTTGTGAAATAAACATGTAGATGATGTCATGTGAGTGAGCATGTTATGCAAATAGATGTTGTAAAACATCATCATCGTGTTATGAAAGTGTGTGTCTTATGTGATACTTTATATGAATTTGTTGATGACATGCAGTCAAAAAACACCATCATTGAGCTTGAAATAGTAAATCAACACTTTTATATTTCTTTCATACTGTTTATGTGAAGCTAGTTTGTGGAAGATTTCATACGAGCGAACTACCATGTGAAATATTTATGAGATTGAAACAGTTAAAAATCAATAAAGGAAAGAATTTCAAATATTAATATTTCTAACACTCTATATAGAATCATAAAAGATATCGGTGTGGATAAAAACAATGTCAAGGTAAAATGAAGTATTCATTGTGAGTTTGCAAAGCAAGGTTACATGTTGTTATGAGAGTAAGGCTTCAGCATGAAATAATGTATACAATTTTAAATTCAAGAAGTATGGAGAATATTATATTTGAAAATATGGTTTGTGATTAACCATGCACTATATAATTAATAACAGAGAATGAAAATGATGATGGAGTATGTAATCCATCTAGTAGGCATACAAGCTTTGTGTGAAGGATGGCGTGTGAAGAAAATACGGTATTCTTTTCTATGATGAAAATGATGGATGGTTAACTAAAATTTTCAGAAATATAATGCGATAATCATGTAAAATATAGCATATAAATGCCTATTAGATTCACTGTTATGTGTGCTTAAGAATTCTATACAATATATTATCAAGATCAAAACTCTTCATTTTCTCCAGTTGAGTCAAACAAATTACAAGATCTCTTTTGTGAAGCATCATTTGAGAAAAGTGAATGAATAGTGTGAACAATGGAGTTTTAAAATTCCTATGTGATTTTCATAAATGAAAAAGTATTTTATGTGGTTTAAGTTCTATGAGAATTAATTTTTTTATAATTTCATGAAGTTGGTGTTATGTGATATCTATTACATTAAGAAGAATTAAATTCTTTGAACTTATTTGTGATAAAATGGTGTATAAATCATCAAATAATTGAATAAATGATATGTGGTGAGGAACATATTCTATGAGATAATCATATGACATGAATAAGAACAATTTCACATATGATATGAAAAACATATAGTGGATAAGTAAAATAAATTTCACAAAGAATGCAGTTGAGAAGTACACACAATACTTATGGTTTCATGAAGAATCTAAGTTGTGGGAATTAAATAATACTGAGAAAACTAATGCACCACTCTATTTAGGAGAGATAATAATTTTAATTAATCAGATCTTTGTAGGAGAATACTTCCATGCCCAAGTATTCAACTAGTTGAGAATATCCAGGTCATCTAGAATCTAGAGTGAAGTTTGAGACTAACAGAATTGTTCAAGCTACTATTAGATTTCTTAAAGACTATACATAATAAATATCTTTTGATCAAGTCTTCTTATGGAGGGAGATCAATTTACAAGAGGTTATAAATCAACCTAGGGTAGTTTGAGATATTTCTATATTTGAATCAAAGCTGAATAAGTATCTTATGATAGATGTTTCTAACCAGTCACTGAAGAGGGTATTACAGTGGGGGTTTATAACTAATTTCTTTAGAATTTAAGTTGGGGTGGATAACTAATAAATGTTGTAGACATTAGTGATTATAGTAGAGAATTCATGTTGTGGAATCTAACCAACATGGCAAGGATTGGTATTTTATAATGATCTTTGAAAATATTGTTTGACACTCTCTCTCTCTCTATTATTATTTTTCATATGATTTGAGACTGTGATATATTGTTGAGAGGATCAACAACCTTAAAATTTTAGAGAGGTTAGATTAAAAATAAAATAATTCATAAAAGTAAAGCATTGATTCGTCTTCCCTCCCCTTCAATGGTTAATCCATCTTGATTCTCTATATATATTTTACCAAAGTTATAATTTTATAGAAATTCAAATTCAATTTAAGAATTGATGTATCTTATAGTTTTCATTCAAATTTTGGAACAAAGGTTTCTATTTTTTTTATATTTATATTGAAAAATATTATTTCAATATTAGATAGATCTAAATAAAGGATGTGTATTTTCATCTTATTTATCTTATATGGTAAGAGAATTTATTTGTTAAAAAATATTTGTTATTAATAAAATGATATTATGTTTTGATACACATGTTCTTGATTCATTATAAACAATAACATGTTTTGAAAAGAATATAAGTATAAATGAAGTTTTAACATACATAACGAGTTTATTTAAGATATTTTTTACCACACATTAGTGGAATTTTTTAAATAATAATGGTCATATTTTCAAAATATTTCTCCAAGCACATTAAAAATCATATAAGATATGGTTAGTAATATTTTATTTTTTAAATATTTCCTCTATAAAAAAATAAGTGTTATTTCCAATAATAAAGGTGTTTCTGTGTTTTAGAATGATATTCTAGATAAAATACAGTTTCTAAGAGGCTATTTGGAGTATTTTTGAAGTTCAAAAGTCAAAAAAAATATTATATAAATAAAAATTCAAAGTGAATATTGCTTAATATTCTAAATTTTTAGGGTATGTTGGTAAATAAATAATATAGAGTTATATTTTTTTACCATTATTATCAAAAAGAAAAATATAAATAGAAATGTTCTAAAAGGAAATGATGATAAACTTTTAAAGAGTTTTAAATAGACAGTAGAATTTATTAATAGTGCAACATAAGATGTTTTGAAGTAAAAGAGTTTGAATAAATTTTCTAAGAGAAAAATCTTGAGAATATGATTTATAATCTAAAATTTAATCAAACTAATTTTCTTCATAGATTTTACCCATTAAAGTAGTTTAGTAGAAGGATTTTATCAGATGGTTACATAGAGATATGTAAGAAATTACATCAAGATGTAAAGAGTTTAAAAAACCAAAAATACAGTAAAAATAAGGCATTATATTAGTATTTCATATGAGATATGATACTAGTACTTATGTATGATTTTTTTAGTATATTATTAAAAGAGTTTAAGAATATGTGTCATGTTATACATAAGGCATCTCCACTTTATCTTTCATTCATGTTTCCATCATTTTTCACATGATGGGAAATGATAATTAACCTCTAAAGTTATGACTTTAAGTTAACCCTAATCAATGTCTTTCTTGGAGTATTATATATTGTAATGAAATGTTAAGGTTAGTGTGAGTATAATTCCATGTTTGGATATAGAATATTCTCATGCAACATAAAATGAGTTTCATGTGTTGGATAACCAATGAAGTATACGGCATGGATAGTCACACACTATTTCTTTGGTATAAACGAGGGTACATGTATTATATTTTTATTTCCCAAATGCCTAAGGTTAGAAAAGATACCTTGTATGGAAACCTTCATGATTTTTTAACTTTATTACATTAACCTTGGGTATGAGCTAATTAGGGGGTGGTTGGGTATGTTTTTGATGATAACCTTGGTTGAATTTAATCAAGATGGTATCTATCCTATCATATGATTAGTATAATATCTATACTTTATTAGGGATAGGTTGAATGAGTGAACTTCCATACCAAGATAAGTGACATGTATTGTGCATGTTTATTTGATATGGGGATTGTGATGTGCTCATATATTAGGGTTATAACATATGATATTTTTATCCATATAGATGGTCTATACTCAAAAAATTGATAATGTAATAGTAGCTATATGGGATTGAAAAATTCCATGTCCTGTGGTTACTCAATTAATTGGTTAAAAGGATTATATCAAAATGATTTATTTTATATGATACAGTTTGTGGATATAGGTATCAAGATACATGGGTTTAATATAGATCATTTTAGATCCCTTTGAATCTTAAGAAGAATTGGTGCTTTGCTAAAGTCCACTCTTTACTTACATTTATGAGTTTGGGAATTCATATTTTTTTCAACGCTACAAATTTCTTTTGGGTCACACTTTTTGGTTGGATGAATGGGGATTGAGTTTAATAAAACTCATATAGTTTATCTAATGGTGTTTAGAGTTAATCCAAGAGGAGTTTTTTATATATATTCACAATTTATTTCATATGATGCGATATACATTGAAGTTAACTATATCTTTCCAAAAATGTTTTTTAAGATATCCAAAATCATTTTCAAATTTTATTTCACATGTTATTTTATGTGATAAAATATAAATTAAAATCTCCAATATCATTTTTTTATTTCGAAACACTTTTAAAGGGAAGTGAGAACCCTTGCAGCAGTACAGATTAAGCCCCAAAAGATATGACATTTTTGTTGAAGAACAATTTGATCTGATTAGAATCAAACTCCCTAAACATTATCTAGGGTATAGAGCTTACCTGAGTGCTAGGATCGACATTCAAGATGTCTTCATAATGTTCTGCCAAGATGTCCCAAGACTGCATATATTCCTCCAAGTTAATCTTCCCCATGTTGAAATCTCTAATCAAGATGTGCTTCTACCTATCGATCCATTTACCTTGCCCCTTTGTCGTTAAATGTAAATTAAAATATAACAAAGTCTATGAGTCTTTAATTTAAGTGGGAGATTAATGGAGATGTTTCTAAAATAATAATGTGTAAATGATACATGTCATCCTATATCATAATGTATGATATAGGGATATAATATGGTATGATATCCATTTAACCAAGGAAAACCATATGCCTTTGACAGACATATCCTAAGGTATGATATAGTAATATCATAGTGCCTATTTCATAGCCAAAAATAGTGTATGATATGGATGTATTGTAAAGTAGTGATCTATATTAGTCTTACTCTATGATTAACATGGTAATTTATGATTGATAATGAAAGGATAGTGTTAAGTGTTAGCATTCAGTTTCTCTTCCATGTAAGCTATCATTAATTATTCATGTTTTATGCCAAGAGATGTATGGTAGAATCATGGATGAATTTAAATTATTAAACGTATAAAACTAAAGGTTATAAATTTTGTAACTAATGAATTACTCATACATTATGTAACATATAAGTAAATGTATAGAAGGCTCAAGGATCATCCCCAAGTCATATATAAAGAGACCAAATTCATTATAATAGTATTTCATCTAGTCTAATTGATCCCAAATTGATTCTAGTAATCATCCCAAAACTCACTTTATCCTTTATCCTCTATCACCCAAGATACTAGTATATCATAGTTGAAAGGATAATACCACCCAAGAATTGTCTGATTCAGGCCTTCCCCTAAATACACCATAGAGGAAAGATCTTATTTTTTGCTTCTTAGGGATCTTCATTAAAAATTGTAATTAAAGATAGTATTCTCATCCATAATCAGTGCAAGGTACACAACTTATTAATTTATTTTATACATTTTTTTGGTTTAATAAAATATTTGATCTTGGTTTAAGGGTTTCTTATTATGTTTCCCTACTTGCGTAAGTGTTATTTGATCCATAGAAATTCATCATTCTTATCTATGAATTTTGTGTTGATTGGTATTTTTATTTATTTTTCAAGGATTTAAGAGGGTAATTCCTCCCACTTTTCATGTTATATACTTTTAGTGATAGTTTAAAACTCATGAACTATTGGAGGTAGGATTTGGGTGTAGAGGACCAGAGCTTTACATACATGTACAATACATTACTTTTTCAGAATACTTAATACATAATAAAAATAACCAAAACTCAAGGATCGTAATAGTTTAGTGTCTTTGGAAACTTGGAATATAAACTTCTAATCATGTTGAAAGATCTTCTACAACTCCCATAACAATCTTCCCCTTTTTGTTTCCTTACCTAAAACCTTTCTTTATTTCCTGGGAAAATAAAACATAAAAAGGGTGAGCTCAAATGCTCAGTAAGGGTAAACAAAAGAAATATCAATCACATCATATTCATAAGAACATAACATTTTGGAAATCTTAACCTGCAAAAGAGATCATAATTTCATAACATGGGATAAATCATAGTAGTGAAATATAATCCCAATAATCATAACTTAAAACATGAAGCTTTGTGGCGTACACACATAATCATAGACAATCATTTCTTAGTAGTCAATACTCATTTCCAAGACTATCTTAGTGGACAATGTCCATTTATGAACCGAGTTCACTCCTCGTTTCAGTCCTGTTTCACTGAACCAGTTTAACCTTCCGTTCTAGCCATGTCTATCTCATGAGATATAAATATTTACCCAATGCATTGGAGGGAGATATAGGTCCCACCCATCTCATAATTATACCATTCTTATGTGTGCCACCAAATCATAAACCATACATCATAGCATAACCCATGTAATAAAAATGGGATTCTTAAACATCATGACATCAGAAAACAATTCATATAAGATAAAGGACTTCATAAAAATAATTCCATCACAACATAATAAAATCAATGTAATAATTGGGATATAAACAGAACCCTATATTATCTTAGATGGAAAATAATTTTGATAAAACACTTGAACTCCATTCTTGAGAAAAATATCCTTTCTACTTCAAAAACATTTTTCCTTTATTAAAATGTCATACAATATTAAACTAGAATAAGTTGATTAAAAATAAACTTGAAAAATTGTAAATGAATATTTTTTGAAATAATGTTCTAAAATTCCATTCAGGTCTTATAAGTTAAAAAAACATTCTTCTCGTACTTTGGACAGAAAAGTCAAAAAGTACCTCGTACGAAAAACTACAAATGATTCCTTTCATATCTTTTACTAAAAACTCACCGAAGGGTAAAATTGGATTTAAACAATTGTAGTAGGATAGAAATAATATTACATATTTATGAAACATGGATGTGGATGATAAATATTCCCCAGTAAATTCTGAAGTAAAAACAATCTCAGATAAAAATTGAGATTGTGAGATTTTCCCTTACCTTAGGTCTAATATGCTTCGTATGAATCTGAACCTCCTGTAATATGGTTTAAATAATGTCAATTGACTTATTACATAATCATATTCATTTTTATTATATCACGTATGGTCATATTTTTATCTTCTTAGTAGTATTATTTCATTGCTACTTGTTATTCGGGTGTTTATTGCTTTATGTTCTTATGCGTGTTTTGTCGAATAAATTCTTATTCCTCTTTTTAGGTTATAAACACCTCATTTATATAATATTATTAGTGTAATATATATCATATTTATTCATTAAATTCATTTATATAATCATTATTCAATGAAGATCATGTAGAACGAGTCGCATCACATCGTGGAGATAGTATTCCGTACGTACGCACGAGTGATGATATCGTTCCCATGATCGTGGAATTGTATTGGAGTGTATGTATACTATTTCAGAATCAATATCACTTTACAATAATCATATATAGTTATTATTTACACCATTATACCCATCCAAGTAAGGTGTTGGTGGAAAATAGATTACACCACGGCGTGGAGACGGTATTTCGTACGTACGCACGCACGGTGATATCGTTTTCCGTAGGATGGATAGATGGTGAAATAGGGTTGTTTAATACTTATAATAAAATATCAGTATATGAGTGATACTGATGTTATTACTTCATAATTAAACAACTAAAGAAGAAGAAGTGGAAGAAGAAATAAAGTTGAAAGAATCGGTAACGGACATTACCTCTTCTTTGAAGCGCCTCTTTGAGACCTCCTCTTAGGGCACTAAAATTGGTCTTTGAAGAAGACCAAGACCTCTAGGATGTTTCTAGGGAAGTGTAGAAGAGAATTTCACAGGGTTTGGCCGAGATTGAAGGCTCAAAGTGGTGTGAGGAAGAGAGGGAGGAGGTGCCCTTTTATAAAGGAGGAGAGGGGCACCTTTGGAAAAACTAAAAATATTATTTTATTATAAAGTCATATTCGGTTTTAAATAGATCCAAATTGATTTATTTCAAAGATAAGGTGGGTATGGGTCTAAATCCTCTCATCCAATATAATTTATACAAGATTAGGTTTCTATTTTAACCTTATCATTTAGATTTAACTTTAAGTTAAATAATTTTACTTTTACCGTGTCTTCTTGTTTTCTTACACTATAAGGTTAATAAACTTACTATAACAAGCCAAACGAACCCCAAGTTGTTTATTATTAATATATATAACCTTATCTAAGTCATTTGGCTGAACATTAGATTTTTAGGAATAAAATGACAATTAATAATATAATATTTGTTTTAAAAACTATTTTATGTCAATTTTGACACTATTTGGTAATTTATTTTTGTGAAACTCATAACAGAATGATTAGTTCGAACAAAGTTAATTAAATCAATAATAACATATCATATTAACCTATAAAATTATTTGAATTCATAAAAAGTCTCAAATTACATTTATTTGGGTATTTATAACATCAATTATGTCAATATTTCATTAATAAGATAATTACTGCATCATCGTTGTGTCATAAATAAATTAAATTATTTAATGTCTAAAAATTATAAATAAAATATCATTATGTATTAAATCTTTTTAAATTTCCAATGAATATTTATAGTCGAATTTATCCTATTTATAACCTTATATTAAAAATTATTTACTTATTAAACTTTGATTTTAACTATTTTAACCCTTCTTTAAATAAATTAATATTAAATGTCCTAATCTAATCCAAGTGGGCCTAAATGGTCATATTTTATTCCTAAGGTTTTTTTTGGTCGAATTACACTTATACAATATAATTAGGACATGTTTTAGGGTAATAATAATATTATTTCTACCCTTAATTACCCTATTTACTTTTAACTGTGGTAAAAAAAAGTAAAAAGTTACTATTCACCAAAAATTATTTTCATCTCATTGAACCAAATTTTAGTCGTTGATATTAACCGTGTCTCTTGTATTTTCTAAATTCCACTCATAGAAGCGTTAAAATTAAGTTTTATGTGAATTTGGAAATTCTCCTAGGAGGTGGGTAAAAGACGGTGAAAAGTTCAATAAATTTTTTATATCTAAAATTATTATAAAATGACTCCAATGAATTGCATTGAACTTATATAGGTATTATGTATCAATTTTGACCTAATATAAATTTAAATAAAATAAATAATTATTTAAATAAAAAGTCGGTTTTTAAATAGTAACCCAGTGTTTTCACTATTCATCAAAAATTGAAAGTTTTCAGAAAAATACCAAAATTTCACCCTAGGCTAATTTCGATATTCTGAATCCAAAAAAGAAGTCTGTTTTGAAAAATAAAAATTACAAAATTTCAAAAAGTGGGTATTACTATTCATAACGGCTAGTTTTAATAATATTTTAATAGCATATCGTTGTTTAGTGAAACTAGGTATTGCGTACGATGCAAGCTATCGAGGAAGGTCGCGATTGCGTGTAATGCAAGCCAAGTCAGGGTTGCGTGTCATGCAAGACTCCTTTGTTGTTTTGTTATAACAGAATACAACCATTTTTCATTTATACATTGAATATATATATATATATATACACTCAATGTTGCGTAGAATGACTATTATCAAACGAACTTGAAATTGTGTGTAACACAATCTAAGAATAGTGTTGCGTATACTGCAAGCTAATACAGTGTTGCGTATATCACAAGACAATCTTTTTGTAGTATAAAACACATAACATCAAATAAATTAAAAATAATACTTACCATAAAATATCAGGTTGTTACATTCTACCCCCCTTAAAATGAATTTCGCCCTCAAAATTCGTCGGGGTTATACATGGTTTTCTACTTGAAAGTTTCTTTAATTGAAACCCACATCGTAAAATTAAATACCAAAACTTAACTTTAATAACTAAAGTATGAAACGTAACGGTTACCCAAATTAACTAATCACTGGGTTTCCACATAGAAGAACATAGGTGAAAATATGGATATGGAAGAGAAATATAACCATCATGTTCTGATGGAGAGTAGTAGGGAACATGGCTATGAAAAATCCAACAATCACAAAGCCATAGATTTGTGATGATCTAAGGTACCATCTAATTCATCGGATATAAGGGCACTAGGACAACATTTTTGGTTTTCAAGATCATTTCCCTAAAGTTGATGAATTAAAAGAAATACTTACATGATTTGGGTACAATATCACTATTGTTCGTGAATTGAACAATTTCCACTTCATATCTTACAGAAATGAAGTTGAATTTGTTATTCATTAAGCGTTAGCAGATCATGTGATAGAATGATGGGTCATTCCATCTGTTTCACACAAAAGGTTAGAAAAAGTTATAAGTCCATATTATGGTGAGATTAATCATATATGGTTCCAAAAATGGACTTATACTTTATTTATCATATCGCTTAATAAAATAAAACTACTTTCCACTAACCTGGGACTTCCTGTAGGCTAGTGGTAGGTGATAAAGGCCTATCGCACTTCGGTTGTGGGTTCGATTTCCACAGCCTTGTCCGATGCGACGGGTTGTCGCTCGTCTTGCAGGTTGTCCCTTTTTCTAAAACTACATTATAATAACATTCCTACAATAATATCGAAAAAAAGTCCTAGCCTTAAAAAATACTATCTAATGTATGACATAACCCTTTCCAATCTTTAGACTTATCCAAAATACATCTGTCCAATCTCATAATGTACAAAAAATGATTACTGGAAAGGTCACATAACAAGAACGTGAATAACATCATTTTATCATATGATATATCTTGTTGGTCACATTCCAAACATGTGAATTCCTTAATCATGTGTTCTCTTGAAATAGAAATTACTATAGAACCTTAGTGAAAATATGAATGCTATCAAAAGTTAACACTTTCTACATACCAAAATCCCAAAATTTCTATATACTCAAACCATGATATAACTTTTTCCTTTTATCAGTCATAAGCTCATTTCATTTTCTCTTTATCCCTTCATTATGTGTTTATCATCTGCTTTCCAAAAACATTTCAATCACTTTTCATGGTTACCGGTACCATATTCTTATAGAAAACCAAAATGGACCAATAAATAAATATTCCATTATTCCATGATACTATATACAACATTATTTTGGAATCCCATTACATAAACACTCAATCATTCCACCACATCGTTGTCATATTCAACATTGCCAATAGTGATCTCATGTGACTTCCCTTTCTACTTTTCCTTAAGTGGTTTCTCATGTCAATCATCATTAACCCTTGGATTAGGGCATTGATTAGCATAATGCCCCATTTCAATGCACTTGAAGCATTGAAGTGTTGGTGGTGCATTCACTGCAATCTTTTCTTTATCATTAGTAACCCTTTTTCCATTACTTCGACACTCAGCTGCTCGATCACCTTCTTTTCCACACTTAAAACATTTTCTAGTCCCTTTAAGACAATCTCCACCATGCTTCTTTCCACACTTTGAGCATAAGGAAACATTCATCTTCTTTTCACCATTATTCTGAGATTTCTCCTTGAACTCCATCTTTCGTTTCTTGTCAAAACCATGATATGGATATGTAACACCAACTTCCATTTCTACCTTGATAGCACAACGCACAATTTCTTCATAGCTACTTAAGTCTCTTATATCTAATTCCCTTCGAAGACTTGGTTTTAAGCCACTGAAGAATCGATCAACTTTACTTTCAGGTTGGATGATAAAGCCAGATGCATACCTTGCAAGCCTTGTAAAATTCGCTTTGTATATACCAACAGATTCATCATCCTTTTTCTTTAGTTCAAGAAACTCATTCTCCATATTTGTTCGAAGAATGCGATGGAAGTACTTATTGAAAAATAAGTTCTTGAACTCATCCCATTCTATGGACTCAATTTCATCTCTTGGCCTCGTATTCTTGATAAGATTCCACCATTGATGAGCTTCACCTTCCAAACGATATACTGCTAAGATAAATTTATCATGTTCATAACATTGAAGAAATGAAAATATCTTTTCAGTGGTACTGATCCATTGTTCAGCAATAAGTGGATCAGAAGACCCACTGAAAGAAGTTGTACGTTGCCTCATGAAGGACTCAATAGAATATTTTTCCCTTCTCTGCTCATTTGGAAGTCCATAATGATTCATATCTTGTGTAACTATAGCAATAATATTTTGAACTCCATCTCCCATAACATTGGTTTGTTCAGGAGTACAATCATTGCATTGTCCATTACATTGATCAACACGGTTCCTTCGGGTTCCATCCATCCTCTAAAACCCAAAAAGAATAGTGTGAGAGGCAAAAATCATGCTAGGGAAAACAACATAATAAAGGGGGAGTACCTTCAATATCTAATATCTTAGGTTTAATTCTAAGATCGTTACCGTAATTCTAGGATTATAACCTATACTTATACTTAACCTTAGGGACATCCCTAGACATACCATAGAAATATCTCTAGGGATCTCACTAAAGTTCTCGCATCCTAGTTTCCAAAGTTTGACTAAACCTTTCCTCTGATACCAACTGTAGAGGCCCGGAGCTTGACGTACATGGACAATACATTAATTTTTCGGAATACTTAATACATAATAAAAATAACCAAAACTCAAAGATCGTAATAGTTTAGTGTCTTTGGAAACTTGGAATATAAACTTCTAATCATGTTGAAAGATCTTCGACAACTCCCATAACGATCTTCCACTTTTTGTTTCCTTACCTAAAACCTTTCTTTATTTCCGGGGGAAAATAAAACATAAAAAGGGTGATCTTAAATTCTAATTAAGGGTAAACAAAAGAAATATCAATCACATCATATTCATAAGAACATAACATTTTGGAAATCGTAACCTGCAAAAGAGATCATAATTTCATAACATTGGATAAATCATAGTAGTGAAATGTAATCTCAATAGTCATAACTTAAAACATGAAGCTCTGTGGCATACACACATAATCATAGAAAATCATTTCTTAGTAGTCAAGACTCATTTCCAAGACTATCTTAGAGGACAATGTCCATTTCTAAACCGAGTTCACTCCTCGTTTCAGTCCTGTTTCACTAAATCGGTTTAACCTGTCGTTCCAGCCATGTCTATCTCATGAGATATAAATCTTTACCCAATGAATTGGAGGTAGATATAGGTCCCACCCATATCATAATGATACCATTCTTATGTTTTCCACAAAATCATAAACCATACATCATAGCATAACCCATGTAATAAAAATGGGATTTTTAAACATCATGACATCATAAAAAAATTCATATAAGATAAAGGACTTCATAAAAATAATTCCATCACAACATAATAAAATCAATGTAATAATTGGGATATAAACAGAACCCTATATTATCTTAGATGGAAAATAATTTTTATAAAACACTTGAACTCCATTCTTGAGGAAAATATCCTTTCTACTTCAAAAACATTTTTTCTTTATTAAAATGTCATACAATTTTAAACTAGAATAAGTTGATTAAAAATAAACTTGAAAACTTGTAAAGGAAGATTTTTGGAAATAATGTTCTAAAATTCCATTCAGTCCATATAAGTTAAAAAAATATTCTTCTCATACTTTGGCCGAAAAAAGTCAAAAAGTACCGCGTACGAAAAATGAAAAATGATTCCTTTCATATCTTTTACTAAAAACTCACTGAAGGGTAAAATTGGATTTAAACAATTTTAGGAGGATATAAATAATATTACATATTGACGAAACATGGATGTGGATGATAAATATTCCCCAGTAAATTCTGAAGTAAAAACAATCTCGTATAAAAATTGAGATTGCGAGATTTTCCCTTACCTTAGGTCTGATATGCTTCGTATGAATCCGAACCTCCTGTAATATGGTTTAAATAATGTAAATTTACTTATTACAGAATCATATTCATTGTTATGATATCACATATGGTCATATTTTTATCTTCTTAGTAGTAATATTTCATTGCTACTTGTTATTCGGGTGTTTATTGCTTTATGTTCTTATGCGTGTTTTGTCGAATAAATTCTTATTCCTCTTTTTAGGTTATAAACACCTCATTTACATAATTGTATTAGTGTAATATATATCATATTTATTCATTCAATTCATTTATATAATCATTATGCAATGAAGATCATGTAGAACGAGTCGCATCACATCGTGGAGATGGTATTCCGTACGTACGCACGAGCGATGATATCGTTCCCATGATCGTGGAATTGTATTGGAGTGTATGTATACTATTTCAGAATCAATATCACTTTAAAATAATCATATATAGTTGTTATTTACACCATTATACTCATCCAAGTAAGGTGGTGGTGGAAAATAGATTACACCACGGCGTGGAGACGGTATTCCATACCTACGCACGTGCGGTGATTTCATTTTCCGTAGGATGGATAGATGGTGAAATAGGGTTGTTTCATACTTATAATAACATATAAGTATATTAGTGATACTGATTTTATTACTTCATAATGAAACAATAAAATAAGAAGAAGTGGAAGAAGAAATAAAGTTGAAAGAATCGGTAACGGACATTACCTCTTCTTGAAGCGCCTCTTTGAGACCTCCTCTTAGGGTACTAAAATTGGTCTTTGAAGAATACCAGGACCTCTAAGATGTTTCTAGGGAATTTTAGAAGATAATTTTTTAGGGTTTGGATGAGATTGAAGGCTCAAAGTGGTGTGAGGAAGAGATGGAGGAGGTGCCCTTTTATAAGGGAGGAGAGGGGCACCTTTGGAAAAACTAAAAATATTATTTTATTATAAAGTCATATTCGGTTTTAAATAGCTCAAAATTGATTTATTTCGAAGATAAGGTGGGTATGGGTCGAAATAATTTCATCCAATAGAATTTAGACAAGTTTAGGTTTCTATTTTAACCTTATCATTTAGATTTAACTTTAAGTTAAATAATTTTACTTTTATTGTGTCTTCTTGTTTTCTTACTCTATAAGGTTAATAAACTTACTATAACAAGCCAAACAAACCCCAAGTTGTTTATTATTAATATATATAACCGTATCTAAGTAATTTAGCTGAAACTTAGATTTTTAGGAATAAAATAACAATTAATAATATAATTTTTTTTTTAACTATTTTATGTCAATTTTGACACTATTTGGTAATTTATTTTTGTGAAACTCATAACAGAATGATTAGTTCTAAAAAAGTTAATTAAATCAATACTAACATGTCATAGTAACCTAGAAAATTATTTTAATTCATAAAAATCTCAAATTACATTTATTTAGGTATTTATAACATCAATTATGTCAATATTTCATTAATAAGATAATTACTGCATCATCATTGTGTCATAAATAAATTAAATTATTTAATGTCTAAAAATTATAAATAAAATACCATTATTTAGGAAATATTTTTATCTTTATAATGAATATTTATAGTCGAATTTATCTTATGTATAACCCTATATTAAAAATGGTTTACTTATTAAACTTTGATTTTAACTATTTTAACCCTTCTTTAAATAAATTAATATTAAATGTCCTAATCTAATCCAAGTGGGCCTAAATGTTCATATTGTATTCCTAAGGTTGTTTTTGGTCGAATTATAATTATCCAATAGAATTAGGACATTTGTTAGGGTAATAATAATATCATTTTTACCCTTAATTACCATATTTACTTTTAACCGTGGTAAAAAAAAGTAAAAAGTTACTATTCAACAAAAATTATTTTCATCTCATTGAACCACAGTTTAGTCCTTGATATTAACCTTGTCTCTCAGATTTTTGAAATTCCACTCATAGAAGCGGTAAAATTAAGTTTTATGTGAATTTGGAAATTCTCCTAGGAGGTGGGTAAAAGACGGTGAAAAGTTCAATAAAATTTTTATATATCTAAAATTATTATAAAATGACTCTAATTAATCGCACTGAAATTATATAGGTATTATCTATCAATTTTGACCTAAAATAAATTTAAATAAAATAAATAATTATTTAAATAAAAAGTCAGTTTTTAAATAGTAACCCAGTGTTTTCACTCTTCATCAAAAATTGAAAGTTTTCAGAAAAATACCAAAATTTCACCCTAGGCTAATTTTGATATTCCAAATCCAAAAACGAAGTCCGTTTTGAAAAATAAAAATTACAAAATTTCAAAAAGTGGGTATTAATATTCATAACGGCTAGTTTTAATAATATTTTAATAGCATATCGTTGTTTAGGGAAACTCGGTATTGCGTACGACGCAAGCTATCGAAGAAGGTCGTGATTGCGTGTAATGCAAGCCAAGTCAGGGTTGCGTGTTGTGAAAGACTCCTTTGTTGTTTTTTTATAACAGAATACAACCATTTTTCATTTATACATTGAATATATATATATATATACACTCAATGTTGTGTAGAATGACTATTATCAAACGAACTTGAAATTGTGTGTAACACAATCTAAGAATAGTGTTGTGTATACTACAAGCTAATACAGTGTTGCGTACAGCACAAGATAATCTTGTTGTAGCATAAAACACATGACATCAAATAAATTAAAAAGAATACTTATCATAAAATATCGGGTTGTTACATTGGGGGTCACTTGAGACCTCGCTGCTAAATTGATATTCTAGTGGGGTTAGGTCTTGAAATTGAGAATCATGATTGATATTTTAAATTTAAACATTCATCAATTGATGTTATTTCTATCAATATCTATGATCATAAATCCCTTGTGTTGTGTCCCAATTTTCCCCTTTAAATTCTTATACCCATTTTAAATTTTATAACTCTTGGTGTAGGGAATAGGCAAAGGTAAATTTTTTGTATAATGTTTGGATGACTCATTGTTACAAAACTACTCTTTATTATATATCATATACTCTGAAATCCCTTGATATAGATATTAAAACTCATTTTAGAAGGAATTCTTCCAAATTTTGGAATGGAATTAAAAGGGTTATAGGTAACCTATGTATAACTAATAATATTTCTCTAATAAATTGAAAAATATATTTTTTTATTTTAGAATGTTTATATCAACCATTTATTTAAGATTTGATAGCTAAATAAACGTTTTTGAGACCAAGAGATGTTTATATGAAATTTTTAAATCTAAATTTATTGTGTCCTTGGGAATATTGCTAAAATTTAGTGTTTTTTTCTAAAATTAAGAGTTGATAGAGAATCTATTTCATGGATATTTTTAATAGGTAATAAATAATGTGAAAATATATATGGGATATTTTTGTTATGTTGTATTTTTTTCAATACATAAATCATATTCAAAATCACATAAAATAAAGTATATTTTCTAGTATGGATGTTGTTTAGAAGTTTGAAAGAATATTGAAAAAAATTTGGAGTTCATTTGTAGTAATATGTAGGTATTTGGAATTTAAAATATTGGATTTAAATTTTTCTAGGTATCAATATGTAAGAGTAGTTTTACTTTATGTGTAAAGGTATCTCTGGTCAGACAAGTGAAAATTGACAAAGTCTAAAATATATATGAGTAACCTTCCCTTTATGAATAAATATAACTCTAAATATATTATAGAAATTTAAAAAAGTATAGAATATGTAAGAGTAAATATTTTGGTATGCGATAGTAATTCTGATAAGAAACTAGAAAATTGGATATTTATTTAATGCATAAAATTTTATTTATTGATGTGTTAAGGTCACTCTGAGGAAAAGAAAATATATAATGTTCAATTTTCTAATTCATAAGAGCCATTTTGGTGATAAAATTAATGTTTAAGAGTCATTTTTGTATCATAGGAAATGTGTAAGAGTCATTTCTAGGGATAAGGTGATACATAAAGGCCAAGCTGAGTGATGCCTAAGGGTCCCATACTTCGAAAAAAATTGAGTTCGATGGACTTAAATAGTGGTTTAAAAATAACTATCTATAATTTTTACTATAAAATTTGGATAAATCATATCAAATCAAGGAACATACAAATGGGAACCTAAATTAAATATAAGGTGATTAAAAAGGCAGGTATAGTCGAAGGGCCCATTTTTAAATGAGACTGACTGAAAAATAAATATTTTATTTAATAAGAAATCACTTTTATGGGTTGAGTGAGAACCCAAACATAGAACAAACAAACAAAGGGAATTAATAATAATAATAAATCATCTCATTGTTTGAGAATAATTTAAACAAATTATTGTCATGCATCCTATGTTAGATCCATTCAAAATTAAATTATTTCCTCTCTGATTCATCTTTGAAAATTTCCTCAAAGAAAAAATCCATTTTACCCCAAGCCTTAATATAGCCTTTCATTATAATTTTTCCTTTACTAAATACATGAATTAGGATTCAGTCTTTGTAATTGATCCATATCCTTTACTCATCATTGATGTTTACATGTAGTGATCTTTCATACATTTTATTTTATTCCTTCATTGTTGCATTTATTTTCATAACCTCTTCCTCCAAATTTTTCTGGGAGTGTTCAAGATTATCTAAATCAAATGTAATAACTCAAGACTCTTACTTTAAAATTTAACCTCCATTTACATATTGTAATTGGGGATTGCTGATAGAGGAAAAGTACCACCCTACTTCGAGGAGGACATGTCTTTGGTCTACTTAATTTTTGATTTTTTTCTTTTTAGGGATACCTAGACTATCTAATATAATATAAACTCTCTCCTAAATTTTTCATGGGGTGATATTTACAAGGCCTTAGACCTTGATAATAATTTTATAATAATTTGGAAGTAGTTAACAATCTAAAATTTTAATTTTAATTCATATATATTACTACTAAAAATATATTTTATACTATTTAAATATTTCAGGAGTACTAAAAAATATAAGATCCCATGTTTTTATGAGTTGAAAATTTATAAAGGATTTTGAATTATAAATTAATGGATAGTTAAAATCTTTATTATAAATTTAGAAATAGAATTAAAAGGTTTTAATTCCTCTAAATAATATTTTTAGAGGTGGAATGAGGCTTAGTTTTTAGCTCGGAGGTTTCAAGACTGTCGCAGGGATTTAGGTATAGAAATTGAAGTTTCGAAAGGTGAATTCATGTCTCATGGTTAGTTATAACCATGTAACCTAACCATATGGTTCATTTTTTACAGGGGAATAGTTTGGGAAATTGTGCATAAGGATAGAGGAAACTGTGTAGGAGGTTTTCAATTTGTTGTAGACATGATGTACGGTTGGCGCATGGTTTAACTAACCATGCACTTCAATCATGAAAGGTAGGGTATGCCTTATACAATAAAGATTCACATTTTGTGCACAATTTATTAAACTATGCTATGAAACTATACGAGATGAGGATCCAAGGTAGTGCCAACCGCACTGTTGGTGCATGGTTTGGAAAACCATGTGGCCAAACTGTGTAACTTAATAAAACACAAAAATTACAATTTTAATCCTCCAAAGCTTAAAAGTTATTACCATATTTTTCCTCCCAATTTCTCCCCCACACATGAATACTTATTCCTACCTTCCTTCATGGGAGTTCTCCCGCATTTTTTTCATAATTAGATCCTTTTAGCTGAGTTGGAAATCTTAAGGTAAGCATTCCACTTTGTTATCCTTCATCGTGTTCTTTTCCTTCTTCCTCTAACCTAGGTTTCTCTAGTTATGAATTTTGGCCCTAATTAGACTTGATAAAGGTTTAATTTGATATTTTATGTTGGGGTTTCCACTTTTACTAGGAAGAGGATAACTTGAGATGTCATATTCACTTTGTCGTAGGTCGTTTTGTTGAGGTACTTAACCGCAGTGAATTTCTAATGCCTTTATACTTAAATTAAATTTTTTGAATGGTTGTTTTGGATTATTTTCTTAGATATTATTCTCATCTTGAGGTTGGTATTATCTTATGGGGTGTTAATGATCATTCGGTCATCATTCCAAAGCATTGAGATCAGCCGATGAGATTTTGGATGTTATGCCTATTTTAAATAAAATTGTTCTTTAAATTAAATTGTTCTGTTTAAATTAATTAATTATAATTTTGTTGTAATTAATTTTTTATGGTGGTTTTTTTTTCAGTAAAGGATCCAATATGACTCTATTAAGCTTGAATGGTACTTGGAAGTTTCTACCAAATCTTGGAAAATTAAATAGAAAACGTTTGAAAGGTAGGTTATCTATCATACCTGCCCTAGAATATTTATTCATGTTTATGTAGTATTTTTGTTCTTGGGATTTCCCATGAGGTTGAAACCCATTGTTTATATTTACCCCAATGAACTATTAAATTAAATTATTTAATTAGTAATTGAATGGATGAATGCCTTGGGTCACTAACAACCCATATGTTATAGCTTAATACTTAAACTTCTCATTGAGGTAGAGGGTTCCCTGTGGGACACCTCTACTTATGATCTAAACTAGAGAATCCCATTTAATATGAATCCTTTTAATTTCTACTTGTGGGGAACCATAAGAGTTATACCTGTACTTATGAATTTTCTTATAGGATTCCTCCCTATTATTTCACATGAGAGACCCAGTGGGTTCCCCAAAATTGGACCAACCCTAAGATAGTGTGTTGGTGGTTGGGCATAGATGGTGGTGGGTGTGACCTATAACCCATACCAAACTTGTAATCACATAAGGATAAGGTGGTATTGGTGGGTTTGGAGTTCATCCACCCTCACTCTTTTCTTATTCTTTCACTCAGTTATAATTTATGTAGTTGTGATTTCCAAAGGTGCTTCCTGGATTTTGAATGATGAACATGATTTGATATGGTAAATGACAAGTATTCCTAAAGGTAATTCCTAGGATTAAAATTCTAAGCATTATTGATGTATATTGATATAATGGAATGAAACGGTTTACGGATTTTCTATTTATATACTCCATGTACTTGAGGAGGATTCCTTGGTCAATGGCCTTGGGTCCTAGCCCATGTAGGTCTATATTATATAGAGTTTTCTATGGATTCACTTTGTGGACTTGAATATGATTCCTTAGTCAAAGGACTTGGGTAATGGACCAAGTAAGTCTATATTATATTAATTTTTCTATGGATTTGATCCATGAAATTGAAGAGTATTCCTTGTTCAATGGTCCTAGGTCATGGACCTCCTAGGTCTAATACATGATACATCTGGTGTAGACCAAATTTCATATTGTTCCATCCTTATAGGATTTTCAATCGGTACACAAAAATACTTCATTATAGTGATTTTAGGTGAGTATAGGTGAAACCAGGGTTCGTACATGTATCCCCCTATAGTGACATAGCTTGATTATAGATATTTCTAGTTCTGGTTGAAGTAGGTAATTGTCAATTAGGATTACGGACCTAAGGTTCGATTGTGGTTTGATTTTATTTATTTTATTTTTCATATTACTCGTATATATATAGTTATATATATAAAAATTCATATATATATATATATATATATATAATGAAAACATGTTCAGAGACATTTCAGATTAGATCAAAGCAGGTATGGTCAATCGGGGTCATATCCCTAAGGAATGATTGTGGTTTATTTTATATATTTATTTGTGTTTATTGTTTTAGTTTTATAATTATTATTGTTATTCTAATGAGTATCTCACATATACATACACTGCATATTACTAGATATGTATAGGACCATGTTGGTGGTTCCCTACTGAGTTATGTATTCACACCCAACTTGGGCCACCATTACACTAGAGTACCCAAATAGACGTTAAACTTTGTTGCGGGAACAGGTAGGGCTAATGTTCAGTACTGATTGGGTAGGATGGCTCGAATATGCACATAGAGATTAGGTATGTGGTCTCTCTCAGAGTTAATAGGAGATCCCTATACTTGTTTTTAGTTTTCTTTATGTACTCATGTTTATGTGATCGTCCCAGTGGGAGATCAGTGCTATATCTGTTTTCATGTCCATTATAGACTTTACTATATTTAATTTATTATTACTACATGCTTCTATTTCAATTTTCTATCTCTTCTTCACTCTTTTAATTTACTACTTTGAATGATATCTAGTTATTTTTTATTATCGGTTACTCTAATATAAGGGCATAGTCTCCCCACAGACACACCCTAGGCCCTCACTTCTAGTTGGAAGCCTCTGGAGTATGAGGTGGCATGCTTGAGTCCTTGTGGAAAACTGACTAGAGGAATCAGATTAGTGGAATCCATGTTAGGACGTTACAAATTGGTATCAGAGAATTTCTTTTTTAGTTTGTTTACTATTTGGGATAATATAGACAGGATTATTAGTAATGTTCCAAAACCTATGATGGATATTACACTAGTGTATTTAGAAACTT
The DNA here is from genome assembly GCA_963277665.1 of Viscum album. Taxonomy (NCBI): domain Eukaryota; kingdom Viridiplantae; phylum Streptophyta; class Magnoliopsida; order Santalales; family Viscaceae; genus Viscum; species Viscum album. The sequence continues at coordinate 696,309,712 of OY728130.1, read as the reverse complement.
GTTCCAGTAAGAAGTCCTAGTTGTGATGGTTATGGTATTGTTGTTATAATTTTTTATGTTAATTTTTTTCATTATTTACACTTTGAGTGATGCACATGTTGCATGGATTTTATGATTTATTGTAAATTTCTAGCTCTTTTCCCATTAGAAAGAGGTCAATTACTGATTTTAAATATTGGATGAAAAAGTTAAGAGGCATCTAATGCATCATATTTGGCACGTAGGGTCTGTATGTTATAGGCCTTCTAGTGTGTAATTTTATTGATGAAATAGGCCAATTGTTTGAAGTGTTGACAACAACCTAATTTTTGTTTTACCATATATTTTTTTGATAGAATTATACTCAATTCTGATGAAATTTATATATATATCCTTCTGATGGAAGGTCAAGTGGATCTACATTGAGGCATTTGGTAGTGATGTTGATGACTTAGTACTCATGCATAGGTGGTGAAGTGATCCTAGTAGGTAAATATGGAACATAATTCCCATGTGTTGGACACCTTTTATGGTGTTTTTTTTAGGTTCGGATATTTAAAGTTCCAGTAATAACTTATATGGTGTTTCCCCGCATAGATTAGAATGACATTCTAGTAATTTGAACCGCATATGTTTTATTTCATGGATCATTGATACAATGATGTGTGAATATGGTTGACCATTTTAGTTTAATGTCAATAAATTATTCTTTTCTAGTAGACCCTTTATATATTCTCATTTATGGTGATCTAGTTTGGTTGTTATGTACAATGCTAATAGATACCTAAACATTTATATATACTAATACTAGAGGGAGTATTACCATATACAGATGAAAAATGAGTGTTAGTTGAAAATTATTTTCTATTTTATACCATGATAATCTAGTGGAAGTCCCTTATAAGGATGTTTTGTGAGGATCTGGGACCTATTCGACCGATGCTTGACAATTTTTTACCCTTGTAGGTTTATATTTTCATTATCTATTTTAGAGAGAGATTCAACAGGTGTGTTATATGCCTTATGCTGGGATGGATTCATGGTTGACATTTTGTGATATGTGACCTTATAGAGGTCTAAATTTAGGTATATGTGGTCATACCTAGTTACCCTATTATGAGACTTAATCAGTAGGACTAGGTGGGAGACCTAGAGGCCCATAGTTTTGACTCATACCCATATAGGTTGATGTTCCATTTAATCAAGGGAAACATGTGAGTAAGGTTATACCGGGTTTATGAATACTTTTTTAGGAAGTTATATTAGTAGTATAATCTTTTTGAGATCGATATACAGGATTTTCTCAGGTTTTCATTATAGGAATGTTCATGCCTTTATATTTTGATGAAGTGCCAAGGGTGATTTGGTATCAAGATTGGATTCAGTAGACATGATTGTTTAGGTGTCTGACCTAGTCAACCAATGTTTGTGTGGCTGACACTTAAATTTCAAAAAAACAATGTTATGGGATAGGCATTTGTAGAATTAAATAATCATGGCATGAGTAAGGTGCCCAATTTTGAAGAGGTGTTCAAAGGGAGCTTATAGTTTAATGACACTGAAGTTCTACATAGTACAGTTAGATTATCCTTGTGATGAATGAATCATGGTAACATGTGTCAAGTGATGATGATTGGGTGGTACATGATTATGCACCAATTGTGTATGATGATTTGGTACATGTCAGATACATGTGGTATCATTTAAATCATAAATCGGTGAATGTCCATGTGTGAGTCAAGGATAGATAATTTAAAAGAACTTCAATAGATCTGGTTTCCCAGAATTTTTCACTTAAATGAGGAATGTCTCTCTATGTTAGAGGATACATGGAGAATAAATTGGATACCATGTTTTAGTTGACCTATGATTGGACCTGGACACACATTGTTTGGAGACATGGTTTTAGGAGTTAGTTAAGGTAAATTATACCCTATTTGATTTGAGTATGGCTTGGAGGAGCAATACACTCCTATCAATGGAATCTTAGTGTACTCTAAGTTTAGAGATGATCATACCCAATATATTGACATCATATTGAGTATGCATAGAGAGCATTGGTTATACACTGATCTATATCTAAATGTACTTCCTGGTTTGATTAAAAACTTATTGAAGTGTGCTCAAGGATTGTTTTAAAAGTAATCTAGATGGTGCATAGTAAACCATTGTCCATTTGAGGGTGGTGACCCTCATTTTGTCTTGAATTTTGACAAGCTTCATGAAAATTATTCTCAGGAAATGGGAACAATTTGGGGAAAACATTTACATTAATTATCGGGATAATTAGGTTCTAATCTATTCCATATTTTATGTCCTATAGGGATAGGTCAGAGACTATGATGATCAGGTTCTCTTTTCATTACAGTGAAAATGAGGATGCTCTTAAGGTGGGGAGTAGGATGTCAGTCTCTGGTGGGTGATCTTCATGTGAGAAGGGTTGTGGGATCTTGAGACCAATCGTTATATGGTCTTTTTGTCTCTAGTGTTCCATTGAAAAAATGGTTCAAAGTACAAATGGTTTTCTTAGTAAATTCCATGTACAAATTCAAATATTTACTTGTGTGAAGTCTGAGTGTGGTTATTAATCCTGGAGTAGATTCTGACGATCCAATGATTTTGGATTGAGCTTTTTGTTGGTTCTTAGTTATAACACAGAGATAGTTTTGAATAGAAGATGGTCTGGATAAGAGATGTCACCAATAGTTGGTTATGGACTTCAGTGATCATATCTAAAAATGATATCAGTATTCCTTGGGATAAATGCATTGGATCTGTTTTTAGTGATTCATCAGCTGTGGGAGCCAATATTTTTTATAATAGTTGTATAGAGTTGTTTTGGATTGAATTAATTCATATAGTTTAATGTGTTAAGTGATGAACAACAATAGGCACATTGTTGGTTTGACATGGGTGTAGTGCAATGGACAGCCATGGTTTTTTTTAAAAAAATCCAACATGACCAGGTTGAGCTTGTTCGATTGGATTTTGACCATTATATCTAATCAAGGAATGAGGGAAGTATCCTAGTGTGATATAGGATGCTTCAAGTTGATAAATGTATCAGAAGAATCATTATGATACTAGGGGAGTGTTTTCATAGGAAATTATAATGGTGGAGATAATGTGGCTCAGAATTGGCTATTGAAAGAAATAACCTATGGTGGGGAGCACCATATGCCAGTTGATCATTTGGGTGATGACTTGAACAAAAATTTTCCTTTATGGGATCAGGTAAGTTTCATCCTAATTTTATAATAATGGTTTTGAGATTTCACACGGTTTTGATGGTTATGTGCATTATGCTTAAAGTGACTTTGGAAGTGTGTTAGGAGTTCATAAACACAACACAGCTGTTTGAATGGAGTTCACAGCCCAAGTATGTTAGGTTTTTTGTTTTCATGACATTAAGGATTCTTAGGGATGATAATTTTTAAGGTGGGGAGGCTGTAAGATCTTTTATTTTTTTAGAGTTTGAAATTTATGAAGGATTTTAAATTTTCAATTTTTGGACAGGTCAAATCTTGATCATAGATTCAAAAAAGGAATTAAAATGTTATAATGACTCTAAATAATGATTTTTGATGTGTAATGAGGCTTGTTTTGTTGCTCAAAGGTTTTGGGATCATCCCAGGGGGTTTGTAGCCTAAAAATTAAGTTCTATAAAGGTGCATCATATGGTGCACAGTTTGGGATAACCATGCAGCCTAATCATGAGGTTCATTTTATATAGGGTCATGGTTTTGGAAACCATGTGGAGGGTTAGATAAAACTATGTAGGGTATCTACAATTTTATACAAACATGACCCATGGTTTTCATATGGTTTGGTTAACTATTTATTGCAACCATGTGAGGTGGGGTGTGCCTCAGAAAGTATAGGTGCATGGTTGTCACACTATTTGTTAAACCATGAGCTATAACCATATGATATGAGGTTCCAAGGGTAGTTCCAACCACATGGTGGGCACACAATTCAGAAAAAAGTTCATCCAAACCATGCATCACATTAAAAGGGAAAATTTATCATTTTACCCCTCCAGCCCTTAAAGGGTTTTCCCTCTTTTTCCTTCCCCTTTTTCCCCCGCATGTGCATTCCTTTTCCTCTATTTCTCTATGGGACTTCTCCCTAGTTTTTTGTCAGAATAAGATGTTGTAAGGTGCGTTGGAAATATTAAGGAAAGACTTAAACTCCATTATACTCCATTGTATTCTTTTACTTCTTCATATAACCTTAGTTTCTCCAGTTAGGGATTTTGGTCCTGATTCCACTGAAGCATGGTAAAATCATTTACTGATGTTGGTGTTTTTACTCTTCCTAGGAAGAGGAATACCTGAGATGTCGTCTATACTTCACTTCATGTCATTTTATTGAGGTATGTCTTCATGGTAAATTTATAAATATTTTAATCTTAAATTAAATTTTTTGAATGGTTTTTTTGAACCTTTTATTAGGGGATATACCTGTATTGATATTAGGATTATGTTGTGGCGTGTTAGCGAGAATTTGGTTGTAGTTCTAGTGTTATAAGATCAGTAAATGAGATTTTGGGTGTTATGCCTATTTTAAATAAAATGCTTCTTTAAATTAAACTGTTTAGTTTTAATTAATTAATTATAATGTTGTTATAATTAATTTTTTATGGTGGTTTTGTTGTGATATAGGTCCTAACATGACTTGGTTGAACTTGTATAGGCCTTGGAAGCTATTGTCGGCCCTTGGTAAATTAAAGCTTTCTAAAGGTAGGTGTTTTTTCATACCTACCCTAGATTATTTATGCATGTTTATATAGTATTTGTATGCTTGGTATTTCCCCTAAGGGTGAAACACCTTGTTTATATTTACCCAAATAAACTGTTAAATTAAATTATTTAATTAGTAATTGAATGGATGAACGTCAGGGTCACTAACAACACATGTTCTAGCTACATACTTCGACTTATCATTGAGGCTTAGGGTTCCCAATGGGATGCCTCCGCTTATGATCTGACCTATAGGATCCCATGTAGGATGCCAACTTTTACATAATCATTATGAGGAACCATCAGAATGATTCCTATACTTATGTGTTTTCTTAGAGTATCCCTTGTAAGATGCCTCCCTATTATTTCACTTGAGGGGCCCAATGGGTGCCCCGACATTGGACTGACCCTGAGCTAGTGTGTTGGGGGTTTGGTAGAGATGGTAGAGGGTGTCACCAAGAACCTATAACAAACTTGTAATCCCATGAGGTTGAGGTAGTAGTAGTGGGTTGTTAATTCTTCCACCCTCAATATTTTTTTATTCTTTTACACAATTATTATTGATACTGCTATGATTCCTAGAGGTGCTTCTTATATTTTGGTCGATGATCCTGATGTGATATGGTATATGACAGGGATGCCCATAGATATTTCCTAGGATCTGGATTCTAATACTTATTGATGTATATGGATATCATGATATGGAATTGTTTGCCGAGTTTTCTATGGATGCACTATGTGGACTCAATGATGATACCTTGGTCAATGACCTTGGGTCCTAGCCTATTAGGTCTATATCATATCAGATTTCTATGGATGCACTCTGTAGACTTGAAGAGGACACATAGGTCAATTTCCCTAGGTCCTAGACCATGTAGGTATATATTATAATGATTTTATGTGTATATTCTCTATGGAATAAAGTAGGATTCCTTTGTCAATGGACTTGGGTCCTAGCCCTCATAGGTCTGATACTTGATACATCTGGAAAAGGTTGTAGTTGATGTAGTTCCATCCTTATAGGGTTGTCGGTAGGTACACAACATCCTTCATTATAGTGATTGGAGGATAGTATGGGCGAAACCAGGGTTAGGACATGTGTCACACTATGGAAACGTATATTTCTCATAGATATTTTCAATACTTTCTATAGTAGGTAATTGTATATCATGAATATAGCCCCAAGGATCAATTGTGGTTTGATATTATTTGTGTTATTTATCATATTACTCATATATATATTTATATATATTTTTGTATAGATATTTATGGGTATATATATACACATGAATATATATATAATGTCACCTTGTTCATAGATATTCCAACTTAGGTTGAAGCAGGTATGGTTGATTGGGATCACATACCCAAGGATCGACTGTGGTTTATTTTATTTACATATTTTTTGTATTTAATTTTTCAGTTTTATTATTATTATCCTAATGAGTAGCTCACATATACATACATTGCATATTTCTGGATATGTATGGGACCACATTAGTGGTTCCCTACTGAGTTATGTACTTACACCTTATTCGGGCTACCATTATACTAGGGTACTCAAGTAGATGTTCACATGGTTGTAGGTATAGGTAGGGTTGAGGCTCGGGGCTGATTGAGCGGGATGGATCACATATGAACATGTACTTTGGGTATGTGGTCTAGCTTAGAGTTAGTATGAGAGACCAGTAATTATTTTTCAATTACCTTTATGAAATCCTATTTATGTGATCGGGCTAGTGGGAGATCAATGTTGTATGTGTTTTCATGGCTATTCAGGCCTTTACTACATTTCATTCATTATTATAGCATGTTTATATTTCAATTTATTTATTGCTTTTGGACTCCATTTATTTACTACTTTGGATGATATCTAGTTATTTTCACTTTTTTTACTCTAATATGAGGGCATAGTCTCCCCACAAACACACCTTAAGCCCTCTCTACTAGTCTATATCCTCTGGAATATAGGGAGGAATGCTTGAGGAATTGTGGTTAACTGGCTTGTGGAATTGGATTAGTGGTATCCAGCCCAAGATGTTACAAAAATGAAATAAAAATATAAATAAATTAGAGAATATGTTAGTAGAATTTAGAAGCATATATTCATCTAAAGTTCAAATTTGAAATTTGAATTTGAAGAGGAATTTTTTGTTATTGAGAAAGATTTTTTGGCATGTGCTAAAATAGAAAGTATATTTAGAATAAAAAGAGATAAATAAGAGAGTAATTATTGTTATGTAAGTATAAGGGGAATAAGGGTAAGAGTAAGAAGAAGAAGAATCACTTCAAAAACATGATGTAAGTTTAATTCTATTAAATATTCTCATACTGTTGAAAATCGATTTTATATCCTTATAAGTGAAATAAAACTTTACACAATCAGGATACATTTTTTGTAATATGAGTAATGGATAAACCATGCTCATTTAGAATACAAAATTATGATATTAGTGGATTATATGGTCTTAGGTGATTCCAAGTCATTCTAAGTATTATCTACTCATTTTGAGTAGTGAACCTTATAAAATATATTATACATATTATGTGTGATTATTGGTTTGTGTGTGTGACACTAATCTAGTATTCAATTTAACAAGTGGTGAAAGTTTTTTCTAAAATAAACTTAAAAAGGAATTTAATTCCCTTATCCACCCCCCAGGGAATTGTCACTAATATTTTAGGTCCTTGTTAAGTTATATCATAGAATTCAGGTTCCCTTAAAAGATGATCTTCTATTTGAAGTTTGAAGATAAAGATTTCCTATGAGTTTGGAGATTTAGTCACTGAATTTCTACTATGAGAATGGATAATATTAATTCAATGAATAGTAAAAGGATTCCCACTTCTGATGGAAAATAAATATTATATATGGAAAGATCATATGTTTCTATAATTTTTATCAATTGGTTAGGACATATTGGAGTCTAAAACTGATGGTGTTGTTCTTTGTGTTGAAAGTGCTGCTATGAGAGAAGCTAATAGAAAGAATTAGTAGAATGATGTACATGATCGAAATTCAATTTTATCATATATTTCAGAAAATTATTTTTTAAAATGAAATGAATAAATATATCAAATTTTATTTGAGATAAACTGGAAAATATCTATGAAGGATTTGAGAAAAGTGATGTAATCCAGACTACAGATTTGGAGGTCGAAATATGAGGATGTAAAAATGAATGTACTTAAAACAGTAAATAACTTTTTCAATAAAGTTAATGAAATTGTTAACACTATTATAGGTTTATTGAGACTTTTTAAGATGTTATGGTTTTTTATAATATACTACACACTTTTTTTAATATATTTGATGTAAAGTTATTGGAACTTAAACACCATGATTTTGGTACACTACCATTGGATTATCTGTATAGTATTTAATTTCTTATTATTTTTGGAAGTTAATTGCATTTAAGAAGAATATAAATTCTAAAAATAAGATTTTATTTAAATCCTAAAAAAATTATAATTGTAAGAAATAAGTAGTTTTGGAAGAATAATATTTTGATAAAGAAAAAAATATGGAAGTGTTGTTTGATAAACTAATGTCACTCATTTATAGAATCATGAGAAGAGGTAAAGTAAAGTTTAAGGTAAATATACCACTAAATAATTTCAATTATGGATCTATTAGAAATTTTGAATTAAATTTTACAAACATGAAAGTAAAAGAGGATTCTTATGATGAGGTTGAAAAGACAAAGAGTTCCTCAATGAAAAAATATACAAAATTTTAAAATTCAAAGTTTTATTCAAATGGGAAAGTTAAGAACTAATCTAAATTCAAAAAAAATAAATTTATTATCTATGTTTAAGTATTATGAGGAATTTGAGACTTATATTAAATATGATGAAAAGTTATTGATTACAAAAATGAATGTGGAAGAGTTAACTATCAATGAAACAAATAATACTAAAAGTGAGGAAGAAACTAAAATAGATTTTATGTTGATTCAAAGATCTCAAAGTTAGATAAGGAGGTCAAGAATTTAAATAAATACAATCAATATTCAAGAAATGATGATTTTTTTATGTTGATAAAGAGTTGAGGTTAATGAAATAAATTTATTAATTGAAGATATTTCTTACTGAAGAGAAAACATTAAAAGTTTAAATATAAGAGATATTTAAAGTAATGTATAAGGAGATTGATATTTTCTAACATTAGTTTATCGATGCTAAAAAAATAATTGGACCATTTTTGATGAAAATTCTCATTATAAGTCATAGTTGAAAAGGATTAGGTTTGTGGAAAACTATGATGATTCTCAAAAATCATAAAATTAAGTGAATGTATATTTTAAAGTAAAAACTAACATAAATGGAGACTTGAAAAATTCAAATAAAAGGTATAGAGTGAAGAATAAGGTATTGGGAGTCAACCAAAATTTTGGTTCATAAAAAGGATGTAACACCCCTAGAAAAGTGATACTTAAAAGACTAAATGTTACTAACCATGTCAACAAGGTACACCTTTCTTTTTAGGAGTCATAATTTATGGTAAAAAATTAAAGAATAATAGGTGTTAACTTCTAGATATAAAAATATTTTCAAAGGATATTATGTATTTTATGGATACTGTTGGAAATGTAGAGGATTTAAGAACTTGGAATGGATATTTTGATCTAATTACAAATTTTATATGAGAGAAGAAGTTTTGAGAGACATAATTTTAGGAGGATTCATCCCACTCAGAGGACACAAATTCAGAAGCAAGCTAAATTTTCATAACTAGAGTTTGATAAAAAAAATATAAACCATTAGATGAAGTTTGTGGAATATGTGACCTGCTAGGTAACTCTTCTGAATAATGTCTCTACATTCTACCTTCTCAGATTAGTATAAATTACAATACTCAAAAATATAATAACAATAAAGAAATTGGTAATGAAAATGATTTATTAGTTGAATTTTTACTCAAATCATCACATAAGGAATGTCCATGGATTTTGGGTAGTGGATGTTCTTCATAGATGATAGGATTTTTAAAGCTCCTAAAGGATGTTTATAAGTTCAAGAAAGTATTAGTGACTTTTAGAAATTATGGTTCACTTAAAATCAAAGGATTCAGATTAGCAGTGATTGGAAATGATAAGCTAATGTCTAAGAACACTTTATATATTGATGGTATAAAAAATAATTTATTGATTGTATATCATATTTGTAATAAAATAGATGAATTAGTATTTTGAAAATGTGGGTTATTTATGAAGTGGTTAAAATATAGTTGTATATTATTAACAGTAAAGAAAATAGTGGTCAACTTGTTCCAATTTGGTGATACTAAAAATCCATGTTATTTAATATTAAATGAGGAAAATTAATTTTGTCATAAAAGGATTGGTTATCTTTCCCAAAATAACATGATAAAACTTATATGAGGATAGAATGTTCATGATGTTCCTATACTAAAGAGAGAGAGATAGAAACAATATGTTCTCTACATGTAAAAATGGAAGATTGTAAATTCTTCACATAAAAAGGTGGAAATTCAAACGTCATGTCCGTTGGAGGTAATTCACTCAAAAATTTGTAGGTATATGAGAAATTATTAAATAAATAGATATAATTATTTTATTTCTCTTATATATGAATTTACTCATATCACATTCATTATGTTCATGAATAATAAGTAAGAGGCTTTGAAAATGTTCAATAGTTTCAGAAGAAGTGTAGATAATGATTATGGTATCTCCTTGAAGAAGATAAAAATATAAAATGGTGTCGAAAATACTAGTGAAAGAATTAATGAGTATCTTGAGAATAATTGTATTCACCATGAAATCAGTACACTATACACACCATAACAAAATGGTGTTGTTGAATAGAATAATATAATTTTGGAAGAGATGTCTCATATAATGTTAATCGAGACATATACTTCATGTTATTTATAGAGATAATCTATTAGTATAATAGTTCATATTCAAAAATGTTTTTATATAAAAAAAATCATATATGTCACCATAAAATATGTTTTATAATAAATCCCTACATTTGAATTATTTAAGGTTGTTTGGTATCCCTTGTATTATCAAAGTAAAAGTTGAAAATATTAGGAAGTTTGAGAAGAGAGTGGTTAATGGTATATTCCTAGGTTATCCTCTAAATATAATAGGATATTGTTGTTATAACAAAGAGATTATAAATATTATAGATATTATTGGTGTAAATATATTGTAAAATTAAAATAATTAAATCACACATTAAGAATCAAATTCTAGAAGTGAATATTAAGTGATTTTTATAGATAAGTGAGGTTAATTTTATGTAAATAATAAAAATTAAGAATATTTACATGTTAAATAATATAATTAAACCATTTAAAGTGATGAAAAACAACATTTTTCATCTCATTTAAGGCTAAGAAATTAATTATAGGTCAAAAATATTATTTGAGAACAAGGAAAGGTGGTTTATAATAGGATAACTTTGAGGAAAACAACACATAACTCACTATTTTCTCAAGTTAAACCAAGAAATATGAAATTGTATTTGGAATATCAGGAGTGTATTGATTCTATGAATGAATAATTAGATCAAATTGATAAAAATGAAACTTCAGATTTCATACTTGATCCAGCAAATGAGAATGTTATCAGAATAAAGTGGGTGTTTCATAACAAGCTGAATGAAAGAGGATAATTTTCAAGAAAAATGGAAAGACTAGATTGAAAAGGTTACTCATAGGTTGAAGGAAATTATTTAGATGATATATTCACACTATTTGATAGGATTGGGACCATTAAGATATTTATTACTATTGTAAAAAAATGATATAAGATTTTCCAAATGGATGTCAAGTCCACTTTCTTCAATCGTGAGTTGGAAGAGGAAGTGTAATTTAAGAAAAACAATAGTTTCTTGATTTTTTAATAAGAAGGAAATTCTTTTAGGCTAAATAAGTCTCTATATGTGTTAAAAAATCTCCAATATCATGGTATTCCAAGTTTGACACTTGCTTAAGTTGCTAAATTTCAGAATGGGGAGGGTGGAGAACAACCACTAAATTAAATATGACAAAGAGGTATATGAAATAAATAATGTGTATAATAGGATATTTAATTATAAATGAATATGATTTTTGATATTTCCATGCTTGGAGAAATGTAAAATTTTTTGGGATTACAAATTTCTCAAGAGGATAATCACATTTTTATTTCTCAAGAGAAGTATGCTCAAGAACTTCTAAAGAAGTTTTGCATAGAGTAATTTAAGATGTTTTTTACCTGAATTTTATTGGTAACTAAGATTTAGAAAGATAAAAAAGGAATTTAATTTGATTCAATAGAATATAGGAATATCATTGTTAGTTTATTATACTTGAAATCTTCAAGACCAAATATAGTGTATGTTGTTACATTATGTACCAGATATCAAAGTGTGCTGAATGAATATCATTTCATTACTAGAAAGAGAATTATTAGGTTTATTAAAGGAATGATAAACTATGGATTGAAATATAGTGTTAATGGAAGGCTTGATCAGTTTTGATAGACATATGTGAATTGGGTTGAAAATGTATATGATTAAAGATCAATAGTAGATGAAGTTTTATTTTTGGGTGAAAGGTGTGCATGTTTATTAACACTACTTTTTGTCACATAAGAATGATTAGTTTAAATAGTAAATTCCTCTATAAAATGAGGAGTGAAGGGTACCAAGTATCGCACATGTTTTTCTAGGTAATATTGTTCAATGCCTAAGCCAGCAGCACTGTGTAGGTCCATCCTGCGTGCCAGTGCCCCTATATAGGCTTTAGATAGTCACACCCCGGAGAACCACTCAAGTCACACCTATGTGATGACTAGTTTGAGAAACCTTCATGGTAACTATCACAATTCACCTATGTGATGACCAATGCAACCCACCTGAATGAGTTGCATCCTTCGCCCAGGGTCCCGAGAATGCCTATAAATTTGACCCTTGGGCTCGTAATTTCCAATGAATGGAAGATCAGAATAAGACCTAAAGATCTTTACACCCAATTCCTTTGACTAATCCCTCAAAAAAATCCAAGTATATCTCCAAAACCTGATAGAAAATAGAAAAGGGGGTAGTCATATTTAATCTCCTCTATAGTATAAAACACAAGACACTTGTACAAGGATCCACTTCACCCTAGTTGGAGAATACTAGTGAGAAGTTATTCACCCAGACTTAGGACTTGTACAAGGACCTTATAGAGACACCTGAGGAAACCCTTAGATATCATATAAAGGTCTCAAAAAAGTTTTTTTCAGGTTTTCTATCATAAAAGAGTCACTTCTAGCTCCTGTAGGTCCACCCTACGTGAAGCACTACAAGTCCACCCAGGTTTACCCTATGTGAGACCTCTTCAACTCATCTACACGAGATATCTTCATCTCACCTAGGTCTACCCTACTCTAGAAACCATTGATCCCTTTTTCATTCCAACAATGGTAGGGAACCCCTTCCCTTATGACTCCCTTATGAGGGAAGCCAAATCAAAACCTCTACTGTGGCCTCCAAAATTGCATGATCATGGTGAAAGAAACACCATTGTGTCTCCCATTTGGTTGTAAATTCATTTGGTAATATTTTTCTCATACTTATCCCATATGATAGGTATATTCCTTGGGTTTATTATATTTGTGCATCCCCTTAGTAAAGAGGACCCCAACCTTGGTGGAGGTTCCAAAAACCTCCCATTTTAGACAATAAGGGCTAGTGCATTGTTTTTCCATCATCATCTCTGAAATAGGGACATTACCATTTCAAACAGTGAGGGGAAAATTTCCTTTTCCTTTGAGGAGGTATAGTGCCTTATCCTCCTCTCATATTCTCTAAAACCAAGGATAGGTCATCCCTCTTGGAGTAAGCCCATATTATTTCTTTTAGGAGGTCATACCCCTCCTATATTCCAGACCCTAGGGTTACAAAAACAAAATAGGAGACGGCCACATAAAATAACTTTCTCTCTCTATCATAGCCTTATACTCATCCAATAGTGGATGAAGGTTATTTTTTGGTTTTATATTTTTCAAATTCCTCTTGTTTCTCACACCAAACATGACTCAAATGGGCTTAAAGGTTAGTAATGATCATGGAATCTGCATGATCAGATGCATGTATCTACGGAGAATCCTTTTTCTATATGTTCCTCTCACATTACTTCAAAGGTCCTCTATAGGATTAGGTCCTCAAAGTAATGTATCCATATCAAATTCTCATGTCCCCAATGATACAAACATTCATAGGGCCTCTATGGGTGTGGGTCATCAAAGCCATGTATTTATATCAAAGTTCCATATTCCCTACAAGAAAAACCTTCAAAGGGTCATATTCCCAATGAAGAAACGCAAATGGGCCTCTTATCCAATATAATACCCAACCATACTCAATCAAAAGGGCCTCATCAATAGGTTTACACCTCAAAAATATGAACTACATGGGATTTGATGCCCATCCAAGTGGGGTACATAGGAATCCTCCTTGAGGACCAAACTAAACAACCAAAATTCACCCTAATCTTTTCTAGTCTATATTCCTAGTAGGGTCACATATAACCTAGGAGGATACATCCCTTAAAAGTACTTTGGACTACATAAAAACAAGTCCCACACCATACATTGACTAAGAACCTTTTGCCTAGATGTCCTTACCACATGAAGTTAAGCTGTACAGTTTGGTCCTTGTCACATGGCCTTAAAAGGTAAGATTTATCCCATTAAGTTGCACCAAACTAGGTAAGTTATGAATCATTTCATAGGGATATGTAGGAATATCATCTCATGGTCTTGATCCCAACATCAAAACGAATCATGTCTTCCTGGATGATGATAAATTTTATATTGCACCATTGTGCATATTAAAACCAACATTGTAATAATAAACGACATAAGAATCTATAATTCATTCAAAAAAATAGTACCATCATTGGAGAACCTATGATACTTATATATATCTACATATATGAAGAACCTTGGATGTATATAGATGATTCTAAATTCAATACATACAAATAGTTGATTGTTAACTTAAGGGATACCCATGTCATATTTGGGATTTAATAAAGGATTCATGAATATGTCTTAAATCTATAAGATAGTCTCATAGTAGGCAATAATTCCCCTCCCCCAAAAGGGTTTGATGATACTAAACTACCATTCTTTCAACCAATGTGAGTCCCTAAGAATTGTTATACCATTTCCCAATAAACGTCTACCTTTAGAAAGAAGGTTCATGAAACATCTAGAATAAGGGAACCATTAGGTGTTTCTAGATCTATGAACAAAACCCATTAGAAGTCATTAAAAATGAAAAACCCAACATCAATGATTATGAAAAATTCAAAGCCCCACAATCAAACATTGGAACCACAATGTACATTTTTATCAGAAACAAGAAAT
Organism: Viscum album; assembly: GCA_963277665.1. NCBI lineage: Eukaryota > Viridiplantae > Streptophyta > Magnoliopsida > Santalales > Viscaceae > Viscum > Viscum album. The sequence goes on along the minus strand of OY728130.1, from coordinate 696,294,615 downwards.
GGTGAACCTAATATGAATCCTTAAACAAGATGACAATGTCGCCCACAAGTCAGACCCCTTTCGCATTATTGAAAAATGAAAGTGGTACAAGCATGGATCTAAAACAATAAATTATGAATATATTCATTTATTGATATTATAATTTAATGGGTTTTTATGGTTTGTGTTTGTCATATGTATCCAGGAACTTTCAACCAGAACTCCCTTTGATCCAAATGGTGTTTTAACCGTTCTAGCAGACATATGCTTCAGCTACTGCACAAGCTAAGTCCTCAACTAAACAGAGGAAATCATTTCAAACCCACCATATTCAATGCTGGGACTAAAATGAACTATTTTGGGAGTACCATCTAAATGGTACCATCCCAACCATGAATGCCTCTCGATAAGCCCTCTATTTCAAAAAACCCCACCAACTGTCCACTCATTGACAGCTGGTGGACCAAAAGTAGACGGGACCAGTTTCCATCTCAAATAATTTAAGTTTCGTATCCCTAGAACATGAAAATAAGATCCTCCATTATCTTAGGGAGTCATATTAGGAGGTCATTGGTGGCCTCATTCAAACAGCATAGGGTTCCCTCTAAAGGGATCCTACCAGCAACCTCTACCGCCAACGCCACATAGCAACAAACCCTCAGCATGATGAGGATGTTTCCCTAAGGATTCTGGCCTAGGTCACCTAGACCCAGGAACTTAGGATATCCCACCATGGGTAGTTATTGGACAACAAGTAATAGGATCGCACCTCTTCTCCCTCTAGAGAAACCTTCCAAACAAATACGATGGAAAAGTGTGAGCAAACACAAACACCTACCCGCATCCACCAAGATTGAAATCAGAGTATGGCAGTATCTAGAGAATATTTTCAATAAAATATGGTGGAAAATTGTGAATAGGTACACACACCTTCCCTCACCCACCAAACCCACCAACTAAATATGGTGGAAAACCGCGAGTAGGCACACACACCCTTCCATATTTATCAAGCCTATCAGCCCAGTCCTGTAGTATTCAAAGAAAATGGCTTATAGATCCTGGGAAAAAATAGGGGGAAGACCCATATCTCTTCCCCCACACCTGAGTAATTTCACTATATACTAACATGAAATGGAGGATATAAGTATGAACACACCCCTTCTCTAACCACGGAATGGGAATATATACCTGTTTCGACCACTGAAGTCACCCAACATATCATAATAATGGTGAAAGGGTAGACACAAATTCCTAGCCATATTATACAAAATTTTCAGGATATAATAACAGCAGAGGAAGTAGTAGAATGGAATACATGCAACTATACCCCCACAATTAGGTTGAATCATCAACACAAACTGAGGGTCATTATGGAGATGACATGAATCTATTCTCCTGTATAGGGGGTTCATGGGCCAAATCCCATGATATACAAAAAAATGGATCGGTCTCATATCACGGTTCTAACTAGAGGTCATAGTTCTACCCTAGTGGTTATTCTAAGGTAGGCACAAACCCTTGAAAATTTTTCAGAGTCCTATCATAAAATTCTAACAGTGATGCAGGATCTAATCAAACAAGCTTCCATATATAAAAGTTGTTATTCATATAAATTAAAGCTAGTCACCCATAAGAAAGCTTCAAAAAAGAGACCTCTTCAAAGGTGATTGGAAAATAATAGATGGTCTGTGAACCTGTTATGCATAATGTTGGAGTTCTTGAATCCCTTGGACATTTATCTATGGTATCTTAGGATTGTACTCCTCTATTACCAAATTATGGAAATAGTAGTTTAAATTGTGAAAGTCCTCCCCACAATCTTACTTATAGTAGTTTTGGAGGTCCTCTACAGATATATGTCTATGAAGGATCACTTAATGTCTAGAATCTAATTTATTACAAGATAATATCTCCTGATGAGAGCCATGGTAGCCCTCCATGTGGCCAAAAGATCAAATAGAATGGAGGTCCTCCCCATAATATCATCCACCCTTAAGGTCCTCCCCATGGTATAAGTTGTAGGAAATCTTATTGTATTCAAACATCAATTCATGATGTTAGTCCTTCTCATGATGTAATTTTCTATGATGTTCCTTCCTGTAGTGAAACTTCACTTGGTCTAGGAGGTCCTCCCCTTACCAATTTAACTATAAAGAATCCCTCCTATAACAAGACACTTGGTAACATGAGGTGAGTCATTCATGATGTCTCATCATTAACAAGTGACATCCTTTCTTAAATGTAATATATTCTATGGAAATTTTTATTCTCTAAACCACCCTTCGATCACCCTCATTTCAATATGATAGAGGAAAACCCTATCAATCCTGCTATTTAAAATAAATCATCAAGGAAATGACTACTTCGGTCAGACTAGGTTGAGGATCCTCTTGTAAAAGATGAAGAATACATGATACTCATAAGGAGGCAGTTGGCAATGATAATATACCAATCATGTTTTTTACTTTACCCACTACCTAATATAGTATTCTAAAGGTGTTTTTGGAGGATTCTATGCATGAAATCTACCTAAATATATAGACCACTCTTCATCACTTAAAAAAAATTATTTCCTTGCAATGAATATCCAAGTCACGTCAAGTTAATAGAATTCATACACCATCAAATCTACTTGGAGTCTCTCCTAGCTTCATGACACCTAAAATTGGGAAATCATAAAAGATACCTTTAGTGCACATATCTCAACACATTAAAAGAGTTGCATTAGCTTATCAACAATTACCCATCCAGTGTTCATATCAGAGGATTGGTTGAGCATAAAGGATTGCATTTTACCTCAATCCTCAATAATAAAATCCCTCAAAAAGTGACATCTTGTAATTTCATTTCCTCAGACCGGTTTAAAAAATATGAATTTTTTCATAATAGATGTCATGCTAAGTAAAAATCATCCATGATCAACTCTCGATGATGTCAGTCCAAAAGAGATCAAGACATCTAAAAACTCTTGTGTCAATAATCTAAAAATATTGATAAAGCCTCTCACCTAAAAGATGAAAATATTTAATAATCTAAAATATTATTGGAAGCAAGTGGTTTAGGTGAAAATTTTACAATGAACCCAACCCATGTCCAAACATGGCTCTATAAAATAAAAAATGCAGCCTCTATAGAAGAAGCCATGGAAATTCAGGAGAAACCCCAGCCTGTAGGGTTGGGGGATTTTTTAAGACAACATTCATGGTCAAAAAACTAGGATCTAAATGTTGTGGAAATATATAAGAAGCAAGCCCAACCCACGAGGCTAGGAGATCTTTTACCTCAACATACTCCTCGATGGAATTCAAACTTATCTTAATTAGGGGGAACACTATAAAATGGATCCTACTAGATCATCCTATCCCATGGACCACTATCCCCACTTGGAACACACATGAAATTTTTTTCCAGAGATTCCTTTTGGACCATTGTTCATCCAATGATTCCAAGAGGACCAGAAAAGGAGAGGATGAGGCCTCATAGTGAGAAAAAACAAAATAAATCACTCTAAGAAGTTTTTAAAATTCCCACAATGAATTATTCATCAGTTAACGTCATTAGAACCACTATCAAAATACTATAGAATATGAGGTTGATTCATTGGAATAGGAGAATGCTTTTTTATTCATAATACGGTCCACATAAAAATGATTAAAGGAGGTGGCCATACCCAAAACCAGAGGTTTTCTTTGAATATGGGGATCCCTTAAATTTCTCCACTACTACCTCATTAGTGAGAATATTCTAAAGAAAGGGTAAAGGTAAGGTTGTACACCACCCGACTCCTGAAGAAGTTCAACTCCTCACACTTGAGGAAAGATTTTCTCAGTAAGAGGAAGAGATGAGGGAATTTTGAAAACTCAATATAGAACTACTCTGATGAAAACATCCCTACTATAGATGTTCTATAAATAGATTTTCAACTAGCACTCCCAACTAAAACACCTCAACAAAGAGGGTTCATCCCAGTAGTTTAAAAGGATCCAGAACATCCACCAAATCTGGGGTATCGAAAACCAATATATATGGACCCTACAACAGTAAGATATTATCAGTTTCCTCCATTAGGTATACAACCAAGGTTAGTTTAGACACATCCTCATGGACTAGACCGTGTAGGATACACACCACGGGTAAAAATAGAGCCGCCACAACTTAACCTACCTATTTCTCCCCCTATTCAAGCTCCAGTTCATCCAAACATCCATAAAGGTCTTATCAATACCATTTATTCATTAGCAGTTTTATTAGAACCTATGGAAGAACAGTGTGTACCAGTGCAGCTACAAAGGAATTCTTACTCTAAATTAGTGGATCCTACCCCTACCTCACTGAACTTTGGGAACCCTATATTTTCAATTTTTAATGGCTTGGGGACCTGGATCATCATTTGACACATTTTGTGTCCTACTATGATCCTATGATGGAAACCCCCACACAATGAGAAACATTGAAACTTAGGTAATTCATTCAAATACTGCAAGGGATAGCCTTAATATGGTATACTATTTTTCCAACTTAGTCAATCATAGGATGGGAAGATCTATGTCGGTGGTTTCACTTTCAATTCAACTCAACATTGTAGCAGACAACATTCTTCAATATCTCAAACTAAAAATAACATGAGAATTGTAGGGTCTCATATTTCATTACACAGTTCAAGGGGTTGATCTACTTCCTAAACCTATAGCTTCCCCAAGAATATTTATTTTCCATCTGTATATATTATCTTGATGGTGAGTTTCACACACCACTCATCCTTGTAAAATATACAGGAGGGTTTTGGGATCTTTTTGTAGTTTCTAAAATATTAAATATTCATTTATTTAAACCAAGTACAAGTCTCAAGTAATTTCTTTAACTCGAGGGAAGAGATCAGGGAAAACAGAGGTTGTTATAATCAAGCTTAAGCCAGCCCCTGCACCATCTCCATCCTCAAAGCCCATGACATATCATATGGAACCACCTACTGAACATTAGAAAAAAAAAATCTATTATCATTATTATGAGTGAAAGGAGTAGAGTTGAAACCATTTTGAGGATATAGATAATAAATTTTATTCGTTCTGAGGTGATCGGGTCCCTGGATACTTCATCACAGCTTTAGAGACTAACTTTATCAAGTTACCAAATCCCAAGAGGCCCGATCAGGTTGGTCTCAAAGATCTCCCAAAATATTTACCCTTTCAAAAAAAAATAAGGCACACTATCCAGGAATTTTTATTTTTAAAAACATCCAGAAAAAAATGGTGGACTCTGTGCAAGTGAAGCTGGGAAAACCACCAGCACATGTAGTGTGTATTTATGCCAACAATAGATAGGAAGAGGGTGTATGGAAGGATGGTACTAGAAATAATTCATATAATTTGGATGACTAAAAAAATAATCACCCAGACTCACACTATTCCTTGAGCATATTTTAATCAACCAACTACAACCCCAACTGCTTTCTCTATGGTACAGCTGACCCCATCAGCACTATAGTCCTCTAAAGTCCAGTCTTCTAAAAAATGAAATGGATAGAATATAAAGAAATAAACACAGAAAGATAAACCTATACCAATTAAAAATTAAACTTTGACTCTATAGTTCCAAAAGCATGGGCACCATCCCACCAAATGGTACCGCAAGAGTTGACCCACCAGACAGAGTCATCATTATTAGAATAATTGATGTTTGGTTTCATTAATGTCATAAACTTAATGGATTTCTTATATGATGATGAATATGGTCATGAAATTGAGTTACCTACATCCTATTAGTTAACTAGAGGAAGACGCCATAAGGTCCAAGGATACAGTAGAAGATACAGTCATGAAAATATCATTACTCTGGCCACATCCTTGTTCGGACCATCTATGTTGCTGAAACTCATGGGAGAACCCTCCAGATGGAAAAATAGAATATAGAATGTTACCCCAAAATATTCTAGGGTTTTCCCTAGTTTTATCATACTAGGATATTGATTAGAGGGTATGTCATCATCAAATAAAACTTCGTGAGCAAGAAGACCTAGTTGACCTAGCCCATCAAGGATAGAAGTGCCTTCAACTCCTATTCCAAGGGACAATTTGCCTACATCAAGTGCCTTAGTTCCTAAAGTGACTATGATAGAGAATACTCATACTAGGAATCATAGAAATTTATCCCATAAGTATGAAATTATAAATAAATTGGCCCTAAATCCATTGAAGTTGTCGATCTTGGATGCTTTAAGTCTATTAAAAGACCTACATTAAGTTCTCATAGAGGATTTGTTAAGCCCTCAAGAGTTTGAAGCTGAGTTTTTCTCTATTTAAATATATCATATAGGGATAGATACTGTAGAACTCCACATGATCATCTATTTCACAAAGTAATAAAAAGATGACATTATAATAGGATACATCATACCCTTGTATGTGTCTGGAAAGATAAATGATGTTGATATCCGATGGCATTTCATTTATAATGGCTTAAGGGTCAAAATCATTCCAATTAAGACACTTTGTTAGCTAAGTTATAGTGAGACCCACTTATCCCCTTCTACTCTAATGCTACAAGGTTATGACAAGATTGAGAAAAAATATCTCAATAGAATTAAGATCAGGGATCGGTTTGGGGACCTCGTATCTAACTAATAATTTATGGTTTTCCAGAAAGACATGAATTTCAATATTATTCTAGGAAGTTCTTGGTTTCACTAGTATGCAGAAATCCCCTCTTTATACCACCAATGCCTCAAATATTGAATTAATGGTCAAATTGGTATGTTTTATGCTGATAAATCCTCATTCAAATCTTGGGAAACTCATTATATTGGTGTAGGATTATATCATATGGAATGGAAGCAACCTATGAATGATGGTATCACTCTAATCACTTCCTTTAATGGTTTGTAAATGACCCCATCCAATCCCTTAAAATAGAATAGGGAAGAATATGTGTTTCCCATCAATTAGATTGAAGTAATGGGCCTAAATTCATGTGCGCATTTGAAAACCTTCATGATATCGGTTAATACAAGTGATTCAGATAGCATGGAAAAGGTCATTGACTCTCCAAAAAATGGTAAAAACTCATGTAAAAATTCTCTCATTCCATCCTCTGAGATTCGGTAGATTGCTGCCTCATTAGCTGAATTAGAATAGATGGTCATGACACTAATAGAGAATTAAGATACTAACTCTATGTCTTTCATCTCTCCTATGGAGCTTCAAAGAAACCCCACATAATCAGTTGGGTTAGAGGAAGCTACTTCACCTTTCTGATGTCAAAATTTCAACTCCTCTCCTAACTCTCATAAATTTTATTCATCACTTAATCCCCCTAAGAGTAAGTCATAAGAGGAAGAGGAAGAGGAATAGGAGGTGGAGGAGGAGGAGGAAGAACTCAGGTATTCTCCTCTAGTATTTGAGTAAGGTTTCTTTACCACTATTAAAGAACTCAGATGAATATATCTAGGTACAGATGAGAACCCAAGACCTACATTGATTAGCGAGGACATGTATTACAAAGAATGAGAGGTATATACCTATTTATAATGCATCATCAGGATGTTTTTTCATGGAATTACACATAAATTTTAGGCCTCAATCCTAAGGTGGCCACTCACCACTCAGGATTTCCAAAAAACCAATGGGGATACAAACAGGCAGCCAAAACAATGCAGGTGACTCGTATCGCCCAAATTGATTTTAAAATTTACAAGATTATCAAGGAAAATTTCATTAAATAAGTCCATTATCAGAAATGGTTATAAAATATTTTCCCAATAAATAAGAATAATGGGAAAATCAGGGTCTTTATTAACTTTAGAGATCTCAACTAGCACTGTCTGAAAGATGAATTCCTAGTCCTAATCACTAAAATATTGATTGATGTTATGACCAAATATCAATTCCTTTCCTTCATGGATGGATATTCAGGGTATAGTAAAATCTGAATAGTCCTAGAAGATGAATAATCCACCACCTTCAGGGCCCCCTAGGGATTATTCTACTACTGGGTGATTCCCTTTGGCTTGAAGAATGTTGGTACCACATATCAACATTCTATGCATCGCATCTTAAGACCCTTATTGGGAATATTTTTCAAATGCTAAGTTGATGATCTAGTGTTTAAGTCTCAATAGAATTCTAACCACCTAGATAACCTTGAGACTATCTTCAACAAATGTGATTGCATAGCCTAAATATGAACCTCTTAAAATGAACTTTTAGAGTTACCTTAGGAAAGTTTCTCAACTTCTTAATACACCCTCTTAGCATTGAATTCAATCCAAAAAATAAAAATTCTATCCTCAATATGTCACCTCCTCGAAACCTAAAGGATTTGAGGGGATTATAGGTACACCTTTCCTACATTTGGTGTTTCCTAGTGAACCTTGCAAGAAAGTTCATTCCCTTCAACTGGTTGATGAAAAGGGGGGTTTTATATTAGTGGAATGATGAATATCAAGAATCATTTGATAGCCTCAAGAAATAGCTTTTGAGATCAATAGTTTTAATACCACCTTTTGAGGGGAAACTGCTTATTTTTTATGTGAAAACCTGAATCGATCACTAGGAGTCTTCCTCATAGAAAAGAATGATGTCAGGAATGAAAAAAAACTTCTAATATCATAGTAGAATTGTGTTCTATACCAAAACTCATTATTTAGATATCGATAAGAGCTTATTAGAATTAATATTCATGGTTCATAATCTGAGGTACTACCTATAGTACCACGAGGTTCATTTGTTCTCTCTTAATAACCCACTCAAACACATCCTCATCCGTCATATATTGACTAGACATTTGGAATTATGGGAAGTTATATTACAGTAGTTTGACATTCAGTTTGTGCCTCAAAAAGTAGTAAATATAGGATTTTGAATATTTTCATATAGAACATCCCTCTATAGAAACAAATTTGTTGAATACCAAATTTCCTAATGAAGACATATTCTCTATTTAAGATGGCCCATATATATGGGAGATGTATTTTAATGGCACATTCAGAAGACCACTTGGGAAGAGAATAGAAGAACTTAAGCTTAATAAGGTCAAGTTAGGAGTCATGATTATTTCTCTAGTAAAGGAAGTCTTTCCTTAATCCTTATTTTCATAAGTCTTTTAAAATAAAGAGGTGGGATATTAGGCCCTCATTGTAGGGATATAATTGGCACTTCAAATTCCAGTGGACCACATGAAGGTGAAAGGTGATTTAGAGTTGGTAATCAAGCAGATCAATGGTGATAATTCCATTATAAAGGAAGATATATTCCCCCTTCTTGACTATGGTTAAGGAATAATGAAAGAATTCCTATTAAATATAACATTGACTCATGTAACATGATCATAGAATTCCTAACAAGACACATTGGAAAATGCAGCCACAACTTTGCAAGATTCGGATTGGGATGAAACTTTCATCAGCATTTCTCATCATCAGATGATCTCACATTTTGTTCATGTTTACATAGAAGAAATTAATGGGGTTAATTACATCCCTAAACCAGATAGTCCTATAAGTGGTTGGATGATACCCACTGTGGAATTCCTTCAAAATGGAATTCTCTCATTAAATAGATCTAGAAAATAGAAAATTTAATGATGAGTGACCAAATTTAATCTTTATGACATCCCAAATCACTAGAAAGTATTATATAAACAAGGCTTTAATGTATTTATTTTCAGGTGAATTGATGAATAAGTGATCATTATTTTCATGAAAGAAGTACGTATGGGAGCCTATAATACCCACTAGTCAGGGTTCAATATTTCCAATCAATTTCAAAGGCTTGGATACTTTTGTCTTTAATAATGAAGGATTTCACACAATCCACCAAGAAGTGTCATTACTTCCAAGTGTGTTCCAACTTCACCCATCAACCCCTAGATTTTTTACACAACCAAATACTCCTAGACATTTTTTATATGGGAAATATATGATATAGGTCTGTATCCAATACCAATGGCCAATCAGTTCAAATACATCCTCACTACTATAGAATTCTTCTCTAAGTGGGATGAAACAATACCCCTCAAAGAATTCAGGATCAAAATCATTTTCATCTTCATGAAATCCAACATCATTACAAGATTTGGTGTCCCTTATATAATAATTATGTAAAATAGCACCATTTTCTATTCTGTTGAGTTTCAGAAGGTGTATTAGGAGTATAAAATAAAATATAACCATTTATCTCACTATCATGTGGTGGAAAATGGGAATATAGAGTCCTTCAACAAGAACTTATCAAATATACTCTAAAATATGGTGGAAAAATATAAAAAAAACTGGCCTGAAAAGCTCTTGAATTTCTTATGGGACTACAAAACTACAACTCAAACTACCATGTAGGTGACCCCATATTCACTTGTATGTGGGACATAAGAAATCCTACCCATTTATTTCTAATTTTTCTCACTATCATTTCCATATGTGACCAATTATCTTTAGATGAGTGATCCCAGAAATGGTTGGATGAGTTGAAGTGACTTGATGAGAAAAGATTGTATACCTTGCATCACTTGGAGGTCCATCAAAATCAGATAGTTCAAGACTTTAACAAGAGAGAACACCCCTAATCCTTCCTACAGGGAGAGATTGTACTAGTCCTCAGGATACTAATGATACTAGGGAAGAAACCTCCAAACTTGATCCAAATTCGGGGGGACCTTATACCATACACTAGGTCCACTCTAATGGAGTTTATACCTTGATCTTGATGGATAGAGAACTTGTTATAGAACATACCCATGTGATATTTCAAAATAAATACTTCATGTGATAAATAGATATCTATCCTTTCTGTATGAAATTAAACTACATGGTTTCCTTCATTCTTGTTGTATGATGTTAAACTTCATGGTTTCCTTCATCCTTTCCATATAACGTTAAACTACATGGTTTCCTTAATCCTTATTGTATGACATTAAACTTCATGGTTTCCTTTTTCCTTTTTGTATAAAGTTAAAATACATGGTTTCCTATGTTCTTATTGTATGACGTTAAACTGCATAGCATCATGGTCATGTATGCATGACCTTAAAAGGAACACCAAATAGTCTTGTTCGTACAACTTAAAACTACAAGATACCATAGGTTGAGTTATAATACTCTAAAATACATAATCTAACATTATAGTCACAAGATGTTAAACTGTACTACAACATCCTTGTCATATGATGTGAAACTTCATGGTTCATATCCTTATTGTGCGATGTAAAACTATATAACATTTCAATCTGTGCATGATAGGATCATAATCTTTGGTGTTGGTCTCCCACCACACCTCCATTCTAGAACTATTTATGGTTTGATTCTCATGTAAATGGGATTCATAGTGATACCAAACCCTATATACTAGGCCCATCCATAAATTATATAAAATAACCCCTTCTATTTTACACAAAACAAATATTTATGTAGGGGAATTCACACTTCATGGACAATTTCGGTCCAAATATTTCATTTTTTATTAGACATATTCCTTACACACATCATAATCCTTGTCTTGTGAAAATTAGGATCTCCATAATACTTCCTTGGCCATCAGTAATAGAATTTCAGATTCCTAAGTACACCTTTGTTTGACTATGCATTGATACACCCCAGTCAGGATTTACATAAGTCACCCACCAAAGGTCCTTTTAACTAGAGTCACATTCTTCCTATGGAGATAACTCTTCTATCTCTATAATCCCTGACAAAATCATGTTGGAAACTGATTTTGGAACATGGTTCATAGTCATTCCTTTAGTTTTTGTCCCATTTCACTTCTCTTGATATGATAACCCTTAAGATCATGGTTTACAATTTTCTTCTTCATGTCTGAAGTATGTTGGAACATCATTGGACCGGTAATCCCCATATCACTCATCATTTTCATGATATCAAGTAACCTTCATCTCTACTTCATGACATTAAACTACATGGCTTCCCAAAACTATGTATAGGTTTATTATCATTCCAATGAGGTATGTAGCAATTCTCAGATTATATATCCCGGTCCATCCACCATAACATAAAAATTTCCTTTCCCTTCCTTTTAATAACCTCTGTGTATTGAAATAAAACTTTTCCTATAATTTTTTCTCACACCAAGAATAGATCACTTTTGCTTAGGGTTTTTGGTAAAGTATTTCCTACATGATCAAGGCATGTCTGTTCACATTGGGATTAAAATGGTCATGGATGCAAGACATTAAAAGGCACACCAAACATCATCACTTTATGTTGTAAAATTGTATGGTTGACATCTCTTACATGACATGAGTTCAAAAATTATGTGTGAATTTATTATCACTTTGATGAGGTATTCAATTATTCATAAATCCTATATCATTTTCTATCAGTAAAAAAATTCCCCTACTCTCCTATGTATGATTCATATCTTCATAAGAGGGTCCAATATGGGTTCTCACCCTATTTGTGAGCTTATATTAAAAAAATCTTCTTTTAAACACAAGAATTAAATTAGTGTGGGGAATCATTTTAGAAAGGCAAGTCGATTAATTCTTTCTTTGATGAGACATGTAGCGATGCTTGGATTCTACTTCTTAGGCCTAGCTACAATTTAAAAAAATAACCCCCCTTTCTTGTATATGGGTCAAACCTACGTAAGAAAACATTTCATCTCATTGTTGGCTTATTTTCATATGAAATTATTCTTCCATACTCAAGCACCTTTCTGCCACAAACCAAACTCTATTTCTAGGGAAATCTAAGTCTCCATAAGATTTCTCCATCCATCAGTAATAGAATGTCAGATTCCTAAGGACACCTTTTTTTACTATGCATTGATAATCTCTAGTTTTTATTCTCATAAGTCTCCCACAAAAGGTCATTTTAATAAAATGATTTTATTGTTTGACTATGCATTGATATGCCCCAATTTAGCATTGTATAAGACACCCACAAAAAGGGTCTATCAACCATAAGAACATTCTTCCTTAGGATATGCCTCTTATATCTCTGTAATACCCAAACAAAATTATGTTGGAAACAACTTTTCAAACATGGTATACGGTATTTCCTTTCATACTTGTCCCGTATCACTTTTAGAATCCAAAAACTACTAGATTATAGCTTAAAACCTCCTCCCTTGTTCCATGAAGATGATGGAACATTCTGGGTCAGAACACCATGGAAGGGAAAACCTATAATCTTTTAGTTAAAGCTAAATGACCTTAGATTTTATCTCTTAGAGTCCTTTTCATAAGATATTAAACTTTACAGTCTATGTCCTAGTTTCACGACATTAAACTGCATGATGCTTTAACCCGCATTGGGAAGGAAACTTTTCCTCTTATGTTGGTCATCCACCACATCACCCTAAAGAACTATGTATAACTTGATTCTCATTCCATCGAGACATGTAGTGATACCTAGATCCTCCATTTTAGGCCCAGCTACACAACATCCAAAATATGAGTGTTCCTCCATTCATGGATAGAACCTCAATTTGGAAGGGAGGTTTTGGATTTCTCCTAGGACCCCTCCTTTGCAAGCCTAAGGTCAAAACATAATTCCCTATCCTTTATACGCAAACCAAATTTTTGTAGGAGCGATTTCCCATTCATGACTAGTGCTAACCCAGATACTCCATTCATTCTCAGTCACATTCCATTCACAAACCACCCTTTATGTTCTTGAGTAATTTGGATCATCACAAACTCCCCAATTATCAATAATAGAATTTAAATTTCCTGATGACACCTTTGTTTTGACTATGCATTGATATGCCCCAGTTTGGATTTTCATAAGTCACCCACAAAAAGGGCTTGTCAACCAGTGGCACATTTGTTCTCAGGAGAGACATCTTCTATCTCTATAATTCCCAATGACAGTATGCTAGAAATTGATTTTCAAACATGTTTCATGACCATTCCTTTCATACATATCCCATATCATGTTTTAGATCCATAAATCACAAAATCATGACTCGAAATTCCCCTTTTTGTATTTAAATAATTTCAGAACATTATCGGCTAGAAATCCCTACTCAAGTTGTCATTTTATAACTCATGGTCCAATTTGTTTAACCTAAAATACTAGTTTCATTAGTAAGGATTGAAATACTTTAAAATTCACATAAAAATAGATATAGTACTCGCTAGGTTGAAAACCCATAAATGGGAACCCTGGGTAAAAGTTGAGTCTCAACTCGCTAGACCTACACTTCGCATGGTCTAGGTAAAAAAATCAAACAGTGAAAAAAAATCACAAAACTAGTTAGGATAAAAACCCACAAAGGGAGGCCTAAGAAAAAGTCAAGTCTCACCTTATAATTCTTCTTCATATATGACTTAGGAAAAAATTATGGAAATGACAAAAACAGATGAAAAGTTAGTAGCTTCCATCATGTGACTCTATAAATGGTTGAACTACACTCACTAGGTCCAAATAACTAGGAAAAAATTAGAGCGCCCACTTGTTCCTATCATTATGATTGCAACACATTGATGTGAGGAAATTTAGTTAAATAAATCATCTTTAGTGTTATGTTATAATTATAGAGGAAAATAGGGAAGAATACATAGATTATTGGAAACAAAATCCTTTTAATTTACGGAGAAAAAAATCATAAGAGTTTCTACAAATTGGAGTCTCTCTATCATATTCTACAAAAGGATGTCAACATAACTCTTCTGTTATTAGAGGGTCTCCTGAGACCCATCGACATCTTGTTGAAACTTGGCTATTTGAATATCCTAGGTCTTCTCATCCAGATAGAGCTCCTCTGTAATAGTCACAATGGAATTCTCCCCATCATCTAGAACCCCTTCTATAAAATGATCAAGTTGTGAAAGATCCCCTTGGGTGGCATCCATATCTTGTTGGAGGCATGATATTTGATAATATTTCTTGTCAACCCATTGATTTCACACCACTAATTTCATAGCATGGTTGAGTTCTGCTAGGGATGGTGTGGCTCAAAATTCATTGGTTCTAATGATATTTTTTTCTTTGATAATGTAGTGTTACAACTCGGGATCTTTCTCCCATCATAGAATAATATCCTTCATGGTAGAAGGGACTATGCGATGGTCAAATCCACCATACCCTACATGCCAAACATGTTCTATATATGAGGGAGTCTTGAAGGTAAATATACCATGGGTTTCCTTGAGACTAACTCCCAGATGTCCGGCTATATGAATGAGAGAAGTTCCCATAATGTATCATGATATTTCTGGCTCACTTTGGAGATAGTAACAGGGAGAGAGGTGTACTCTGGAATTAGTTCATTTATGGAAGAAACTTATGTTATCCTTCCTAGAGTGACTTCATCCTCTCCTTGTGTAGTTTGTTATGTTAGGGAGGAGGCTTCCCCTATGGGTTTAACCACTGAGAATGGTGAAACTAAGGGGAAAATGAAAATAGTTATTGACATTGAAATATATCAAAGAGAAAGAAAAAATAACATCAAAGCATTAAATGGTTCTCACCTATTTATGGATCAATTACTCAGTTGGATCCCTCCCTAACATCCCGAGTCTCAACACTTTGAACCGGGATTTTCTACTAAGGAACATTCCCCTGAGTTTTCTGAGGACCCAGGATGAAAGGATCTCAAGAATATCTCATTCCAGGGACCTCGACTATCATTCCCCCAATAACAAGAGTGGGATAGACCAAAATTCCCTAGTCATGGATTTTCTCATATACATTTTCTACAAATAGAGATTCACCAATCAAGATCATTTATCAAATTCATTAGATATAAGGCCATCCATGAGAGAAAACACTAAAAAGGGAAAATCATGTCCATCAAAATCTTTATTAAAGTCCCAAAACTTCTCCAAGGAGATATAAATACCAATATATGGATTAATTTATTCCATTATTTCATTATATATTTCATATAATCTCATATAATCTTCACTAGTAAGGGTATTCAAGATACTGGTCTTGGGACCCAAATTGTCTTTTCCATCAGTATAATCCACTATCCTTTTAGTGGGAATATCCCTTTTAGTCCCATCCAAATAAATATCATCACCATAAAATTCATTGGATAGTCTAAGGTCCATGACAACCTCTTGTGGAGTGGTGATAAGACCAATGGCAGTGATCATAGGGTCCAACAGTGTCTATGATGGATCTAAGTATCATAAGGAAGGGAAGTTGGTGATTGTTATATGACAACATATGGTGTTCATATGACATTACCAGGATTATTCTTCCTCTCTACCATGATAATAATAGATTTTTCCTGATAACTTTTTGATTATCCTGTCAAAGGAGAAGACTTGACATTAGGAATCTACTTCTCATCCAAAATTTCCTCCTTAGTTCTCATAGGGTCATATCTAAGCCCCTTGAAAGAGGATAGGGGAGTGGATTCTATAACCCATAGTCATGATTAAGCATTTATTTTAGAGAAATAAATAATAAATTATGTCATGAAAACTCACCCTACCTAATGATGCACTTGGCTAGGTGCCTAACTCTTCATTGTTCCTTCACTTTCGATGGAGTATGGCTGGAACTTTCCTCCTAAAATAAAGGTACTATAGGTGGTAGTCAAAAATACCCTCCATCCATATCCTCTTACATCATCCTTTGTCCTAAGGATATCTCCCATGAATCAGGTGTTAATTCCTCAAACCACATAGGGTTGCATATTAGGGCATATTTTGGCGATGGGATCCTGACTATTTCTCCATCTAACCTCTACAAATCAGAGTCACCATTTCCTCAATAAAGAAATTCGATTAAAAACAAATAAGAACTTGATGAATGAGGAAAATATGAGAAGGGAAAATTTATATTTTGAGGATCGATGAAGTCATCCCATTAATCTTAGGAGGGTTCATCAACCCCGTCAATATCCCCATATTTCATTATATCTTACACTCACCTTGTAGTGGGGATCTAATTATCAGTTATTTAAATGAGAATCTCTAGCTCCCAGATGTATATTACCACCTCCATAGGGTTAGCATCAAAGTGGAGGTCGGGTGGGTCTCAAAAATCCCCGATATTCGGAATCCAAAACCTAGTGTGGAGTAGTTACCACAAGACCTTGGAATCAAAAGTCATGTCCTTATAAAATTATACTACCTCTAGTCAAACAAAGTTTGAGTTTTTTCTATCCTAATATTAAGAAAACCTAACAATTATTGATTTCACTATCTTCCCAAATCTCTCTATTGTAGTCAAAGGGTGGTAAAATGGAGTCCAGGTTTCTTCTTGGTGATGGAAACTAGATTTTCTAGAGCCAACCTTGGACAGCATATCCCTTTTAACCCTGACTGGTGGACTAAAACATATATGGGGTCACTTTGGAGAACTCAGGGTATCATCAATGTCACTCTTCAGAATATATGAATCCTTTATATAATGCTTCCCCCACCCAATATTCATTACAGCTCTGACTCATGGAATGGTCATTATCAACACCCCTTGAGGATATGATGAAATCTAGGCTTCATCATACCTGGAGGTCAACCCAATGGATGCACTCATTGGAGGAAGTTTAATTATCACTTGAGTCACCTCCACATTTGTGAGAATCTAGAGTTTTCAGGCCACCATTGTGTGCCTCTCTTATCAAACATGCAAGGGAGGGGACACAGTTGATTTCTATAGGTGCTTGAATTGGTGTGAAAATCTATCAGGGGTGTAGGCTTCATAAACAACCTTTACATCAATTTGGGCTGCTAGAACACCATCCCTAAAGGAAATAATATATGATCTCAGTTCATCATAAACTTTTTTTTCATCATTGAATGTCCTAGTTAGTGGATACCCATATGGAAAGAATTTAATTCTTTGAATAGCTTCATCTTCTTCAAGGTTTCACTATATTTCATAGATAGGGGTTGGATTCCATAAACATCCTAAAAAATGGTCAAAATTGGACTCCAAGAACTTTGATTCTACTCAACACATTGTAAGATAAAAAATGTTCTACAATCCATCCCTAGAGTACTTATAATATACCTAAAATCCAAAAAGGGGCCTTCCTAGTGAGCACATTCAGTAAGCACCGATGGATATTTTCCAAGAAAAGGGCTTCCAACTCTGTAGTTCCACTCTACTAGCTTGGATTCCATGAAAAATATCCCTAACCTCACACCACCATTTGATTCATGAACCAGTAACATATAAATGATTAACTGTATCACTAAAAATCCCGCAAGACATATATTGGTGGGTATTTCAGACTTGATTATGTACCCTCATCGGCTATACTCGCCTTTTTCCAATGTGGGCATAATTTTACAATAATTCCTTACTTCACTATTATGGGGAATCCTGTGGCACATTTTCATGTGGGGAACTCCCCCTTAGGATCTGCAAAAAGTATTCATCCACACTTTAGAATGGACTTTCCACCTTAGGTGAGGGTCTTCATTCTTGATGTCTCAGGCTATCTTCAATATCTCATAAGAAAAAATGGGAATTATTTCAGCATCGCCCCATATAGATTTTGGTGGGATAAACTCATCATACATCTCTATGAGGATGGAAACTCTAAATTTCTTGTATACATTCCATGAGATTATTCCAACTTCATTATGCATCAAATGGAAGGTGTTGTTCTGTGGACTATATCAGCTTAACATCTCAGGAATAATGTCTGCGTTATTTTATAAATATCTTTGTTCCCCCCAAATAGCCTCATAAATTAAAACTCCCTTCATCTTGACTATAAAATCAGTACAGGTATGGCACACCCAATGCACCCACATCCACTTTGGTCTAACACCACTTCTTGGTTGGTGGTTCTAGTATTACATCCATCCTTTTAACTAGTCTATCTTGGAAGCATTAAAGATGGATGAGCAATAGTATGAATTTAACTTGGGGTATGAGGATTTAAGTGTGGGGAAAAGCTGGTGTGATGCATGATGTAGGTTGTGTGTGAAGTTCGCTCATTGATGTACATGACCTTGGTCTAGATGTTGGCATTGTTAAAGTTATTGTATTCTTGGAACCAAGAGAGAGGAATATAATTCTTCACATTCAAGATTAGGACATCCTTCAGAAGTCCATGTCCATTAAGTGGCAGATAATTACTCTCAGGATATTTATGATAATACTTATTCATGTGATTTTCTAAGTCCAAGAGAGCGGTGACGCATGCATTATAATAATCTATCCCAATAACATCAACCATCTCCTTAATATGATTACCAACATGTTCATCAAAAACTATAACCTTATGGGTGGCCATTAGAAATATTAAAATAAGTATTGTGATTTTAATTATAGATAAAATATTGGTTTTGGAAAAAAATCATAAATTCATAAATTTATAAAAGGAGTGGCCTCACATAGGTCACTCACCCAAGTAGCCTCATATAGATTGGTCACTCAGGGTTCTATTTCATGATAATAAAGTCGTACTGAGTATGCGTGCAAGAGGATTATTTGGAGACCTACATGAACAACAAGCGCAAAAACCATGAAGGTGGAACGAATGAATAGTGCGCTGAGAGTTGAAGAATAGAGAAAGAGGAAGGATTAGCCATCAAAATTTGTTGTTATTTTTAGATATAGGGATGCCTGAGTGGTTGAATTTCATGTTCAACTTGCATATCCACCTACATAACATACCTGTATGGATTTCCCTTTAACTTCTCCCTTTCATGCCACTCAATCTATAGTTCTTATCAAGCCTAAGCATAAATGTACACAAACATGTGAAGGCCAGTAAATGAAGGACCCATCAATGTCATTTTTTCTCTATGCCTTAGGATCAATCCCTCTTTTTCTAATCAGAACCAATCCTAAGGGGGTATTTTTTTAACACTCCTTTTTTTCACATAAGAATGAGGAGTTTCAAAAGGAAATACATCTATAAAATGAGAATTGAAGGATACCAAGGATCGAACGTGTTCTCTTAGGTCATACTTTGTAATTCCTAAGATAATGGCACCATGTAGGTCCATCCTACATGCCAACAATACTGAATAGGTCCATCATGAACACCAATTCCCCAACACAAGCCCTAGATAGTCATGCCTGGGAGAACCACTCAGGTCACACTTGCAAGTTGACCAGTGAAAGACACTTGTGTAGTAACTAGTATGACGCACCAGTATGATGACTGGTGTGAACCACCAGTATAAGATGCCTCCTTCACCCAGGGTCTCATTAATGATTATAAATAGAGCCCTTGGGATCCTCATTTTTAATGACTATAAGATCATAAGAATCATTATATCTTTGGTCACCCTAGTTCATCTCATATACCCTCAAAATCATCTAGGTAGCTCTCTAAAACCTGATAGAATAGGGAATTAAGGGGGTAGTGGGATTAAAGATCCTTCTATATATGAAACACAAGATACCTATGTGAGTATCCACTTCCCCCTAGTTGAAAAGTACTAGTATGAAGGTATCCTACCAAACTCGGGACCTACATGATACCATTCCAAAGACACCTAAGGAAATACTTGGAGATTAGATCAAGGTATCACCCAAGTGTTTTCATATAGGTTGTCCTTATTCAAATAGAACTTCTAGCTCATGCAGGTCCACCCTACATGAATCACTTCCAGTATGCCCAGGTTTACCCTGTGTGAGGCCTCTTCATCTTTCCCAACCCTCACCTATGCAAGCCATCTTTAGCTTGCCCAGGTCCACCATATGTGAGCCACCTTTGATCCCTTTTTTATTCCACCAAGGGAAATTAACCCCTTACCATGGGACTACATTTTTAGGGATACCAAATAAAAACCTCCATTGAGACCTTCATATTTGAACGATCATGGAAAAAGACACGCTAGTGTTTCTCCCATTTGGTTGTAAATTCCCTTGGTAAGACTTGTTATGCACTTGTCCTACCTGAAGGATAGGGTCCTTGGGGTTGTTATAATTTTGAATCCACTAGGTAATGATGACCCCAACCATGATAGAAGTTCCATGTACCTCCCATTTCATATGATGATGACTAGTGTCTTGTCCTTCCCTCATCATCTTTGAAATAGGTACATTCCCATTTCAGACAGTGAGGAGGGCCACTTGCCTTTCCCTTTGATGGGTTATATTAATTTATACTCCTCTCATCTTCTTTGAAACTAGGAATAGTTAATCCCTCCTAGAGTAATCCCGTAATATTTCTTATAGTAGGTCATACCTCTCATATATTCCATTTGTAGAGGTTATGAAAACAAAATAGGATATGGGAATATCAAATCCCTTTCTCTCTCCCTCGTAGCCCTAGTCTCATCCACCAATGGACAAAGGATATTGTGTGGTTTTATAGATCTTACACTTCCTCTTATTTCTCACACATAGTATAACTCATGTTCTCTTAGAGGTTAGTAACGATCATGACATCTACACGATCATTTGCATGTCTTGGTAGAGAATCCTTTTTTAGATCCTCCTCCCTCATTCCTTCATAAGGCCTATATAGGAATGGGTCCTCAAAGTCATATACCCATATAAAATTTCCATATCCCCTACAATAAAAACCTTCATAGGGCCTCCATTGGATTGGGTCCTCAAAGTCATGTATCCATCTCAAAGGGTCATGTCCCCAGAGAGACAAACCTTTAAGGGGACATATTCTCGATAAAGAAACTCAAATGGGCCTCCTATTTGGTATAATCCCAAACCATGATCACTCAAAAGGGACTCCTATATAGGTTTAATCCCCAAAAATATGAATTACATGGGCTTTGATTCTTGTCCAACAGGATATGTAGGAATCCTCCTTGAGGCCCAAACCCAACACTCCAAATTCACCCTAATCTTCTCTAAGACATATTCCTAGTAGGATCACATATATCTTGGGAGGATACATCCCTTCTGGGTCCTTTAAGATGATTCATAACAATTCCCACTCTAGCCCTTGACTAGGAACCTTTCACCTATTCATCCTTTTTGCATGATGTTAAACTGAACAGTTTGGTCCTTGACACATAACCTTAAAAGGTATGATGTGTCCCATTAAATGTCACCAAACTATGTGGGTTTTTATTCCTTTCATAAGAATATATTGGAATCTATATCATCGGCTCGATCCTGACATCAAAACAAATCCCATATCTCTGGATGATGATAAATTCCAAAGTGTCCCATAGTGTGGCTTAAAACCACTCATAATAATAAATGACATAATAATATCTAATCCATTCACAAAAGGGAACCATAGATGGAGAGACTCATATACATATATATATCATTGTTGATGAATAAAATCTAATATATATAGATGATTATAAATTCTATACATGCTAATAGTTTATTTTTGACTTAAGGGAGACTCATGTCATATTTGGGATTTAATAAAAGATTCATGAATATGTATTAAATCAATAAAATAGTCTTGAAGTAAGAAATAATTCCCCAAAAAAGGGTGTGATGATATTGACCTATATACTCTCAACCAATGTGAGTCCTAAAGAATTGTTCTACCATTTCTAAATAACTCTCTACCTTTGGAAAGTTGGTTCATGAAATATCTCTAATAAGGAAACTGTTGGGTGTTTCTGGATCTATAAACAAAACCCATTAGAATTTGTTCAAAAATAGTGAATCTGATGTGAATGATTAGGTAGTATTCAAATACCAAAAATCAACTATTGGACCCCTTTCGTACATTTTCATTAGAAACAATGTTGGCACATGAAGAAAGAAATATGGGTGACTGTGATTACTATTTAAGTAGAATATGTGGCTACATCTCTAGCTACTACCCAATTGATATGGATGAGGACTCTATTTAAAGATATTGAAGTGCAAGTGAAGTTTCCACTACTTGTGTACTATGATAATCAAATTTTTATAAATTTATCATGAAATGTGGTTCATCATTCTTAATCAAAGCACATTTATATAAAATATCACTTTGTAAAGGAGATTGTAGAGAAAAATGTGGGGAAGTAATAATTTGTTCCAAAAAAGGAAAAAATAAAATATGTATTCACTAAATTGTTTCAAAAATATATATTTTAAAGATTAAGGTTAATGGTGAGTATTCAAACTCATTATTATTAAGTTTAAGGTATAGTGATTTCATCCCATATCTCACTTGTTCTTTAGATTTTATTTCTGAAGGGGGAGTAATACAACACTAATCTATCTATCTTTAATCCCTTAATGTATTTATAAATGGGAGAATACTAAATTGGGGGATATTTAAAAGATATGTGTTTAACCTAATGGGTGGATATCTCTTATTTATAGGGAGCATGTATTTAGAAGAAGTTCTGAAAAGTGGTAAGTTTTAAATTCAGTATGTGTGTGTGTGAATTTTTGTGATTTTTGAACTATTATAACATGTTTGGTGAGAATTTTTTTAAGAAATTATTATACGTATTTTGGAGGAATAGTTTTTAAAATTGGAAGAAGATTTGGATTTTATTCTCAGTTAGTATCTAAAGTTTCAAGAGTTGTAAAGAGGTGGTTGTGATTTACTATTTATGGACATCATGATATTATTGTTCAATATTCTTATTCCTAACATCGAGTTCTATTATATAGGGTTAGAATTATTGAATGGTGATTCATTACTAATTTTGATGAGTTTGAAAGTGATTTATTTTACTTTTTTTATACCAAAATCCAAAGAGGTGCATTGTTGAGACAAATATATATTTATAGGACATTTTTAAATATAATGTTGTTATGTCCTTGGGAATATTACTAAAATACAAGGATTATTTCCTAAAATTAAGATTTTTTGAAGGACCCCTTTCATTTATGTTTATAAAAGTGGAGAAGTAATGTAAAAATTTGGAGTGAATATGTGAATTTTGTTGGATTTTATTATCGATACATAAATCATATTCAAACTTATATAAAATAAAGTCTATCATGTGAGGTGAAGGTTGTATGGATGTTTGTAAAAAGGTTTAGAAATGTTGTTTGGATGTTTGGAAGATGTTTTAAAAAGTTTTGGAGTTGATTGGAAGAAATATGGAGGTTTTTGGAGTAGTTCATATTAGATCTAAATTCTAGCTAAGTATCAAAAAATAAGAGTAGTTTCACTTTATGTGTAAAGGTAAATCTGATCAGACTAGTGAAAATCAGAAAAGACCAGAATACATAAGAGTATAATTCCTTATATATATAAAGGTAATTCTAAATAGATATGTAAAAATTTCCAAATTTTATAATTCATAAGAGTAACTCTACTAGTATGTGAGAGTAACTCTAAGTAGTGACTAGAAAATTGGCTAAGTATTTAATGTATAGAATTATTTGTTTCTAATTCATAAAGTATTCTCTAAGGAAAAGGAAATACATAAAGTTAAATTTTCCATTGTTTAATAGTCATTTATACAATAGAGGCAATGTGTAAGAGCCATTTTTTCAAATTCAATGTGGAAGAGTCATTTCTTGGGATACGGTGATGCATAATGGTTAATCATATTGATGCATAATGGTCCCATATTTAGGAAAAAATTGAGTTCGATAGACATAAAGAGAAGTTTAGAAATAAATTTATGGAATTACTATTATGTAATCTAGATAAATCGGATCAGATTAAGGCTCACCCATAGGGGAACT
The DNA here is from genome assembly GCA_963277665.1 of Viscum album. NCBI lineage: Eukaryota > Viridiplantae > Streptophyta > Magnoliopsida > Santalales > Viscaceae > Viscum > Viscum album. Next base: position 696,270,188 of record OY728130.1, on the reverse strand, counting down.
AAAATAAAATCTATTGTGATTTAATAGGTTGGGATAAACTGGGGGCTCATTTCTTAATTAGAAGAAGATGAAAATAAGTTGGAAGCATTTAAATGTCTCAAATTTTAATTTAAATTCATATTTTTTTCTACTAAAAATATATTTATTATTGTGCAAATATTTAAAGTGTGATTAAAAATAAATAAAAAATATAAAGTAATTGGAGATGTTCAGAGAAGTTGAAAGAATTTATTTTTCTAAAATTTTAATTTGAAGAATAATTTGTTATTGTTATGAAAAATGTTGTGTCATTCACTAAAATATAAATTCTATTGAGAAAATAGATATGGGGATAAGAGAGTAATTTTTATTTTTTTCAAGTGGAAGAGGGAAATGAATAAGAATAAACACTAAAACAATATGAAGTAAGTCTTATTATATTAAATATTCTTATATTGTTGAAAAAAAAATCTATATGTTTATAAGTGTGATAACACTTTACATGGTTGGGAGAAATTTTTTTTAATATGATTTAAGGATAAATCATGCTTTTTTTAATCCACTATAATGTCCCACTTCCCCAAACCAATTGAATGGTGCTTGGACCATTAGTGTGATACATGACCTTAAGTGCACCTCCCCTATGCCAAATATTTCCAACTAGTAGTGAAGTTCTATTAGGTGATAGTGGATAGACTATACCATTTAGTTATAATAATAATGATGATAATAATGATAATAATAATAATGATGATAATGATGATGATGATGATGATAACACATTAGAAGTAATAACTTGAATGTAGCATAAAAATTTTAAATGCAAGCAATAACAAGACAAAATACTCAAATGATAGTACAACTAATATCCACAAGTTATGTTAGTTATATAGGAGTAAACATGATCACTCATGAATTAGTAATATATGTACATTTACAAAATAACCAAGATTAACCATCATCATAGCATCGAGGAACCACTTTACCCATTTTAAAAAACATGCACCTAGCTATGCGCCATTTTCACATCATTTTCCACTAGGTTCCAGATGTCAAACCTTTTACCATACCTATACCAAGAACCATAGAGTATACACTCATCCTGGAGGGACCTTTTAGGGTTTGAGTATAAAATCATCATGCCGCAACCAATGGTATCCCTAGCTTATATCCATATATATACTAGTGTATAAAAAAATGTAAATAGAGGAGATCTCCCTTGGAGAAGAAGTGAAAAACATAAGCCCTACTTTGGATGAATTTCTTGAGTTCTTGGAATGAAATGGGCTTAATATTCCGTAAAATGTGTTTTAATAATTTATTTTATATTTGGAAGTTTCTAGAAATAATCTTCATCTAAGTCATTTTCTTGAAAAAATTTGGGAAAATTCATACTTTATTAGTAGGACTTCTAAAATATTACTTTTATAGTAAACCTTTAAAGTCTTATTTTCTAGAAGTATTACTTTATATAGTAATAATTATAAAGACTTACCTTAATAGTAAGACTTATGAATTATTACATTTATATTAAGACTTATTAATCATTAATTTTGAGAAGTCATACTAAATCAAAAATATGTCGCCCCACTCCCCCGGCCGGTCTCTCTCTCTCAGCATCACCCTCTCCTAGGTTTCCAGTGCGATTCTTTGGCGACAAGTACTCTTGATTATGCAGATGCTTGCTTCCTTTTTCATAACCCTCCTTATGAAGTAACTCCCCTTTCTTATCTGAACATGAGGTTTCTCTCACATCTTTATCCTCATCTTTTCATGCATCTATCTTGTGATGCATTTCTCTTTGAGGATTGGTTCGAGTTTCTTCCGTTTGAGGTTTTAGGGCTTTGTCCCATTCATCTTTTGGGTTTTATTAATGTTTATGTTCCTTCTTCTTTGACAAGGTTCCATTTCATCTATATTTTTCCTTTTCGATTTCCCTTCCCTCACCTCATTTCCTCCTCTAATCTAGCCTCAAGCTCTAGATTTTGGTTCTCCCTTTCGATTTCTCCCCATATCTGGCCTTGCGCCTCAGAATTCTAGGGTTCCCTACCTTCTTCACTTCTTCTTCCTTGTTTTCTTTGGATTTCTTGGGCTCCTATTTATGACACTGTTACTTTTCCATGCGATGGAGCTTTGGTTTGTTGTTGAATGGTGGTCATTTTTCAATGGTTGTGGGTGGAGTGTGGTACTGGTCGTCTTCCATGATGATTTTGACAACGCCTCGCTTCTAGTATGATGAATCATATTTCTCAAACTTTTCAAAATCCAATGGTTTGGTAAAAAAAATTTGTCGATTGATTTTCATTTAGAATATATTAAATAATAATATAACCTTTATTAATATAATCTTGAAGAAAATGAAAATTTGTGTCCATATAATTAGTTATAGAATGAATTAAAGGGTTTTTGGAAATATAAATAGAAGATGAATTATCACAATAAATAGGTATCTTTTCAAAATTAAAACCATATTTAGACAAAGTTTGTTTAATCCATAAAAATTGAGATAAAAAAGATATAGTAGAGATATACTCACTTTTATCAGTTGAAAAAGCAATAGAGTTTTTTTTTCTTTAACTCTAAGAAACAAAATTCTTTCCAAGAAGGTGACACATACTTATGGTTCTTTTTCTTTTTAGTCTACATCCTCCAAAATTAGAGTCAGTGTAACTAATAAAATCAAAAAAAAATCTAGAATAAAATAATAAACAATTAAGAGATCATTTAACATATTTAACAATATGTTTGGTAGCCTTTAAGTGATATTCCTTAGGGTATGATTGGAATCTAATGTACAAACAAACATTGAACATTATATTAGGTCTAGATAGATTTAAATATAATAAAGTTCTAATCATGCCTCTAAATAATTTAGAATCAATAGATTTTATAGAAGCATCTAAATCTAATTTGTAACTAATACTCATAAGGGTTTTAAAATATTTAAAAGAATCAAGACCAAAAAAATTGACCAAATATTTAGCATATTTGTAATTATTCATAAATATTATATTATTTATTTCAAAAAATTGAAACCCTGGAAAGAATTTCAATTCTCCCATAAGACTCATATCAATCTTAATTTCAATCAAATTTGAAAAAAAATGAAAATTAAATCATTTGAAGATCCAAAAACAATATCATCAATATAAACTGAAAAAATTAAAATATAATTATAAATCCTTTTAATAAATAAAGTAGGATCAACTTTACCTTTAGAAAAATAATTTTTCAATAAAAACAAAGTATATCATACCAATCATGAGTTGTTTACTTAATACCATATAAATTTTATGATAACCTAAAAACATGATTAAGAAATTTATCATTTTCAAGACTAATGGGTTGAGAAGTATAAACTTCCTCAAAAATAAAACCATTTAGAAATTCACTTTGCACATTCATTTGAAATAACTTAAAACCTTGAAAAGCGGAAAAGGATAAAAATTTATAATAGATTCAATTCAAGAAATAGGTGTAAAATAATCATCAAAATCTATACCTTCTTTTTGACAATAACCTTGAGCAACAAGTTTAGATTTATTCTTAACATTCTATCCATATTCATCCATCTTATTTCCAAAAATCCATTTAGTTCCAATAATATTCTTATCTAAATGGGATTTAACTAAATACCAAACATTATTACAAGAAAATTGATTGAGCTCATCATGAATAGAAAAAATACAATTAGATTCATTTAAATCATCATTAATATTATTATGAAAAAAATCAAAAATAAAAGAAGAATTAGCACAAAAAAATATAAAAGAATTTCTAGTTTTAACACCAAAATCAATATTACCAATAAAATTTTTAATGTAATGATCTCTATGAATATTACATGATCTATGATTAGGTCAATAAGTATTATTCTTCCCTTGAAATGATTCATCCTTATCCTGAGGTTTTTCTCCACCAAAATTAAAATCTTTAAACTCATCAAAAAAACATCAAAAAGGGGATTTAATTTCACATTATTTTCATAAAACATAACATAAACATATTATTAAATAACCATATTTATTTTATTATAAAATATATTATCTTTACTATTATTATAATAACTAATAAAAATTCAATATTCTATTTTAGGATCAAATTTATCTAAATTATCCTTAAAATTAAAAATAAAAAATTTACAACTAAACACTCTAAAATAACCAACTTTAGGATTTTTACCTTTAAATGATTCATAAGTATTTTTAAATAATAAATTTCTTATAATAATTCTATTTAAAATATAAAAGCAGAAAAAATGGATTCGAACCAAAAATATCTAGGAAAATTATATTCACTTAACATGGTTCTGGATATTTCAATAGGAGTTTTATTTTCCTGTGTTGGGACAAAGATGGTTGGAAGTTGTTTTTTGAAGATAAAATAAGTGTGTGCTGAAATAATTTTATTTTATTGTCAGAGAAAAGAAATCGCATCACTTTTTAAAAGTTGGTGATCTAACTCATAATCATAATCAAAATATCAAATGAAAAAACTGAAGAAATTTCATCATATTGGGAAGAGGTTTTCTAGAAGAAAAGGTTCATCGAACACACCTTGGGTCTAAAATGAAGTTTTGGTCATAATGAGGAAGAGAATCAGATTATATATAAATCTGATAAAAATATGACAATTCTTTTCTAATATAAGAGGTCTCATAAATCATAAGTTTTATAGAAACTTGTGATGCAATCCTTATGAAAGAAAGGCGGAGAAAAAGTGTTACCAATTGTATTGGAGTTTGGTTTGAAAGAAAGAAGTCGCTGGAATGATGGGGATTTACAATAATTTCCAACGTAAGTAAGATTTTTCTATTCTAATATTAAAATTTTTTAAAGACATGAGGAAGTTATGATTACAAGATGAAGTTTGTAGAAGAATAAATTTTGTGAATAAAAAGTTTTCTGATCTCAACTCATTGGTGTGAGATCACCAAACATGGAATTATTTAAAGGATAAAAATTTTTTATTCAAAATATGAGAAGATGAAGATGTTGGTTTTCATTCATACCAATAATCCATAAGATATGAATCTTTAGTGAACTAATTTGGAAATGTGTATTATAATCAAAAAAGTAAATAATTTGAAGTTTTTTACACCGGTTTATTGAATGTGGTGTGCCATCGATCATTAGAGTAATCTTGACATTGATAATTAGAAGCAGTGATGATTTCAAAAATAATAGGAGGCAGGATTGTTTTTATTGGGATTTTTTGGGACTAATTAAAAGAGAAGAAGTGAAGTTGTTGCAACCAATTCAAAATGAGATCAGATATCAATCAATAACATTGTCAACCATTTATATCAAGAAGAATTGTTTAGAAAAAATAAAATCTCTACTTTGTTTTCAATTGGGTCAAGAGTAAAATAAGTATCACTTCCTTTACAATTGGGACAAGAGTCATCAGACTGGCACTGACACTGATTATCAGAGTGAGGTAGAGACCGATACATTAGGCGCGGGCTGACACCGATAAAATTCATTAGATGATGGAATTAATCAGATGAAGGATCATTGGTATGAAGAAAAGAAGAAAAGGATATTTGTTCAAAAAATCCAAAAAATTATTTTCAAGGGGGATCTTAAAAGGTTTCTTGAAGAAGTTAGGGAGAAGCACCTTTTTGAAGAATTTTTGAAACTGATAGTGAAGTACTTCCAATAAGAGTTTAATCTTTAGAAGTTTTCACTTTGTTTATAGAAAAATAAAGGAAAATAAAGTCTAAAAAAAGGTATCAAAAATTTTATGGTATAATGGTTTCAATATTCTATAGCTATCAGTTGGTATGAAGCATTTGAATGATCATATTGTTTTTTAGTTGATAGAGAACATTGGATTAGGTAGTGTATTTTTAGTTAGTTCCATGAATTGTAATAAGAAGGCATGTTCTTTTTATATATTTAAATTAATGCTGAGAAATTTAATGAATAATCTTCTATCTTTATCGTAATGCGAAAATTTTAATAGAAATTAGAATTAGACTATAGATTTTGAATAAATTCTAAAGTGAGCTGAATTTTTGAGAATATTCAATGAGGTTCGAGAAAAAATGAGAAGAGTTTAGAAATGTTGAAGGATTCAAATATGTATCCAAATTTTATGGGGATTTTGAAACTTTGGTAAATTTGGTTGATTGGGAAATTATTTCAAAATCCTACCTAAATCGCATTTGGAACACTTATAAATAGAGGGAAGTACATTGCACTTACAGCTAATAGAATCATTGTTCACATGTGAAGAAGAGAGAAGGTGGAGTGGTGAAATTTTTAGAGAGAAGTAATTTTTTGATTGAGCTTTCCTGGGGAAGTTTTCTAGACATAAGAAGAAAAGTGAATATCATATTCAAAGTTTCTAGATTGGTTTGAGAAATTAGACTGGGATTTCTAGACTGTGACGGAAGAAATTTAGATTTGTTTCAATAATATTCTGGTAGAGTTATTTTATTAGACTGAGAAATAAAACTAGGTAATTGGATTGAGTTTCATTATTTAAGTAATGATAAGTTATTACCTATTTCTAGATAGAAAAGTGAATAATTGTTTTTGAATATCATATTTGTGAAAGTTGGCAAGGTAATACAATAACATATTTTGAAGTAACTAGTGAAAGTTTCATAACTTTTTACAAAAAGTTGTATTACATCATTTTATGCTACTTGAATCACATGAATTGTTTTATTAAACATAATGCTACAAAAGTTTAAGGGTATATCTTACTTCTTTTATCTACACAAAAGGATTGTTTTTCTAGTAGATTTGTGGTAATGGATTTTTTCTAAACCATACCAAGGACATAGATACTCTTTTTGAGTAGTGAACCTTGTAAATTCTTATGTTCCTGTGGATATGTGATTGTTTTGTTTTTAGTAAGGTGATAATTCTTTAATAGGAGGCAAAGTTTGTTTCAAAAAGAAAGAAACTTAAAAGAAAAACATATCACTCATTCACTCCCTCCCCCTCTTAGTAATACATTGATCCTGCTAGGAATTCTCAATTGATATCATAGACAGGGTTATCTTTATTTACAATTTTTTGAAGCTTTGAATAAATTATGATGGAGAATCCGAATTGTTTGAATAGTAAAGGGATTCTGGTATTTGATGGTAAGAACTATCATATCTAGAAAATATAATATTTCCTTATCTTATGTCTCTTGGGTATGATGTTCTTGAAGCAACAACAGATGGATTTCCTCCTATTGATGAAAAATTTTCACTTACATATGTTGACAAAGAGAATCTTGAGAATAATGAAAGAGATAAGAATGCTTTAACCTCATCACTTTATGAAAGCGGGCACTAAGAGTAAAAAGTGTTTCCACTGCTAAAGGTTATTGGGATAATCTAAATTACATTTATGAAGGAAATAAAAAAGTGAATAAGGAAAAATTACAAATCTAGAGATTGAAGTGTGAAGATCTCAAGATGGGTGAGTATGAATCCTTTGTTGACTTCTTTATCAAGGTAAATAATATTGTTATTACTATTAGATGTCTTGGTGAAAATTTAAAATATTTTACTATTATTGAAAATATCTTGAGAATTCTTCCTGAAAATTTTGATGCCAAAGTTTCCTTGTTGAAATATAGAGATCCATAAATATTATCTCTAGAAGATTTACATATCACTCTCATTACTTATGAAATGATAAGGGAGAAAGGTATGAAATAGAAAACAAAATTTTATTGCTAAATGTCATTCAAGGCTTCCAAGAAAGAAAATATTAATGAGATTCTTAAGGAAGAAGAAGTTAGTTATTCCAATTTTGAAAATGAGTTATATAAAGATCTTGATGAATTTTTATCCTTGTTTTCTAAAAATGTAAAAATAGGTTCAAGTAAATATAAGAAAAAACTTCCCTTGAAACTTTCTTAATGTAGAACCATTAAGAACTTTGAGTCTAATTGTTCTCAAAGAAAGAAAGAATAGGATAGCGATGAAGATGATAGAAGGTAGAGAATATCGTGGAAGAAACATGGTGATAAGGCTAGATATTATTTCAATGGGAAAGATAAAATGTTATCCAAATCTAAAAGGAGAATATTTTTGTCTAAAGATGATAATGAAGAAGAAAGTGAAGCTAAATCCAAAATGTCTACTGAGCTTGCTGTAGAAAATACTTTCATTTCAATAGTTAAAAATTAAGATTTTTGAAGCAGTAGTTCTGAAGAAAAATAAAATCAATTAGAATTTCATCTAAAAGAATAATTTAAAAAATGTATGAGAAATATTGTAAGACTTTAGAAAGAGATTAGGAAATTGAAAAATAAAAATTCATTAACAAACAATCAAGAATTTTTTTCTGATGAGAAAGTTAAGTTCCTAGAAGAGATTGATAATTTCAAAAAATATGTTGAGAAATAAAAGAATCATAATAAACATATAGAAGTTAAATTTAAGGTAAAAGAATAAGATTTTTAATTTTTCTAACAAAAACTTTTTAAAGTTGATCAGAGGGTTATAAGTTTCAAAAATTTAATCTCTAAAGTTGATGAAAGTTATGGAAAGGGTAAACCTGAGAAGGATTAAAAGTTACCTTCCAAGGTTGATAAGAAAGTTGAAATTGTTTCTAAGAAGAAGAAAGTTGGGAAAGTTATGTATGATTCCAAAACCAAAAAAATGTATAATTTGTAAGTTTCTAAAAAATTTGAGTCTAAAAAGGTTTCTATTACTTCTGGTTTTAATAAGAATGAAAAGAAAATTATGCTGAAGAATAAGATTCTAGTTGAAAATAGAAATTTTGGTGGTCAAGAATGTTTTGATAAGAAGGTTGCTAAGAAACATTCTCACAACTCTAGATAGTATGGAAGTTATATAGGAAAATATTATTTCTATGGATACTATTGGTATTATGGTGGATTTGGACACACGGAAAATATGTGTTGGTTTAATCAATAACATTACTACTATTACACAATCTACAAAAGAAAAAGTTTGAGGTGGGTTCAATCCTATTAAAGGAAGAATTCTAAGATGTATGTTTTGAATAAACCTGATAAGGTTAGTGTAAAAACTTAAAATAGGTTCCAACCTTTGGAAACTATTTTTAAAATATGTGAACAAATTGGACACCTTTCAAAAGGTTTTCTTGTTTTTTTAGTGGCATAACAAAATTTTGTTAGAAATTCTCAGAAGTTGTAAGTTAATAAAGATAAAAGAAAAGAAAAAGGTCTTGTTATAGAAACTAATCTCAAAGATACAAAAGGAGAACGACCTTTGATTTTGTATAGTGGTTGTCTTTCTCATGTGATAAGAGATTTGAAATTATTTATAATGTGAAATATTTCAAAGAATGAAAAGTGACATTTATAAATGATGAATCTCTCAGAATCAAAAGTGTTGGATCATCCATCACTAGGGGAGAAAATTTGAAATCCAAGAAATATTTGTTTTTTTATAGGCTAAAATAAATCTTTCTAAGGGTTTCTAAACTTTTTGATGAAGGAAAAAAAGTTATTTTCAAAAAAAATGGGTTTTTTTTTTAAAATGTGGAAGATGGAAAAATAGTTATAAGAGGACAACTTACAAAAGGAAACTTATTCCAAGTTTGTGAGGCTAAAAACACTTATTACTTAGGCATGGTAGAAGATAATCAATTGTGGAATAAAATTTTGGGACACATGTTTCACATAAACATAAGCAATTTATCAAAGTGAGACAGTGTCTGAGGTATTCATGATATGTCAAGAATAAGAGATTGGTGTTACAAGATTTTTCAAAAGGGAAATATAACAAACTATGTGCATAATAAATTTGAAATTTTTTTAAAATGGCCCCTAGAACATATTCATTCTGATATCTATAAGCCAATTAGAAAATATTCAAATCACGGAGATAAGTACTTCATTACTTTTATTAATGGATTTACTCAAATTACTTGTGTTATGTATATGAAACATAAGTTAGATTCTATAAAAATATTAAAAGTTTCAAGAGGAAAGCTAAGAAGGAATATAGTATATAGTGAATAAGTTGAGAACCAACAATGGTAATACTACTTGAGAAGAACCATACTTAGCTATTTCAAGTGATGAGTAAGAATCTCAAAAATACCATCCTAGGGTGAGGAAGTAAGTGGAAGCTCAAAACATTATTGGAGATCAACATCAAAAGGTTCAAATAAGAAGAACATCAAAAGTCATTACACATACTTCCTTGTATTCAAAAGTTAAGCTGAAATATGTGAATGAATCTTTTGAGAATCTAGAATGGGTTTAGTCCATGAATGAAGAGTTGGATCAGATGGAAAATAATGATACTTAGGAACTCATGCATAAACCAAATAACAACAAATATATTGGTACAAAATGAGTCCAAAACAAGATGAATAAATAAGGTGAATTAATAAGAAACAAAACAATATTAGTGTGAAAAGGTTACTCACAGATTAAAGTCATTGATTTTTGTGATACTTTTTCTCTGTTTTCAAGGTTGGAAACAATTAGGATCTTTATTTCTATTTCTACACAATAAATTTACAAAAAAATTAGATGGATGTGAAATCAGTATTTTTAAAAGGTGATCTTGATGAGGAATTTTTTATTGAATATCCATATGGATTTTTTGTTGGGAAGGATTAAACTTATGTGTGCAAGTTGAATAAATACTTTTATGGGATAAAACAAGCACCAAGGGAATGTTATTCCAAATTGGATACCTTCTTAATAAAGATGAGTTTTAAGAATGAAAGGGTTGATAGTAATATGTATTTAAAATAAAGTCATAAGTTTTTCCTCATTGTAATTGTTTATGTCGATGACATTATCTTTGCTAGAAATGATGAAAGAACATGTGTAAGATTTTATAAAGAGATGGAAAAGTTTTTTGAGACATCTATGCTGGGTAAAATGAAATACTTTCTTCGGTTACAAATCTTACAAAATAAGAAACACATTTTTCTTTCTCAAGAAAACTATGCTAAGGAACTTCTTAAGAAGTTTGGAAGGGAAATTTTGAAATTTTTTTCCACACCAATTTCAGTGGGAACCAAGTTGTATAAAGATGGATAAGGAAAATAAGTTAACTCTGAAGAGGTTTAGAAAATGATTTTAAGTTTTTTATATTTGACAGCCTCAAGACCCATAATTTTTTATGTCATTGCCTTATGTGAAATATTTTAGATTTCTCCAAAATAATTTCATTTATTGTCTGGAAAAATAATTCTTAGATATATCTAAGTTATAAAAAAATTAAGAATTAGGTATAAAAACTCAAAAAATATTAACTTGTTTGGGTATTCATATGTTGATTGGGTAGGAAATGTTGATGATAGAAGATCCCCATCTGGTGGATTTTTCTTTCTAGGGTAAATTTGTGTTAGTTAGAATACAAAGAAAAAAAAATAGTAACTCTTAGAATGGTATAAGATGATTATGTTTCTTCCACTCAAGCTTTTACTCAACTTATGTGGATGAAAACTTAGTTAGAATACTTACGTGTTAAAGTAAAGTTACCATTTCTCTTAGGTTGTGATAATCAAAGTGAAATCAACCTTACAAGAAACCTAGTACAACATTATCATTCAAAACATATTAATATAAAATATCATTTCATCAAATAACATATATAGAAGAATGAATTGATGTTGGAGTATATTCCAACATCAGAAAAATTTCCTAACATTTTCACAAAAACTTTAACAAAATAAGGTTTTTATAAACTCATATTGAACACGGACATCCAACCTCTTTCTTATCATGGATGAGGTATGTGTTTTTGTCCCCTGTCTCATATTTTCTTTGCATAATGTTGTTAAAGGGGGGGAATTGTTTCATAAATATATCCATTGATACGTGATAAACATTTTAAGGAATCATGTATGTAGGAGGAGTTATGGGTAATAATTAATTCAACATATACATGTGTGATCTATTCTAATAGTTTTTTGGAGTGGTCATAGGAAAATTTTGTTTATAGAAAATTTAAGAAAAAAATAAAGAGGTGAAGAAATATTTGAATAAATTCTAAGGAAGTTTTAATGAGTCGCTACTTTTGGACAGCATGGTTTTTTTGTCAATAATTCTTGTTTCCTAAAATGAGTTAGCTCGCATAGGATTAGAATTGTTGATAAGTAATCCATAGCTTGAGGTTACAAATTTTAGTGATTTATGAACCTTGTTTGAAAAAAAAATCCAAATGAGGGATTTTTGGGACCAATTTGGTTGGAAGTTATTTTTGTAAATTGAAAGAAGTGTGTACTAAGAGAATTATCTTTTGTTGTCAAAGAAAATAAACCACCTCAATTAATAAAAGTTGGTGATCAAACTCATTATTGTAATCCAAAGATCAGACACAAAAGGCTAAAGAAAGTCCATCAGATTGAGAAAAAAATTTCTGGAATAAAAGGTTCATCGGACACACCTTAGTTTTGGAATGAATTTTTGATCATAATGAGGAAGATAATTGGAGTCTGCATGAATATGATAAAAAAAATAATGATGATTTTTTGATCTTGGAGTTCTCATAAATCATAAGTTGTCTAGAAACTTGTGATGCAACCCTTATGAAAGAAAGGGTGGAAACAAGTGATTCTAATCATATTGACATTTGGTTGGAAAGAAAGAAGTCACTAGAAGGATGGTAAGTTACAATACTTTCTAATGTAAGTCATATTATTCTATGTCGATCTTAAATTTTTTCAAAGTCATGAGGAAGTCATGATTACAAGATAAAGTTTTTAAAAGAATAAATTTTGTGAAGACAAAGTTTTCTGATCTCATCCCATCAGTGTGAAGATGGTCGAATTCATAATTGTTTAAAGGATAATAAATTTTTGTTCAGAATGTGAGAATATAGAGATACTAATTTTTAGTCATACCAATAAGCCACAAGATAAAAATCTCCAGAGAAATGAGTTGGTAATATTCATCATAATCAGAAAAGGAAAGAAGTTATTGAAGTCTAATATCTTGACATTGATTAATCAGACACAGCGTTCCACTATTCATTGGAGTAATCCTGACACTGATAATCAAAATAAGTGATGGTTTCAAAAAATATGTAAGGAAGATTTGTTTTTTTGGGAGTTTTTGGGACCGATGAAAAGAGAATAATTAAAGTTGTTGGGACCAATGAAAAATGATATTAGAGATCAATCAACAATGTAGTCAACCATTTTCATCAAGTTGAATTTTTTAGGGAAAATAAAAGATCTAATTTTTTCAATTGGTTTAAGAGAGAAATAAGTCTCAATTTCTTTACAATTGGGTCAAGATTCATTAGATTGGTGATGACACTGATTATCAAAGTGATTTAGAGACTGATACATTAGGCACAGTCTAGCACTGATAAAATTCATTAGATACTGGACTTAATCGGATGTAGGATCATTGGTTTGAATAAAATAAGAAAAGGATATTTGTTTCAAGATTCCAAAAAAGTGTTGTTAAGGGGGATTTTGAAAGTTTATTTCAAGAATTTTGGTAGAAGTTTTTATTTGATAAATTTTTGAAGCTGATGTTGAAGTACTGCTGAGAAGATTTGAATCTTTAGAAGTTTACACTATGTTTATGGAAAAAGAAAGGAAAGTATGGTTTAATGAAGTAGCAATAATGTTATGGTAGAATGGTTTCAAATTTTTATAGTTATTATTTGGTATGGATCATTGGAACAAGCATATTGTTTTTCACTTGATACAAAGCATTAGATTGGGAAATGTGTTTTTAGTTAGTTTTGATAATCATAATGAGAAGATATGTTCTTTTTATATATTTCAATTGGTGTGGAGCAATGCAATGAATAATCTTATCTCTTCATCGTAACAGGAAAATCGTAATGGAAATCAAAATAAAATAGAAGATAGTAAAGAAATTATAAAGAGAGATGAAGTCATGAGAAGATTTGAGAAGGTTCGAGAAGAAACAAGAAGAGTTGACAAGAATTGTAGGATTCAAATATGTATCTAAAATTTAAGGTTATTTTTAAGATTTGGGAAATTTGGTTGTGTGGGAAAGTTTTTCAAAAATCCTGCCTAAACCACATTGAAACACCTATAAATAGAGGTAAGTACATTGTATTTACTACTGATAGATTTACTTTTCATGGGTGAAGAAGAGATAAGGAGAAGTGCTTAAAGTTTTTAAAGAGAATGAGTTTCTGGATTGAGTTTTCCTGAGGAATTTTTCTAGGTAGAATAAGAAGAAGAAGAAATATTATAGTTAGAGTTTTCGGATCACACCGAGCAATCAGACTAGGATTTCTGAACTGAGATAGAAGCTGTTCAGATTTGTTTCAGTAGTATTCTAGAAGAGTTATTTTATCAGACTAAGTAATAGGACTAGATAATTATACTGGGGAATTATACTAAGTGTCATTATGAATTCTAGATAAGTTCTTACCTGCTGTTGGGTAAGAAAGTGAAGAATTATTTTTGAAGATCATATTTTGTGAAAGTTGAAAAGGTATCACAGTAACATTATTTGAATAAAATGGTGAAATTTTATTAACTTGTTGCACAAAATTGTATTACATCATGTTGTACTACTTGAACGATGTGCACTATTGAATGTAACATAGTGCTACACATGTTTAAGGGTATATCCTACTTATTATATCAACACAAAAGTATTGTTTTCTGGTGGATTTTGTTGTATTGGATTGTTTCCAAACCATACCAAAGACATAGATACTCTTATTTACTAGTCAACCATGTAAATTATTATGTTCTTATGGATGTGTGATTGATTTGTTTTCAAAAAGGTCATAATTCTTTAATAGGAGGTGGTTCTTGTTTCAAAAATAAGGAAACTTAAAAGAAAAAAGATATCATTGATTCACCCCCTCCCCCTCTCAGTGATCCATTAATCCTGTTGGGAATTCTCATCATGTTCAATGACACCATTTTGTTGTGGTGTTCTAGGAGCAGAAAATTTATGAAAATAAACATTCTTTTCACAAAAAAATAATTTCTAATTTATGAAATTCACTTCATTTATCACTATGAATTGAAACAATCATACAATATTTTTTATTTTGAACTAATTAAAAAAAATGTAATAAATCTAGATAAAGTATTATTTTTATGTGAAAGAAAATAAACCAATGTAAATATACTATAATAATAAATAATAAATCTTGTATATTTCTTTCCTCTAAAGTTATAAATTTGATTAAGGATAAATAAATCAGTATGTACTAATTTTAAAGGTCTATTAGTAATTATCTCATTGATAGGTCTAAATGAAACTTTATGTTGTTTACCTTTCATACAATAATCACAAACATGAAGTTGTTCTTTATTCATAGTAGGTAACTTTAGTTTGTTCTCATGTTTATAGATCTTATTTAACATTATTAATTTAATATGATCTAATCATCAATTCAAAAGCATGTTGTCACTCTGCACAACATTCAAACACTTAACATATTGAACTATTAGTTTAAAAAAATCAATAGTATAAATATTTTCCTTTTGATTAGCATAGAATAAAAATGAATCGTCCCTAAAAAACTAAACACTTACCAATTTGAAATTTAACTTACATACCATCATCGCATAATTTATATATACTAATTAAATTGTGTTTTAAACCTTTAACATATAAAAACGTAGTAATAAAATTAGAATTATAAGTACCATCTTTACTAAAACCTTTTATTTTCTTTGTAATTATCTCCAAATATAATAGTTCCTCCATCTCATTTGTTGTAAGTGATAAAATTTTATGGGTCTCTAGTGATAGACTAGATCATCCATTTTTCATGTTCCATATGTCATTATTGATACATCTAAGGCATTTTCCCTACATAAATCAATTACTTGACATTTTTGATACCCAAACTACTTTGGGACCCATCGGATTAGTAAAATAATTTTTAGGCACCCACATATAATTTAAACTAGTATTGTAAGTTACTCTATAAAATAAAGATTTAGAAATATGAGTCTTCATAAGTCCCAAATACTGCTTAAATCTAAGAGAAAAATTATTTTCATAGTGTCCTTTAATGTCAAATTGAAAACATGTAACAGTAGAAGTATAACCATTTTTACTTATCACAAAATGATTTTGATACATTTGAGGTAATCTCATGTCATAACCAATATCATTTTATTTTTATTTATTTTATTTAAATACATCATTTTATGATACTTTTCATGACCTTGAATAAAATCAAAAAAAAACTTTGATTATGGATTTTAACTTCCTTTTTCAAATTTTCATTCAAACCCTGAGAAAATTTAAAATTATCATAAACATTATAATGGGAACCAAAGTTAGTATTCCATGGTTTTTTATTCTCTTGTAAAAGAAATTTATTGTTAGAAATAATTTTTTACTATTTTCTTTAATATTATTATACAAATTAGTATCTTTGAAAATATCATTTCTCAATATTTTAATTTCTTCTTTTAACTCATAAAACATTAAAAAATTTAGAATCATAGTCAAAATAATAACAACCAAAATAAAATAAATAATTTTTAACCTCACATATTATTGGATTCTTTCTCATTTTTTGTATTCTTAACTATAATTGAATTCTTCAGTAAAACTCCAACTAGTTTTCAAAGTCTTTTTCCCTTGTTTTTTGTATTTATATTTATTATTTAGTTTTGGGTAGTCAAGCTTGATATTCCATTTTTTCTACACTCAAAACGATTAACATTTGAGGTATTATAATTACTACTACCTTTATTATCTCCCATGTGTTTCTACTTTGGAGAGTTTCTTCTAAAACCGTTCTTAAATCCTTTCTTTTTAATTCATTTGTATACTCTAGTCACAATTTGAGCCATATCTTATTTTTTACTATCCTTTAGATCAATATCAAAAGATTCAGTAGAAATTACATTTATATATTTCAAAGTTATACCTTTTATTTGTGAATTATCCTATTCATCTATGTTCTTTAGTTCTAGTTCATACTAAAGTAGTGATCTAATTAATTCATCAAGAGTGTACTCTTTAAAGCACTTACTTTCATTGATGGATACCTTATTTTCATTCCATTTCTTTGGTAGAAATCTTGGGACTCATTCAATAAGTACTATATTTTATAATGTTTCTCTAATAGAAGTCATTCCATTCACAATTCTTGTGAATCAGTGGAATACCTCATTCACAATTTTTTCTTCACCCATCTTGAAGCCTTGGTACTCAACTTAAATCATTCTGGGATTAGTTTGAATCAATTTTTCTAATCCAAGGTGAGTAGCATGTAAAATATTTCAAATCTCATGATCTTCCTTACATACAAAAACATGACTAAATGTTCTTTTTTTAATAGAAAAATATAAAATATTTACTACTTTGTAACTCATGTCATATTTAGCATTACAGTTTCCTATACAAGTATTTAGGTTGTATTTTGGGAGTTTGTATGGTTTTAGCATGATTGACCAGTATTTTATGCTAAAATGCTTGAGATATGCCTCCATTATATAATTTCATTAACCATAATCATTACCATCAAAGTGAGGTGGCTTGTAAGGAATCTATGCATTATTTACATTCATTCCTACCATCTTAAAGATATTTTACTTAGATTGTAAATTCTAGGAAAGGGTTAGAATAATAAAATATAAACACATACTATATAACCAAGAGGAATAAATTCTTAATACCAGGTGGTGTTGGGATGAGTGTTTCATTTATTATTAATGATGTTTTAATATATTTTTGGGGAGTTGAGATGAAGTGGTGATGATTGGAGAATTATTATGGATTCATGTTATGGCATTGGATGTCATTCATGTAAAGTTATCCATGTAAATGTGATGATTGATTTAACTATTCTTCAATGTTTATGAAATTTTATAAGGAGTGAACAATGTTACAACAAGTGGTCAACCCTTATTTGGGTGAAGAAGTGAAGACCATGAAAATATCTATTTTCATGGAGAATCAAAAAAGGTCATAAAAAATATAATTTTTCATGAGTGTTATAAGAAAAATTTAGTATAATTTCATGTAAAATGCATTTACATTTTACATAAATCATATTTTAGGAGGAAGAGTATTTGAAGAAGAATTTTGAGGAAGGCTTGTTTTATCAATTATATACTTAGAATATTCTAAGTGTTGTTTTTAGGTTTCCTTATTAAAAAATAAGGGCCAACTATACAAGACAACCTATACCAGGATCGATTGAGGCATTTTGGGACCAAAATTCAACCATGTAAAAGGCATTCATCTAGGGTTATCCCGCATGGCGGATTAGTGAGTGGTCTGGTGAATAGTCCCACAGGATCATGCTCAACTGAGAGCAGATGGGCAAGGGGTGTTGGTGGGCCAGTGCAGATGCGGTGCAGCCTATGATTCAATTGTGTGTATGTTGTGGGTGTTGATCCCCTATTTCCAAATCGATATGATGAAGTCACGAGTTTATTAATAAGAAATCAATCAAATGATTCCCCAACCGATGTGGGATAGCGGATTTTTTCACATTGTTCCTATTCCATTAAAAGATATGGAAATTTTGAGATATGTCTAATCTAGATGATCTCAAGTATCTGATCAAATGAAGACATCATATTCAACCTCCCATAACTCATATTTTATTCTATTCACTGAAGTTCACAATCAAAACTCTAATGGATTTAACTGAGCTACTGTGAATATTCCAAGATCATGATAATTATTTTTAATAGTCTTGAAATCATGCATGAAATCTACATGTTTCATGCATGTGAATAATTTGAAGTTTGATCTCAGGTTGAATAAAGACAGAGTTGAAAAATTACTCATCATGAGTATGGTTGTGTTTGAACTTCAACAATGAGGAAGCATGCCATCCATATCACTTACACATGAAGATTCCTCACATAAAAAAGAGACACCATTATTATCATCATATATTTGAGATAGTAACCTACATTCTAAAATTTGAGATTTTTTGAGATCTTTAGAGATTTAAAATATCCTTAACATGGATTATTTTTTAGAGACTAGATGTGGCATGAAACATGGATCAAAGGTGGTGCTTGAGGTCTATAAATATTGAGACCTTGATCCAAACAAAGGTTTTCTCCAATTGTGAGAGCTCTCATTTTTCAAAGAAAATAGATCATTAGTGAATCATTCTAGGTCACAAAGAATAATTCAAAAATTGTTTAGCTTGAACAAAGGAGAAATATCCTACATACTTCTTTACATGAAAATCTCAAACTCAATTATATTATGAATAAATTATGAACTGTGACTCCTTTCAGGTTTTATCATTACCCTAATGTAAAGGATCACTGGTGTTTATACGATATCCTTAAGAATACCCTACCTAGTTTGTGATATTTTCTTGCATGAATGATGAGAGTGTGTGAAGTTAGTGAGAATACAGTGCATGTGTACATACATACATGATCATATAATCACTTGTGCGAAGGACGGTGCATAAACATGTATGCATACTTGAATAAAGAATCACTTGAATGATATAATTACACTTATTTGGGTTTTTGCATAAGATAGTGGATAGTTTATACATGATCTCTTGAGAAGATACTTGAACATTTTATGACACAATAAGACAACACATAAAATATTAAAGAACATGTGTGAATCACTTTCACACATTTAGTTAGGTAGGTTCTTCATCAAATAGAATAAATAATCTTTCCTGAACACTTAAAAAAACTGATGAAGCTGATTATAAGCTTTGATCAGTATTAGTTTGAGCAAGACCAGCATATGCACAAAGGTACTTGAATTTTACATGATAAATCATGATCTAGAAAGATCATGTAGGAGTATTATCATCAATAGATCTTTCTACAATGTATATTTCCATATAAAAAGGAAGGCTACATCTAGGTGTATAATTAGCTGTTGTAATATTGTGATTAGGGGGTATAAAAAATCATTGGAGAAGAATGTATAGTTGGGGGTATAAAAAACTATTGAAGGTTGATTATAGATAGAGGGTATAACCAGGTTGTAATTAAAAGGTATAACCAATTAATTTTTGTAATCACCTTTGGTATAGTGGAGAATTCATGTTTAGGGGAATATCCAACACGAAAAGGAGTAGGTCTTTATACCGAACATTGTAAATCCTTATGTTTTGTGCCTTTTATTTATATTATCATTTGAGGTAAATCTAAGGGACATAATAAGAGAGGATTAAATATTTAACTATCCATAGATGTTGGATTGAAAAATAAAAAAAAATAAAAGAAAAAGGGATCATTGATTCACCCCTACCCCTCTCAGTGATCACACACTAATCCATACACTACAAGTGGTATCAGAGAGAAGGTATCCCCTAAAAGATACAATAGAATTCTGGGGATGGAGTACATGAATTTAGTAAATATAAGGGGTGTTCCCATTTTCAATGGATATAACTATCATGTTTGGAGGAATATAATTATTTTGTATCTCCTCTCACTTGGAGTATAAGTAGTAGATGCAACTATAGTGGGATTTACACCCTATGATGAGAATTAACCAATGAATTTTGTAGATAATAGGAACTTGGAGATGGATGTAAAGGCTCAACATACAATCTTTATAGCTTTATAAAAAAATTATACACTAAATTGATGGGTCTCTAAACTAATAAGTACATCTGGGATAAACTAAGAAGCATTTATGAGGGAGATCTTAAAGTCAAAGAAGATAAGTTTAAAATCTAGAGAATAATATTTGAAGATATAAAAGTGTGTGGTTATGAAATTTTTTATGACTAATTTACAAGAGTAAATGATTTTTTTAGTAGAATCCGGAGTTTTGGAGAGAATTTAGATGACTCAACCATTATAAAGAAGCTGATGAGAAATTTTCCAGATAGATTTGATCTAAAGGTTTTAGCTTCAGAAGACTGGTAAGATCTATCATTGGATAAATTTTATAATATTCTCATAAAATATGAAATGATAAAAGTACTATCATTAAATAATAAGGAAATATATGATATGGAATTTGAATCCATTATAATAGGTAAAGAAAAAAACCAAGATTAACCAGAATCAAGTGATTCAGAAGATGAGGAAGCTAAACAGGGATTCAATCAAATGTTGAAATTATTTATAATAATGTTCAAAAGGTTAATATGGAAAGGAAAAGGAAAAAAACACTCAAATTTTAGAATTTCCAAAGCAGTGGTCATTTTTCTAGTAATTGTCCAAAGTGGAAGGCTATTGAAACTAAATTGGATAAAAAAGATAAGAAGTCACATAAAATTAAGTAGAATAATTAAAATAATAGGTTTACTTCCAATAAGATAAATATGATGAGTAATGAAATTGATGAATTCTTATCAAAAAGTAGTGAGTTGGAAGATGTAATATCTTTTAAGAATATCATGTGTCTTATGAAAAATACTAATAAATCCAAAGACTCATTTGAATATGATGAATGTGATGAGAGAATTTAACTAGAATGGATGTTAAAATAAAATATTTAAGATGCACTTATATCCAATATGAAACTCAATAAGTAAAATTAAAGGCTGAATAAATAAGTTAATGAGATCACCAATGAAAATAATGAACATCTTAAGAAATGGGAGACACATCTTAAAGAAATAAGGGAATATAAGATGAAGATATCTAATTTGGAAGGAAAGATGAAAACCATTAAATAAAAACTATATGGAAAGGAAGAATTGTGACTTATTGAAGAAAATAAACAAAACATAATAAAGTTAGCTAAATTTAAAAAATGGTGAATGATATAGGTAAAAATATTTCTAAGAAAGATAAATAATTATCTAAAACTAAATCTATTTTTATTTTATTTCAAAGTGAGTTGAAGAAAAGGAAGAAATAATAATTCACTAAATCTATTTATCTTAAGGGTGAATCTTGTGAAGATGTTGAGAATAAGGTTTCATAAAAACGGGTTGATTCTATACCAAATGAATCTCAATATACATTTCTTATTTCTGACAAGAAGTCCCTAAAGACAAGATTAAATCTAGCTCGACCAAAATAAAAAATGAGAAAACATATTCTAAAAAGTAATAGTGGACTAATTCGATCAAAAGGTATCATACCAAGTAGAAAAACCCACATAATATGAAAATATAGAAAAAATAACCTTCAGAGAAGAACTAATATCAGCCAAGAATATCAAGTTTTAAAGGCTACTACTAGTTTTTGTGGAGTGATTGGTTATAAATCTTATTCATGTTACTATAACATGTCACTACTAGGAATTATGCATAAATAAAGAGGAAAAATGATAAAAAGATGAGAAAATGTTATCATAAAGTGAATCATGTGACTAAGACGTCATTTAAGCTGTCAAAACAAAACAAATATATGTACTTGAATGAATTTTGTGGTAGATATAGAAAATAAGGTGAAAAATATTAGAAATATAGATATAGATTATACAGTTACATTACTCTCCATGTAAATGGAAATAGAATTCAATTAATTAATAAATATACAGTCACAAGTGAATTTAATGAGAAGATAAAACAAATAAAGAAAGATTAAAAGCCTTATAATTTAAAAGGAAATAAATTGGTGACAATTTAAGAAGTTGAAGTTGATGAGAATTCATCTATAAATTATGGATTGAAGATTCTTTTAGTGTCATAGGTGTGAAAAAATGAGGCATGGTACAAAATATTGTATGATAATACTAAAAACTCGATAAGATATCATGATGAAGAGGTTGGAAGAAAAAAAGCAGTGATTCTGATACTGAAGAGGAAAAGACATCCATATCAGAAGTGTCAACTGATGAGGAAAAATCAATCACAACTTCTAATAAATCTAAGAATAATAATAATCCCATATTGAGAGTTATCTCTTAATTTTAATGTTGCTTTAGAAAAACCAATAGGTCCCTCCTTGTATCCTATTATTTTATGTGATTTGAACTAATAATACAAAGAATTGAAGGATATGTTTGAGGCTATAACTTCTAGAAAATATGAATAGATTATGCTTCATGGATTATATTGTATACAATGAAATTAAATAAAAATAATGAATCCCTTAAGGGGTAGGATTCTTGATAAGAATCTATCATTTTACTACATTTTAGTGAATCTAGAAATTGTGGATAGATTTAAAACCAGAAGGTTGAGGTATTTTAATCACACTTTCATCCATCATTCTTAATTATATTAATAAAATCAATTATGGGGTGTTCTTAGTTGATGAAAATATGATACTATGGAGGATTTATTTCTTTTCACCTAAATGTTTTTATGTGTTTATTGAAGCCTACAATGTTTGGTATTTCTTTTAAAAAACTGATTATTGAAAACTCCTTAAAATTAGAATTTGAGAAATTATTAGCATGATTTCACATTCATGGTACTTTGTGTACATATTAGACAACCTTGGTTGTATATATCTTATTTTCTACACTATGTTATCCCACATAGACTTAAATTTGATGAACTATAGGCTCTTTACTAAGATAACCATGTGATATCATCCCTCTCTCAGAAGTGTTCAGGAAAAAATCTTATAAAGGGGGTATTTTTTTAAGAAGAGTTGTGGGAACCCCCCCCCCCCCCCCCCGCTTATCCTTTTCTTTTGACTGTCAATAATTGGGAGAAGATTTTAAGATCATTTATAGACTTTTAAAAGTGTGAATATATTGAAAGGAAATGGAAAAGGGGGAGATTATTGGGACCAGTGTTGCATTTATTTTCGATGATGTGTCAATATGTGTTGGGTGATTTGAGATGAAGTGGTGATGATTGGGGAATTGTTATAGACTCATTTTATGGCATTGTATTTCATTATTTTAAAATTTTCTATTTAAATGTGATGATTTATTGAACTAATATTCAATGTTTATGAAAAGTGCTAAGGAGTGCACAATCTTGCAACAAGTGTCCATCCCTTATTTGGGTGAAGAATTGAAGACCGTGAAAATCACTATTTTAATGGAGAATCAAATAAGGCCATGAAAAATATTATTTTTCATGAGTATTACAAGGGTAGTTTATTATAAGTCCATGTAAAATGTATTTACATTTTACATGAAGCATATTTGCGGAGGAAGAGGATTTTAAGAAGAATTTTGAGGAGGGGTTGTTTTATCAATTATATAATTAGAATATTCTAAGTGTTATTTTTTGGTGGTATTATTAGAAAACAAGGACCAATCATAAAATCTATCCCAAGATAGACTCAATTGAAAAATTGTGGAACCATAGATCAATCATGAACAAGGGAGGTAGCCAGGGACATCCTACATGGTGGATTAGTGAGTGGGTCGATGTACAAGCCTGTAAGAGCATTATTGGGTGAGAGTGCATGGGCCAAAGCTATCCTTGTGCTAGAACAGGTGTGGTGTGGCCCATGAGGTGAGTGAGTTCATGTTTCGGGTGCTTATCCCCCACTTCTAGCTTGAAGTAGTGAAGGCATGGGTTGATTAATAAGGAATCACTCAAATGATGCGTTGAATGATGTGGGATAGTGGAATATCACACATTGTTCCTCTACCATTAAAAGTTATGGAAATTTTTGGAACCCTATGATCTGGTTGATCTCAACCATCTAATCAAATGAGGTTGGTTTCTTCAACCTCCCATCACTCAGAGTTTCTTTTGTTCACTGGAGTTCACTACCGAAACTCTGATGGATTGAACCGAGCTATGGTAAACATGCCAAGTCCATAATAATGATTCATAATAGTCTTAAAATCATGCATGTGATATTCATCATGCATTCATGTGAATAATTCAAAGGTTAATCTTTGGTCAAATGAAAATAGAGTTGTAGAATACTGTATCATGATCACATATATGTTCAAGCTTCAACAATAAGGAATCATGTGATCCATATCACATGCATGTGAGTATTCATCATGTAATAAGAGAAACCATTATTCTTCATGTATATATGATATTGAAACCTGCATTCTAAAATTTGAGATCCATCGAGATCTTTGAAGATTCAAAATAGCCTTGACACGGCTTAATTTTTGAAGACTCCACTAATCTCTTTTTTGAATTTTCTAAAAGTTGTTGTATGTTTTAGTGGTAATCGCACACATAGGAATAAAAATATAGTACTATTTCAAAGTTTCATATTCAAAATTCAAAACTTAAACCAAACAAGATCCACATATTCAAAAAATAAAACACTCCTCGATTCCAGTACCACCAAATTCGCTCCTTGATTCTAGTACCACCAAATCATGTCATGAGATCCACCGTGTGGATCGCGGTCTGAAATTTTGGGTCACAATGATATACAATTAGTCGGTTCCATCATCACATCACCATCATAATCATCACGTTACCATCATCCACATCATTTTCATCCTTCACTCCAAGCATCGTTATCATCACCAGTGTCAGTCATCATCCAGAACGAATGTCGGCTAGCATCAATACCTTAAGAATAGAATCACTAGCACACCAATGAAGGATATATACTTCGGAAGAAGATACCAAAAACTAGAAGAAACATGCCTCACCACTATTGTCATCTCCAAATGAAAAAATCATGATTGATTCCACCATAAAACACCCTTTATGTCGCTATAAAACACCATCATCACTGTTGTTTGAACACCATCAGCACCACCGTAAAAACACCATGTTGATCACTCCTCCTAGAGACTATTGGTCTCTCAAAAAACACATCCCAGGACCTCCATGAAGACCACTTCACTAGACTGACTTGGAAAGGAGTGTTGGAAAAGGAAATCATAGTAAAGTTTGAGTGGAAGAAGGCCTCACTAGAGGACTACACTAAAGACCACATCATTGGCATCAAGGAATAAAACTAGCTAGATAATCGTCTTTCCACCATATGAACACCAGACTGTCATCAGATAACCAATTTTCCACACAACCAGAAACCCAAAAACTATGAAGAGATGAAAATTATAAACATCAAGTGTAATTGAACACCAAAAGACCATAACCCTGGAAGCAGAAGCATAATGCAAGGAAGGAAAAAGGAGATAATGGGAAAACCAAGGGGAAATCCTTCAATACTACCACCATCACCATCCAAGACAGCCATAAATCACCATTTTGATTGACCAAAAATGGGGTCTTGCATAGTGGGTAAGGAAATAAGGGTAAAGGAGGATCGCTAACGAGAAAAAATCCATTAAAAGGAGCCTTGCCAAATGCCACCACCAATAGCCCGAATGGTCGGAGTGTCATCGAGTAAAACCAAGATGGGTTTTATTCATCATAGTTCCATCAACATGATAAAAGTCACATCAGATGAGGCCTAGGAGGAAAAAATGGTATGATAATGAGAGAAGAAGAATCAGTGAAGATGTTATCTTGCACAAAGGAGAAAGATCTCATGGGCTTCTTAACATGTGAATCTCACACTCAAGGTTCTCACAAATAAACTGAGAACCAAAAAACCTTTCGGGTTTGAGTGTTAACCTAATATGAAGGCTCACTATTTTTTGTGTGATATCCTTAATTATACCCTTCCTGGTTTGTGAGACCTACTTGTGTGAAGAAGTAGAGCACATAAAGGAAGTGAGAAGATAGTGCATGCGTACATGAATACTTGATCGTACACTCACTTTTTCAAAGGACAGTGCATACACATGCATACATATGTGAATAAAGGATCAATTTCATTATATAATTACACCCATTCAGGTTTGTACATAATAAAGTATATAGTGCATACATGATCTCTTAAGAAGATACCCAAATAGTTTAAGACATAACTAGGATAGATCATAAAATAAAAATAAAGAGAAATATAATATGTCCTGGGGTTTCAATAAGCAAGTGGATTGGGATTGTGCAAGATTATTCTTACATAAAATATTAAATAACATGTGTACATCACTCATACACATTTAGTGAGGTCGGGTTTTCATCAATCAAAGAATATTTTCTAATCATTTGAGAAGACTGAGGAAGGTGATTATAAATTGTGATCAGTAGTTGTTTGAGAAAGACCAAAAAATGTATAAAGGTGCTTGAATAGTACATTATCAAGTGTTATCTAGAAATTTTAGAGGTGGATCATCATTAATATATCTTTCTACAGTGTATATCGCCATCTGAATAGTAAGGAAACAAATGGGGGGAATAACTAGTTGCTGGAAGATTGTGATTGGAGGGTATAATCAATCACTGGAGAAGAAGGTGTTGTTAGGGGTATAACCAACTGCAGAAGGTTGATTGGAGATAGGGGGTATAACTATCTTGTAATTTGGGGGTATAACCAATTACTATTTATAATCACTTTTTGATATAGTATAGAATCCATGTTGGGAGGAATAACCAATATGGAAAGGAGTGTGTCTTTATACTGAAACTTGTAAATCCTTGTGTTTTTGTGCATTTGATTTATAGCATAATTTGAGATGAATCTAAGAGATGTGAGAAGATTGTATCAAGTATTTAACCATCCACAAAGATTTAATTTAGAAATAACCATTTATAAAAATAAAAAAAGGTTCACTAATTCACCCCCTCTCCCTCTTAGTGATCACACACTGATCTGGGAACTACGGGTGGTTAATATTAAGAAGATAAATAGTAGAATTGATCTTTCCTAAAAAAGTAAACTTTTGATACCAATTATTTGTATCAAAAAAGGAAAAAAAATTTAAACCAATATACACTAATAGGGTTAACCTCTAAAACCAACTGTTAGGTCTGAGAGGGTGATGGAAGATGGTCTAGAGGGGGTGAATATACCATATTAAAATTTTTAACTAGATATAATTATTATCAAAGTTAATGAAAAAAATTAGTTAATAGCAGAAAATAAATGAAAAAACACAAGGAATCGTTATAGTGGTTCAGTCCAAAAATGTACCTAGTCTACTCTTATACCTATCTAATCTGTGAGAGATACATTACTCACTAAACTGGTTTTGAAGGGAAATCATAACCTGATTACAACAAACTTTTTCTAGTGGAAGTATAACCAAGACACCTAAATTTTGAATGAGGAGTCATAAACCAATTACAACACTAAATTTAGACTATAGGAGTCACAACCCTAACATCCCTAATTTTTGAAACCATGAGGGATAGCCTAATGAAAAGAAATAATGAATGTTTATGAATGTAAAAGCATAAATAGAAAGTGATAGCACATGAGAGATGGGAAGTAGTGTTACAAACATAAGAAACTATGAATAAATATAAGATAAACAAAATAAGCATAGCTAATGGTTCTTAAATAATGTATCAGGATGTCTCTTCAATGGGATAATAGAATTCATAGATGTTTTCGTTCAACACTTGAAAATCTATCTAGTAGATGAAAACATGATTTCACGAGACTTGGTTTGTATATACTTAAAAGTTCAAAGTAAATCTCTTTCGA
Organism: Viscum album; assembly: GCA_963277665.1. Lineage (NCBI taxonomy): Eukaryota > Viridiplantae > Streptophyta > Magnoliopsida > Santalales > Viscaceae > Viscum > Viscum album. Next base: position 696,242,022 of record OY728130.1, on the reverse strand, counting down.
TTCTTAAAAGTTCATGTTCTCATAACTTTGCACATTAAATGTGTCTCAAAACCTTTAAATAGAATATTTGAATCTAACATGTTAATCTCTAACCAGGTAAAGTAATTTAAATTCAAACTTCATAATTATTTAAGAAATAGAAAAATATCATTCCATAATAATCATAATAAACATATTTTAAATTGAAAACTTAAAGACTAATTCAAACTAATTTGAATTACTCGTTAAATGATTCAAATAGCCTCCATAATGATAGATCAAATAAATCCCAAAAAAATCAAAAGATAATTTGAATGTTATGATTCAAATTTCAAAATAATTTCTAATTTCATGCAATGTGAAATTATTCAAAATTTAATTATACCGTATTAAATACTACAAAATAATTTTGAATAATTCTGATGCCACTAAATGTTAATTTAGAAAATAATAAGATAAATAAATCAACTCAAAATATAACAATTTAAATATTCAAAGTATGGGATGTATGTATATACACAAATAAATAATAAATTAAAAACCAATTATATATATTTAAAATACACTAAAAATTTGTTTTCATTGATTCTATATAATATATTTGTGTTTTAGAAGTCAATAAAATACATAAAATAGTTAATATAAGAATGCAGTGAATATGATTATTAAAAATAATAAAAAACAGAGCATGCAGAAAAATATAGATTTTAGAAAAATAAATAAAGTAATGAACTGACAGTGAGCGTCGAGTGCCGGTGAGGTATATGTATTTTGATTGGTTAACTTACCATGACATCAAAGTGTGTGGTGAGTTTGTATGACATGTGGTCGGTATACAGACTATGTGAATATTATAATGTGTGGTCACTTAAGTTACTATAAGGAGTATGGTCGGTTTAAATTTCAACATGTGGTAGGTTTACTTTAAGATTTCATCATGTGATAGTTTTCTTTCTCATCATAGGTTTAGATATACACTTGCGGCATATTTGAAAAAGTTTCATACAGTGACTTCAGCATATCATGCAGTCACATAAATAAATACACATGTGGTCACATAAAAAATACGCATGTGGTCACTTTAAAAAACCTTCATGTGATCACTTTAAAAAACATGTGTGTGGTAACTTAAAAAATTTATGAATATACAGTCACTAGAAAATAATTACTCATGTGCCCACTTGACATCATAAGATTCGGTGAATTTTTAAATCATTTAAACAAATGAATCAAAATTTGGTACAATTAACTTAAATATAGATAAATTCAAGAGCTTTCCAATAGGTCAAAGAAATCCTTATTCAAACTTCTATGTCAAGAGATATAATCTAAAAATGAAACAAAATGATCTAAAAAATATAGAAAATATAACTAAAATAATTCATAGATTTGATCAATTTTTAGAATGACTAAATAGAAATTTCAATCTTCCATACAGTTAAATGAAATATAGATAAATGTATTAGCTCTCCAAGTTGCATGAAAAACCAAGCTATGTAACTCAAGTTTTTATATAATAAAATAATAAAACTATAAACTAAAAATTTTTGTATGACCAAAAAACATGTAGCAAGATCAAGCCAAAATTGATAACATTTAGAGACTGATTAAAACATCATATTAGTTAAAGAAAATTTGGATAATAGTATTATCTTTCATATGAAGATAGATTTAAAAAATTCTATTCACTATAGCTTGAGATATAATAAAAAGAAAGTGAAGAATTGTAAAATAGTTTTCCAAGAAATTATGATTAACATAAAATATTGTGAGGAATTGGAATATTCAAAACATAAAATATAAATAAAGAACAAAAAACTCCCAACATAATAGTGGGGATACAATACCCTCTAGGGATAATTATAATGATGATGATGATGATGATGATTATGATGATTATGATGATGACACAACAGATGAAATAACTCAAACATAGTTGAAGAAATTTAATAACAAGAAATAACAAGCCAAAAATACCCATATGAAAATACAATTTATATCCACATGTCATTCTAGTTATACAAGAGTAAAAAGGATATACTATAGGCTGATCATATATGTACATGTATAAAATAACCAAAATAAACCATCATCTCATCACCGATGAACCACTTGGTCTGTCTACAAAATACTGCATCTAGTTATGCACCATTTGAACATCCCTATCTACTAGGTTCCAAACATAAAACCTTTTCCCTTACCTATACCAAAAACCATAAACTATGCATGCATACCAGAAGACCCATGTAGGGTGTGAGTATGAACTTGATAGGTCACCACCAATGGTGTCCCTAACTTATATTCATATGCATACTAGTTTATGAAAAAACGTAAATAAATGGAAACATAAGTCGTATTACATAACCTGCTCCATACATGCTCTACAAGCTGTAAGAAATCAGTTCTTCTTTGAGGTACAGATTCATTATTTTTTCTTCAATTATCGTTTTTAATGTTTAAAAATGGCCTAATATAAATGATCTTTGAGGGTATGGAGGTATCAGGAGTGTCTGGGGCTGGTTCGAAGCCCGGAACCCAAGTTTGGGGTGAAATCATTTGGCGCACAGTTAGTGAAAACTATGCAAGTTGGGCCGCATGGTAGTTCATCTAGGTCTGTAATTTTAACAGTGGAGATTTGCACAATTTGTTCATAGTTAGTCAAACCATGATAGAAAACCATGTGGGTGCCCCTTTCATACAGTTGACCGTGCATAGTTGGCACATAGTTTTTAAACCTTTCACCTAAATCGTGCAACCCTATAAATTGGGTGAATTTATGATTACCCCCACTTAATCTATTAAATTTTACCCTTATTTTCCTTACCTCCAACACACAGCAGCCTCCCATTGAAAACCCGTTTTGGAAAAAATTCTTGGATTTAAGAGATCTCTTCCATCCGAGTCAGACTCAAGGGTCTTTCATATCATTGGATCTATATCGGTAAGATCTCAATTATTTTTTATACATTATTTATTCTTCTAGATATTGGTTGTCCTATTTAGGTTCAAGATAATATGATCTATTATTTGGTTCTTCATTCGTTCTTTGATTTTCTTCTGATCTGAACCAAATTAGGAGTTGATGCTAGACGAGCTATCAAATACGGACCTAAGTTAGGTGGTCTCATGCCTTTGGTTTAAAGTTGAGTGATTTATGTATATGTCATTGTGTAGCATGCCTAATTCTTGAGCGAAGCCTTAAATTTGATTTTGATCCTTGAGTTAAATTGACAAGTATGGCATATGTAATTAAAGAGGCACATCGTGAATGATATAGTTTGAGAGCCTTGAATGAAACCACCCCTTTGGGTGTGTTGTGAATTTAAATGGTCCATTTGATGGAATATGTACTTAGACACCTTGATGTGTTCCCTTTTTCCCCTTTGCCTTGGGGTATTAATTGGTAATTTGAATTGTGAATTGAATTGAAATATGATATGAATTGTAGTTGAATGAATCAATAAGAAGGTATGGAAGACCATGCCCTTGGCATTGGCTATGTAATAGCTTGTTGAAGCTTGAATTGCCTTATTAAAGTGAATTTCCCATGTGAGATAATTAAAGGCTAAGAATTATAATCTTGCCCATGATTTTATCCACCTTATAAGGTGAGGTCTATATTTATTTTATTATGGTTTTAACCTTTGAAAAAATCAACCATTGAATGAATGCTTATTTCAATGTGAGTATTTGGAAGGAAATCCTTCTAATCTTGGACTTTGGTTTGTGTCACCTTTTAAGGTTAGTTTTAATTGAATTATTCTTGGTGTTGACCTTACTCTGAAAGACCGAAGGCCTTAGATTTTTATTAATTTTTGGATAATCCCCCTTTTTTAAGGGTTGAAGGGGAACTCTTACATGACCCATAGGCCCAGAGGTGCAAAGCTCAAACATGACCAGAAGGCCTAGAGGCACAAGGCCCAATACATGAACTTTGAAGTACCAAGATCTAACTACATTTTTAACTACCCATCCTTATCATATTTCATCTTTGAAGGCACCTAACTCCCCACCTCCCATGGATGATTGGATATAATTGCCCCATGAAAAGTTGTATAGTGTTTGGTACTGATGGAAAGTGTCATACCATCTCGTTCTTCCAATCCGGTTAGCTCTACTCTAGTAGGTTCTACTTTATCTGAATCCTATTTTGGGGACTTCTCTTGTGTAGTCTACCCTGACTACTTCTTGAGATTTATGGCTCGGAGGCCCGGTGGCCCAAAGGCCAATGGTGGCTCAAAAGCCCTATGTCCCGAAGGCTCTGAGACCCATAGGCCCAAATCAGATGAATAGTTATGGATGCTACAGTACAGAATAGTACCTTCTACAATACTGCTATAATACCCAGAAATTCACACCCACCTAGATTTGATCCTAGGTCTTTTGGATGCCAAGCAGGAGCCTATAACAATTGGGTACAGGCTCATTGGCTTGGTGTTGACCTTTACATGCTTAAATGAATTTGATTAAATGGTTTGAACTGGTAAAATGATTATGTAACTTGGGTTACACATGGATTCAATGATGAATACCATAGACAGACTCAATTGGCTTGAACCTTTCTTATGCCTAAGTGATACTTGACCCCCCTAGAGGACTACCAAGGATGGACTTTGAGGCTTGAATTATATACTGAGTGATACATGGATTAATATGAGATTTATATGGATAAAATCAAATGGAATTTGATCATTTTCCATGGGTGATAGTTGGGATACCTTAGTGGAACACCAAGGATATGGAATCGAATTGCAGAGATGTTACATCACACCTAGATCGATACTTGGATTCTTGAGGATCACCATGGATGGGCTTGTAGGGTGTTGGTTTATATTATACTTGGAGTCTTACATGGATTCCAAATTAGGAATTCCATGGATGGGATTAGGTTTATAAATAAATAAAGAATGAAATGATTTATATGATGTGTCTGCCAAACCAAAGTACAAGATTGGATTCAGTGTTTTTTTATACATTAAGGATGGTTTGTTTATACATTAAGGATGGCTGGTTTGGGCATATTTGTTCATGTTATCACAAGGGATGTTGGGTTATGCACCGAGTCTCAAGATTTAATACTTAAATAAGAATTAATGTTTAATTGAACATGCTCATTAGTGACACAGGCTTGACTGTTAAATCATAGACTTAACTTTTAAATGAATTGATTAATTAAAATTGATTATAAATGAGAACCTGGACCTTAAGGGATATTTACTTTGATTAATCCCTTGTTATATATTTGCATGCACACTTTTGTTGTATATATTCACTGGCTGTATGGAATAGACCATGGGTGGTTGCCTACTAGAATTATATCTCACATCTTGTTTAGGCCACCTTTGGGTACCCAAACAGACTATATGATCGTAGGTATGGATAAGGTAAACCACCCTTCTACAGGTTCTTGATTGCTTCTTAGGAGTAGGGGATCATGGGATCGAGTTGAGGATCATGATGCTAGTGGATAGATTTTGGTATTTTTTGTACATTTATTCCATGTGTTTTACACCTTCTATGTATACATGTTTTGGATACTTTATTAGAGACATATGACATATATCATCATCGTCATTTATATATGAGCTTCCTTTGGTTTTGTTATATATTCTTGTTATTGATCTACTGTTTGTGTGTTTTACTGCTTCTATTGTCTATATTTTATTGTATTTCCACTATGTTACACTATGGTGATGAGGGAATAGTCTCCCCATGGACACACCTAAGCCCTCACTGCTAGTCGGAAGCCTCTAGCGTTTGGGGAGATGCACTTAAGTCCATGTGGACAACCGAGCTCAAGGAACCTTTTAGTGACATATGGGTTCAAGATGTTAAAAAGTGGTATCAGAGCTTTCTTTTCTAGTTTTATTTACTATTAGGAAATAATAAACAAGGATAGGAAAGTATTAGAGTTTGGTAATGATTTGTGTCTGGGCGTAGCTAACCCACATACATGAAAAAAACCAAATTTCCTCGAATTAAATTGTTATTTTCTATATTTTGGATATTATAGTTGATTTGATTCAACTTTTGGGTGATGTGCTTGAATTGTGATGTTATTACTGATATGATTTTGAGTTCTATTTCTGTTACAACCTTATGGGATGAGGGTATTCCATCTAATGCATCATACTAGTCACTTTCTAGAAATCACATGTCATGCATCATTTCATTCCATATAGGATGAATTTCCTATGTGAATTTTGTTGTGATAGGTGTTGTGATAGATGCACATGTTGTTGTGATTGATTTTGTGCAATGGATAGATAAATTGATGTCATATTTTTGTTCATAAGAAGTATGGACCCTTATGGACTGTAAAGTGATGCACCTTTTTTTAAATCTTTTAAAGTGAATTTGATATGGTATGGGTTATATGGGAACCAAATTTTGGTTCAGGGGGTGTTATGGTCCCTAGTAAATTGGAACTTAGTGAACCATTGGTTAAACCTTTTGAATAAATGAATGGTGGAAATTAAATGGAAATGAATATTAAATGAATTGAAATGGGAAATTGGACTTGGAAATTGAGACTTGACCTAGACCTAGCTTTTAAGTGGGCCAGAGGCAGTGTATCTGGTGGTTTTTGTTGACTGGTATTTTTTTTTACAATCCTAGCTTTAGGAGTAGGTTGTGTGGTATGACCTAGTTTTAAGAGGGTTTTGAACAGTCCTGTGTTTTTGAGCTACGAAATTTGATGTTGTTCTTTTCTAAGGTATCTGATTGGATTAAAAACTGCACAATTGGCCTAGGTAGGTTAGTTGGGTCATGTTTCTTTTGAGACAACCCATTATGGGTGTTTGTAACCTTGATAATTAAAAAACTTCTATTGTTTTTCTTTCTGAATAAACTAGTTTTTATTAACGGGACCCTCGTAGGCTTCCTTATCTTAAATAATTTGAAAGGTTTTTATTTTGATAAATTGAATATTTATGACTAAATGAAAATAAATGGTTGATTACTTTAAAAATGGAACCTGAAGTGGTGTCCTTATTTTAAACCCTCAAGTATGGGTAGTTTAATTATTACCTTGAGTTTCCTTGGAATGAAAACGTGAGCGTTTTCCATAGGTCATTTTCTTTTTAGTAGTGGATTAAGTGATAGGCTCTTAATCCTAGTGACTTTTGTAGGCGTGACCTCGTTATGGGTCGATGCTTTATGTTTTGTAAGGGGTTGTCCTATGATAGGTAACACCCTTAGAGTTTAAGTGCCTGGCTAAATACTATGAGTTTCTATTATTGGTGTTGTTCGGGTATCATTTTCCCTAGTAGGAATCTTAGATTTTTAATGACACCCTTGTTTGGATGGGTGTTCATGGTATCCTTAACCCTTATTATGGGTGTGAACATCGGGTAATGCTTGGTTTCAGTAGGTTGGACATGCCTAGGGCATGGTCATCTTCTTATTAGGTCTCATGAGCCTCTTATTTTATGTAGTGATGGGCGACTTGGTATGTCATCATCCAAGTTAATAGTCGTATAGGGAAATATGAATCTGGGTTAAATATCTTGTATGAACTACCTGATACTTGGATTCATAGGGAGGACAGCCTATGGATAGTATCGAGGGTGGTCATCTTGTTTCTGAAATCTCAGGGTATTGTGCATTCATATACATAGTACCAGTCGAGCGGCTAAGTGTTGTAATGATCCATTTTATTTTAGTCAAATCCTTGAGACTTGTGATGTTGAGTACGTTCCCAGATCATCTCCAGAGTAGAGTGACTGGGGTGTTATAGGAATCAAATTCATCCTAATGCTTGGGATGACATCCAAGAGGATCGGGTGTTTTGACACATCAATCAGGTTGGTTCTGGATTTCTTTTATAATGTTATGACATACATGATCATGGATCGGAGGAGCATCATGTGTGTGTCTAAGTTGAATATGACCTAGTGCACTTGTGAGAGACTGTTCTATCACTTCTTTTGATGACTAGGACCCTCCTAAGGTGGGGAGTGTCGCATCAGTTCTGGTGTACATGTTAGTGCTTTCTTGGCAGCCTGACTCTGTTGGTGGTTGGATATGTATGCAACCTTTGTGAAACATTGTTGGTCTCAGATGAGCTTCAGTGGTAAATCTTGAATGATCATGGGATTCCTAGGTAGGTGAAGGCATCGTGGTTTAGTTAATGGTGATACATCGACATGTGAAGCTAAGATTCTTTTAACAAGTTGACTGGTAGTGGTTCAGCTATTCTTCTTTTGGTTTTCTTGGTTGGTTGGAAATCATTAAAATTATCTTAGTGTACTCTTATTTGAGAGACAAGCATGTCTTCTATCTTGATGTCATCTTTGATGCACTAAGAGAGTATCGATCTTACGCTGTGATAAAATTTTAAAAGCTATTGATCTTTTCTGGGTAGTTTTCTTAGTGTTTCATGCTGACGTGTGGTTCTTATCAAGGCATGGTTATTCCTAAGTGATACTTGGGTTCCCGAGTAAGAATTCCTTGGATGGACTCTTGGACACAATCCATTTTCTTCTGACTTGGCCGCTAGGAGGATGTCTCTCTAGGATCATTAAATGTTTTTTAGTGGATTTCATGGCCTAGTACCAACCTCTCACTTGTAGACATGGATTATAGACTACTTGGGGTCAGTTCCATGAACTCCAGTTAAATGAATTTGAGGTTACCTCAGACTCGTGTCAGGTTCAGAGGTGATGTTTAAATAGGGTGATGATTCCAGTGGGATGGATCTTAGTTAACCCCTATTTGTGTTTAAGCATGATATTTTTAAGTGTTTAGGTGATGGTTTGAACAAGGAACATCACTGGGAGTTGGATATGGACTACAGTGGATGTGTTCGTGGTAAATGAAAGATTCCTTGGAAGAAGGTGTTTCATTTTAGTTGTTAATGCGTCTGTTGTCTAAGATGATCATTTTAAGAATAGTCAGTCAGGGTGGCTCAAATTTTTATCTTTCTTGTTCGATGTTTATGGTTGTAAGGAACCAGTTTAAACACATCGTCGGGTTAAGGCGGGTGTGGTGAAAAGGTCAGAAGTGTCTTTCAGAAAATCTTTCACAACTAGTTTTAGTTTGGTCAATCAGTATTTGACCATTCTTTTATGTTGAGTTCCCTGATATGACCTCGGATGTAGTCGATTTCTCCCAGTTAAAGAAGTCACACCAGGAGAATTTCTAGAATGCTTAGTGGCATGATTTATATGGAAATTACGATGGTGGAGGTACCATGGTTCAAAATTGGCCCCCTTTTTGTAATAAAATCCATGGTGGGGAGCACCATTGGATAAATGTTTAAAGATACTATTTCGTGATCGTGTCTCTAGCTAAATGTGCTCTCCTTTACTAGCAGTCGAGTATGAAAGGAGGTGTAGTTAGTTATGTCATGTGATGTTCTACCTATTAGCAGGTGAAGGAAGAACATTAGCGACCATCCAAACTTTTACAGCAATTACCTATTTCTAAGTGAAAATGAATTGATATCACAATAGATTTCTTGATGTGTTTACCAAGGTTGCCTTGAGGTAATTATGTCATATGGGTTGCTTTTGACAGGCTCACGAAGGTTGCACATTTCCTACCTATCAAGGAAACCTTTAGTGTTGATGAGCTTGGAAGTTTGTACATTTGTGAGATAGCATGACTTAATAGGGTCCTGCATACTATCATTTCAAGTAGGGATGTATGGTTTACTTCATGATTCTGGAAAAGGCTACAGAGGGAGTTAGGCACACTGGTGCTTCTGAGCACAACACACCGTCCATGGGTAGATGGCCAGTCAGAGTGCATGATTCATATGCTTGAGGACATGTTGTGAGCATGCATCCTAGATTTTGGGGGCTCTTGGGAGAGGCATATACCCCTGATTGATTTCTCCTACAAAAATAGATTTGAGGCTACTATACAAATGGAAACTTATGAGTCTTTGTACGGTAGGTCATTCTGATCACCCTTATGTTGGTTAGAGATAGGAGAGGTAGTTATATTGGGACCTCATCTTGTTCATAAGACCATAGATCAGGTGCAATTGATTCAGAAGTAGATGACTAATGTGCAGTCTCATCAAAAATCATACACCAATTTCTACAGATGGCCTCTAGAGTTTGAGGTCAGGGATCAGGTTTTTCTTGCATGTCTCACTGAGGCTAGGACATAGTAGGATCAAGAGACAGGGTGATCTTTCACCATGATATGTTGGACCATTTGAGATTATGGAGAGAGTTGGGCCAGTATCCTATCGGTTACAGTTACCTCAAAGGTACTGAGTCATGCACAACATATTCTATGTTTCTCAGCTATCATGTTATTATTCCGACACATCTCATTTCTTTCAGCATGAGGAGGTTGATTTATAGGTAGATGCGCCCTTTCAGGAGAATCCTATTCGTATTGTGGATTGTAGCATGAAGGTTCTCCAAGGCTGGTTCATTCCTTTAGTACAGGTGTTATGGCTTCATGGTTGAGTACATGATGAGACCTTGGAGCGGGAGGCCGATGTATGAACGTAGTGGACGGTGTTATTCTCAGACATGCTAGACCACCCTTGAGAAGGCAATTTGGTGAAGGATTTCTTTAAGGGGGAACTTTTTAAGAACCCGGTTCTTATTTGAGGTATGGATCCATTATTTTTATGTTAATTATCAGTTTAAATGTTTAAAAATGGACTAATATTAATGCCCTTTGAGGGTATGGATGTATCAAGAGTGTCCAGGGATAGTTCGAAGCTTGGAACCCAAGTTTGGGGTAAAATGGAATGGCGCACGGTTAGTGAAAACCGTGCAAGTTGGGCCACACGACTGTGTGGAAAAATCTACAATTTTAATAGTAGAGATTAGCATGGTTTGCGCACGGTTATTCAAACCGTGCAAGAAAACCGTACGGGTGCCCCTTTCCTACAGCTGACCATGCATGGTTGGCACACAATTTGTCAAATTGTGTACCTAAACCGTGTGACCCTATAAATTGGGTGAACTTAAAAAAAATTCCCCACTTAATCTATTAAATCTTACCATAACTTTCTTTACCTCCAACACACAGCATCCTCCCATTGAAAACCCATTTGGTGACTATTCTTGGATTTGAGAGATCTCTTCCGTCCAAGTTCATAATCGAGGGTTGTTCATCACATTGGATCTATATCGGTAATATCTAAATTATTTTTTATCCATTCTTCATTCTTTTGTATATCAGCTATGTTATTTAGGTGCAAGATAATATGCCTTATTATTAGGTTCTTCATTCGTTCTTCAATTTTCTTCTAATCTAAGCCGAATCAAGAGTTGATATTGGACCAGCTATATAATACGGACCTAAGGTAGGTGGTCTCATGCCTTTTGTTTAAAGTCAATTGATTTATGTATATGTTGTTGTTCCGTACACCCAATTCTTGAGCAGAGCCTTAAATTTTATTTTGATCCTTGAGTTAAATTGACAATTATGTCCTATGTAATTAAAGAGGTCAATTGTGAATGTTATAGGTCGAAAGACTTGAATGAAACCACCCCTTTGGGTGTGTTGTGAATTTAAATGGGTCATTTGATGGCATATGTACTTGGACACCTTGAGGTGTTCCCTTTTTTCCCTTTTCCTTGGGGTATTAAGTGGTAATTTGAATTATGAATTGAATTACAATATGAGATGAGTTGTAATTGAATGAATCAATAGGAAGGGATGGAAGACCATGCCCTTGGCCTTGGCTATGTAATAGATTGTCGAAGCTTGACTTGCCTTATTAAAGTGAATTTACCATGTTAGCTAATTAAAGGATAAGCCTTATAAGCTTAGCCATGCTTTTAGACACCTTTTGAGGTGAGGTCTAGATTGATTTGATTATGATTTTGACCTTTGAAAAATTCATTCATTAAATTAATGCTTATGCCCATGTGAGTATTTGGAAGGCAAGCCTTCTAAGCTTAGCCTTTGCTTTGTGTCACCTTTTAAGGGGAGTTTTAAGTGAATTGTTCTTGGTGTTTGTAACACCCCAAGATTTTGCAAATAAATTTAATATTGAATGCATGAAACACTAAGTCTCTACAAAACACTACTTTGTTATAACATAGTTAGTAAGCATAATTTTTTCACCTCTATGATTTGAATTTTGAAAAACTGACATACACAATTGTGTTCAGTAAGATATTTAGAGTCTAATAAGACAAACTTAATTTTTGGTGAATAGTAACATACCCTTATGAATAGTAATATGACCCTTATGAATAGTAAAACATATTATTATTTTATTTTATTAAGGTTATAAGATAATGAGATCTTGATTAATTTTTCAGGGTGATATAAAATGAATTATAGTTTTAAAATTTTTGTTTTTTGAATAAATAATGATTTTATTTAAAAAATTAAATTAATAATATTTAGAAAATTATTTTTAAAAAATGGAGTTTATTTTTGAATTCTACACATTGAAAAATGGTTTGGGTGAATTTTTGGGATTTTTCTGAAATACTCAAATTTTTTATGAATGGTAAAATACGGTAATTTACCATATATATACATTATCAGTTAAATTCACTATTCCTAGAATCATGGCTGGTGTAAACACACTTGGTTCGAACTCACATGCACTTATTACTATTATTGGTCACATGAATCAATACTATTGGTTGTCTTGAGGGAAATAATAAAATAATGAGGAATATATTCACAAATCACCCCTCCCTTTTACTATAAAAAAATCCCCCTCACTCCCTCTTCTCTTCACTCCTCTCAAGCCTTGTTCCTTGTCTAAATTCTGCTCAAATATCCTCCTTAGCTCCTCCCCCATGTCCAAAATCCCTTGGTCTCATAAAAATACCAAAACCTCTCCCCTAAAGAGGCTCTCAAGGAAGATAACTTCAAGAGGTAAATTCCTCTTTTCATTTCTTTTATTTCAAGTTCCTTTCTTTTCTTTTACTTTCCTCACCTCCTTTCATCCAAAAATTGTGATGACTCCAGAACCTTACATGTACTGTAATTTTGTTATTATAAAGTAATAATTCTTCATCGTCTCTCATTTCCCCTTCTTTTATGCTAGAAATGAAGACACCATCCAAGATGTGTTAATTTATCACATTCAAGGATGACAGGTATTCAATTTCTATTACCATCTTCAATTATGGTCATGAAACCATTTTTATGGTTGAACCAGACAATAATATATGTATTATAACTTATTTAAGGTTATGGAATCCTTTTTTACACATGATATTAATTTATAAATCAAAATGAGTTCGGTGTGATCAAAAACTGCCAATTAACCTAAACAATTGTCATTAAAGTTTTATATAATGATTTATCTTCACTCCCAATAACCAAATAGATTTTATAACCATGTAATATTATTGTTGCTAACTAATAACATAAAACTTCTATTCTAGACAACCATTCTCATTCTACATGTTTATCTATACATGAATATAAGTAAATTGATCATGAAAACCAAGGAAGAAAACACTCTCAAACAATGAAATTGAATCTATTAACCCATCAGAAGGACATAAATGAACCTAAATAAGGTTATAATAAATAAATTACATGTAAATGAGGTTTTGGACTCATTAATTTATGAACCTAAATTTGATTATTCAGGTCATTAAGATCAAGTGAGGAACACCTTCGGACTTAAGGTAAGGGTTTCTACCCGAACCTCCATTTTCATTCGGGTTACTCTTATTCTCTACTTACCTCAATTAAATTATTATTTATTCATATATAATCATAATATATTATGTGATAATATTCTATATATGTGTACCAACCATAATACTACTTTCATTTATGGGAAGTTATATGTTTTAAAAGGATCTTTCAAAAATTCTTCCCGAAATACAAGCCAGATTCGAGGAAATTTCTCAAATTCTTACCTATTTTCAAGGTCACACTATAATCTATTTTTAGTGACCATTATCTTTCTAAAAACACTCATTTTATTATGAAAATAATATCTTACTTCACTTATGGTTTTATACAAATATTTTTTCAAAAGAACTCTTCTTTTCAAAGTAAAAGAGTATTTATGTCAAGAATTACTCAATGATTTTATAAGAGTGTCTTCATCTGTTTCAACACTCTTATTGATTATTATGTATTATTGGGATTAATATTTTATGAAATCATCTACCATATTTAATTGAATGGTTTATGACTAATTTGACTATGGATGTGTTATCTTAAAACTATTCACCAATTTACTATCAATGGTTAGTGTTTATGTTTAATGTTCAGGGAACGTTATTGACATTTCATATATTAGTTTCAATATAAATGTATATGTTATTATGTTTATCCTTATTCATATGAGGAATGTATTGGACTTATTAAGTGATGGGTGGGGACTATTATAGCTCCTCGATGCATCGGTAGGTCTCATGAGACAAACTATGGTCTTGGCACAAGGCCTTGACAAAATGATTATTTATGGTCTTGCCACGAGGCCTTAACGATGTGGTTATGATGTCCGGAATTATGCATTCCCTTATTATGAAACTAGTAATTGAAAGTTCATGAGGTCATTTGACTAGTATAATACCCATGATTATACTTTATTATGGAATTATTTATTCAACTCTTATTCTTTCCATAATGTGTTCAAGTTCATTTTTTAAAAAAGGCATGTGTTTTTAGTTATTCACCATGACTAATTTTTATGTTTATGATATCTTCCACTGTATTGCTTACCCTTACTGAGCATTTGAGCTCACCCCTTCCTTATGTTTCATTTTCCCAGGACATGAAGACATATATTATGAATGACATGCAAAAATAACCTAGGAGTTATGGACGTTGTCAAAGGAGTTTCTAATTTGTTTTTCATTTCAATTTGTAATGTTGAACTTATGTATGTATATTGTTTCCAAAGTTACTAAACTACTTGGTCCTTCAGGATTCATATTCCTTGTTTATATGCCAATGTAATAGAATAAGGCACCGACTCCGGGAAACTGGGTTCGAGTCTTTACAGTGTTGATCTTGACAAGCTTAAATGAATTTGATTAAATGGTTTGAATTGGTAAAATTCTTATGTGCCTTGGGTGACACACGAATTCAATGACGAATGCCATGGGCGGACTCAATTGGCTTGAACCTTGCTTATTCCTGAGTAATACTTGGACTCCCTAGCAGACTACCAAGGAAAGACTCTGAGTCTTGACTTATATATTGAGTGATACATGGATTCATATGAGAATGTCATGGATGGACTCAAATGGAATTTGATCATTTGTCATGGGTGATACTTGGGCTCCCTTAGTGAACTGCCAAGTACGGACTCGAATGGTAGAGATGTTACACCACACCTAGAGCGATACCTGGGTTATTGAGGATCTCCATAATCGGGCATGTAGGGTGTTGGTTTATACTATACATGGAGTGATACATGGATTCTAAATTAGGAATGCCATGGATGGGCTCAAGTTCATAAATGAATAAAGAATGAAATGGTTTATATGATGTGTCTGTCAAGCCAAAGCACAAGCTTGGATTCTGTCTTTGTTTATACATTATGGATGGCCTATTTAGGCATCTTTGTTCATGTTATCATGGGGGACGCTGGGCTACGCACCAGATCTCAAGATTTAATACATAGATAAGAATGAATGGTTAGTTGAACATGTTCATTAGTGACACAGGCATGACTGTTAAATCAGATACTTTCCTTTTAAATGAATTGATTAATTGAACTTGATTATAAATGAGAACCTAGACCTTAAGGGATGTTTACTTTTGAGAAATCCCTTGTTATATATTTTCCGACACACTGTTGTTATATATATTCATTGATTGGATGGCATGAACCTTGGGTGGTTGTCACATGGGATTATATCTCACATTCTGTTTGTTCCACCTTTGGGTACCCAAATAGACTATATGATTGTAGGTATGGATAAGGGAAAGAGCCCTTCTATAGGTTCTTAATGGATGCTTGGGAGTAGGAGAGCATGAGACCGAGCTGAGGCTCACGATGCTAGTGGAAAACTTTTTTCCTTTTTGTACTTTTGTTCCATGTGTTTTACACCTGCTATGTATACATGTTTTTTCTACTTTATTAGAGACATATGACATGTATCATCATCATCATTTATATATGAGCTTCATTTGGTTTTTTATCTATTCTTGTTGTTGATCTATTGTCTGTATGTTTTACTGCTTCCTCTATATATCTGTTATTGTATTTCCATTGTGTTACACTCTGGTGATGAGGGCATAGTCTCCCCATGGATAAACCTAGGTCATCACTGCTAGTTGGAAGCTTCTGGCATTTGGAGAGATGTGATTGAGCCCATGTGGTCAATCAGGCTCGAGGAACCTTTCAGTGACATCTGGGTCCGGGGCGTTACACCAGCACTAAGTGAGCCTTTACCTACCTCATCTAGTGTTATAGTGGAATGATTCATCCACGATCTATCATATCGGAAGCACCCCCGACCTTCCAACCAATTATATATCACACGACACCACACGTCAACCATAACCATATAATACCCAAAGTCATTCTAACACCCAAAGGCATGTCCTCAAGCCATATCACAAGTCCCAAGGACTTCCATAATCTTTATCATTGTCATCTCAAAGGCCCAAAAAATCCCAAGGCACAATGATACTCGTCCTTCCATAATCTTGGCCCATCAACCCCACATAAACGGTGAGCCTCAGCCCTCATCTGGTGGTCTCAACTTCCACCAACTGTGGTCTTTTACGATGATCACCTCCTCTATACTAATGGTCAATATCAACATTTGAGTCACTTAATCTATGGAGGCATCCACCCATAATAAGTGATCAACACCACCTCATGGGTCCTATATTGTGTGCACACAACCCCAATGGCCCCATCGGCCAATTAAAATGAGCATCATCACCAACAACCTAGGATACACCATTGGAAAACCTATGTCGTCACTTGTAAACCTTGTCACTTACTCTCAGAAATAGTCAACAACATTCACGTCATTCTGGTGAACCACGTTGCCCCACTTTCGGTGATCAATATCACTCGTAGTCACATAGGTCATTCCCAACGTGATCCCACATAACCACATCAATCATCACATCACAAGAAAATATCCATAACTGGAATCATCATGCCCATCTAGCTAATACCCCACATATCACGAAAGCTACACCAAACTAGACCCAAACCCATTATTTGATTTTCCTTGGGAAGAACAAAAAATCGAAGTGATTATGTTCCCAGTCTCACCCAGACCACCCTAGTCACACCCATTTACCACGTATTGCATGACACATGTATAACTAAGGAAAGATCTAGGCACCACCTACCAGGAGAGGTCAGGTATCCACTAGTTAAGATTCTTCGGTCGGTTCGATTTTAATCAGAAGATTTAGCAAAATATAGAAAAAGCCCTGAAATTAGGGTTTTCAGTGAGGGATAAAAAAATAGCGATAAATTTGAACATTAGTCGCATACAGACTGTTATCCTTACCCATAGCTCCCTCCTATCCAGAAAACATGTGATTCCATTAAGAAATGGGGGAGATCTCCCTCAAAGAAGAAGAGAAAATGTGAGTGTCACGACCCGCCCACTCCAATATGAGGGAAGGAACAACAAACTGTTAGACCCTTCCTTCTCCAAGATGAAGGAGAGATAATGACCCCCGATTCCCACCTTCAATAGGCCCCGGAGTGGCGACTAGTACCAAGGGTATAGAATCTCACACAGAAATGGAAGGCATTACCCTTTTTTATAAAACTAGATTGGGAGATAAGATGGTAAATCCCAAACAACTCCAAATACTAAAAGTAAATGTAAATCCAAAATCCATTCCCACATGCATGTTCAAAACTAAAGCTGATACAAGGTACAACAAAACTCCAAAGTAAAGTACCAAAAGAAAAGAGTCTGAGTAACAACAACAACTAATTCTGCCGCCCAAGCTAGTAAAGTCTAGCATGGTCCTCAAAGTTCTCCTGAAAACCTGAAAACAGTTTTTATATATGCAGGGTGAGCATACAAGTATACTCCGTAGGGAAACTAAATCCACTCATGCACAAGTGGGGGAACATACTAATGTCCCTATGAGAAAATAGTAGAACCTCAAATCACCTACCAAGGAATACTAACCAGCCCAGCCTCACCAAGGCACACTCACCAAATAACACAAGTCAAGTAAAGTAATAGTATAAGCACATCGATATTCGGGTACCCCGTACCACTTTACCATTGGTTAGCTGCTCATTCCTAACAGCTAACGTCTTGATGCTACCACTCTTCCCATACGTAGTCCCACTGCCACAACCCGCCTACACACACCTGGGCCTCAAACCACGCATAATCTCACCCATAGACACCTGGGCCTTAAACCACACACAATCTCGCCCACAAACACCTGGGCCACTACAACCACACCACTTGTCTAAAGACACCTGGGCCTCATCCCTAAGACACTTGGGAAGAAAACCTGGCCCACAAACACCTAGTTCCCTCATCTACAATAAACCCTCACCCAAAGAAACTTAGACTATGGTAAGCCTCAAGCCATTACAGCCTGCTCGGATACACTCAAGCGGTAAGAACCCGGAAGAGGGTTTGAGGAAGAAAGTCAGTAACCAATCATGTATATAGGTAAGCAAACACTCAGCCCAACCTATGGGTTTCCAAACAAAAACCAACCCACACAAACCACCTTAGATGCTACCCCAATATGCACAACCACACAAATAGTCACAATAAAACACAAGCCTAACCCCTTTCCACTTAACCACTTTCCATTTTTTATTTAAGGGATTCACTGTAATTTGTTCTAGCACTACCGGAAAACTATCAACCACAAACACACCAAAAAACAAGTAAAACCAAACTATAGTCCCGCTGTACAAACCCCCAATCTTCCTAGACACTTGTTCAGCCGTTTCCAGTAACCATTCTTCAAAAAAAATTATACCGCACAATCCTTCTCTCACAACCCAGCTCTGCAGCCCCGTTGCCCAATAATTTCCCAATGAAGTCCCACTGCACTGCAAGTCCATATCTATATAGCAGTCCCACTGCCCAACATTGCTTTGTGACCACAACACAATAAAGGAAGTTCAGCTGCCTACAAGTTCATCCATTCCACAATCAATCAATCTCTCGGACTGGGATACCAACACACCCCCTATATTTCCCCACACACAAAGCCCACAACAACTACTATTAACCCACAATCTCGTTGTACACAAACACCACATCCTTCTCTCAAGACTAACTCCTCTGTCCAACCTTGTACCCACAATCGTGCTCCCAACAGCAGCACCACACAACTCACGCAAAGTTGAAAAAACTCAACAAAACACAGTACTCAACCACACCTATCAACAGGATGTGCATATATTCATATTTAACTAGTAGAGGTTCTTTAATTCCACTTAATTATAACTAGGGCGATCACACAATAGGCTTGATCCTGGGGCATTCATTTATTTAACCAAGTATATATGGTTTAAATAGTTTTTCAAGCCACGATTGTTTATCAAAGCATCACAACAAAAACAGAACATCGCTAGTGCATAAGAAAAGACCACCAACGACCATGATTTTTAGAAAGTATACAGTCACAACAATCCATGAAGGAATCAAATATAAAAAATAAAATAAGCGATCAACATCAAACCACTCCATGCCCATTATTTTAATTACCCCTGTTATCTTTTGATCGTATTTACTTCTTATTTAATTCTCATTTTATGAAAAGTATTCAGTCATTACGCACAAGGAATCATTAGTACATCCACCCTGCATGATGCACAATTAAAGAAAGACAGAATAAATCCCTACCAAATGATCAAAGGATCGAAGTTCCTCCTTGCCCCAAGAATAGGGGTTGCGCGAGCAGCAAGGAAGAACTCCAAGAAAACTGAGCAGGAGAGCTCTGGCACATGAGCACGACTCGTCTAGGGAGAAAGGCTCTAGGTGCACCACGGGAAACAAAAAGGAAGAAGGAAATAATAGATCTCAATTTATGAAAAGGCGAGATCCAAAAAATCAGGGAGATAATTTCAAAGTTCTTGAAAATCGGATTGTGGTTTGACCACGCGGTTACAAGGTTGGTGGAACGTTACGAGATATGGGGAATTTAATAATTCCCCTTGGGAATGGTGAAGACAGCCCAGCGCACCACTGTGAGTTGGTATGTTACCATTTCATGGAGAGAAACACGTAAGAGGGGTGAAACTAGAAAAACTAGGAAAAACTGGAAAAACTGGAAATGAGTCACTGATGGGTGAGTCGTCGACACTGAGCCACTGATGGGTGAGCTACCGACGCTTAGCCACTGACGCTGAGCTACCGACGCAATGACTCATTGACGTCGATGCCCCTGACCCACCGACGCCTTGACCTATCGACGCCTTGACCTACCGACAACGACACCCTCGACGTACCGATGTTGACACCCTCGACTCACCAAAACTGACACCCTCAACCTACTGATGCTGACGCACCTGACTCGCCAATGTCGATGCCAAAACTTGAAATTTGGCAAACTCTTGAAATAATCCACCGTTGCCTCCCAGAACACCCTAAACACTAGATTTTCACAAAGGAATGGCCTGGGGAAATCCAGGTTATTACATCAGATACCTCTCAAACTATTCGGATCCCTGAGAATTTCAAAACTAGCCCAAAAGAAAAAGAGGTTCGAACAACCATCTCTTAAGATACCTCTCAGGAGTAAACCACCTTGCGTTGTTCTAAAGCAGGAGTGAAAACCTTAACATCACAGAACACCTTCTTGGCATCTTTCTCCTGAACAACTTTAGAAACACTACCACTCCACTTGCCCAAGAAACCACACAAACAGCAAGGGTCACACCGTCCAGACACATGGATTAGGGAGATCCTTCCTCCATGTCAAGATACTATCCACTTTGGGCGGCACTATCTCGCCTGCACGGGTTTAATCGCATCTTCATTAATGCATCTTAATTAAGGATCAGGTTCCCCCCTCTCCATAATTATGACTTTTCACACAAAATTAGAGAACAGGGAAACAACTTATCATATAGCAAGTGAGGTCAAACATTTCATCATAAGAAAGGTACAAAGCAAAACACAAGAGCAACTCAGAACAACTCCGGGTACTGGGAACGCATCTGTGCTTCTTGATCCCAATTACTCTCCTCAAGGCCACCATGCTTCCATAACACATGAACCTAAGGAATGGTCTATCCACACATCACCTTCTCCTCACAATC
This sequence comes from Viscum album, assembly GCA_963277665.1. Lineage (NCBI taxonomy): Eukaryota > Viridiplantae > Streptophyta > Magnoliopsida > Santalales > Viscaceae > Viscum > Viscum album. The sequence continues at coordinate 696,220,898 of OY728130.1, read as the reverse complement.
CTCGATCATTATCGGTCGCTCCATGAATGTCATCTCATCCTTGATATCCAACTCTCCCCGGTCAAGGACGTGGGAGTCATCGTGTAGATACCATGGATCATCTCCAACCACGGTGGAAACGCCAGCTGATATGTCACCTCACTAACTCATCCCAACACCTCAAAAGGTTTGATGAACCTGAGAGAAAGCTTGCTTCCTCGGCCAAACCTCCATTGTCTGCGCCGAGTGGAGACCTTTAAGAACACGTGGTCCCCAACCTCGAACTCCAAAGACCTCCTCCTACGATTGGTATATGGCATCTGATGGTCCTGATACACCTTCATCCTCTCACACACAAGCTGAACCTTCTTTGTTTTTCCCTGCACTACTTATGGTCCAAGAAGGGATGCTTCCCCTATCTCTGTCCAGCATACGGGTGAGCGACACGGTCTTTCGTACAAGGCTTCGAACGGTGTCATGTCAATGGTAGAGTGATAGTTATTATTGTAAGCAAACACTACCAGGGGAAAGTGTCATACCCATGATCCTTTGAAGTCCAAGACACACGCCAACAGCATGTCCTCCAACGTCTGGATGGTCCTCTCTGTCTGTCCATCCGTCTGATGGTGGAAAGTGGTGCTAAGGCGTAACTGGGTGCCAAAAGCATGATGCAATCCCCTCCAAACTCGTGAGGTAAATCATGCATCTCGATCCGAGATGATGGATCTTGGAACTCCATGTAGCCACACCACTTCACCTGTGTATCTCTATGCTAAGGTATCCTCTACGCTCGACTCCTTGATTGCCATGAAGTGAACTGATTCCGTCAATTGATCCACCACTATCCAAAGAGCGTTGCATCCTCCCTGAGATCTGGGTAAACCTATGATAAAATCCATCAAGATGTCATCTCATTTCCACTCGGGAACATCCAAGGGCTGCAACAGACCGTCGGGAACATAGTGCTCGGCCATTACCTGCTGACACACTAGGCATCTTTCCATAAACTCTGCCACTGCCCGCTTCACCCTAGGCCACCAAAACTGTTCCCTCAGGCCTCATTGCATCTTATAGACTCATGGATGTACCGCCAGGGGTGAGCTATGGAACTCACAGAGAACTCTCTTGCGTATTACCACTGGGACAAACAGCTTCCCACGGAACAGCATCTGATTCTGGCTATCCTCTGACCATCCCTCCAGAGCGTCACCCTGGACAACGCGATCACGCATTACTTCGGCCTCTGAGTCCCCCCAATGAGACTCCTCTACTTGTCACACCAAGGAAGACTGCACTGTCATCTGAAATAGATAGCCTCTACCACTGTCCTCCCTAGCATCCAGGCGCAAAGCGGCCAACTCCTCCATTGCCTTCTAAGCATCTGTGGATTCCCAAACTACCTCCTTCTATGACTTCCTGATCAATACATCAACCACCACATTCCCCTTCCCTGGGGTGTAAGAGATTTCGAAGTCGTAATCATGGAGAAACTCCATCCACCTTTACTGCTGCAAGTTCAGGTCTCATTGGGAAAAGATATACCTCAAACTCTTGTGATCCGTGAAGACCAAAAAGCGCTCCTCGATGAGGTAATACTTCCACAACTTCAGTGTGAACATGACCGCTGCAAGCTCTAGATCGTGGGTGGAATAATTATGTTCGTGAGGACGTAACTTCCTAGACCCATAAGAGATTACTCCTCGCTACTGCATCAGTACACATCCCAAGCCTAGGCCAGAAGCGTCACAGAACACCTCGAACATCACCCCTTCCTCCGGCAACCTAAGCACTGGGGTACTGACCAGCTTCCCCTTCAGATAGCTAAAAGCTGCCTGAAACTGCTCACTCCACATGAAGCCCTAGTCTTTTCTGGTCAAAGCTGACAATAGAGCTGTAACTCAAGAGAAGTCGGGTATGAACCTCCGATAATAGTCTGCCAGACCCAGGAAACTAGGAACCTCTGCCACATTCTTGGGTGCTACCCAAGAAACAACCGCTTCAATCTTTGATGGGTCCACCGCTATCCCTTTTTGAGACACCATGTGTCCGAGGAAGTGCACCTCTCGCGTCCATAACTTGCACTTGGACAAATTTCTGTAGAGATGGTGGTGTCGGAGGACCTCCAAGACAGTCCTCATATGTCTGGCATGCTCTTCCTCTAACCTTGAGTAGATCAGGATGTCATTGATGAACACGACGATGAACTGGTCCAGGTACTCATAGAAAACAGAGTTCATTAGCCTCATGAACACGGCCGGTGCATTCATGACACCGAAGGGAATGACCACAAACTCGAAGTTCTCATACCTACACCTAAAAAGCAGTCTTTGGGATGTCACCCTCCTTTACCCTCAACTGATGATATCCAGACCACAGGTCGATCTTAGAGAACCAACCTACTCCCTTTAACTGGTCAAAATGATCATCGATCCTTGGAAGGGGGTAACGGTTCTTGATTGTCACCTGATTCAATCTTCGGTAGTCTATACACAATCTCATACCGCCATTCGCCTTCTTTGCGAACAAGACTGGAGCACCCCACGACAACACATTTGGCCGCATAAAACTCTTCTTCATTAGGTTGTCAACCTAAATCTACAACTCCCGCAACTCAGAAGGCGACATTTGATAGGGAGCCATCAAAATCAGACAGGCATCGGGTTGCAAGTCTATCCCGAACTCAACATCACGTTGAGGGGGTAGAGTCACAACCTCTTCGAGGAAGATATCTAGGAACTCACTGACAACACCCAAAACTTCCACCATCTCTACATTTGTTGATTCCACTAACAGCTCAGCTAACAAGGAAAGAAGAGGCTCCACACGTCGGCTGCCCTCCTGACAACTCCGCTCATCAATGAAAGCTACGCGTTGGTCGCCCATATCTGAGAACACGACTCTTCTCCGGAAGTAGTCGATAATAGAGTGTATGGGAAACAACCCGTCGATGCATAGGATGACATCGTATGGTTGCATCTATAGCAGAAGGAGATCCTCACTAGACTTATGTGGCCCCAAAATGAGTCTGCATCCTCAACAAACATCAAATAGACTGGTCGAACCACCAAATGAACACCAGGGGCAGGGGAAGTATCTCTACATCTAGTCCCAGAGCATGGGCTAGACCGGGTGCAACAAAGGAGTGCGAGGCTCCTGAATTAAACAAAACACATGCAAGAGTACTAAACAGACTGATCGTATCTCGAACAACATTTGGCCCTGTTGGAACTGCTACCTCTGTGGAGTGCAACTACCCACGCCCAGCTCCTCTACCTCTATGTTGTCGACTGCCTCCCCAACCATGCCCTAATCGAGGTACATGAGGAGTATCATGTGGTCGGCCTCCCCCAGCATTGTCTACCCTCAATGGAACAGGAGCTCATTGCCCCTGCTGCTAGAAGGGTCTGACTGCCAATTGCTGCTGTTGAGGTGGGCATTGAACCTACCCACCTCCATCGTACTAAGTCTGAACTAGGCACTAGTTTCAAAGATGTCCATAGCCTCCATAGATAAAGCACCTCGGTCCCAGGCCCATAAGGAAAGGGCGAGGAGCAGGAGATCAGAACTAAAACTGTTGAGGCATACTTCCCGCGGGCCGAAACCTGGAAGGCCCTGACACTGGATACCTGTTGTTGATGGCTTTCCCCTTTGACAAACTCAGCCAGCTCCCCTCTCGCGACACACCTCCCAGTGAGTGCATCCTTTCCACTACCTCGGCCTTCTTCTGAACCTCTAAGTACATTGGTAGAGTGAAAGGAGTAACAGTATACTGAAGAGAAGGTCGGGGTTCCTCCTTTAAGCGTCTCGCTCGGGACTCCTCATTCAGGAAGAGATCCGACACAAAGCGCAGGAGATCATTGAACTTGATTCCCAGTTCCCTCACCAACATACTCCCCTGTGGAGGGAGAGTATCTCCTACCACTTCTCAGCCTTCATCATGGAAAAAAGGAATTCCGCCCAGAACACCCTTTCAAAGTCATCCCACGAGACCTCGGTTTCCTTCCTCTCCCCGAGGTAAAGTATCCACTACTAATGTGTTTCTACTCGTATCTGGATCACTACTAGAGGAACCCAGTACTCTGTCGGAGCTCGGATCAAGCTAAAAATGATCATCAGATCCTCGAGCCAAATTTTTGTTTCCATCTCCGAGACGCTGCCCTCGTACTTTCCCAAATCCTACCACTAGAAGGCACGAAGCGTATTCTACTATTGGTCATCTTCTTCCTCTCAATCGGCCCTCCGCTAATCAACCAGGTCAATCTGATGGGCCTCAACTGCTCGTACCACACGTGGGCAACATCCGGGTGTCATAGCTGAAAATGTAAAGAAGGAACTCCTAAGCCCGGGTAGTGTGGAAAAATTATTTTAAATTTGTTTTAACTCTTCATTTATTTTAAATTCCTAAAACACCAAAGACACACATGAAAACTAGTCATTATGATGTATGTACCTTTCATAGGGTCTCTACCCTGTAATCAGTGTAGCCACACTTGGTCGTTCAGTAGGCCCAGAGTCCTTGCATCGGATCAGGGGGCGCCTAAAATCTCGTGTCCTAACCAATCTTCCCTGACTGATTTTACATACCAAGATTGTCTAACATTGTTGTCCTACCATCCCATACAATCCTCACTGTGCCTAACTCTGAACTCCGTCTTATCTCTCAACCTGCCTTTGATACCATTTTTTTCACGACCCGCCTTCTCCAAGATGAGGGAAGGAACAATAAACTATCAAACCCTTCCTTCTTCACAATGAATGAGAGATAATAACCCTCGAGTCCCACCTTTAATAGACTCTGAAGTGGCGACTAGCACCAAGGGTATAGAATCTCACACAGAAATGGAAGGCATTACCCTTTTTTATAAAACAAGATCGAGAGATAAGATGGTAAATATCAAACAACTACAAAGACTAAAAGTAAAAGTAAAGCCAAAATCCATTCTCACATGCATGTTCAAAAGTAAAGCTGATATAAGGTACAACAAAACTCCAAAGTAAAGTACCAAAAGAAAAGAGTCTAAGTGGCAACAGCAACGAATCTCGCCTCCCAAGCTAGTAAAGTCCAGCACGGTCCTCAAAGTTCTCCTGGAAACCTAAAAACAGTTTTTATATACATAGAGTGAGCATACAAGTATACTCAGTAGGGAAACTAAAGTGACCTGTGCGCAAGTGGGGGAACATACTAATGTCCTTGTGAGAAAATAGTAGAACCTCAAAGCGCCTATTAAGAAATACTAACCAGTCTAGCCTCACCTAGGCACACTCACCAAATAATGCAAGTCAAGTAAAGTAATAATATAAGCACATCGATATTTGAGTACCCCGCACCACTTTCCCACTGGTTAGCTGCTCATTCCTAACGGCTGACGTCTTGACACTACCACTCTTCTCATACGTAGTCCCACTACCACAACCCGCCCGCACACACCTGGGCTTCAAACCACACACAATCCCGCCCGCAGACACCTAGGCCTCAAACCACACACAATCCCGTCCGTATACATCTGGGCCACAACAACCACACCACTCGCCTGAAGACACATGGGCCTCATCCTGAAGACACTTGGGAAAACAAACTTGGCCCACAAACACCTAGGCCCCTCATCTACAGCAAACCATCGCCCGAAGAATCTTGGACTATGGTAAGCCTCAAGACATTACAGTCTGCCCAGATACACTCGAACGGTAACAACCCGGAAGAGGGTGTATGGAAGAAAGTCAGTAACCAATCATTCATCCTCCCATCGGGATGTTGGGAAAGACACCCTCCCCCATGAAATGGAGGTGTTCGGCACATAGTGCTCAACAAGGGTGGGGTGCATATGGAAATCACAAAGAACTACAATTTATATGTATATAGGTAAGAAAACACTCAGCCCAACCTATGGGTTTCCAAACAACAATCAACCCACACAAACTACCTTAGTTGTTACCCCTATATGCACAACCACACGAATAGTCACAATAAAACACAAGCCTAACCCCTTTCCACTTAACAACTTTCCATTTATTTATTTAAGGGATTCACTGTAATTCTTTCCAGCACTGCTGGGAAACTATCAACCACAACCACACAAAAACAACAAGTAAAACCAAACTGCAGCTCCACTGCACAAACCCCTAATCTTCCTAGACACCTGTTCATCCGTTTCCAGCAACCATTCTTCAAAAAAAAAATTATACCGCACGATCCTTCTCTCACAACCCAGCTCCGCAGCCCTGCTGCCCAACAATTTCCCAATGCAGTCCCATTGCACAGCAAGCCCATATCTACACAGCAGTCCCACTGCCCAACGTCACTCCGCTACCACAACACAACAAAGGCAGTTCAACTGCCTACAAGTTCATTCATTCCACAATCAATCAATCTCTCGAACTGGGATACCAGCACACCCCCTTGTACTGCCCCACACACAAAGCCCATGGCAACTACTATTAACCCACAACCCCGTTGTACACACACACCACATCCTTCTCCTGGGACCAACTCCCATGTCCAACCTTGTACCCACAACCGTGCTCCCAAGAGCAGCACCACACAACTCGCGCAAAGTTACAAAACTCAACAGAACACAACACTCAGCCACACCTATCAACAGGATGTGCATATATTCAGATTTAACCAGTATAGGTTCGTTAATTCCATTTAATTATAACTGGGGTGATCACATGATAGACTCGATCTTGGGGCATTCATTTATTTAACCAAGTATATGCGGTTTAAACAGTTTTTCATGTCACGGCCGTTTATCAAAGTATCACAACAAAAACAGAACATCACTAGTGCACAAGCAAAGACCACCAACGATCATGATTTTTAGAAAGCATACAATCACAACAATCCATAAAGGAATCAAATATAACAAATAAAACAAGTGATCAACATCAAACCATCTCTGTCCATTATTTTATTTCCCCTTGCTATCTTTTGATCATATTTACTTCTTGTTTATTTCTCGTTTTAAGAAAAGTATTCAGTCATTCCTCATAAGGAATCATTAGTACACTCACCCTGCATGATGCACAATTAAAGAGAGACAAAAGAAATCCCTATCGGATGATCAAAGGATCAAAGTTCCTTCTTGCGCCAAGAACAGGGGCCGTGCAAGCAGCAAGGAAGAACTTCAAGAAAAATGAGCAGGAGAGCTCTGGCACAGGCGCACGACTCGTCTAGGGAGGAAGGCTCTAGGCGCACCATGGGAAATGAAAAGGAAGAAGGAAAGAATAGATCTTAGTTTATGAACGGGCGAGATCCAAAAAATCAGGGAGATGATTTCAAAGTTCTTAAAAATTGGATCGTGGTTTGACCACACGGCTTGGCGGTTACAAGGCTGGTGGAACGTTATGAGATGCGGGGAATTTAATAATTCCCCTCAGGAACGGTAGAGATAGCCTAGCGCACCGCTGTGAGTTGATAGGTTACCATTTCACTGAGAGAAACATGTAACAAGGGCGAAACTGGAAAAACTAAGAAAAACTGAAAATGAGTCACCGATGGGTGAGTCACCGACGCTGAGCCACCGATGGGTGAGCTCCCGACGCGACCTACCGATTCATAGCCACCGACGTTGAGCTACTGACGCAACGACTCACTGATGCTGACGCCCCTGACCCACCGACGCCTCGACCTACCGACGCTCTAACCTACCGAAGCTCTGGTCTACCGACATCGACGTCTTGGACTCACTAACACTGACGCCCTCAACTCACCGACATTGATGCCCTTGACCTACCGATTTCGACGCCCTCGACTCACCGACACCGACGCCCTCGACCTACCCATGCTGACGCACCTGACTCACTGATGCCAACGCACTGACATACTGACACACTGACATGTCGACGCAAAAACTGGAAATTTGGCAAACTCTTGAAATGAGTCACTATTGCCTCCCAGAACACCCTAAACACTAGTTTTTCACAAAGGAAGAGCTTGGAGAAATCTGGGTTATTATAGTGAGCCCCTCTTTGAATGAATTTTTTGAGTTCTAGGCGTGAAGTGGCCTTAATTTCCCTAAAAATGCGTTTTTAATCATTTATTTAATATTTGAAAAGTTGTGGAAACGCTATTCTTTCAAGTCATTTTTTTGACAAAGTCATACTTTCTTAGTAAGACTTAGCCTTACCTTTGTAGTATGACTTGTGAAGTCTTACTTTCCAAAAGTCTTAAGACTTTTGAAGTCTTACTTTCATATTAATACTTCTGAAGTCTTACTTTGAAGAAGTCATACTATGAGTAGTGATTCCAAAACAAAGCCTTACTAAATGAAGTCATGCCCAACGAAGTCTTGCTAAATCAAAGTCTTACTCAACGAAGTCATACTATGAATAGTGATTCCATAATAAAGACTTGTTAAATCCACTGAAGTCATACTAAATCCATCAAAGTCTTACTAAATCACTAGTCTTACTATCCAGACTTACCAAATTTTTTAAAATTTTATGTCGAGTGTGTGTGTACTACTAGAAATTCTATCTATATCAACACTTCTATACCAACGGTTTGTAAAAACTGTTGGTATGGGTCCCATTTCTCAGTGGTTTTGTCAAACCGTTGGGAAAAGCCCACTTTTAGACCACTTTTTCCAACGGTTTTGCCAAACTATTGGGAAATGGTATGGATTTCCCAACGGTTTTGCCAAACCGTTGGGAAAAGCCCACTTTTAGACCCTTTTTCCCAACGGTCTTGCCAAACTGTTGGGAAAGGGTATGGCTTTCCCGTTGGGAAAAGCCAACTTTGACACCACTTTTCCCAAAGGTTTGATAAAACCGTTGGGAAAGTCATACCTTTTCCCAACAGTTTGTCAAACCATTGGTAAAAACCACTTTTAGACCACTTTTCCCAACGGTTTGGTCAGAATCGTTGGGATAGGTACCCTTATTTTTTATGAATTCTTTTGTCAAATATCATCATATAAATTAATATATAAATTACCTATATATATATATATATATATATATCCAAATATATTCATAAAAGTAATTGTAGGGTAGTGGTACAGTCTTTGATATATACCAATAGTTTGGGCAGTCGTTTGGTGATTTGGCGTGGGGATAGACTTATCCCAACGGTTTTCCACAAACCGTCGGGATAAGTCTATTCCTACGCCAACGGTTGCCCAAACTGTTGGTATAGGCTATACCAACGGTCTGGGGACCTATACCAACGGTTCCAAACCGTTGGTATGGGTAATTTTTCCATTAGTGGTGTGTGACACCAATCTAGTATTCACTTTAATGAGTGACAAAGATTGCTTTTAAAAGAAACTCAAAAGGGAATTGAATTCACCAATTCACCTCTCGATGAATTCTCACTGATCTTGCAGATACTTCTCAAGTTTACTTTCCCTTTCTCTATGAACTCTTTGGGACCTCGAGTCCAGATGTTTTGTTAACATGGAATATTATAATGATGTCTAGGCTATTAGTGATGGGGTGGTGTTAGTTTAAGTACCTTAATCACTATTGAAGAAGTTAGTAACGAGATGTTCCCATTACTAATGAGAAAGCCCCCGCCCCTGATAGTTCCAGGACAATGCTTTTAAAGAAACATGGGATATCAATGGGGGGGTAGTCCATTTGATCCTGCAAATTTCTTTTGATTCTGTTTCATAGTTTTCGTGCAAAAATCTTGATTTCTTCTGAGTTCCCTTCTAAATTGATCAAATGGACTATGATCAGTGCTGACTTGGAGACACTTGACATGCAGTAGTGGCATGGAAACATTTTATTTTATCCATTGAATATGTGCAATTATAGTTTTAATGATATACCAGATGAGTGACATTTACTCTTGGGGCTACACGGATTCATGAAGACTGTCTTAAGGGGGTTTATGTCTGGGATGTCCATTTTACTTGACATTCTGTTGGACTTTTAAAATATAATTAAGAAAATTCCCAAACAGACCCCAAAGCAAGTACTGATAAATTTGAAGATTCAACCAGGGAGGCCACAAAACAAAACATTCAAGAATAAACGAAAAACAAAGAGGTGAAGAATAAGAAGAAGATCAACCCCCGTGGCTGTTATGATCTTGCAAATCAGATGAGCAGCAGCTGGACTCACCGGGGTCAACGTTCTTCGGTTTCATGGATGAACCTCCGCCAGAAGGCTTCGCTTCAAAGGCATCCCCGATGTCCAAGCTGTCCGGAAGATGGCCGGGAGCATCCGCAGTGTAGAGCTGCACAATTCACCCAATGAAAGATTTACCCAGGATTGAAGAGAGACTAATCACATTGTGTCAAGATTGTAACGAAGGTGGAAGGAGATGATCATCAAACTTGGTTTCATTATCAACTGTGTAGTTTATTGAGATTGGTTGTGTTATGTGAAATGTGTTCTCAAAGTTAATGTTTCTACTTAAATTTTATTACTATTAGGTCCAAGTAGAGATCTTTTACAACTAATATGTTTATGAATCAAGTGGGGTAAGTAGGTTTGACCATGCATAGTTGGAAATATCTCATTTAATTCCATAATCATTAGGTTTTCGGGGTGTGTCGTGTGTAATAAAGGTGCATTTTTTATAAATATTACATTATCTATTACTGAATCAAGGAATATGTAGAAAATGTTTTGTGTCGTGTGTAATAAAGGTGCATTTTTTATAAATATTACATTATCTATTACTGAATCAAGGAATATGTAGAAAATGTTTTGTGAGTTGGTATCGTACCGAGGAATACTAATTCTATTCTAAAATCGAGAGGTGGGATTTAAAACCGGATTCAGTGAGGCATAAATGAGGTTCAAGTTGTAATAGGGTTGAGTAATCGGGCATGAATAATATTTGGAGAGTTAAGGTTGACCATTCCGGACCCATCTAACATGTTTAACCAAATTAAAAATATAATGATAATAAAAAATATTAAAAATATAATATTAATTAATTTTATAATATATTTTATTCTTCTAATCAAACTAATTTGAAATAATTCAACATGTTTATAACATTATTTATTTTAATAGTTTAATATGGTGGAGTTGCGGCATGGATAACATATAATTTATATTAATTAGGTTATTTACGGATAATGCCATTGAGTTTATGTGATATTAACTAGCTAGACATGTCATGATATATGTTATCTATTTAAAGTTAAACAGGTTGGTGGGTCGGATACAGATTGACCCCTTCATAAATAGGTTGTGTCGGGTTAACCTGTTTAATTAAATGGTTCGGGTTAGAGCAGAACTTAAATAAATAGGTTTACTGGATGACCAACCCAGCACGATCCCAACCCATGAATCTATGTCACCTCAACTAAAATCTACTAACTTTTTATTTTTTACAAAGTGAACAGAGGAGGGGAAATAAACAGAGTATTATGAAGCTATGTACCCCAAGCTGGTTCAGCATCTCCATTGAGGAGTCCAAGTCCCCCGCATTGGCAGAATAAACCCCAGCAAGGGACTGCTCTGATACACCAGGAAATATGGTCCCAAGATAAGCCATATCTAGCTCAAAATCATCCAGCATGCACTGCTGTTCTGTACCATTGCCCACACTTTCCAGATGCTTCCTGTAAAGTTCACCACTGACAAATTCATTAATGCCACACGCGTTAAAATCAAATGTTTCAGAAGGTTGGAGAGATGCTTACTTTGGTTCCATGTTTGCATCAGAAGTAGAATCAGGACACAAGGTGACATCCTTTATAGAATTCTCTTCTTCTGTCATGGAAGCTTTCTTCTCCAGCGGTGCCTCTCGCTTGTTAAGTGGTACATATGATACCGCATATGGATTCAAGGAAGAAGCTCCAGGCGTTTTCTCCATTTATATAATCTGCACAGAAATTAATCAACCATCTTTCATTGACAGTAACAAAAAGAAAGCTACCTTGATAGAAAATATGCTATATGCAAGTACCAAACCAACAGGAGTTTGATCTAACAAGAAAAATAAAACTAACAATAACAATTCTATGCAGAAAATAAATTAAGCAAATTGGAAAATCTGATGATTGATAAAATTAAAAAGGCATTACTAATGCAGTTGAAACCACATCAAAGCCAATGATCAAAATAATACATTCATGATAAGAGTTCTTTGCAAAGAAGCAAAAGCAAAAGCAACTTATCCAGATAAGAGATGACCAGTTGTGCAGAATTACTATGGATGTTCATTTAAGTTGACAGTCAAAAGGAACACAGTTCTGGGGACAACATGGAGTAGGGAATTGGCTTCTTTTTTCCTCATGAATTCCCACATCTTCCACTCTTTTCCTTTTTCCAAGACGTCAAACCATTTATGATGAATGAACCAACATTAATAAGCCAGAGTTGATTTTACAGATCTAGCACAGTATGGTTTCCACCAAACTCATAGAAATTTGCATAAATCTACTTCAGAGGTTACAATGTTTTATTCTTGCAAAAAAAAAAAAAAGATAGAGAGAGAAATGGAATATAAAATCATTATATGCCAGTGCTGCTGAAACATCCACGATAAAAATGAAATTCCAAAAGTAATTACAAGACACAGAAGAAGCAGAAAACAACATTAAACTTTTAATTAGGAAAAAAATGTATTCCAATCCAAACTATCTTCAATGCAATATGCAAGAATTCAAATTCAATTGATATGCATCATGACCAACAAAACTTGGCGAAACCTAGACAAGTAAGACCAGAACAAGCAATTTAGCATCGAATAAAAACAGGAAAGAAAAAATTAAAATTTCACAATATTCGGGTGAAGATCCTTGCAGAATATTGCATTGTCGAACCAAAATCCAGCGAAGGTGGGTCTTACCAAAACCCCAGTCGACGAAGGAGCCCAAGATTTTGCAAGAACAAATGCGAATGAAGGAGTTAACAAGAGGATATGGAGAGCAGCTGGGTATGAGCCGATCCGGAGACGAAACAAAAGACCGACCGAACATACCATGGGAGAGTGCTTCGAACGGCACGAGTGACGAAATGAGAACGGCGATGGAATGTCCAACCGGCGTTTTTAACTTTCAGTCCCTATTTTCACATCTAATTCGTTTTTCACCCCGATAGTAGCCTTCAGATCATGCCGCGTGTAGACATAAAAATCAAGACGATTGTACTGCAAAAATTTTAAAAGATCCTTTTTTATTTATTTTAAACCGTACGGCTGCCCCATGAAAAAATACATTTTTTGTAATACCTTTTAAAAACTAATTGATAAAAACTAATTTTTGTGTTTACGGTAAATTAAATAACAAATTATAAAACATTTAAAAAATTAATAAAATTCTTACAAACTTTAAAAAAAATTAATAAAATTCCAACTCAAAATGTAAAATGTTTAAAAAATTAATAAAATTCTTACAACTAAAAAAAAATATTTTGGTTAACCGTAAATTAATGCTTTTTGAAAACTTTATAAAAAAAATAAAAACATGTAGTTGTATTACAAAAAATAATAATAATTTCAAACTAGATTCGTAAAAATGGGGGAAAATACTTTCAGAAAAATAACAATTTTAAAACAATTTTAAAAATTAATAAATTTTATCCTGTAAAAAAATATTAATTTGTATTTATATTTCAGAAAAAATGATGATTCAATTCATAGAAATAGGGGAAATTCGTGATTGTTTAAAATATAACAGTTTTTATTTCTTAAATGACTCAATATGGAATTACTGTTTTTTACTCAGATACAAAAATATGTTTCTAAAAGGACATGAAAAATATTTACTTTGCAAAAAAAAACTATTTTGACATTTCAAAGGTTTAAAAATTATTATTTTGAAACAATGTATTTTTTCTAAACAAAAGCGACTCATTGTTTTGAAATGTATGAACATTTTTATGGCGTGATTTTTTAATGATAAAAAAATCATGCATTTTTTAATGAAATTGCGTATTATTTTTTTAAAGGAAAAAAATAACTTTAAAAAACTACTTTTTATTTAAAAGTGGAAAAACATTGGGGAAACAAATGGAAAATGTTCTAGAAAATTAATACGAAATTTCTACTAGAAAATACCACTTAAAAATGACACTGAAAAATAACACACCAAGATTACATTGGAAAATCCACTCTAATATTTTAGGAGACATTTACACCGAAAAATTCATGTTGAAAACTTAAACTGAAAACATATAATTACATTGGAAATTTTTTTTAAAAAAAAATTAAATGCAAAATACTGATTGAAAATACCATCGGAAATTTAGTGGAAAACTTAACAGAAATTTTATACATGTCAGAATTTCATTGAAAAAATCCACTTCAAAATAAATTTTGGAAAAATATATTAGAAAATTCCACTAAAAAATAAATTGCAAAAAACCAAGGGAAAATGTCACCGGTAAATTAAAGTGGGAAACTGCACCAGAATTTTTTATTGGAAAATCCCACAAAAAACTATGCTAGAAAATCTCAACTAAAACCACCATGTGAATACTCTAATGAGAACTTCTACATAAAATTTCAATTTGATAATTCATGTGAAAACTTTCACCGAAAAATTTTAGTGGAAGATTACATAGGAAACATTCACTGAAAAAATTCAATTGAAACTATTACCGAAAAATATCAAGAGAAAACTTCAAAGAAAATTCTCTATGAAACTTTTACCGATTCAAGCCGGAAATTCCATTGAAATATTTCAATTCAAAATTGTACTATAATATTCCATAAGAATTTTCATGTGAAATTTCACAATTAATTATCCATTGAAATATTTCCATAAGGAAATCCCACATGAATATTTCAATAGAAAATTAAATTGGAATATTCCACCAAAAATTCCTAGTGGAATTTTCTACTTAAATTGTCAACTATAATATTGTATTGAAAAATTTCCAACAAAAAAATACAGTGAAAAGGATAAAATTTCAACTAGGGTATTCCAATAGAAAGCTTCACTATAAAATTTAAATGAAAACTTACACTAAAAATTTCCACTGAAAAGTAACACAGGAAAATTCCAGTTGAGACTTCCACCAGAAACTTTCACTGGATAATTCTAGTGAAATGCTTCACTAGAAAATTCCTGTTAATTTTTTCTCTGGAAAATCCCAAAAAAAACTCTGGAAAACTCCAGTTGAAACATCCACTGGAAATTTCCACTTGAAAAATTCAAAGGAATACCTCAATGGAAAATTACACTAAAATATTCCCCAAAAAAATTTCTAGTGGAATTCTATACGTAAATTATCTACTAGAATATTTACTTTAAAAAAATTCATTTGAATACTTCAATGAAAAATTACACCGAAATATTCTATTGGGATTTCCCAGTGGAATTTTCCACTTAAATCGTCAACTGGAATATTATCGTGGACAATTACATTATAATATTCTAATAAAATATTTTAGTGGAAAACTTTTAATAGAAAATTATACTCAAATATTCCAATGCTTATAGTGAACATTTTAAGTGAAATAACTCATTAAACCTTTTAGTGGAATTTCTCATTGGAAATGCCCACTAGAATATTTTGATTGAAAACTGTATTATAGTATCTCATTGTAGATTTCCACTTAAATTATCCATTGGGGTATTTGAGTGGAATACTTCACTATAAATTTTCAGTGAAATTTGACAGTGAAAAAAAAAATCACTATAAAATTTCATTGGGAAATTCCACTAAAGACAGTAACGAAGAATTCTATCAATGGAAGATCCCACTAAAAAATTCCCTTAAAAAAACCATTATAAAATTTCACCCCAAAATATCATTGAAAAAATTCACTGTGAAATTATAGTGAAAAATATCACTGAAAATTACCATGGAACTCAAAAATTTTAGAGGAAAATATTAGTGAAATTTTTCATTTGAATTTTCAAATGAAATTTCTAACTATATTTTTTCAAATGAAAAGTTTATGCTTTATTTTCCAGCGTAACATTTACTGAAATTTCCAATAAAAATTCAATAAAATCTATAAATGATTTTTTCTATTAAATTTTCTACTGGAAATTTTAATGTCTTAAAAAAACTATGTTCGAAGAAAGTAATAATTTTTTATTCATTTCAAAATAAATTTTATTTTAAAAATGATAATTATTTATTGATGGAAATATAAATTTAGTATGCCTTTAGAAAAATATCACAAATTTGAAAATTTTAATAGTTTATGAAAGACATACAAAATATTATTGATTTTTAACAGATAAAATATTTTATTATTTAAGAAATACAAATTTATCTGAAACCAATTCCACTAGAAAACATATCATTCATAAAACATAACTTATATCTTTAAAAAATAAATTTTTATATCTTTTTAAAACCCATATTTTATTTTATATATTTTAAAAATGAAAAAAATAAAAAAATAAATACATATTATGTCTTTAAGATAAAATATTATTTACTTTAAACAATGTAAAAAACTATATTTAACACGATTTTTTTCCTTATCTACAAAATAAATTATTTTGATTTTTTTAAAAGGGTGTAAAACAATTTGTTCAAACATAAAAAATAATATTTCATTTAAAAATAAATATTTTTTAAAATATAATTAACTTGTTATTATTTTATGCATTTAAAAAAATTGCATGCCTTAAAAATATAAAAGAAAATTTATTAATTTTATTCAAATGATAAAAAAAATCTATTTTAAAAAAAACCTAAACTATTTGTTATTTTTTTAAAAGGCGTGACATGCTTTCTTAAAAAAATATTATTTCATTTAAAAATTTTATTGGTTTGAAAATATGATAAACTTGTTATTGTTTTTTTTAACATAATATAAAATTTGTATTATTCTAAACCCATAAAAACATTTTGACATGCACCCAAATATTTTTGATAGACAAATAAGCCCCTTACATTAGATCACTGCCATGTGTAAACAAAACATGTGGCATGATCTTAAATATCTACCAGTGCCTCTGTTTTTTAATAAACTAGTACTTCACCCGTGCAATTGCACTGATCTATATTTATGTGTTTAATTTTCAAAAAAACAAATATGATAATTCAGATGCATATTGAACAAATCTAAATCACAAATAAATGCTACCTGATAGTGGAATACCGGTACAAAAGTAACAAATTTTAAATATAGAAAAAGAAGCATGCTTCAAAAATATTTAAAATGTTAACGAAATGACTAAAAACACAAATTATTAAAATTTCATGATAAATTGGGCAGCATATAGGTAATGTGACACTACAAGGAATATAATTGCATTGTTAAAAAATTGTCAATTGTGGTTATTAGATATTGTGATATAATTAAATTAAAGAAAAGGAAAAAAACATTAAATTATTGATTGATAATCTAATAATTTTTCAATATCATTTTTGTTACCTGGAGTGGAAGATGAAACATTTAACTTTTTCCCAATTTGAAGAATATCATTTTCCCCAAATGGTCACTCGGTAGCTTCAATGAGAGTGACTCTCACTACTACAGATATGCTCTTTATCAGCATGTAAAAAGGCTTTTAACCGCGCTGATAAAGGAGGTCCTTTATCAGTGCTAAAAAACCTGCTAATAAAGACCTTCCTTTATTAGTGTTGCTTTAGCGCTGATAAAGGCCCCATCTTCTTCAATGTGTTGTTTGTATAACAACACGCTGCACCAACCTCTTGCAACCTGTACACAAAATATATAATTTAATTGAAATAAATTTTACACCACAAATTCAAAAAAACTCACTACTATATACATTTCAAACAATGTTTTGTATAATTACATTAACAATTAATATCCACAAACAACTTAAAACATTAATGTTTGTCTTTGGCACTCGTAATCCCCTCTAAAAAAGGTTCGCCAATGGTATTTGTTGCCAAAAAAATCACCTTAACCTAAGCAAAATGATCCACCTATATAAAAAAAATCTTATGTTTGAAATATTATAAAGAAATAAATTAAACATTAATATGAACAAATACATTAAAAAAAATGTAAACTTTAAATAAAAAGACACATTTTGAGTTATATCGGTCACACCATACATTGTATTAAGATGCAGATGATTCCAACACATAAAAAATGAGGTATGAATCATTATCCTAAAGTATCAAAAAAATTCGAAAGTGTTTGCTCAGTTTTGAGTATGTCACTTGTTCTTTTTAATGAAATTAATGTAAATTTTAAATAAAGACTCGTTTGGGGTTATACCTGTCACACCGTGCATGGGATTGAGGTGCATTTGATTCATACACATCACAAATTATTTAAGGATCGTTTTCTTAAAATATCAAAACAATTTGAATTTGTTTTCTTGGTTTTCAATATGTCACTTGTGTTTTCTACTAAAATGTCATTTCAAACCGGAAACACGTACTTTGAGTCATAAGGTCACATCATGTGTTGAATTGATGTGACACTGCTTCCTACATGTCATAAATGACTTATGAACCGATATCCTAAATTATCAAGAAAATCATAGTACATTTTCTTGGGTTTTAGTGAGCGACATACGTTTTGAACTAAAATGTCAATTTTAAACTGATGATAGACACTTTGAGTCATACCGGTCACACCATGCATCATATTGAGGTACATGTGATTCCTACACGTCACAAAATGACTCATGGAATGTTGCCTTAAATTATCAAAATAATCCTAATGCGTTTTCTTGGTTTTCAGTACAGTACTTGTTCTTTTTGCTAAAATTAATGTCAATTTAATATAAAAAGATGTACTTGGAGTCATACCGATCACATCGTGCATCAGATTGAGGTTCGGTTGATTCCTACATGTCACAAAAGATTTATGGATATTTTTTATAAAGTATGAAAACAATATGAATGCATTTTACTATTTCTGAGTATGCCAGTTGTCATTTTTACTAAAATTGATGTCAATTTTAAATAAAAAGATGCACTTTGAGTCATACCGGTCACACCGTGCGTCGAATTGAGGTGCAGCTGATTCCTACACGCCTCAAATGACCGATGGATCATTTTCTTGAAGTATCAAAACAATGCAAATGTGTTTGTTCAGTTTTGAGTAGGTTAGTTGTCCTTTTTACTAAAATTGTTATCAATTTTAAATAAAAAGACGCACTTGGAGTCATGCTGGTCACACTGTGTGTCAGATTGAGGTGATACTGATTTCTACATGTCAAAAATGACTCATGTATCGTTTTTATAGAGTATCAAAATAATACAAATGTTTTTTCTCAGTTTTTAGTACGACACTTGTTCCTTTTGCTAAAATTGATGTCAATTTTAAATAAAAAGTCACAGTAGGAGTCACACCGGTCACACCGTGCATCAGATTGAGGTATGACTAATTTTTACATGTCTCAAATGACTCATGGATCGTTTTTCTAAAGTATTAAAACAATCTAAATTTGTTTTCTTGATTTTCAATACGTCACTTTTCATTTTTACTAAAATTGATGCAAATTTTTAATAAAAAAGACGCACTTATAGTCATACCGGTCACACCGTGCCTCAGATTGTGGTGCATCTGATTCATAAACATCCCAAATCACTCACATATTGTTTTTCTAAAGAATAAAAACAATCTGAATACATTTTCTCAGTTTTCAGTACGACACTTGTTCCTTTTTACTAAAATTGATGTCAATTTTAAATAAAAAGATGCACTTTGAGTCATACCGGTCACACTGTGTGTCAAATTGAGGTTAAAATGATTCTTACACATCTCCAATGACTCATGGATCAGTTTTATAAGGTATAAAAACAATCCTAATGCGTTTTCTAGGCTTTGAGTAGATCAGTTGTCCTTTTTACTAAAATTGATGTAAATTTTAAATAAAAAAGACGCACTTGGAGTCATACCGGTCACACCATGACTCATATTGAGGTGAATATCATTCCTACACATCCAAAATAACTCACATATCATTTATATAAAGTATCAAAATAATAAAAATGCTTTTTCTCAGCTTTCAGTACGTCACTTGTTCCTTTTTACTAAAAATGACGTCAATTTTAACTAAAAAGATGCACTTGGAGTCATATTGGTCACACTGTGCGTCAGATTGAGTTTCAGCTAATTTCTAAACATCTCAAATGACTCATAGATCATTTTTCTAAAGTATCAAAACAATATGAATCCATTTTCTCAGTTTTGAGTAGGTTAGTTGTCTTTTTTACTAAAATTGATGTAAATTTTAAATAAAAAAGATGCACTTAGAGTCATACTGGTCACACCATGCCTCGAATTAAGGTGCGACTAATTATTACACATCTCAAATGAATCATGGATCATTTTCCTAAAGTATAAAAACAATCCAAATGTTTTTTCTCATTTTTCAATACGTCACTTGTTCCTTTTTACTAAAATTGATGTCAATTTTAAATAAAAAGATACACTTGGAGTCATACCAGTTACAACGTGCATCAGATTGAGGTGTGACTGATTCCTACATGTCTCAAATGAATCATGGATTGTTTTTATAAAGTATTAAAACAATAAAAATACATTTTCTTAGTTTTCAGTATGTCACTTGTCTTTTTTACTAAAATTTCATTTTAAACTAAAAACACACTCTTTGACTCATATCGGTCACATCGTGTATCAGTTTGACATGAGATCAATTCCTACAAATCACAAATGATTTATGAATCGATGTCCTAAATTATAAAGAAAATATGAGCATGTTTTCTCAGTTTTTAGTGAGTGACACATTTTGAAGTAAAATGTTGATTTTAAACTGATAACGGACACTTTAAGTCATACTGGTCACACTGTGTGTCAGATTGAGGTGGGGATGATTCCTACACATCCTAAATGACTTATGGGTAATTTTCCTAAATTATCAAAACAATTTGAATATATATTTTTGGGTTTGAGTATGTTAATTGTCTATTTTACTAAAATTAATGTCAATTTTAAATAAAAACACACCTGGAGTCATACCGGTCACACCGTGTGTCAGATTGAGGTACCACTGATTCCTACACATCCCAAAGTCTCGAGAAAAAAAATCCTAACTTCCAATGTTAGCACGATTACCATTGTTTTTTTTTGTCAAACTGACAACACTGCATATTGATTCGAGAAAGGTTTTTCAGCTAAGAACATCAAATCAATATGCAACGTTGGATGTTTGACAAAGAAAAACAATGGAAATCATGGTGACATTGGAAGAATATGAATTCCAAAAATAGATATGGAAATAACTAAATAAGTATTAAATAAATATAATTGGGAAAATAACTTACAAATAGTAGATAAAATGATGACATAATTAATTAAATAAGTAGTAGGAATTCACCTTTTCATGATGGTTATATACATTCTTGGCCCATAAATATGAAAGGAATCCAATTGTATAAAAAAAAATTCTTATGTGAGTAATACTAAAAATAAATAAATAAATCATAAATATGAAACAATCCATTACTTCTATTAAAGTCACATCTTAATTCTATTTGTGTACATTTTATGATCAGGTATGATGCCCATTCGTTTCTAATCAAATGTATATCATCTTGTGAATATGATTTTTTGATAGTCATAGTAGTACTGAAAAAATATAAATACACAAAGGATTAATAATTATTTTAAATGAAATAGTAATTAAATTTGAAAATACCTCTTCAGGGATGTGTGTTTTTTTATGGAATATGATCTCTCTCATAAATTTACAAACATAATAATCACAATATTTTCCATTTGTTTATTCCAGGACACTACATAAACATTGAGTAAAATAATTAATTTATTTTTACAAGTGTTTGGATAGTGAAATCTTATTATATATACCTTGATACTTATCCAATTGTAGAACTTGTTAGGGTCCTTGTTCACAATTCTTGTCCTCATGCCATGATTTAAACGATATTTACATAATGACCTATAATAAAAAAATCCTCATTAAAACATAATATAAATTATATAACTTGAAGTTTAGTTCTAAAATGTTGGATATAGTGTATTACAAATTGACAAATGCCATCATGTGTGGTCGGTTTGTTCGTAATCCAGGTAGTGAATCCAAAAAATAAATCTTTGAAGTATCCAAATTGATCGCAATGAGCATCCAATGTTTCCTAAAAACACAAAAATAAATAAGTAATGAAAGAAATGAAAATATATTTTATATAATTAAATTATAGCATTTTACCCTTGAATCATTGGTATTAAGAAGAGTATGCCACCCCCAAGTTTTCTTTGAAACGATTTGGCCAGGTTTTCCACTATTTCATCCATTTGTTTGGATTTTATTTTTGTTTGTTTTGTAGAGGTTTCTTGAGGACTAATGAGTCTGAAATTTTTCTCATGTGGAAATGCCTTAAATTGGTATTAATATATATGCCTACAAAAAATATGAAATGTATTTAATCATAATTAACATAGTATATCATCTTTTGGAAAATTAAATCATGAAAACATACCTCATATATACATTTACAAATGAGGCTCTTAGCCATTCATAGTTGAGGATTTCATTTACATTCTCAAAAGAAATGTATTCAGTTCTTTTCACTCCATAAATTTTTCTTTAAAATCAACTATGTGACTACTGCCACTTTGTAACTTTGTATCTGCATTAACTATCAATGTTAGTAAATGAGGATATTCAATGGGTGGGGTAAATGTGATTTCAAAAATATTTTTGATCAGTTATTTGATCCTTTAGATGGTTTTGAGTAGACCTTTCATTTCACCCCCTTCCCTTTGTTCGTATGTAATAACATTCATCGGTTCAGACCTTTTTTCATTAATTTTTAAAGGTTTAGAATAAAAAATAAATTGGAAATGAATACCTCCTTAATGACATGTGTTTTTACAAGATCTGGCATCCATGCAATGAATGTCCCAACAACTTGGTTGACCATATAAATATCTTCATCCTCAAGTGGAATGGGTATCTCATTGCTCGGAACATGATCTATGCTAATCACCACTCTCAGATGACCTGTTGGAAGTGGTTTGTTATGTAGCATGTCATATTGGATATTAAACACCATAGACCTTACAACAAGGAGATGGGTGGGTGTTGATAGATAGAAATCACAATCATTTTCACCCTGTATATTATTAGTACGAGAAAGGTATTAGTATATGTCTGATTCACATTTAATAGAAACAATTATTGGAATATTGATTACCTCGACTAAGACAGATCTTTGAGGGGAATGGATCACCTCAATGCTGGTGGGGGGGGGGTGATCTTCACACAATGGTTATTCTTGAGTTATGTATTCTATTTACCCCCCATAACACTTTCTAGTAACTTAGATTGAAAAAAAATTCTTCAAGGGAAGTTATTCTTTCTTTCATCTCTACCCTTTCTGTATCTTGATTCTCTTGTTGTTTTTACTTAAAATATATTCAGGGTGTCACCCCAAAACCCACACCTCTCATGCAACCATAGAGTTATGTCTGATTTAAGGACATCAATAGTATGTGTTCATCTAACACAGGTGTTGATGATTCCTGTGACTATGTCAGATAGAAAATATAAGAAAATAAGTAATCATTGTTATGTAATAGCGATTTAAAGAAAAATAAATTTTTATTATGTCATACTTACACATGTTTCCTACAGTTTTTGTGTGTTTTCATCTATTAGTATCCCATATTTATTTACATGTGCGTCCTTTCATATCACATGACATGAGATGAAGGTGGATTTGAACTTGGATTCATCAATCTGTATATAAAAAGAGGAGCATAATTATGTTGTTGTTTCATATCACATAAAATTATTATGATAGATTTAAAATACATACCAATTTTTTTATGTGAAGCTTACCCCATCCTTACTTTATGGTAGGGGTACATTGGTTTTGCTTCCTGTTTCTTATTTTATCACTCATTTGTTGTTTCATAAATAAAAAATTCTCAATAAAAGTGATGAATACACATATTGTCAAATAATGTATTACTGGCCACAATGTACCTGAAAAGATAGCTCCCCACGACAGCTAGTAAATTCATCCCACACTTCTTGGGTTATTAGGTATGCATACATAAGTGGTGGGTGCGGGTTTATTTTCCCTTATATATATTTAAGATGACATCTCATTAGAATTGTGCGAAATCCTATATAAATCCTTCCAGCAAGCATTAATACATATTTCTTATGGGAGTCATGTACTATAAATTCATCCTACAAGGGATGATGAAGACTAAGTCAATGTTTCATTAATTTATTTTTCAGTAAAATAAAGAAATAATATCATAATGTTACTGTAATCTTTTCCCACATCAGTGCCTTAAGCATAGACACAACATGGTTTCACAAATCTACATCAATCGACATGCATTACTAAGTGACGATTCCAAGGTAACTACTTAACATGACCTTGTTGGGGTTAACATGTTGGCCCCACACATTCTATCTGACCTCGTATTTGATGCCTTTGATTTTTTCCTTAATGATTTTTGCTAACACTGTTAAACTATGACACTCCCGTTTTTAATGCATCGTCGGTCCTTCGTCGCCTACCATTTCCTTAGATTCAACATTTCCAATATGTTGTTCCTCTACATTGGGAGTAGTAGTAGATTGATAAACCTATTGTTTCTCTGGAGTGATAGCTTCGACATGTGAAGAAGGTCTTTGTACCTTTGTACTGGGAGTACCAGTAGGTTGAGAAACCTATTGTTTCTCTGGAGCAGTAGCATTGGCATGCACAGAAGGCCGTTGTTCCTCTACAACGGGATCAATAATAGCTTGAGAGACCTATTGTTCCTTAGGATTAGAAGCATCAACATGTGCAAAATTCATTATCTGTAGAAGTGGTTTAACATTTAATTTAGATTACATAAATGCAGAAGCAAACATATAATAACATGAGGCAAAACAATGTATATTACAAAAAATATATAACCTAATTATTAAACTCTTTTTTAAAGGCTTAAGGGATTTGACCCCTCTATCGAGTATCTAAATCCCTTCATTGTGGTCTCCTCTAACATAAAAAAGCCCATCTATATTGGGACCATTGCAAAATGATTGTGATGTCCTAATGAAAGGGCCATCCTCAGTTGAATTTTCATCTGAACCTTTAGTATTTTTGGTCAATAACAAAACAATTGACCACTTTCAGTTTACAGGGTCTCGAACATAAAATACGTGTACTACCTGTGATGCCATTATAAATAGATCTTATTTGTACCCTTCCTTACTTAATCCACTTTCATGAATCCCAATTCATCTATTTTAATAGCACTCCTATTACCAACCCACTTGCATTGAAAAATTGGCACTTATAATGTTGTATAATCTAACTCCCATATTTGTTTGATGATGATAAAGTATGAAATATTCACATAAATTGGATTTCTGTACTTAGTATTAGAAACATGCATCATTTCTACCATAAGTGTAACTCCACTATTTTTCATGGTACTGTATTTATCATGTTCATTTGTATAGAACGTATAACCATTGTAATATAATACATACAAACTTGGTCCTCTGGCTAGCCATTAAAGTCATTCTGAAATTGAATCCAAATTTTCATCAGAATCCTTAAAAATATGGTCCAAAATCATCCTATAAACTATTGATTATGTATATTTTATATCTATATTTCATCCCTTGATGGATTAAAATTCCTAAGAACTTATTTGTGAGTTTGAAAATATGGGGAAACCTCCAAACTATTATGAAAAAAGTAAAGGTGGGCCTACTCCTGATCTGTAATATTGATCGTGAAAACATCTCTTCTCGAAATTCCTTCACCCGCAAGCCACCTAGTGTAATGATATTTTAGTAGACCAATAATCTCCACACCGGATAAGTATTTGGTACAAAATTCAATGACTTCCTCAACAATATATCACTTCTCAATACAACCCTCTAGGAGACTTTGATTTTTGACATACCCTTTCAAAATTTGTATATATCATTCAATGGGGTACATCCATCTATAGTGTATAAGACCACATAATCGAATCTCTCTCACCAATTGAACCATAAAGTGAACCATCATATCAAAGAATGCTAGTGAGAAGAACATTTCCAATTCACATAATATGATGACACTTTCTCTTTCCATAGTCGGTAATTTTTCTAGGTCTATAACTTTTCTGCATATAGATTTGAAAAGAAACAGATCTTGGTTAATGCATGACAAACATTCTAGGAAAAATGCAATGTAAAGCTACAAGACTTAGATCTTTCATCAAAACATGGCAGTCATGTGATTTGAGACCCTTTAACTTTAAATTAGTCCTCGACACAATATTATTGATATTATATGAATACCCTTTTGGAACCTTTAAATCATTCATTTCTTGATTTGTGCATGTCATCCTTGTGCGGGGGCTATGCTAACTCTTCTCATGTCTGGAAAGAGTGTTAACAACTGGAGGAAGAAATTTTTTTTTACCCTTCACCGGCACCAACTCTTCTCATATTCCCATGTCAACCATGTATAAAATAGCCTTAATTCCATTATTTGTTTTTCTGGGTGCATTTAGAAACATGTTGATGACACCATCACATACATTTTTTTTCAATATGTATAACATCAAGAAAATGTTTGACATATAGACAATTCCAGTATGGTAATTCAAAAAAACTGATCTTTTTTTCCAATCAATTTTCATAAGGTTTTTTGAAAATGGTTTAACAAAAGAAGTGTCCACATCTTTTACTTTCTCAAATAGTTGATCACCTTTTAGTGGAGTTGGTATTGTATATTCTTCTGAACTTCCATCGAATGATGTCGTCTAAGATCGATATTTATTTCATCAGCGTATAAATCTATGATGTCCTAGAAACATAGTCTTCTATGAATGTTTCAACCTACACTACTTAAAAATTGATCTATTTCCACACATCTATACCCACGGTTTAAAAAAACCATGGGGATAGACCATATATTTTTACCTATATCCACAGTTTTGTTTAAACTGTGTTTATACTAACACCGACTTCCACTTTTTATTGGGCTCCCCTCCCTACTTCTCACTTCCTCCCCTGAATCTCCCCCAAGACCTCTACCTTCGTGCCTACGTGGCCACCTCCGCCTTCATGCCTCCACGACTGCCTCTGCCTCCACCTCCCAGACCCCGCCTCCGCCTCCACCTCCCGACCTCCACCTTCTGTCCCCTGCCTCTACCTCCTAGCCCCCTCCTCTACCTCCTCCCAGCCGCGACCACCCCCACCTCCTCCTCCCAGCCCTCACCTCCTTCTTTCCAAGGTTTTCCATGCATTAGGTGATCAATCCGGTGAATATGGGGTAAATTCTAGTGATTTTTCTCCAAAATTTATTGAGGGGGTTTTGGTGGACATTCATAGCCCAAATTTTACTGCAAATTAGATCTGGTGTGGGGATCTTGTTCAATGCCCAAATGCTAAGTTGTTATTGAAGTCTGGGAGGTTCAGGTAAAGAGATTCATGCCACCATTTCAATGGAAGCCTGAAAAATTTTATTTTCATGGAGCTACTCACATGTGAGTTTTAATGTGTAGTATTATTTTCTACAAATGTTGTATCATTTTGGTTGGGTTAGAGTGATTCCTTCCATCACTCGGTGGCGTGCATGGGGGTTGTAAGAATGCCTCTCATGTATTTCTTTCTTCTTATATTCTTCTTCTTCCTCCTCGGTTCCTCCTATAATTTTGGTTCCTCATAGCTTCAATATACAAAAATTCTTCCACTCAAGGTGAACTGTTGGTCCTAGGGACCCATCATATCTCAACCCTCAGGAAGAACTGCACTATGAAGTGACTCAAATCATTGTTATCCCCCATCCAAACAATAGGAAGGGCCTAACATATCCATTTTCCTGAAAAAAATTGATATACATCCTGAATCTGTCCCATGGGTCCAAAGCCTTGTTGCCACCATTCGAATTCTATAATCACCTCGCGAACACACTGCATTGAACCAAGTCAGGATGCAATAGAACAATGCATGTTAGAATAGCTTAAGTCTTAGCTCTCACTTGGCAACTGGTCCATGCCTAACTCTTCTAGGAGACATACCTAAGTGCATTAAATCTTGAATCATCTTACCCAACCCAACTATCAAAAATATAGCCCATAGTTAAAACCATAACCCCATAAAACCCTAAAGCCTACATGCCATGATCAGTCTACTAACCCCAATTCATCTATTGAACTCAAATGAACTTATCAATTATACTCATATTACAGGAAGACCATATCATATGGTCTCAAAAAGACTACTTCGACTTCCCTTGATATTCAAAACTCCAATGGAAATCATCTTAATATGGGTAGGATGCCTATAAGCCTCCTCTTGACTCTTAACCATTCTCAAAGCATGTGGAAGTACCTAAAACATACCCAATATAGGACTTTCCACCGAAGGCCCATGCCTTAGCATACTGTAAGTTTTGTTTCAAAGGGAGTTCAAGCCAAAGAGATATATCACCCCTTCACTAACATTCCCATCAACCAGCCCCATCCTAGGGAGTCTCAAGGTAGACTATGCCCACACACTTTCCTAAACAATTCCCATAGCGTACCACTTGCTAGACTAACTACCCAAGGACTTACCCACTTGGGCTAGGTACCTTCTAAGACTTGTCCAATATAAACTTGCATTGATGCTTGTTGGTGACATAGTTGCTAAACATGCCTAAAAACCTCAAATCATGTGTAAAATACCTGCCCACTCCACTCTCAATTCAGAAATCATCTAGTACTTAACCATATTTCTTGGACTTGAGCCCCACATGCACATATAGACAACACACTACACGTGACATATTGCTTAATATTAAATAGACCACCTACCTCATTCTTATTGAAGTTATCTTGTTCAGTATCATAGTATGATTTGGCTTTGCTTTCCAGAAATCAAGACCATCCTCTTGTTTATCTTATCTCTTTTATGCTAGAAATTTCATAAATGTTTATATATATGGTTGTTACTTGTCTCTTATGTTTCATATTTTGAAACTATTTATTTGGTTTGAATGAACGTTCAAATTACAGAAGGGTTATGCCAGATTATCATCATATTTCTATTCTGAATTTTATTAAGATAATTAGGTGAAACCATTCCTACAAGCTTATATTTAATGCCTTAGTGATTTTCTATGGCCTAGGGTGATCGAGAATAGGCTTCAAATTATATCACAAGTAGGATTAGGTGCCAGTTTGAAGGGTGTACCAGGTTGGTTCATGAAGGACATCATTTGTGTCCATCAGTGTGATATATGTTGACTATATATCATATATTTAAGATAAATTTTGTAGTTTATAATTATTCTCATTATTTAATTTAGCATGGACCCAGTATTTTATTTTCCCATAGGATATGTTTATATCTTTGACATAGAACATGTGTATTGTTATAATGTGAAGAATTTTTATTGTTTTATATAGAACAAATTTGGTGGGTTTTTCTTTAGGTTGATTCTTGATGTTTAGGGATCTTGGTTCCGATTGGCCTTTATAAGCAAATTATTTCATGTAGAATGAAAAAAACAAACCAAACCAAACTTGTACCTCTCTAAATAGAACTGATATGCATAGACCCATGTTAACCCGACATGAACTAAGTAGAACCATTTTTTTTTGAATTGAATCAATTTAAATCAACATAACTTGATCCCTAATATATTGAATAAAAACAAATAAAAAATATAATGAAATGTTTTAAAAAAACATTCACAAACTAAACTGAAACTCAATCCAAACTGATTATATACCATTAATAGGAAGAGTAATTATTAATTAATAGGAATATACTATTTGAAAATATCATTTTGAAACTTGGATATGCTTCCCCCTTTCTTGTAGGAACATGATTGGACCCATGGGGTGTTGTGGTTCTTATATGTTGGGCGGTGACTTGTTTAATCACAGGAAACAAGTATGTTATAGTTTAGTTTTTATTTTATTTTCTTTATCACATCGGCCACTTAGGCCTTTTAATACTTTATACAGATGGAGGGTACTTATATTTTGAGAAGGAGTCCAGAAGGGCACTCGAGGTGGCTACACAGTTTTCTTTGTAGGGGAGGGAGATCAGGGTAGTTGAGGGATTAATAATGTGTTTTATTTTTGTCTGCTTTTACCGTGTTGCTTCTGTTTATTTTATTTTCCTTCGACATGGACGTCTGACATACAAATGGGTCATGCCATAATTTTATTTATTTTCCACAGTTGTTTTAATTAATTTTTTTTGTAGAAATCGTTCCTAAGCGGTGATTCCCAAACTGGAGATCATGAGTGATTCCAAATGAAAACTAATCCTGAATGATCAAACCATCAACCAAATTCATGGGTCTAAACCACTACACCCAAAAACCTTTCTGTAATTTTTACCTGAATGGTCAAGCCATCTTAAGGGAATGTATGACCACATGGTCCCCCATGTTGTGGGATTCCCCTATTAAAATTTCTTCACTGCAGTGTGATCAGAAGTAGACTCATGCGTTACATTCGCCACATTTTTTTTATTGACACTAGGAGAATTGAGCATAGAGAATGAATATTCCCCCCTTAAAAGCCAAGGGAATTTCCCACTAGATTTGGGGATTCCCAAATAACGAACTTAGTCCTCTAATTTGGATCCATATTTGAGTAATGAAGTTAGTCATATTCAGAGTATTAAAAAAGAGGTGCCCAAACATGAATTCTAATAATTTTGAGCTTTAGACAAACAAATTCACTAGTTTCTTCTTTCCCATATTTATATAATCATTTACTATCTATATTTAATCTCACTAGATTAGGTAAAAATTACTAAAACATAAGTCACTCACTATCCACATCCCTAATATCAACTTCATCTGGTTGAGATAATTCCCCTAAAATGTTCTAAAAATATTAGGCTTCAACTCATTGATTATTTTAATTATCAAACTAGTAATTAGTATTTCATCAATGTATAATAGAAGTATAATGAAACAACCCTAATGAAATACATTCTGGTTGAATAAATGTTAATAATTTCTTGGTAAAAACTTTGTCTCCTTCATTAAATCATTGAAAGTTTTATTCCACGCTCTTGGAACATTCATTGAAGCATAATGGGTCTAGTTTATCCTACACACAACATACTAGTTATAATGATCCATAAAATAATATTTTCTATACTTATAATATAGAAAATCCCATCAGATTTTTGGTTCCATGAACTCATTTTATTTTTCTCAACTATTTTTTATGTGGGTGTCACCCACAATCTCATTATTCTTTTTTATGCTAAACAATTGTCTCTTGTGAAACAAAAGGAGTTCCCATATCATTTTCTCTCTCATATTTCTTTGTTAAAAAACCATCTAGATTATTCCATCATGCCTCAAGATTCTTATATTCATTCTAAAAATATTTCCACTAAAATATGCAAGAAATCATTCTTCTAAAACTATATGAAAACAATATAGTTTAACACTTACAACTTAGATTCTCATAAAACCTATACAAATTTATCTTGAATATATAAATATGATATATTATCTCAAATTACTCTTCTTTATCTCCATTCAGATTGAATCACATCTCAGTAGTGATATCTTGATCAATTTTAGACTAGCATCAGCCCTATCTCATTTGAACTTCTAAATTTAATTAATCTGTAATTTCAACATCATAATAAATAATATCTTATAAATTCATACTAAACCTTATCTCTTTTATAATAAACTCAAATATCTTCTTCCCTCAAACAATTTTGGTTCACACTTTTATTTTTTGATTTATTGTTCAATAAGATTCAATACTTGCATCATAATATTTAATTTTCAGTAGAATAAAATAATTCTGGAAACTTAATTTTTAGACATGAAAAGTATCTCAAAGATATCTTGCTTTGATCTTATATTTTCTCAATTTAAAGATCAGATTCTCATAATTCAATGATTTTATCACATTTAATATATGATGTTTTGATCGACAAAAATTGGTACAAGAATTTTCCCAATCAATTTCTCCCTAGAATATAAATTCGTGAAATTCTCATAATTTTTTCACATGGATGGAACCATATGTGGTGTTTGAACCTTAATATGAACTAGAACCAATCTTATAAGGACATTTATGAACCTTATGAGTGCATGTATCAACCTTACACTCTATTTTCCTCATGCTTATGAGGTCCCATCATAAGGTTCATTATATCTTAGAAGTCTTTCTCAACCTTACATCGATGGTTGTCTGAACCTTACAATGGCTTGTCTGAACCATACATGTTTTTGTCCCAACCTTATGACCCATATTTCTCAACCTTATGACAATGGTTTTCTCATCCGTATGAGTTCTAGACTTAGCCATATTTTTCACTTATCACAAAATCACTTCCAGACTTCCTCAAACTATCTCAGAACCTCTTCTACACTTTAAATAAACTCTAAAACTTTAGTAATATGTCAAAACATCTTAGACTTTCTCATTATAGTTTTAAGGTCTTGCAGTATATTAAATATACAAGATATCCTAACTACACTTCATTTCCAACTTTAACTCAGGTATCGCCATCCTATATCCAAATACTATTTACCACTAAATACTGCATTCAACATGCCTAGTAACACCAGGATGGGTTACTTCAAATCTCATCACTTCAATCTCCTCATTTGAGCTATATTTTAACTTCTTAAAGCACAAAATTGTGAGTTTTCCATTAGTCTGTGTCAAGAAACTCCTCTAATATCCATCTTATCTAGCTTTACTCATCCTTTATTAACATGTTGTAGTTAGTGTTATCATAAGCATCAACACTTGACTTTGACATGAGGACCATATATTTAATCATATGAAGTTAGGTATGCTTTCCAAAACATCAATTTTTTTCATTTATATCACTCAAGGTGATACCAACTCTAAATTCACTTTATTGGGTTTGCATAGAAATATTTTAAAAATGTTTTATAAAACTGCACTCAACTTCAAAAAACACACAAAAAACTTTCAGGTGGAACTAAATTTGTACAAAAAAATTATAAAATTACTCTCCAATGATAAACTGATTAAACACAATCAAAATAGTGATTTAGAGAGTGAAATCATACCTTATATTCTGATATTGTAGAGTTTGTTCAGATTCCAAATTTAACTAAAAAGGATAACCTACTAGCTTAAACTATTTTGGTAGCTTCCCCTCAAGCAATTTTCTTTATACCCCTTCACCAAAACAGTTTTATTTCAAAAAATATTCTATAATAATGTTTTATACCCATTTATAAATAATAGTTGAAATATATCAAGTGATGTGATATAAGAAGAAATCAATATACCAAATGAAATTATCTCCATGTTGGTTGCTTTCTTTAGCTGTATAGACTTCAATTCATTCTACAGCTTTTCTATTTCTTGGTTCACCTTCAATCCTATTTTTTCTAGATGTAAAACTGATAACATATGAGGATAATGTGGGTCTTTCATTAGTTCTTTAGTTGTAGCAGTAGGTATAAAACTTTTTTACCAACCTAAGCATTATTTTCTTTGTAACTTTGAAGTGATGGTTCAATATGGTTTCCTTATTATTTTTATCTTATTTTTTAGCTAGAGTTGGTAATTTTCTTTAATAATCAAGGAAATTTCATTCCTTTATACTTGTTACTTATATTTAGATTCTTCCAACCAGTCATGACATATAATCAAGCATTCCTTTTTCTCATGTTAATTCTTCTTCTTAGGTGTTGACTCCTTTGTAGCATTATTTTTGATATTTAGATTCAATGGTCTGTTCCTTTGGTCACTTTTCATCCCACTAATTTGAGTCTTCTTAAAATTGTGAATTTTTTGGGCTTTCCATCATATATTATAAGCAAATAGTGAAAATAAATTTCATACCACTATACTCATTTCCTCCACCTAGTAGTTCTCAATAATTTCCTATATGGTTTTGATCCTATAGTAAATTTTTTAGGTCTTATCCACCAAATATTTTTATCACGATTCCATATTTCTTGATAATTATGGTACTTTAGGCCTCAAAACACTGTTAGATTTTTTCCACCTTCTAGTAATTTTTCTAGATATATTGGTGCTTCCAGTATAATGTGGTCTCTATATCTTCTTGGAACATCCTCCTCCTTGAAGTGGATCATCAAATTTTACCAAGAATTTATCTATATCCAAAATTTGATCTCATTCCCCAAACATAGTCTTTAAATTATTGATATTTACTTGGTTTGTACATACTGGGATAGAGTTTTGGTTTTCTGTTGGTTAGATATCATTATTTTCTTCGGTGATTAAGTTACAGGATGTTTAATAGTCAAATTATAATAGCCCTACCATTAGGTTAAACCTTAATTGTGAGAATCCATCAATGGGTGGTTGGGGAATGGGAATTCTCTCTTTAATTCTAGGATCTAAATCTGGTTTCTTCTTTTTCCAAGAAAGTTTCTCTGAACCTATACTCTAGTGAACTATCCATGTAGACTTTGAGAAGGTATATAGGTAACGAAGATCGAACACCAATGACCATTGACCATTGGTCATGTTGCGACTATTACCCATCCATTTAGTGAAATGAGAGGGAGTTTCCCTAGGATTTGATATTGGCTTGCCTGAGATGGTTCAGAATCATGATTTTGCTGGGGTAGTGGTTAACAGATTCACTAAGTTGGTGCATTTCATTCCAATTCAGGTGATGAAGTCTATAAAGATCTAGCAGTGGGGTATAACTATGAATTCTTGAGCTTGTATGGTGAACTAATTACCATTATCTATGACACAAGCCCTAGTATTCTCAAGGGGTTGGGTGGTAATTTCATTAATTATTGGTAACCATCTTAACTATGAGTTCAAAATACCTTCTTCTTTTCAAGGGACAATTTGGGTGATCATAAATCTGGGAGGAGGTTCTTAGAGTTCATGTGATGAACTTTGGTAGTTCATGGGAAGATCATTTGCCTTTAATAGAGGTTTCATATTTCTTTAGTTACCCTAAAATGATTCATATGTCCTTGTTTATAGCATTGTACCACCCTCTATTTCAAATGCCACTGTTAGGGTGGAGGTTTGTATAAGTGCTTACCTTAGACCAAGTCTTGTGCGAGAAACTGCCGAAGAGATTAACTAGTGTGAAGAAGCATGGATATGTCTTAGAAAATTTTTCTATTTTATTAAGATCATTATGGTATTCCCACGAATTCTTTACAGACTCAAATTGAGTATTTAATTTTTATCAAGCATCCCATTACCCCCATCTCATTCCCATACATCAATAAGAATGCGTTTTTTAATATTATGATTAATGAAGATTTACTTGAGCATCAACATTATTTCACTTTCATTATTCCTAAAAACTAATCAAGTTTCTTTTTCATTATAAAAATTATCACATAGTTGATCTTCTTAAAACTTAATCTTGAATCATGACTATAAATAGAATCATCATATTCAAAGATCTAAGAAAAAGATTTAGTTTCTCTGGGTTTCATTTCCTTTAGAATTATCAATTATAAAGACTCCATTTTCAGAATTTAACACTCTTAAATTTCTATTTCATTGATATTATTTTCCATTTATCATCATATTTCTATTTTTTATTTTATTAAGATAATTTGGTGAAACCATTCTCATCATATTTCTATCCCCCCTTTCTTGCAGGAACATGAACCCATGGGGTATTGTGGTTCTTATATGTTGGGCGGTGACTTGTTTAATCACAGGAGACAAGTATTTTGTAGTTTAGTTTTTATTTTATTTTATTTATCACATCGTACACTTAGGCCTTTTATTGCTTTCTATGGATGGAGGGTACTTATATTCTGTGAAGGGGGCCAGAAGAGCACTGGAGGCATCTACGCGGTTTTCTTTGTAGGGGAGGGAGATCGAGGTAGTTGAGGGATTAATAGTGTGTTTTATTTTTGTCTAATTTTACTGTGTTGATTTTTGTTATTTTATTTTCCTTCAGCATGGACATCCGACATACAAATTGGTCATGCCAATTTTTTTTTAATTTTCCACGTTTTTAATTAATTGTTTTTGAGAGAAATTGTTCCTAATATACTCGCTACTATGATCCTTGTTGAGTATTTCCTAGAGTGAGAAAATTTTAGAGGGGACCCCATCCCTCCTCTAGTTATACATCTAGTCCTTAGATAGGAATCTAGGGTTGAGATAGGTGGTCATGTGAGTCTTATTTGGTTAGAGGCTAGTGGTGATAGCAAGAAACCAAGATATGACCCACTTACCCCATTTGAACAACGTGACTTCACTCATTGGGACTATGATCACTACACCTCACAAGCCAGAAGACCAGTCAGAGATCTAGTGACTACCAACCCTCACCAAGATAAAACGATAACTACTCTCTTAACTCACATTAAGGATATGTAGATACAATAAGTTTCAATCCTTAAAATTAAAGTTGTATCCAACATGGGTGTAATTCTTGTGCTGCCGACTCCTCCATAGTATCCATTACTGCTTCAACATCCACCACTTGAGCCCAAGTTTTGATAGTCTTTCCTTATTTCAGCAGGGTTCACACTAATTGGATTCCCCTTACTACCAACCTCAAGAAAAATTCTATTGCCCAGTCTCTCTGCTTGCAATGAAGGCCCAGTCCACTTAGTGAAACTACCCTCATTGCCAGAATCCTTATCCAGATTTTGACTATCATGAGCTAACATTAGTTCCTTTGGACCATCATCATTACCTATTAGTTGAGAAGCTTCCACTATGTTTTATTACTCACTCATTTTAGTTTGAAGCTCTTGGGCATATCCATTCTTACCTTCAATAGCAATATTTCTGATATCCTCAACAGATTGTAGTGGTACAACTTTATTTTTCCTCTTGAGGAAATGGGAAAAATCATGACCTTTCTTTGAGTAGAAAGTACATGATAGATATCTTCAACACTGGTATTTTATGTGACCAATAGACTTTCAGCTAGAGCAGAAGAGTAGGGCCTTCTCATAGACTATTCTTAAGGAGAATTCATCATCCAGGACAGTTAAAATAACTCTCTCTATCCATCAAAGGGGAGCTTAGATCCACTTAAATCAATACTTGATCAAAGAATCTATACTTAAATTCCTCAGTGGTTTGATCCATTTTAATGGGAACAGTCAAGGTTGAAGCAATTCTATGCAAAATTTTATGGCACCATAAAATCCAATTAAGCCTAAAATTTTTAACCTAAACCTATGCCTTTGAATTCTTAACTTTATATTGGGTTGAAATGGTGGTCCCATTCTTGAAGGCACACCATTTTTGTACTGTGCACCATATTACAACTTTCATTTAGAAAGTAAACTAGTAATTACTATAGCGGGGGGGGGGGGGGGGGGGTTGGGTGAAGGGGGTGGGGGTGAAGGGGCAGGGGGGGGGGGGGGTGGAGGGGGTCGTGGGGGTGTAGGGGGGGTGTGCAAGAGGGGGGAAGTGGGGGTGTAGGTGGGGGGGGGGGGGCAGTGTGGGGGGTGGGGGGTGAAGGTTGGGGGCAGTTGGGGTGACGGGGGAAGGCGGTAGTAGGGGTGAAGGGGGCAGTGGGTGTGGGGGTGCAGGGGGAGGGGGTGTCTACGGGGGGAGGGGTGTCTGAGGAGGAGGGGGGGGGGGTCCGGGGGCTGGGGGGCAGTGTGTAGGGGGTGTGGGGGTGTAGTGGGGAGGGGGTTGGGGTGCAAGGGGAGGGGGGCTGTCTAGGAGGGGGGTGTCCGGGGAGGGGTGAAGGGGGTTGGGGGGGATAGTGTGAAGGGAGGTGGGCAGGGGGAAGGGGGATGTCCAGGAGGGGGGGGGGTGTCTAGGAGGGCAGAGAGGGGGGAAGGGGTGTGGGGTGTAAGGGGAGGGGGCTGTCCAGAAGAGGGGGGGGGGGTGTCCAGGGGGGGTGAAGTGGGTTGGGGGGTAGGGGCAGGGAGCAGGGAGGGGGGCAAGGGGGAAGGGGGTTATCCAGGAGGGGGGGGGGATGTCTGTCCAGGGAAGTGTCTAGGGAGGGGGGAAGGGGGTGTGGGGGATGTTCAGGAAGGGGGGGTGTCCGGGGAGGGGGGGGGTGTCCAGGGGGGGTCTCGTGGGGGTGTCCAGGGGGGTCCAGTGGGGGGTGTCCAGGGGGGTCTAGTGGGGGGGTGTCCAAAGGGGGGTCTAGTGGGGGGTGTCTGGGGGGGGGGGGTCCAATGGGTTGTCCAGGGGGTCGAGGGGGGTGTTCAAGGGGGGATGGGGTGTCCAAGGGGGTTCATGGGGGGGTTTTGTCTAGGGGAGAGTGGGGGTGTGCACGGGGGAGGGGGTGTGTTGGGGGAGGGGGTCTGTCCAGGGGGAAGGGAGGGACTGCATGGGGAGTGGGGGGTGTCCGGGGGGGGGGGTGTCCAAGGGAGTGTTTAGGGGGGTGTCTACATGGGGAGGGGGTGTTCAGGGGGGGTGTTTAGGGGGGAGGGGGTGTCCAGGGGGTGGGAAAGTGGGTTCTATCTAGGGGGAGAGTGGGGGGGTTTGCAAGGGGGGTGTGTGTTGGGGGGGGGGGGGTCTCTACAGGGGGAAGGGAGGGGATGGAGGGGGAGTGGGGGGTGTCCAGGGGGAAAGGGAGGGGTTGCAGGGGGAGTGGGGGGTGTCCAGTGGGGGGGGGGGGGGTACAAGGGGGTTATGTCCAGGGGGAGAGTGGGGGGTGTGCAAGGGGGGAGGGGGTGTATTGGGGGGGGGGGTGCAAGGGGGTTCTGTCTAGGGAGAGAGTGGGGGTGTGCATGGGGGTGGATGGGCTGTAGGGGGAGTGGGGTGTCTAAGGGGGAATGGAGGGGATGTAGGGGGAGTGGGGGGGTGTCTAGGGGGAAAGGGAGGGGCTGTAGGGGGAGTGGGGGGGGGGGTATAAGGGGGAGGGGGTGTGCTTGGGGGGGGGGGTCTGTCCAGTGGGAAGGGAGGGGCCACATGGGGAGTGTCCAGTGTGGGGGGGGGGGTGCAAGGGGGTTCTGTCTAGGGGGAGAGTGGGGGGGGGGGTTTAAGGGGGTTCTGTCTAGGGGGAGAGTGGGGGTGTGCAAGGGGGAGGAGGGGCTACAGGGGGAGTAGGGGGTGTCTAGGGGGAGAGTGGGGGTGTGCAAGGAGGGAGGGGGTGTGGTTTCACAGTGTTTTTCATTCTGGTTTTCATGAGTAAGGTGAAACCAAGGTGAGCAACTACTTTTTTTGGGGAAACCATCTATTCCCACAGTTCTTCAAACCGTGGGTATATATGCTGCTGTAAAACTATCTATACCTACATTTTGTTGAATCGTGGGTATGTGTTCTATGAAGAAAACTATCTATAACCACAGTTTACTTAACCGTGGGTATATAATTTGTGATGTAAAAATGTATACCCACGATTCTGTAAACCGTAGGTATAGATGTATACCCACGGTTTACCAGAACTGTGGGTAATTTTTTGTGCCCAAATTTACCCTACTGGTAAAATCAGTCGTTGTAGTACATGTAGGGGTTGAATCCATAGGGACCGAATAAGTAACCTTGGGACACTATGAGTTTTTGGAGGATGGGATGTAAAGTGGAAAACTTTTTGGATTGATTTTGATTTGAATAAATGGTGATTTGATTTAAATAACCAAAAAAAAATTAAAAAATTACTTGAATTAAAACAATTAATTAATATGGGTTAATCCTAGGTTGTTTCTTGGGGTGGATTAGATGCATCTGTTTCTTAGAATGTTTGAGATCACTAATTCAAGATGAATCCACAGAACGAGATAATTCCACAACCTCATTCACCAATTTAGTTATTACACAATTCCAAGGCTAATCACCAATTCACTTAGAGGATCAATTTCAAGATCACTCCAAGTAATTGGATCATACTAGCACTCAGAATGTGTCATCATTAAACTTGGTGAAGATGAAGAAGAACATAACTCATCGAATGAAAATCTTAAAATAACAAACATATTTAAAAATTAAAGTACATGAAATAACATCCAATACATCTCATGAAAATCCCTAGTACCAAACCATAAAAGTTTAGCCCTCCATGGATTCTATTATATCAATGGAAACAAGAATTCGACTTAAAGAAGTGGGATTGAAAAAGAAAAATATTAATAAAAATGAACACTCCACCGTTGTGTGAGAAATTCACAAGTGCTAGTGTGAATAAATTCACACCTTGATTCAATGGTATCAATGTGTGAAGAAAAGGAAAAGAAAAAGTGAATAATAATAACAAATTTTATTAATATACTAAACTTGAAAGAAAAACTTACATTAGGGAAACTGACGATGTGATTACAAAACGAAAGTAGGAAATTACAATTGAAAGAAATACAATGGATGAAAGAAAAAATTCAATTGAAATAAAAGTATTAGATGATAATTCCCCTCACCAAAAGATCCTTATATAGGAATATTATGATCCTTATAGATACCCCGCAACAATTCATTCCATCCCCATTAATTTAGAGAGTCAAAAGGAGGGTGAGAAAATCAAGGGAATTGGACGTTTCGAAGTTGACCCAGAAAATTATCCAGATTCATCATCCCTTTGGACATTCAAATTTGACATTAAATATGGCAGCATAACCAGGAGTGTAGAATAAAAATATATTCTTCCATGTTTCCTCTATCATCTATCCAAATTTCAGGTCATTTGGTTCATCCGTTCGGAAGTTATGATCGAAATTGTGGGAAGACTTTATGGGTGTTCAGTTCGGGCCCAGCATTTAAATCTCAACTTCAGATCCATTTATCATCATGAAAAATTAAGAATTAGCTATTTACATAGTTTAATAAAATGATACCCATATTTTTATCTTTCTTCAGTAAAAATTTGAGCTTCATTGGGCTTGGTTTTTGGGCCCCACTTTTGTTTGATGGGCTTTAGGCCCATTATGCTTTCTCCGGAAAATTTCTTCATTCATGCTAAAAAATATACCTCTTACCTTAGTATTCATCCATAGATCCTAAAATATAAAATATTCCAAAAAAAGTGATCAATCATATCCCAAAATATCAAATTTAAAAAATGAATATAATGTTCTCAAAAAATAGATGATTTATTGGGCCCAAATTTTCATTTTAAACATGAATTGCATTTGAGATGAGAAATGGAGTTCAATTTCTATAATGCACTAAAATTTATGTTTATGGACTTTGGAACATATTATTATTAAGATATTGACAATTAATATTATCCACTTTCAGTGGCTAATCACACCCCCTAACTTGAGTTTTTCTAGTCTCGAGCAAAATATATTTCAAATATTAAATTCAAATTCCCTTTTCCAAAAACATTTTAATATATATTGCTCACCCAAAGACCTCATACCAAAAAAATTATGAAACCCATAAAAATCATTTAAAAAAAGCTAGGCTCATAAGCATATCCCAAGCCCAAGCCCATTCCTTTGTTAAAATTCATCGTCACATTTCATCCAATTACAATTGATCATGATGATGTGTTGTGCATCACAAAAGACATGGGTACTATTTTATTGTTAAAGGGGAAAAATGGAAGTGCTAGATGGGAATCACATTAAACCTTAAGATGAGTATCCATTTTTTTTGATTTTTTTGATTTTTTTTATTTTTTTGACCACAATAGATTTGAAAAGACTAACCCTAGGCAAGACAACTATGGAGTCACGATCCCCAAGTTCCGAAAACCACACATATTATCAATTCTATGCTCTACAATAGTGATATGAAGCCTAACTTTGGGCAAGAAAACTATGGAGTCATGATCCCTAAGTGCCAGACACCACACATTTGGACAAAACATTGGTCTATGTGGTCACATTTTTTTTGTTTTTTTGGATACTCAAATTAAACTAAAAGTGACCTGAAACCCTATGCTATGATGAAAGGGACCCAAGAACTAAAATTTAGACCCAACATATAGTAGATGTGCAATGTGTCATTTTGATTAAGAGAATGAAAATGTAAACTTTGAAAAATCACATCGGACAACTGCACTTTCCAAAAACTATGATCATGAACTTAAACTTGCATTAATATCAAAATCAAGGCATGCGAAATTATTTGATATCCAATTTTAGAGTTTTCAATTTGTATAATCATGTTCAAGGTTAATGGATTTTTTCTTTCTATACATGTTCTTATTCACAATTTTTGTTATTTCATCTCCCCGTAACATAGAATAACACTGTCCCTAGTGTTTAAAGAAAAATTAGAAGGGGGTATGGGAGAGGTGTTAAAATAGGAAATTGAAATTGATAATCATGGAATGAAGTCACCTGGTGGTTGGTGATGAAAGCGCGTGCCACAGCCTCCCTTCAATTCTGGGTTTGAGTCTCAGCAGCTTGGACAGTTCTGACGGGATTTTCCCACGACCTACGACATGTTCTTTTATTTTTTTTATTTTTTAACCTATAAAAACATAAAAAAATAAAATAAATAAACTGATGATACATTGTCTTTTTTTAGATTTTTGGGTAAGGTATTACTCAGAGATCATGGCACATGACACTGATGAATATGGCACTCCCCTTTAATACCCATCCATACTCATAATAGAAGAACATGTCAACAGTCTAAGGTACTATCATATTCCTATTTTTTTAAACCTACAAATAAAAAATAAAATACACTGATGATACATTATCTTTTTTTAATTTCTGGGTAAGGTATTACTCAGGGATCACACCACATGACACAGATGAATATGGCGCTCCCCTTTTAT
This sequence comes from Viscum album, assembly GCA_963277665.1. NCBI lineage: Eukaryota > Viridiplantae > Streptophyta > Magnoliopsida > Santalales > Viscaceae > Viscum > Viscum album. The sequence continues at coordinate 696,178,545 of OY728130.1, read as the reverse complement.
ACCCATCCTTACTCATAAAAGAAGAACAGATCAACATCATATGGTAATTTTTTAAATGAAAAAAAATAAAAAAAAAGATGATTCAAAAGGATTGGAAACATGAAAACCATGGGTTTCCTCCCATGTAACTCTTTTTTTTAACATCTTTAGCTTGACTTGAACCCCCAAAATTATCCAATTCCAACTTTCAACATTTTTAGGACCCCATTTTTCTCTACTTCAACAAGATTGAGATTAATTCTTTTTTTTTTATAATTTTTGTCATGTGAAATCCCATGTTTAACAATGAGTTTGAAAGTCTAAGGAATTTCGGTAATGGTTGATTGAGTTTTATTTGGAGTATTTCCTAAGATTTCAAGGTTAATTCCTACTTTGTGAGATTATTGATGAAAATGGATGATAATTGAATGGTCTTGGTTATCATAAATGGAGGGATTCTTAAGAGGGGAAGGAATGATCATAATTTTGAGTTCAGTTTGATTAAATTTTCCCAAAGAAGAATGGACATTTCCAAATTTGTTTCTTCTCTAAAAATATTTTAAAGAATTGGTTCTTTTTGAAAATATCATTCATCCCCAAAATTTTCCATTTGAATGTTGGGGGTGGGTATATACTCAATATTTTCTATCTCTCCCAATGGTTCAATGAAAGGTGATTCTAACAAATCATTATTGGGGCAATATTCTGGACACTCAATCCATGAAGACAAATTTACCCCTTGTGAATCCAAAAAATTAACTTCCTCCTGATTTAAATACCCTTCAACATTTCCTTTATCTTCTTCAGTTATCCCATATCCAAAGGTTAGTTCTTTTTTAAATTCATGAGTGGTTTTTGGGATAAATGATTCTTCTATCAGTGACAAGGAAAGGGCATCCTGAGTGGGAATGAGTTCCTCAAAATTATCAATGCTTTGTATTTATAATCTCAGTGATGAAACTTTTGAATTCATTTTAAACATTTTTTCACACAATTGTTCAAGAATTTTTTCAAGATTAGGATTGATAGATGTTTGTACATCATGTAATTCCTCAATATTTATATTTTCAATCATTCTTGATAGGACTGGAAATTGATCTTTTAAACATTCATCATCACAAAAATTGTTCATGTTATCGGGTGTGGTGTATTCATTCAAAGGTTTATCAAAGTAATTAAAAAATATTGGTGATTCCCAATGTGGATTTTCTAATTGATTCCATCTTGAGTTTGGGAAGTGACATTTTTTATTATACTTCATTGGATGTATTTGGAAAATTGGAATCGTGATTTTTGGGAGCCAAAAAAAATATAAAGGGGAAAAGAGAAGAGAAATGCGATGAGAAAAGAGAAATGGGGGAGAATAGAAAGATGTTATAAGGTGACTTACTTGGTCCCCAGCAATGGCGCTGAAATTTGGTTGCGCCCAAATTTACTCTACTGGTAAAAGCGGTCGTTGTAGTACATGTAGGGGTCAAATCCATAGGGACCGAATAAGTAACCTTGAAACACTATGATTTTTTGGAAGATGGGATGTGAAGTGGCCAAATTTTGGATTGATTTTGATTTGAATAAATGGTGATTTTATTTAAATAACAAAAAAAATAAAAAATTAATTTAATTAAAACAATTAATTACTATGGGTTTATCCTAGTTTATTTCTTGGGGTGGATTGGATACATTTGTTTCTTAGAATTTTTAAGATCACTAATTCAAGATGAATCCACAGAATGTGATAATTCCACAACCTCATTCACCAATTTAGTTATTACAAAATTCTAAGGCTAATCACCAATTCACTTAGAGGATCAATTTTATGATCACTACAAGGAATTGGATCATACTATCACTTGGAATGTGTCATCATTAAACTTGGTGAAGACGAAGAAGAACATAACTCATCGAATGGAAATCTTAAAATAAAAAACATATTTAAAAATTAAAGTACATGAAATAACATCCAATCCATATCATGTAACTACCTAGGACCAAACCATAAAATTTTATCCCTCCATCGATGTTATTCTATCAATGGAAGTGATAAGTTGACTTAAAGAAGTGGTATTGAAGAAGAAAAACATTAATAAAAATGAACACTCCACCGTTGTATGAGAAATTCACAAGTGCTAGTGTGAATAAATTCATACCTTGATTCAATGGTATCAAAATGTGAAGAAAAGGAAAAGGAAAAGTGAATAATAAGAACAAATTTTATTAAGATACTAAATGTAAAAGAAAAAATTACATTAGGGAAACTGACGATGTGATTACAAAACAAAAGTAGGAAATTACAATTGAAAGAAATACAATGGATGAAAGAAAAACTTCAGTTGAAAGAAAAATATTAGATGATAATTACCTTCACCACTATCTCCTTATATAGGAATATTATGAGCCTTATAGATACCCCACAACAATGTATTCCATCCCCATTAATTTAGAGAGTCAAAAGGAGGGTGATAAAATCAAGGGAATTGGACGTTTCGAAGTTGCCTCGGAAAATCATCCAGATTCATCCTCCTTTTTGAATTTAGAATTTGACATTAACTATTTCTGAATCATAAGGGGTTGTAGAAGAAAAATATATTCTTCAAAGTTTCCTCTATCATCTATCCAAATTTCAGGTCATTTGGTTCATCCGTTTGGAATTTATGATCTAAATTGTGGGAATACTTTATGGGCATTCAGTTCGGGCCTACCATTTAAATCTCAAATTCAGATCCATTTATCATCATGAAAAATTAAGAATTAGCTCTGGACATAGTTGAATAAAATTATCCCCATATTTTTATCTATTTTCAGTAAAAATTTTAGCTTTATTGGGCTTGGTTTTTGGGTCCCACTTTTATTTGATGAGCGTTAGACCCATTATGCTTTCTCCAGAAATTTTCTTTATTCATGCTAAAAAATATCCATATTTCCTTGATATTGATCCATTTATCCTGAAATATAAAATATTCCAAAAAATGTTATCAATAATACCCTAAAATATCAAATTTAAAAAATGAATATAATGTTCTCCACAAACAGATGATTTATTGGGCCCAAATTTGCATTTTAAACATAAATTGAATTTGAGATGAGAAATGGAGTTTAATTTATATAATTCACTAAAATTGATGTTTATGGAATTTGGAATATATTATTATTAATATATTGACAATGAATATTAGCCACTTTTAGTGGCTAATCAATAATATGAAATTTCAGTGGGCTATACCCATGGTTCTGTAGAAACCGTGGGTATAGGGAAATCCCAACGCCTTAGGAGCCCAAAATTCATCAAACTGTGGGTATATCCTATACCCATGGTTTCATGGGCTATACCCATGGTTTCAAACCATGGGTATAGGGAAATTTTCCTATAGTGCTAATTGTCTGTGTATCTTGTTCGCAAATTGGACACCCTTGAGTTACTTTAATGATATATCCTGAAAAATTTCCATAAGCAGGAAAATAATTTATCATCCCATACAAACGAATCTCAATGCGAAATCTTCATTTTGATAAGCATCATATAACGCAACACCTAAATCCTACAATAATTTCAAATCCTCAATCAATTAGGCCAAATAAACATCAATATCATTACCCGGTTGTTTTTGGTCCTAATATAAGCATAAATAACATGATGTATTTTCATTTTATGCATAACCATAGTGTAAAGTTATAATTTACCAACATAATCAGCCATGTACTATGAGTACTTCTTTGAAAATCAAAAGGATTCACTCCATCTGTAGATAAGATAAGATAAAGGTTTCTCAGCTCATTTCTAAATTCAGGATACTCATGATCAATTCTCTTCTACTGAGAAGAGTATTCTAGGTGATATAGTTTCCCATATTTAATTCTTATATCTACGTACCATGTCAATTTCCCTAAATTCACCTTATTCTATATAGGCACCTAAACCTTGTAATGATTGAAAATTACCATACAACTTTTGTAGAACCAGATTCATCTTTCTTGTATCAAGAAACATCGCACTTTGGGAATTTTGTAAGTGATTTTTGGTCCTTAAGAAATAGTATATAGTCATTCGAGCAGACTTGTATTCTTTCAGAGACCATACCCATCGAGCATAGCATTTGTTTGGCATCGTATGTTCATCCAGGGAGCTCATTATCTTTTAAAAAAATTTCATTCAAGAGAGAAAGTAGTTCTGTAAAACTGGTGTCACTCTATCCATTGCATTCTTTCAAATTATATAGCTTCAGTACGATGGACAATGCTGTATATTTAGTGCAACCAGCATATAATGGAGTCTTTTCACAACTTTTTAAATTCTCAAACAATTTTGGACAATCAAGAAGTTCATCTTCAACAATCCTTGTCATTTCCTCAATACGATCTTAATCATCATTCACATATGTAATCACATCCTTGATTTGATCTTCTTCATTGTCCACACTTGTAATCATATCAGATGATCCATAAAAGACAATGTCATCCCATCCACTGGCTACATTTTCTTTCCCCCCCATGTTTATTCCAAAATTTATAACATATTCCATGACATATCAATTGTTCTTCAAAATCCTCTAAACTGATTAGTCTTTAATAACAATAGAGTAAACATGGACAAAGGATTTGAGAAGGGTCATATGCATGATCTTTTGCAAACTTGATGATCTCTTTCACTCTAAATTTATACTATTTTGTCATAAAATAAGAATCCATCCTTTATTTATTCATATACATCTTATTTTATTTGTTAATATTAATATTTTACAAAATAAACACACAAAAGATGTTCAACTAGGGTCACCATCCAACCATATATCCCTCTCAGAAGATACAAAGGAAGCAAAACAAGCCAGAACAAACCTAAACCAATAAAATGTAGAAATTATCTAAAAGTCTAGTTTGTAACCACAACCCACCAAATATAAGAGATCACTTTCATATTACATCCTAAAAAATCTAGTTTTAAATACATTAGAAAAATAAACATTTTCTATAAATTTTTACCAAATAAGTAGTTTCACATAAAAGTATGTTAAAAATCTTTTTCTAAGATTTTCATTAAATGAAAACAATCACTTAGAAAACATTTTTCCTCAGCCAATAAAAACCATTTTAACCTTTCTCATTTGAGAACACTTTTTAAAATCATTAATAAAATAGTTTTAAAACACTTCAAAATCACACTTTCCTTTATTCCTTCTTTAAAAACCTTTCACAATCCCTTTTAAAAAAGTATGAAAATCAAACCATACAAAGAAGGAAGAAAGCACATAGTCAAGAATCACTATGTCAAGTTACACAACATAGGTAAAACAAAAAGGATGGTGTTATACCTATAATGACTTCATGTATAAGATAAATAAAGATAACTTTTCTGGGATTCCTTTACCCATGGGTTTATATAAAAAGAGTCTACTAGAATAAGGGCCTCATATTACTTTGAGTCTAACCATCTCGGAGTAGCTAGGAAACACTTCCTAAGTCATACCTCCATCACACTAGGGTTTCCCCACACAAATCTCACATAATATCTACCTAAGACTCCCATTATGAGTCAAATAGAGGTGACAATAGTAAGAAAACTACATGCATTACATGTGAAGCATTTAAAATATCTCAGGCCTCACCTCCCACCCTTATAATATCTATCCCTATATACATCAAACTTAAACAACATATAAAATTCATCAATAATAAACATCCCCACATGGGATCACAAGCTACAATGCTCATACAAGAATCAAAAGGGCTTAAGAGGGTATTGCACCTTATATGACAACTCATTTTTCATAAAATTTCAAATGGGCCTTCTCTTTTCAAAACATGATTGGAATTCCAAACCATTTTATCATTTATAAAATTCATCTCAATTTACTATTAGGACCAATTTTATCAAAACACCTTTGAAACTCAAATGGGAATTCACAGTACCCTTTAAACAGCTATTGAAAAGTATTCAAAGACACAATAAGTTTTAAAATTCTATCTATATGGGAAAGCACGCCCTTTTGAAATAATCCATCTCATTTGGAAATCTTAAAATCTTTAAACACCCCAAAATGTTGATATAAAAATTAACCAAGTCTAAAAAAGTGGTTTTAAATATAGATCACAATGGTTGACTTAGCACTTTAAAAATAAGAAAACATTTTCTGAAATTTTTAACACATTAAAATCATCCAAAATCTTGGTTTGAAATCCAATCAACATAAGAATAATTTTTAAAACATCAAGTCGGTAATTACCACTGATTTTAAAACCAAAATAATTCTTTTAAAAAAATTCATTTAGGCATTTTTACAAACACTTTTCATCAAGTATCATTCCATAACAAGGGATAAAACCACTTGGAAAACACCATTTATCCCTCACATGCACTCATATAGGCATAAGTATAATAAGGAAACACTTTAAAAACAATAATCACTTAAAGATAAATAAAATATGAAGTATAAATAAAAATAAATGGAACATGGTATATAAGAAAGATAGTAAAAATAAGATGACATAGCAAAGATTGAGAAGGATACATCAAATCTAACCAAAGTATATACGTAAATGACACATAATCCCTTTATAAAGGGAAGATTCATGGAATGAATTAAGAGTAATATAAAAATTTAATGGAAATGTTCAAGTAACAATACATCAACATCCCATTCTCCATTTAAATCTTACAAATGTCATTATGTGCCAAGTTCCTTAAGAAACTCATTTATAATAAAAATAAATTAGAAGATATAAAAGTGATTTTTATAAGAAAGGATTTATTAGTTATTGTTCAATGAAATATTCCAATAAAACTTCAAGATCCATGTATATTTTCTATTCCATGCAATATCAGTTCTTGAACCTTCTAGAATGGCCTTTTTGATTTATAGGGGGCTATCTGGCCTATGATGCTAAATATTTTCAAGAAACATGGGAAAATTAATCCAAATATAATAGATGTTATTCTTTAACTGTAGTAATAGTCCATCGAGTATGTCATTGGAATTTAGGATGATGTCTTTGTTTATGTGGGGAAATTAATCATTCCCTTTGATATTATCATTCTAGAAACTGTGAAAGAATGATAAGTACTAATAATCATTGGATAAAATTTCATATCCATGGGGAATTTGTTCATTAATTTTAATTTAGGATAGTCGATCTTCTAAATTATAGAGGATAAATTCCAATTTTTCTTGATGAAAGAGGTGAATCAAGTAGATGAACAAGAGTATTATTATGTCTTCATCACCACTAATGAAGATTATAGAGAATTAAAAATAAAATTAGTTGAAGAAAAAGGTATGATGTACTTTATAGATGTAAAATACAAAAAGAATACTATGAAAAGTCATGAGAATATAGAATAAGAAGAAATATTCATTATAAGAGAACTACTTTTAAGGTATTCCTTTACTAAATCACTTCTCTAAATTTTGGTTCCACCCAAGTTAGAGATATATAAATTCTTGAAAAAATTGAGGTACTCATTATTAGGAATAGAAGGAAACCTAATGGTGATAGTGAGTGATGAGATCTCAAAGGGTATTACCTTTCAAGGAGAGACACTGGTAGGGAGAAATGATGATAGGGAGTGACGATGGCAGGGAGTGATGCTAGTAGGGAGGGACAACAGGCAGTGTAGGGAGCGACAGTGGTGGGAGAGATGATGGCAGAGTAGGGAGAAATGGTGAAGACAATGATGAAGGTGAAGGAGAAGGCAAGGAGAGAGGGTGGCAGGGTTAGAAGAGATGGTGATGGGGCAGGGAGAGACGAACATGGGGCAACAATAAAAATCTGTGAAAGCTTCAAAGACATGATGGAAGGATACATTTAGGGTTATTTTTATAACATCAGGAGAAGACTTTTATCCATGATGAATTCGTCTTTTCTTGAGTATTTATATCTTACATATGTTTTTATTGGCCCTTAGAATAAGGTGTATGGTGGATCTAGTTTGAGGAAAAAAGTAGCTCCAGTTGAGGAACCATTGAATGGCCAAATCCCCTTGAATAAATTTGAGTTGGGTGATTCTGTTCAAAGATCAGATGCATTACTGGTAAAGAGTGTTGATCGTTTCTTTCTTGGCACTCAGGGTGGTGATTCCATTCCTTATAACCGGATCTCAAGGAATGGTGCGCTTTCGACGGTTGAAGCAAACCCTCAACAATTTGATGAAAAAATTGATGCTTGTAAACATTTGATTATTGCTCGTCTCATCTCACAAACATCTAACTTTCAGAGGCTTAAGGATCTAAAGAAATTCCTTCTCTAGATTTGGGGATTCAGTAACTGGCACATAATGTCGTTCGGTATGAACTTTTACCATATCACTTTCTATTCAAATGAAATGAAATTAAAGGCTTGGAGTTGTAGTTTTGTTAATATCAAGCCTAAGGTTCTGAGGTTTCAAAATTGGGATCCCTAGTTTGACCCCCTTCAAGCTAGGAATACTATTTCATAGTCTTGGATTTGTGTCAAAGGTTTGAATTGGGTTGTTTGGAACCCAGCATCCTGTGGGATGTTGCTTTGGCCATTGGAACCCCAATTAAACTTGAAAAGGAGACTGTATCTATTAGGTATGGTCATTTCACTCAAATTTTGGTTGAGTTTGATATGTCTCTGCCTCTTGTTGAGAGTATTTACTTGATTGCTGGTGAGTTTAAATTTGAACTTGATATTGAATATGATCATGTTCCTAAATTCCGCCTTAACTGCTCAACCATTGGACATGTTAAGGATAGTTTTTATAGAGGAATAAGATGTTCTAATTGTAAAAGGCATGAACACCTTGTAGAAAAGTGTAAGTTTAAAATTCCATATGTTGGTGATATTGCTCCTTTTAAGTCTGCGTATGGAAAGAAGAGAAACTCTGAAAGTGTGAAGGGAGCTTCTTCACCTTTATCCACTAAGGGAAAAATGATGAATAACACTAATGATGGGCCAGTGAGTGGGGGACCTCCCTATTTTGATGATGTGGTAGCTGGGAATAAGCATAATGGTAATCAATGCGATGTGGTTTGTAGTGGGGGTGTTCTGAATGTACAAACCCTATTGCCTTTCACTCATATGAGAACACTTCTAAATGGGGTGATGTTGATTTCCATTATAGTGATTATGATATAGATTCTATGATATTATTGAAGGAACAATTTCTATCCAAAGGTAAATTGGACTTTGGTCCCATATATCTTAAATGGGGTTCTCCCATTGTGGTTGGGTAGCATGTCACTGGGAATTTAAAACCTATTTATGAGAATATGAGGCCAGTACAAGCTATCTATGGAGGTTCTGTATAGGGTTTTCCTTCTCAGGAGCATGTGGAATTACCTACACATGCTCCTGTTTCTGCTCATACAACAACTTTGGAGATATCTTATGCCTCTGTTACACATGCTGCTTCTTCTGGGCGTGAAGCTGCTGGTTCCCAGCAGAATGCGTAGGCTGCTCTTGCAGTTATTGACACTTCTGATTTTAGGGGGGCAGTGCAGACTGCCTCTGGTGAATCTATGCCGGTTACTCCTATTTCTGAACACAAAGATGCCAAGTTGGTCTCCACTAATGATGATACACATTCGGTTACATCTAATGATGGTGCTGGGAAGCAAAATTTCTTCACCATGCTGGAGTCCATTAACTCTCTAGAGTTTGATGAGATATATATGGAGAGTTGGGAGAGGAAAGGTACAAAAAATTTAACATCACATGTGACTGATGTCTCTACTTTAATGATCGAAAAGGATGGTGCAAAGGAATTGCAGATAAGGCATTCCTCAAAAGTGGACATGTTGGATGACAAATCTCTTGTTGAGAATGGGAAGGAGGATGAAACTGACTAAAAATTGAAGTGGCTGATGAACCATTGGACACTGATGATCTGGGTGGTGTGTGGAAGACTCCAAAGCAATGGAGGAGAGGAATACATCCAAGAGGTCAAGGTGGTTTTCATGGAAGGGATGAAATGAATAAAGGATGATTCTGTATCTAGTTTGGTGGGTTGTTTGCCACTTTTACCCTACTCTCTCCTTGTTCACTTGTTGTACTTTTTTCTTAATAAATTTTTGGGACTGTGGAATTATCCATGATCTGCACTTTTTTGGTATCAACGCTAAAATAGAAAGCCCTGATAAAACCAACATTTATCAGCACTTTTTTAGCATTGATAAAGATATACCTTTATGAGTGCTAAAATTATAACGTTGATAAAGACACCGTTTATTAGTGATTTTTAGCATTGATAAAGGTGTATCTTTATTAGCGCTAAAAAAGCATTGATAAAGATATAATGTTAATAATTTATTTATATTATTAAATATATTTATATAATTATATATATAATAAATATATATATATTATTTACAATTATAACTATAAATAAATATATTATATTTATATATATACAATAAATATATTTATATAATTATATATATTTAAAAAATTATAAAAATTATAAATAAATAAATATTTATTTATAATTATAAAATTATAATAGATATATTTATCATATTTATAATTATAAATAATAAATATATATAATAAATATATTTTTTATAAATAATTATAAATATATAATATAGATATTTATTACAATTTTATAATTATTTAAATAAATAAATAATTATTTATAATTTAAAAATTATAATAAATATATATTTATTTATAGTTATATATATATATATAATTATAAAATTATAATAAATATATTTATTATATTTATAAATTTATAAATATATATTATATTAAGTGCTTAGGGGTACAATCACATTACACACACACACACCGCACACACACAAACATGAAAGGTCAGTCATAGCCCCCCATTTTATAAATATATATAATTAGTAAATATATTTATTATAATTTTATAATTATTTAAATATATATATATATATATTTATAATTATAAGTATAAATAAATAAATAAATATTTATAATTAAAAAATTATAATAAATAAATATTTATTTATAGTTATATATATATAAATAATTATAAAATTATAATAAATATACTTATTATATTTATAATTTTATAAATATATATAGTTAATAAATTTATTATAATTTTATAATTATTTAAATATATCTATATTTATTTATAATTATAATTATAAATATTTTTATATAATTATAAATATATTTATTTAATTATATATATTTATAACATTATAATTATAATAAATATATGTATTATAATTTTATAATTATTTAAGTATATGTATATTTATTTATAGTTATAAGTATAAATAAATAAATATTTATTTATAATTAAAAAATTATAATAAATATATATTTATTTATAGTTATAATTATATATATATATTTAAATAATTATAAAATTAAAATAAATATATTTATTATTTTTATTATTTTATAAATATATATAATAAATATATTTATTATAATTTTATAATTATTTAAATATATCTATATTTAATTATAATTATAATTATAATTATTTGTATTTATTTATAAATATTTGTATATATTTATAAATATATTTAATTAATTATATATATTTATAACATTATAAGTATAATAAATATATTTATTATAATTTTATAATTATATATATATATATATTTATAATTATAAGTATAAATAAATATATTTATAAATATTTGTATATATATATATATTTATAAAATTATAATAGATGTATCTATTGTAATTTTATAATTATTTAAATATATATATATATATATATATATATATATATATATAGTTGTAATTATAATTATAAATAAATATATTTTAAAAGTATTTATATGTAATTAAAATTTTATAATTATAATTAAAATAAATATATATTTATTATTTAAATATATTTATTGTAATTTTATAAGTATTTATGCGAACATAATTAATTCATGGGTATAACATGAATGAATCATATACTTAGTAAAGTATAGATCATAAAAAATGAGTCATCACATATATAGAAAACATGAATAATAATAAGGGTGTAATGTATAAATAAACATTTATGATGAATACATAACATATGCACGTCAATTATACTCACGCATCAATATATTTATTGACTAAATTCATTGGAAACATATATTTATTTAAATATATATATATATATAATTATAATTATAAATATATATATATTTAAAAAGTATTTATGTATAATTATAAATATATAATTATAAATATAATAAATATATTTATTATTTAATAAAATTTATTATAATTTTATAATTATTTAAATATATAATTATTTAATTATTATCTTATAAATACTTTTTTAAAGCATTATATAAATATTTGAATTATTAAAAAAAATATATTAATTATAAACATGAATTTTTTATTTAATATATATAAATAAACATTATTTTTGAATATAAATATAATTATTTTATATAAATTAATAATATTTTTTATTAAAAACTTTTATCAATGCTAAGAATAGTACTGATAAATCTACCATTTATCAGCGCTAAAAAAACACTAATAAAGAGCACACCTTTATCAACACCTTTTTTAACACTGATAAAAGTTACCTTTATCAGCGCTTTTAACTAGCACAGATAAAGGTGATGAATTTATCAACACTTTTGTATTAGTGCTGATAAAAGTCAGCGCTGCCCTTGAACCGATTTGTGGTAGTGTCTTCTTAAATTATGATAAGAATAAACCACCAAAGAATAATACAAGTTTAAAGCATTAGTTATCTCAATATAACATTACAAATAAGAAAATTAAAATTGAATTAAGTTACACTATGAATCAATCATGAAAGTGTAGTGAGAAATGAACATACAGTTCATCATTCAATGTATTGAATTTACACTTCAACATGACAACTATAAAAATGAATATACACTTCAAAATATAAAACTCAAAAAGAAAATTTTCAAGTTGAAAATATTGAAAATAAATAAGAAGTTCAAAACATCCCATGCATTTCCAAATTTTCTTGTATTTTAAAATGAGACAACTAATAAATATTCTAGATTCAAGGTAGTCCCAAAATATAAAATTCATTACTTATGATTTAACATGTGGGAAAATATTATATACCAATTTTTTTAATGTTTTTAAAATAAAATAATCCCGACTTTATCTTCATATCTGGTCAACATCTTCTACATGAGAAGTGAAGGAAAAAGTCAATATTATTTGGAATATACACATATTGACCATCTAAATCAAATAAAAAAACATTAACAATGCATTAGTGATACAATATTCCAAATCAGAAAAATTGCTAAAAACCATTTTCCCTTATATTAAAAAATAATTTAATGTATTTTTATTAAATTTCAATTTAACTATCGACACACTTATTTTACAGTTGTAGATTTGTACATATGAAGATATGCTGTTGATTTTCCTACAAAATACAAGGAAAGGATGCATAATTTTAACAAAAAATTTAATATAAATGAAAAATCATTAATTCAACTCAAAATCAACCACTTATATTTTTAGGATGCGTTCACATATCAATGTGAAAATGAGAAAGATGCACTATAAACAATTATTCATCCAATGCCATTTTTTTCTTTATATCACTTATGACATCACCCCCCAATCTTATAAACCTCAAAATGAAAAGGAATGGTTTAGAATTTTTTAATAGTAAACAAATAAATAACACAAATCTAAAAATAATAATAGGGAATAAAATCAATAATTAATATTACAAATATTTTTTTAAGATAAGATCATTTTTCATACCTAAAACAAATATCAATGATTAAAAATTTTAAGCTAAACTTATTTTTCTACCAGACATACCTATGAAGAGAAGACTCAAGACATCAAAAATATCTATTCCTATTTGATACATATTTGAAGGAAATAGACATCCATGGGCAGAATGACAACATTAGTCCACTACGTATCCATTACCTAATATCATGAATAAAGTAAATTTAAATTATAATGTATGATTCAAAACCATCCAGTATAGGAAACATGGAATGTAAAAAAGTTAAGAGTCATGTAATATAAAAATAAATTGAAATGTTTTTTTTATAAAAACTAATAAAAAAGTGAATGAACTATGCAAGGGTATAATTTACAATGATAAGTAATTTGAACCTCATAACCTCATAAATTAAACAATGTTCAGATTTTTCATATTTTCATGTAATGAACTTGAAGCATTATATTTATCTATAATATTATAATGAATGTTAAATAGTCTATCATTGAAATTTGAAAGTAAAATTCAAGATAATGTCAAAAATATAATATAAAATATATTTAAAAAAGTGCATAACCCACTTATTTTCATTGCAACAATGATGATCTCCATTGTAATATACCTTCCTTATTTTTTTCTTCCTTTCAATTATCCAAATGTAATTACTATAAAGTAAAAGCTACATACATAATCCTATTATCAGTATTAATGACCAATATGATAATAATAATAAATGAAATATTTTTGTAAACTAAACAACTATATATACATTAATTCACAGTTATGTATTAGTATAAATAACAGATGTAAAATTATGATAGTACTAACCCAAATAACTTAAATTAAACTACTATATTTTCAAAATCTTAGTATTCAAGTTTATAAATCTACATGGATTCAAAAATAGTAGTTTGGAATGAATCATATACTTTTTACTTAAATTCATAACTAAATAAAAATGTTGTAACATGTGGATAAAAAAATTTCTCAGTGAATAATAAAATAATTAATGGAAGAAGAAACGGTGAACATAAGAATTACTTAGGAATAAAAATCCTTGTATTAAAACTTTTGAATAATTTAATATGGTGTACAATGAAAATATGATAATAAAAAATGCGAACATTAAATATTTTATGAAATATGAAAATGAGAATTATTTTAACATTGATATTAAATAGTGAAGTTAACTTTGCATGTATCTAAGTTAGTTTCAAAAAATAACCCATGATATAGGAACATAAAAGAATGAGTATATTGGTAAACTCATTAAGCCATAATTAGTTAATGATAAATATAAATATGAAATTTACATGTAGAAATAACATATTTATGTAAATAAGATAGTTAAAAAGGGAAAATAGTATCAAACGATGAGAGACAACATATTTTTTTTCATATTAGGGGTTTGTAATGGAAAAGAAGGAGGCCACCGATTAATATTCCTGAATTAATTTATTAGAAATAGAAAAATCATATGGTCAATTGAAATTTTAGGTGCTTATAATGTAGAAAGTTTGGAGGAGCAGGAACTTTATATTAGGGTTTCCCAGAAAAGGACACTCCAAACATCAATGAATTAGGGGACCTGCAATGACCATCAAAATTATCCCACTGTGAAAGTGTCTATAAGAAAGTATAGAACCTAGAATAAGATGAAATCAAATATCTAGATATTCATATAAATGAAAAATTATTAAAGAAAAATATAATTTTTTTTACATCGTTATGAAATTATGGCATGAGTGAGAATAATAAAGTTACCAAATGATGGTTGTAGAATGCAGACAAAGGAAGGAAGAGGTTTGTTAAATCTTTTGTAGTTTAATGAAGTTAAGTGATAAATGATTGTTATAGAATACACCAATCGAGTTCAGAATATGTTTGATGAATATTTTATAGCTGGTTGAGGGAAATGGTTGATATATCTGTAAGGGATTCAGTTGAGGAATTGTGGAGTTTCATGAAGGAAGTTAGAGATATAGCCTTGATGATTTAGGTGACCATCGTGGGAGACTGACTTAAAACCAACAGGGATCAAAGGTTGATAGATGGGGAGTTGAGTTCAAATAGGTGGAGAATCTTAGATAGAGAAGAGGAGATATATTTACCATTTTAGGTAAAACTATGGATTTGAAGGGGATTGAAATGCACAAGAGATCAGTCAAAAGTGGTCTAGCATGGAAGAGCGAATAAGGAGAGGTGTGTGAGTGGGACGTCGAGCATGAAGGAGATGAGTTAGGTGTGGTAACAGGATATCAAAAAGGCAAAATAGGTGGTAATTATAGGGAAAATGGGAACCCTAGGGTGGAGGGTATAGAAATGCATGAGAGATTGGGCTGGAGTGGAGGTAATTAGGTAGGTTGAAAAGTTTTGAGGGAAAACAAAGCAATAGATGGTGACATGTGTGTGAAGGTAAAGCCAAATTTTAAATATATAGTAGATAATTTCTAATCATCTTGGACATCCTTAACAAATGGTGATATATAAATATATATTTTTGTAAAGCTAACTTGAAAGATGCCTCTAAAATAAAAGTCTTCAGTTGTAAATAAAAATATGTTAACTTGTCTACCATTTGTTAGGATCAAAATCCTCTCTAATTTTCACTCAAGGGTAAAGTTTTGTTTCTAGTTTATTTTTGAATGAAAATTACATTGAAATTTTCTATAATAAAAAACCCAATGGAATTTTCATAAAAAAATGAATAAAAAAAACAACTTTACTCTCCTATTACCAATGAGAACAAAATGCTAATTTTTTATTTAATTTATGGATAAATTAAACTTGTACATCATATTATGGTTTAACTATATAATTTTTGTTCACATTCTAAATGTTTCGGTCAAAAAAATACTACAAAAACATGAAAAAACTGCATCGGTATTTTTCAATGTTTTTTATAAGAGCTGATAAAAAATAATTTTATCACCACTAAAATAAAGCACTGATAAATTTTTTAACTTTATCAGTGTTTCATTTAGAACTGATAAAAATAGACTTTATCATCAGTAATAATAATTCTAATAAAATATTTATCTATTTATTTAAGGTAAAATACTTATATTTTGATTATAATAAAATATTTTTAAATTTAATCTTTAAATGAATGAATGAATTAAACTTATAAAATTTTATAAAATTTCATATAAGAATATTTATATATTAGTAATATTATTATATATATAAATATTCCATATTTTTGTGAAATGTAGAAAATGCCAATTGAAACCAAGAATAATTAAAAAACCATAAATGTATGATCGATCATGGGTGAAGCACATATTTTTTCAACAGGTTAGGGTTAAGGACCCTTTTTATTAGGAAATAAAACTCTCTTTTTAACTGGGCTGAGAGGTAACCCTTACATTACCTGAAGGCCTAGTGACCCATAGGACCATTATAATATGGTTTGAAGTCCTAGCGAACCAAAGGCCCATACATGACCCAAAGACTCCGAGTGAGCAGTCTGCATCATTCTATGTCCCCGGTCATACATCACGCTACCCCTGATAGTAATCATCGAACCATAATCCTAGTTTGAAAGTTTCATCACCTACCCTACCATGAACCATTTCATCATGCTAGACTGATGCATTGTGGAAAGTCACCCCTCTAATTCACGATGTGGGAGGAGGGACAAATGATAGGTGTCAGTTCTCCTATCTCTCTTTTAAGATGCCCACCTAGTGATTCCTGTGTGGGCCTCACTTGCATCACTAGCCAATTGTGATGCATCCTTAGATTAGTCCCAAGTGTAGATGGTCATGTGGAAGGGAACCCCTCCATCCCACATTGGAATTCCATGTAGAGAAAATTATGTATGATAAGTGTCATCACACCTATCCCTCTAATTGAGGTCGCCCATTCGGCAGTGCCTGTCTACACTACCTTCCTATTGCATCGAGTTATTCACCCAATCCCTATCAATTTTAATTATGCACACTGGTACTAACCTGAAGGCTATGTGGCCTGAGGGCCTTCCAATGATGATATCCTAGGGGCCCTGTGGCCCAAAGGCCATTGATGACCCGAAGGACCAGTTACAAACATGCTTAAATTTGTGGCCTGAAATCACAATTCAGGTGAATAGTTATACTACAACATTTTCACTATATTACCTACTATAGTATCTACTACAGTACTAAAAAATATCCCCATTCCCAATTTTTAAACCGAGTCTCTTTGATATAGGATCACATGGGTTTACCACTCAAATACACCCCCAAATGAAAAAAATATGTAGGAGTTACACTCGAATCCCAACGAGGGTGTCTGACTAAGCCCAAAGCACACTGGACATTTCCTAACTAGGCCATGAATTTGAATAGTCCTGTTCATAATATGAATAGTGTCAAAGTCTGGTGGGACTCAAGCCTACACCAACTCCTCCAGATAAAAAATTGGTACCAACCACGTGTACCACTCAACTAACTCCCAAGGGGAAAGCACATAGTTAATGAAACAAGTAGTCGAATTTTTATAAAGAAAAAAAATGAAAAAAATATAAGAAATAAACATGAGACATAGAGAAAGTATGTAGGCCAAAATTTCTTCCTTTTCATTAGCATATTGTCATATATACAAAGTATATGTGATTACATTCAGTGATAGAGATCAATCCCTATATCCCATATCTAATCCATCAATTGGAATTCCAAAAGTTTGGAGAACATGTAAGGTTGACCATGTGAAGGGTTGCATTTGGAAATGAGAAATCATCATCATTATGACATCTACACATATAATATTTCATAACACCCCCTTTAATGTCACAATTTCATGGAGTTTTATATAAAATTCACTTAAAAAACACCATGGGAAAAAAACAAGTGAAGCTAAAGTAATTTAATTTCATGTCATGCTTCCTAATTAAAAACCTTATTAAGAAAAACTAGTAGAAAAATGCTAATGAAGGGAAAAAGGAGTATAAAATTCCCAAAACCCCTTTTGAAATCATGATAGACTTCTCAGTCTTTACATCTTAATTTTATGAATAAATTTCTCAAAAGTTATAGTTGGTAATACCTTTGTGAAAAAATATGCAAGATTATCACATGAACTTATTTGTTGGATATCAATCTCACTATTATTTTGAAGTTCATGAGTATTTTTTTTGGTGAGATACATTTTGTTTTACCACCAATGATATACTCACCATTCAATTTCTATAAAAAAAATTGTTAATATGGTGTAAATATCATTATTCATATCTAATTTACAATTATTTTTTATGCGATGAATAAATAATCTCAATCAAACCCATTTTCAACTTGCTTCATGTGTCACAATCAACTCAGCATGATCAGAGGAGGTCATACAAATAGTTTTTTTATATAATTCCATGAAATGGTAGTTCTTACATATGTGAATAAATATCTAGTTTGAGATATGGATTTATGTAGACTATATAAATATCCAATATTGGCATAACCAACCAATATTGGTTCTAAATTTTTGAATAAACAATCAATTATACCCTTTAAATCTCAATAAGCAGTGAATAACATTACCTTGCATTGTAATAAGATCTCTTGTTATTTTCAAGGTACATATGCATATATAAATGTATATACAACCTGGATAAATAAAATTTTCATTTATATTTAATCCTTTAGGGGGGATATGTTCTTCATGATCTTCTAGTGTATAAAATATATCACTCCTGGAAGCGTGAAATTTAATTATTAATGGTATTTTCATGGATATATAAAATTATTCCAAAATTTAACATTTCATCATTTGGATGATTAATTCCAAATAAAAGGATATTCCTTATAATTTTATCAACAAACATGAAAATGATTTTATAAACTCTTCAGGAGTTTTGATGTTATCCAAAACTTATAGATTCATATAAAATTTTTTATTTATACAAACCATGTGATGATAAAATAAATTTTAAATTCTTACTTATATGAATATATATTAAGATGAATACATCTTTTTTAGTTCACCTCATACAAAAATTTATAAATTTGGGTGAAACTTTCATAATTTTGAATATGCTTTAGGTAGTTTGAATCCTTCAGGGATTCATATATAGATGTTGTAATCAATGTTACCATATGGATAAAAAATAAAAACATCAATTTTCATAATCTAAATACATATAAATATCCAAATTTATAAGGAAGAAATTTTTTTACAATAATCTTATATATATATATATATGTATATTCAATAGTCTTATCAATTTTGAAACTAATCCAAAGCTTCATAAGTTGAACATAAAATATATTGATTTAATAATTCTTATGTCAAATTATTTTGATGTCGACATCTCTCAAAATCCATTATCATCGATGAGTCTTTAAATCACTCAAAAATTCAAATATATTTTCCCCAATATTTAATGATATCTCATAATTTATCTTGTATCACTAACACTTTAGGGACAATATCTAAAAATATATATTGTTTTCAATACATTAATTTTATTCTTTAAGTGAAAATGTTTTTATTTCCTTCCAATAACAATGAAAAATGATTTTATATAATCATTTAAACCACACTTATAGTGCGTATAATTAAACTATTGATTTTCATCATTTAAAATTTGATCTATTCATTTAATTGTTGTGAGCATCTTATCAATGGTTTTGTTAAACAATTTTATATATGGTATGTAATGATCGATATTTATTTCAATTAAAATTCATATAATACAATTTATACTCACCATCAAATAACAATACTTGTGACCATTTAGTAGATTCATATTTCATATAATATTTAAATGAGTCACATGGTAGGTGGGAACATCCATATATATATATATATATATATATTTCATAATCAATACTTCATATAAATATTTTAAATTCACTTAAAATGTGGATGGTGATGATATAAATAATATAATTTAATAATAGGTACCTTTTCACGACCCCTCCCCACAAATAGAACCCATCCTAGGCCAATAATGAGATAAGAGAGATAGTGATAGCTTGAGTCCCGCATCCAATAGGCCCTAGGTTGGCGATTAGCACCGAGGGTATATTATACATGCAAATGGGAGGCACTACACTCTAAGAAAAACATATAGAAGAGTGAGATAAGATAGATACACCAATAAACTCATAATTATAAATATAAAATGGATCCTAAGTACATACATGTAATTTCATATAGAACAAAAACAACTAGAAAAGAAAACTACAAGTACCTAAAAGGTAAACTCGGCAGTGACAATAAAGCCCAAACAACTCCAGAAAAACCATAAGCTAACAATATCCATCCTGATATCCAACCTTACCTTGATGACCTGAAAAACAATTTATATATATGTGGGATGATTATATCAGTATACTCAGTAGCCCCCCCTAGATCCTCTCATGAAAAATATAAAGAAATCATGTTAAAGCCTAGTGAACAACAGATGAAACTAACTCTTCATCAAAATAGGTATACTATGTTCCCAACCTAACCATGGATATCTACCACCAAGTAACACATACAAGAGATCATATATTATAATAATAAAACAAAAAGGGTACCCCACTACCACCTCCTAACTGGTTTGCCTATATGCCCCAACATAGCATGTCTTGAGCTATCTCTCTCCAAAAGAAGCCATCCTGAAGACATTTAGGCTAAGTATCACAATATACACCTCGTGCATCACATCATCACTTCATCCCATCCAAATATTTATATAATAACCAATTAATTTATGAGATCCACTATAGCCCACATGATTTGGATCATACATCAGGTATTATACCTCAAGACATCACAACCCATACACCGAGTAATGTACCTCGAGCCATCATAGCCCATACATGTCATACCTATACTAATCCCTTAAATACTATATCTAGAGATACTTGTGTTTGAAATAACCACAATCCATTACAACCCTCCACACACATATATTGGAAACTAACTATTATGCATACCAGTACATAAACTACAAAGATAAGAGAGTAGGGACAGAGAGGGCAGTTATCCATCCATCCTCACCACCAAGATATTGGGGAAAACACCCTCCCAGAGTCCATTAGGTGTCATTATCCCTAACCAACATGGGTGGGGTAGTGTATGAAATCAAAAAATATACAAGATATAATATAGCTCACAACCACACAATAAGCATATCCCAGTCCTAGGATCCACTGTAGCTATCATCACTCAGACACCCAACTACCACTGTTAGGGACTAGATATCCTATAATCACACAAGAATTTAAGAATACTCACACTAAATTACTCCTTCCATTTTTATAATTAAATTTATATTAATTAATTCATTATCCATTAATTAAAAACATTATTCCAAATTACATTTCATTAACCATCAGCGTGAAGTCCATGCCCTCTAGGAATAATCCAACCATCCACAGTTTCTCAAGATTAACATTAACATTTTAATTCTATAAAAACCAACCCATGGGTTAAAAAATTTATTAAACATTAAAATTTTCATTCCATAATCCAAACCACGCTAGGAAAACATCCTAATCTACTACCAAGAGCGATATAACCAAGAACATACATCCACCTAAAGTATTGGGTAAAGGAATTCAGATTAAACAAACAACCTAGCCAACTGACCTTTAAATATATTCATTAACAGTAAGAATACATCTTTAAAAAAATAATGGGTAAAACCAGATTTAACCCGTTCCATCATCTCTGGTTCCATCTTTGAAACCCACATGCATATCACTATGCATCTCGCCATCACATGCATTAACTACTGCCACAACCTTGAGCCTCCCCACCCATATCATCATCCATACCAGGCTCAACCATCCCAGAATCATATCCAAATCACATCACAAAGAAGAAAACAAGAAGGCATAGTAAATAAGACAACTTGGCCCTAAAACAATCCCTTCAACCTTCAAAAAAGGTCTCTCTTAACCCCTAAATAAGGCATTCAACCATTATAAACAAATGAGAACTCTTGGCCCCAAATAATTATATTTATTAAAACTACTGGTTTTCATTCCATTTTGAATTAACCAATTCATTATTCATAGGTTCTAATCATGGGAAACCTAAGTCACCAACTATAACTAGCTATCAAAATTAATTTAACACGCTTCTTAGCATAAAACTAGTTTCATCAAATATTGAGAATAAAAATTCTCAATTAACATGACCTTTTAATCTTTTCATCATTTAAAAACATTACCAGCTTCAATTTATTTATCAATTCTATTAACATATGGAATACCAACCTTAAAAAAACATTCACTTAACATAAATTTAATTATCATCAAATTATAAGAATCAATGGATTCATTAAACATTCCTCTTAAGTTTATTAGACAATCAAATTTATTGTAAATTTATGTTGTTTACCATTTTACAATGAATATGCTAAATCAGTAATAAATAAAAATGATAACAAGAATAAGGTAGATATCACACCATATATAAAATCAAGAGGCAAACTGTTATCATGGTGGAAAGAAAAAACATGCGATCAATGTGACCATAAACCAATTCCTTTCTATTTAATTAGGTTAAATATTTATTATGGATAATTACACCATCACCCAAAGATTTAAAACGTGACAACTTTACAATTTCACGTGAAAGATGAAGAAAAAAAATGATTCCCCTACTTGGAAAAGAATTTTCCAACCTCGTTTCAACAAGATAACGTTGTGGCCTCAAATGTGACATGCTGTTGCTAAAACAGAGTATCAACCCGACTGTTGATACACCTAGAAAATGTCAACATAATGACTCCTGGGGGATGTAGGTGATTCTCCAAGGTTAAATAATAAGTATGATTTATATGGACTAGAAGAAATCAATCCATAATTTGAATTAAGGAAAGGAGAGATAAGAATAGGGAACCCATAGGATTTTCAAATTGTGATTCAAACATTAATTGAGAATCCCATTAAATCCACATGGAAGAGCCATTAAAAATCTCTATAATTTTATGAAATGAAGGATATAAATATCTCCTTTAAAAATGGATCTTAATTTCCTTAATTATGGATTTAAAACCATTTCACATTAAAAAAATTTAAAACTGAAAAAATTGGAAATTTTTGAAAAACTAGAACTTGCTACGACCAGCTTCTACCACAACCTGCTACCACAAGATGCTACCGCTAGACTAAGTCTTCTACCACTAGATACTACTGGAACCATTATCACCAACTACTACCATCAACTACTACCACCAATTATTACCACCAGCTGCTACAACTAGTTGCTACCACCAGACTAAGTTTGGTACCGCTAGACTATGTCTACTACCATCAGCTTCTACTATTATACTAAGTCTACTCCCATTAGATGATACCACCAGCCACTAATACCATCCTTTAAACACCTTTTTTGGAACCTATAAGCATAATGAAACAAATGGAAAAGGTTCTTAGGAACTGGATCATTACATTAGACACCACTTAAATAATTATTTTCCTTGAAAATTAAACCAAACCTGTAGAGAAGGGAAAGAAAAGGGTCACACGAACAACCACCGCACAAGATAACTCTCAAGAGTCTTGTAATCATAAAATCTCAACCACTTCACTCACAGGAACAAAGAGAAAACCACACAACATAAAAAATAGATCTTAAAAACTCTCCCAGGGAAGATACCTCTCAAATGAGAGAAAATACACAACAAAAAACAAGATACAAACCATCTCATGAACTAGAAAAGGAAAAAATACATAAATGGTCAACTTTACAAGAGAATAGATAAACATAGAATAACTTGGGATACTAATCATGTATCTATGAATCACATTACTAGGTACTATCCTCCATGCCACTATGATGCCAAAGGACATGAACCAAGGGAATAGAACATCCATGAAACACATTTTCCTAGAGGTCCTGGATCTCTACAGGCCGCTCCTCAAAGTCCACATCATCCTCAACATAAATCTCACCCAAATTGATGAAATGAGAGTCCCCATAAAGGTAATTTTAGAGTTGTGACATGTGAAAAACATCATGTATCTAGCTTATCTATGGGGGAAGTGCTATATGATATTCCATAACTCTAACATGATACAACACCTTGAAAGGCCTAATAAATTAGGGAGAAAGCTTAATACCATGAACAAATATTGAATGCCCATGATGAGGAGACACCTTCAAGAAAACATGATCTCCAATATCAAACTCCATAGGTATCCTCCTATGATCATCATAATATTTCTAATAATCCAACACTGATTTTATCCTTTCACGATTTACCTGAACCATATTTGTTGTGTTCTTTAATAGATATGTCTATAGAATTATCGACTCTCTGACCCCAGTCCAACACAACAAAGAAAAAAAAGTTTAGTCATAAAAATCTTTAAATGGTTACATATTAATGTTGGAGTGAAATATATCATTGTAAGCAAACTTGACCAAAGGTAGGTACCTCATCCAGAAACCTACAAAATCAAGGAAGCAAGAACACAACATGTCTTCAAGAATATGGATAGTCCACTCTATCTGGCCATCTGTTTGTGGATAAAAAGCAGTGCTAAGGCACAAATGAGATCCAAAATAATGTTGAATACCTCTCAATGTATTGGAGGTAAAACAAGGATCTAAATCATATATGATCATCATTGGGACTCCATGGATTCTAACCACCTCCTCCAAATACTTCCTCAACAAAAGCTCCACTAATTTTGAATCTCTGGTCACTATGAAGTAGGATGATTTCATCAAATGATCAACTATCAACCATATAGCATCATAGACTCTATTAACTTGAGGTAAAATATTAACAAATCCTATTGATATGTCCTCCCACTTCCAATAAGAAACATCTAAAGGCTAGAACATACAACCGGGAACATGGTGCTCAACCTTCACCTTATGGATGACCAAGCATCGATACCAAAACTCTTTATCTATATGCTTCAACCCAGGCCACAAAAATTGAAATATCATATCTTGGTACATCTTTATCACACCCGCATATACCGACAAGGGTGAGTTATGGTACACATAGAGAGACATATCATACATCACCAAAAGAATAAAAATCCTTCCTTGAAAAAACACCCGATATTGTTCATCCTCAGACCAACCATCAAGGCATCACTAAAGACAACTCAGTCTCTCTAGACCTCCACAATGGAATCCCCTAGTTGTGAATCCTACACCTGTTGTATTAAAGATGACTGCAATATTATCTGGTAAATATAACCTCTACTTATAACCTCTCCCATATATAGATTTATCATTGAGATTTATTCCATCACTCTCAAGGATTCTCTAGATTCATGCACAAAATCACTACATGACTTCCTTCTCAACACATCAACTATAATATTCCCCCTTCTTGGTGTATATAAAATCTCAAAGTCATAATACTATAATAATTCTATCCACCATCTCCATAACATGTTTAAGTTATAGTTGGAGAATATATACCTCATACTCTTATGATTGGTAAAACCAAAAAATGCTCTCCCATGAGGTAATGTCTTCACAAATTAAAGGGAAAAACAATTCCTGCCAACTCAAGATCATAGTTGACATAGTTATACTCATGGGGACACAACCACCAAGACCCATAAGAAACAACTAATCTATAATGCATCAGAAAACAATCCAAACCAAGACCTAAAGCATTATAAAAAACTCAAACTAAACTCCCTCTTTTGGTAGATAGAGAATTGGTGCATTGAATAAATTCTCTTCCAAGTACTCAAAATCTATCTAATATTGGTCAGTCTAAAAGAGTTTCTAATCCTTTCTAGTCAAGGCTGTCATAGGAGTCACAACCCAAGAGAAACCAGGTACAAAATTCCTATAATATCCTACAATACCAAGGAAACTTCGTACCTCTACTAATATCTTGGGGGATACCCAAGAAACCAATGCTTTTATCTTTTAAGGATCCACAACTACTCCCTATTGGGACACACCATTCCCCATGAAACAAACTTCACGAGCCTAGAACTCACACTTCAACAACTTCCCAAATAGTTACTAATGATGAAGAACACCTTAAATAGAATGTAGATGCTCCGCATGCTCCTCCTTAGACTTGGAATACACAAGGATGTTATCAATGAAAACCACCATGAACTTATCTAGAAACTACCTAAAAACTACATTCATAAAAACAATGAACACTTCTGGCGCCTTCATCACACATAATGATATATAAAGAAACTTTTATTTCCCATAACAAAATCAGAAAGCAGTCTATGGAATATCCTCATCCTTCACCCACATCTGATGATATCCTAAACGCAAATAAATATTTGAGAACCAACTAGATCATTTTCATTTGATTGAATAAATCATCAATCCATGAAAGTGGGTAGCAATTCTTTACTGTCACTTGGTTCAATCAATGATAATTGATACAGATATGTAAACTTCTATTAGCCTTCTTCACAAACAAAACCGGTTCACCCCAATGTGACATAGTTTTCCAAACAAAAACTCACTACAATAGATCATCGAGCTATACTTATGACTCTCTCAACTCAAAAGGTTTCATCCTATATAGATACATAGAGACTGGGGAAGCACCTAGCTATAGATCTATCCAAAATTTAATCTTCTTTTGAAGGGGTAATGCCACAACCTCCTTAGGAAAATACATCAAGGTACTATTTTACAACCTTGACAAACACTATCGGTTGAACCTATGAAAAACTCAGCATCAGCTCGACCAAAAAATAAGAAAAGGATGAAACATGACTTAAACCCATCTGAGGGTCTCACTCGCCAACAAACATGACCAAATATCCATCAACATCATATAACTCAACCTATCTCTTGAAGCAATCCATGATATCTGTCATCGAATACATCCAATCCATGCCAAGGATGATGTTGTATAGTTTTATCCATAAACATAGGAAGTCTCCCCAAGAGTAGTTCTTCCCAAAAACTAACTCATAGTCTCTATATACTTCAAACAAGTCATTTCAACATCTAATTATCTTATTAAACATTAAGGTAACTAGAAGTATTTCCACATCAAGTATAAAATAATGGATGTGGGCAAGTGATATGAAGGAGTCTATAGATCTTGAATCAAACAAAGCATGCACCAAAGTAGAAAAAAAGCAAAGGGTACCTTAAACAATGTCTGACTCTCCTAGAACTAGAAATACCAGGGCATGAAGATGACCACAGTCTACTACACAACCTATCTGTTTCTGATGATGACCAACTCCATGGTTGTGCTCTACCATATAAGGATGAGGATCATGTTGAGGTTATCTTTAACATACCCCATCTTCTCACTACTAAAAAATTTTCCTATAGCGACCGCCATTGGCGGTCGCTATAGGCCTATAGAGACCGCACAACGACCGCCAATGGCGGTGGCTGTACGCCTGATGCTGTTGGCCTACAGTAACCGCCAATGGCGGTTGCTGAAGCTGGCCAAAATGCTGGCCTACAGCAACCACTAGGTGGTCGCTGAAGCCGGCCAAATGTCAGCCACCAGCGACCACCACTGGCGGTCGTTGAAGCCAGCTGAATGTTAGCCTACAGCGACCGCCACTGGCGGTCGCTCAACTGGAAATATTTTTTTTAAAAAAATTTCATGGTACAGAATAAAAAAAACAGCATATAAATCATAAAAAATGAAAAACAAATTCAAACACCATAAACATCAAGATCATCATAAACAATAAATGATAGGCATGCTTCAACGATCCACAACCATCTGCTTTAGAAACCTACAATAAGATACAAAGAAAACAACTAAACAAAACAAAATTAAATTTGAAATATTTATTCAGTTATTATATACATATAATAAAATGAAATTTGACATCTCATGGGTGCTATAATAATTTTAAACCACCAATTTATGAAATGTTATCATTTTTGAATTTGTTTTTCTTATTTTGGAGTCTTTGATTTAGTTTCTGAAAGTGTTTTGTTGTCTAAAAAGGAATGTTTTCCATGCGCACCGCATGTCTGATGGATGTTTTTCTCCTACTGCATGTCATGAATAATATTACTATCGTTCTTGTGTGGTTTCAGGTCATTTAGAGCACGTTTGCTCTGAATTCGACCGTGACAAGCCGTTTTGGTCTTTTATGACTTTGGAAACGCGTTTCCGGTCACCGAGGTCAAGTAGAAACTCCGTTTGATGTTCCTTCTACCTGACCATTTCAAAATTTACACCTCAGTTGTTGTTGTATGATTTCATGGCATTCCGAGGTCGTTTGGGTGGTTTTGACCACCCAACACGCCCTTTTAGAGTGGGCCGAATTGCAGATAATGACACATTCAGTCGTACCGCACACACCGCAAGTCCGATGTACATTCCGTCTTCTCCTGCATCTCATGAATAATATTACTATCGTTATCGTGTGTTTTCAGGTCATTCGGAGAACGTTTTCTCTAAATTCGACCGTGACACACCGTTTTGGTCTTTTATGACTCCGGAAATGCGTTTCCGGTCATCGCGGTCAAACGACACCTCCGATTGACGTACCGTCTACCCGACCATTTTAAAATTCACACCTCGGTTGTTTTTTTATGATTTCATGGCATTCCGAGGTCGTTCAGGTGGTTTTGACCACCCAACGTGCCCTTTTAGAGCGAGCCAAACTGCTGAAAACAACACATTCGGTCGTACCACACGTACCGCACGTCCGATGGATGTGTCGTCTCCTCCTGCATGTCAAAAATAATATTTATATCATTCTCATGTGATTTCAAGTCATTTAGAGCACGTTTTCTCTAAATTCGACCGTGACATGCCGTTCTGGTCTTTTATGACTCCGGATGCATTTTCGGTCACCACGGTCAAACGGAACCTCTGATTGACGTTCTATCTGCCCAAACATTTCACAATTCACACTACGGTTGTTGTCGTATGATTTCATGGCATTTCGAGGTCGTTCGTGTGATTTTGACCACCCAGCGCGCCCTTTTAGAGCGCGCCAAACTACTGAAAACGACACATTCAGTCGTACCGCGCACCGCATGTACGATGTACGTTCCGTCTCCTCCTGCATGTCAAAAATAACATTCCTATCATTTTTATGTGGTTTTAGGTCATTTGGAGCACGTTTTCTCTGAATTCGACTGTGACATGCCGTTTTGGTCTTTTATGACTCTGGAAACGCGATTCCGATCACCATGGTCAAACATCACCTCCGATTGATGTGTCTTCTACCTGACCATTTCAAAATTCACACCAAAGTTGTTTTCGTATGATTTAATGGAATTCAAAGGTTGTTCGGGTAGTTTTGACCACCCAACACGCCCTTTTAGAGCGCGCCGAACTGCTGAAAACAACACATTCGGTCGTACCGCGCACACCGCATGTCCGATGTACGTGCCATCTCCTCCTGCATCTCAAAAATAATATTCCTATCATTCTCGTGTGGTTTTAGGTCATTCGGAGCACGTTTTCTCTGAATTCGATAGTGACACGCCGTTTTGGTCTTTTATGACTTCGGAAATGTGTTTCCGGTCACCGCGGTCAAACGACACCTCTGATTGACGTGCCGTCTGCCCAACCATTTCAAAATTCACACCGCAGTAGTTTTCGTATGATTTAATGGCATTCCAAGGTCGTTCGGGTGGTTTTGACCACCCAATGCGCCCTTTTAGAGCGCACCGAACTGCTAAAAATGACACATTCGGTCGTACCGTGCGCACTGCACGTCCGATGGATGTGAAGTCTCCACATGAATGTTATGAATAATATTATGATCGTTATCATGTGGTTTCAGGTCATCCGGAGCACGTTTTCTCTAAATTCGATCGTGACGTGCCGTTTTGGTCTTTTATGATTCCAGAAACGCGTTTCCGATCACTGCGGTCAAACGACACCTCTGATTGACGTTCCTTCTGCCCAACCATTTCACAATTCACACTGCGGTTGTTATCGTATGATTTCATGGAATTTTGAGGTCATTCGGGTGGTTTTGACCACCCAGTGCGCCCTTTTAGAGCGCGCTGAACTGCTGAAAACGACACATTCAGTCGTACCACGTGCACCGCATGTCCGATGTATGTTCCATATCCTCCTGCATGTCAAAAATAACATTCCTATCATTCTCGTGTGGTTTCAGGTCATTCAGAGCATGTTTTTTCTGAATTCGACCGTGACACGCCGTTTTGGTCTTTTTGACTCTGAAAAAGCGTTTCCAGTAACTACTGCCAAACAACACCTTCGATTGATGTGCCGTCTACCCGAAAATTTCAAAATTCACATCGCAGTTGTTGTCATATGATTTCATGGCATTCTGAGGTCGTTCGGGTAGTTTTGACCACCTAACATGCCTTTTTAGAGTGCACCAAACTGCTGAAAATGACACATTTGGTCGTACCGCACGCACCACATGTCCAATGGATGTGTCGTTTCCTCATGCATATCATGAATAATATTCCTATCATTCTCGTGTGGTTTTAGTCCATTCGGAGAATGTTTTCTCTGAATTCGACCGTGCCACGCCGTTTTAGTTTTTATGACTCCGGAAATGCGTTTCTGGTCACCGCGATCAAACGGCACCGCCGATTGACGTGCCTTCTACCTGAATTTTTCAAAATTTACACCGTGGTTGTTTTTGTACAATTTCATAGAATTACGAGGTCATTCGGGTGGTTTTGACCACCCAGCGCACCCTTTTAGAGCGCGCCGAACTGCTGAAAATGAAACATTTGGTCGTACCGCATGCACCGCACGTCTGATGTATGTACTATCTCCTCTTGCATCTCAAGAATAATATTTCTATCATTATCATGTGGTTTCAGGTCATTCAGAGCACGTTTTCTCTGAATTCGACCGTTACACACCGTTTTGGTGTTTTATGGCTCCGGAAACGCGTTTTCGGTCACCGCGGTCAAACGACACCTCCAATTGATGTGCTGTCTACCTGAACATTTTACAATTCATACTTCTGTTGCTGTAGTATGATTTCATGGAATTTCAAAGTCGTTTGGGTAGTTTTGACCACCCAACGCGTCCTTTTAGAGTGTGCCGAACTGCTGAAAACGACACATTCGGTCGTACCGCACGCACCGCATGTCCGATGGATGTTCTGGCTCCTCCATGTTAAGAATAATATTCCTATCATTCTTGTGTGGTTTCAGGTCATTTGGAGCACATTTGCTCTGAATTCGACCATGACACACCGTTTTGGTCTTTTATGACTCCGGAAACGCGTTTTTAGTCACCGCGGTAAAACGACACCTCTGATTGATGTGATTTCTACCCGACCATTTCAAAATTCACACCGTGGTTGTTGTGAAATGATTTCATGGCATTCCAAGGTCATTCGGGTGGTTTTGACCACCCAGTGCGCCCTTTTAGAGCGCGCCGAACTGCTGAAAACGACACATTTGGTCATACCGTGTGCACCGCATGTCCGATGGACGTTCCGTCTCCTCCTGCATGTCATGAATAATATTCCTATAATTCTTGTGTGGTTTCAGGTCATTCGAAGCATGTTTGCTCTGAATTCGACCGTGACATGCCATTTTGGTCTTTTATGACTCTAGAAACGTGTTTCCGGTCACTGCGGTCAAACGCCACCTCCGATTGACATGCCATTTACCTGACCATTTCACAATTCACTCCGCGATTATTTTCATATGATTTCATGGAATTCCGAGGTCATTCGGGTGGTTTTGACCACCCAACGCGCCCTTTTAGAGCGCACCAGACTGATGAAAATGACACATTCGGTCGTACCGCGCGCACCGCACGTCTGATGGACGTGTCGTCTCCTTCTACATGTCACGAATAATATTCCTATCATTCTCGTGTGGTTTGAGGTCATTCAGATAACGTTTACTTTGAAGTCAATCGTGACATGCCGTTTTGGTCTTTTATGACTCCGAAAACGCGTTTCCGGTCACTGCGGTCAAACGACACCTCCAATTGATGTGCCTTCTACCCTACCATTTCAAAATTCACACCGCGGTTGTTGTAGTATGATTTCATGGCATTCTGAGGTCGTTTGGGTGGTTTTGACCACCCAACACGCCCTTTTAGAGCACACCGAACTGTTGAAAACGACACATTTGGTCATACCGCGTGCACCGCACGTCCTATGGATGTTACGTATCCTCTTGCATGTCACAAATAATATTTCTATCTTTCTCGTTTGGTTTCAGGTCATTTGGAGCACATTTTCTCTGAATTCGACCGTGACACGCCGTTTTGGTCTTTTATGACTCCAGAAATGCGTTTCCGGTCACCACGGTCAAACGACACCTCTGATTGACGTACCGTCTGCCCGACCATTTTAAAATTCACACCGCGGTTGTTGTCGTATGATTTAATGGCATTCAGATATCGTCCAGGTGGTTTTGACCACCCAACGCGCCCTTTTAGAGCGCGCCGAACTGCTGAAAATGACACATTCGATCGTACCGCATGCACCGCACATCCGATGGATGTTCCGTCTCCTCATGCATGTCACAAATAATATTCTTATCATTATCATGTGGTTTTAGGTCATTCAGAGCATGTTTTCTCTGAATTCGACCGTGACACGCCGTTTTGGTCTTTAATGACTCCAGAAACGCATTTCCGGTCACTGCGGTCAAACGGAACCTCCGATTGACATGCTGTCTACCTGAAAATTTCAAAATTCACACCGCGGTTGTTTTTGTATGATTTCATGGCATTCTGAGATCGTTCGGGTGGTTTTGACCACCCAACGCGCCCTTTTAGAGCGCGCCGAACTGCTGAAAACGACACATTCGGACGTACCGCGCGCACCGCACGTCTGATGTACATGCCATCTCCTTCTTCATCTCATGAATAAT
The DNA here is from genome assembly GCA_963277665.1 of Viscum album. Taxonomy (NCBI): domain Eukaryota; kingdom Viridiplantae; phylum Streptophyta; class Magnoliopsida; order Santalales; family Viscaceae; genus Viscum; species Viscum album. The sequence continues at coordinate 696,145,244 of OY728130.1, read as the reverse complement.
ATTCATATCGTTCTCCTACGGTTTCAGGTCATTCGGAGGACATTTTCTCTGAATTCGACCGTGACACACCGTTCTGGTCTTTTATGACTCCGGAAACGCGTTTCCTATCACCACGGTCAAATGGCACCTCCGATTGACGTGCCGTCTACCTGAACATTTCAAAATTTACACCGCGGTTTTTGTCGTATGATTTCATGGAATTCTGAGGTCATTCGGGTGGTTTTGACCACCCAACGTGCCCTTTTAGAGCACGCCGAACTGCTGAAAACGACACATTCAGACGTACCGCGTGCACCGCACGTCCGATGTACGTGCCGTCTTCTCCTGCATCTCACGAATAATATTCATATCGTTATCATGTGGTTTCAAGTCATTCGGAGAATTTTTTCTCTGAATTAAATCATGACATGCCGTTTTGGTCTTTTATGACTCCAGAAATGCATTTCCAGTCACCGCGGTCAAATGACACCTCCGATTGATGTGTCGTTTGCCCGACCATTTCACAATTCACACTACGGTTGTTGTCGTATGATTTAATGGAATTCTGAGGTCATTCAGGTGGTTTTGACCACCCAACGCGCCCTTTTAGGATTCCATGAGGGATTTTTCAACTAGCATACTATTTCTGAAGATCCCAATAGGAATGCATCTTCATACGTATAGAAACTAAGGACTCGAGTGGGTGCCCTATTGATAGAATGATCCTGAGTTTGTGTGTGTGTTTGGGTAGTGATGCTTGCGATTGTTACATTATAATCTGAATCAATGTGGAATCTTGGTTTGGGATAAGATGTTGAGGTCAGCTGTCTGGGGGTGGGGCGGGCTGTCCGGGGGGTGCGGGGGGGCTGTCCGGGGGTGCAGGGGGGCTGTCTGGGGTGGGGGGGGGGGGGGGGCTGTCCGGGGGTGCAGGGGGGTTGTCCAGGGTGTGTGAGGGGGGGGAGCTGTCCAGGGTGGGGGGGGGGGGCTGTTAGGGGGTGCGGGGGGGGGGGGGGGGGGGGTTTCCGGGGGGTGGGGTGGGGCTGTCCGGGGGTGGGGTGGTCTGTCTGGGGGGTGCGGGGGGGGGGGGGGGGGGGTGGGAGGGGGGCTATCCAGGGGTGTGGGGGGGGGGCTGTCTGGGGTGTGGGGGGGATGTCTGGGGTGGGGGGTGCTTTCCGGGGGTGGGGGGGCTGTCCGGGGGTGGGGCGGGCTGTTCGGGGGGGGGGGGGGGTGTGGGGGGGGCTGTTCGGGGGTGCGGGCGGGGGGGGGGGGGGGGGGCTGTCCGGGGTGGGGGGTGCTGTCCGGGGGTGGGGGGGGGGTGTCCGGGGGTTGGGTGGGCTATCCGGGGGGTGCAGGGGGGCTGTCTGGGGGTACGAGGGGGGGGGGGTGTCCAGGGGTGTGGGGGGGCTGTCCGTGGTGCGGGGGGGGGGGGGCTTTCCAGGGACTACAAATAGGGAACCTGAGCTAACTCATCAAAAACAAGTTTCATGGTTTATATTAGCAATCACAAGGTTTTTTCAAAACTATTATAGAACATGCAATTTAAAACATTAAAGAATTAAATGAACAAAAAATATCCAAATCATTAATCAGTTTCATGGTTACTTCTCAATTCGTGCACACAAACATTGCTTCAGGACAAAACACACATGATACCCCCAAATCACAAAAAATATCACTAGAAACCCAAACTATACATCAATAAAAACCCCACCAGTAAAAACAAAAACACACCTCGTGAATATGATGCGTCATGCGTGGTCATCACTGCTACCTCCATCCGGTGGGCCAGGGGCCTACAACAAATAAACATTATGAATATTTTCATAACAAAAATAATATAAATTAAATAAATAAATACAGTATAAATCTGGTTCGTATGATCCCCTACTCCATCACTTGGACGCACATATTCCCGCAGTGTTCTAACCTCAGCGGTCAATTGCGCATTTGCCTCCTCGGAAGCACGCAGCCGTGCCTCAAAATTTGACAACTGCTATGTCATATGAGAAACAACAGGACCGACAACCATAGCACGTGATAATACAGAATGAGGAATCCCTGTTCCATAGGTCAAACTATATCCATGCCCGTCCCGACCAATAATGCGTTGAAAGATCTCATCCCTTCGCATGGGAAGCTGTCGCTGGTCCTCTGAAAGATGTTCTAACTCAGCTTCAAATTGATCCTATGAAATATTTAAATATATACACATATATATGTTAATATACAGATTTATGTAAGTATTGGTAAGTACAAGCACTTAATATCAATGTTGCAGCCTCTGGATCATTGCGATCACGAGTCCTCATCCACATTGACATTTTATCAGTCAGTGCACCTTGTTCCTGTAACTATATATGAATAGAATATAAGCACAAAACCATATTAATTAATAAATTAAAAAATGAATAATAAATACCTCATGTCTAATATAATACATGTGACGAGTCCTGAGCCTGTGAGGTGGTCCCTCCAACGCTCGATTCTCAGAATGGCGTGCTGACACCTCCTACATTCAATTCATTCAAATTTCAAACAAATCACACATTCTTGAAAATATATATACACCAAAATAAATATACAAACCAAAACACCCTTAGTATACCAATATGAAACTAATTCATGCCACTGAGTGGGGAGGACACCTCTCGGGACTTTTTCTAGAATGTCTGGGGTACCCACATTTGGTACCCAGTGGTCCCTCTTCACTTTGCCTTTATAGTCTTTCCACATCTTACATCATTTTCTCATACACATGGGCCAAAAATCATCAGGGCATACTTTCAAATTTTTCTATTAAAGAAAAAAATCACACATATTAGTATTGTTTATACATAGAGAATAAAGTAAAATGATCTTCTTACCTGAACCTCCCTCCAAAGACGATCTAATGTGTCCTGAGGGATAGGAGCCCAGTCACGCGTGGTCAATGGAAATTGATGTGGGTCATGTATGATATGACCCAGCTGATGAATAAATGCAGGGGAATTCGGTCCCACAGGATGAAATACCTCATCAAAGGAAACATCAATCGTCATGTCAGAATTCCATGATAAAATGCCACGACCGGGGCCTCTCTCGTGAGAGGAAGAAGCAATCGAGTATGATCCTGTTGAAATTTTATATATAATTTGATAGATGTTATAAATATAAATATAAATATATATTTTTATCAATTACATAAAAAATAGAGACAATGACATTCAAATATACCTCGACCCTGAGACATAGATGCCTCATATGGATGATGTAGATCTGCTGCCTCTTCCCCTGACATGCCTGCAGTCAGAGAAAACATTAGTAAGGGGACTATCCAAAGTGTCTAAAAGACAAATTGGATTGTTCTTAAAAAATCAAACTTGTACAATTGTTAATCAAACAAAAATTTATTGAATAATTAGTTATGGATGAATTTTAAAAAATCATAAAGTTAACAAAACAGATATACATATTATGTACAAAACCAATCAATGCATAGCCAAATTTGAGATTGAATTAATAAAAATTCAAGTAGAACATGAACCAGATGAAGAATACCTCAAAGGGAAGATACACCGACAATAACATCAATAAACCAAGAGTAAAATCACCCTAAATATTTATAACTGAATAAAATTCCAAAAGCGAGGATTAAAAATTACAAGGATTTATAAAATGGTTAGATAATTTATGATATCCTAGGGCATTCGATACAGAATAGAAGGAAAACAATTATACCTTTCATTAAGAAATCAAATCGACCATTTCTCCTTCAACAGCCGCTCTGACCCAATAAATATCTTCTTCACATTGAACTATGGTATGTTAATCAAGCTATTGGGAAACAAACGGAACTGTCTCGGGTTTATATTCTTCAAATAAAAACACTCCTTGCCGAGACATTTTGACAACAACTTTCTAACTTGGATTTGAAGGCAAAGTAAAGAAGAATACTTGTTCCGCTTGTGATGTCAAAATGAAAGGTTCATTCTCAACTCATTCACTTCTGTATAACAAATAGTTAAAATTCACCAATGAAAACTTATATTGATCGACTTTACACCCACACACTGGATCAACCCAATTACACTTTAAAAATATGTACTTCAAACAGTGTGTGTATACAACTTCAATGATGTCTATCAATTGACTATAGTAATAACCAGAATCGAAAAATGGACAACCGATGCCACTGTTTTGTGTTTCTCATTTGTCTTCAACATCTTTAATGTGAAATAGAAAACCATTAGCATCAATATCTTTATAACGACGAAAAGTTATAGATGGACCCTCATCCATTTGGATAAATTCTTCAGTTAGCATGGGGTCCCCTAACTCCATCAGCTTATGAACCTACATAATTTATAAAATTCAATACTGATATATGCAGAAAGAAATTAGTATAGTAATTCACTCATAATTAAAATAAATTTATACGTACATAATCCTTGAACCAATCATGAAATGACGCATAATGAGATTGTTGAATTTGAAACTCAGTCGCACGTTACATCCCTTCTTTTATCTCATTAATGTGTTTCCTGCAAATGATAATGCGATGTTTAAATGATCAAATTATGCAAACAAAACATGTAAAAGTTATACAAGCACATTGATAAGATACTTACTATATTAATGGTGCAACTGATGGAGTATTGAACAAGATATATCGACGTTCTTGTATCCACTCGATTTTGTCCTTATCAAATGTGGTTCCTTCTCCAACTGGACCATCATGAATTTGAGAGGGCTTATCTAATTTTGTTTCAACATCTATAAGATATTCTACAAAAAAATTAGTACACTCATCCATCAAATAACCATTGGCTATTGATGCCTCCGGACGAGCTCTGTTGTGTAAAAATATTTTCTATGTACTCAAATACCGCTCAATAGGATACATCCACCTGAATTGCACTGGACCAGCATCCATTACTTCATCAGTTAGGTGCACTGTCAAGTGGACCATAACATCAAAAAATGAGGGGGGTAAAAGTTTTTCAAAGTGACAAAGTTTAAGTACAATTCGGTCCTGCAAACTTTTTAAATCACTCATTCGTTGATTTATTAAACAAATCTGTCTAAAAAAATTACTCATCTCAATCAATGGTTGAACAACATTGGGGGATAAACAATCACAAATTACGATTGGAATCAATTGCTGAAGTAGTATGTGATTGTCATGACTTTTCAACCTTTGCAATGTCTTTCTCGTCATATTTACACACTTTGAAATATTAGAAGAGTAACCATCAGGCACCTTGAGAATCTTAAAAATGGAAAGAAATGTCTATTTCTCCTTTGTAGTTATCATATACTGTGCAGTAGGCATATATGCCTATTTTCCCTCAGCTAACTGTAAATTCAACTGTTTCCTTAAACCCATTTCTTCCAAATCACGGCGTGCATTAACATGGTCCTTTGATTTTCCACTGACACCTAAAATGGTCCAAAATATGTTATCACAATTTTTTTTTCAATGTGCATGACATCCAAATTATGCCTCAGCATGTTAGTTTTCCAATACGGAAGACTATAAAAATACTTTTCTTTTTCCAATTGTGACTGTGCTGCCTACTCGCAGAACGAATATTACGTACTGGAGGAGCCACCAAATCCTGAATTTCATATACTGTGTGGATGTTTTCTTCCTCAATCTGCGATAACATTTCGACTCCTGTCATGATCTTTGGTGCTGGGATGAACTCTCTAGAACTATCAAATGCCACTCTGTCCTTTCTAAACCCGTGCTGAGGGGGGAGAAAACGTCTGTGACCCATGTATGACCATTTTTTGGAATGTTTAAGCCATACAAATTTTTTACTTTTATTGCAACAAGGGAAAGAAAATTCCCTTTTCGTACTCCAGCCTGATAAATTTGCATAATCTAGGAAGTCATTGATTGTACACAATAAAGTAGCCTGCAGTTTGAACATTTCATTCATTTCGCAGTCATAAGTCATCACACCATCGCCCCAAAATTCATTTAACTCATTAATCAATGGCTGAAGTTAAACATCAATCTTATCCCCCAGACTTTTAGGTCCATCAATAAGAGTGGAAAGTAATATAAATTGTTGCTTCATACAAAGCCACGGAGGAAGATTATACGAAACCAACACCACGGTCCATGTGCTATGAGTTTCACCAACCATAGACTTGAATGGATTGAAACCATCTGCTGCTAATCCCAATCGAACATTACAAACATCTTTAGAAAAGTCAGGATGTCTCTTATCAAAATCCTTCCATGCATGAGAGTCTACCGGGTGAGAGTTAACATATCACTTTCATGAACTCTTTCTGCATGCCATCTCATTAAATTAGAAACTTTAGATGACATAAAAAATCTTTTCAACCTCGGTTTAAGGGGAAAGTAACACATTTGCTTTATGACAATCGGTTTCCCCTATATCACAATCTGACTTTGATGAGTCTTATTTCCCCTCTTCTCTTTCCACCTGGGAAGCACCACAAACCGTTAAAAATATCCAAATGGGCAGTTTCTTTTCTAAATAACATATAGTTTTTTGAAAATGAATCTATGATCTCATATGTAAAACCTAAGTTCTCTGTCAACTTACGAGCATGGTAATATGACTCGGGAATCTTAGAGTCGATAGGAAGAACCTTTTTCAATAACACCAAAAGCATATCGAATGATGTGTCTGACCAATTATTCAAAGTCTTCAAATGCAACAACTCCACGATGAACGACAGTTTATTGTAAGAAGTACATACAAGATATAATTCTGTTTTCACATCATCAAGTGCTTCATAAAACCTCATTGAATCACGATATACACCAGAGTGAAGATTTATCTCACCGGTCTCAAGATTCTGGATGTCAATGCCTTCAGAATCAAACCCATGTACCATTTCAGTAAGCATTTCATGCATTGGATCATTTATCTTTGTATCAACATCCATCTGAATTGCATCTGTATTTTTACAACGAACATATTATTCTCCATGACGAGTCCAAATCTTATAATTTTTCAGAAATCCATTAAAGAATAGGTGCTCCCTCATAGTATCTCATGTGAATTGATATCTGTTAGCACATTTTCTACATGGAAAACTAATATAGTCACTTTAAAATCCTCTGGTGAAGTCAATAAAATGCATAATGCCATTGAAATATTCTCTAGATGTTCGATTTGGAAGATCAATCCAACTCTTATCCATAATAATATCGGTATAACAAACATTTACACAATACTTATTACATTTTCATTTTTCAAATCAATTATATTTAAAATAAATACTAATTAATTGTTTATGAACCATTGATAAAATAATAATGTAAGTGAAATCCCATGTCATACCTGATTGCGCTACAAACCCGGAAGGGAGGAGAGCCGAAGGTAGTGCTGTGAGGGAGAGGAGAGGCAGCGAAGGGGAGCCGAAGCCAAAGGCGGTGTGGTGAGGGAGGGGACGGGCGACGACGACAGCGGGGAGACGGAGGAGAGGAGGCGGTGAGGGGATAGGGGACGAGCAGCGGGGGGGGGGGGGGGGGGTCTGGGGTGGGGGGGCTGTCCGAGGTGCGGGGAGGGATTTTCGGGGTGCGGGGGGGCCTGTCCGGGGTGCAGGGGGGGGGGGGGGGCTGTCTGGGGTGGGGGTGTTGTTCGGGGTGCGGGGGGGGGGGGGCTGTCCGGGGTGCGGGGGGGGGGGGGGGGGGTCTGTCCGAGGTGCGGGGGGGGGGGGGGGGGGTCTAGGGTGAGGGGGGGGGGGGGGCATCCGGGGTGTGGGGGGGGGGGGCTGTCCAGGGTGGGGGGGTAATCCGGGTTGGGGGGGAGAGGGTCGAGGGGGCGGAGGGCTGAGGGCGGAGGCCGGAGGGCAGAGGGGTAGGAGACGGAGGGGGAAGAGGCCTGAGGCCTTTGGGTGGAGGCCAGAGGGCGGAGGGACGCCATAGGGGACAGAGGGAAGGGTGGAGTATGGCCGAAGGGTAGAGGGCGGCCAGAGCTGGAGGGAAGAGAGCGGAGGGCGCGCGGAGGGCGAAGGCCGATGAGGGCGGAGGGTGGAGGGCGGAGAGCGGTAGAGGGTGGTGAGGGCGTGCGACATGGCGATAGGGGAGGGTGCGCAGGGAGGGAAGCGACAGGGGGGGAGGCTAGGTCGAGGGCGAGGGAGGAGGCAGGGGGGGATGAAGCCCTTTTTTTTTGAAAAGCACAACGACCGCCAAAGGCGGTCACCCGTATCAGGGGGATTCAAAGCCCAAAATTGTAGTAGTGTCTCTATGTTGATCCCAAGATAGGGAAACCTACTACCACTACCTTAGATAGAACTACCTTAATTGAGGAAATTGAAGAAGAACACCTGGTTCACACTAAGTACTCACAAAGGTTAGGAACTCTTATTGCTGATGACCTCATCCTCTATAAGAAAAACACACATCACGATCCCTTGAAAAATTCCTGAGATCCATTACTGTCAAAGAAATGAGATGATGAGGTATAGTAACTACCCTTGACTATCTAAAAACTCTTATGTATAGGAAACTGGGAACCCCAAACAATAAATCTACTTCATGATAAATCTTTACGACTCCCCTCTTATGATGATCTGGTTCTGGACAACATCCTCTCAACAACCCCTTCTATTTCCAGCACTATGAGATGTATTAACAACATGAGCGAAGTGACTCGGAGTAGGATCTATAGATGAAAATCCTTCTCTAAATGAATCATTCTAGATTACTTATCTATCAATAGGTTTTAATCACATTGTAGAAGGGTCCTGGAATGGATCTCAAACCCCCGCATGTTGGAACTCCCCTATTAAAGGATAAGAAACTCCTGGTGACAGGATTCCTTCATGGTCAAATAATGAAACTCTACTCGAAACTGGTCTTAGAACTTCTCCCATGAGACTATAAACTCATCACGATATTCGAGTAAAAGATCCACCAATTCTTTTTTGCCTCATGCAGTATCGTCATGGCCAACAAAACCCAGTGCTCCTTCCAAGAACTGATTGAACTGAAAGCAATCTATACCACCTCTAACCAGTATTTTGTGATTGAGTCTGAAAAAAACCCTCAAAATTATATAGAATATGGAACTAAAAATATCATAGTTTCCTCCTCCAAGTGCCATCATCATCGACCACTACTATGCGGTGATATACTGACACATCCTGCTAAACAAATTTGGTGCAAAACTGATGAGGATTCCGACCTAGATCCATACATACAATAAAAAATTAGAGCTACTAAACATATAATATTCAATATTTAACATGAAATAATTAATTAATTATTCTATTTATTTTATGGATAACCTAATCCCAAGGTCTACCCCTTTCAAACACATGCACAAAGAAGAATGATTCATGATCCTTTCCCAGGTCTCTATCCTATAGCTAGTATCACTTCATTTAATAGGATCAATAAACTTAAATGACCATGAAATATATCACAGGGTCCCTAAATACCCATTTCCAAGCTAGTATCATTTGATTATATCACTTAATAAACTAAGATGGCACTGTTTCCCTACCAGCACATGTATATTGACCTATTCCTAATTCCAATCTCCATTCTATCCCTCAACCTGAACCTTTGATACCACTATGTCATGACCCCTACCCCCAAAGAGTACCCCTCCTAGGCTGATAATGACAGAAGGGAAATGATGACCACCGAAGTGCCGCATTCAGTAGGCCCCAGGTCGATGTTTAACACTGAGGACATATCATACATACAAATGGGATACATTACACTTTAATAGAAACATATGGAAGATAGATAAAGAAGAATACACTAATCAACACCTGATTAAAAAGATAAAATAATTCCCAAGTACATACATGTAATGTCATATAGAAAAAAACAACTATAAATGAAAACTACAAGTATCAAAAAGGTAAACTTGATAGTGAGCACAAATCCCAAACAACTCCTACAAAACTATGACCTAGTAATATCCAGCCCGATCTCCAACCCGCTCCTACTAACCTAAAAAATAGTTTATATATACGTGGGGAGAGCATAATAATATACTTAGTAGGATCATCCTCAAATCCACTTATGCAAAAGAGAAATAAATCATGCTAAATCCCAATAAACAAAAAGTGAAACTAGCTCCTCACCTAAACAAGTATACTATGTTCCCAACCTCACCATGACTATCTCTCACCAAGTAACACATAAAAGAGATCATATATTATAATAATAAAACAATAAGGCTACCCTACTACCACTTCCCCACTTATTTTTCACTCTTCCCCAATGTCACATGTCCTGAGCCATATCTCTCTAAAAAAAGCCATCTCAAAGACACCTGGACTAAGTATCACAACATTCACCTCATACATTGCATCATCACATCATCCCATCCACATCTCCATATAGTAACTGAGTAATTTTTAGGATCCACAAAAACCTGTATGATGTGTATCATACATTAGGTATTATAACTCAAGACATCACGACCAATACAATGAGTAAGGTACCTCGAGCCATCAAATCCCAAACACATAAATACTATAATAACCCATTGGATACTATATCCAGAGATACATGTGTGTGAAATAACTACAATAAATTACAACACTCTACACACATATATGGGAAACTAACCACATTGTATACCAACACATAATACTACCAAGAGAAGAGTGAGGGACCAGAGGGGGTAGTTATCCATCCATCCTCACCACTGGAATGTTATAGAAAACACCCTCATAGAGTCCACTGGGTGTCAGTTTCCCTAACCGACATGGGTGGGGTAGTGTATGAAATCAAAAAACATATATGATATAATATATCTCACAACCATACTATGGGAAAAACCTACTCCTAGGCTTCATTGTAGCTATTTTCATTCAGGCAACTGCTTTCCACTTCTAAGGACTAAATATTCTATAAACACACAATAATTTAAGAATACTTAAATTAAATTAATTATTTACTTTTTATAGTTTACTTTATGCTTAATAATTAATTAACAATATTATTCCAAATTACATTTTATTAACCATCATAGTGAATTCCATTCCCTTTAGGCATTATCCAACCATCCATGGTTTCTTAGAATTAACATTAACATTTTCATTCTATAAAAACCAACCCCATGGGTTAAAAAAATTATTAAACAATAAAATTTTCATTCCATAATCCCATGTACTCTATGAAATCGTCCTAATATACCACTAAAAGAGATGAAACTAAGAACATCTAGCTGCCTTAAGAAGTGGAGAAAGGAATGATGATTAAATGAGCAACCCGACCATATAGCCTTTAAATAATTTCATTAATAGTAAGCATCCAACTTTAACACAACAATAAGTAAACCTAGATTCAACATGTTCCATAATATTTGGTTCTATCCCCAACACCCACATGAATATCACCATGAATCTCACCATCATAGGTTTCAAATTCTGCCACATCCTTGGGCTTCCCCACCCATATTATCAGCCATACCATACTCAACCATCCCACAATCAACCCTCCCAAGCTCATATCTAGATCACATCATAAGTAAGTAAACAAAAAAGCATATTTAATAGTGAAAATTGACCCTAGAAACAAGGAATTCAACCTTCATATACAAACAAGCTCTCTTATCCCCCAAACAAGGCATTCAACCTTTATAAACAAACAATCACTCTCATCCCCAAAGATTTATCTTTATAAAAAAAATAAATTTTATTACATATTTAATTAACCAATTAATTATTCAAAAGTTACAACCATGGGAAAGCAAAGGCATTACCTATAAAAATCTATCAAAATTAACTTAACATGATTTCTATCATAAAACCAATTTCATCAAACTATGAGAAGAACAATTCTCAATTAACATGCCTTTTTATTATTTCCATCATTTAAAAGAATTAATAAAATTAATTTATTTATCAATTCTATTAACACATAGAATAAAAACTTTAAACAAACATGAAATTATCATTAATTTAATTATAATCAAATTATATGAATTAATGTATTCATTAAACATTTCACTTAAGTTTCTTATCCAACCAAATTTATTTCAGATTTATGTTCATTACCATTTTCCAATGAACATGGTAAACCAAGATTAAAAAATCACGATAACAAGTATAAGGTATATAGAACATTATCTATCAAATCAAGAGGAAAATTATTGTCACAATGGAAAAAACAATATGTAATTTCTATGACCATAAACCAATTAATTTTTATTTATTATGGTTAATTCCAGTTGGTATCAGGCACACAATAAAATACCTGAAAAATGGGATTTTAAAAAATTTTCACCAATGACCAACATAACTACATCATCACCAGTAAGGTGATTCTTGGTCACAGCCCAAGGATCTTCACATGAATAATTTAAGCACAAAAATAAACTGAAGAAATTCCTCTTTCAATCCAAAGTCTCACTTGACATCTGCTCATCACCGATGATCATTTCTCAAAGGATCCGAAGTTTAATCCCTCTATATCACACACACACACTTAAAAATACTACGGGATAGTCAGTAATTATAATTGAGGTTCTAGTATAGAGTTCTAAGGACAACTTTGACGTCCCAACGATCACCAGTTCTCTATTCCATTGATCCATAAAGAAGAGATGCTATCGAGTGCTTGGAATGAGATCATCTCTATCTAGGAATTGAGAGAGATAAGAGAGAGAGGATCTCACCATTAATCTATAAATAATACCTATCATGAGATCCATCTCCTTCTTTTATAGTGAATCAATAAATACTAGAATTAACTCCCTGATATCTGAATATTTATTTCTCACTAAATAAACCATAAATGATATGTTATGACCAACTAACTGAGTCATAAATGTTATTTATATTTTTATCACTTTATTTTAATATAATAAATATATTACATGATAAAATTGAGTCATTAACTCAACTCATCATTCTTGTAAATATTAAACGAATCTTGAATATTAAATTAATATTTGTTTGTAAAATATTTTTCTAGTATTTACTTTAATACTTGTAAATACTTTAAATAAATAAATTCAATACAAACCATTCAAAACTCTAATAATATGAGTTTATTTATTCCATTGGTGATCATATATCCTTGGACCTATCCCACACCCTAGTGGTGGGTCCCACCGTGTCCTAAACTCCTATTCATCAAAATATGGATGACTTTTGAATAGGCTGTTATGTGTAACCCTATAGGTCCTTATCTTGATAGCAATGAATACTATTCACAAACTAAAAGAGGGATATAGCAACCCTCATGTCCTCTAAAGAGAAAAGGAGTAATCATAGCAATGATAACCTTCCTATGAACACACACTGTGTAATATAATCTCTTTATCACATGACATCTCATAAAACAGGACACATAGTTGTGTCATTGCCTTTTATTGATTTATTATTTGTTAATCTAACTGGACATATTTATATTCAACTAACAAGTTCATGGATTTATGAAGGTACTACCATCCCGATCAACCAATCCTGAGATATCACTTCCTCAACTCAGAAGTGACAAATTTCTTCTTAATCATTCAACCAATGTCATACCACCAATGAATCACCCAATACAAGCTATCTCTTCATGACTTCAATGTTATGTTTTTTTCATTTCATCAAAGTATGTGATCAAATGGAACATATTGATAATGATCTACAGTTAAGAGACTAATACACATGTCTATATACAGGAACAACTAGTGACACCTGAAACATGTATTGTTCATATCAGTGAGTTTTTCCTCATGATATCATCTACTCGAGATCACCAAGTGAAAAATTTATGAGAATAGGTCTCTATGATTATGAGCCCCCAACACCTAATAGTTAGATATAAACTATGTCCAGTGAGTATAATGTATCTAGACTAAATGATATTTGTTTAATATTAATGTCATAGTATCTCAAGGTTCTCATTATAGCCTAATAACTTATATAACCTTTTGATAAGATAAATAATATATGGACATTACCATTTTAAACAGTGGATGCAGAAATTTCTACACTATAATGGTAAGTTTTCATCATGTCTAACTCACTATATACATAGTATGATAATTAAAAACCACAAATAAATTTGGGTATAGGGAATCCACTATTATAACAACCCCACTTTCACTAGATACAAATTTATAACTATACTTGTTATCTCTCACATGATAAGATCATGTTTATATTGAGGTATGACTTTAGTTGATGGGTATTCCAAATCTCCACTGCATGGTTATTATGTTACGTGTAACTTTACCTCCTTGATTAAAACTTCTCAAGATATGATATCCCTGAGTATATATATTTTTTACACAATCTAAACTTTAAATATTGTCTAGTAACATTAAAATAATTATAATCATGATAAATATTTACTTACTAGGTATGATTATAAGAACTAGAACAAATTATTTCATTTAATATACCACTTATTTAGCTACCAAAAAATTTGTAATACACTTGGTATTTGTAGCCATGGATACCACTAGATTGAATGATATTGTATTGCTCATTACCTTATCCAAACTATGATATTAGATCATATTGAACTATTGGAATACTAGTTTGTGTCCCCTTATAACTAGAATCAATTCCTCTCCACATACTAGGTACATATCATTTGTACTTGCTCAAGTACAATCAGATAGTTTGGATTGCTTCCCTTGCAGTTATTCTATATATAACTGATATTTTCCTATGATAAATTATATGTTGGAAATATCATATCTTGTATATATCATGGAATATGTGATAGATCCATCGTAAAAGAACATGGAATTAAACTCACCACACTAATCTTCTCCTATGTCTCGTATATGTATTCTTAGAGAGATTTATTCCATGTGATATTGGTAATAATTCCCTTTCAAATTTTTCAAACTTGTATTTTTCAATACATTGTCAATATATATACTATTTACTTGGACTAAGTAACCATTATATTTACCCTAGTATATCTCATTCCCTAGAACTTTGGTTGCTACTTTAACTCAATCTCTTGAGAGTTTCTTTCATCCAGGTCTTAACTAACTGTAAGAACAATATCTATTTTCCATATTTTACCAAACACATTTTACTTGGAAAACTATGGCACTTCCACTAACATTTTTCTGATAGATGGTGTCAATTCATTCCAAATTAATATTCTATGATCTTGTTAATTACTACAATCCTTAATTATATTTAAGTAACTTTCACCCCTTGTTGTCATTCCATGGTGTCACCAACCCTTTCTGGTTGCGTCGTATATAGACCATCCATGAAAGTTTGTCTTGAAATCTAATTCCCAATTTAATGATCATAGAAAGTAGTCCTGACAAGTAAAATTCTAATGTATTTAGGAATAAGGACTTAGTATAACCAATAAAGCCTTATTGGTACCAAAATTGTACCATCCATGTATAATCTCACTTGAATACCCACAAAAGTATTCAAAATAATAAGCCCATTTATGTTGATACATGGAATCCATTATTTAATTTTAATTGATCTTTTCAATTTTATCTAATTGTCATATACTTCTTACATGTAGGATTCATTATCCTCAATGAATAATGTATCACCAAACATGGT
The DNA here is from genome assembly GCA_963277665.1 of Viscum album. Taxonomy (NCBI): domain Eukaryota; kingdom Viridiplantae; phylum Streptophyta; class Magnoliopsida; order Santalales; family Viscaceae; genus Viscum; species Viscum album. Next base: position 696,129,782 of record OY728130.1, on the reverse strand, counting down.
TAATACAAAACCATGACAATGGTTTTATCCTTCCTATGCAGTATGTTTCTCTAGAACATCCCTCTTCTAAGAGATCTTGTGGAACTTGTTCCTATGCCAACTACAGGTGCATCTATGACATTGAAAAAACCCAAGTTAATCTTTTTACCACTATGTAAAGTAGATATGTGCGCCATTTTATTGAAATGTATCATTTCACTTTAATATAACTTTTCTATAATATGGATTTATGTAATATCCCAATAAAATTTTAGGATAATTACTATATATGCACATTGTATTTATATTGATGCAAGTTTGTTTATATCCTTAACAAACACTTAGAATTAAAACACAATGTTGTTATGAAATAATGTATTTTATTATACTAAAACTAATATGATATCCATTTCTCATTATAGTTGGCATATGGTTATAGGATAAAGTTTCTATTTTCAAATCATTTTTTGAAAAATAAAAGTATCTAGAGTGCATGAGTTTTAACATTGATTCTCCTTTTAATTACATCATGGATCTAATGTGTATAATAAAATGCGTGGTTAGGAATTACTCCATTCTACATTATATTGATCAATGTTAACATGTAATACTCAACATCTATGCTCATTATTAGTATCATAGCTCTGATGTGGATAAGGAAATGTGCATTTAAGAATTACTCCATGCTAAATTATATTGATCAATGAATACTTGATCAAGATATTCTTTAGTACACCAGCACAAAGCATCTCATATATTCTTACCATGAATATACCATACTTTAATTTCTTATTACTTAAACACTAAAAGGAATCTTATGAAGTATACTTAACACAACCTTACCCTTGGAATAGTTCATGCTCTCTAGTTGAACTAATTTGGAAAGCTTTGTGAATTACCTTTATTTATAAAGTTTTATTTATCCAAAACTAAGTATATAAGTTTGTCGATACTACTTATGGTATTTTAGATCTAAATAGTATAAAACCATGCTAGTTATATCCTTGAAAACCATTTATTTTTTCTTGATAAATTATTATATTTCCACAACTAGGTATATATATCTTTTATTTTATATTCATCACATATTTCTAATGATTCTAGCATTATAGAACTATTTTTTGATTATTAAACACCATAAAAAATATTCATTCTAGAATTTGAATAATGTCACCTTTTGTCCAAAGGATATGTGAGATAAATGTTTTGGTAAAACTTAAGAAAAGTTCCACTAGAATCATTTACTTTGAAATTATAATTTGTGTGCTTCTCATTGCTAATTTAGGAACCACCTTTTCACAGCCGCTTGGAGAATACACCTTAATTTTAGTAACATTTATTTACTTGATTACCATATTTATATACACATGTTTAATAGGAATATTATATTTAATACCCAAAATGTATAATAGAAACATTCCTTACAATTGATTAATATACCTGAAGAAGAAATGATTACTTTCTTTTTCAATTCTATTCATTTCATTTAAACTTTCATAGATTTATTTCACGATATGAGAATAAAATAAACTTATGTTTAATAGAACTTTTCTTTGAAGGACATTGCAAAGGGAACTTTGGTGCCACTCTTTACATTGGAATTTTTGTGTTTCCTTTCAACTTCTTCACTATAATAACTAAAGATTAATCTTTATTTAATGTTCTTATTTCCTCGAGAACCTTATCAAAAGGTAACAAAGTGTTTTATCTTTAATGTTCATTCTATAATATTAAATGAAACTAGTGTAAATAAGTAAAATGATATGAGAAATTGATATAATAAAATATCATGATCCATATTTCAATTTAAACATATCCAGTACAATCATCACCGACAACTCCTATCACAAGGTGCAGAAAATTGAAAGTTGTTATTACCTTCTAAACTGACTAACTAGGTAGTTAGTGGCATTCAGGGCTGATCCCATGGTGAAAATGAAGAATCAATTACCAGTACAAGTTAAAGACTCTAAGTAGATTATCTAGACAAATTTTTTTAAGGAAGGGAACATATGACAAAGAAAAAATATTTACGAAAATTAAATTAAAAATAGAAGAAAGGATAGAACAATCAGAAGTCAAATGTGTTAGGGTTACAATTTGATTAAGGTTTATTACAATATTCATTATTTAACATAAAAATTATTAATGAATTTTTTTTACCATAGGTATTCAATTTAATTGACATTTCTTGGTTTGATAACAATCAATTACATAATTAAAATATTAATCCCTTGGTCTGATGATTACTTACTTAAAACATGTTAAAATTATTAACCCCTAAAATAGTGGAAACATGCACACCCAATGGTCATGGGGTCACTCATTTCAAATCCTTTAATTTTCACCATTGGTGTTGTTCTTGGTCTGATACAACACCAAAAAATATTTTCAAATTTAATTCATTAAAGGAATTGTAAAACAAAAATCAAAATAAAAGAAACACAACAAAATTTAGATTACAACAAACTTGTAACTTTATTACAACCCTAAAACAAGGGAACTAGCCTCTTATGACCATGGTCATGGTGTGCAGTTTGAGAATAAACTTAACCCCTACCATGGATATGAGAGGGAAAAAGGGGAAATGGATAATTATGATAAGATAGAATTGAAAATAGAAAAGGAAAACTAAATTTTGGATTCAGGGGATACTGAACGGCAGAGCGATGACACCTCCCACAGAGTGTCTTCCCATGAACTAGGAGGGGTGCCTTTCTATTTATTGAAAATTAGACTACACGATGTGTACCAAAAAGTACATGCCATATACAAGGTTCACCTATATTTTATTTGGTTTCTATGCTAGTAGGTGGCCTACCGTTCTGCCCCTTTGATTTTCAACACTGATTCGATTAGTCAGTGGGCTACATGGTGTGTTGAACTACCACACATGGCATGTACAGTCTATTTCACCTGCCAACCGCTTCTGAAAGGGACTACATGGCATATGTTTTGGTGGTACACAATGTGTTGTCACTATATATCTATTTGGTCATGTACTCATTCTGTCCAAACCATGTCTGGGTAAGGTACAAAATGTGTGTTTATAAATTACACACTATGTATGTTTTCATTTTTATTCTTATCAATCTCTATTTGTGACTTTGACTAGAAAACACTTGAAAATCACTAAGAACACTGAAATAAATCATTTTTCCACCGAAAAACATGTATCCAATAAAAACATGTTTTTAAACTCAATAATATGTATGAAAAAGGTATACAAAAATTGGGAACATCAATCAACTATTCATATATTTTGTTCTCTTTATCCTCAAAAAATTCTTAAAGATGAGACTACATGCAATATCATCCATGTCCTAATGTAGTATCCATAACTTACATTGAAATTTGATGATAAAATTATGATACAACCATCATATGCATCATACATGAGTCTTTTGTAAGCATTTTCTCACCCTTTCTTCATGAGGTGTCTTAATAGGTATTGGGGACACTCACCCCTTAAATTTATGATGTTGTAGTACTTTGCGAAAGAACCTGTAATACTCTTTAAAATTAATTATGGATATGAAATTTACTTTTTCCAAAATATATCGTAGTGTACTTATGGTAAGAATTTTCATTTTATATAAAAAAATATTACAGATTAGTGCTTTTATCTTGATTACATATTAAGAAATTATTGATTATTTAAATCATTAAATGTCTCCAACTATTTTATCAAACCCTCACAACAATCTATAATAGAATCAAAATACTCTATCGCTTGATTATTATAGTGGAAATGGTCATTGAAACCTATACACATAGTCTAAAAACTTTGGCTATGCCACTACTTGGATATTTTCTAGGTAGGCACTAAGCTGACCAACCACATTTACTCGCATCACTTTGATTTGTTGAGTGAAGTCCCAACTTCTAAAATCATAAAATGATTTACTCAACAATTACCTCTAAAGTTTCAACAAGCTAGATTTGGTTACTTCTTTGTTAAAAACTTCAGTTAATTTAGACCATCTCTCTCATAAGAACTCCCTAGTAGTAAGAGGCACCCTCAACTTTGGCTGAATAGCACCCCATAAACCTAGTTTTGTTCAAATTAAAATCATGGATGATGTTTGCAACTTAATATTTATTTGAGATTTTTATTATTAAATTAAAAAATGAAATCATTTTCTATTGGATAAGCATGTACTATATGATCGCACTCACAAATTTCCAAGTAATAAATTGAAAACATTCATCACATCACATGCCCATTTTATCTAAGCATGTTCACTTATTATTTTATGTGACTATGCGTAAAACAACACATACATAAAATAATAAACCATGAAAAAATAAAATTAAATAATGTGATCATGAGCCGATATTAATGATTAACCCATTGAGTGAATAATGGATTAACCTAAACCCTAGGGGAAACTCCTTGAGCTGCATCACTTGTGACTCAAGTTGTAGCACTCATCCATCCAATGCGTCAAACTACTATATGGAGCATTTCAAAATCTAGGTATGAACTGAGCCACTACTCATCTTTGTCATTATACAACAATAATATCAGATAGGTGAGGGGGTATTAGGAATGCAGAATATAGATAAAATTTTTTATCTAGGGGCACAGGCCCTTATATATATAATGACACAAAGACGACACACAGATCATCATTTATTAAGATAATTATTACAAACACGCATTGAAATAATTAATTAAATAAATATTAGACATGCATTGGTCATTATACGACTCATGATCAATCAATACACATTAAACTCATGTATATTAATTAATTGAATAAATAAAAAATAAACTTGCAATGAATTATTTTTGAGGGAAATTTTAATAAATTTAAAATTCACTATTATTTTTATTCAAAGATTATGTCGTTTGGTCCCATTAATTAATTTAAAAATATTCAAAAATTAAAATTAATTTTGAAATATTACTTATTAAATTAATTATTTTTTTAATTATATATATTTGTAAATAATTAAACTTATTTTGATATATATATATATATATATATATATATATATATATATATATATATATATATATAAACTCTTAAATATTAATCGGGTCCTGCACAAATCTAGATAGGGTTGGGTGGGTTGGAGAGTACCTGCCTTAACCAATCATGAGTTAGGAAAGACCTGCCCAGGCCCATTCCAAATCTGGATAGGGTCGGGTGGGTTGGGCAATACCTACCCCAGCCAATCATGAGTTAGGAAAGACCTGCCCAGACCCATTCCAGGTCAGGTAAGGTGCACCTATACTGTTTTAGGTCAGTCTGCTCGAAACTGAAGGGCACTTGTGGGGATTTGAGATAGGGTTATTGACAAGGGATATAGAATAGGTGGTCGGCTTGACAGAGAGCACTAATGGGGTCTGGGCGCACTAGGGTTGCATCAGAGCTTAGAAGGTCTAAGAAGATAGGGTGTGGTAGGATGACATATGGGATTGGTCTGTTTGACGTGAGGTGTTCCTGTGAGGGGATTCCTTAAAGGAGGCTATCCGGATGACATGGTGAGGCTTGTCAGCATTGCACGGTTCCACGATGTCTCACCCGGGTGGCGGTTAGGAGGTGTGCATCTAGGGTGGGAAGTGATAGCAGGGTGTGGCTAGGTGTATGTCGATGAGACCTGTGGGTGTATGGGGTATCAGGGAGGCACTGCCTTAGTCATATGGTGGCAGAGGCTAGGTGGCATGATGAGGAGGTGAAATTGACAGTGGTCCTTGTCTTAGGCATGTGGGGCTCGAGTAGGTGACAACCAGCATTGTGGGGTGACACTCGGTAGAGGAAGGTGGGGCAGCGGCTGAACAAGCTAGGTGTGGGAGAAGCTGTCCCACTATCCCACTTTTATGAATTTAGCATTTTAACTAATATATTAATAACCCCTTTCCCTTTTATTTTTTCCACTGGTTTTGTAGTCCAACCAACCCACCCCCATTTCAAATTTTCTATAGCATATTTCATAAGATTTATATAAATAATAATAATAATTTAATATTTTTTTATATTTTACTTTTTTATTTTACTTCCAATATTCAGTGGAAGGATCCCTGCTGGAAATTATTATTCTAGACACCAGAACTCTGGCTGGTTTTTGAGTTCACCAAAAATCACTCATGCTTCTATTTTCATATAGAAAAATAATATATAATATATATATTCTATTCAAATTTTCAAACCCACAAACATGATTTCAATCCATATTAAAAACTTCAGTTGGTCGAAAACTGGCCATCCAATGTTGGATTGAAATGCCGTTTATGATGTTGGAACCAGAATGATTACCTCTTCAAAATTTAATGAAAATTTAATTTTTTCTTGGCCTAAAATTTTCATGAATTCACTTTGATACCAATTGTTAGTACTGTGCATGATTTTAAATCCCTAAAAAATTGGATTTTAACAATTTTCACTGATGATCTACATAACAACATCAATGCCGGTGAAGCATTTCACGGTTACTACCTAAAGATCTTCACATGAATAATTTAAGCAAAAAAATAAACTGAATAAATACCTATTTTTATCTGAAGACAATCTTGACATATGCTCATTGCTGGTGATTTTTTCTCAAAATATCCAAAGTCAAATCCCTCTAGATCATCCACACATGCTTTGAAAGACTGAGAAAAAATTGATCATCAGAATCCAGGTGCTATAGGGGAGTTCTGATGAAACTTTCGATGTCCTAACGATCACCACTACTATGTTCCATAAATCCATAAATAAGTGCTATGATCAATCACTTGGAATGAGAGTGTCTCTATTTAGGAATTTTGAGAGATAAGAGAGAGGTTCTCACCATTAAGAAGTGAATACTTCGTATAATAAGCGCCCTCTTCTCCTTTTATAGTGAATCAATAAATACTTAGAATTAACTCACTGATATCTGAATTTTTATTTATCACTAAATAAACCATAAATAACATGCTATGAATAACTAACTGGGTCAAAAATGTTATTTATATTTTTATCACCTTTTTTAATATAATAAATATATTACACGATAAAAGTGAGTGATTAACTCAACTCATCATTCCTACAAATATTAAATGAACCTTAATATTAAAATAATATTCATTCATAAAATATTTTTCCTGTATTTACTTTATTACATGTGAATAATTTAAGTAAATAAATTCAATACTAATTATTCTAAACTCAAATAATATGAATTTATTTATTCCTTTGGCAATTGTATATACTTGAACATATCTCGAACCTTAGTTGTGAGTCCCATAATGTCTGTAACTCCTATTCATTAGAACACAATATATTTTTGAATGAACAATTGTGTGTAACCCTATAGGACCTTTTTTGGATTGTAGTGAATACTATTCACAAACCAGGAGTGGAGTCTAGCAACCCATTGAGGCCCCTAAAGAGGTAAAAAGTAGCCACAACAATGAAAACCTTCCTATGAACACACAATGTGTAATATAATCGCTTTGTCATGTGAAATCTCAAAAATCAAGACACACACTTATGTCATTATCCTTTATTTATTTATTATTTGTTAATATAACTAGATATATTTACCTTATACTACCATGGACATGGATTTATTAAGGTACTACCATCCTGACCAACCAAGCCCTAGATATTACCTTATTAACTCAGAAGCTTCAAATTTTATCTTGATCATTCAACCAATGTCATACCACCAATGACACACCCAACACACTATACATGAATTCAATGTCATGTTTTTTCCTTGCATCAAAGTATGGGACCAAATGGAACACATTGATAATAATCTCAATCTAGGAGAATAATACACATGTTCATAGATAGGAACAACCAATGACACCCAAAACATGTGGCATTACTATTGGCAGGTCTTTCCTCATGATATCACCTACTCAAGATCACCAATTATGAAATTAATGAGAAGAAGTATCAATGATTATGATCCCCTAACATCTGATAGTTAGACATCAACTATTTTTAGTCAGTATAATGTATCTAGACCATAAGATATTTGTTTAAGATTAATTTCATAGTATCTCAAGGTTCTCATTATTTCTTGTAAATAGCTATAAAATTTTGATAAAACAAATAATTTATGGACATTACCATTTTATATAGTGTATGTAGAAATTTATACACTATAATGGTAAGTTATCGTCATGTATAAATAACTATATATATAGTATGATAATTGAAAAGTACAGATAAAGTTGGGTATAAGAAACCCACTATTATAACAATTCCACTATCACCCAAAGATATTAAACACGATAACTTTAAAATTTCACATAAAAGATAAGGAGATAAAATTATTCCCCTACCTAGAAAGGAATTTTCCAACCTTGCTTTAATAATAAAATGTCATTGTCTCAGATGTGACTTGCTGATGCTGAAACAGAGTGTCAATCCAACTATTAACATGCCCATAAAAATTAAACGGGGTTGATCCTGGGGGATGTAGGAAATTATACAAGGTTAAAGGACAAGGATTATTCATCTGGACAATAAGAAATCAATCCAGAATTCAAATGAAGGAAAGGTGAGATAAGAATAGGGAACTGACAGGATTTCCTAATCATGATTCAAATATTAATTACAAATACCATTAAATACCTATGGAAGATCCATTTAAAATATCATGAATTTTAAGAAATGGAGGATATAAATATCCTATTTTGAAATATCTCTTAATTCCATTAATTAAGGTTTTAAAACAATTTTATGTTAAAAAAATCATAAAACTGGAACTTACTATTGCTAGCTGCTACCGCCACTTGCTATTGCCAGCTGATACCCCCAGACTAAGTATGCTACCATAGGTTGCTAATACTACCATACTTGTTATCTTCTATCACTAAACTATGTCTAATATTGCCATACTAAGTCTTATAACACTAGATGCTACCACCTGATGCTATTACTAGCTGTTACCACCACCAGTTACCGCTGTACTAAGTTTTCTTCCATCAAATACCACCACCAATAGTTAAACACCCTTTTTGGAACCTATAGGCCTAAGTAAATTAATGGAAATGTTTCTTAGGAACTAGGAAATTACATAACTCATGATAAATAATTATACAAGGTTCACTCATAATAATATAATGAGAATGCCCAATTCTCTTCCAAGTGATAATTCAGTATACATACATCCATTCATTAAGTAAATTCATCATTTTTCACATGATGGATATCTAATATGTTATAAATAAATTGATTTTCATATATACTTATATCAATATATTTCATTATAATTAATTCTAGATAACCTAAATCACTGTTTCATGTATTTAATGTTTTATGATTATCATATAGAAAAATACTGATTTTATTTATCATGATGATCATTGTTTAACCACTTCAAGTAGTAATTTTTTTATAAAATATATTGTATTATAAAATACTTATAACTCCATCACCTTGTTTATAAACTATAATAATAATACCATCCACTTTAGGGGATAAAATCAATTGTATTAAATGAGATAATATTGAAAATTCATAAGTATGGAATAAATAATACTTTTTTACTTGATATTTACACTCTAGGAGTAATAATTGATAAATTAAAATATTCTTCAACATAACATTAAAAGAAAATATTTTCATACCATCATTTAGGGGCACAAAATTTTCAAAAATATTTATAAAATTCATTTTTTTATGTAAATATTTATTATCATCAAAACGCTTCTAGTGGTTATATTATTATTATTTATTATAAATAAATAATGCACAGTTATCATTGTAGAATATTATATTCACCCGAACATGATTTAAAATAAAATCATGAATATTTTCCTTAACTTTGAGGAATCAAATAAAATTATTTCAATAAATATTCTCATTCACTTTAGGGAATCAAATAAAATTATTTGATCAGGTTTTATGATGTCTCCTAGAAAATAACATGAATATTCAATTCATCATTTTCATCCAATTTAAGGGGTGAATGTTAATAAAATATATCTATGTTGTTCTTCATGAACACTTAATTTCTTTCATATATTTTACATATAAGAAATAAAATATAAGGGAAATGAAATAAACCTGTAAAATATTTATTAAAAATATATAAAAATAAATATAATCTTTGATATGATAATGTATACATCATAATCAATTTCAACACATTTAGGGTGTACAAAGAAATAGGTGATGTCAAATTTTATCATGTCACCATCATGATTCCTGACATGATTAGCAAAGTTCACTTCCATACTTTGGTGTATGATAGGTACATGATCATTCGACCACTTCCAGTAGCATTATTTCAACTTTCCATTTGATAAATGATGTTTTTCTTGACATTGAACATGGAATATATTAACTCAATTTCAATAATAAAAATCACATCCACTTCAGGGAGTGAAGTGAAATTTGACACTCATGGGTAATTAGTGCTCTTTGAGAGCTCATAATTTTTCTTGAAACAAATGATTAAGAAAATAATTCTTATATTTTTTCAATGTTATCATGATGGGGGAAATAAATATAACAACAAAGACATAGAAAATAAGACTAACCTTTTTTCATATAAGAATTATATTATGTCAATGATAGTGATGGATGCAGTATTCTCACGATGCGTAATGTAGAGAAGATGACCGTGATGATAACATGTTGTGAAACATATTGAATGTTGATTAAAACCAAGTATAATTTCAAAAACCATAAATATATGATCAATAATAGGTGAAGTGAATAATTGATGAAACACAGAGTTGAATGTTCGCAAGGATGATGGAAAATGAAAATATAGAATAAATAAATAAGGGATAAGGAGAAAGTATATAGGCTAGAAGTTATTCCATTTACTTAACATTTTTCTATATATATAGAGTACATAAGACTGTGTTCAACAATTGAGATTAATATGTATATCCCATATCTAATCCAACAGTTGGAATTCCAACATATTGGAGAATATGGAAGGTTGGCATGTAAAGGGTTGCATTGAGAAATGAGGAGTCATCAACCTTATGACATCAAAACATATAATATTTCATAACAAAAATTTATATATATAAATATTAATTAATTTAAGTTAAATATGCAATTAAATTTTTATATATAGAAATTACAATAAAACTAATATTATATACATTAATTTTTATATAGTTGGACAAACACACACATGTATGTCCTTAGGTTCTTCAGACGTGCACACACACACACACATTTATATGTGAATAGAGATAGTTATATATATAAATCAGTAATTGAAAAAATGAAACTTTGAAACTTTAAATGAATTTATAAAATGATACTATATTTATAATTTTAGTAAACTTTATAATTATTATTTTTATATATTATTAATAAATAAAATTTATTAATTAATATTTATATTTATTAATGTATATTTTAAATTTTTTTATAGGTATACATATAAATATTTTTTAATAATATTATATATAAATTATATAACTAATGATTTATTTTAAAATTATTTATTTTTATATAAATAATAATATTTTAATTATAATTAATTATTTTTAATGTAATTAATAATAATTAGAAGATAAATAAGTATCTATGGTCTCAAAAATCATCACGGAAGGAGCTTTTACAGCATGAGTGCCCCCTCTGTGGCTGTATTAGGTGATTGCAATAGATGGGGTCATAAATACCCCTTTCACAATTGCTTATATCAGCCACCATTACTTAGTGGTTTCTTTAAGCGATTGTCATATGTATTTTTTAGATACCACTTTAGCGACTGCCATTGGACACCACTACATATGTATTTTTTCCCTTTAATTCTCTATTTTTTTGTTATTTTATCACATTGTACCACCTACAAGATCCAAGATCACCGAGAGGGGGGATGGGGGTTGAATCTGCGATCTTTGTTCTTTTAAGTTTATTTTAAAAACAACCTTCACCACTAGTTACAATGAGTGATTTTATCTATACACACATGTTCAAACAAACACTGATATAAATTACACAAAAATTTATAAGGTTCACCTATCAATATGTGAAGGCTAATTCTTTGTGTGATTCTAAACTCATCGAGACCACACTACTCACTAAAATTCACCTGTTAGTACAAATAAGCAGGGTATAACCTAGAAACTCGTGTCTTAATGTATTATGACTATGTTTCAATGCATCTTGCACACAAGTACATCCTACACTTTATAATAACCAATAGTTTGTGTAACAATTGATATGTCTTCTTCCTGTAGACTGCTATTGAGTTATCATGTATCATGATTTCTTATTATTATTCTATTATTACATGAAAAAAAGGCACCACTCTAATTTATATGCACAAAACTTCATGCAACAACCATTTTTAGAAACTACATAATGTGAAATATTCTTTAATGAATATGGCATCAACTCCTTTCCTCCCCCCTCTCTCTGTTGTGAAATTCACGTCTAACTCACCTAATATTATTTTCATAATTCAAAAAACACCCATTATCCTTTCATACTCGATGAATATATATTCACAGAATAATGCAAGAATTATATTCCATCTCTGTTTTATTCTATTTAATTATTCCACCTATAATAACAAAGTTATAAATACTTGAATTTTAATTCTCTTAAAGATACAACTCTCTATTAAAACCCCACACAAACATCTTCTCCCATAACTATCTGTAAGAACATGAAACATCCAACAACTTTCATAATCTTAATATAACTTTATAGATCTTGGCATTCTTTCTTTTTATATCCATGATGTTTGCATGAATTAAATATTTCTTTTAAATATATACATTCTTATGAGAACAATCGTGAAACTCGCATATTCTACAATATATATCTTCCCATATAATCCTCTTTACATTCCTTTATAAAACCTATCTGAATCATGATAGTTGGATCATGATTTTTGTTTCTATTAAGATCTCCATAATTGGAATCAACTAGATTATTCATGATAAAAGCCTCAACCAAAATTCCCATAGAATATTTACTATGGTGTATTCTTCTCCATTTTGGTTTTTTAGAACTTCATGACCCATACGTAAATATTGATTCACCTATAAACAGAGGGAAGGATATTTTAATTACATTTACATAGATTGATTTTTCCCATACATATCTCTGATTAATTCTATATTACCCTTACAAATATATGGTTTATAACTTTATGTAGGTTCTGAATGGAACTTACATATATGATTTTCAATATGAACTTTACACAGGTTTCAATGACCTTTAAGTAGATAAATTTTACTTTTACATAGAATCAAATCACCTTTATGTAACATCTTTAATTTCTAAGAGACATTTATGTTGATGATGAAATTTATTATAACCTTTACATAGCATAAGAGTTCCTACACAGGTATTCCAAAGGCATACTCTTATAAGGCTTATGCTTGAAAGGATTATATTGGTCTTTCAAAGGATTACTCTTAAAAGGATTATGATTAAAAGGATTAAACTTTTATTTTAAAAGATTAAACTCAAAAATATAAAAGTCATATGATCTGTCACTTGAATTCATATGAAATCATAATTCACATGAAATCTATTTGGAAGTCATATGAAAACAAGAAATTCATACTAAAACATTAAATTAATAATATATTTATTTGGAAGTCTTAATAAATGAAAAAGTCATACAATATACTACTAGAATAATTAAAAAATTTAGGAAGTCATACAACTCTTCAAGATTTTGTCAAATTTCATATTTGAGCACCAAAAGTATAAAGTAAATCCAAATGGTTTTAGAATATTCCCAAACCTCTTCAAACTGATTCCAAAAAACTCCAAATAATCTCAAAGACTTCACCTCACATTAGAACCATTATTTCATGAATGATTGAATATGATTTATGTATTGAAAATAAAATCCAACATAGAAACCATACACACTCAAATATTCAAATATTATACAAAATAACTTCTCTAGATAAATACTACAAACTAAAAAAATTTATTTAATCTCAAGAATTGGTCTCAATAATCCCCACTTGTATTTGGTTGTCAACCAAGAAACATAAATCAATATCAAACTCTAAATTATTAGAAATGTACGATCACTCAATAATTACAATCCTACTTGATTGAAATCAATGAAGGAAATAAAAATATTTAATAATAATATTATTTTACCCATAAAAACAATGATAAATGTTCAAATATTGTTAAACCTGATTTTATTGATTACCTCGATGAATTGATACCACTTGAGAATAACTTTGAGATGAAAAATTTATTTAATCAACAATTCATCATCACAATCATTATCATCAAATATGTCTAGGGAACCTATGAAAGAACAAATTCCTACACACAATTAATTTTTTTTATAATAGTTCACACATGAAACATGATAAAATCACAAATTACCCCTTTTAAAAACTCACTCTAAGTATATAATACCCCTAAAGAGATACATATATCAATGGATACCCCCTATAAATATTATCCCCTTAAAAGACATAGTAAGATAGATTTATGTTTCTATTTCTTTTCCCCCATTTGAAAATAATATCCAAATACAAGATGAGATAAGGGATAAAAACACCATACCATTTCCATGAGATGAGTGAGGTTTAACTCCTAATATCAACCACATATTGTGAAATGTATCCTTAGGTAGTGTCTGAGTGAATACATTTGAAATTTTCTATTTTATAGGAACAAATTATAACTTCAATTCATTTCTTTCCACAATCTCCTTGATGAATTGATATTTTATGTAAATATTCCAAGATATTGAATACTAAATCTATTTCATTAAAATATCTATTACACTTTGATTATCACATCCAAAAAGAAGTGGAAACTTCACTTAAACCTCGATATATTCCAAATGGTTCTTTATCCACATCAATTGAGTTGTGACATTTGTATTAGTTATATATTATTTCATGATAGTACTCATGGTGACATATTTTTTCTTCTTTTCATGTAAAAAACACCTCTCACAAAGATAGAAAACTCTACCATATTTTGATCTCCTATCATCAACAAAATATATCCAATCTTCACATGTGTATCAAAACAGATCAATAATCACTTTATTTTCATATTTCAAACCAAAATTTTTTGTACCTATGATTTAATTAAGAGTCCTCTTTCCAATACTGAATTGAGACTCTTTTGGATCACATTGATACCTTGAATAGAGAGTAAAAATATAAACAATGAATGAAATTAAAGTTGTAAAATAAATTATACTTCCAATAATATTTTAGAATTATATTTGACAAAGTTACTATCCCTATTCATAATCAGATATATTTTTTTCCACTAAAATTGGAGTGGAAATAGGTTATGAATCATATATGCTAAACCTTTACAATAGTTCCCTGACATACTTTTCTTATGAAAGAAAAATGTGATCTTTCATTTAAGAAATTTATAGACCAAGAAAGTACCTCATCTCTCCAAGAATGTAAATTTTAAATAGTCTTTTCATATCCTCATAAAAAACTTCACAAAATCATTAATCATTTCCATAAAAATGATGTCATCAATATAAACAATAATAAGATGAGATACATCTTTTTCATCCTTAATGTAGAGAATTTTTCCACTCTTACTTTTTTTGAAATTTAAATCCTTCAAGAAGGTTACCAGATTATAATACCAATATCTTGGTATTTTTTATTCCATAAAAATAATTATTTAACCTATAACCATAATTATATTTTTCTCCAAGAAAGAACCCATATGTTTTCTCAATGTATACTTCATCTTCCAACTCAACATTGTGGAAAGTAGACTCAATATCCATTTGAGATATCTTTTATAACCTTGGTGATGCAATATAAAGAAATATTATAATGGTTTAAATCATTGAAACTAGTGAAAAGGACTCATTAATTTATACTCATTCAACCTTAGAATAACCTTTACACACTAATCTTACTTTAGTTCTCATCACTTCACCTTTTTAATTCAATTTGTTGTAGAACACCCAATTTGTCCCAATGAAATTATTTATTTAGGATTGGGTAAAAAATCCCAAGTGTCATTATTCTCTATCTGATCCATTCATTCATTCATATCATCAACCCATTTTGACACTTTATTGCTTCTTTAACATTATAGGTTGAAATTGAGAAAATAGTGAGGCATGAGTTTCTTTCCTCAAGGTTCTTCTAGAATGTACATGCAATACATGATTTCCAATTATGTTTTAGACAAGAACTTGCATTCTTATCCTGGGAAGAGATAAATGTTATTTTTCCTAATTACTCGAAATAGATTAATATTCATCACTAACTTGTTCATATTCAATATTTTAATCTCTTTATGAAATTTCTTTGGGTTATTTAACAAAAGTAGCATCATGATTGCTTTTAGAGATTAATTCATTATGGTAAATTTTTTTATTTGAATATTCCCAAATATTCACATTAGTAGTATCAATAACCCCTTCATGTTATTTTTTATATTAGAAATAACCTCTTCCATTTAAAGGATATCCTAGGAAGATCCCATAAACTCCTTGATTTTTAAACTTACTAAGATTTTAACCTTTTTCCTTGACAATGTAAGGGCCAACAAAAAAATTTAAGATAATTCAACCCTAGAGATTTATTATAGTACATATCATATGGAGTCATATTAGAATTCTGTCTATAAAAAATGATTTTGTACATGAACTACTACTCTAATTTATTTCCTCTAAAAATATCGAGAGGTCTAATGATCATAGTTCATTCCATATATACTACACTTCTATTATTTCTTCTAGAAACACCAATTTTATATGGTTTAGATGGTTTAATTAATTCATGGTGTATACTATTATTATTAAGATAAGCTTAAAATATATCATTACTGTACTCAACATAATTATTTTTTTGGATATTCTTCAAGGAGTAACCACACTCCTTATCTATACTGCTTTTAAAACTATTAAATTTCATAAGATCCTTTGATTTATGATTCATAAAAATAATGAAATTAATGTGAGAAAATTCATAAATAAAGTAAATGAAGTCTTATATAATTTTTTTGATTGATTTATTATGGGTTCACATATGTCTAAATAGATAAACATTAATGTATGGGTTGATTTAATTTCCATATTCTTATGTAGTGAATTTGAACTATTCCATTTTTAATATGCTGAGAACCTCCAATATCTTTATTTTTAACCTAGTAACATCAAAATAAATTTATCCTTTAATGATATTACTCATATTACTTTGTCTTAGATAATAAATCCTTCAGTTTGATAATATATTTTCTCCTTTCACGTTGAGATAACATGAGTTTTCAACATCACCCACTTGAAATAAATTAACCCTAATCCACTATCCTCTTATCACAACTATAATGAAATAACCTAGGAAAACTTGAAAAGTCACCCAAGATGATCTACCACATGGTAATGTAAAATAAAGTGGAAGAAACATTTATCATAATAAACCTGAACAAGGAAAACCACCAGGGTGCAACTTGGATGCAAGAGAACATATCCATGAGACGTACACAATAAATCCATACATGAAAAACTATAAAGATAAAACATGAAGAGCCTAAAAAAGTCCCCATGTGAACATACATCAGCACTAAACCATCACTCTAATAAGATGATGCCAACAAGATAACTATTATACTACGTAATTCCA
This sequence comes from Viscum album, assembly GCA_963277665.1. Taxonomy (NCBI): domain Eukaryota; kingdom Viridiplantae; phylum Streptophyta; class Magnoliopsida; order Santalales; family Viscaceae; genus Viscum; species Viscum album. The sequence goes on along the minus strand of OY728130.1, from coordinate 696,112,285 downwards.
TTCCCTTTACCCGAGTCTTGTAAAACAATATCTACAACTACCCAAAGAAAAAAGTAGTGTGTGAGAACAAATCCCAATAGGACACCAACAAAGAATCTATAAAAGTTCTAATATCAAGAATACATTAGTTATAGATTTAAAACAAATCTAGTTTATAAATAATTTTCATAAAATAAAACCATTTTATAAAATCATTCCTTTGGTTTAATAAAACAACACCATATTAAAAAAAATCTAGGAATATGTCAAGTATGAATGAAAACAACTGGGAAAATATGGATAAACCATAAGATAAGCATATGATAAAATAACCATTAAATATACAATCATATAATAAAAAGTCTATAAATGAAAAAACACACCATTTAGGCTCTAACCTATGGGTATATGTGCTATAAATGAATGAAAATCCACAATTCAGGCCTAAGGTGGATCCAACCAATATAACCTCTAGTGGAATTACACACACTAAAGTTACATAAAAACTCTTGTGTAATTACACACATAAAGAGTGAAAAGTTTATTATTGATTCACCCAAGGTTACCTAATGCACATAGTTTTCTAAAAACCTTTTAAAAACAATGATCATATTTAATAAAAATATTTTCACATTTAATCATTGACACTTTCATACTTGAAGACCCATTTCAAATCCAAAACCACCATTTAAATAATTTAATCTAATAATTGGTGTGTACAAATACATTTTTAAATAAAACCCCTTTAAAAACATGAATTCCATCCAATGAAATCATTCCAATTTCAAATAATTCATTTACATTGAATAACTCAAAATAATTTACAAGAATATATAACAATTCAAGAATTAACCCCTTGTATAGAGACACCTACCTCAAGAATAGAGGAAACCTAATCGCCTTTGACAATGGAGATTGGAAAAAAGAAGATCAGACTCTTAAAGACAAGGCATGGGGGAAAAATAAAAAGGATCAAGATAAAAACCAAACTGATCACAACCTGATACATAAAATTAGAAAATTCCATTATTGAAATCAATGGAAAAAATAAGTAGAAATACCACTTACCAGGGAGAAATGATGAAACCTACATGGGGATAAAATAACCAATGGAGCAATCTAAAAGGAGGGAGATCACCCAAAATCATCCAAAATCACCCAAGGGTTTGAGAGGAAGGATTCCACATCGAATGATAAAAGAGTCAGACATGAAATGTGATAAAAACTACTAGACTCGAACAATTCATGTCGTGAAACCCTTTCACAGCATGAATTCCACCAATTTTCATATACTATGAAAAACGAAATGCCTTAGGTTAAAAACCCCGATCCCAAAAATTTCAGGCTGTAAAAGGTTTCATGACTTGTAATTTTTCATTCTATGAACTAGACTCACGGTATCAGCTCTGCAAAGGTTTCATATTGGGTAACTAGTTCATGTTGTGAATGTGTCCAATAGGTAGTATGATTCCAAAATCCTATATAAAAACCCCAAACTAACTCCAAATCACTCCAAAACCTTTGACACAATTATACCTAGACTCTATTAATTCAAACAAACAAACATATTTTAACTTTAGATGAAACAAGGGTTAATAAATACCTAAAATAATGGGATGTTGAAATTCTCCCCACCATATAAGATTTCTGTCCCCATAAAGTCCTCAAGATACTAAAATCTTAAAAAGTGAATGCCACTACTAACTAATCAACAAATATGAATCCTATGTCTCATGGATGCCATATATACACTTCCATAATACACGAAACAAGGGAATTGTTTTACCAAAAATTATCTTCTCTCAATGATCCATAATATGGACTGGTTACTCAAACAAAGTGGTGTTGGGATCAAGATCAATATAATCCCACTCAATCATATGGGAAGGATATGGTTGATACCTAATAAGCTAGGAAACATGAAACAATTCATGGATGGAAGTAAAACAAGATGGTAAGTCCAACTGATATGCCACCTTTCCAAGATGTTATACAATATCAAAGGGGCCAACAAACCTTGGTGCCAACTTACATTTTCTACCCAACCAATGGTGTCCCAAGAGAGGTGAAAATATAAAAAAACCCAATAAACAACCTAAAAATATAGGGGACAATGAATATGGTCTTTATAAGATTTCTAAAAACTCTATTATAAGATCAATATCTTTCAGATCAACTGCACCTTTTCCACCATTTCTAGAATAAGACTTAGAAAAAAAGGACCACTCTCCCAACTCTACCTAGTATAAGGAAGATCTAAATGGCCACCCATACAAAGACTCAATGGGATACATATCAATCAAGGTCTGATAACTTTTTTTTATAGTAAAAATCAACTAGAGGAAAATAATTTTACCAAGAACCACTAAAATCAAGCACACATGTTTGGAGCATCTTCTTAAGAACCCGAATATCCCTATATATTTGTCTATCCTTCTGTAAATGATAAAACATGCTCAATTTAAATTGGGAACCCATAATCTTTTGATTTTTTTTTCAAAAACTAGGATATGAACCTAGGGTCCCTATCAAATAAAATATCATAGGGAACCCCATGGATCCTTACAACCTCTAGGATATAAAATTCCCTAATATGTTCCTCTTTCATCATCTCATTAATAGAGAGGAAATGTGTCGATTTTATGAGTCAATCAGTGATCACACAAATCACATCATTCCCACTAAGATTACGTGGTAAAAAAATGATGAATTCCATGGAAATATCATCCCACTTATATATTGAAATGGGTAAGGGATTCATCGAACTAGTAGATCTCTGGTGCTCCAATTTAATTCTATGACACGTAAGAAAACGTGATACAAAATTTGAAATCAAATACCTCATACCGGACCAACAATACTGAAATCTCAATTCATGATACATATTGGTAGTTCTAGGGTTTATGTACCAATAAGAATGGTGTCCAATGTCCAACAACTCCTACCTTATATAAAAATGAACAACCAACCTACTTCAAAAACACAAAGCACCACCAGGAGACTGAGATCACTCAACTAAGGTCTCCCCAACATTTAGAATTTTAATAAATCATTAGAACTCAGTTTAGGTACTTTATCAAGTAGAAAATACTCATCAAAGGAAGATTAAAACCTTTTCAAATCCATGTACACATTCCCACTGGTTTCTTCCACTACCAAGATCATCTTGAAAAACATACTCATCTAAGACCACTCTTATACTGACTCTTTATAGGATTGTGTCACTAATTTCATTCTCAGTGCATTAGTGACTACATTAACTTTCCTAAGAGTATAATAAATATCAAAATAAAAAATCTGAAGATACTTAACCCAATGTATTTGACTCAAGTTCAATTCCCTCTGAGTGAAAATATACTTCAGGATTTTGTGATTTGAATATACTATAAATTGTTCCCCAAATAGAAAGCGACACCACATTTTGAGTGCATATATAACCACCACTAACTCAATGTCATGGGAAGGGTAGTTCTTCTCATGATGGTGTAACTAGAGAGAGACACAGGCTACCACATATTTCTCATGCATCAAGACACTCTACAAACCCATACCAGAAGCATCACAAGAAACATCATAACTTGAACCTAGTTCCAAAAGAATAAAAAATAGATCCAAAGTCAAATTCACCTTCAATTCATCTAAAAATATTTTAAAATTTTCATTTCACTCAAACTTCACACACTTACGGTTAAAGATATCATTGGATATTTAATCTTGGAGGACTCTCAAATGAAGTGACTGTAATAACTAGCCAACCCCAAGAACCTTTAGATATTAAACACATTTTTATACCACTCACAAGATATAACTGCCTATACCTTTTCAATATCCAATGATATTACCCTCTCAGATATAACATGACCTATAAACTTTACTTATTAAATCCAAAACTCACATTTGTAAAGATTACCATAAAAGAGATATTATCTAAAGATTATAAGAATAATATGTAAATAGTCTATGTGCTCCTCCTCTGACTTGGAGTAAACCAAAATATAATCAAAAATCATAATAAAAAAAGTTTCCAAGAACTAATTAAAGATCCATTTCATTAGCACAATAAATAATATAGGATCACTAGTGATACCGAATGGAATAACTAGAAACTCAAAATGCTTATACAGGCTCCTAAATGCTGTCTTAGGTATATCCTCTTCTTAGATTATCAACTAGTGGTATCCTAACCAAAGGTCAATCTTTGAAAACTAATGAGCCCCTCTAAGTTGATCAAAGAGATCATCAATCCTGGGAAATGGATATTTGTTCTTGATAGTCACCTAATTTAACTTTTGATAATAAATACAAAGTATGAGGCTCTCGCATGCATTCTTAGTAAAGAGGAAAGCTAGAGACCATGGTGAAACACTAGGAAAAATAAATAACTTATTCTTGAGGTCTAAAATATGGAACTTAAGTTATAAAAACTCATTAGTTTTCATATGATAATATGGAATATAAATGGGAATTTTACCAGGTAGCAAGTCTATGGTAAACTCAACCTATCTCTATGGAGGTAAAATAGAAAAATCATATGGAAAGACCTCAGGGTATGCACACACCACTGCATGAAGTGGACTACTCAAACAAGGTTCGATGAAATATATGAAAATTTTATACAAATGACACAATATCACCCTAGTATAAGGAATAACATGCCTCAATCGCCCATACCTAGAATCCCATTCACCCTGAAAGACATGAGTGATTCCACTTGAAGATAAAAACTGAACTCAACGGTGATAATAATCGATTTGGGACTTAGCACTGATCATCCAATCCATTTCAACAATCAGTTTGAATATATCAAGATCAAGGACCAATAAGTCCCACTCCACCTCAAGGTTGGCTATTATCACTCGACATGCGTAACATTTGAAACCTTGTTCATATATCTTTCCCAAATGTGTGGAAATATCCAACAAGAATGACATAAGATAAAAATTCAATCCCAATGCATAAACTAAATTTGATAATAAAAAAGAATGAGTAGAACCTGTATCAAACAAATCTAGCACCATAGAAGATGAAATAAACAACGTACCTCTAACAGTAGTTGTCCCTACTTCATATTCCTTTAGTGCATAGTCTACCATATAAAGATGCCTGGTCTTAACTCATAATTGAACTTTCTTAGACACATGAACACCACCCTTATATTGAGTATAAGACCCACCACCCTTGGAAAAACCGGTACAAACTTGAAAACCCTTGGTGAGAGTGGATACAACCTTACCTCTTTGGGACATCATTTCAAAAAACACCTCATATAAATATATTTTCCATAATGATAAAAATTATTTGGATCCCTTATGCAATTATCCTTGGTATGACCAGGCCTTCTACACAAATAGAAAACAACCTACTACTATCCTAATTAAGTCCTTGAATTTGGTCTTGAAGAAATCTAGCAACCTTTACACTTTCTATTCTGACCAGAAGATAACCCCTGGATAAAAATATTTGTAACAACCTGAACTGTTATAAATAAAATCCCCCCTTTTATTTAATTAAATGTATTATTATATAATATAGTTCTAGAAAAAACATGAACTTATTTGGTTTTATTATATCCAATTAGATTAAAAAGACCATTAAATATCATTACCATTGATAATATAGCTATTTAATAGTGATCACATGATTGGTATAAATATAGGGTTTTAACAAATCCAATTGACACAGACAAAAGAAGTGAATTACTCAACCAGTAAGATTGTACTCTATGAAGCCCATTTATTGTAGCTTATGAGGGAGATAATGTAACTAGTATTTTACCTTGACCAATCTGAAGATGAGATCCAACAACTTAAGTATGAGTGAAATTTTTTATGGGAGAAGTTCAAGATCATTGATATCATGACCCAAACCACGTTCACCGAACCGCCCCATGAAAATCCCACAATCGTGGACCATAATATGAGGTCATTTTATAGTGTATTAAAGGGATATGTATCAATATCCTAGAATTATGATTATTTAAATTATTTTTTATATAATGATGAATATATTTTCATCCTTTTATGGTTACTTTATAAATGATTTTTATTTTGATATAATAAAACACAAATAGTATTTTTAGGTAATATTCAAATTCAATTAAGGAATTTATTTTGATAAAGTAATTGAATATTTAAATAAATATTATTTTAATAAAATATTATTACTAAATAATGTTTATTAAATATATATGATCATATAATTTTTATGAAGTTAAATGTAATTTTTATAAGGGTTCAAAAACTGTTATTTTCAAAAAACCCAGCATTTCTCAATAAATATTGATTATTATTTTTAAAGTGAAAATGAAAATATTTATAAAATTATTTAGGTAAAATTAATATTATTTTTGGAATCAAAATGTAAAAATTATAAAAGACTAAATTTTTCATAATTTTATGAGAGAGTCCAATTTTCAAGTAAAAATTAAATACCGTATAAATATAACTTATGTATTATAAGATCATAATGACCTAAAAGTTATGTAATAAATACTAAAAAAGGTATATAAAAACAAATATATGTTTTATATTTAAAATAATTATATTTTATGTTTATTTTTATTGATTTTATAAATTCATTATGAATCCTCTAAAACCATTAATATATTTTAAGGTTTTAAAGTCATTTTTTAAGAGTGCGACTCACCACCACATAAGCAAGGGAATTATTTTATTAATTTCGCCTCTTCAACTTATAAAATTTTATAACCACTAACATTTGGAATTAAACATGGTCAAAATCCATTTGATGGTTTGTGGTTTTAGTTATTTTATTATGTAGAGTCCAAAACCTAAATGATAAATAAATCCCCCTCTTTTCATATATAAACCTGCCCAAGCTCCCATGTATCTTTACTAAAAATTCTTTGATCACATAAATACTATTCCATCCACTCTATAGAGTTCTCCCAATGTTCACCAAGCTCACAAGAAGCTCCTCCCAAGCATTTGGAGTCACATACTCATGTAAGGGATCCTATCCTTCTCTTATTTATTCAAGATTATATATTATGTTATTCCTTCTATTTACAATTAATAATGTTGGGATATGTATTTACATATCCCTATTACTACCAATTTTATTTCCAAATTATTAAATAACCCATTATCTCTCATCAAATAATTTTATAAATTTTTAAGTGATGCCGTTTTTCTTCCAAAATTTCATCACAATTTTCCATGCCAAAACAATTGTGTAGTCAATACCACACCCATTTATTATAAAATGTTTTCACCTTTATACACTTATAAATATTTTAATTGGGTTATATCATGTCTCATTTTTCATGTTTATGATTCCTACTATTTTTATTTCCCCATTGATATGAATATTCTATAACATGTATCACCTTATTCCATTTTTATTCCCTTACCAAGATTTATAGCTCACCCCTTTCTTATGTTTGTCCCCAAGTTATCCCATGCAGTTTTAAAAGCCATGAAATTTTAGAAGCATGGTAAATAAGGTTTCAATAATGTTGTCATATACCATCTTTAAGATGTTATTTTATGTACTTAATTCCTAAATAAACTATACTTATCGATATTTTGGGTTGTATTATGTGTACTTTTATGTGATAAATCATGAATTCATGTGTAATAAAGATCAAGGTTGTTATAGTTGGTATCAGAGGTAGGTTTAGTTATTTTTGGGAATAGGATTAGAAAATTCTATCAAAAGTCTCAGGGTTAAGAATAAGTATAGGAAAAAATACCAAAATTTTGGTAAGTATAGAGTAAGTGGTTTATCAATAAAATAAATCCCTGTCTGGATACTATAAGTGGATGTGGTTCTGGAACAAATGTACCTAGGGGTAATAACTCTGACAAGGTGTGCCGGTCCTGACTCGATGTAACCTGGTACACAATAACGGGCCTTACTGCACACTTGGTTTGACAATATTATGGTATATAATTTGATAAATTCATAATCTCATTACAAAAAATTATTAAGGGAACAGAAAATTCTGATAAGAATATATGTTAGGAAATAGATCATGGATAACATAGATTCAAGACTAGAAATTCATAAGTTAAAGAAATAAATGTGAGTTATAAGTTACCCATTTAATGTCATTAAATTACCATTTATGTGTTTAATAGTTTTAAAAGACTCATCCCTAATTTTCCATTTATTCTAGAAAATGGGTGGAAATAAGATGAATTAGGTAAAAAATCCATGTGATAGACAATTTGATGATTTCCCCAACGAGATGACCAACCTGATGGGAGCGAGAATAACAAACTTTGTGATGATACTCTCTCAGCTAAATCAGGTTTTGAATAGAAACATGGATCAGGAGGGGCACTCAAATCCTCCCAATAAATAACAAGATGCAATTAAGTCCTTTATGTGACAAAGGACTCTGACTTCCAATGGATCATCTGATCCCTTAATCATGAAAAAATGGATCAAATCCATTGAGAATATATTACCTACACTTCAATGTTACAAACAAGAGAAGGTTCTACTGGTTGTTTATCGTATGGAGGGATAAGATGATAAGTAGTGGACATTGATCAAGAATATGAATCCCAAGGGATAGATCAAAGTGATGTGGTGGAAGGGATTCTGGATTTTTTTCGATAATTATTTTCCTCACACCCTATGACTTAAAATGGAACGAGATTTCCTTACCCTAAAAAAAGATGATGAATCTACCAGGGCATACAAGGAAAACTTCAAAAGACCTACACGATACACCTATGGATTTTTTTACCCCCAAATGCAATGTTACTACTTCTTTGGTGAGCTAAAACCTAGTCTATGAAAATCCCCAAAGATCCAAGACTTTGATAGCTATGAGGAAATTGTACTATGTTCTATCAAAGTCAAAATAGAGGTTGGAGAATCTCAATGGTATCATAGGGATATGAAGTGGAAAGTGGAGTTTGATTTTGGTGGTATGATGGAGAAATATAATGGTTCTAATAAATTTCAACATCCCACTTGAAAAATGTGTAGAAAGAAACACCCTAAAAATTGAATAAAGGAAACAAAGAAATGCTTTAAGTGTGGGAGGGAAGGACCCCTAGCTAATGATTTTTGACATGAGAAACTCGCTAATGTGATAGAGGAAAGGAATGCTCCAGTAAACCCACAACGCATTGTTCATTACTTCAACTACAAGGAACCAAGTCACTTTTCAAACCAATGAACTAAGTCAAGGGTTTTTGGATACAACCAACAACCTACAAGGCAATAAGGGAAATATTTTTCCATCATAACTGCTAAGGTGGATCCCAATAATAAAGTGGTGATAGGTACACTAGTTATTCATTCAAGAACAATAAATATAATTTTTGATTATGGTTATACACATTCCTTCATATCACAAAAGTTTAGTAGAACTATTCAAACATCACCTCAAATAACGGAAGTAGAGATATCAGAGAAAAAATATAATGGGGAAATTAGTGCATCCCAAATATATAACTCCTCTCCTATCAAAATTTGTGGACTGAACTTCCCAGTGAACCTTGTAATACTCTCGTAAGATGAATTTGATGCAATTCAAGTAATGGATTGGATTTACCTATATAGATCCAAAATAAATTACCATGAGAAGGAAATCAATCTCCACATCACGGACCGTCCTCCAATTCTATACAAGTGAAAGGAGATGGATGAATCTTCTTTAGAACCAACATCACAAGAATGGATATTATTTCCTTATAAACAAGAATATCTAGATCAAATTATTTAGTATAAAGAAAGAAACATCCTCAAAGACATGCCTATTGTGAGGGAATATGATGATATGTTTCCCAAGGAATTTCCTAGTCTTCCTTCTAGAATAGAGGTTGAATTTTTAATCTAGATTATACATAGGTCATTTACATTATCCAAGAATCCGTATAGAATGGCTATTGTGTAACTTGAAGAGATGAAGAAATAACTACCGGAGAATATAGATAAAGGGTTTATATGCTCAAGTGCTTCACCATGGGTTTCACCAGTCCTCTTCATCATGAATAAGGATGGTGAATGCACCTTTTCATTGATTATCATGAGCTCAAAAAGATCACGATAAATAAAAAGTACCCTCTAAAAAATATTGATGACTAGTTTGATCATCTATGTAGATCACAATACTTATCCAAGGTGGATCTATGGTCAGGATATTACCAAGTTATGGTGAAGAATGAGGATATCCCCAAGATTTCTTTTTTTTACAAGGTATGGGAACTATGAGTTTATAGTAATTCCATTTAGACTTACTAATGCTCCAGTAATCTTCATGGACTTGATGAATAGAGTATTTATATATTACCTTGAAAATTTTCTGGTAGTCTTTATAAATGATATTATAATATACTTAAAAAATAAGAAGGAGCATGAGGAGCATCTAAGCATTGTGCTAAAGACCTTGAAAAAGGAGAAGCTTTATGAAAAGTGCAAAAAATGTGAGTTCTGGTTGAAGGAAGTATCATTCTTGGGATATATCATCTCAAACAATGAGATATCTATAGACCCTTAAAAAAAATAAATTAAAGGATGGATAAGGAAAAAATCTATGAAAAATATCTATAGTTTCCTTATATAAGATGGGTACTATCATATATTTTTGAGAAATTTTACATGATTGTAAATCCCTCTAACCAAGATAACTCAAAAGGGAGTCAAGTTTTCTTGGAATAATGAATGCAAAGATAGCTTCAAGGAGTTGAAAAGAGAGACTTATCATTGTACATGTTCTCACACTGCCCACAAGTAAAGATCTTTTCATATTATTTAGTAATGATTTGAAGAAGGGATTGGGATGTGTATTAATAAAGAATGTCAATGTCATAGACCATGCTTTAAGGCTGTCAAAATTTCACAAATAGAATTACTCAATGCATGATCTGGAGTTGGTTGTAGTAATATTTTCTTTGAAAATATGGTGGAATTATCTATTTGTGGAGAAGTGTAAAATATATACAGATCAAAAAATCCTTAATTATATATTCATACAAAAAGAGATGAATATGCTCCAATGAAGATGGTTAGAGCTGATCAAGGAATATGAATGATCAATCCACTACCATCCTGGGAAAGTGAATAAAGTGGAAGACACTCTAAGAAAAAAGGATCCAACAATTATATTATTGATCAGAATTGAGAGAGATCCAATATTCATAGATTTGAAAAACATGGACATGGGAATCATAAAGGAAGGAACATCATTAATCCTTTCACAAATGATTTCTTAACCATCTATTCTAGAGAGTTTAAAGGATGCTCAATGAAATAATGTGGGAATTAATAGGAAATTTGAAACTATAAGAAAAAGTAAATACTCAGAGTTTAATGTTAATGAAGAAGGTGTTATAATATTTGGGTAAAGACTATGTATGCCATCAAATCATGAGTTAAAGAAGGAGAATTTGGATGAAGCACATAGATAAACCTTCTCTATCTATCTCGGAATCACAAAGATGTATAAAGATCTCAGATAGAACTATTGGTGGTAAAATATGAAGAATGAGATCACTGAATATAAATAAAATTACTTGGTATGTCAACAAGTGAAGGTTGAAAGGAAAATTTATAAGGGGATGATGCAACCATTACCCATACCAACATGAAAATGGGAAAAAATCACCATGGACTTTTTCACTATACTTCTAAAGAAATATAGAGGAAACAATGATATTTGGGTTGTGGTGGATCATCTTACAAAGACTACACACTTTATTACGATTCGAGAGGACTTCTCACTGGATCAAATTACACTAATATAAATTAAAGAAGTGGTAAAGCTACATGGAGTACCACTATCGATTATATCTAATTGAGATCCGAGATTCAAATCCAAGTTCTAGAAAAGTCTATAATATGCTCTAAATACTAATATGAACTTCAGTATGAATTATCATCCTCAAAATAATGGCCAATATGATCATACTATATAGAAACTTAAGGATATGTTGAGATCATGCTCAATTAACTTGAAAGGAGGATGGGATCAACATCTACCTCTGGTTGAGTTCTTTTATAACAAAAATTTCCACTCGAGCATCTAAATGGATCCCCTATGAAGCCCTTTATGGGAATAGGTGCAGAACACCTGCATGTTGGGATGATGTTTGGGAATGAAAACTATTAGGTCTTGAAATGGTTGAGGAAATGGTGGAAAAGGTTAAGACTATTCAGTAACACATCAATTATGATCAAAGTCGACAAAAGAGCTATGATGAAAATTGTTTGATGAGACCTAGAGTTTGATGTTGGAGACATGAAATTCCTATAAATATCTCTATGGAATAAATTGATGATATTTGGTAAGAAGTTAAAGCTTAGTCCAAGATACATCAGCCCCTTTGATATCCTTGATCACATCGGAGTGGTGGCCTATCGGCTTGAACTCCTGCTTAAACTATCTCTAGTACATGATGTATTCTATGTATTCCTCTTGGGAAAGTACATACCAAAACCCTCACATGTACTCAATCCAAATGTGGTACCATTAGAGAATGATCTCTCATTTGAGGAGCAGCCGATGAAGATCTTAGATCACAGAGACAAAGTTCTATGAAATAAGACAATTGACCTGGTCAAAGTACTGTGGAGAAACCAAAAGTTTAAAAAAGAAATGTGGGAACCAAAGAAAGTGATGAAACAAAGTTACCCTCATGTATTTTAGTATTGAAAATGAAAATTTCAAGGGAATAATTTCTTAAGGGGGGAATATTGTAACGAACCTAATTTTTATAAAAAAATCACCCTTTTGATTAAATTGAATGTCTTATTATATAATATAGCTATAGAAAACCCGTGAACTTATTTTGTTTTATTATATCCAATAGGATTAAAAATACCATTAAGTATCATTAAATTCAATAATGTATTCATTGAATAGTTATCACATGATTATTATAAATATATATTTTTAAAAAATCCAATTGACATAGATAAAGGAAGTGATGGCCTCAACCAGTAAGATCATACCCTATGAATCCCATTTATCAGAGATTCTGAGGGAGATAGAATCATTGGGATTTGACCTTGTTCAAGCAAAATATTATATCCAACAACTTAATCAGGAGTGAAACCATTTATGGTATAATTTCAAGGTCATCGAGATCACATCCCAAACCATGTTCGCCAAACCTCCCCATGAAAGTCCCACCATCACACACCTTAATCTTAGGGAATTTGCTGGTGTATTAAAGGGATATGTATAAATACCCTATCATTATGAGTATAAACATTATTTTTTTATAGAATTATTAATATATTTTCATCCTATTATGGTTACTCTATAAATTATTTTTATTTTGATATAATAAAACACAAATAGTATTTTTTGGGTAATAATCAAATTCAATTAAGGAATTTATTTTGATAAATTAATGGATCTTTGAAATAAATAATATTTTAATAAAATGTTATTATTAATTTTTTTTATTAAATATAAATTATCATATAATTTTTATGAAGTCAAATTTAATTTTTATAAGGGTTCAAAAGCTATTATTGTCAAAAAACCCAATATTTCACAATAAATATAGATTATAATTTTAAAATTAAAAATGCACATATTTAGAAAATTATTTAGATAAAATGAATATTATTTTTTGAATCATAATGTAAAAATTAAACAATGGTGAATTTTTCATAATTTTCTGAGATAGCCCAATTTTTTGAGTAAAAATTAAATACCGTATAAATATACCTTATGTATTATGACATCATAATAACCTAAAGGTGATTTAATAAATAACAATAAAGTTAAAAATGAAAAAAATAATGTTTTCTATTTAAAATAATGATATTTTATGTTTATTTTATTAATTTTATAAATCCTTTATAAATCCTTTATAAATCCTCTAAAACCATTTATACATTTTAAGGTTTTAAAATCATTTTTAAGAGTGTGACTCACATTATCATAATAAAGTGAATTATTTTATTATGTTTAGACCATGTAATTATAAAATAATTAGAACCAATCCTATTTGGTATAAACAATGGGAAAACCATTGGATGGTGTTTGGTTTTGGTCTTTTTATTATGCAGATTCCAAAACCTAAATAATAAATAAACCCCCTTGTTTCCTATATAAACCCACACAAGATCCCATTTCTATTCAATAAAAATCCTTTTATAACATCCATACTATTTACTAAACTCTCAATATTACTTCCAAGGGTCCCAAAATCTCTCAATAATCCCCTCTCAAGCATTTGGAGTCAGACACTCAAGTAAGGGATCCCCACCTTCTCTTCTTTATTCAACTTTCTTTATTAACTAATGAATTCTATTTACAATTACTAATATTAGGATATGTATTTACATATCCCTATTAATTCCCATTTTAAGTAAAAATTATGAGATACCCCTTTTTCTCTCATAAAATAATTTTATTAATTTTTAAGTGATGTCGTTATGCTGTTGAAATTTCACCGCAATTTTCCATGCCAAAACAATTGTGTAGTGAATACCATACCCATTTCCTATAAATGGTGTCCACCTTTATAAAATTATACCTATTTGACTTGGGAATTACATTTATGTATTCCAAAATCCATTTTCATGGAATAAAATGAGATGATAAATGATTCCATGTGTGATAATGTGGCACACTAAAGCATGAGAATGAAATGAATATGACAGGTGCACACAAAATTATATAGAGTTCCAATTCACTAGCTAGCATTTTATATCATCTCTACTTTTTATCACATAAACTTTCAATACATTATACAAAACCGAGGATCTTTAAGGTTTAGTGTCTTGGAAACCAGGAACTTATTACATGAGAAAAAAAAATTCTTATTAAACAATTGAAAGGATTATTCATTTTTTCATCCTAAGTTCATTACAACATCTCATAACCTGGGAGCATACATCAAAGGAAAGGGTGAGCAGAAGGCCCAACAAGGGAAACAAGGGAAATATTTTACATGAGAACTTGAGACACATCAAAATTCATGAAAAATAACTTTAAGGAATGAGAAAGAGATCATGAGGCATATCATAATAAAAATAATGTGTTTCATAACTTGAATATGTGGCTACAACATTTAACATAGGCAATAATTTCTATTTCACCAAGGTCCATCCCCAAGGTTTCATGAAAAATTACCAAGGTTATTCACCAAGGCATCATTAAAAATGGTCATCTCTAGAGATTAAGTCTTTACCCAATACATTGGAGCGCTATTAGGGAGCACCCTTAAATTTGATTTTATTATCATGTGATCCAAATATATCATCATCAAACATTTCATAAATAACCCATATATCATAAAATAAATGGGTTTTCTTTCATAATCATAACATTTTAAAAACTGCTTTAAAGACATAATCTTTATGTCACTTTAAACCCATGGAAAAGGAAAGTGGGTTTCATGTATGTAAATACAAGAATTTAAAATAGAAAATTTTGATATATATGTGAATACCCCTGTATAAGAAAGATCTTAGAGTATTCACTTAATAAAATAAAAGAATTTGAGAAAAAGAGAGAGGCATTTTGAGACGAAAATTCTGCAGCATAACGGCTATGTTATAGGGTTTTAGAAAATTTTGAAAAGAGAGGGGACATGGGTCACCCACTCATAAATGATCCATAAAACTATAGAGGGACAAAATATAAGGTATATAAGAACATGGTAATGAAATTTTAAAGACATACCATATGAAATGAAAAGCATTGAAGGAAGACAAAAAATAAGATTTCTCTTATGAAAATTTGGCAGCCTAACAACGTCACTTAAAACTTCAAAAAAAAAAAAAATGAATTGACGAGATCAAATAGGGTCTCTCATCATATTAACATAAAATATCAGTATGATAGATATAGATATCATACCCCAAAAAAATAAAAAGGAACATGAAAGACTTTACATGAAAATAGATCTTGAAAATGAGAAGGGTGAAAGAATCCCTAAAAAATTCGGCAGCCTAACGACGCCACTTAAAAATTCTTAAAATGAATTGATGAGAGCAAGAGGTGGTCTATAATAATATTAAAATGAGAAGGAAAATAGCAAGAATATAAAATAACATCCTCCAACATAAGAACATGGAGCATAAAAGATATGACATAAAAGAGAGTACTTGGAAAGAAAGAGAGAGGTAAGATCCCTTACCTTGAAGAGTAACTTCAAAATATTGAAGTTTGGGACCTTGGGAGGCTTGAGGGATCATTGGGAGGACTAATTGGGAGGTAAGGAGACCAGAAATTTGTTTAGGAGGATTTTGGAATGGAAAGGATGATATAATGGCTTGGTATTTATAGGGAAAGTGAGGGGACAAGGCATTAATGGCCAAGGGACACCTCATTGGTGGTATTGGCAAAACTATGGGCTTGACCATGGTATTTTCCCATGGTATTGGCCAATTTGGACACCTAATACCTTATATTACTATTCATAAGTCGACAATATTGATTACATACTTAATACATCATTTAATGATGTCATTAAACACCCGCAACTTAAAAACTGTATTTTCACTATTCATCAAAAATTCAACTTTCTTAGAAAAATCCAAAAACTTCACCTTAACCAAGTATCGATGATCTAATTTCAAAAATGAACTCCATTTTATTAAAATAATTTTCTAAATATTTTTAATTTAATTTTTAAATAAATACACTATTCACCGAATATTCATTTTTTTCAGAAAAATCCCCAAAAATTACCTTAACATAATATCGATGCTCTGAGTTCAAAAATGAAATCCATTTTATAAAAATAATTTTCTAAATATTTTTATTTTAATTTTTAATTAAAAAACACTATTCACCTAAAAAAACTAACACTTGACTAATAATTTCTGAAACAGTTATTTACCTATTTTATTGAATCACATTACTTAATCAAGGTGCCTAGATTATATTAATACTTTCTTTAAGTGTGATTACTAATCCATTTGGTCACATTACTAATCCTAAGCATAAAATAACTATTCATAATTTACTATTCATAAAAAATTAAGTTGATCTTATTAGACTCTAAATTTTGTACTGAACATAACTGTAGAAGACCATTTTTTGAAAATCATTACACATAATTAATTATTTAAGGTTTACATAAATATTTTAAAATATCCTTTTTCTAGAATTCATCAAAAAAATATGCATACTATATTTATCTAGACATTTGAAAATTCACAAACTTCATCATAAGAAGAAATCACAATTTTTATTTAAGTCAAAGGATTACACAAGGCTGTTACGGTCTTGTTACATAGCCCCTTATAACACCAGCATAAGACCTAAGAGTAAGGTGTGCTTGGGTGATAGAATCTGGGGGCGGCTCGGCCAATATTTCACGAGTAATAATTTCTATCAGTTTGAACTTCTCGTGAAAGCGATTCCATTCTATCTTCAAACGATGAAGTTCAGCTTGGGTTTGGTCCAGAGCAAAGCCTAGTGGTGCTACCTCCTTCCCAAGTTTCGTTAGATGGGCTTCGATTGGCCCGAGACTACTGGATGAGGCCATCGAATCTTCTTTCTATATTAATTAACCAAGACCACTTGTATTTAGAGACAATAATAAAAACATTTAGTTTCCAGCGGTCATATTGACCAACGATCATATAACAGTCGAAACCCAATGGTGTCATTTTAATTATACTCATGTTATCAAATGAAACAGTTTTGTTGAGTATAAAATAAGATAACACACAAAATTAGGAAACAAGATTTATTCAAAAATTTCAGGTCGTTACATTCTTCCCCCTTATGAAATTGCATCCTCGGAATTTTTAAAATTGGGCTTGGAAATTTCATTGAAAGTCCCACATCGGAAAAGGAGTCAGTAAAACTATTAATTTAAAAGAAATAAAGGAAAGTACAAAGGTCACCCGAGTTAACCAAAACTAGGATTCCATGTAGGAAAACATGGACATGGAATAGAAAACAAAGGGTCAAGTTCTAAGGGAGAGTGATAGAAAACATGATTAGGAGAAATTTAACCATAAGAAAATCACAAACTTATGATGTGTGTAAATAGTCTTTGATTACTCAGTAGGAAATGTAAACCAACAACGTTTTTGTTTTATGTTCCTTTTCATAATTTTGGGGAATTAATTTACTACATAGAATAAAAACATAAGGAAATATACCTACCTTCAAGTAGAGTTTCATCCTTTAATAAGTTTCTACCAAAACTAATATTTTCTCCAAATGATGAGCATTCAAAAAAAACTTGGTCTCATCAAAAGAACAAGAATCATCTTCTAGAGAATCACATAATCCACAAAATATTAACTATATATTTCTTCTATCTTTAACATTATCCCAAAAAAAGAAAGGGTAAGATAAAACAACTCTTCAAAAGGAAAGAACCCCATAGGAAGGGAAACTATTTTAAATCTTTAAAATTCCACGGTACTACCCAGAGTTCATTATAGACCATTCCATAAATAAATGTCCTTAAAATTCCTCAAAATAAACCAAACTAAGATTGAAACCCAAATACAAGAAAGATTTGATAACATAGTCTTCCAAGATAAGCTTTATCGTTCATCTCCAAACAACATCAACCACTCCTAACATCTTATAACAAATGTAAATAACCTAAACATATTTTCCCCAAGATAGGTTAATCATTTCCATAAGTAACCTAAATTACTATAAGTTCACCTTAAATTCATCTATTATTAAAAATATAATTCAACCTTTACTCCTCAAAGAAAATACCATAGTAATCTATTTACCTCGATCATATAGGGTTCCCAAAATAGTGAACGTCTTCCAAAATAATAATAATCTTTTAATCCCCTAATCACCTTTTTTTAAGAAGAACAGCTTCACTACATCAACATGTGGTACATAACAATAGATTTTTTACTTAATGATATAAAACCATCTTAGGTAGTGACTCAATGTTCTTAGGAAACATTAAAGATATGCTCATAGGGAACGGACTAAAATACAATATGACATAGACAATTATTGCGAAGAAGTTACATGTACTTTAGTCATCATGATCCATCTCAACATATTTATTTCATTGTTCCCTTGTCCTTGAAGATTGTTGATTCTCATCATGCTTCTCATCCCTTACAAGAGAGCATTTCCTTGGATAATGTCCAACTTCTCTACATTTACCACATCGAATAGTATAAGGTACATTAGATTGAACCTTATCTCTATTCATCACATTATCCATTTTTTAAAGCAATTGGTTACTTTATGCCCTATCTTCCCACACTTAAATCATCTCCCGCTTCCTTTGTGAAATTCTCCTTGGTGCCTCTTCCCACACTTTTTGCAAAAAATAAATTGGGTCTTCTTTCCCTTATCAACTTTATCAGATGAACATCCTTGAGACTTTGTCTTCTTATTCCTTAATGAATTTGGGCATTCAACTATGTACCAATTATTAATTGTGATTTTTGATAGCTGGTTTGGCATAATCACAATATGTTCAAATTGATCTCTCATCATCACCGTCACATTAATAGGGCAATCATCACATTTCCTATCACATTGGTTGTTGGGACATGTTCTTCAATTTCCCGCCATTAACTAAGAAAAGAAATTATAATTAGGGGCTTAAATACTTAGCCAATAATCATGAAAAGGAAACTTTAAGCATAGAAGGATAAACCTGTAGAAGAAAAGTATATCCTAACTTGTGATCCCCTAGGTTCCAAACTAGGTTATCCATGATCATATATTCTTAGGTGAATCTTTATTTTATTTTATCTTTGTTCCTTTAATAATGGTTCATACTAAGCTTATGAATTTACCAAAGCATGTCCCCTGGGAGTGTCATAACCAAGAGTGCAGCAAGGCCCGTTGTCGTGTACCAGTTCGCATTCGAGTCTAGCTCAAATCGGTATTTTTGGGTTTTACCCCTATGTACATCTGTGCCATATCCATCTCTACCTGCTCGTATCCAGATAGGGATGTATTTTCTTGGCAACCCCTTACTCAATACTCACCAAAATACCAGGAAGATTTTCTATATTTAAACTTTTCTATAGGGTTCTTCCTAAAGTTTTCATATCCTAATTTCCAAAAATAACTAATTTATCCTTTGATACCAACTATAGCATCCCGCCTTTTTATCACATAAACTTTCATTACATTATACAAAACCGAGGATCTTTAAGGTTTAGTGTCTTGGAAACCGGGAACTTATTACATGAGACAAAAAAAATATTCTTCTTAAACACTTGAAAGGATTATTCATTTGTTCATCCTAAGTTCATTAAAACATCTCATAACCTGGGAGCATACATCAAAGTAAAGGGTGATAAGAAGTCCCAGTAAGGGAAACAAGGGAAACATTTTACATGAGAACTTGAGACACATCAAAAGTCATGAAAAATAACTGTAAGGAATGAGAAAGAGATAATGAGGCATATCATAATAAAAATAATTTGTTTCCTAACTTGAAGATGTGGCTACAACATTTAACATATACAATCATTTCTATTTCACCAAGGTCCATCCCTAAGGTGTCATTAAAAATTACCAAGGTTATTCACCAAGGCGTCGTTAAAAATGGTCATCTCTAGAGATTAAGTCTTTACCCAATGCATTGGAGCGCTATCAGGTCACACCCTTAAATTTTACTTTATTATCACGTGAGACACATATATCATCATCAAACATTTCATAAATAACCCATATAGCATAAAAGAAATGGGTTTCCTTTCATAATCATAACATTTTAAAAACTGCTTCAAAGACATGATCTTTATGTCACTTTAAACCCATAGAAAAGGAAAGCGGGTTTCATGTATGTAAATCCCAGAATTTAAAATAGAACATTTTGATATATATTTGAATACCCCTGTAGAAGAAAGAGCTTTGAGTATTCACTTAATAAAATAAAAGAATTTGAGAAAAAGAGAGAGGCATTTTGAGACAAAAATTCTGTAGCATAACGACTATGTGACAAGGTTTTAGAAAATTTTGAAAAGAGAGGAGACATGGGTCACCCACTCATAAATGATCCATAAAAAAGTAGAGGGAAAGAATATAATGGATATAAGAACATGGTAATGAAATTTTAAAGACATACCATGTGAAATGAAAAACATTGAAGGAAGACAAAAATAAGATTTCTCTTATGAAAATTCGACAGCCTAACGACATCACTTAAAACTTCAAAAAAATGAATTGACAAGATCAAATAGATTATATCATTATATTAACATAAAATATCAGTATGATAGATATAGAGATCATACCCCAAAAAAATAAAAAGTAACTTGAAAGACTTGACATGAAAATAGATCTTGAAAATGAGAAGGGTGAAAGAATCCTTAAAAAATTCGGCAGCCTAACGGCGCCACTTAAACATTATTAAAATGAATTGATGAGAGAAAGAGGGGGTATCTAATCATATGAAAATGATAAGGAAAGTATGATTAATATAAAATAACATCTTCCAAGATAAGAACATGGAGCATAAAAGATATGACATAAAAGAGAGTACTTTGAAAGAAAGAGAGAGATATGATCCCTTACCTTGAAGAGTAACTTCGAAATCTTGAAGTTTGGGACCTTGGGAGGATTGAGGGAACCTTGGGAGGACTACTTGGGAGGTAAGGAGACCAGAAATTATTTTATGAGGATTTTGTAATGGAAAGGATGAAATAATGGCTTGGTATTTATAGGGAAAATGAGGGGACAAGGCATTAATGGCCAAAGGACACCTCATTGGTGGTATTGGAAAAACCATGGGCTTGCCCATGGTATTTTCCAATGGTATTGGCCACTTGGGACACCTCATACCTTATATTACTATTCATAAGTCGACCATATTTATTACATACTTAATACATCATTTAATGATGTCATTAAACACCCGTAACTTAAAAACTATATTTTCACTATTCATCGAAAATTCAACTTTCTTAGAAAAATCCCAAAACTTTACCTTAACCAAATATCGATGCTCTGATTTCAAAAATGAACTCCATTTTGTAAAAATAATTTTATAAATATTTTTAATTTACTTTTTAAATAAATACACTATTCACCAAAAATTCATTTTTTTTCAGAAAAATCCCCAAAAATTACCTTAACATAATATCGATGCTCTGAGTTCAAAAAAGAAATCCATTTTATAAAAATAATTTTCTAAATATTTTTAATTTAATTTTTAATTAAAAAACACTATTCACTTGAAAAAACTAGTACTTGACTAATAATTTCTGAAACAGTTATTTACCTATTTTATTGAATCACATTAGTTAATAAAGGTGCCTAGATTATATTAATACTTTCTTTAAGTGAGATTACTAATCCTAAGTATAAAATCACTATTCATAATTTACTATTCATCAAAAATTAAGTTGATCTTATTAGACTTTAAATTGTGTACTGAACATAATTGTAGAAGACCATTTTTTGAAAATCATTACACATAATTAATTATTTAAGGTTTACATAAATATTTTCAAATATCCTTTTTCTAGAATTCATCAAAAAAATATGCATACTATATTTATCGAGACATTTGAAAATTCAAAAACTTCATCATAAGAAGAAATAAAATTTTTTATTCAAGTTAAAGGATTACACAAGGCTATTACGATCTCATTACATAGCCCCTTATTACACCAGCATAAGACCTAAGAGTAAGGTGTGCTAGGGTGATAGAATCTTGGGGCAGCTCGACCAACATTGCACGAGTAGTAATTTCTATCAGTTTGAACTTCTCACGAAGGTGATTCTGTTCTATCTTCACACGATGAAGTTCAGCTTGGGTTTGGTCCAATGCAAAGCCCAGTGGTGCTACCTCCTTCCCAAGATTCGTTAGATGGGCTTTGATTGGCCCAGGACTACTGAATGAGGCCATCGAATCTTCTTTCTATATTAATTAACCAAGATCACTTGTATTTAGAGACAATAATCAAAAAGTTTAGTTTCCAGTGGTCATATTTACCAATGGTTATATAACATTTGAAACCTAATGATGTCATTTTAATTATACTCATGTTATCAAATGAAACAATTTTGTTGAGTATAAAATAAAATAACACACAGAATTAGGAAACAAGATTTATTCAAAAATTTTGGGTTGTTACATGTTTAGTCTCACAAGAAATAATGTTGGGACATGGAGTGAACCTAATTTATTTATTGGACTTTTATACCATTATGTCTTGTCGGTTTATCCTTGACCTATGTTTATGATGAAATGTTTTAAGTTGTTTCCACATTTCCCATGTTATGATTATCATGCTATATCACATTTTGTTGTTAATTTTTATAATTCCTACTCTTTTTATTTCCCTATTTACATGACTATTATATACAATGTATCACCTTATGCAATGTTTATTCCCTTAATAGGATTTATAGCTTACCCCTTTCATATGTTTGTCCCTAGGTTATCCTGTATAGTTTTAAAATCCATGAAATTTTAGAAGAATGTTAAGAAAGGTTTCAATAATATTATTGTACCTCATAATAAAGATGTTATTATATTTAACTAATTCATAAATACACTAAACTTATCAATATTTAGGGTTTTATAAGGTGTAAGTTTATGTAATAAATCATGAATTTAGGTGTAATAAAGATCAGAGTTGTTATAATAGTACCAAGTAAAGCTCCAACCAAACATATTTTTCTAGCTATATTAGCCTCTTCCAAATCTTTATTATTGACTAACTCCACAAATGTTGGAAGGCACATGAGAATCAAAATAGACCAAATAGAATCCCTCAATACCAACTCAAACCTCTGAGCCTTTAGGTAATTATTAGTGACTAGCTCCATTGAAAAATGCACCAACTCAGAAAATGGGTGGAATACTACAGAATGGTACAATCCCCTTTCTCTAAGGTTAGAAACTCATGATTATTTCCCCCCTATAAAATCTCAAGATAAAAATGATAGTTAAATATTTTCTTGAAATAATTCTAGGTAAGATTCTCATGCAACTTAGCTTACAAAATAGAGTCCCAACGCCTTCTTCCCAGTACCTCGAGCACAAACATAGAAAAACCACATTAGAGTCTTTATGAGTTTTCAAGAAGTTGAATATCCAATCAATCAACTCAAGACATTATTTATATTATTGGGGTCCTTTTTAACCATAAATGATAGGTGGATACTGTTTATTAAATTTTGAGTTGTGATCCAATGCCCATCATGGGTTCCCGACACCTACTTAACCTAGAGAATGAATAGTATGTATTAAAACTTAGACCAAATAAGGTACCATTAGATGATTTTCCTATAAAATATGTCTCACAACTTCCTATATAATATTTAGAAGTGCTCTTCTCAGAGTCATTATCTAACAAACACAGGAAAAAACCCCATCTTTCTTGAGCAAATTCCCAAATAATAGAACCAATTTCTGGGATCCATATCAATTATTTTAAGTGAAAAAAATTTAAAGTAGTAATAGATTTTAAAAATAAAAGACTAAAAAAAGAAATAATAGGTATATTTAAATAAAACCCATATATGGTTCATTCAAATGACCTCATCCACCAAGTATCAATATTAGAAAAAACTCCCTCACCACTCTTGGTAACTCAGTTTCAGTCATGAAAGTAAGCTAGGAAGGATACTTTTCTTCACTTACTATCTAAATTTTGACAGTCCTAACTTCAGTCCACCAAGAAACTATACCAAACCTAGGTAATGTACCAACAATTCAGGCTGGGTAATGACTCTGATAACAATTTGTAACAAACCAACCCAAGGTAGCTAGACAAGTCACCTATGATGATCCACCACATGGTAAAGTAAAACAGAGCAAAACAAATATGTCTCATAATAAACATGAATAAGGAGAACTACTAGGGTGAAATATAGAAGAAAGAGAAAATATCCATGATACATATGAAGTCAATACAAACTGGATAAACCAGAAAGATAAAACATTGAGAGTCTAAACAAGTACACGTGTGTCCATCCATCACTGCCAAACCATCCCACTATGAAGATGATGACAACAAGAAAAACCAACATGATACATAATTCCGTTCCCTTTACCTGAGTCATGTAAAAAAATATCCACAACTACCCAAAGGAAAAAGTAGGATATGAGCACAAAGCCCAGTAGGACACCACCAAAAAATCTATAAAATTCCTAATATCAAGAATTAATTAGTTCTAGATTTAAAAAAAATATAGTTTACAAAGTTTTTTCATAAAGTAAAACCATTTTATAAAAAAATTCCTTTAGTTTTCATAAAATCATATCCACCAAATCCATAAACATGTCAAGTTTGAAATAAAATAGGTGAGAAACTATAGATACACCATAATATAATCATGTGAGAAAATAACCATGAAATATACCATCATGTGATAAAAAATCCATAAATGAAAAATCACACCATTTTGGACATATCCTATGGGTATATGTGAAAGAAATGAAAGAAAATACCTAATACAAGGCTAAGGTAGATCCAACCAATATAAAATCTATTGGAATACACACACTAAAGTGACATAAAACCTCTTGTGGCATCACACACATAGAGAGTGACTAGTATATTTCTGACACACTGAAGATTATCCAATGTGCTCAGTTTTCTAAAAACCATTAAAAAACAATGATCACATTTAAAAAACATTTTAAAATCTAAGCCTTTCATCTTTTAGAGCTAAAGAACTATTTCAAAACCAAAACCACTATTTAAATCATTTAAAGCCACTTTAAAAAAATGAATCCCATCCAGTGAAACCATTCCAATTCCAAATCATGCATTTACATTGAATAACTCAAAAGAATTAAAAAAAATCATATATAAATTCAAGAATTAACCCCTTTTATAGAGTAACCTATATCAAGAATTGAGGAAACCTAACCGCCTTCGACAATGGAGATCGGAAACAAAAATACTGACCTATGAAATACAAGGAATGAGGGAAAACTACAAAGGATTGATAGACAACCCAAATTGATCACAACCTAATCTCTAAACACACCCAATATTACTATTTTAATCAATTGAAGTGAAGAATCATAAATAAATATTACCAAGGAAAAGTGACAAAACTGTCATAGGGATTAAATGCACAGTGGAGTGATCTAGGAGAAGAGATATCACCCAAAAGCACCCAAAATTTCTTTAGGGTTTGAAAGGAATCCCTATATGTTGAATAAAAAAATATCCATACATGAAACATGATAATTTTTTTGGAATATTAAAATTCACATCATAAACCCCTTTCATGATGTGAGTTCCATTATTTTTTATATATGCCGAAAAAACACCACCTCAGGTTAAAAATACCAATCTTGACAATTTCACATTATGAAAAGGTTTCATAGATTATAAATTTTCAAGCTTTGAATTGGAGTCATAATATCTTCCCGAAAAAGGATTCATGTCATGTTACTAGTTCAAGACATGAATGTATCCATTAGGCATTATGATTCCTAGATCTTATAGAAAAACCCCAAACCAACTCCAAATGCACTAAAACATTTGACACGATTATACCCGGACTCCACTAATTCAAAAAAACATACATACCAAAACATTAGATCAAAAAAGTGTTAATAAATACCTAAAAGAATGTAATTTTAGAATAACTCTTCTATATTAAAGGTTATTGACCAATAAATCATAATTTTTAAAAACCACTTCATTTCTATCATAAAAAATCTATGAAAAACTCAACAGATTGTGTGTCTGTCCATAATATAAAGAGTGTTTTTGGGTTTCATCTTTTCTTTTCCAATAACAGTTGATCCAAATTATTTAAATTTTAGTGAAACATAATTTACAAAGGAAATTTATCCTTCATAGCACTTTTAAATATCCTTTAGAATTTTTAATTCTCCTATCACACAAGATGAGAATCTGCTCTGCAAAATCTATAGACTCTCCCCTTTGGATTCTTTGAGTGAAACTTCAATAACAAAAGATTCTTTGATATTATTCTCCTGAGGTATTTTAGTATTAAGAATTATGTTTTATTAGGTTTTTATAAGTATGATACATTCATTTTCACAATGACCAGGATGATCACACCATCCAAAAACTTATTTGAGGATATCAAACCTGTTATGAGATTTCAGTTCAAATTTGCAATCATTTTTTTGAATTTTAATATTTTAAAATGGAAGAATCCCCCTAAAAAACTTCCTTCCCAAACCTACTATTCATATAATTATGTTGTTAGTTAAACCAAAAAATATTTTTTTTATTCCAAAATCCTCCACAATATCAATAGAATCCATATAACACAAACTTACCTTTGTAAGAAGCATACTATCTAGAATTCGTAGATTGTATTACTTATTTATTTGAATTACCAATATTGGATTGTTTTTATAAAAAAATTATTATGAGATCCTAAAATCTTCCTAATCACATTAGGATTATTCTCAGAATTTATAAATTCCCCATTTTTAGCAGTTTTTACTTGAAGTTGGTGTTTCTAGAATTTTCAAATTTACCTACAAACTTGATCTTCATGACACACTTCTTCTTCTTTAATTATTCTCCAATATTTATATCATTTTTTCTAACATTAGAAGATAATACCTATTTAATTTCACAAAATTAATTATTCTTATAACATTTTTTATCTTCTAAAATTTACTTTTTAAAACTATATATAAATTTTTTCAATTCTTCTTTAGTTTTAACTAAATTCTTTTGAATATGTAGTTGTTTAATTATTTTTCAGTTTTAACCAAATTATATTAAATATGGTAAATATCCTTTAATATTTCTTACATATTTATTTTATGATTATAATCAACATCAATCATATTCTTTATATCCTCAATTTATTTTAGGAATTTATATTTTTCTTCTATAAAGATAGATTCATTTCCATTAGATGGATGATTTTTGTTCATCAACATTATGATTTATTCTTCAAATTTAAAGATATTTTAGAGATAATATTTTATTTATTTATCTAGAAAGAACAACCTCTCAGTATCTTCTTCTTCACGTTTAGAACCGATTTCATCACTGGTATCCTTTTTATCATTTACTTCAGAAATGAGAAGTTTTTCACTAGATTCACCCCATAAAGTGTCAAATTACTCTCCATCTTCACTGAATTCACTTTATTTATACAATAATTTCCTCATTTTATATTTTGAGAATTTATTACCCTTATCTTTGGAATAATCCTTTGAATTATTGGATTTCTTATTAGATAATTTTCTAGGATTAACCACTTCCTCATCAATATCTTCTTCCTTTTTGGATTTTGGACAATTTGAAGAAAAACGACCAATGAATCGAAATATGAAAAATTTCAAAGAGATATTTAACTTATAACTACCTTTCCCTCCTCTCATTTTTCTAGCGATAAGGGGCACAAATTCATCAAATATTTCTTCCATATCTTCCACAAAATCTGAATAACCACAATTTTTTTAGAAACAACTTTATTCTTCAACTTTTAAGGTTTAAAGGATTTGAAGGTAATATCCATTTTAGTATTTACCTTTTTATTTATAGAATTATATTTATTCAATTAATAATATATAATAATAATATGCAAGTCATCAATATTAATATTACCTAGATCATTTTCTTCCCAAGAAGATACTTTTGAATCAAACTTGTCAGGTAGGATATATAAGATCTTCTCTACAATAGTAGAGTCTTCCAACTTCTCAGAATTGCCACTGATCATGCTAAAAAATTCATTAAACCTTGTGAAGAAACTTGTAATAGTTTCATAAATATGAATATAAAGTTATTCATGTTTAAGTATCCAAAACTATAACTTAGATCACTCCACTTTGGTATTTAATTTATATATATTCTCCAGTTTTTCCTAAATACCTTTTACTATTTTAATTTTATTAAGTTTTAAAAATT
Organism: Viscum album; assembly: GCA_963277665.1. Classification (NCBI taxonomy): domain Eukaryota; kingdom Viridiplantae; phylum Streptophyta; class Magnoliopsida; order Santalales; family Viscaceae; genus Viscum; species Viscum album. The sequence continues at coordinate 696,083,575 of OY728130.1, read as the reverse complement.
CATATTATGATAGAGAAGAAAAAACAACATTTCTATCATGACCACCATTATAAATATTCCTTTTTTATGCCACTGTTATAGTAACAACTTCAACGCATGGGGGAAATCCATTAGTTTCAGCTTCCAAAACATCATAATTGGTAGATAAAATGTATGGAAACATTCTATCCTATATACATGATAAAATTTACCATAAAATATATGAAGAACATTTTTATTTATGAAATTTTAATTATCCATTGAAGATAATAAAAATAAGTAAAAGCATTTTCTTCCTTAAGAGACATAAAATTACAAACTTCAAATAGCTATACACACATGAAGGGAACATAGTTCTTTGATACCACCTTTTATACCACCAATAGGATATCAATGACCACTGAGAGGGGGGTGAACCAATGGTCTTAGTTATTTTATGTTTCTTTAAAAAAACCTTCACCAATTATTAAAACGAGTTATGTTCATTGTCCAAAAATGTTCAAACACACACCGAAACAAAGTACATAAAAATTTATAAGGTCCAGCTCTCAATATTATAAGGCTAATCCTTTCTATAATTTTGAACTCATAGAGACTGTACTACCCACTAGAATTCACAAGTTAATACAAACAAGTTGGTTATAACCTTGAAACTCATGTTTTCATGTAATTTGATTATTATTTGGTGAATCCAACAGAAAAGTGAAACCCAAAATTTACAATAATGAAATTTTTGTTTAACAAGTGATATGTATTGTTCTTTTTGAACATTATCAAGTTGTCAGGTGTGTTGAGTTCTTCTTCCTCTTCCATTATTTCATATAAACAAGGTACCACTTCAATTTACATGCACATCACTACATTTAATAGATATTTTTTGAAAATTAATCACATGAAATATTATACAATGATTATGGCAGCAACACCTTCCCCCTCTCTCTTTTCTGAATTTCATGGCTAACTCACATAACATTCTTTTCAAAGTCCAAACAACACCACTTTTCTATTCTTAATCAATGAATATATATCCATAAAATACCACATAAATTCTATCTATATTTAACTCTATTTAATTCTTACACCTATAATAATACAGTTATAAATATTTGAATTTGAATTCTCTTGAAGACATAGATCTCCATTAAAATCCCATAAAAATATCTTCTCCCATAACTGTTTGTAACTTCATGAAACATTAAACAGCTATTGTGATATTAATATTAATTAAAAAATCTTGGAATTGTTCCTCATTCTATCAATGGTGTTCTCATGAATTGAAGTTTTCTTTTAAATATATACATGCTTGTGATAACAATTATGAATCCCTCATATTTTTTCTTGTAAATCTCCCCACAAAATCCACATTTTCTCCCTTCATAAAATTTTCCTGAATCATGATGAAAAAACTATGATTATTGTTTCTATTAATAAATCCTTAAATGGAATAAATTGGATTATTTATAATCAAATACTCAACCAAAATTCTTATATAATACTCAATATGGTGTAGTCTTCTCCATTTTTATTTTCTAGAACTTCATGAACTTATGTAGATATTGAATCACCTTTATATAGAGGGAAATATATTGGAATTTCCTTTATATAGCTTGGGATTACCCTTATATAGATTTGATTATTTCTATTTTACCCTTACATATGTGGGTTTTACCTTTATATAGGTGCTAAAGGACCCTTACATAAATGATTTTCATTATGACCTTTACACATGTCTCAATAACCTTCACATAGATCACTTTTAATTTTATGTAGCATCGAATCACCTTTACCAAACATCTTGAATTTTTGAGCTAACCTTTATGAAAATTCTAAGCTTCATTGTGACCTTTATGAAACACATGAAATATTACACAGGCCTTCCAAAAGATTACACTCATAATTCTTACATTTGGAAGGCGTATACTAGTCTTTCAAAGCCTTATTATAATAATGCTTACACTTTTATTTAAAAATATTATTCTTTGAATGTTCAAAGTTATATGATATGTCACTTGAATTCATAAGATATAAAAATTCCTACAAAATCTATTTTAAGTCATATAAAAACTGGAAAGTTATAAAAAAATTAAATTAATACAAAATCCCTTTGAAAGTCATATGAAATGACAAAGTCATATGACCTGCTACTTGAAGAATTATGATATTTAGAAATCCATACAGACTCCTCAATACCTTGAGAACCAAAATTCTATATTAAATATAAATGATTTCAAAATAATTCTAAACCTATTAAAACTAATTCCAAAAAACTTCAAACAATCTCAAAGCCTTCAACTCACATGAGAACCATTATTTTATGCAAGATTGAATATGATTTATATATTGAAAACAAAACCAACACATTCAACTTAACCACTCTAATATTGAAACCTTATTTAAAATAACTTTTCAAGATAAATACCGCAAACTATAGGAACTTCTTCAATATTAAGACTCGGTTTTAACATATCCATTAATTTTTGAAAATCGATACTATACATAATAATATTTTGTTCTAAATAAAAGAAAAAAAAATTTAAATTATATTATCATTATATTAGAACCAAACACATATATGCATTAATAAAATTAATTATAATATCCATAACATACTCAAAATTAGTTTTTGGTTATGAAAATATAGTAGTAAAATAACTACCAACAACCTCAATTCATACACATAACCAAACACATCACCCCACTCCACACCTTTGAGTTATAAAATCAATGATTTTCCCCACGATTTAAAAAATAAGAATAAATCAATGTCAATAATAATGATTGATAAAGTAATGTAAAATAATAAAAAACTTGAAAAATATAAAAGTGGAAAGTTAAATTGAAATAAAGTTCCCGAATCATTAAAAAACAAGTCACTATATTGGATACCCAGAAAACATACCAAAAAAACATGTAAAACTTTAGAAAGTATCCAAAACTACTAAAATATGTAATCATATAGAAATGCACAAAAACAACCATAAACATAACTTAAAAACTCCAAAGGTATAAATGTAAAAAATCAACTAAATATATCATTTAATTTTACTACAATAACCTGAAGTAATAAAACACTCTATATAAAATTACTAGGTTTCATCAAACACAATAGGTTTTTTGTGTTTAGATTCTACAGAAACTTGTAGTCTAGCTAATAAAATTAACAAAAATTAAATTTGAAGTGATAAAAACTTAAATATTATTACTATATCAAGGAAACAGTAGATAAAATTCAATGTATGGTTCCAAAATATGAACATATATATAATAAAGACAATACGCTACACATTTCCTGGCCTAAAATAAAAAAAATGAGACAATGGAATGTTTCTAACCTGACATCATCCCCCCAAATTCTAATCATTATAAGATCAAGAAGATTTTTTGCCTCTTATTATCATTCTTCTTTTTTTATGGTTATAGAACAAACTTAATGTCTACATCAAATAAATATATTTAAATCCCTATAAAAAATATATGAAGAAAAATAAAAAAGAAATTTATATCATACACAAAGACAAATAAAGAAAAAGAAAATAAGAGGGATGTAAATAATTTTATATTTGAAGAAAAATAAAAAGGTTGAAAAAAATACCTCTAAATCCCCACTAGAAGAAACCAAAATAAAAATATTTGTGCGAAATAAATAGATATTTCCTCCAAAACCAAAAGAAACCCCTGCTCAATGTTTATAACAATTTAGATCATGAAAGTTTGATAAAAATAAATAGTAAAATTCAATAAAAATTAATACTAAACTCATGAGAAATATCAGGGCATTCAAAGTAATTAAAATAAAAAAAATATATTTGAATATGAAAACATGAAATTGTAATATTTTTGGTCTAAAAAATATTTTTTATTTGGTTAGAAAATTTTCTTAAAAAAATTCTATGTGATGACACTATATAAAACTAAGGATAAATCGATAAGATTTAATGTTGGTTTCACTACTGGAAAATGGGTCTATACCCACGATTCTGCACAAAACTGTGGGTATAGGACACCCATATACCCACGGTTTCCCAAAACCGTGGGTATAAGGTTAGTATAGGAACTTATACCCACGGTTCTCGGTAAAACCGTGGGTATAGGTTATTTTTGAAGACCTATACCCACAGTTTTGGTAAAACCGTGGGTATAGGGATTGTTATGGAGACCTATGCCCACGGTTTTGAAAAACCGTAGGGATAGGGGTTTTTGTTTACAAGACCTATACCCATGGTTCTCCAAAACCATGGGTATAGATTTTCCTTGTTAGGGCAGGGGGAAAAAATCCCGCAGGAGTGAATTTTGTTTTGGAAGGAACATGATTTAAAATTAATATAATTATATGGAGTGAAGATTTTAGTTAAATGGTTTTGCTGGGTTAGCTAGTTCAGCTCTGTGTTTCGTATAGGAAAGACCGGTGTTCTAATCTCGATATTTTTTTCCAGATATTTGAGTATTTTTAATATAAGTAAAAATCCAGATGGAAATGTTAATAAAATTCGATTAGCCGAGTTGGTCAGGAGTTACTTCTACTGCTGCCGCGTGAGGCGCGGGTTCAAATCCTCCCAGGCGCATTTTTTGAATTTCTTTCTTGTCGTTTAAAATCCATGGATTATATTAATATATATTTGTAGATATATGAATATATAACAAATATAAATTATAGGTGTGTTGGTCCCGTGGTGAGGCGCGACAGTGAGGCTGTGGCTGGGTTGCGGGTTCGAATTCCTGCTGCGCCCCATTTCTGATTTTTAATACCCCACGGTTTGAAAACCATGGGGATTGGTGTGTGCCATGCTGGAGCAGCGTGGTCATCCCTTTGACAAGGCTATACCCACAGTTTAGAAGAACCGTGGGTATAGGGTGAGACCCCTATACCGACACCACTCAGCCCCACGGTTCCCCAAACCATGGGTATAGCCTATACCCACGGTTTTGGGGGCTATACCCACGGTTTTGAACCATGGGTATAGGTCGTTTTTCCAGTAGTGTTTATTTATATTTTTTTAATAATATGATGCATCATTATATAAACAGTGACATAATGAATACAAAATGAAAAATTTACACATAATGTGATAAAAGAAAATTAATTTGAGAGGTGAAGAATGAGTAGGTTTATGATGGGCGGATCCAAATCCCAAATCCATATTTTACCTTTATCATCCCTAGAAAGAAGTAAATTAGGAGAGATTACATTTAAATTCATGTAAAATAGAAAATTCATATAAATAATAAAATAAATAATAGTTAAAATAACAAATATTCAAGTAAAAAAATATTATTTAAGTAGCAAGTTTGAAATAAATACATGTTCTATATAAACAATGAAAAATATTCTATTATATAGAATATGTAGTAAAAAACATATTCAATTTATAAATAATATAATTATATATGTTCATAAAAAATTAATAGACAATAAAATAAAGAAAATTTAAAACTAATGTATTTTTTATAGAAAATCAATTCACATAACATGAAGAAATGAAAAAATATATATAATGCATAATAGTCTCAAAATAGAACAAATCAGATTTAAATAACAATCAAAATAAATAAATTCTATTTACATTGTATAATTAAATAATTTTACAACTAGAATTAAAAATATTTGTTTTAATAACATTAAAATGAATAATTTATTAACACAAAATAATAAATACTTACTCGAATTTAGTTGCTTCTAGTTGAGAAATTTTAACAAATGCATTGAAAATTAACCAAATAACTCCTTTTTTACTTGCTCTACTAAAATAATTTCAAAATGTATATTAAAATATAAAAAATAATTAAAAAAACATATTCAGGTAAATATGAGGTTTTATGGGAACTTAGATCATTCTCATACATGTGATGTTTTTATATCACAAAACAAATAAGACATTAAATAGATAGAATATATGAATATATAGAAAAACAATAAGAAATAGAACATAGGGAAAAATCATGAATTAAAATCATATAAATAGGATAAAACATTAATTAAATAGAAAAAAATACTCTAAATAAGTTGAATATGAATTATAATTTGATAGAACATGAATTATAAATATAGATATATGCAAAAAATATATATTACATCTAATATCCAAATAATAGAAATATAAATTAAAAAACTAATACTACAGAAACTTGAAAAAAAATAATCATTGTGGTTTATATTAGAAGTTAATGAAAATAAAAAAAATAAAAAATTGAATAAAGGAAACACCTTTGGGTGTTCACTAAGGCTTGAATCTAGATAAAGGGTAGCGGAAGATAAACAATAAAGGTACGATCCTGAGGCACAATGATGTTAGGGTCAAGGGGAGAAGTGATAATGGGGGGGGGGGGGGTCTGGGGGAGTATACATGATATAGGGGTTAGGGGGTATGATAATTACATGGTTCTTAACTTCAAAAACTTTTATAAATGAAATTACCTTTTCTTGATTAAATGACTTATAGTTATAGAAAAAACATGTACTATGTTGGTTATTTTGGACTAATATAACCTATTGGATTTAAGAGAACATTAATCATCTTAACCGTTAATAATATAAATTTTTTAAAATGGTTGTTAATATAAATAATTGGCCTTAAAAATTATATAATCCTTATTTTTTATTCAAGAATTCATTTTTTTATTCCACAGGATATTTTTGGTTTATATTTTTAGAGAATTAGGCCACCAATCTTACATAACAAACCCATAAATTACAGAGTGTACACTTCTAATAGTATCCATTTTTCCTATAATATAATATTTTTAAAATAAAACATGATTTATTTTCATAAAAAATCTTCACAAGTTTCATGATTTATTATTTTCCCTTACCCATCCTTAAACCCTATGAAAACATTTTAAAAGATGGGAGAAGAACAAAATTATCAGTAAGGGACCTAAAAACAAATAAATTAGAAAACCCATTAGTCCATGAATACTTATAAAACATTTTATTTTCAAAATAAACTTTAGGGTTTAAAATAAATAATTTCTTGACCAATAAATCAAATTCCCTACCCAAATTTGTTCATAAAATATTTCATGATAAACCATAAAGGTAAAATAAAACTCATAAAGGTTTCTTTAAAGTCATGAAAAACTCATAAAAACTTTTTTAAAAATCTATAATTTTCACCATTAAAAATTATAATATAATTTATTATAAACATAATTTCATTATCTTAGCTTGAGAAATCATAAGATTTACTTAAAAACCCATAGAAAGAACAAATAAAAAATGTAGGTAACTTGGTAAAATTTTTTCTATATAACTCTTAAAAATGGAATAACCAATACAGTCAACTTCCATACCAAATTAATTAGAGGGATATCATGGACCCACACACACTTGGTTTATAACGGAACCATTCATCCTTAGTTAATAACGTAACCACCTGTCCATGGTTTATAATGAAACCACCAATAATTGGTTTATAATAGAGCCACCTATCATCATAAATAATTACCAATAACCATAAAATAATTATAAAACATGGAAGATTTTATTTTCATCATCACACTCATAAAAATTTTATTTTCACTATAAGATAACATTTCTAGATATTGAAATATCTTTTTCATTTTAAAAACCTTTTTAAAAATAATCAAAACAAATGAAAATATGGTTTTTATTTGAAGAAACATGAAATATTATAATGGTATGATAGTGGGAAAATTAGTTGTTTACATATATGATAATATAAAACATTCCCTTTTTCCTTTTTAAATAAATTCAAAACATTCCATAAAAATATTATTTTTGAAAACCTTTGAAAAAAAATCAAAAGAGACACAAAATATCATTTATAATTATTTTTTGTCTATAGAAATACATTAATAGAATATTTTTAAAAATTAGGACATGTAATAAAATAATTTTTAAGAGAAAATTTAAAATATAAATTTTAAAAGAAATTCCCTTACCTCAATACCAACTCATCATGTATGTTCTTTATCTTCTTCTTCTTTTTTAGAAAACTGCTTAAGGTTTGCACCAAAATCTTTATTAGGTTGGTTTTATGATCAAACCAAGGCATCCATGACATGGGTATGAATGTAAGGAATGTAAATTTTTAGGTATTGGTTGAACAAAAAGGTATTTTAAGTGTGAAGATAAGAGGAGAGGAGGTTCCCTTTTATAAGTGAGGGGAGGGGCACTCTTGAAATTTCTTAAAATATTAAATTAATATAAATTAATTTTCATTTTAAAGTGGATCTAAATTAATAATATTCAAATATAATATGATTATTAGTCTAAATAATCCTATACAATAAAATTTACACAAGTTTAGATAATATTTTTACCCTTATACTTTTGTTTTAGCCCACATTAACCCTTTTTGATGATTACCGTGATAACAAAAGTTTTACTCTTTAGAGGTCGATATAGTTACTATAAAAGAAAAATTATCCATTAAATGGACCATGTTTTATATTATAAATCATATACCAATAATGTTTCTAGATATAGTATTTTTATAATTTTAAAATTATTTAATGAAATATTATTTATTATAAAAGACCATTAATGTCAATTTTGGAACTATTCATTTAATTTGAATGTAAGGAATCCAATAAAAATATGGAATTAGAATAGAATAATTTAATATATCCCTAATATGGTATATTTATCCTAAAAATTTCTTTAAAATAATGTTTTTTTCATTTTTTATTACTTTTAATATTTTTAAAATCATTTATTTTATATTTCTTTTAATTTAATAATTAACGAGTCAGCATTGTGTAAGATTTTAAGGTAATCATTTATTCACTAAAATTTATAAATAAATTAACATGATAAAAAATTCAATTATATTTAAAATAACTATTTATAACCAAACATATCCCTTGTTTATCCCTATGTTAAAAATATTTTAGTTATTAAAAGCAAGAGTGACATTTTTTCTTTATATTCACTTAAATATTATAATGGTCAACATCAATAAAATATGTATTTTTTTAAATATTTTAGTGAATTGTATGTAAATGTACAAGAAACAATCATTCAATAGGATTAATTCAAGAGTTGGGGTTTATTTTAGTCCTCATTATATTATTTTTAACCTTAATTACCCGATTTACCCTTTATCGTGGAAACGAAAATTACTAAAGTTAATATCTATAATGTTAAAAAAATGGAACTATTTAAAATTTTTTGACCCTATATTAAAAATAAAATATCCATTTTTTATGATTAAAAATACATAAGTTTGATAATTTAATTTAAAATTAAATCAGCAAAATGTGGATAAAAATAGTTAAAAAAACACTATTTTTAAGTATAAAATGTTTTTATGATAAATTAAACTATAAAATTAATTTAAAAAAAATAATTAGATTATTTTAAATAAAAAATAACTAATTAAATTTTAAAACTAATCCAAAATATAATTTTACTTAAAAAAAATTTAAAATAAAATACAAACTTCAATAAAAATTAGTATTTTCACTATTCATGGAAACATTAATCTTTTCAGAAAAATATCAATAATACATCCAAAGATAATTTTGACATGATAAATTAAAAAAAACATATTTTTTTCCAATTTAAATTCTATAATTTATAAATTAAGGTTTTAAATAAAACTATATAATGCATGAAAATTAAATTTGGTTAGAGATAAAGTTTTTTCCTTTTGGCTGAAAAATTATCTAATATTCTTATAATGAATAAAAATAATTAATATTAATAATACATGAAAATGATTTATTCTAACATTACCTAGGTTTTTAAAGTTAATATTAGTATATATTAAGGGTTATGATAAAGTCCACTTAATATAGACAAAAGAAGTGATGACCTCAACCACTAGGATCATAACTTATGAAGCCCATTTATTAGATATTTCAAGGGAGATAGAATCACTGAGATTTTAACTTGACCAATAAAATCCTATATTCAAAAATTGAAACATTAAGAAAACCATTTATTAGATAATTTCAAACTTATCGAGACCACAACCCAAACCATGTTCGTCGAATAACCCCAAGAAAGCCCCACCATCGTACACCTTACCCTTAGGTTATACTCTGGTGTAATAAGGGGTTGTGTATCTATACCCTATTAGAATGAATTTTTATATTTTACTTTTTAATAAAATAATTATTATATTTATCTCTTTTCATTATTTTAATTTTTTATAACTTGATGAAAACTAGATTCTGATATGAAGAATCCAAAATTATATTTTTAGAAAATATACAGTTTTAATTAAAACAATCCACTTTTTAAATTAAAGATTTTTTAAATTAAAGTTATTTTAATACAATAGTCTTATTAAATAATATTTATATACAAATGATAATATAATCGAGTGAATTCTAATATAATATTTATAAGGGTTCAAAAACTATTATCATCATAAAAACCAGTAATTTCAAATAAATGAGAATTTTGATTTAAAGTGTAAATTATCATATTTAGAGAATTTATTTGATAAAATAAATATTATTTTTGAAATTATAACATATATATTATCCAATGATTAATTTTTCATATTTTTTTGGGATTGTTGAATTTTTGGGTAAAAATTAAATATAGTATTAATATACGTTATATATTATGACATCATAATGAACCAAAAGCTATATAATAAATTAAATTAAAATAATACTCAACCAAATATATTTTTTTAATTTAAAATAATTTATTTTTTATGTTATGTGATAAATTTCTTAAAACCTCCATGAATCTTCCAAAAAGATAAATTATATTTTATGGTTTTAAAATCAATTCTTTATGAATATGACTCACTTACAGATCAATAATGGTTTTATTTTATGGATTTTGGTTATTAGGATAATAAAATATTAAAAAACCCCCTTTTATAAAAACATGGGCAAAAACCATGGTAATTCTTGTATTTTTTTTATTTTATTAAATAGAGTCCAAAACCCAAGTTTAGAAATTAATATAGAATTCCCCTCTCTTTTTCTATAAATACCCACCCATCCACAAAATCATGTTAACTAAAAATACATTTATAATGAATTTAATTTCACTATATCTCTATAAATCCCTACCAGGGTGTTACCAAGCTCTTGATAAGCTCCTCCCAAGCTTCTAAAAGTTCCCTCTCATGGTAAGGGGTTTCTCTCCAACACCTCTTTATTCAAGCATGTCCTTTGAGTTATGCCTTTTTATTTCAAATTTTTAATATTTGAATGTGTTTTTTCAACATCCCTTTACTATCATTATGATTAAATCTTAATTATATACCACCTTTAACTCTCATTAAACCCTTACATGAATCTTTATGTGCACCTGTTATGCTGCCAAAATTATCCTGTGTTTTTTCCATGCCTAATATTTATGTAGTGAATATCCATCCCCATTTCCACTCAATAGTATTAAAATATAAGTTCATATCCTTAATTTATTTGATACTTCTATTTGATTAACCAAAAATACTCAATATTGTGATTAAATGTGATTAAATATTATCTTATGTTGTATGATCTATGTGGTTAACAAATGCATATACACGATATGAATGTGACAGGTGGGCTTGAAATTATATATCCCTAAAATGAATTTGGTAATATTTTTATCTCATGATATGATATTTATGATGAAAATGAGGTTATCCTAATCACACTATGTTATGTTGTTTTGTAGTTTAGCCTTGAATTGTGCTTATGATGTCATGTTTTATGTTGTTGCCACATTCCTATGTTTCCTTGATGTTATCATCTTATATAATTATTAGATGAACATGTTTATGATTCTCACAAATTTTATAACACCTTTATATTACCATTTATTAACATGTATTACTTTCCCCATGTTATGGTTTGATTATTCCCTTACCGATTTTTATATCTCACCCCTTTCTTATGTACGTTCCATGGTTATCCCATGCAATATTAGAAGATCAGTGGAATAAAAGGAGGTTTTTTTGTAGTTTTCTAAATAATTTCATTGTAACAATGTTTTATGTTATTATTTTATGTATCTAATTACCCAAATACACCAGACCTAATGGTCTTTTGGGATTTTATCATGTGTGGATTTATGTAATAAATCATGAATTAAGGTTTATAAAAGATATGGGTTGTTATAGTTGGTATCAGAGTAATGTTTAGTTATTTTATAGGATTATTATTATAAAAAATTTAGTAAAAGTCTTAGGGATAATAATAAACATAGGAAAATATACCTAAATTATATTAAAGTGTAGAGTAATTGGTTTCCAAGAAACAAAATCTCTATTTGGATACTACAAGTGGATTTGGATCTAGAACAGTTGTACCTAGGGGTAATAACCACAAAAGGGACCATTGGGAATTTAATCAATCATTACTTGGATCATAACAATGAGGTCTTGCTACACACATGGTCTGACACTCTCAATGGATATACTTTGGTAAATTCACTAGATATTTATGAAGTATTATGAAGGGAATAAAAATTCCCATAAAATTTTATGTTAGGAAATAGAACATGGATAACATAGATTTAAACCTAGAAATTAATATGTTAAGGAATTTATTTTATTTTTAATTTATACATTAAATGTTCATAGTTTCTATTTTATGTGTTTAATATTTTAATGATTCTCATCCCTAATTCTCCCTTTATTTTAGTCACTGACTAGAAATGGGAGGAACCGAGTCAACAACCAATGTGATGGTCAATGCACAAATGTGATTCCAAACCCAATGAGAGTAGGAGTTAATAACTTCATGATAATACTTACTCAATTAACTCAAGTTATGAATAAAAACATGGATCAATAGGGAAACCCACGTCCCCATAGGAAAGATAAATTTTTAATTTTGACCTTTATGGTACAAAGGACTTCAAATTTAAGTAGATCTTCTAAACATTTAATCATGGAAAGTTGGATCAAATATATTAAGAATATATTATTTATCCTTTAATGATATAAAAAATAGAAGGTCATGATGGATGTTTATTATGTGTAAAGATAAGCTGATCAAGGTGTACGTTGATAAAAATATGAATCCTAAGAAAGAGATTGTAGTGATAGAGTAGAAAGAATTATAGAAAATGTTTTTAGATAAATATTTTACTCACACTATACAACTTAAAATGGATAGGGATTTACTTTTCCTCAAAAAAAAAAAGGATGAAAAATTCATTGGGACATATGAGGTGAACTCCTAAAGTTTTTCTTGATATGTCTCATACTTTTTTATTGACCACAAAATTAAATTTTACCACTTATTTGGTGGGATAATGACGAGTCTATAAAAATATATGGAATTTCAAGACTTTGAATGTTATGAGGAAATTGTATGATGTTCACTCAAAGTTGAAATAGAGATAAGAAAATCTCAAGGGTCTTATGGATGTAGACATAGGAAGAGTAGAATATATTTTAATTCTAATGGAGTGATATAGAAATCTCAGGGAGGAAAGAAATTATAACATCCTACTTGTAAAATATTTGGGAAGAAGTATCCCAAAAAATTCTTTAAGGGGACAAGAAAATTCTTTAGGTGTGGGAAGGAAGGGCACCTAGCTAGAAAATGACAACGGGAGAAACCTACCAATATGATGGAATAAAGGAATGCACCATTGAACTGTTAACCTAATATCCAATGTTTCAACTACAAGGAAAAAGGAAAATAGAAAAGTTAATGTACGAAGCCAAGGGTTTTTGATGATAACTGATGGAAACAACCTACAAGGCATAGAGATAAAGGGAAATCTTATGAAATTAAAACTACTAAGGTGGATCCCTATAATTATGTGGTTACTAGTATTCTTGTTATTCATTCATGGATAGTGAACATACTATGTGATTTTGGTTCTATATATTTTTTTATATCATGAAAGTTTAGTAGAACTGTTTAAAACCCACCTTAAAACATAGAATTGGAGCTATATGTGAAGATTAAAAATAAAAAAATTATTGCATCCCAAGTATATAAGTTATCCATATTTGTGGAAAGAACTTATCATTGAACCTTGTGATACTCCCTTTAGTATAATTATATAGGTATGGATTGAATTTTCATATATAGACCCAACATAAATTTATAAGAGAAGAAAATCACCTTGAATATTATAAATCTCCCTCCAATTATATACAAGTGCAAGGAGTAGGATGGATATCATTTGGTATAATCATATCGAGCATGAATATTATTTCCTTTTGAGTATGATTAACTTAATCAATGGATTTATACTTAGAAAAGAACATCCTTGATGACATTCCCATTATAAGGGAATATGTTGATGTGTTTCCAAAATAATTTATTACTCTTCCTCCAATCCATAAGGTTTAGTTCTTAATAAATCTTATAATCATAGATTTTAAAATATCTAAGACCCCATATATAATTTACATTGTTGAAATTGAAGAGATGAATAAGCAATTGTAGGAGAATCTGGATAAAGGGTTCATACGCCCAGGTGCTTCACCATGGGGTGCACAAGTCCTCTTTTCTAAGAAGAAGGATGGGTCAATGAACATCTGCATTGATTATTATGAGCTAAAAAATATAATGATAATTAAAAATTATCCTATCGTTTAGATTTATGACTTGTTTTATCAGCTACATGGATAATAATACTTCTATAATATGGATCTTTGGATGAGATATTATCAAGTAGAGGTAAAGAAGGAGGATATCCCAAGTCTATTTTTCATACAAGGTATGGGAACTAAAAATTCATAGTGATGACACTTGTACTCACTAATGATCCATATATCTTCAAGGAATTAATTAATAGAGTCTTTAGGTATTAACTTGATAAATGTTTGGTAGTCTTTATAGATGATAATATTATATACTTCAAAAGTAACGAAGAATATGAGGAGTATTCGAATACTGTACTGAAGACCCTTTTAAAGGAAAAGTTGTATGAAAAGTAAATTAAATGTGAGTTTTGGATGGAATAAGTAACATTCTTGGGGTATATTATCACTAAAAAATGGATAACTATGGATCCTTAAAAAATAGAGGCAATTGAAGTATGGACCATACTAACATATGTGACATAGATCCATAGTTTCATTAGATTATGTATAACCTTTGTGATTTTTTTAAAAAAGTTTTGTATTTATTGATAGATAACCATTTTGTGAAATAATTTTTTTGTTCTTCAGGATCAGACCCAGTCTATCGGTATGGGAAATCAGACTCATATCACCGGAATGATTCAACAGAACCATGCAATTAGAATGAGAATATGATGGAAAGTCAGAGACTATGGGAATCAGTATCAAGAAGAATCAGTCTTAGAAGATGCTGAGTGTGACCAAAAGGTTGGGAAGTAATAAAACTCACAAGTATTAAATCTAATGATGTTTTTCTAATAATGAAGTTATAATAAATCATGAAGAAGTTATGATAAAAGATGAAGTTGGTGGAAGATAGGAGAATATGACATGAAGTATTCTGAATGCTGCTCATCAGTTTGATAAACACCATAAATGAAAGGATACAGATCATCAGTTTGATAATTATCGATGTCACAATATCAAAAGGCTGGAAGAATGATCTTGTTGAGTGAAGAATTCATAATGTTGTTGAATATTTTTGAAAGAAGATAGTGAAGTAATGAGTTAGAAAGTTTTCATACTTTTTAATGTAAGTCAAACAATGCTTTACCAATATTGAAGTTATCATATATCATGAAAACCCTCATGATAAAATATTTGTATGAAATAGAGTAATTGTAAAGTTTTCATTGGATCCTGAAGTACTAGAAACAAAATTTTATAGAAGTCTAAATGAGTTATAGTTGATGTGGTTTGTAAAATTTAAAATTTATAGATTGGAGTTTCCATTATAATGAAGATTCCATCAGACTAAATATGAGATGGAACGATGATCGGACTGAGTTTGATAAGAAAATCCAATCAGACTAACTCTAAGTAAGATATTCAGATCATAATGAGTTGAAGATAGTCATATCATAATGAGAAGATGAATAAAGTCTGATCATGATGAGATAAGTAAGTTTCATTGTATTGAAGCTGAAAAAGTTATATAGGACTGAATAAAATTTAGTATGCTCAAGTAGACTAATTTTGGAGAAATATTGAGATGGTTTGAAGTAGTAAAATTTGAAGTTTAAAAGTGAATGTTTTTCAAAGATTTGAAATTTGGGTAAGTGTATTTTTTTTCTATTTCCTACGTTTGCTATTATGAGTTTCCTATAAATAGAATCATAGTACATTCATACTATGTTTTTTTATTGTATGGAAAAGATGGAGCACTGCATAATTTATTTCAAGTTTTTCCTTCCAGACTTAGATCTCAGAAGAAGGCCAGACACTTGATTTTTTTTACAAGACAGAGGAAGATCATATTGAGAATTTGAGAAGAGTTTTAATTTTTGCAGATTGAGAATGGGTTTATCATACTGAGTCCATCAGACTGAATTCATCAGACTAAGGAAGTTCAGATTGTGTTTTGAGTAATTTATGAGAAGCATATGTTATGTTATCTAGAGAGAAAAAAAGTTTTTTTAGGCACAAAATGAGAAAGGTAGAATTATATTGAGTCGATCAGACTGAATTCCATCGGAATCAAGGTCATAAGACCCATGAACTTTTACAGAAAATATTGAAAAAAATATTTATTATTATTTTTGGATCAATTTTGTATAATAAATCTTTGTAAATTGACAAGAGACAATATAATTATTCCAATTAGGAGATAGAAGGTGTATAATGGGAATTGGAACAAGTTGTATTCACTACTTTATAATAGTGAATTTCCATACATCCATAGGAGTGTCTATAAAAAAGATGTTGATTCTCACACTGAGTCTAAACCTTGTAAATCTCATGTGATTTAATTTCTTTCCTACTTTTTCATTCATGAGTATTTACTAAAAGATGATAAGGATGTACACTTTAACAGGTTTTAGGGGTTAAGTTTTAAAAGTATTGAAACTTAAAAAAAGTGAACAAATGATTCAACCCCCTTCTAAATTATTATTTGATCCTTTGAAACTTTAATTGGTATCAGATCCAAGGTTCCCTTATTGAATCCTTATCATGAATAATATCAATTCTTTCAATAGTAAATAAATTCCTACATTTTATAGAAAAAATTATTATAGATTGAAAAATAGGATGATTCCTTATCTCCAATATCTTAGCCTAGAAGTTATTGATGCTACTACAATTTGTTTTCCAGCTATTAAGAAAGATTGTCCTATGAAATTTGTTGATAAGGGATATATATAACTTGATGGAAATACTATAAATTATATCATTATATCCTTATAAAAAAAAATTTATATGGAGGTGATGGGTATCAAAACTTCAAAGAGTATGTGGGAAAAGCAGGAAAGTATTTTCAAAGGGAATACTGAAGTTAATGAAGAAAAGATAAAAATATATAATAGTAAGTTAAATTCATAAGAATGAGAGATGAAGAAAATATTAATGAATACTTCACCAGCGAAAATTAAATTGTTTCCAACATCATAGGATTCAGTGACGCCTTAGAAGATTCTATAATTGTGAAAAAACTTATGAGAAACTTTTCGGATAGGTTGTATTCTAAAATTTCATCATTAGAATATTAGGATGATTTATCTCTTGATGAATTGAATAACTTTAATTTTTATTATAAAATTAGGAAAGATCCAATGTTTAAAAAGAATATGAATGATGAAATGGATTTTTAAATAATGAGAAAAATGAAAATACAAGACGTTGGTGATTTTGATCTTTATGACTCTGAAGATAAATAGTATCATAAGTTGAATGAAAAAATCAATTACCTTATATATAATAACTATCAAAGAGTAAGTGGTAAGTATGGAGGTCTATTTATTATCAAATGTTTTAAGTGTGGTGGAATCAAATACCTTTCTATGAATTAATCCAAGAAGAAAGTTAGATAATATCAAGATGATTCTGATGAAAAACCTCTATAGAAGAAGTGAAACAAAAGTTATAAAGAAGAAAAGTGATCCAATAAATACAATAAGAAGTTCACTGGAGATAAAATAATTATACTGGGTAAGAAAGATGAATTAGAATAAATTAATACAATTCTTTAGAAGATGAATGTTTGAAAAAATTCAAAATCTCCATTAAAAAATTTGAGAAAACAAAAGATTCCTCTGATAGTGAAGAAACTATTAATGAATCATATAGAGAGTATCAACTCAAAACAAAACTTGTTACACTTCTTGAGAAAAATAGAACTCTCAAGAAAGAAATCAGAGCAATGAATAAATATTGTGAAGAAGTTTATGAAGGAAGAAAAGATGTCATCAACCATGTGGAAGAATATGTTTATTAGATCTTAATTTACAGACTTAGAATTTTTGAACAAGGAATGATGGTTGAAGATCTTAATAAGAAGCTGATAGCTAAGAAAGAATAAGTTAAAAAATTTCAATCAAAACTTCACGAGTCTAAAAATAACTTAATAAATATGAATGAAAATATCAATAAATCTTCTGAAGTAAAAGTTTTAGAATTCCAATGTTGATGAGAAATATCAAATAAAGAATTAGGTTAAATCCCCACCCACTAAAAATAATGTTTCATCTAGTTTTTCTAACATTTTAAGTTCTAAAAAAATATTAGGAAAGCTTGGGTAGAAACCAATTTTATCTACAAAATATGAAAAATCACTCAGGAGGAAATATTTTCCACATCCATATATCATTATAGAAGGAATAATTTATCAACCTCAATAAAGTTTCTATATAGAAAGATCTTACTTCAATAAAAAATCAATATTTGATAGCTATTGCTGGTTTTTTAGAATCTATGGGCATAGGGATTATAATGGTTTGAACAAATTTTCACTTCTTGGAAGAAGTTTTGAACAAAGTGAAAGTAATGGTGGAAGAAGGATTAATAACTTTAATAACTCATAGGAAGATAGAATAGAATAATCACCAGATGTTAGAAAATTTTAAACAAAAAATAAACTTGAATGTATGGAAGAAGTTTTTGGAAGATGTGATTAGGCTATTCATCATGGTGAAAGATGTATGAAACTCCTTTTGGAATAAGTTTCTTATGGTATAAAATAAAATGAAGTTATAAATAAGAAATTTGAGGAAAGAGCTTTTGTTTTTGAGACATCATTGAAAGCAAGTAAAAGGAACAAACCATGGATACTTAATAGTGGTTTTTCTTTACATATGATAGGTGATATAAAAATATTGAATCTTGTTGAAAGTCATGATTGAAGAATAGTTACCTTTGGTAATGATAGTTCCATAAAATTAAAAGGAATCAGAACTACTGAGATTGAAGAAAAGAAGTTGAAATATAAGGAATTTTTATTTATTGATGGGATAAAACATAACTTACTTAGTGTAAGTAAACTTTGTGATAATTAAAAAGAATCTATTTTTAGAAAAGATTATTTTATCATCAGAATTGTGAAATATGGAGAAGTTATCACAAAATGAGAAATAACTAGTGGTAATCTTTTTCAAATCAGAGAGTTTAATAACCCATATTACTTGAGTGATTAAGATGAAAAAAAATTGTGGCACCAAAGACCCAGGAACCTTGGGAAGAAAAGCATGAACAAAATTTCTAAATTTGATGCTATTAGTTACTTTCCATAATTTAAAATAATAGATGAATATGTTTCTATTATGTTTCAAAAAGGTAAGATGACTAATAAAATTCATAATAGAGTTTAGATTTAGTCTACCATACCTATTGAACTCATTTATTCTGATTTATGTGAGATGATGAGACATCAAAAAACAAATAGATTTATACTTTATCAATTTTAGTGATGATTTAAATCAGATGAAAAACATCATGTTAATGAAACATAAGTTAAAGGATTTATAAATGTTTAAGTTTTTCGGAAAAGAAGTTGAGAAATAAATTCGGGATTATATAAATAAGTTAAGAATAGATAATGGTACTGAATTAATAAGTAATAATTTTAAAACTTATTTGAGAAAACATGGTATCAAATATCAATATAGTGTTCTTTAAAATCTAAAACAAAATAGATTATCAGAAATAAATAATATAAGTTTGGTGGAAATGGGAAGAAGTATATTAGTAGAATACAAACTTTTAAAGTTCTACTAGAGAGAATACTTTAGTACTACTATGCATATTTAGAAAAAATGTTTGTTGAGATTAAAATACAACATGAATTCTTATGAAATGTTATATAAAAAAAATCTTTATTAAAGCAATTCAATTTTTTTGGAAGTTTATTTTTACTTAAAATCAAAAATCCAAATCTGGGAAATTTTATGAGAAAGATGATAAAGAAACTTTTATGGGTTATTAAATTAATGTAATAAGTTAAAAATGTTGGAACAAACATTTACAAAAGTTGGTTGAATCATATGATATGAAAGTTATTGAAAATAAAAAATCCCTAATAAAATTTTCTAGGACTGTTGAGGAAGAAAAACTAAAAGTCTCCAATGAAAGATAAAGTGAGAAAAGCAATGTGTATGAAGATTCAGGCAAATCGTGTGATGAAGAAAGTTCAGATAGGAAAGAAACTTTTAAATTTACTACCTTATAAAAAAATGTTGATAATGAAAATATTATTTGGAATCAGAAAGCTCCAGTACAGACCAGAAGAAAGCTAAGATTAGAAAATAAAACTTCACTCATCTCAAAAATTAAACCAGAATTAGTTTCAGAAACTATTTAACATAAAGAATGGGTGGATTATATGAATGAAGAGTTAGATCAAATTGAGAAAAATGAAACATGAGAACCTGTTCCACATCCAAAAGGTAAAAATGTTATTGGAACATTATGGGTTTATAGAAACAAGTTGAATAAACATATATAATTTTCAAGAAACAAATCCATACTTTTTTTTAAAGGATATTCATTGGTGGAAGGTGTGGATTTTGATGAAACCTTTTCCACCGTTGCAATGTTAGAAACTATTAAAATATTTCTAGTAGTGGATACTCACCAAAATTACAAAGTATATTAGATAGATATAAATTCATCATTTATCAATGGAAAAATTTAATAATAAGTTTAAATTGAAAAAACTTATGAGTTTCTACTTGATAAGGATGACAAAAAGTTTGTAAACTAAAGAAAGATTTGTATGGTATGAAATAAGCACTGCGTTCATGGTATTATATAATTGAAAATTGTTTGAGAATATTGAATTTTTCTAAGGAAAATTTTATAGAGACTTATATGTAAAATATGTTGGCTATGGAACTCTAATTATAATTTTTTATGTCAATGATATAATTTTTATAGGGATAAAGAATATGTTAGTGAAACATTTACTAAATAAATGAAAAAGTAATTTGAAATTTCAATGTTGGGAGAACTAACTTTCTTCCTTAGATTACAAGTTCAAAAAAAAATTTACTCTCTCAAGAAAATTATATTGGGGAATTATTAAATTTTTTTGTCATGTATGAATCCAAATAATTTTCTACTCCTATCATAATGGGGATGAAGTTGAGTAAATATAAGTATGAAAAATGTGTGAATCATAAGGACTTTCAAAAGATGATAGGAAGTCTAATTTACCTTACAGCCTCAAGGCCTGGTATTTTCTATGCTGTGACATTGCGTTCCAGGTATTAAAGTAATCAAAAATAATCATATATGATGGTAGATAATAGAATTATGTGATATTTCAAAGGAAAAACTTCATACGAGTTATTATACAAAAAGAAATTGTGAAATAAAGTTTCATGGTTATACTGATATCGATTAAACCAAAGATTGTAATGATAGATAATCAACCATAGAAGGAACATTTTTCTTGGGTTAATTTTGTGTAAGTTTGGAAAGTAAGAAACAAAGTTTAGTAACTTTGAGCACAAAATAATTTGAATATATTGTGGTTGCTCAGGCTTGTACTCGGATGTTGTAGATGAAAGTTCAGATAAAATATTTGAAAGTAAAAGTTTCTAAACCATTTAAGATACTTTTTGATAATCAAAGTGCAATTGATATTTCTAAAAATCCCATACCACATTAAAGATAAAAAATTGATATAAAGTTCCACTTTATAATAGAGAAAGTTATTGATGGAGATGTTTTGTTGGAATATATCTCAGCAAAGTATCCAATTGATGATATCTTCATAAAGAAAATTCCAAAAGAGAGGTTTGTTGAGATGAGGTTGCCAATTCATGTTCAGACTACACCAATTGCTTCCTAAATATCATAAGTAATCCCCCCCACTATTCTTTGGATTATGATTAAGGATGGGGAGAAAAATTCAAAAATTTCTTAAGAATATTTCACCTATCTTTATTTTATGAATCTGAAGCTGTGGTGATCAGATAACAGGGGATATAACAATAAAAGGGGGAGAGAAAAAGAAATTTGAGAAAAGATAAAAGTGTGGGGGAGTTTATCTTTACATTTCCATAAAATTTTCTAGTCACATAAGGATGAATTCCTTAAAAAAAATTACTTTATCTAGTAGTTTGGTGTTAGGAAAAACTCTTTTGAGAAATGATGTGTTTTGGTAAAAGTAAAAAAACTTGATATTTTTACAAAATTTGAGTTGTGAATTTTATTTTAGAGTTGAAAAAGTTGTTAACAAGTGTTGTCAACAAATCCAAAGGGGGAGATTGAAGAACATTTTTGATGTTTTTAACAAAGTTTTGTGTTTTTTAGAAACTAACCTTTTTTTAAAAGAATGTTTTTTTTCTTCAGGATCAGAACTAGTCTATTAGTATGTGAAGTCGAACTCATCTCATCAGCATGATTCAATAGAGCTGGGAAATCAGAATGAGAATTTGATAGAAATTTCGAGACTGTAGAAATTGGTCTCAGGAAGAATCGGTCTTAGAAGATTCTAAGTGAGACCGAAAGGTTGGGGAGTAATAGAACTTCCAAGTATTAAATATGAAGATGTTTTTATGATCATGAAGTTCTTATAAAGCATGAAGAATTTATGATTCAAGATGGAGTTAGTGGAAGAGAGTATAATATGATGCAAATAATTTTGGATACTACTCATCGATGTGAGGAATAATGAACTTAAAAGGATTCATATCATCAGTATGAGAATTATCGGTGTGATAATATGAGAAGTCTAGGAGAATGATCTTGTTGAGTAAAGATGTTATAATTTTGTCGAAGAGTTTTGAAATAATATAGTGAAGTCCGGAGTTAAAAAGTTTTCATATTTTCTAACCTAATTTAGACGATGATTTACCAATATTTAAGTTCTCATATATCATTGAAAATCTTATGGTAAAATATATTGATGAAATGAAGGAATTTTAAAGTCTTCATCAAATCTAGAAGTATTAGACATATAAGTTTTTAGAATTAGGAATGAGTTATAAACGATTAGGTTTGAAGAATTTCAAACTTTTATATTGGAGTTTTCATCATAATGAGAATTCCATAATACTGAGAATTCCATCGTTATGAGGATTCCATCAAACTAACTCTGAGAAGGAAAGATCATCGGGCTGAATTTGATAAGGAAAATCAATCAGACTAACTTTAATGATGATAATTAGATTGTATTGAGATGAAGATAGTTAGATCATAATGAGAAGAGGAATAAAGACAGACTGTGTTAATATGAGGAAGTTTCATAGTATTGAAGTTGAGGAAGTTATATTTGAATGAAGAAAAGTTAGTATATTCAAGAATATTGATTTTGGAGAAATCTTGAGAATTTTTGAAGCAGTCAAAGTTGAAGTTTAAATGTGAGTGTTTTTCAGAGACTTGAAATTTGGGTAAGCATGAAATGTTTTTTCAGTATCTTTCATTTTCTATTCTGAGTCACCTATAAATAAAATCACAGTAAATTTGTACTTTTCAACCTTTTTCTTATGCATAAAAGGTGGAGGGATGCATATTTTTTTTCAGGGTTTTCTTTTTTAATTGAGATCTCAGAAGATGACAGACACCTAAAATTTTTGTTTACCAAACTGAAGAATATCGTATTAATCATTTGAGCAGAGTTTGAATTTTTGTATATTGAGATTGGGTTCATTGTACTAAGTCCATCAGAATGAATTCATTAGATTGAGGAAGTTTAGATTGAGTATTGGAGAAGTGAAAGTTTTGTTATCCAGATATAACATAATGTTTCTTCAGGTGCAGAATGAGTAAGGGAGCATCGTATTGAGTCAATTAGACTGAGTCAATCAAACTAAGTTCATCAGACTGAAGGCTATCTGACTCAAGGTCATTGGACCCAATAAAATTTTCAAAGTATATTGAACAAAGCCTTTATTATTTTTTTTAGCTCAATTTTTTGTAATAAATCTTTATAAACATACAGGAGTTAGTATAATCATTCCTATCTGGGGATAGAAGGTGCCTAATGGGAGTGGGCACAAGTTGTATTCACTTATTCATAATAGTGAATTTACATAGACCCATGGGAGTTGTTATGGAAATAATATAGGTTCTCACACTGAGGCCGAACCTTGTAAATATCATGTTCTTTACTTTCTTTCCTACTTTTTCACGCATGAGTATTTACTATAAGATGACAAGGGAATAAAATTTAATAGGTTGTAGGGGTTAATTTTTGAAAGCATTAAAACTTAAAAAAGTGAAGAACTAATTAAATCCCCCTTCTCAGTTTTTATTTGATCCTTTGGAACTTTAGATTAGTTGAGTATTATTTCTTGATTTGTGAGAAACTTATCATGAATATAAATCCCACTAACCAAGATAACTCAGATAGGGGTGAAGTTTTTATGTAATTATGAATGAGAAGAGAGATTTAAAGTGTTAAAAAAAGAGGATAATCATTGCATCTGTGCTTAAATTATCCACCAGTGGGGAAAGATTTTCAATCTACATCAAGGTATCTAAAAGAGAATTGGTCTTTGTACTCATGAAAGATGAAAAAGTGATAGACTATGCCTCCCACCAATTAAAGATCCATGAACATAACTACCAAACGTATGGTCAAGAATTGGATGTAGTGATATTCAAATTGAATATTTGGAAAGATTATATATACAGGGAGAAGTGTGACATATATACGAATCATAAAAGCCTCAAGTATATATTCACACAAAAAGATCTCAATATGTTTCAATGAAGGTGGTTAGAGATGATCAAGGATTATGATTGTTCAATCTATTACCATCCTAGGAAGGAGAAAAAAGTAGTATATGCTCTAAGTAGAATGCATTCTATAACCCTATCCATGATGAGGATTAAAAGGGATCTAATCTTATTAAACATGAAAAGGTTGTACATGAGAATAATAAAAATATATTTATCATACCTTGATCAAATAACCATTTAACCATAAATTCTTGAGAGTATCAAGGAGGTCTGAAAAGGTGATGAGGAGCTACAAGAAAGGTTGTAAATATTCAAGAGTTAAAATCTACTAAAGATGGAGTTATAAGGTTTGGAACCTGAATATGTGTCCCATAAAAACCATAAATAAGGATGGAACTTCTAGATAATGCACATAGTTGATCCTTATTTATTTATCCTGGAAGCACTAATATATATAAAGATATAAAGTAAAACTCCTAATGGGATAACATGAAGAGGGAAATTAAAAAAAATTGTATCTCAATGCTTGGTAAGCCAACAAGTCAAGTATTAACGGTATAAATCAAAGGGAATGATGAAACCATTTTCTATACTAGTATGGAAATAGGAAAAAATAACCATGGATTTCATCATAGGACTCTTGAGGACATCTAAATATAATAACAACATCTAGGTGGTAATTGATTGTATTAAAAAGTCAGTACATTTAATTTCTATCAAGGAATATCTCTATCTTTTCCAACTCAGTAGGATATACATAAGGGAAGTGGTAAGACTACATGGAGTTCCACTATCCATTGTATCTAATTGAGATCCTAGGTTTACCACTAAGTTCTGGAGAAGCCTTCATCATGCATTGGATACAGAGTTGTTTTTTTGTACTTATTAATACCCTCAGATGAATGTTCAGTTTAAAAGAACCATTAAAACTCTAAATGATATTTTGAGATAATGTTTAATGGATTTAAAATGATGTTGGGATCAAAACTTAACCTTTATGCAGTTCTCATATAACAATAGTTTCCATTATAGCATTCAAATGAAACCTTATAAGGCTTTTTATGGGTAGAGGTGTTAGACTCTAACATGTTGGGATGAAGTTAGAGAATATAATCTTATGGGACCTTATATTATCCAAGATAAAATAAAGAAGGTTCAAACCATTCAATGTCTTATGAAATGTATACAAAGTTAACATAAAATCTATATAGACAATCATCAATGAGACCTATAGTTTTATTTTAGAGATAAGATGTACCTTTTTATATCTCCATGGAATAAATTTATGTGGTTTAGGAATAAGGGAAAGCTTAGTCCAAGATACATCATCCCATTTGAGATCCTTGATCACATAAAAGCTATGGCCTATCAACTATCACTCCCACATAACCTTTCCAAAGTACATGACATGTTCCATGTATCCCTCTTTAAGAATAAAATACCAAACCCATCACATGAACTTAATCCATAGGTGGTACCATTGGAAAATAATATTTCATATAGGGAGCATCCAATGAAGATCTTATAACTTAAAGATAAAATGATATGAAATAAGACAACTCACCTAGTCAACGTGTTGTGGTAAAACTATAAGTTTGATGAAGAAACATGAGAACCATATGAGGAAATGAAAAAAACTATTTTTTTGTTTTAGTGTGTAAAATGAAAATTTGAGGGTGAAATTTCTGAAGGGAGAAGAATGTAATGACCCAAACTTTTATAAATGAAATCCCATTTTTATTGAGTATGTAATGACCCAAAATTTCATTAACAGAAATCCCTCTTAATCTAATTAAATGTCTCTTTATGTAAAATGTTTATATAAAATGTCAACTTCTTTAGTTTTATGTTAAGAATTGTGACCGTTTCTAATATAGCTGTTGAATAGTGATCACATGATTAGTATAAATATAGGGCTTTAAAAAATCCAATTTACTAAGAGAAAGGAAGCGATGGCCTCATCCAGTAGACGTACCCTATATGAAGCCCATTTATCAGAGCTCAGAAAGGAGGTGGCATAATTGGGCTTCTCTCTTGACCAATACCAAGCTGATCTTGAATATATTAAGCTCGATTAGGACCGCCTATGAGAGAAATGTAAGTTGATAGAGATTTCTACTCAAGCAATGTTATCCGAGCCACCCCAAGAGTCCGTCACCATTGCACACCTTACTCTTCGGTCTTATGCAAGTGTTATAAGGGGTTATATAACAATACCTTATCACTATGGTTATGTACATTTTTTTTGTATATAAAAATGAATATACTTTCATTTTATTATTGTTACCTTGTAAATAGTTTTTAAAGCACAAATAGTATTTTTAGCTAATATTCAACTAAGAAATCTATTTTGATGAATTGATGGATTTTTAAATTAAATAATATTTTAATAAAATATTATTATTATTATTAAATTAATTTTTTTATTAAATATAAATGATCATATAATTTTAGGAATGCAATTGTAATTTTTATCAATGTTTGAAAGACATTTTTTTCAAAACCCATGAATTTTCGATAAATGTCAGTTTTTATTTTAAAAGTGAAAATTAACATATTTAGAAAATTATTTAGATAAAATAAATATTATATCTAGAATCAGAACATTGAAATTATCCAATGGTTAATTTTTTATAATTTTCTAAGCGAGTCAAATTTTTGGGTAAAAATTAAATACCTTTTAAATATATAATGTGTTTTATGACATCATAATGACCCAATAGTGATGTAATAAAATACTATAAGCCTTATGTTTGGCCAATATATGTTTTACCATTAAAATAATGTGATTTTGGGTTTGTTTGATTTATGTTACAAAGCATTAATAGACGCTTCAAGACTTAATAAACATAGTGTCTTTTTTCCTTGGGAGTGTGACTCACCTCCACATAAGCAATCCCATTATTTTAAGAAGTTCGGACTTTGGCCTTATAAAATATTGTTTTCTAATTCCCTTTTCCAAAAACCATGGGTAAAAACCATGGGCTTCTTTTTGGTTTGGATTAGTTTAATGTGAGGGTCTCAAACTTAAATAATAAAGAATTCCCTCACCATTCCTGTATAAACCCACCCAAGCTCACACTTCCTCCTCACTCAAAACCTTTGAAGTTCGTCCAAAATTTTCACTCCTCTATCTATAATCCTCCCAAGGTGCCCCAAGTTCCCAAAAATCCTCTCCCAAGTATCTCTCAAGCCTTTGGAAGCACACTTCCAAGTTAGGGTTTTTCTTCCTTTCTCATTTTTGTCCAATAATATTTAAATTGTTATGCCCTTTTAATTTCAATTATAAATGTTGGGGTATGGTTTTTAAACTCCTCCATACTGACCTCTTTATTTTTTAATGATGGGATACCCCTTTCTCTCTCATTAAATTCCTCCCATGTACACCCGTTACTATGCCGAAATTCCAAAAGGAATTTCTCTCTACTCTTTTACATTCAAGCAATTCTTTGGTATTATGACTCTAAATTCCATTACTATTGTTGGGAAATGTATATATATGACCCCTTACTGTCCATTTCATATACTTATTATGAGACACACCTTTCTATCTCATCAACCATTTTTATGAATTCTTACGTAACACCGTTACGCTGCCGAAATTGCACCGATTTTACAAGTCAATGTCATTGTGTAGTGAATACCATACCCATTTCTCTATCAAGGGTATTCACATTTATGCACATTTAATTATTGATTATAAATTCTCATGTATGAATTACACATTCCTCTATTTTGGAATAAATGATTATGTTTTATGAATCCATGATATATAATTCAGGTGGTACACTTATGCATGAAATGAAATGTTTAAGAAGGGAGCGCCCTTATAACGATCCAATGCATTGGGTAAAGTATAGTATCACGATACGTCATGTGAAATGGGTGTTTAATATTGATAATTCAAGTGCAACTAGGTTTTACTCGTGCTTCATGTGCAATGAGTATTTACTCATGCTCCATGTGCAATGAGCCTTGGCTCATGCTAATTCCATGTTAAGTGTTGTTTCCACGTTTCCATGTTATGATTATCATGCTTTATCATGACTTTATATTTATTCTTATCTTGTGATCTATTGATATGACTATTATCTAACATGTATTGTATTCCTCATGTTATTCCATTATTTTCCCCTTAATGGGGTTTATAGCTCACCCTTTTTTATGCATGTCCTTAGGTTATCCCATGAAATGCTAAGTATGAGGGAATGCAGTGGTCATGTAAAGGAAATTTTCAATAAAGATATTGTTTTTCATATTTTAAGTGGTTATGTAATGATACTAAGCCCAAAGACACGATAACTCTTGATCTTCTATGTTGTAACAAGTGAAGTTTATGTAATAAATTATGTTTAATTGTGTAATAAAATATTAGGGTTGTCATAGTTGGTATCTGAGGATAGGTTTAGTTATTTTTGGGATTAGTATTAGAAAACCCTAGTAAAGCCTTAGAGACAAGACTGAGTATAATAAAAACATCCCCAAATTCTGGTGAGTATTGAGTAAGTTGTTTATCAAGAAAATACATCCATGTCTAGATATGAGTAAGTAGTGGTGGCTCTGACACAGATGTATCCTAGGGGTAAAACCTTAAAACACCGCTTTGAGATAGACTCAAATGGGAAATGGTGCATGAAAATGGGCCTTTATGCACTCTTGGTTACGACACTCTTGGGGGATATGCTTTGGTAAATTCAAAATCTTAGTATGAACCATTATTAAGGGATAAAAATTACCTAAGAATATATGTTAGAAAGTAGATAATGGATAACATAGAATGAAGACAATAGATTCATATTTTAAGGAAATAATAGTTATTTATAAGTCATCAGTTTTTTCCTTGTATTACCCTTTATGTATTACTTCTAACTTTCCTTTTATTCCATCCAATGGCCGGTAATAGGAGGACTTGGGCTAACAACCGATGTGAAGATCAATGTGATGACTGTACTAATGAGATGCCCAATCCAATGGGAGTGGGAATCGTGAACTTTGTCACAATTCTCTCTCAGATAACTCAAGATTTGAATATAATCATGGGTCAAGAGGAACGTTCAACCCCCCTAAGAAAGAATAAGTCGCTATCAAGAACTTCATGAGACAAAGGCCTCCTTCTTTTAATGGATTATCCGATCCCTCAATCGCTGAACAATGGATCAACTCCATTGAAAAGATCTTCTCCATCCTTCAATGTTCTGAAAAAGAGAAGTTTCTCCTGGATACTTATCATATGGAGGGTGAAGCTGATCAATGGTTGACGTTGATGAAAAATACGAAGCCTGTGGAGGAGATCGAGGTGTTGGAATGGAAGGATTTCTGGAAGATGTTTTTTGATAAATATTTTCCTCACACCCTCCGACTTAAGATGGAAAGGGACTTCATTTCCCTCAAGAAAAAAGATGAATAATCTTTTGGAGAGTATAAGGAAAACATCACAAGGCTTGCACGATATGCTTCTGTCTTTGTCATTACCCCTGAATGCAAGGTCAAATACTTCTTTGGTGGGCTGAAACCCAGCCTGCGGAAAGCACTTGAGATCCAAGACTTCGACAGCTATGGGGAAATTGTTCGATGCGCCCTCAAGGTCGAAATGGAGATCGAAGAATCTTAGGGGTATCACGGGGATAAGAAGCGTAAGGTGTAATTCAATGCTAGCTATGAAATGGATAAATCCAATGATGTTAAGAAGATTCAGCACCCCACTTGCCAAAAGTGCGAAAAGAAGCACCCTAGAAATTGCCTAAAGGGGATAAGGAAATGCTTTAGTTGTGGAAGAGAAGGGATCCTAGCTAGTAACTATAAGCAAGAAAGACCCATGGCTGCGATAGAAGATAGGAACACTCTGTTCGAACCTCAACATGTGGTTCATTATTGCAACTTCAAAGAACCATGGCATCTTGAAAATAAATACCCTAAGCCAAGGGTTTTTGGAGGCAACCAACAACCTCCAAGGCAGCAAGGGTGAGCTTTTGCCATCACTACTGCCGAAGTGAACCCCAAAAACGAAGTGGTGATAGGTATGATAGTTATTCATTCAAGAATAGAAAACTTACTTTTTTATTCAGGTTCTATGCATTCTTTTATATCTCGAAAGTTTAGTAGAACAATCCTAGAACCACCACAAATCATGGAAGTAAAGATGTCGGTGAGTACGACAAATGGGTCAATCATTGCATCCCATAGATATAAATCCTCCCCTGTCATAATCTGTGGATTGAATTTCCTATAGAACCTCGTCATACTCCCTATGGTGGAATTTGATATAATTCTTGGCATGGATTAGCTTTCCTTATATAGATCCAACATAAATTTCCATGAGAGGGGAATCACTCTCCATGTGGAGAATCGAACCCTGATTCTTTACAAGTGCAAGGAAGAAGATGAATCTTCTTTAGCTCCATAATCTCAAGTGTGGATATTGCTACCCTATGAGAACACGTATCTAGCTCAGATGATTGAGTCTAATGAGGCAACCATCCTAGAAGACATGCCTATTATGAGGGAATTTACTGAAGTGTTTCCCGAGGAATTTCCTGGTCTTCCTCCTAGAAGAGATATTGAATTCTCAATTGATCTTATACCTGGGGAATTGCCAATATCCAAGAATCCATATAGAATGGTTGTTGTAGATCTTGAGGATCTTAAGAAACAACTACAGTAGAATCCGGATAAAGGGTTTATACGCCCAAGTGCTTCAACATGGGGTGCACCAGTCCTCTTCATCAAGAAGAAGGATGGGTTAATGCGACTTTTCATCGATTATCACGAGATTAACAAAATTATGATAAAGAACAAGTATACTATCCCATGAATTGATGACTTGTTAGATCAGCTGCGTGGAGCACAATACTTCTCCAAGGTGGATTTGAAGTCGGGATATTATCAAGTAAGGGTAAAGAAAGAAGATATCCCCAAGATTGCTTTTCGTACAAGATACGGGAACAGTGAATTCATAGTAATGCCTTTAGAACTCACCAATTCTCTAGAAATATTCATGGAATTGATGAATATATTCTTTAGAGATTACATAGACAAATTTGTGGTAGTCTTTATAGATGATATTCTAATATACTCCAAAAGTAAGGAGGATCATGAGGAGCATTTAAGAACTGTACTAGAGACCTTGCAGAAGGAGAAGCTTTATGCAAAGTATATTAAGTGTGAGTTCTGGTTGAAGGAGGTCTCATTCTTGGGTCATATCATCACAAGCAATGAGATATCTTTGGATCCCTCCAAAACAGACGCAATTGAGGGATGGATGAGGCTAACATCGGTAATGGATATCCTTAGCTTCTTGGGGTTATCTGGATATTATCGACGATTTGTGAGAAATTTCTCACAATTGTCCAACCCTCTTACCAAGATAACTTGGAAGGGAGTAAAGTTTTCTTGGAGTGATTAATGTGAATAAATCTTCAAGGATTTGAAAAGGAGGCTTATCACTGTGCCCGTGCTCACTTTACCCACAAGTGGAGAAATTTTTGTGGTATTCAGTGATGCTTCGAAGAAGGGCCTGAGATGTGTGTTGATGAAAAATGACAAAGTAAATTCCTATGATTCAAGGAAATTGAAAGTTCACGAATAGAACTATCCAACACATGACCTCGAGTTGGATGCAGTGATCTTCGCTTTGAAAATTTGGCGGAATTATCTCTTTGGGGAGAAGTGTGAAATATATACAGACCAAAAAAGCCTCAAGTATATATTCACACAGAAAGAGTTGAACATGCACCAACAAAGATGGTTAGATCTGATCAAATACTTTGACTTCTCAATCCATTACCACCCTGGGAAAGCAAACAAGGTGGAAGATGCCCTAAGTATAAAGGACCCAGTGATTCTATCATTAATGAGAATTGAAAAGGATCCAATCTTCTTAGATTTGATGAAGATAGACATGGGAATCATAAAGAAGGTAACATCATCAATCCTTTCACAAATTATTGCTGAACTATCACTTTTGGAAAGGTTAAAGGATGCTCAAAAGGATGATGTTGGAATTCAAGAAAAAGTGGAAGCTATCAGAAAAGGGAAATCCTTAGAGTTTAATGTTAATGAAGAAGGAATTGTGAGATTTGGGAAAAGGATATGTGTTCCATAAAGTCTGGAGATGAAGAAGGAACTTTTGGATAATGCACATAGTTCAAATTTCTCTATTCACCCATGAAACACAAAGATGTATCGAGATCTCAGAGAGCATTATTGGTGGGATAATATAAAGAAGGAGATAACTGAATATACATCAAAGTTCTTGGTGTGTCAGCAAGTGAAGGCAGAGAGGTAGAAGTATAAGGGGATGATGCAACCATTGCCCATATCAGAATGGAAATGAGAGAACATCACCATGGAATTTTTCACCAGACTTCCGAAGATATCCAAAGGCAACAATGAAATCTGGGTTGTTGTGGATCATCTTACAAAGGCTGGACACTTCATTGCTATTCAAAAGGATTTCTCATTGGATCAGCTAGCACAGATATATATCAGGGAAGTGGTAAGGATGCATGGAGTACCACTATCTATTATGTCTGATCGAGATCTAAGATTCACCTCTATGTTTTGTAAGAGTCTTCAACATGCTCTGAATTCTGAACTGAACTTCAGTACGACCTATCATACTCAAACTGATAGCCAATCCGAGCGGACTATCCAAACATTTGAGGATATGTTGAGAGCATGCTCAATGGACTTTAAAGGAGGATGAGATCAACATCTTTCTCTGGTTGAGTTCTCTTATAATAACAGTTTCCACTCGAGCATCCAAATGGCACCATATGAAGCCCTTTACGGGAAAAGGTGCAGAACACTGGCATGTTGGGATGAGATCAGTGAGCATAATCTTCTTGAACCAGAAATGGTCAAAGAAATGGTGTAGAAGGTGAAAAACATTCAACAACATATCAAGGAAGCCCAAAGTATACAAAAGAGTAATGAAGATAACCGTCGAGGAGACCTTGGGTTTAAAGTTGGAGACATGGTATTTCTACACATATCTCTGTGGAATATGGTCATGAGGTTTGGAAAGAAAGGGAAGTTAAGTCCAAGTTACATTGGCCCCTTCGAGATTGTTGATCATGTCGGGGATATAGCCTATCAAATAGCACTTCCACCTACCATGGCCAAGGTACATGATGTATTTCATGTATCCCTCTTAAAGAAGTACATACTGGACACTTCACATTTACTCTCTTCAGAGGTGGTACAATTAGATGATGATCTTTCTTATGAGAAGAAACCAGTGAAGATCTTAGATCATAGAGAAAAAGTTCTATGAAATAAGACAATGGTCTCATCAAGGTGTTGTGGAGAAACCAAACGTTTGAAGAAGAAACATGGGAATCAGAGGAAATGATGAAGTAGATTTACCCACATCTATTTTAGTGGGGGGAAAGAAAATTTCTAGGGTAAAATTTTTTAAGGGGGGAAGATTGTAATGACCCAAACTGTCATTAATGGAAATCCCTCTTAATCTAATTAAATGTCACATTATTTAAAATGTTTATATAAAATGTCAACTTCTTTGGTTTTATGTTAAGAATTGTGACCGTTTCTAATATAGCCATTGAACAGTGATCACATGATTAATATAAATATAGGGATTTAACAAATTCAATTTACTCAAACAAAGGAAGAAATGGCCTCATCCAGTAGACATGCCCCATAAAAACCCCATTTTTCAGAGCTCAGAAAGGAGGTGGTGTAATTGGGCTTCACTCTTGACCAATCCCAATCCAAGCTTGAATATGTTAAGCTTGAGTGGGACCACCTACGAGAGAAATGGAAGTTGATAGAGATTACCACCCAAGCAATGTTATCCGAGCCACCCCAATAGTCTGTCACCATCACACACCTTACTCTTCGGTCTTATGTGGGTGTTATAAGGGGTTATGTAACAAGACCTTAGCACTATGGTTATGTACATTATTTTTGTATATAATAATGAATATACTTTCATTTTATTATTCTTACCTTGTAAATAGTTTTTAAAGAACAAATATTATTTTTAGTTAATATTCAACTAAGAAATCTATTTTGATGAATTAATGGATTTTTGAATTGAATAATATTTTAATAAATTATTATTATTATTATTAAATTAATTTTTTTATTAAATATAAATGATCGTATAATTTTAGTAATTCAATTGTAATTTTTATTAAGGTTTGAAAGACATATTTATCAAAACCCATGAATTTTCAATAAATGTCAGTTTTTATTTTAAAATTGAAACTTAACATATTTAGAAAATTATTTAGATAAAATAAATATTATATCTAGAATCAGGATTTCGAAATTATCCAACGGTGAATTTTTCATAATTTTCTGAGAGAGTCAAAGTTTTGGGTAAAAATTAAATACCTTTTAAATATATAACGTGTTTTATGACATCATAATGACTCAATAGTGATGTAATAAAATACTATAAGCCTTATGTTTGTCCAATATATGTTTTACCATTAAAATAATGTGATTTTTTGTTTGTTTGACTTATGTTACAAAGCATTAATAGACCCTTCAAGACTTATTAAACATCTTGTATTTTTTCCTTGGGTGTGTGACTCACCTACACATAAGCAACACCATTATTTTAAGAAGTTCGGACTTTGGCTTTATAAAATATTGTTTTCCACTTTACTTTCCCAAAAACCATGGGCAAAAACCACAGGCTGGTTTGTGGTTTGGATTAGTTCAATGTGAGGGTCTGAAATCTAAATAATAAAGAATTCCCTCACCTGTCCTATATAAACCCACCCAATATCCCACTTCATCCTCACTAAAAGCCTTTAGAGTTTGTACAACCTCTTCCATCCTCTCTCTATAATCCTCCCAAGGTTCCCCAAGCTCCCAAGAAGCCTCTCTCAAGCCTTTGGAATCACACTTCCAAGTAAGGGTTTTTCTTCCATTCTCATTTTTGTCTAATACTCTTTAAATTGTTATGCCCTTTTAATTTCAATTATAAATGTTGGGGTATGGTTTCTCACCTCCCCCATACTACCCTCTTTATGTTTGAATCATGGTATACCCATTTCTCTCTCATTAAATTCCTCCCATGTACACCCATTACTATGCCGAAATTCCGAAAGGAATTTCTCTCTCCTCTTTTACATTCAAGAAATTATTTTGTATCATGACTCTAAATTACATTAAAATTGTTGTGACATGTATATATATGACCCCTTACTGTCCATTTCATGTACATATGATGATAAACCCCTTTCTCTCTCATTAAACATTTTTATGAATTCTTACGTCACACTATTACGCTGCCGAAATTGCACCGATTTTCCAAGCCAATTTCATTATGTAGTGAATACCATGCCCATTTCTCTATCAGGGTTATTCAACTTTATGCACATTTAATTATTTATTATAAGGTTTCATGTATTAATTCCAAATTCCTATATCATAGAATAAATGATTATGTTTTATGAATCCATGTTATATGATCCATGTGGCACACTTATGCATGAAATGAAATGTTTAACAAGGGTGCACCCTTATAGCGTTCCAATACATTGGGTAAAGTATAGTATTATGATAAATCATGTGAAATTGGTGTTTAGTTATGACAATTCAAGTGAAATGAGGTTTTACTCATGATCCATGTGCAATGAGCCTTAGCTCATACTAATTCCATGTTAAGTGTTGTTACCACATTTCCATGTTATGATTATCATGCCTTATCATGCCTTTATGTTTATGATTATCTTGTGCTCTATTGATATGCCTATTTTCTAACATGTATTGTATTCCTCATGTTATTACATGATTTTTCCCTTACTAGGCTTTATAGATCACTCTTTTTTATGCATTTCCTCAGGTTATTCCATGCAATGCTAAGTACTAGGGAATGTAGTGGTCATGTGAAGGAAGTTTTAAATAAAGATGTTTTTTCATGTTTTAAGTGGTTATGTAATGATCCTAAGCCCTAATGACACTAGAACTCTCGATATTCTATGTTGTAACAAGTTAAGTTTATGTAATAAATTATGTTTAATTGTGTAATAAAAGATCAGGGTTGTCATAGTTGGTATCAGAGGATAGGTTTAGTTATTTTTGGGATTAGGATTAGAAAACCCTAGCAAAGACTTAGAGACAAGACTGAGTATAATAAAAACATCAATAAATTTTGGTGAGTGTTGAGTAAGTGGTTTATTAAGCAAATACATCCCTGTTTGGATATGAGCAGGTAGAGGCGGCTCTGGCACAGATGTATCCTAGGGGTAAAACCCGAAAACACTGCTTTGAGCTCGACTCGAACGAGAACTGGTGCATGAAAATGGGTCTTGCTACACTCTTGGTTATGAAACTTTCAGGGGATATGCGTTGGTAAATTCAAAAGCTTAGTATGAACTATTAAGGGACAACAAAATGTCCTAAGAATATATATTAGAAAGTAGATCATGGATAACATAAACTGAAGCCAATAGATTCATTTGTTAAGGAAATAAAAGTTATTTATAAGTCATCAATTTTTTCCTTGTATTAACCTTTATGTGTTACCCCTAACTGTCCTTTTATTCCAGCCAGTGACCGGTAATAGTAGGACTTGGGCTAACAACCGATGTGAAGATCAATGTGATGACTGTACTAATGAGATGCAAAATCCAATGGGAGCGGGAATCATGAACTTTGTTACACTTCTCTCTCAGATAACTCAAGATTTGAATAGAAACATGGGTCAAGAGGAACGTTCAAACCCACTAAGAAAGAACAAGTCGCTATCGAGAGCTTCATGAGACAAAGTCCTCCTAATTTTAATGGATCATCAGATCCCTCAATCGCTGAACAATGGATCAAATCCATTGAAAAGATCTTCTATATCCTTCAATATTCTGAAAAAGAGAAGGTTCTCTTGGCTGCTTATCATATGGAGGTTGAAGCTGATCAATGGTGGACGTTGATAAAAAAATACGAAGCCTAAGGAGGAGATCGAGGTGTTGGAATGGAAGGATTCCCGGAAGATGTTTTTCGATAAATATTTTCCGCGCACCCTCCAGCTTAATATGGAAAGGGACTTCCTTGCCCTCAAGAAAAAAGATGATGAATCTGTTGGAGCGTACAAGGAAAACTTCACAAGGCTTGTATGATATGCTTCCAGCTTTGTCTTTACCCCCAAATACAAGGTTGACCGCTTCTTTGGTGGGCTGAAACCTAGCCTACAGAAAGCACCGACGATCCATGACTTCAAAAGCTATGAGGAAATTGTCCGATGTGCCCTCAAGGTAGAAATGGAGATCGGATAATCTCAGGGGTATCATGGGGATAAGAAGTGTAAGGTGGACTTCAATGCTGGTGGTCCGATGGATAAATCCAATAGTGTTAAGAAGATCCAGCACCCCACTTTCCAAAGGTGCGGAAAGAAGAACCCTAAAAATTTGATTATAAAGAAACATAATTAGAATTTAATTATAAATAATCTAAATAATTACATAAGAATCATAATTATACCTTATTTGTGTATAAGTACATTTTTGGGCTTAAAACACATTTTTCTGAAAATGGTTTTCATTGCGTTTTACATTTCAATCTTAAATTAATTTAAAAAACTTATAAAAATTTTAATCTTGAAAAATTGATTACATATTTGGAATCTATAGGTACAAATTTTTATAATTGGCCCCTTTTATTTTTTTTCATAATGAATAGTAATCGTAGTAAATATTTGTCACACCAATAAGGGTTATTCATGTAATTAATGTTAAAAATAATGTGATAATGCATAAAAAAATCCCTAAAACTTGTTTTTATTTTATTATCAAAGTTTGTATAAAAAATTACCATAAAAATATCTAAAATATGGTAATTTATTTCCACTTTCCTTTGATAATTACCATAATATACTTTTAAATAAAGAATAAAAATAAAATTCCACTCTTTTTTTAATATCTCTAAATTTTTTATAGGGATAAAAATAGGTTATGTTCAGTTACAGATTTTTATTTTAAAGATAATTTCTTTACCATGGTATTTTTTTTTAAATTTTTAGTGATGAAATATTTACCTTAAATGCGTACATAATACCGATATTGTGATTGTGCAATTACTAGAAAATCAAGTAAATAATTTTAAAAACTCTAAAAGTAATATTGTTTGGGTGAGAATTAGTGTCTCATAAATTTTATAGATAAATATAAAATATTATATATTATTTAAGGGTTTATATTTTAATTCTATTAATTTATTAATTTTATTAAAGTCAAATTAAATGAATAATTCAAAAAACAACATTAATGATATTTTGTAATAAATTTTTTTTATTAAATTATTTAAAATCCCTAAAAATATTATATTTTAAAATTTTAATGGGATATGGTTTATTATATCATATATTTTCCATTTATGTGCCAGTTAACTTTTTATATTAAATTTATTAACTTTTATAGTGTAAAAACATTGATATCACAATAATCATCAAAAGTGTTAACAGGGGTTAAAATAAGGCGATAAGGGTGAAGTCATTACCTAAGCTTATCAAAATTTTATTTTATGAGATTATTTAGACTAATAATCATCTTATATTATAATTATACCAAATTTGATCCATTTTTTTCATTAAAATAATTTATATTAATTTAATACTTTAAGTAATTCCAAGAGTGCCTCTCCCCTCACTTATAAAAGGGAACCTTTTATCCTCTCTTCCTCACACCTTTTGAGCACTCTAGTTCATCAAATAACTACCAAAGTCTCTCCAAAACTTAATTTACCATATCCTATATGTCCTTTTCTCACTAAAATACCAAACCTAAGAGGGTTAAGGTGTAATCCAAAGAGGTTGTCTGAGGAGAAGGTATAAGTCGTAACCAACTTATTTAAAGTTTATTTATTCTTAAAAAACCTTAAAATATTATTTTACAATGATTAAATAATAACATAAATATATTATATATAATTATATTTTATTATTATTTTGTTATTACACTTTTTTATATCCTTTTCCATCCTCTGGGAAATAAAAACATCGCTTGTGCGTACTTGTGGATTACCACATCCACAAAGTGAAGTGTTTCATTTTCTATCACTTATTCTCATGGATGTTTATTATGGATAATTTAATTAATATATATTATATTCATTAAATTATTAAAATTATATAAAGATAATATAACATCTACTTTATTACCTTGCCATATGTTGAAAAATGATAATGTGTGTGTATGTGGACTACCACCTCCACGAAGTGATGTGAATTGTCTTTCATCACCACATAACATGGATAATATATAATTTTATTTAAAGATATAAATTTATATTTATGATATAATTATCATTCTAAAAATAGAAAATAATAATTACTTTATTTCCATCACAATAATTGAAAAATTGAAATGTTACTCATGCGTATGTATGACCTACCATCTCTATGATTGTAATGTAGTTAATTTTTCATAACCATTTTTCATGGTTAGTTTTAAAAGTGTAATTTATGTATAAAAATTATAATTATTTCATGATTATTATTATGGATATGATTGAATAATGACCTCTTTGACATATTCAACCTACCAAATTCATTTTGGACATATGACTCGAATATCATCAAAACATCTGATATAAACTTAATTGATTATGTAATTGTATATAACATGGTAATAAATAAAACAAAAGGAATAATAAAATTTAAAAGGTTTATTAAGAAATTGAATTATTAAAATTAGTTTATTATTTATGAATATAAGGAATGTGTGTGATGATTCAGACTCGAGGTTAAGGGCACTTTAACTTTAAACCTCATTTTAAATGCTTTAAAGATTTATTTTATAAATATTTTTATTCCATTTAAAAATTCTTAAAATAATTTTATGGATATATTTATATGAAAATAAATAAATTATAGAAGAAATTTTATATCTATTTTTTAATTTCTAACAAAATTTTTCAAAATTAGTCTTTATACATATTTTATATGAAATGTTTTGACATTATTTACAAAATAAAAAAATAATGTTCTATTTTAATGTATACAAAATCAACAAATTTCCCCAATATCATGATAGTTATTTTATATTTTTCTTTATTTACAAGATTCAATGTTTTCTTCAAATTCATTTTTCTTGGTATTTTAGTTTTGAAAATGGATTTTTAAACGAAAAGGGTATTTCAATATCTTATTTTTTTTCATATAGGTTCAAAAGAGTTTTTCAAGGGTTTTAAGAAGAAAAGGTGCAAGATTAAAATGTTTTATTTATTATATGGTAATTAATAATTATAGATGATGATGGGTGATCCGAATAAACCTTATATGATAGGTGATCCTGATATAGCTTATATGAAGGGTGATCCTGATACAACTTATACGATGGGTGAGCTGGATAAAAATTATACAATTGGTGAACCAAATATAGCTCTAGAATGAATTGATTAATATTCCTTATCTTTAAATAAAACAAGGAGGGAGGTAATAGGGGTGGTCTGTCCTATGTAATTGACTAGGATACATTTTTTTGGATATAAGTTATAAATATAATGCTCTAAGTTTCCTAAAAGGGTATCTATTTGTTTAATATGGATTTTAAATATTTTATTTAATAAAAAAATGTTTTCTTTTTCATGTTGATATAATTTATTTAAAATTATAAAATAATACTGTGATAAAGGTAAACATTTTATGGGTTTTCATGTTTTTCACTATACTAATGTTTTTCTTTATTTTATGTTTCTTACTGATTTTTTTGTACTCATACTATGTTTTTAAATATTTTCACATAGTTTATGGGAGAGTAAAAAAAAGAAGTCATGTTTAAATTCATAAATATTTTTTATGAAAAGAAAATTTATTTCAATGTAAAAATTTTATATTGTAGAAAAAATGGATACTAAGTGGATGTGTCCACTTTGTAATGTATGGGTTTGTTATGTATGAGTTATGAACTAATTATCTAAATATATAAACCTAAAATATATTTGGGAATGAAATTAAGTGAATTTTAGTCCAAAGGAACTAGATTATGTAATGTTTATGTTTGAGTCCATATAGTTGGTATTAGATAAAAGTTTTATAAAAATTTATAGGTTACGATAATTTTAATAGAACACCCTTGAAATATTCTAAAGTATGTTTAAATTGAAATGATATAGAATTTGAAGATTACCATGTATATTTATCTAATCTATGTTTTTTTGGAATAGTTTTTGTAGAGGAAATAGGGATGCTAAAGCTGAAAGGTATCAAGAGGAAAATATCCTTTCAAATCAATAGCCTATAATGGTTAGAATTGGAATTGAGTAGTTTGTTATAGTGATGGATCAATTAACAGAGGCTATAAATGGTGGTGGCATCTATATTAGAGAGTAATAAGATTTACCACTGAGGAACATGTAGATAGTTGAAAATTTTATGAAAAATCACCCTAAATATTTTAGTGAAACCTTAGATCTAGTGGTATCCAAAATATGGATCAATGATTTAGAAAATATGTTCAATGTCACGGATGTTGAAAACATCAAAAGGTAATTATTTACATTTATTGTTTTGAAGGTGAAGCTGATTGATAATGTTCATTGGTTAAGAATACTAAAGAGAGAGAATATCTTGATTCTATGGAATGAGATACTTTTAAGATTTTTTTGGATATATATTTCCCTAAGGTTATTTGACTCTGAATGGAGAAAAAATATTTTAATTGAGGAAAAAAGATGAAGATTCGGTATTCGTTTATAAAGAAAATTTTACAATATTGGACAACTATGCATTGGATTTTATTCAAGATCTTGATAGTAAAATTAATATATTTTACTTAGGATTGAAACCAAGTTTATGATGATCATTAGCCCATGATAATTTAAAAGTTATTAGAAAATTTTTCATTATGCTAAGAAATTTTAGATAGAGTTTTCTAATACTTATGTTCCTTAAGATGATAAGATTAAGAAGTGGTCAAGGTGGAAAGAAATGGAGAACCAGTCAACTAATAAATCTAGTGGTAATCCCTCAACACATTCCATGTAAAGTTTTTTTTCAGGGAATGTTTGATAGGATCTATAAAGTGTTACCTACATGCTAAGATTGGTCATAGGGATCTTGAATGAAAAAAGATCCTTGAACAATCCAATAATGGGGAAAAAAATAGTCATGAAATGGTGAATGATTTAATTTAAATGAGTTGGGGAATTATGCCAATGTGTGTCTTAAGTTATTTACTTAGGGTGGAAACCATCAAGATCAAAAGAAAAAAGGTATGGAAAAATAATTTTCCACTTCTACGATTGATGTTTATCTATCTAATAAAACAGTGATACGTACGTTACCAATGCCCAAATTGACACTTTATCTTCACATTCCTTCATTTTTGATAATTTTCAATTAAAATGGGAATATCACCTCATGAAAATAATATATAGATTTTAGTGAAAACTTTGGGTGGAAATATTAAGGAAACCACGATTTATAAGAATATTATTATTGTATTTAGTGGTATAGTATTTCTTGAAAATATTTTAAAACTAAACATAGTGGATTTTGTTATTATTCTTGGTATATATTGAATTTCAATTTTTCATGATAAGATATATTATAGAGATAAGAAAGTTATATTCAAGGATTCTATAAATTTTATAACATATCTTGAATTTAATAAATTTATAAGAGACGATAGTGAAATTTTCCTAGATCATATTGTTGAAAAGAAAGAAATTATTTACATTAGTGATGTGTCAGTAGTGAATGAATATATGGATACATTTCCTGAAGAATTTATTGGTTTTATTCTTGATCAGTAGGTTGATTTTACTATTTAATTAGTTCCTGATGCTCATCTAATTTTGAAACCTCCTCATTGAATGACTCAATTAGAAATTTTGGAGTTGAAAAATTAGTTAGAAGAGTTTTAGTTAGAGGGTTCATTAATCCCATCACTTTAGTGTGGGGTGATCCTATTTTATTTGTTAAAAATAATGATGGTTCAATGAGTCTTTTCATTGATTGTAGATGTCATGACCCATCCCCTGAGGCCCGTTCCTTGACCACCCCAAGCCCGCCTTCTATAGGCCAGGGGCTGACGACTAGCACTGAAGGCGTATTCCCTAAAACTGGGAAGAAATTTCCTTTATAACCTGTAACACACACAAACAAGCACATAGCAAGATACGAACTCAAGTAAACATAATAGTAAACAGAGTGAGTACAATAAGTAAAAAGGGGCCAGAATACAAGACCAACGGGAATGTACAAGGAAAACTGGAAAGTACAAGATGGCTGATAGGTGAAAAGGAGATCCTGAATCGTCTACCACAAATCCTACCTGAAGGGTAGGTACATATCACGAATGGTTGTCTCTGCGGTTCTCCACGTCTAACGTCCACCACTAAGCTACCTTCAGTCCTGGTACTCTCATCCTCAGTCAGCGCTGTCCGTCGTCTGCACCAAACACAAGAGAGTGCAGGCATAACCTGTGCAGGGTTGAGTATAACGATACTCAGTAGGGACCCCGAGACCCTCAAGGTCTCACAAAATACACCAAGGACAAACCACACATCATGGAATCCACTTTCATCCCTAATTAGGTATATTCCCATACATATACCTAATTTATCACGTAAACCCATCTCAATCATGAGGAAAACACAGAGTCCAACTCAAATCCCAAAGCTCAACTATTATACAAAGGAAGGAATAACCTGAAGTTAAGTACCACACAGGTATTCCACACAAAAGAATACTACCAAGGTATTACCATGAAGGAAAGTACCACATGGTACAGACTCAACTCACACCAGGTATAACTTAAGTACAGTAGTAAAGATGATTAGATTTAACTACTGAATCATCTTACTCTGTTAAGAGGCTCTGCTACTGACCCACACAAGATCTCTTAGTGCTGACCCACATAGGATCTCTTGGTGCTGACCCACACAGGATCGCTTGGTGCAGACCCACATAGGATCACTGGGTGCTGACCCACACATGATCGCTCGGTGCTAACCCACACAAGATCGCTATTCATTCTTCA
Organism: Viscum album; assembly: GCA_963277665.1. Taxonomy (NCBI): domain Eukaryota; kingdom Viridiplantae; phylum Streptophyta; class Magnoliopsida; order Santalales; family Viscaceae; genus Viscum; species Viscum album. Next base: position 696,038,736 of record OY728130.1, on the reverse strand, counting down.
CGGCACAGCCAACTACTGGGTTCCCCCACTACGCTCACTTGTCTCCGGGAGGGTCTGTTTCACAAGCCATTGGTCGATACTCAAACTGCCACAAATTCTCATAAAGAAGTATCTCAAAGTACCGCCACGTCATAAGGATCTTAACGCAATGGACGGTGCGTCAATCGGACGCCCAGTCTATGAGTTATTAGCATTTTAGTCCCAAGGGCCCGGTTGGATTCGTGATCAATCCAACCCAACCATACTCCAACATTATCCAAATATATAGTGGGTTATATTGAAAGGGACCGCCTCACTCCAAGGTTTTCAGCGCTGCTGACAGTTCGTCAAACGGATTCTCGGTTCCAAATTTATGGCCGATAGAGCAAAAAGTTCGAAGTTGGCTTGGGTCTGGTCCAACCTAGTCAAACAGAACCGGCCTTGGCCGAACCGACCCAATTCGGGTTGACCCGACCCACACTGGGCGGCCTGGCAGGCCGTGAGGGCCGCGGAGATGGCGCGGAGGCCACAGAGGGTCACTGGGCGGTGAGTCCGCGGGGGCCGTGAGGCCGAGTGATGATGGAGGCCATGGGGGGTGCGGAGGGCTGTGGGGCAGTGAGGTCGCGGGGGCCATGAAGCCACGAGACAGGGAAGGATGCAGGGGATGTGGAGGGCCTTGGGGCGGTGAGGCCATGGGGGATGTGGAGGGTCGCTGGACGGCGGAGGCCGCTGTGGCTGCGGAGGGCCGCAGGGGCCGTGAGGCCATGGGACGACGAAGGCCGCAGGACGATGCAGGGCGACGTGAGGCACCGCGAGGGGACACAGGGGCCGTGGAGTGGCGGAGACCGCGAGCGGCGGAGGCCGCGGACGACGCGGGGGCCGCGGGGTGGTGCCGTTGTGCCTTCGCCTTCATCGCGGTCGGTAGTGGTGCTGGCCTCCGTTCTCATGCCCCACCGAGGTTGGTTGCCGTCCTCCTCCATTGTGAAGAACATACCAATTAAACACAAGATTTGCGGAGAGGTTGGGCCATGTTTTTTTGGCCCTCACTCTTCGCATTAGAGTGGTAGCAAGCAACTATAATCTCTTCCTGAATTTTACGATGAATTATCAAGAACGGGTAAGGGGAAGAAATTAAAAAAACCATCCTACATCCTCCCACAATGATTATTACCATCCCGCAAAAGAAATCATCTGCGGATCAAATAGTTAGAGAGTTGATCCACGTTCTTTGTTTTAGAAGGGAATAACATGGGAATATATAATCATACACAACTAAACCCCTACCTCGGAGATTTGTCAACGGAGATCGTGAGGAAAGAGATGAAGTCATTGGTGATAGATGGACATTGGTGACGTCGGTGTTTCCTAGATTGTCGGTTTGTTAATGTTGAATATGTTCCTTGTTGGTGAGAGTATTCTTCATTGGGGAGCACGTTCTTTGTTGGATAACACGTTCTTCATTGGAGAGAATAGTCCTCCAATATTTCTCCTCTCCCAATTCCACAAAAATGTGAAAAGTAGCCAAAATGATGTGTTCCATCATTTTAATTGTTGGCACAAAATTAAATTGGCATCATTAATTATGATGAGGTTTAAATAATTAATTTAGAGGAAACATAGAGTCACCCCCCTCATTAAAGAGGGAGTTGAAAGGTTTCCTCCCATTAAAGGGGGTTTGGGTGGTCCCCACCTCTAAATTCAAAATGGGGGGTTTAGGCTCGGGTGGTCCCTACCACCATAACCCATGTTGAAGAGTTTCTAAAATAAAAATGTTAGACATTTTTTTATTTTATTTAATTCTTTCACAAAAAGCACAAAAAAAATTTCTTTCACTCTTGACCCACTATGGTCAAGGTGAAGGTCTCTTTAAGAAAATACTAGCGCTGCGAGTTCAACGGTGTCCTTGAATTTTAATTCCGAGCACCAGTTCAAAAGTTACAAAAACCTGCTCGCACTTTTATTGAACGTACCTGAAAAAAAAAGTTCAAATGTTCATTTTGGGCACTCCAAGCCTTAGAATCATGCGTCATCAATTTTCATAGACTCATAAAATTCCCATATATTAAAAAAAAATTCATGGAAATTCCAGGTCTTTATATTCTCCCCACCTTAGGGATTTACGTCCCCATAATCCACAACTGAAAAATAGGAAAACAAGTGGGGATACTAAGAAGGAATCTGAGCCTCCCGCTCCCATGTGCTCTCCTGGAGGTTCCCGTGCTGCCAGCGAACGCGCACCAGAGGTATCGACTGCCCATAAAGGACCCGCTCCTGTTGATCCTCAATCTACACTAGAAACTTCAAAAATATCACCCCATCGTCGATGTCTAGCTTTCCATGGTCGATGACGTGGGAAGGGTCGTGCACGTATCTCCTCCGCTGGGATACATGGAAGACATCGTGCACCCGATGCAACTGAGGTGGAAGAGCTAAGTGGTAAGCCACCTCGCCAACTCTACTGAGGAACTGGAAGGGTCTGACGAATGTCAGAGATAACTTTCCGCCTCACCCAACTCTCCATAAACCTCATCGGGGTGAGACCCGTAGAAAGATGTGGTCTCCATCCTCAAACTCTAGAGGTCTACGTCTCCTATCTTCATAATACTTCTGCCTAATCTGTGCAATCTTCATCCGCTGCTGGATGATCTATACTTTCTTTTTGGTAGGCCATACCATATCTGGTACCACTAGTGCTGACTTCCCTGGGTCAGTCTAGCACAAAGGTGATCTGCAAGGTCACCCACACAACGCCTCAAAAGGTGGCATCCCAATGGTGGAGTGATAGCTGTTGTTGTTTGAAAACTCCACCAAAGGCAAGTGATCCTCCCAGCTGCGACTAAAGTCGAGGACGCAAGCACACAACATGTCCTTGAGGGTCTTAATAGTCTGCTCAGTCTGGCCATCCTTCTGAGGATGGAAGGTGGTGCTCAAATAAAGCTGCGTCCTGAAAGCCTTCTTCAACCCCTTCTATAGTCGGGAAGTAATACATGCATCACGATCGGAGAAAATCATCGAGGGTACTCCATGTAGTTGCACAATATCCTATACATAGAGGCATCCCAATCTCTCTACTGAACCCTGCTCCCTGATCAGTTGGAAGTGGGCCGACTTGGTGAGTCGGTCGAAGATCACCCAAATCGAGTCATGTACCCTGGATGTATGTGGAAGTCCTGTCATGAAGTCCATGGATATCCCATCCCACTTACACTATGGGACCTCCAAAGGCTGAATTAAGCCTGCTGGTACCTGATGCTCTACCTTCACTTGCTGGCAAGTGAGGCATCGAGAGACAAACTCTACTACTACTTTCTTCATTCCTGGACTCCAGTGCTATCGTCGGAGGTCCTGGTACATCTTCTCCACTATTGGATGTACCGCTAGAGGGGATGTGTGGAACTCCCTCAATACTTTCTCCTGAAGTGATACTGGTACCATGATACATCCTATAAAGAGGATGACGTGCTCCACACCTTCAAAAAAATCCATCTGGTGCATGTACTGTGGATATATGAGCACATCGAGCCTCACAGTAAGTATCCCCACACTGCGCCTCCTTGACTCACTTAAAAATTGGGGGAGTGACTGTAAGATACTGAAGAAAAGATGCTCCATCTCGATCCACAAAGGATATATGAAAAGCGGCCAGCTGCTCCGTCGCCTCACCTAGCAGCTGCATACCAGACCTCCTGCTGAGTGTATCTGCTACAACGTTCCCCTTCCTAGGAGTATAGAATATCTCGAAGTAATAGTCCTGGAGGAACTCAAGCCAACATCGTTGTCTCTGGTTCAGGTCCGTCTGAGAGAAGATATACCTGAGACTCTTGTGATCATAGTATACTATAAAATGCTCACCCATCAAGTAATGTCACCACATATTCAAGGAGAAGACCACTACTTCCAACTCCAGGTCATGGGTAGTGTAGTTCTGCTCATTCTTTCTCAGTTGTCGATAACCATATGTGATCACTCCTCGCTCCTATATCAGGACACATCCGAGCCCGGTCCCTGATGCATCACAGTAGACTACATACCCTACGACCTCCTTCGATATCCTCAAGATGGGTGAACTGGTCAGCCTCTGCCTTAGCTCCTGAAAACTCCACTGGCATCTCTCCGACCACGCGAAGGGTTGCCCCTTCTTTGTCAATGCTGATAGTGGTGCTGCAACTCTGGAGAAGTCGGGTAAAAATCTCTGGTAGTACCTAACCAAAGAAGACGCCCCTCTCCCTTTAGGGAGGTATTCCTAGAAACATCTTTTGAAAAGATGTCCCCATGCTTATCCTCTCTTGTTTAAAACTGAAAACTGAAAACTCCTATGCATAATTTTATCCTGTGCTGCCGTTTTCCCTTTTCGCTGACCAAGGAAAACCCCATTCCAATGTTGTAGGTAAACCACAACCTTTTTTACTAATACAGTAAATCTGAGAATGAACTGTGGATGTATAGTCCATACCCAAACTAATTTCATAAGGCCTCGATGCTACCACAAAGAGGTTCCAACCAAAACTCTCACCTCAAGGGTCAGATCACACCGTCGAAGTATGTGTGATTATCGAGTCTCCTCCCAAAGGTATCTCTAGACATGAGGGTCAAATAAATGGTTTAACCAGAAAATCTAGGTCTTAGAAAATATTCGTGGAAAGAAGGAATGATTGGTATCTATGTCTATATATACGGAAGCTAGTAGTATACACTAATCATACCTCGAATCATTCCTAGAGCCCTTGGGTCACACTCCTCGACCACATGCAGCTACTCCCTCCCCCTGTCCTCCAGCTCCCTGAGCCTAGTAGGGTCCACAAAAAGGGGGGTGGTTGTGACATGTTAAAATGTACACCACCTCATGTGGCTCTCCTAGCTCTGCTTCCACGTCTGCTGCTGTGTAGATTCATCTGTCCCTGTCACATCCTCTTCCCAAAACATTTTACACACCCAAGTCTCTGAGACTGGCCTTAGTTTCCTACTTTCCCACTGCAAACATTCACTGGCTATATCTGCTCAGCTAAAGAACATTCAACCACAAAGGTTCTATCTAGAACCCTAACATAAGTAGGAATTCATAGAGGAATAGTGCTGTCTCGGATGTCCTTAAACACACCTCACTCGGAAGTCCAAGCCCTGAATAACTGATCGTATCGTATTAATCGAGTACCAAGAATGGTTGGTACGCCTCGATGAATACTCAGCTACCTCCATGTCATCCCGCTGAAGCTATAGAAGCTCTAGAGAAATCTCAGCCACCTCCTCAAGCTAGTCCTTAGCCACTTGTGAGTTAGGATTGCCTCGGAACCTGAGGGGTACTTGATGCTGAATAACACATATGGAACTAAGCCTATATGTGTCCTCTACCGGTACTTCCGGTTGTAACTTCTAACCAACATGCAATGATATAGCTGACACACTACTAGAAGGTACTAACTTGGGAAATGGTCCACATACCGAAGCCTCATCACTATTCAGACCATCCTCATGGTCTCTCACTAAAAAGGGCTAGTAGATAAGGTCATAATCTACTCTACTGGTGTCTCAAATAGGCGGAAAACTCTATCAATCGCCTCCAGCCAGCCCTCAGTTGCATGGGAATCTGTCTCGCCTCGAAACCTCAGAGGCCTCTACTACTGGAACTCATGAAACATGCTCAGTTGGCGTATACCGTCCGCCAGTGTGGCTGGTGGTATCTGCTACCCAACCAGTGGTGGTGCTGCTGGTACACCACCTGAAGGTTCCAACATAGCAAAAGGGCCCTGCATCAGAGCCTCATCGCTCGGTGGGCCGTCATCGTGTACTCTCTCAGGAATCCTAGCTGGCTGTCTATGTGGTGGCATCCTGATAAGGAAAAGGTGAGCCACAATCATTTAGTTGTACCTGGTGAGATGACTCAAAGAGATCACAAATAAAACTCTTTAAAACACACACACAATCCATGTTTTTGTGCACTGCGTCGGAAATCATAAGTCAGGGTCCTGGTGTATGGATACATTGACCGCCACACCAACATTAGATTCCCTAAACTGATAACCACACTCACTACACTTAACACTAATTCCTTTAAAAATAAAGATCAGAGTCCTATGTTCTACGGTAGAACCTATTCCTTTGATAACAATTTGTCATGACCCGTCCCTTGAGGCCTGTGCCGTAAATACCCCAAGTCCGCCTTCCATAGGCTAGGGGATGACGACCAGCACCGAAGGAATATTCCCTAAAAATGGTAAGGCATTACCTTTATAACCTGTAACACACACAACCAAGAACACAACAAGATACGAACTCAAGTAAACTGAATAGTAAACAGAGTGAGTACAGTAAGTAAAAAGGGGCCAGAATACAAGCCCAATTGGAAAGTGAAAGGAAAACTGGAAAGTACAAGATGGCTGATAGGTGAAAAGAAGCTCTTGGATCGTCCACCATTAATCCTACCTGAAGGGTAGGTACAGCTCATGAACGACCGTCTTTGCAGTTCGCCATGTCCAACATCCACCTCCGAGCTACCTCCAGTCCTGGTACTCTTGTCCTCAGTCAGCGCTGTCCTTCGTCTCCACCAAACACAATATGGTGCGGGCATAACTTGTGCAGGGGTGAGTATAATGATACTCAGTAGGGACCCCGAGACCCTCAATGTCTCACAAAATACACCAAGGATAAACCACACAACATGGAATCAAATGACATCCCTACTTAGGCATATGCCCATACATATACCTAAGTTATCAAGTAAACCCATCTCAATCATGAGGAAAACACAGAGTCCAACTCAAAGCCCAAAGATCAACTGTTCCACAAAGGAAGGAATACCCTGAAGGTAAGTACCACACATGTATTCCACACAGAAGAATACCACCAAGGTATTACCATGAAGGAAAGTACCACAAGGTACAGACTCATCTCACACCAGGTATAACTTAATTATAGTAATAGAGATGATTAAATGTAACTACTGAATCATCTTACTCTGTTAAGAAGCTCTGCTGCTGACCCAAACAGGATTGCTCGGTGCTGACCCACACAGGATCGCTCGGTGCTGACCCACACAAGATCACTCAGTGTAGACCCACATAAGATCGCTAGGTGCTGACCCACACAGGATCTCTCGGTGCTGACCCACACATGATCGATATTAATTCTTCACTTCACAACCAGCTACTGGGTTCCCGCACTATGCTCGCTTGTCTCCAAGAGGGTCCGCTCCACCAGCCACTGGTCGATATTCCAACTACCAATAAGTCTCACTAAGAAGTATCTCAATGTACCGCCACGTCATAGGGGTCTCAATGAAATAGACGGTGCGTCAATCGGACGCCCGGTCTGTGAGTTATTAGCCTTTTAGTCCCGAGGTACTGGTTGGATTCGCGGTCGATCCAACCTGCCCATACTATAACATTTTCCAAATCTCTAGTGGAGTATACTCAAAGGGACCATCTCGCTTCAAGGTTTTCAGTGCCGCTGACGGTTCGTCAAACGGATGCTCGGTGCCAAAGTTATGGTCGATAGAGCGAAACGTTCGATGTTGTTTGGGTCTGGTCTGACCCGGACCGACCCGGCCTGGGCCGACCCAAAACAATTCAGGTCGACCCGACCTTCTGGGTTTGGTCCGACCCAATGGGTCTGACTTGGCCAACTGGGTCTGACCCAGCCTGCGCTGGGCGGCCTGACAGGCCGCGAGGACCACATAGGTGGTGTGGAGGCTGCGGAGGGCCACGAGGGCCACTAGGCCACAAGACGATGGAGGCCGCGTCGGCTGTGGAGGGTCATGGGGCGGCGAGGACATGGGCACCACATAGGGCTGCTGGATGGAGGAGGCCGCGGGGGACGTGGGGCGGCGAGGCTGTGGGGGCCGCGGAGGGTCGCTGGACGGCGGAGGCCATGGGGGCCGCAAGGCTGCAGGGGCCGTTGGACAGTGGAGGCTGTGGGGGATGTGGGGCGGCGAGGTTGCAGGGTCCACGAGGCTGCGGGACAGCAAAGGCTGGGGGGGGGGGGGCTGCGAGGTGGCGTTAGGCGGCGCGAGGGCTACAAGGGGCCGCAGAGCGGCAGAGGCTGCGGGCAGCGCAATGGCCATAGGAGGCAGAGTCCGTGGGAGACACGATGTTTGTGGGGCAGTGCCGTCGCCTGCATCGCAGACGGTGGTAGTTCCAACCGCCATTCTCGTGCCCCACTGAGGTTGGTTTCCGTCCTCCTCTATCGCGAAGAACACAACAATGAAACACAAGATTTTCGGAGAGGTCTGGCCATGTTTTTTTGGCCCGCACTCTCTGCGTTAGAGAGGTAGCAAGAAACTATATTCTATTCCTTATTTTTATGTTGAATTATCAAGAACGGGTAAGGAGAAGAAATTCAAACAACCACCCTACATCCTCCCACAATGATTATTCTAAACCCACCAAAGAAATCATCCGCAGATCAACTAGTTAGAGAGTTGATCCGTGTTCTTTGTTTTAGAAGGGAAGAACATGGGAATATATAATCATACACAACTAAACCCCTACCTCTGAGATTTGTCGATGGAGATCGTGAGGAAAGAGACGAATTCGTTGGGGATAGACGGACGTCAGTGACTTCAGCGTTTCCTCGATCATCGGTTCGTTGACGTTGAAGACGTTCCTCATTGGCGAGAACATTCTTCATTGGGGAGAACGTTCTTTGTTAGAGAATGCATTCTTCATTAGAGAGAATAATCCTTTAATAGTTATCCTCTCCCAATTCAACTAAAATGTGAAAAGTAGACTAAATGATGTGTTCCATCAATTTAAATGTTGGCACAAAATTAAATTGGCATCATTAATTACTACGAGGTTGGAATAATTAATTTAGAGGAAACCTAGGGTCACCCCCCTCATTAAAGAGGGAGTTTAAAGGTTTCCTCCAATTAAAGGGTGTTCGGGTGGTCCCCACCTCTAAATTCAAAATGGGGGGTTTAGGCTCGGGTGGTCCCCACCACCATAACCCATGTTGAGGGGTTTTTAAAATAAAAATGTTAGAAATTTTTAATTTTATTTAATTCTTTCATGAAAAGAAAAAAAAAATTATCTTTCACTCTTGACCCACTATGGTCGAGGTGAAGGTCTCTTTCAGTGAATAACGGCGCTACGAGTTCAACGGTGTCCTTGAATTTCAATTCCAAGCACCGATTCAAAAGTTACAAAAACCCGCTCCCACATTTACTGAACGTACTAGAAAAAAAAGTTCAGAAATTCATTTTGGGCACTCTGGGCCTCAGAATCATACCCCATCAATTTTCACGGACTCGTAAAATTCCCATATATTAAAAAAAATTTAAATGGAAATTCAGGGTCTTTATAATAGAGCCTTGAATAAAATCACTCTTAAGAACAAGTATCTTCTACATCATATCGATTATTTATTTTATCATCTCTAGGGAGAAAAATATTTTTCTAAGATTGATCATTGGTTAGGGCATCATTAGTTAAAGGTGAAGAAGGAGAATATTCTGAAGATAATGTTTCAGACTATATAGGAACATTAAGATTTTGTAGTTATTTCCTTTGGGTTGTATAACGCACTAACTACATTCATGGATCCAATGAATAGAGTTTTCCGTAACTATTTAGATAATTTTTTAGTTATATTTATTGATGGTATATCATTATATTCTAAAATTCATAAGGATCATGAAATACACCTAAAGATTATTTTTCACACCTTAAAGAAAATAATTTATATGAAAAATTTAGAAAGTGTGAATTTTGGTAACAAAAAATTTCTTTCCTTGGGAATATTTTTTCTAATGATAGTATAAATATTTACCCTTCTAAAACTAAAGTTGTTGAATAATGGAAAAGACATAAAAATGTCATATATTTTTATAGTTTTATTGGATTAGAGGGTTACTACCATTTATTTTTTAGAAACTTTGCTCAATTATCTATCCTACTGATTAAGTTAACTCAAAAAGAAGTTAAATTAATTTAGATGAAAACGTGTGATGATTGTTTCTTGGAACTAAAAATAAGATTGGTGAATACTATAGTTTTGGCCCTACCCTCTAGAAATGGTGAATTTTACTATACAATAATACTTCATTGAAGGGACTTGGTTGTGTTCTAATGTAGAATGGTCCATTAATTTCGTATGCTTCACATTAATCAAAACCACATGAGTTAAACTATCAGATGCATGATCTGGAATTATCTACTGTGGTTTTTGATTTAAAAATATGTTGAAAACTTTCTATAGAGTAAAATGTGAAGTATATACTAATCCTAAAATTTTTAAGTATATATTCACTCAGAAATAATTGCACATGAGGTAGAGAAGATGATTTTAACTGATTACGGACTATGATTGAATGATTTATTACCATCCTGGAAAAGCAAATAAAGTAGATGATGCTTTGAGATGAAAATATAATGCATCACCAGCCATGATATATTTAGAACATGATCCTTTAAAAAATTATTTAATTAATTATGGCCTAGAAATTATGCATATATTAAATTACTATATCTTTTTAGGTTTTAGTAAAATTAATATTGTCAGACAGAAAAGGATTATTCATCTTTTTTGAGTGACAAAGTGGAAGTGATAAAATATATCCATAGATTTTGTGGTGGGATTACCAAATACATATCAAGGTAATAATGAAATTTGGGTTATTATTGATCAAATAACTAAATCTGTTCATTTCATTCGCATTCGAGACACTATATATTTAGATTATTTTTCTCAATTATATCTCAATGAGAAAATCAGGTTATGTGGAGTTCCTATCTCAATTGTATCTGACCGTGATCCAAGGTTCACTTTTAATTTTTGGAAAGGTATTAAAAAATAATTGAGTGTTGAATTAAATTTTAGTACAAATTTTTATCCTCAACCTAATGGATAGTCCGATTGAATGATTCATACCTTGGAAGATATTATTTATTCATATTCAATGGATTACTAGGTATGTTATTATCAACACCTTTCATTAGTTGGATTTTATTATAACAATAATTTTCATTCCAGTATATATATGGAGCCATTTGAGGCATTATATGGAAAGGGGTGTCGAACTCCAACTTATTAGGATGAAGTAGATGAAAGGAATTTTTTGGGACCAAAGTTGGTAGGGTAAATGATTGAGAAGGTAAATATGATTCAACATAACATGAGATAAGATCAAAGTAGGTAGAAAAGTAATATGGATAACTGGAAGAATGATAATTATTTTGAGGTAGGTGATCATGTTTTTCTTAAAGTATCTCTATAGAAGAGTGTTATGTATTTTGGTAAAAAGGGGAAGATAAGTCTGCAGTTCATTAGAATATATGAAATCCTATAGAAAGTTGGATCAGTTTCTTACTAAGTGGCCTTACCTTTGAGTTTATCTCAGGTACATGATGTAATTCATGATTCATTGTTAAGAAAATATGTGCTGAATGCATCTCATGTTTTGAGCACAAAAATAGTTTATTTGGAAGGAAAAATTTCTTATAAAGAACAAATAGTATAGATTCTTAACCACAGATAGAAAGTGTTTAAAAATAAATAAATTAATCTAGTTAAAGTTTTATGAAAAAATCATATGGTTTAAGAAGCAACATGGAAATAAAAAAATACTATGAAAGAAAAACATCCCCACTTATTTAACTAATGAATAAAATTCCAAGGATATAATTTTTGAAATGGGGGGGGGGGGATGTAACAATCTAGCTAAATTTAATATTAAGTCAATTTTATGCCTTATTAGTATTCAGGTATTATATTTTATATAGTTATTATAAGAATATTAAGTAATTTTTCCATAAAAAGGAAATAGTTTTATTCTTATTAAACTCATTTTCATATATTATAATGTTTTATTTAAAATTATAATTTATAAATTTTATAATTTTAATTTTAAAAATTAAATTAATTTTTGAATTCATCATGTAAAAATTAGTTTAGGGTAAAATTTTGGTATTTTTCAAAAATGATTGATTTTTAGTGAATAGTGAAAATACAAATTTTTGTAAGTGTCATTTATTTTCATTAAATAAAGTAATTTAAAATTATTATTTGATATTAAAGTAACATAAGTCTCATTTAATTACATACAATCTAATTTATTATATAAAAATCATCATTATACATTATTTTGATATAAGTTCTTTTTTAGAATTAAAATGCATTTGTTTAAAAACTATTTTTCATTAGATTTTGTGTTTTAATATGAAATTAATTTCTGACTCTTATAGAAATTTAATATTGAAATATGGATTCTATATTTGGAATAATGAGGTCCAAATTTGCTAAATAGGTCCTTTTTTCATTATGAATAGTAATCGTAGTAAATATTTTCCTCCTTAGTAAGGGTAAATCATGTAATTATGGTAAAAAATAATGTGATAAGGCCTTAAAATCTCCCAGACACTTGTATTTATTTTATTGGATACGTGTGTTTCGTCCACAAACATAAATGTCTAGAAAATGTGGAAATTTCTTGCCACTTTATGCAGAGTCCATTGACCGATCATGTATAACTGGGTGGGGGGGGGTGAATTAGTGGAGATCTCATTTTATAAATTCTCTTTCAATTTAACCTATTGAACTTATTAAGATTATAGACCCAATCAATAATATCTCTCAATATAACCTCATGTTTAGTTATAATAATAGAGAGAGAGGCACATGATATTTAAAAGGTTTAGTTAAAAGGCCTTCTCCTTTCCATGTTGGTTATACCCCCTAACATGGATTATTCACTATATGCTAGTGGTTACATCTAGAGAAATTCCATTCCCATAAAAATTGATTCCACAATGATTCCAATATAGAGTCCACTATAGATCACTAATTTCCCACTTACACAAGTGATCAACACAGAATCCACTATGCCCTTCTCTTGATCAAGAGTCCACTTTAGTCTTCCACTTCAGAGTCCACTGAAATATTTATTCACTTAAAGATGATCCAAAACTTGAAAGATATTCAAATTTATGGATGGTAGTATTTATTTATGATCCTATAAGATCATTTTTTCTTATTTAAAATTATTTTAGGTCTTCAGTAGCAATATACAACAGGTCTTCTAGCCTTGAAACTCTTCTCATATTCTGAATTATCTGATTCTCTCAATCTTTGAATATTTGGGTACATAAGTTTCTTATTCATCAAACAATACCAAATTTAAACTATTTATTTATTTTATATAAATATGTATCAAAATTCTCAATATTCACATGAATAATATATGGAATATCTATCACTTTTTTCCTCAATATTCTTCATCATCTACATAAACTCATTTATCCACAAAAAATAATTATTGTGCATGTGATAATATCACATTTATTTCATTTCAAAAAACATTCATTTAAATGTGTTATGAATAACACATTTATTTTTTCCTTCATTTAAAAAATGAATACTCATAAGGTGTTGGGTATTATATTTACTCATTTTAAATAAAATTTCTTGTGATTCTCTTCAATATATTTTAAAATTCATTCCAAATAATTATGTATCAGGTGATCTTCATTTTTGGTATGTGAATACCACAATTAATGCATCTCATAATGCACAAAACTTAATCATCTAAAATAATCAAAAAATATGGGTATTTATTTTTTCAAATAGAATGAAATACTCGTGGCTCACCTTCATTCTTTACATGGATAAAAAACACCGCAACTCATCTATAAACCATTCAATTTTAAAATACCCACAAAAATCCGGATTATTAATTTTAACACCTCACATTTATAATTATTGAAGGATCTGTTCCAACCTATTTCTTTATGCTATACTCGAAGGACCAGGCTTGCTTTATTTATTCACATGGATATCATCCTAATTTAATTTTCTTCTTCATTATATTTTCATGAATGAAATAAGAAGATGTATACATGATCATTTTGATCTCAAAATTACATTAATACTGACATTATAATTGGATAAATCCTCCATTCTATTTTATATAACTTATCCATAGTGGTTTACATATGCATGGATCTCTAAAATTCCTTAGTGTATGATTCTCAACTTGGAAGTGATATCATCTTAATAAAATACATGGTATATTTATCTTCTATCATGGATCAATAAATGATCATGGTTTGTACTAATCACCACAGCTCAAAAATTGTAGGATAACTATAAAAAAAGAACCCTTGAGTGAGGGAAGAAGTTAATATATCAGCTTAATTTGATGGTTCGGATTAAACAAATTGGATGACATGTGATTTATGAATATGTTTTTAATGGATGAATAGAGAATCATGTCTTAGATATACCACAATAGATATTTATTTGGTTGAGTACATACATTTATTATTACACACCCCATGGAATAGAAAAACTTGAGTAGCCCAGGGTTCGCTCCTAGAACCCCACTGCACACACCTGGGTTTTATAGGATATACTTCCTTACATAGGCCATTTCCCACCTCCAATCACATGATCATGCATGTGCGCACCCACCTACCTATAAAGACAACCCCTGTGGGAACCTTGCACCATCACTTCCACCTCATACATAGACATATGGGATGTATCTGATGTCGTGAGCAAAACTCCCATATGTGCAGTTGAGCTGACCTACTAGATTGATTGGGACTGGACCATTATTTTTAATAAAGGCCCACCAAATGAATAATTAGTAAAAGCTAACCATTCCATTATCAAATATTCTTCATGAAAAATCTTCTCAACCAATTATTTTGGATTTCACATGGTCTCCAAATTCACCATGAAAGAAAATAAATATATTTATATGAGATTATTTCCAATAATGTCATCATGAAATTGGAGAATATTGCATGTTCTTATTATTACTTATTTAATGTTACAAACAATTTATTAGTTATTTAATTACCATGGACACATATATTTGAGCTTTAAGAACAATTCAACAATCATCACACTAACAAGTATAATTTCTTAATCATGGAATCCAATTCCATTAAATTAATCTATAAGAATTATCTAGGAATCATCAATTAACATATTGAATCATTGAAAATAAATGAAACACTTGGGCTTAAAAATATCCCCTTTTTATTTTGTTATCAATATATCTTCACATTTTTAGAGTCAATATGTGTGTTGAAACTTTTCTCCCCCTTATTAAAAATCAAATAAAAAAGTTTAAGTGATGTATTCTAATCTCATATTTATTATCAAAAATTTTTTATCCTCCCTTAAAATATTTTTTCTTGAACACTTATGATATAGGGATGATATCACATGGTTCTCTCCGAAAATATCCTTTAGTTAATCAACTCTAACTATTCCTAGGAAAACCCAATGTTAAAAATAAGAGAGATATAACCAAGGTTACCTAAGATATCCATAAATTACCATGAACGTGAAAACATGCTCAGAAATTCTGAATTATCATTTAATGGGTTGAAAATAATCATATTTATCAATGAAATCAAAAATACTTCACACACTTTAACAAGCACAATAGAAAGTTCAGGTGCATAATAATAAATCCCCCTTTGTCTCATATTTTGATCATCTAAGTACCCTAACTTAATGAATATGATTAATATAATTAATAAAGGATGAGAGTGTGGTTTTCATACATAAAACTCATGTAAGATCCCCCTCAAGGTATGCACTATTCGTTTTCATTTCATAGTAGTCAGAAGACTTTATAAAAGACAATCTGTTCATGTTGTCCATAAGTGACAACCTCAAAATTCTCCTTCAACTCATCATTACATGAGATATTATTTTTTATTATCTCCTTGAACAATATTATTAACCCAATTAAGGGATATATTTACTTGTTGCAAACTATTCTTAAATTATTGATGATATTGAAACTCTCACCAAATCTTGAGAAAATTTTATATAAAATTCTCTCATAAGTATTTTTTTCTATGTATTATTCATCACCTACATGAAAAAATTTATCTAGAATAAAAAAATATTTTTCATGTGATAATAACTCATTTATTTATTTTCCAAAAAACCACATTATTTTCTCATTCAAAACCTTCATTTAAATGTGTTATTAATAACACATTTATTTTTTTCCTCCATTTAAAAACTAAATACCCACAAGGTGTTGGGTATTATATTTCATCATTTTAAATAAAAATATCCATGAAACTCTTTGATATATTTTAATCTTAATTTAAAATAATTATTTCTTGGTTTATATTCATTTGTTGTATGTGAATACCAAACATCACACATATCATTTTAAACACAACTTCATCATCTTAAATACTCAAAGGAGATGAGTATTTATTTGTTCAAACATAAGTTAATATCCATTTCTCACCTTCATTATCCATGTGGATAAAAAAATATCATAACTCATATATACATCCTTCTATTTTAAAATTCCCACATGAATCGATCTTCTTCATTTTAATACCTCAAATTTTTAACGATCAAAGGATTAAAGAAAACCTATTTATTCACACTATAAATGAATATATCTAAAGGATCAAGATCTCTTTGTTTATTCACACTGATATCAGCTACATTTAATTTTCTTCTCCATTTTTATTTTCATGAAGGCAATATAAAGATGAATGCATGAGAATTTTTATCTCAGCAGTGTATTAATACCAATATTATAATCAGATAAAGCCTCCATTTAAGCATCTAAAACTCTTCTATGCTAGTTTAAATATTTAAAGATCACCATCATGACCTGGTTCATGGTTCTCAACTCAACAATGATCTCATATTGATAAAATCCATGGAAGATGCAACTTTGATCATGGAACAATCAATGTTTTTGGTTTGACAATATCACTACAGCTCGTAGATGGTGGGATAACTACACAAATAATAAAACTTAAGTGAGGAAATGTGATAGGGAATCAACTTTATTAGATAGAATATATTAAATAGATTTGATGGAATACATTTTATTTATATCCTTTTAATGCTTGAACATTTCACTACATATTTGATATCCCACAATGGATATTTCTTTGGTCGAGTGCTTCCATTTATTATTTCATGCCCCGTGGACTTGGTAGATATGAGTAGCCTAAGGTCCACTCCTGAAATCAGACTCTACACACCTAGGATTCATAGGCTATGGCTCCCTACATAGTATCACTACCCACCTAAAATCATGTTCTGACCCATTTCTACACCCACCTGTCTATGAAGGCACTCCCTATGGGAAGCTCTCACCATCACTAGTGCCTCATATGTTTCCATGCAAGCTGACTCCTATGTGGTGCCATATGTATGGTTAATATATCTTGATATATATCTTGGGGATGATCTATTTTTTAATAAAGGTCCACCAAATAAATACTTGATAAAAACTAACCTATCCATTCTCAAATATTCTTCATGCTAAATCATCTTAACCAATTATTTTTCATTTTACATGTTCTCTAAATTCACCATGACATAACATCAATATATTTCTACGGGGTTCTTTCCAATAATTCCATAATAAAATAGTATAATATTTCACTATATTCTTATTATTTCTTAAATGTTGAAAATAATATATCAATTATTTAATTACCATTAACACATGTCTTTGAGCTTTAATACCAGTTCAACAAGCATCACACTTATAAGGATAATTGCTTAATAATGAAATATAATGACATTAAATAAATCAATAATAATTCTCCAAGCATCATCACATCACATATTGACTCATTGAAAAAATACAACACTTGGTCTCACCACTTTCCTTTGATAATGACCTTAATATAAATTTAAATAAAGAATAAAAAAATGCCACTCTCTTTATTTTAATATATATATATTTTTTATTATGATAAAAATAGGTTATATTAGGTTCTAAATGATTATTTAAAATATAATTATTATTTTTATCATGTTAATTTATTTTTATTTGTTAGTGATGAAATAATAACCCTAAATGCTTACACAACATCGACACAATGCTTGTGAAAACATTAGAAAAATCAAGTAAATAACTTTAAAAAATATAAAATTATTTTGGGTGTTTTTTAGTTTAACACAAATTTTATAGATAATTATAACATATTAGAGATTTTTGATATGGTTATATTCAAATTCCATTAGTTTTTTAATTCCATTAATTTTAAATTTAATGAATGGTTCCAAAAATTCCATTAATGTCAAATTTAATGAATGGTTATATTCAAATTCCATTACTTTCTTCTTAAAATTATTTTGTGAGAACCATTTTTGTTTGATCATTTTACCTTATCAAATTGAATAATAAAGTCTATAGAAATAAAAATAAAAAATTAAATCTATAATATAACTAATAAAAGTGAATGATATAATTTTAATTTACTTTATTAAACTTTTAAGTATTGGTTAATATATAGAGAATAAATTGGTAAATTAATTTGTATACCTAAATATATAACAAAATTATCAATATTATAATTATTTTTGTATCAGTCCACAATTATGTTCTATAGTCAAAACCTTTGAAAAATCATCTACTCAATATTTTGATGAGATGTTACAAAATATATATTATTTTGGGCCTTATAATAAAAATGATCCTTCAACTACTTCTAATAAGGGTAGTATATTGTTTTAGTTACTAGTCTCCATGATCGTTTTGGTCATCTCAAATAATATATATGTTTTAATTTTAATTTCATTTAAAAGTAAAATATTCTAATTATTTATTTATTTATAAATATTTAATGTTCTATATATTTTTAGGGTAAATTGTCGTTTCCCCCCAACAATAGTTAATAACTATGTATTATAATCTTTTTTTATCACAATTATTTTAGTGAAGTCTTAACATTATATTTTATAAATTACTATCACTATGGAGCATCAAACATCCTTTCACTTTTTTTATAAATGGATTTTCTAACAATATTTATTAAAATGTATACATAAATAGTGCACCTTTTCTTCTCTAATCAATTCATCAACATCGAAACACAAACAAATATGTGATTTTTTATTAAAATTTTACTAGGAAAATGAAATTAGAAAAAAATATTCACAAAATATATAAGAGTTTGAAAAAATGAACAAAAGAACTAAAAATGACTATTTGTTGTAAAATTCATATGATGTAGATCTATGACACGACATGATCTAAAAAATAGTAGTTGCTTCATAAATTTAAATAAAAGTGCATGTAAATGAGCAAGGGACGATAAAAAAGTTCAGCTAATACATGAATACAAGCAAGGGAAGATCTCTATTTTAGCCTCAATTGATAATTAAAAAAATGAGTTCGATTACTACATGTAAATGAAGAATGGAAGATAAAATTTAAATAATCATGGAAAATACATGAAAGATCGAATAAGATTCCTTAAAAACTTGTTTGGAATTCCATATCTTTGGTTTTGAGATTCAATTTGTGCAAAGCAAACAAGTTCAGCTGCAGTAGTGATTCAGTTCTGCAAGAGTTTGAATGTGGCGTGAGGAAGAAGTGATATGCTAGGGTTCTTTTTCAAAGTGGGCGAAGAGTTTTATCAACATTGATAAAAGTGTGTTTTATTAGCATAAAAAATATACGGGTTGAGAAATACCACTTTTATCAGTGCTTTATCTACATTTATAAATCATAACTTTTATTAGTGATAAAAAGACACAGATAAAAGTGGTATTTCTCAATGCTTAAGTTATAGAACTGATAAAATAGACTTTTATCAGCACTTAACCTAGCACTCACAAAAATGTAAAAAAATGAATAAAAATGAATAAATGAATAATAGTAATTATATAAATAATAAGATCATTAAAAATGAACTATATTAACGATAAAAATTACCAACACATTAATTAAAAATTAATAAATATAAAAAATTTATAAATAATATTGAATAAATGAATACTAAAAATGAATAAATAAATTTGAATAAATTTTAAAAATATTAAAAAATGTGAATTCATAACATTAATTACATAGATTATAAACACATAAAAATTATTAATGATGAATAAATAAATAATATTAATTATATAAATAAAAAAATTACTAAAAATGAATAATACCAACTATTTAAATTACAAAAAATATTAAAAAAATGCATTTTAATAAATTAATTATATGAATTTAAACATACTAAAAATAATAAATTTAATAATTATTAAAAAATAATAAATAATATTGAATGACTGAATATTAACAATGAATAAATAAATTAAAATAAATTAAAATAAATTATAAAAATATTAAAAAAGAGTGAATTCATAACATTAATTACATAAATTATAAAAATATAAGAAAAGTATAAATAAATAATATTAATTATATAAGTAAAATAATTATTAATAATGAATAATATTAACTATTAAAAACAAAAAATATTAAAAAATGCATTTAAATAAATAAATCATATAAATTTCAAACATTTTAGAAATATAAAAACTTAATAAACAAAAATGAATAAATATTATTCACATGAATTACAAACATGTTGAAAATATTAAAACATAGTAAATAAATATTAAAAATTAATTAAATTCTAAAAAATATAAAAATATAAAAATATAAAAAAATATAAAATAATATTAAACGAAAGAATATTAAAATTGAACAAATAAAATTTAATAGATTACAAAACTATTTTTTTAAAAATGAATTCATAAGATTAATTACATGAATTCTAAACATATAAAAAAAATTAAGAATAATTAATAAGTAAATAATATAATTTATCTAAATAAAAAATTATTAAAAATAAATTATATTAACTATTTAAATTATAAAATATTAAAAGTTTCATTTAAATAAATAAATTATATAAATTTAAAACATTTAAAAAAAATTATAACCTATTAAATAAAAGTGAATAAAAAATAATTATATAAATGACAAACATATTGAAAATATTAAAACTTAGTAAATAAATACGTGTAAATAAATACTTAAAAGGAATAAATTCCAAAAATATTAAAATTAATAAATATTAACAATGAATATATAATATTAAATGAATGAATATTAAAAATGAATGAATAAAATTGAATATATTTAGAAAGTATTTAAAAAAGTGAATTCATAATTTTAATTATAGGAATTAAAAACATATAAAAAATGAATAAAAATGAATAAATAAATAATATTATTTATATAAATAAAAAATTATTAAAAATGAATTATATTTTCTATATAAAAACATTAAAATTAAAATATAGTTATAAAAATAAATTATGTAAATTTCAAACATATTAAAAATATTAAAACATAATAAATAAAAATGAATAAATATTAATCACATAAATTAAAAACCTGTTGAAAATATGAAAACTTATTAAATAAATATGTATAAATTTTAGAAAATGAATAAATTACAAAAATTATAAAAATTAACAAATATCAGAAATGGAAAAAAAAATTAAATGAAAGAATATTAAAAATATATAAATAAAATATAATAAATTAAAAAAAATATTTTAAAAAATTGAATCCATAACATTAATTACATGAATTGAAAATAGAAAAAAAAAAAAATTAAAATTAATAAATAATAATAATATTATGTATGCATTGTATTGATTGTATATAATAAATATAATTAATTATTAACCTTTATAATTTTTAATAATAATTAAAAATATTGATATTTAATTAAGTTAGGATGGTAGAGAATTTCCACTGGAACATAGTGATGTAGGAAGATGGAGATGCATACATGACACAGGTAGGCGGTTATACAGGCATGACACATGCGAGTGGTGATGCAGGCACAACGCACGCAAACGGTGACACATGCATGATGTAGGCATGACGCTACACTAGCCCTTCAGGGCAGTTTGTGGGTCTTTGAGCTATATAATGGGCTTCATGTCCACCGAGCCTTCATGCCATATATTCAATAAATAAGGTTTGATGAGTGCGTTATCCCTTGGGGGGCTATGGTCTTTTGTCACGACCCGTCCCCTAGGGCTTGCGTTGTGACTACCCCAAAATCTCCTCTCAAAGGCCAGGGGATGGAGACTAGTGCCAAAGGCATTATCCTGCAGGTGGGAGGCATTTTTTGAGTGCCTATACACACGCACACTCACAACCCTAGCACACAATGCTGAAAAGGGAAAACATGCATGCTACTAAGACAACCACTAAGAGTAAACAATACAAGAAAGAATTAAAGGGGGCCAAAATACAAACCCAACAGAAAAACAAGCTATAAACAAGGGGGTAAAAAAGTCTCTAGAAACCCATTTGTAGAAAACCCTACCTGAAGAGTAGGTGAAGAGTAGTTGTCTGAAGATATATAAGTACGCCTCTCTTGTCTGTCCTCATTGGGCACCGCCTGGTCCTAGATTGCAAATGTCTCTATTAAAACGTCGGTTGTCTGTACAAGAAACAATACGTGTGGCCAGAGCCTATATAGGGGTGAGTAACAAAATACTAAGTAATGAACCCAAACCAAAAAGAAAAGACCACAAAGAGAAGTACACATGTTGTAGTGGACAACTCACATAGGTATAACCTAAAGTATAGAAAGAAATAATATCAGTAGTAATACTGAACATCTTTCACTTTAAAGGGAATAATCCCCAATGAGTCACTGTGGCCTACAGGTCCACTGAGGTCCGCTCATCACTGAGGTCTGCTGGGACACTGAGTTCTACTCGTCACTGAGTTCTGCTGGGCCACTGAGGTCCGCTCGTCTGTTGGGCCATTAAGGTCCACCATCAGCTGGGCCACTGAGGTCTGCTCATCAATGAGGTCTGCTAGGAAACTGTGGTCTTCTCATCTACTGGGTTACTGAGGTCCGCTCTTCATTGAGGTTTGCTGGGCCACTAAATTATGCTTTTCTTCTAGGCAACTGAGGTCTGCTCGTCACTTCCTTCTTGTCACAGACAGCCGTAGGATTCCCGATCACAGCGTGTTTGATTATAGGAGAATATAATCCTCAATCAATCATTCATACCCTAACTTCCATGAAAACTCACTTGGAGTATTTCAAAAGGACCTTATCACTGCGAGGGTCCCAACACCCTAAATGTATCACCAATCAGGCGTATGATTTAGAAGTTATGCCCCTTTTATTGAAAAGGGGCGATTTGGGTTTGGGTCCGGTCCGACCCGGTCGGTTTGACCAGACCCATCCCGGCCTAGTGTCCACCGACCCGACTCAGATTTTACCTAACCCGGATCTGACCTGGTTCGAGTCTGACTTAGTCCAGGTCCGACCCAGCCGTCTTCTCCAGCCTGACCTGTCGTGAGTGGGCCGACTTGCTACACCATAAATGGGGATAGCTTGCTTTGCCTGAGACGTAGAGCCCACCATATCGCCCTCCACCCCATGGGTCACCATGGGGTGTTCTTCCATGGTCCATATGGACCAAAACCCTGAGCCACCACTTGCGGCTGTTTCCGCAGGCCTCGTCCGCCTCCGCGGTGCACTGAAAGTTCCTTCCGCGGGCCACTGGACCCGCTATGGTGGTTTGTTTTCTAATTCAAGAGCACCTTCGAGATCCTTGGGTCATCACTATCACTACTACGTACTTCAAGATGTATTTCCGTCGATCAGGAGGTCCAATCATGAAGAACACAAGAACTCCCCTAATGGAAGGATCCGGGCCTTGTTCGTGTAGGTCTGATCCCACCACTCTAGAATTTAAAAAAAAGTTGGGAAGAGATTTAAGAATATAACATGGATCACTTAGATTCAAACCTCGAGATTAGAAACCCTCCCCTCATAAGTGATTGATCTTCAGGTCACCTATTCGTGGGTTAAACCGCATTCATCGCTCAAATCCATGAATGAGGAAAAATGAAAATCACTTAGAATCAAACCCATACCTCAAGGTTGGATCATTCGTTAGGGAAGATGGAACCACTATCATTTTTCATTCCTTGATCGATCATTGGTGGCAGTTCATCGATCATTCCTCCCCAATTCCAAATATCTAAGGGTTCAGACCAATACTGGATTGTGCCAATGATCTCGTATCCAGTTTACTGATTAAATGGATAAAACACATTTCAGTGTTTCTGTTATTCTGATTCATAGTGTCATTACACTATTTCATTTATGAAAAAATGTTTCTGTTATGATTGGGTTGAAACATCATTATGTGGTAATGAAATTTGAAATTAAAATAATATAAACTAAAAGTTTATTTTTTTTAACTCAAGAAATTTTTATTATATTTTTCTTAAAAAAGTCCAAAAAATAAATTTTTCCCACGACCTTTACCAGTCGAGGTTAAGTCATTCCTTAAGTAAAGTCTCCATTCTAGATGCAACGTTGCCCTCATATTTTTAATTTGGGCACCCATTAAATGTTTCCAAACTACTTACACATACTATTTTAAATAAACTTAAAAAAAGTTCAAACACTTATTCTAGGCTCACCGGGCCTCAGAATAAAGTACCGTATGAGCACCTGGTCTCAAAAAAATCCCATATAATTAAAAAAAATTACATTGAATTTTCGGGACATTCCATTCTACCCACCATAATGATCTACATCATCGTAAGCCAAAACAAGGGCTGAACAAACAAATTAGGGTACTGAGCATAGAACTGAGCCTCCCGCTCCCATGTGATCTCATGTATATTTCCATAATACCACTGAATGTGCACCAGAGGAATCAACTGTCTACAAGGGGCCTACTCCTGTCGACCCTCAATCTCTACCAGGAACTCTGCAAAGGTTGCCCCATCATCAATTTCAAACCCACCCCAGTCGATGAAGTGCAATGGATCTTGCACGTACCTCCTCAACTGCAACACATGAAAGACATTATGCAATCGATGCATCTTTCAGGAAAGAGTTAGGCAGTACACCACATTTCCAACTCTACCTAGAACCTAAAAAAGGGCTGATAAATCTCAGATACAACTTGCGCCCCATCCAAATCTCCGTAATCCCTATCGAGGTGAGACATGAAGAAACACATGGTCTCACTCCTAGAACTCCAAGGGACTCTATATCCTATCAGAATAAGATTTCTGCCTTCTCTGTATAGTCCACATCCACTCCTGGATGACCTGCACCTTTTCTGTGGTAACCCATACCAACTCTGGACCCATGAGTGGTGACTCTCCTAGGTCTATCCAGTATAATAGTGATATGCATGGTTTCCCATACAGTGCCTCGAATGGAGCCATACTAATGGTGTAGTGGTAGCTGTTATTGTAAGTTAACTCCACCAGAGGTAGATGATCCTCCCAAATGTGACTGAAGTCCATGATGCAATAATGAATCATGTCCTCTAAAACTTGGATAGTCCCCTTCTTCTAAACATCTATCTATGGCTGGAAAGCTGTGCTCAAGCATAGATAAGTCTCAAATTCCTCTTGCAATCCCTTCCACAACTAGGATGTAAAGCATGTGTCTTGATCCAAGAATATCGTCAATGGGACTCTAGAGAGTTGAACTATCTCCTGCACATAGAGGCATCCCAAGATCTCTATTGAACCCTACTTCTGTATGTGTAGAAAGTGGGGAGACTTGGTGATTCAGTCAATAGTTACCCAGATGGTATCATACCCTATGGATGTGTGGGGTAAACCCATCATGAAGTCCATTGAGATACCATCCCACTTCAACTCTAGTACCTTGAGTGACTAAGTCAATCCTACCGGGACATGATGCTCTTCCTTCACTTGCTTACATTGAGGTACCATGAAATGGACTCTTCCACTACCTTCTTCATCCCCAGCCACCAGTACTGACATCAAAGATCATGGTACATCTTTGTCACTCCTAGATGTACCACTAAAGGGGACGTGTGGAACTCCCTCTGAACCTCCTCACATGATTCCATTGGTACAATGGTGTTCCCTTTGAAAATAATGACATGCTCCCCACCTACTGACTATCCATTAGGAGCTTGTCCTGAGGATAACAGAGTACATCGGGCCTCACAGTTAATATACAAAATCTATGAATCCATAACTTTCTGTAAAAGTGAGGGAGTGAAAACCATTGATTAAAGATAAGCTACTCTATCACCATCCACAAAGTATATCTACATCACGGCTAACTACTCCGATGCATCACTCAACAACTGCAAACTGGATCTCCTATTGAGCGCATCTGGCACCACATTTCGCTTCCCATGAGTATAAACTATCACAAATTCATATTCCTAGAGGAACTCTAGCCACCATTGATGCCTCAAGTTCAGGTCCTTCTAGGATAATATATACTTGAGACTTTTGGGGTCAGATTGGATGGTAAACTGCTCTCCCATCAAGTAGCACCACCACATCTTCAAAGAAAAGACCACTGTTTCTAGTTCCAGGTCATGGGTCATGTAATTCTTCTCATGTTTCCTCAACTACAATTAAATGTAAATGATAAATTCCTTCTATTACATCAGGAGACAACCCAATTCAGTCCCTGATGCGTCATAAAATACTACATACCCAATGCCCTCCTCTAGTAGTCTAAAGATGGGGGCAATCGTCAGTCTCTACCTCAGCTCCTGAAAACTCTGCTGGCACTTCTCTGTCCACATGAAGGGCTGACCCTTCTATGTCAAAGATGATAAGGGTGAAGCTACCCTAGAAAATTCATGCAAAAACCTCTGGTAGTGTCTAAAAAAACCCAAGAAACTTTTCACCTCAGTCACGCTTCTGGGGGGATCCCAAGAAAGCACCACCTCTATCTTTGCCGGATCCACTTCAACTCCAGCCTCTAAAATGATGTCTCCCATAAAGTGGAACTCTTAAATCTATAACTTACACTTCAAGAGGTTCTCATAAATACAGTGCTCTCAGAGTGTATCAAGGACTATCTGCAGGTGTGTCACATGCTCCTCCTTGGATGTCGAGTACACTAGGATTTCATCAATGAAGACCACGACGAATCAGTAAAGGTAAGGGTGGAAGATCCTGTTCATGAGTCCCATGAACACTGTTGGGGAATTTCTCATGCCGAAAGGCATCACCAAGAACTCATATTGTCCATACCGATACCTGAAGGCTATCTTTGGTACATCCTCATCCCGTACATGAAGTTGATGATAGCCTGATCTAAGGTCTATCTTTGAGAACCATCTTTCTCCATTCAGCTGATTGAAGAGGTCATCAATCCTTGGAAGTGGATACTTGTTCTTCACGGTAACCTGATTTAGGCACTAGAAGTCCATGCAGAACCTCAAACCCCTATCTTCCTTCTTGTAAATCAATACTGGGGTTGCCCATGGTGAAACACTGGGCCTCACGAAGCCCTTCCTATGCAGATCCTCCTACTGTACCCTCAACTCATGAATCTCCATGAGAGCCATCCGATATATTGATGTGGATATCAGTTCCATCCCAGAGTATAAATCAATGTATAAATCAAATTCCATGTGGTGGGGTAATCTCGGAACATCCTTAGGAAATATGTCTTCATACTCATCCACCACTACAGGAAAGTGAGGACTCTTTTCATCCACCACACCAAGGGTAAGAATATCCAACTGGTGAGTGATCATATGTTCCCTTCTCCAAGAAATTTCATCCTATTATATAAGTGTTATCTTCTCATCGGTGAAGTTAAACCTGGTTCCATCTCCCCAGACACACTGCACTTTGTGCGTAATACAATCGATCTGAGCATGAACTGTGGATAACCAGTCCATACCCAATACTACATCGTAATCCATCGATGCCACTACTTGGATATCCTAGAAGAAGCTCTCTCCTCCAAGATTAATCTCACACTACTTTCACCAGTGTGTAATCATTGCATCCCCTCTCGTAGGATTCTCTAACCATAAGGATTAAGCCAATGGATCCACCAGAATCTCCAAGCTCCGAACAAGGTATGTGGAAAGAAAAGAGTGACTGAAACCTATGTCTATAATAATTTAAGCTAAGGTGTAGAAGACATAGACCATACCTCTAATAATCTCTAGGGAACTGTAGTCACATGACTCTATCACCTGAAGTTGACCTCACCCCTATCCACCAGCTCCCAAAGCCTGTGGTGGACCACCTAGGGGTGGTAGTGGTAGCACCTCGAACCTCCACCCACCTCTGACTGCTCTTCTTGCCCCCTACCATGTCCACCGCCCTGTGGACCACCCTGATCAAACCTATTCCTTTTCCTTAGTAGTACCTCAACTGTTTTCTAGTCATCTTCATGGAGAGTCAGTCAATCATGAGCCATGTGTCCCTAACCGCCACTTGAGTAGCACACCCTGCTCCTCTGATGACTCCCTCTGCCCTAGGATCCTTGTACCACTGATCCTGCATCCTGGGGTCCTCCCATGAAATGATTGACCCTATTGGGTCCCCATTTCTTCAACCTTATAACCATGGCTAAAGAATCCACTGCCCGATGTCTACTGGTAGCTTCGGCTGCTGGTGCTTTCTCTTCCAGGAAGATCTCTATGAGTAGAGCTCACTCCATCACCCCAGCCTAAGTTGGGATGGTAAGGGATACCATAGAAACCCTAATCTCCTAGCATAGTCCCTTCTCAAAATCCCAAGCTCTGAAGAATGGGTCTCCCACAATGTCCATGGAGTAATGAGAAAGCTTAGTGAATATCACTGAGTACTACACTACTGTCATGCTACTCTGCTGTAGGTGCAGTAGATTCTGTATGCGTATTGAGTATAATATCACTAGAAATAACTCCTCTATGAAGAGGTGCTCAAAGTCTTTCCAGGTGAGGGTCACCTCATTGTGCATCTAGATCATCAAGCTCCACCACCTCCCCACCAAGCACTGAAGAAGGCTCACGACTAAGATCACCATCTGGTCCAGAGGCATCCTCACCAGATGGAAGACTCGCGTAACCGCCTGAAGCCAATCCTCAACCACCTGAGGGTTAGTCTCACCCCTAAACATGGGAGGTCTCTACCTCTGGAACCCATATAAGGAACTGAGCCAGTGTGTGTCCTCTACTAGTAGCGCTAGTAGAAACAACTGATCAATGGGTGGTGGAAACGTTTGTGCACCTCCCACTGGGGTCATCTCTAGTACTGGCCCCTGTATTGACACCTCATCTCTAGGTGTACCATCCTCGTGGTCATGTATTGAAATCCTGGATGACTATCTGTGTGGTTACATCCTGAAATAGATCAAGATGAACCACGATCAATAAATTATACCTGGTGAGCTAACTTAGACTCAATAAGCACATAAGAACACCCCCAATTCCTATATGATGCATAAAACTAGTGTTTTCATGTACCGAGTCGAAAAGTAGGATTTAGGGTTCTGGTGTATGGATACGTTAGCTTCCGCACCAACATTGGACTCCCCAAGCCTAAAAGTTGAACTCAAAACATTTAACACTATTGACCCAAAACAAAGACACAGTCTCTCGGTCCTTAAGGTAGGATCGACCTCCTTCGATACCAATTTTTCACGACCCACCCCCTTGGGCCCACTCCACGACTACCCCAAGCCCACCTCCTAAAGGCTAGGGGCTGTCAACTAATGTTGAAGACATTATCCTACAACTGGGAGGCATTTTCTGAGTACCTATACACACACACACACACACACACACTCACAACCCTAGCCCACAATGCTGAAAAGGAAAAAATTCATGATAATAAGATAACCAATGAGAGTAAACACTAAAAATCCAAAAGTAAAGGGGGATAGAATACAAACCCAAAAAAAAACAAGCTGTAAAAAAGGGGGTACAAAAGTCTCTAGAAACCCATCCATAGAAAAACCTACCTGAATAGTAGGTGAAGAGTAGCTGCCTAAAGCTGTAGGAGTACGCCTTGCCTCTCTGTCCTCATTGGGCACCGCCTAGTCCTGGACCGCCAAGGTCTCTGTCAGAACATCAGTCATCTACACAAGACACGATACGTGTGGGTGGAGCTCGTGAAGGGGTGAGTAACACAATACTTAGTAGGGACCCCAAACCAAAAAGAAAAGACCACAATGAAAATTACACATGAATTAGTGGACAACTAAAACCAGTATAAACTAAAGTATAGAAAGCAAGACTATCCGTCGTAATGATGAACATCTTGTACTGCTGAGGGACTGATCCCTAATGCGTCACTATGGCCTGCTAGGCCACTGAGGTCCTCTCTTCACTGAGGTCTTCTGGGCCACTGAGGTATTCTCATCACTGAGGTCTGCTGGGCCACTAAGGTCCACTCGTATGCTGGGCCACTGAGCTCCACTCGTTACTAAGGTCTGATGGGCCACTGAGGTCTGCTTATATGCCTGGCCACTGTGGTTCATTCGTCACTTCCTTCTCATCACAACCAGCCGTAGGATTCCCTCTCACAATGTGCTTGATTCTTTTAGAATCTACTCCTCATGCCATCTATCATATCCCAACTTCAAGGAAAACTCGCATGGAGTATGTCAAAAGGACCATCTCATCACGAGGGTCCCAACGTCGCAAATGGCTCATCAATCAGATGTATTATTTGGTTATTATGGCCATTTTACTAAAAAGGGGTCAGTTGGGTTTGGGTCCGGTCCGACCCGGTTAGACCGACCCGACCCATCCCGGCCCGAGGTCCACTGAAATGAACCAGGTCCGTCCACCCGGTTTTGTCAACCTGACTCAAATCTAGCCTGGTCCGGGTTTGACCCGGCCCGCTGGGCCGCCCGGGGCTTCCTGCCTTTTCCAGCCCGCCCCACTGTGAGTGGGCCGACTTGCTCCGCCCAAGGTGTGGTGCCTGCCGCGTCTTCCTCCACCCCATAAGTCACTGTGGGGTCCTCCCCTGCAATCCATCTAGACCGCGACCCTACAGCCGCATGACGCGGTGCGGCTCACCGTGTCCTCTCACACCACCATCGGCCGTTGCCAATGGCCCTGATCCACCGCCCGCAGTTGTTGCTGGGGGTATCGTTCACCACCGTGGCGCGCCACCAGTGGTTCCTTCTGCGACCACTGAAACCACTTCAGTGGTCCATTTTCCAATTTGTGAGCACCTTCGGGATCCACAGGTTGTTTCCCTCATTGCTACGTATCCCAAGTTGTCTCACTGTCAATCTGGAGGTCCTATCACAAAGAACACATGAATGCCCCCAACAGAGGGATTCGAGTCCTGTTCGTGTCGGCCCGATCCCTCCACGTTATAATTTTAAAAAAATTTGGGAGGATATTTATGAATCTAACAAGGATAACTCCGATTCAAACCCAGAGATTAGAAACACTTCCGCGTTAGTGAATAATCTGCGGGTCACCTATTCATGGGTTGACCCGCTTTCGTCGCTCAAATCCATGAATGGGGAAAACAAAAATTAACTTGGAATCAAACCCCTACCTCAAGGTTGGATCATTTGTTGACGAAGATCACACCGATGGTATTCATAATTCTTCAATCCATCATTGGTGGCGGTTCGTTGATCGTCGCTCGTCAACGCCAAATCTTCAAGGGTTTAGAGAAATACTGGATTGTGCCAATGATCCTATATTTGGTTAACCCATTAAATGGAGAAAATGCATTTCAACATTTCTGTTACACTGTTTCATTTATGAAGCAACATTTCTGTTATGCTCGGGTTGCAACGTTGGTACGTTGCAACAAAATTTGAAATTCGAATAAAATAAACTAAAAGTTTAGTTTATTTTTCCTTAAGAAAATTTTATTATATTTTTCTTAAAAAAGTCCAAAAAATAACTTTTTCCCTCAACCTACGCCGGTCAAGGTTAAGTCTTTACTTAGGTAAAGCCATCATTCTATATGCAATAGTGCCCTCAGATTCTTAATTTGACTGCCTTTTTAGAAGTTTCCAAAACCGCGTACGTGCACTATTTTAAATAAACATAAAAAAAGTTCAAAAACTTATTCTGGACTCACCGGGCATTAGAATCAAGTGTTGTCTGAACGCCTGGTCTCGAAATAATCCCATATAATTAAAAAAATACGTGCAATTTTCGGGACATTACATATGTCTTTCCAGCCTCTGTGTGTGGTGTGTGTGTGTTTAATGTAATTGTACCCCCAAGAACCTAATATATATATATATATATATATATATATATAACTAACTACCAAGATTGAATATATTACAAAAAATATTAGATAAATATATATTACAAATGAATAAATATTAAAAATGAATAAATTAAAGAAAATACTAAAAATGAAGAAATATTAAAAATGAATATATAATATTGAATGAACAAATAAAATTCACATACACACATACATATGCATAGACATACATGTACACATACATATAGGTATAAACACACACACACACACACAACCACCCCCACCCCCACCAACCCACATATGCATATACATATAAACATACATGTATGTAAACACATGCACATACATACAATTACATACCCTTGCATGCACATACATACACATACATATGTATACATACACATACTACATAAATAAACATACACATGCACATGCACATACACATACACATGAAAATGAACATACACATACACATACATAGACACATACACATACACATACACATACACATACACATACACATACACATACACATACACATACACATACACATACACATACACATACACATACACATACACATACACATACACATACACATACAAATACACATACACATACAAATACACATACACATACACATACACATACACATACACATACATATACACATACACATACACATACACATACACATAGACATACACATACACATACACATACACATAGACATACACATACACATACACATACACATACACATACACATACACATACACATACACATACACATACACATACACATACACATACACATACACATACACATACACATACACATACACATACACATACACATACACATACACATACACATACACATACACATACACATACACATACACATACACATACACATACACATACACATACACATACACATACACATACACATACACATACACATACACATACACATACACATACACATACACATACACATACACATACACATACACATACACATACACATACACATACACATACACATACACATACACATACACATACACATACACATACACATACACATACACATACACATACACATACACATACACATACACATACACATACACATACACATACACATACACATACACATACACATACACATACACATACACATACACATACACATACACATACACATACACATACACATACACATACACATACACATACACATACACATACACATACACATACACATACACATACACATACACATACACATACACATACACATACAAATACACATTGTAACACCCCAAGCTTCCACGGTATGTTTCCCTTTGAATAATGCAATAGCTTGCATTGAACGCAACTTTGAGATTCTAACACACCATGACCAATCAAATTAGCCGTTATGAATAGTAATACCCACTTTTTGAAATTTTATAAATTCTATTCTTCAAAATGGACTTCATTTTTGAGTTCAGAATATTGAAATTATCTTAGGGTGAATTTTTGGTATTTTTCTGAAAAATTTCAATTTTTGATGAATAGTGAAAAACACTGCATTATTGGTTAAAACCGACTTTTTATTTATATAATTATTTATTTTATTTAAATTTATTTTAGGTCAAAATAGATACATAATACCTATATAAGTTCAATGTAATTCATTGGAGTCATTTTATAATAAGTTTAGATATATAAAAATTTTATTGAACTTTTAACTGTCTTTTATAATTGCAAATTTGAATAAAATTTAATTTTACCACTTCTGTGAATTGAATTTAAAAACTACAAGAGACACAGTTGATATCAGTAAGTAAAGTTTGGTTCAATAAGATGAAAATAATTTTTGGGGAATAATAACTTTTAACTTTTATTTACCATGGTTAAAAGTAAGTAAGGTAATTAAAGGTAAAAATGATATTATTATTACCCCAACACATGTCCTAATTCTATTGGATAAGTGTAATTCGACCAAAAACAACCTTAGTAATAAAATATTATCCTTTTGGTCTACTTGGATTAGATTAGGAAATTTATTATTATTTAATTTAAATAAGAGTTAAAAGTGTTAAACTCAAGTTTTCATAACTAAAACATTTTTAATATAGGGTTATACATAAGATAAGTTCAACTATAAATATTAATTAGAAAGATAAAAATATTTCCTACATAATTATAGTTTATTTATAATTTTTATAGAATAAATAATTTAATTTATTTATGACACAATGATGATGTAGTAATTAACTTATTAATGAAAGAATAAATTAATTGATATTATAAATATCCAAATAAATCTAATTTGAGACTTTTGATGAATTACACTAATTTTATAGGTTACTATGACATATTAGGGTAGATTAAATGAATTTTTTTCAAAGTAATCATGCTGTTATGATTTTAATGAAAACAAAATACTAAATAGTGTCGAAATTGAAATAAATGTGTTTTTAAAAAAAATATTATATTATTAAATGATATAATATTCCTAAAAATCTATGTTTTAGATAAAGGACTTAGATAAGGTTATATATTTTAATAATGAACCACTTGGGGTTCTCTTGGATTGTTATAGTAAGTTTATTAACCATATAATATAAAAATACAAAGAGACATGGTAAATGTCAAACTATTTAACTAAGAGTTAAATCTAAAAAATAAGGTCAATATGGTGAAATAAACCTGTCTAAAACCTATTGGTTGAGAGGTTTTCAACCCAAAACCAGATTATCCTCTAAATAAATCTTTTTGGAGCCATTAGATACCAAAAATAATTTTATTATAAAATAATATTTCAAGATTTTCCTAAAGTAATCCTCACCTCTATTATACAAGGGCACTTCCCCTTCTCTTAATTTCACACCTCCAAAGTCTTTTTTCTCAGTCAAAACCTGCCCAAATATCCTCCCAACTTCCCTCACTTAAATCTAGAGGCCTTACATTGATCATAAACCCAACCTAAGGAGCCTCTTTGATCATCTTAAAAGGAAACACCCGAAGTAGAGGTAATAATTTTACCACCCTCTTTCTAGTTATTTTCTTCTTCCACTTTCTATTTCTTTGTTGTTTCTATACCAAAATAATAAATATAGTACCTTATACATACTACTATGTTATTATAAATATGGTACAACCATATTTGTTATTCTATCCATCCTATAAATGACAAAGTCATCATACATGCGTACGTACGGTTTACCGTCTCCACATTGTGGTGTAGTTTGTTATTCAAACACTTCATTATTTGGATGGGTATAATAATGAGTATAAACGATGTAAATAATAAATATAACATGTTAATTATTATTTATTTATGATATAACATCCAATTACATACGATTTTTCAATCAATATAATGATATTATCGCTCGTGCGTACGTATGGATTACCATCTCCACGAACGCGATGAGATTTATTTCCCCATCATAACCATTCAAGAATAATTTTCATTTGATGATTAAAAATAATTTTTAAGAACTTAATATCATTCTGGATATGAATCAAATACATTCTATCCATAAAAACAAGACTTATGTAACAAATAATATAAAGGAAAATGAATTAGTTAACACCCGAAATGATGATAATAATAAAATATTATTAACAAAGCAATATTAGAAGATCATATACGATATCATATTTATGTATATGGTTATTTTATAATTTAATAAAAATGATTTAACTATTATAGAGAAGGTTTAAATACCCTCGAACAAGGAAAAGTACAAGGTAAGAGTTAATTTTACAATCTCTTTATTATCCGAGGTTGTTTTTACGTAAGTATATACTGGGACCTATTTATCATCCACATCTGTGTTTTCATAAAAATGTATTTCAAAATATTTTTACTATTTTATAGACTATGGGTTAAAGTCATTTATACCCTTATTTGAACTTATATGTTTTGAAAGGAATCTTTTTGTCATTTTCCAAATAAGGTACTTTATGACCTTTTTGACAAAATTAAGGTAAGAATGTTTTTTAACTTATAAGGCGGGTGCGTCTATTTTCTATCATTATAACATCATCGAATATTCCCTCAAAAGATTATAATAATATTTTTAATATAAATGTTTTATTTTATAATTATGTTACTCTTAAATGATTTCAAAATAAAAGAGATATTTCTCTCAAATAGTTTTAATTTCATCTATGTCAACATCCTTTGATAAATTTTACACTTTTTTGAGGTCGATTTATTATGATAAAAATATTCCATATTGTATTTAGGGTTTTGTGATATGTTTGAATGTGTATGTGTTATTTTTATACCATTCATGGTTTATGGTTTAAGTGTTGACATTTCGTATGCCAGTTTTAATACGAATGTTTATGTTATGTTTCAACCTTTTCATACGAGGAATGTATTGGACTTAGTATGTGACTAGTGGAGCCTGATATAGCTCCTCAGTGCATCGGTAGGTCTCATGAGACAATTATACATGGAATTGGTTGAGGCCTTTCCCAATTTTATATATGGTTTTGGCCGAGGCCTAAATCATTTTTAGACATCTTGGCTGAGGCCTTGACAAGATGGTTCAAAATGCAAGACATTATACATTCCCTCATTATGAAAATAATAATGATGGTTTATGTGGTTATTGGACTAGTATAAAACCCATGACTATGTTTTATTATGGAATTATTTACTCAACTCATATTCCTTACATAAAGTGTTCATGTTTATTATCTGTAAAGGCACGTGTTTTTAATTATTCACCATGCCTGATGTTTATATTATCTTTCGCTGTATTTATTACCCTTTATGAGCATTTGAGATCATCCATTTTTTATGTTTCATTTTACCAAGATATGAATAAGTTAGTTATGAGTGACTTGAAGGCATAATCTGGGAGGCTTGGATGTTTCTAATGGAATAAATTAGTTTTGTATTTCTTTTCAAGTTGTAATGTTGAACTTATGTATGTATCTTGATTCCAATAATACTAAACTGATCGGTCATTCGGGACATGATTCCTTGTATCATGCCAATGTTATTTAATAAAGCACGGAATCTAGGTAACTAGGGTCCGGGTGTTACAGTTGGTATCAGAGAAAGTTTAGTACAAACCTTGGAAACTATATTTAGAAAAACTCTGATTATAACACATTACCCTAAGACAGACTTTGAGGATTAGTAGAGAATAACTTCATAGAATTTTGGTAATGTAGAGATTTTTTGGGTTTTCCAAGAAATAAATCCTTGTGTAGATATGAGCAGGTAGAGGCGGCTCTGGCCCAGATGTACCAAGGAGTGAAAACTACGACAAGGAGTTTCGAGCTTGACCCGGGGTATCTTTGTACACGACAACGGGTCTTGCTGTACTCTTGGTTATGAAAATCCTAGGGGATATGATTAGGATAATTCAAATTTTCTTTACAAACCATTATGAAGGATTTATGAGTATATACCTCCTCAAAGAAAACATTTTTATGATTATGGGTTATATCCATTAACTGCTCAATTTATGTTAAGTGTTTTACAAGATTGGAATTATGTATTTCGATTCATAAACTAATCTAGTGTATTCCATTATTTAGAAATGGAACCTAGTGGAAGGAATAAAAACTGTATCAACACACATAATCCATGTAGGGATTTTCCTCCTGCTCAAGATAATTATAGCGGAGCTGGTGATGCAACTGGTTCTGATCAGCTTATCATCATACTGAGATAACTCACACAGGTTATGAATAATAACCTTACCCGTATGGAGCACCCTGATCCAAAATGCAGAGGATAAATGTTAGACTGCTTCATGAGGAAACAACCACCAACATTAAATGGGTCTACAAATCCATTTGTAGCTGAACAATAGATAAGTTCCTTAGAGAATATATTTCATGCTTTGGGGAGTATCGAAAGGAAAAAAGTTGTCATGGAAGTTTATCGATTCCCTGTAGATACAGATCAATGGTGGTCATTAATTAAAAACATAAATGAGGATGAAGAAGTATCAAGTATGTAATGGAGGGAGTTTAAAGATCTTTTCTTAGAAAAATAATTTCCTCGTGACCATCAAGTGGATATTGAAAGGCAATTTCTGAGTCTGAGACAAAAGGAGGATAATAATGTCACAAAGTATGAAGATAACTTTACAAGGTTAGAAATACATGCTGTAGATTACATACGTAACCCAAGAAGTAAGATTGATTGTTTCTTTGATGGGTTAAAACCATTTCTCCATCAAGCATTAGTCTTGCAATCCTTCTCATCGTATGAAGATATTCTCTCATGTGCTATCCGGACAGAAAATGAATTCTCTATGTCTTATGAATTTAAAGCAAAGCAAGAGAAGAAGAGATCAACTGAACACTCTAGGAAAGGAAATAAGGAAATAGGGAAGAAGGGAAGAGTTGAATTTCCACCCTGGGATAATTGTGGAAGGAAGCACCTCGATGCCTGTCTAAAAGGAAAATGAGTATGCTACAAATGTGGGAAGAAATTCCATATTGCTAGTGATTGTAATGGGATGAAAGAAGCTACCAATGTTCAATTCTACAATTGTAGGGATATGGGAAATTATTCAAATGAATTTCCTAAGTTTCAAGGAAATATACCTCAGAAAAGTCCAAGGGATCAAGGATAATCTTATGTGATCACTACCGCTGAGGTTGAAACTCCGAAAGATGTGGTGGTAGGTAATTTAATGGTTTCCTCAAGTTTAGCCAATGCTTTATTTGATTCTGGATTACCACATTTTTTCATATCTTCCCAGTTTGCTAAGAAAATTAGATATTTCCAATTTTATTTAACAAGGGAGTTGTCAGTCAAAACACCTAAGGGAAGTAACATTGCAACAAATTTTGGTGAATCAATCCCCATTATGGTATATAAACGATATTTATCTACTAATATAATCATCATACCCATGATTTAATTTTATATAATCCTCATTATAGATTGTCTTTCAGACCATTATGTGAAAATTTATTGTAATAAGAAGGAGGTTACAATTCTCAATGACGATAAAGAGTACCTTATCTTTAGATTAGAAACGTCACCATTTGATTCTTATTTAGATCCACCCCCAGTGGATCTACTAAATTAAATATTATGGAGGATGAGAATGAAATAATTATGGGTGAGGAAAATAATGTTCGAATATAGGACGTACCTATTGTGAAAGAATATGTAGATGTATTTCCAGAGGATTTACCTGGACATCCTCCAGAATAAGAAATTGAGTTTCCATTGATTTAATTCCTGGTTCAAGGCCCATATCAAAGACCCCTTATAGAATGGACACTGTATAATTAGTGGACCTAAAGAAAAAACTTGAGGAATGGAGTTATAAGGGATTTATTCACCCTAGTGTTTCTCCATGGGGAGCCCCTATCCTTTTTATTAAGAAGAAGGACGAATCTATGATGTTGTGCATTGACTACAGGGAGATCAATGCTATAAATATAAAGAACAAGTATCCCCTACCTCACATTTATGATTTATTTGACCAACTTTATAGAGCTCAATATTTTTCAAAGATTGACCTTCGATTTGGATATCACCAGTTCTGTGTGAAGAAGAAAGACATTCTGAAAACAGCATTTCAAACCAGGTATGAGCATTATGAGTTTACAGTAATGCCTTTGGGATTGACTAATGAACCCTATGTCTTCATGGATCTAATGAATAGAGTTTTCAAGGATTATCTTAATGAATTTGTAGTGGTATTTATTGATTATATCTTGGTATACTCCAAAATCTATAAAGATCATGAAAATCACTTGCGCATTATCCTAAAGACTCTTAGAAGAAATGAATTATATGGGAAGTTTAGCAAGTGTGAATTCTAGCTTCAAGAGATTTCTTTTCTTGGATATATTGTCTCTAAGGATGGAATATATATTGATCCTTAAAGGACCAAAGAAATCCAAGAATGGCTAGCATCGATGAGTATAACTGAGGTGCGCAGTTTTATTGGTTTAGCAGGTTATTATCAAAATTTCATCCAAAATTTTTCCCGGTTGGCTAACCCATTAACCAAGCTCACACGTAAAGGGGTTAAATTTTTTTGGACAAAAGAGTGTGAAGAATGTTTTGAAGAACTGAAGAGAATATTAGTCAACACTCTTATATTGAATCTACCATCTGGGAACGATGGGTTTGTTATTTATAGTGACACTTCAAATAAAGGACATGGTTGTGTCCTTATGCAGAATGATAGAGTTATTTCCTATGAATCATGACAACTAAAAATTCACGAGAAAAACTATCCCACTAATGATCTTGAGTTAGCAGCTATAATCTTCACTCTGAAGATATGGATACACTATCTCTATGGTGAAAATCGTGAGATTTATACTGGCCACAAGAGTTTGAATTATATTTTCTCACAAAAAGAACTAAACATGAGGGAAAGGAGATGGATTGAACTACTCAAGGATTATTATTGCACAATACACTATCACTTGGGGAAGGAAAATAAGGTGGAATATGCTTTGAGTAAAAAGGATCATGGGGTTTTGAACAAGATGAGAGTTGAACGGGATCCTATTTTCATGGATCTAGTAAAGATGGATATGGGAATAACCATGGAAGGTGAACAATCAATAATTTTTCAAATGGTTGCCAAAAAATATTTACTAGAAAGGATAAAAAGTTCTCAGACTGATGATGAAGAGTTTCAGAAGAAGATTAATGCTCTAAATGATGAGAGATTGAGTGACTTTGTATATAAAGATGGAATTTTAAAATTTGGGAAGAGACTTTGTGTTCTCGATATACCTGATCTAAAAAAAAATTGTTAGATGATGCTCATATCTAAAATTTATCTATACACTATGGGAGCACCGAGATGTATAGATATTTGAAGGAACATTTTTGGCGGGACAACATGAAAAGGGATATTGCTGATTTTGTGTCAAGATGTATGGTTTTTGAACAAGTGAATGCTGGAAGACAACATCCTAGAGCAGTCATGCAACCTCTTCCCATACCTGAGTGATAATGGGATGATATTACGATGTACTTTGTCATGGGGCTACCAAAGACTCCTAGAAATAATGATACAATATGGGTCATTGTTGATCGTCTTACCAAGTCATCACATTTTCTTTCTATAAGAGAAGATTTACCACTTGAACGTTTAGCAAGACTGTACATTAATGAAGTTGTAAGACTTCATGGAGTAACCCTATCGATTATTTCTGATCATGATCCCTATTTTACACCAAGATTTTGGAAAAGTCTTCCGAAAGACTTGGACACTGAACTTTTTTTGAGCACTGCCTACCACCCTCAAACTGATGGACAACCAGAACAGACTATTCAAACCTTATAAGACATGTTGAGATCTTGTTCACTTGAATTTCAAGGTATGTGGGATCAATATTTTTCTATGGTAGAATTTTCCTATAACAATAGCTTCCACTCAAGTATTCAGATGGTACCATATGAAGCATTATATGGAAAGAGATGTCGCACACCAACTTGTTGGGATGATGCTGGTAAAAGAAAACTCGTAGGCCCAGAACATGTTGAGGAAATGATGGAAAAGGTGAAGGTTATCCAAACCCACATTAAATAAGCTAAAAGTAGGCAGAATATCTATGCCGATAACTGAAGGAAGGATTTGGAATTTCAGGTAGGAGATCATGTTTCCTTGAAGGTATGTTCATGGAAGGGAGTTATATGATTCAATAAGAAGGGAAAATTAAGTCTTAGGTACATCAGACCTTTCAAAATTCTATAATGAATTGGGGATGTAGCTTACCATTTGGAAAGGCCGCCAAGTATCTCCAAAGTTCACAATGTGTTCCACATATTATTGTTGAGAAAATACATGCCTTACCTAATGCATGCACTCACTTATGAGGAAATTAAACTGGAACCTTACCTATCTTATTGTGAAGATCCTGTTAAGATTCTTGATACCAGAGAACATGTGTTGAGAAACTGGATGACTCGTTTGTAAAAGTTCTATGGAGAAACCATAAGATGAAAGAGGCAACGTGGGAACCAGATGAACTTATGATGAAGAACCACCCGAATATTTTTGTGCGGTAGTCTTCTCGAAATTTCAAGGACTAAATTATTTGAATGAGGGAAGAATGTAACACCCCAAGCTTCCATGGTACATTTCTCTTTAAATAATACAATAGCCTGCATTTTATGCAACTTCGAGATTCTAACACACCGTGACCAATCAAACTAGCCGTTATGAATAGTAATACCCACTTTTTGAAAATTTATAAATTTTATTTTTTAAAATGGACTTCAGTTTGGAATTTAGAATATAGAAATTAGCTTAGGGTAAATTTTAGACATTTTTCTAAAAACATTCAATTTTTTTGGTGAATAGTGAAAAACACTATGTTATTAGTTAAAACTAATTTTTTATTTAAATAATTATTTATTTCATTTAAATTTATTTTAGGTCAAAATAGATATGTAATACTGATATAAGTTCAATGTAATTCATTGGATTCATTTTATAATAAGTTTAGATATATAAAATGTTTATTGAACTTTTAACCGTTTTTTACCCACTTTCTAGGAGCATTTGCAAATTTGCATAAAATTTAATTTTACCGCTTATTTGAATTGAATTTAAAAATTCCAAGAGACATGGTTGATATCAGTAAGTAAAATGTGGTTCAATAAGATGAAAATAATTTTTGGTGAATAGTAACTTTTAACTTTTATTTACCGCAGTTAAAAGTAAATAGGGTAATTAAAGGTAAAAATGATATTATTATTATCCTAAGACATGTCCTAATTCTATTGGATAAGTGTAATTCGATTAAAAAAACCTTAGTAATAAAATTTGATCCTTTTGGTCTACTTATATTAGATTAGGACATTTATTATTATTTAATTTAAAGAAGAGTTAAAAGTGTTAAACTCAAGTTTTTCTAACTACAACATTTTTAATATAGGGTTATAAATAAGATAAATTCGACTATAAATATTCATTAGAAATATAAAAAGATTTCCTACATAATGATATTTTATTTATAATTTTTAGAAAATAAATAATTATATTTTATTATGACACAATGATGATGGAGTAATTACATTATTAATGAAAGAATAAATTAATTGATATTATAAATATCCAAATAAATATAATTTGAGACTTTTGATGAATTAAAACAATTTTTTAGGTTACTATGAAATTTTAGTGTTGATTAAATGAATTTTT
Source organism: Viscum album (assembly GCA_963277665.1). Lineage (NCBI taxonomy): Eukaryota > Viridiplantae > Streptophyta > Magnoliopsida > Santalales > Viscaceae > Viscum > Viscum album. The sequence goes on along the minus strand of OY728130.1, from coordinate 695,995,869 downwards.
TTGAAGTAATCATGCTGTTATAACTTTAACCGAAACAAAATACTAAATAGTTTCAAAATTGACATAAATGTGTTTTTTAAAAAATATTATATTATTAAATGATATAATATTTCTAAAAATCTAAGGTTTGGAAAAAGGACTTAAATAAGGTTATATATTTTAATAATGAACCACTTGGGGTTATATTGTCTTGTTATAGTAATTTTATTAAACATATAATATAAAAATACAAAGAGACATGGTAAATGTCAAACTATTCAACTAAGAGTTAAATCTAAAAAATAAGGTTAATATGGTGAGATAAACTTGTCTAAAACCTATTGGTTAAGACGTTTTCTACCCATAACCACGTTATCCTAGAAATAAATCATTTTGGATCCATTATAAATTGAAAATGATTTTATTATAAAATAATATTTCAATCTTTTTCTAAAGTGACCCTCACCTCTCTTATAAAAGGGCACTTCCCCTTTTCTTAATTTCACACCTCCAAAGCCATTTGGCTCAGCCAAACCCTACCAGAATATCCTAATAACTTCCCTCAATTCAACCTAGAGGCCTTAATTTGATTATAAATCCAACCTAATGAGCCCTTTTGATCAACTCAAAAGGAAACACCCGAAGTAGAGGTAATAATTTCACCACCCTCTTTCAAGTTCTTTTATTCTTACACTTCCCCTTTATTTGTTGTTTCCATACCAAAATAATAAATATAGTACCTTATATATAATGTGATTTTATTATAAATATTTTACAACCATATTCGTTATTCTATCCATTCTATAAATGAAAAAGTCACCATACATGCATATGTACGGCTTACTGTCTCCACTTTGTGGTGTAGTTTGTTATTCAAACACTTCATTATCTGGATGGGTATAACAATGAGTATAAATGATGTAAATAATAAATATAACATGTTAATGATTCTTTATATATAATATAACATCCAATTACATACAATTTCTCCATCAATATAATGATATTTTTTCTCTTGCGTACGTACGGTTTACCATCTCCACGAACACGATGAGATTCATTTTCCCATCGTAACCATTCAAGAATAATTTTCATTTGATGATTAAAAATAATATTTAAGAACATAATATAATTATGGATATGAATAAAATACATAATATCCATAACAAACACAACTTATGTAACAAAACATAAAAAGAAAAACGAATCAGTTAACACCCAAAATGACGATAATACTAAAATATTATTAACAAAGCAATATTAGAAGATCATATATGATATCATATTTATGTATGTGGTTCTTGTATAATTTAATAACAATTATTTAACTATTATAAAGGAGGTTTATGTACCATTAACCAAGGAAAAGTACAAGGTAAGGGTTAATTTCACAATCTCTTTATTATCCGAGGTTGTTTTATGTAAGTATCTACTGGGACCTCTTTATCATCTACATCCGTGTTTTCTAAAAAATGTATTTCAAAACATTTTACTATATACTAGACTATGGGTTAAATTCATTTATACCATTATTTTACCTTATATGTTTTGAAAGTAATCTTTCAGTCGTTTTCCAAACAAGGTACTTTATGACCTTTTCGACAAAATTAAGGTAAGAATGTTTTTTTAACTTATTTGGTGGGTGAGGCTATTTTCCGTCGTTATAACATCATCAAAGCTTCTATAACAAGATTATAATAATATTTTAAAAATAAAAGTTTTATTTTATAATATGTGACTCTTAAATGATTTCAAAATAGAAAGAGATATTTCTCTCATATAGTTTTGATTTCATGTATGTCAACATCCTTTGATAAATTTTACACTTGTTTGAAGTTGATTTATTATGATACAAATATTCCATATTTTATTTAAGGTTTTGTGATATTTTTGACTATGGATGTGTTATTTTTATACCATTCATGGTTTATAATTAAAGTATTGACATTTCGTATGCTTGTTTTTATACAAATGTTTATGTTATGTTTTAACCTTTTCATATGAGGGATGTATTGGACTTAGTATGTGACGGGTGGAGCCTGCTATAGATTCTCGGTGCATCGGTAGCTCTCATGAGACAATTAGACGTGGAATTGGCCGAGGCCTTTCCCAATTTGATATATGGTTTTGGCTGAGGCCTAAATCATTTTTAGATGTCTTGATCGAGGTCTTGACAAGATGTTTCAGAATGTTCGGCATTATACATTCCCTCATTATGAAAATAATAATGATGGTTCATGTGGTTATTCGACTAGTAGAATACCCATGACTATATTATATTATGGAATTATTTACTCATCTCATATTCCTACCATAAATTGTTCATGTTTATTATTTGTAAAGGCACGTGTTTTTAATTATTCACCATGCCTAATGTTTATGTTATCTTCCGCTGTATTGTTTACCCTTACTAAGCGTTTGAGCCAACCCCTTTCTTATATTTCATTTTCCCAGGATATGAAGAAGTTAGTTAAGAGTGACTTGTAGGCATAATTTAGGAGGCTTGGATGTTTCTAATGGAATAAATTAGTGTTGTATTTCTTTTCAAGTTGTAATGTTGAACTTATGCATGTATTTTGTTTCCAATAATACTAAACTAATCGGTCTTTCGGGGCATGATTCCTTGTATCATGCCAATGTTATGTAATAAAGCACTGACTCTGGGTAACTGGGGTTGGGGAATTACATACATACATATACACATCCACATACACACACGCATACACATACACATACACATACACATACACATACACATACACATACACATACACATACACATACACATACACATACACAGACACATACATATACACATACACACATACACACGCTTAGACATAGACATACACACACACACACACATACAGAGGCACACACACACACACAAACATATACACATACACATACACACATACATATGCTTACACATAGGCATACACATATACATACACATAAACCTACACATACACCTACACATACATGCATATACATATACATTCATGTATGTATACACATACACACATATATACAACTACATAGACATGCATACACATACATACACATACACATACACATACACATACACATACACATACACATACACATACACATACACATACACATACACATACACATACACATACACATACACATACACATACACATACACATACACATACACATACACATACACATACACATACACATACACATACACATACACATACACATACACATACAGATACACATATACATACACATATACATACACATACATACACATACATACACATACATACACATACACACACATATATACATGTCATATACATACATACACATATACACACATACACACACAGATACACATACATACACATAAAAAAGCGCATACATATCTGCATGCATACACATACACATAATCAAATGTATAAATGCACATCTATATACGAACATACATACACACACATACACACATACACACATACACACATACACACATACACACATACACACATACACATAAGCATACACATACACAAAACAAACACACTCACACACACAACACAACACACATATATACAAATACAACATACACACACAACGACATATTCATACATCCACATACACACACATGCATACACATATATATATACATGTGCATATATTTTAAATTATTTAATATGAATATAAATATATAAATTTAAATATGAATTACATATTTAACTAAAAATATTCATTTATATATTTATATAATTTTTAAAATAAAATATTAATATATGATATTCATATTTATATATAAAATTTGTAATTAATGTCTATATAAATATAATATTAAATATTTTTATTGATTAATATAAATTTGATAATTTATATATATAAAATAATGAAAATAAGATTGGTAATATTTTCTTATTATAACATATTTATATAAATCATATTTATATATTATATTTTCATATATATATATATACACTTATTTTTATATAAATATTATTTAAAAATATATAAATATGCATCTATAAATTAAATTATTCATTGCGACTTTTAGAAACACTAAGAAAAGAACTGATAAAGGGGCACATTTATCAGTACTAAAAAAGTACTAAAAAAATACACCCTTTTATCACTACTTTTTTAAGTATTGATAAATTTCACCCTTACCGGTGCTTTTATCCAATATTGATAAAAGTCCCCCCTTTATCAATGATTTTTATTTAGAACTGAATATCACATGATTTGCAGTAGTTTCATTTATATTTAATAAAAGTTTTTAACTATTAGTAGAAACATTAAAATACAATTAATAATTATTAATATCTTATTTATATAATTAATATTATTTACATTTATATAATTAGTAATTTATAGTAAATCCTTTTGTATTTCAATGTAATTTTTAATATTTTTATGTTTAAATATGAAATTATATATTTAATAATATACTATACTAATATTTAGACATTTATATAATTAATAATATCATTTAATATAATTAATTACATTGAAATATAATTAAGAATTAGTAATGTTTTTTATATAATTAATAATATATAAATATTTCGGTTATACTTTATTTTTTTATTTTATTTAGGCTTTATCAATGTTAATATTAACACAGATAAAGTTCCAGACCTTGTAATATTAACTCAGGTTTTTTGAAGATTGCATGAGATTAAAGAAAATTTGCATAAGGAGTATCTTCTATTAGTTCTAATTTTAGAGTTGATAAATTTCAGCATTTATCAATGCTTACAAAATGTTCATTTATTAGTGCTTATCTTTATAGTGCTAATAAAGATATGTTTTATTAGTTATTTCAGTAAGCACTAATAAAATATTCTTATTCTTTTTAATAAAATCTTAGTGGCACCGTCACTTGGCCCACTTTATTAATCCTTAATGAAATACAACCATTATTGATCTATACATGAAATATTATGGAAGATTTGAGTTAAAAAACCTAAGGTATATCAATCAAAACTTTGTTTTAATGATTTACTAAACTATCATATACTAGCTTGTTTAATTTTTATTTTTTTTCATATTCTCACCGAATATGTACTCATTTTTAGGGGAGGTCTTATCATTGATTTTTTTAAAATAGAATAATTGTGGTTAAATGTTAATATATTAAACGTCTAAAAAAATTTCTACATATTATATCCATAAAAAATGATGATTTTTTTCTTTAAATACATATTATAAGTATTGATAGTATTTTTTTGTTTAATGTGGATTTTTTTGAATTGTATTAAAGGGTTTCTAACAATATTTTCTAATTTTTATTAATATTTTTTTATCTTAAAATCAGAACAGTGATTTTAGATATAAGTTTGGTGATAAACCATGAATTTGATACTATATCCATCAATATTCATATTCAATAGTTTTAAAATTATTTTGAAGTGATCAAATATTTTTTTGAAAATAAAATTTGAGCCAACAAATATGGATTTATTTTTAAATTTTATATATATATTAAAATTATATTTGGTTTTAGGAAGGATGTATAAAATCATTTGATCTATTAATTTAAGATTAATTACATTATTTTGTATTCATTTTTTGATAACATACTAGTGATAATCGTAATCCATCAAAAAAATTAATGTTTCTATAATTTCTATTCAAATATTAATAAAAAAATAAAATCAATCTAATAAAAAACACATAATAAACCAAACTAAAAAATATGAATTGAATTCATGTAATATAAAAATAATATCGTAAAAGGAACAAGTTAAGACACTATCTAAAAAATTGAATAAGGTGGTGTATTTTCTTGTTGCATGAGGTGACCAAGATAATCCTCATTTAATTTTCAATAACATTATAACCCTTACATCTGAGTGTGTTGTTCTAGTTAGAGAAGGCTCCCTTTTTTTGAACTACTTTAGGCCACCTTGACACCCTTGGCCCTCTTTCCTTTTCTATATTAGTCCATTTTGTACCTCAATTGTTTTCTTTTAGCACATTCAATAAAATAAAAATATTATTATGAAAAAATTAAAATTATTCATGAATAAAATATTAATAATTATGAATTGAATAATTAAAAATGAAATTTAGGAAACTTATTAAATTTTATTTACATTAATGATTTAAAAAAATAAATAGATTAAACCAAAATCAATTAAATATGCCTCAAATGGTTAATGATAAAGATAAATTAATGACTAAAAAAATAATAAAATAAAAATAATTATTTATATTAATAATTATAGTTAAAATAAATATAAACAAATAATAACATCAATTTTAAAGATTAATCAATTTTTAAAAATTGATTGGATACCTAAATTTGGAATATTTATTTCCATATGGAGGGAATATAATTACTATTAAATCAATTAGGATGAATATGAATCAAATATTATTACTAGATTGATTACATTATATGTATTTTGTTTTGTTATATATGAATACTATTGAACCAAATAGAATTAATATGAACAAAAATTGACGGATTTCAATCATATGAAAAATAGTATGTGGATGAGATTAAATGGTTCATCAAGTTTTCAAAAGTGCATGTAAATGACCCTTCTCTTAAAATATTTGTCTATTTTATGTTGTCGTTATTCAAGAAGAATTTTTCTAGATGATTTGAAAGAATACTCGACCTATCACAGAATTGATCAAAGTTATAAATGTTATACTAAATATGGGGAATAATTGAATATATAAACTTACTAACATAATGCGATAGTTTATGAATTGTTTGATATGAGTAAAAATGTAAAAATAATGGTGACCGTATTAAAGAAATGAGGATAATAGTTAAAAATCAACTTTGAGATTTCAAAAATTTATTTGAGAAGTTAAAGAATTATTAAAGGATTCCATTTTATAATAGTTGTGTTAAATATATAAAATTTCCATATGTTCTAAAACTATGTAATTTGTGAGCTGGAGATAGATAGAGAAACACCATCTTTATAGAACTACTTGATATGTAAAATATTATTTTTCTTTAAGATAATGAGATTCCTTGTTGAAAATAATACAAAAAACAAATTTTTGGTTCAATGGGTATGATCTCTAAAATAATACATGCCTATCTAAATAACTATATATTTTTTAAAGGACTATGAATCACTTAAAAAAAGCATTAAGTTTGGTGCTGCTTGATATAAGAAAAATGAATCAAGTGATTTGAAAGATATATGATAATTTTAAAATATTCTAAGGTTTAGAAAGCTATATATAAGTGAGGATATTGTAAGAAAATTGACATGGAATGAAAATACAATAATTAAAGATGGTAAACTTAATCACCCAACCGAATCTCCTCAATAGAAGAAAACTAATCATTAGTATCTGTAATTTGGAAATGAGGTGATAAAACCCAATCTTGTGATATCTCTAAATGGAATTAATAATTATGGTGTACAAGTAGAACTCATATTATATGGAAATTTATATTGGAAAATTATTACTTTGCACTATGGTTTTGTATATAGAAAAAGTAAATTATAGTCTCTATGTTTATATCAGGATAAAAACCCAACAATTATAATGATATTTATTAAACTATATTGATCAAAGATCTAAAATTGATGTAGGATTAAGGTGTTACATTGTATGATGGTCATATAAATAAAGAGTTCACATTGAGAGGCATGTTTTTTGGGATGATAAATTAGTTTATTTCATATAATTTTTTTTTCATGATATAACATTAAAGGAATGTTAGGGTGTCCCCTTTTTGAAGAAGTCACACAATTAGTTTGGTTGAAACCTTGTTTGAAAATATTGTTTCTAGGAATTAAAAAAGGTAAAACATCTTCTATATTAATAGGTGATGGATTTTTTGAGATAGTAAATGATATTATCATAAATTTTGGTAAAACCTTTTTTAAAAACTATACAAAAAAGGGTTGGAATAAGTTATTAGTTTTTTTTGGAATTACCATATTGTAATTTTTTATGTCAGATATTTTATTAATGTCATGCACCTAGAAAAAATGAATGTGATAACATCCTTGAAACATTAGTAAATGAACATGGAAAAAAAATATAGCATTTAGGCTAGGTTGTAAATGATTTATATAGGTATTAGGAAATATTTTTGAGCTAATGAAGGGTAAAAGACAAAATTTTCTTTCTCTAATGACCTAAAATCTTTCTAATCAAGATAGATTTTAGTTTTGCAACTTCTTTAATGGTGTAAAGGTTATAGAGGGGTTGTGACACCCCCATTTCACTGTTGTTTATTATTATATTTTATTTTATATGATCTTCGGGGTAATTTATGTTTTTGTGAGTTTTAGATTTGAAATATAAAAATTATATAAATTTTCCTTTGTTTCATGAGTTAGTAAACTATGTAGATAACCCTCACATGGGAGTACTTTTAGTGCATGTTTAGTGTGTATGGTTTGGAAAACTGTACGTGGTCATCCTTATATAGGGGTATATTCTAGTTCATTTTGATCATCCATTATTTTTACTTCATGGTATACATATGTTTTTGGTTAAACTATTTAAATTCCAGCACTAAGCATGTAAGTCCATTGGGACTTGAGGTGTTGGCGTATACCTTGCACATGGTTAGGAGTAACCATGTGGAACCATACAAGGTGCTACTAGATTTTATAAAAGGGGGTTTTTATAACTTGAACATACTTTTTTAAAATGTAAATAGGCACCAAATTAATTTTGTGACTGATTTTCTATCATCTAATGGATTATGAATGTTTAATGCATGATTTTATAAACTGTCTAGCCTAACCATAAAACTTTCTTATATTCTTAAAAATATGATATTTTACCTTTTATATCTCTTTAATTAAGGTGGTATTGTCTTATTTTATTATACATTTAACACATCTTTCCCTATAATCCATTTGATTTTGAGGATTTTTTTCTTTATATATTAAACGATTTTTAGTGGTGAGCACTTATTTATTCTTTATTCTTCTTCCTATATTATCCCCTTGTCCCCTCCTTTTTTCCTTATATCTTAAGTCCTAACTTCTATTCAAGTTGGTATTAGGGTTTAGGATGAGTCTAATGTTGGAGTTTTAATTTTTTAGGTGATATAGAGGGATTTTCATTCTATAGTTGGGAATTAAATATCGAAGGTGATGTGTTATGATGAGTTTCCTCTTGAATGAGGTATGTTTTTCTATGTAATTATATTTTATTACATGTAATAATTTTCTTGGATGTTTCTAAATGATTTTTCTAAAATTATAAGACTACTGTATACCCATAGAGGGTTGGAAATGGTTTTAAAAGGATTTTAAGTACTGAGAGAAGAGGGGTTTTCTATGAATTTCCTAAGTGTTGTTTTAAAAGGTTTTGATTCCATGCCAAGTGTTTGATGAAAGGATTAAGTGTCTATTTTAAACAAATTCAAAGGTTTTAAAGGGGTTCTTGGAACAATTAGTCTTCTAAAGAAAGGGTCTATTATTTAAAGGGGAATTATGGAAAATAGATGGATTCTAAATGAATTTCAAAAGGGGCGGTTTTGTTAATTGGATTTCAAGGGATATTTTTAAATTAAAATTTTAAGGGTTTGAAATGTCTTGCTATCCCAAAATTCTTCTCAAAAACTTGGTTGAAACTTTTAAATAAGTATTTTTCTAAAAGCATGTGATACCCACAATTGATCCCAATATGATTATAATACTCGTTTGGGATTGTAACCCATTAGGGTGTGTTTTATACTTTGATAACATTTGTGATGATTATGATTGAAAATGAAAGGGGATGTTTCTTATGAAGGAATTGAGAGAAAAGTGGTGGTTATTTTCAAATGACTTGAATTTTTTTAGGTGTTGATATATTTATTAGTTACCTAATTACCTCTATTATTGAAATCATGGGACCTTGGTAGCTAATTAGAAGGCCTAAATATGTGTTACACAATCCTGGTACACACACACACACACTAGCTAGTTCCCTAGGAGAGTTGCACCCTCTCAGTGATTTGTCTTGTAATTGGTGACCTAAAGGGGTGCCGAATAGAGATGTCCTAGTTTCACTAGGTGGCCCCTATATAGAGTGTTTTCAAGGAAACCTGGTCTAATATAATTCATGTTAGAGCCTATAGAGTTTCCTTGATACTTAAATAATTTGAGGATGTTTTAGGGGATCTTACTCCATGAATTGTTTATATCCCCCAGTTTTTCTCCGATCAAATAACACAATTACATAGTTTAGAAACTTTTATTTTGATTCATTGACATCTTGGTGCCTATTATGGTTATATTCTACACTGATTTTTATTTTTGATTACATTTAATATAATTTATAATAATGGTTTGAAAAGTTTGGTTTCATGGAAAATGAATGATTATTTATATAAAATATAGTTTTTATGAAGTGTTTTTAGAAAGTGGGTTGATTAGTGAACTTAGATTTGTTTTAGTTATTTTAAAGGCCCTATTTACTTGGGTTTGAAAGTGCTTAAAAAATTTGTTAATCCATCCCTATTTTATAAAATAGGAGACTGTCTTAAAAGTATAGTTTTGGATTACTATTTGGTTTCTTTTATACTCACTTACAAAAATAATATTTTATAACTTATGTTCAAACTATAACTTTATGGACTATATTATTAAGTTAACAACATAGACTCCTTGGTAGCATCTTTCTAGGAATATTTATGTCACATCCTATATATTAAATGATGTATGAGTGTGTGTTCAATCTCTTATTTCTTTTCAAGTACCCAGTTCTTGTCTCTTTTTTTGGTTCATTATATGATCTTTAGTCTATATATGGATGAGAGAATATGGTGAGTGACCATTAGTCACCAGTGGTGATTTTGGAACTATGTAGGTTTTGTTTTTTATTGGGAAGTTGTATCATCCAATACAACCTGTTTTATTTTAGTTTCCTACATTGGTTGTATCTACTTCCACTATATTTATTTTAGTTACATAATTTTGGATGGATACTTATTCTTTATTCCTTGTTTAGTTGTTTTATTATTTATTTTATAATTATTTCTTTAACTGGATGTCAAATGATTTTATAGGTCTCATAAGAATCATGATAAGATTTATATCTTGGTATAATATTATCATTGAGGGTGAAACCATTACCAATTTAAATTATTTATACCCAAGCAATAATTTCTGGATTTTGTGGATTAAGAATTCCATTTGGGAATAATGGAGTTCCATATCAAGTATTGTGTTGGGTATTCCTAATCCTATTCTTTACAAATGGTATTAAAGAGAGGTTTTTTGAAAGTGGACTAGAATCTTGAAAATATCCCTTGCTATTTGGGTTTGTAATGGTAAAATTTATTTAGTACAATTGTTAGGACTCCAAAGTTTGCTCCTAAATATGTTCCTAACCACCACCTACCATGAAGATCCTTGAGTTTCCACGTTTAGTTGTTATTTGAATTTTAAATTTTGAATTTCATTTTGATTTTTTGATGGGTTTTTGGTCATTATTTTAATTATATTACTTTCATTAGGGGTTTAATGTATTTTGGGGTAAAAAATAGAGAAAAATCAATGGTGTGAGGTTGAATTGAACAACTTGATAAACAAGATAATGAAAAAATTCTCAATCTTAGAAATAATTTAGGAATTTTTACAAGAGTGTCCCATGGACTATCAGACCATGTATACAAGTTGAGTATGGTTCTACATACCATTTTGGATATTTTATTTAGAACCTTTGATTCTTGAGACATTTCAAGTGTTTATTGATAATGGGAAAAGAACCGAAGTGGGTCTTGCGATGTGTTAATGATGTGGATTTGATTTTATTTGGTTTTTGGGTGTTTTTTTCACATGATTACTTTGAAATTGTTTTTTTTGAGAAGTGGATTTTATGGGGATTTTTTAGTTTGAAAAGAATTATTAAGGTTTTTCTATAAAATGTAATTAGTTTTTAAGAAATATTTATCATATTTTTTGAAAATGGGTGATTTCATTATAAATCTAGAAAGTGTTTTGGTTTTAATTTTTTTTATGGTTTATGTGTATTGGAATTTTGACCTTCTTGGTTTGTTTTCAAATAGTGGTCAGTTTTAAAATAGAAATTTAGTAGTGGATGATTTTGATTTTTTTTAAAAAGGGATAAAGTGTTTTGGAATGGGGAGTGGATGTTTTAAATTGAGTATGGTGGTATTTTAACTCATTTTAAGATATGATTTTTTTAAAATGTGATTTGAGGAATCATTGCTAAGGGTTTGGGATTTAGAAGGAAAAGTTTTGGATTTTTCACCTTGTTTTGTGTTGGGACTACTTGGTGTGATTTGGGAAACATAACCATGCTGGGTTCATGATTCAATTTATGTAAAGAATGAATCCTAGGAAGTTCACGAGTAAAGGTATGGTATTTTCCCATATGTATAAGTAACTGATCCTTATTAAATCTATAAAATAAGAATTCATTTTATTACATTACCAAATATATTTTTAGTATTAGTGTTTTAGAGAATTAGGCCATAACTATTACATAATAAACTCATACATTACAAGTCCGACACTTCCTATTATTATATATTTTTACCACAATAAAATAATTTTATAATAATTTTTTTTTCCTTTTCATGAAAAATCTTTAGTATTTTTAACTTGAATTCTTCTTTGTTTCTAATTGTCCTTAAAACATGTGAAAACCATTTTGAAAGCATGGGATAAGAAAAAAGATCTCATTAAAGGACATAAAAAAATAATAAAAAAACCCATTTTTCAATTTTAAAATCATGGTATCATAAAAGAGAGTTTTCCTTTAACTTAATAAAATTTTATCTCAAGAAATTGTTTACTTACTCTTGAAATTAACTTTACCGTGAACATTTTTCATAAAAAAATGATAAAACATAATGGAAAAAACATAATAATCAGTGTTTATTAGAAAAGATTAGTACCCATTAATTTGTTTTCTTAAAAAATACATTTTTATACTAAAATTACATAATAATTCCTTTAAAATAAAATATCATTCGCTTAATTTTTTAAATCAAAATATTTCCATGAAAACTCATTTACAAGCATAGAAAAATCATGTAGGTTCCTTGGTACATCATATTAATTGAACCCTTACAAGATGCCTTATAATTGGAATAAATAATATGGTTAACTTATAACATAATTCCTATGATAACATAGTCACTACCCAAGGAATTGGTGAGCTATATCAGGCTCACCTGTCACCATGAGCTATATCAAGCTCTCCCATCACCATGATCTATATTGGGTTCACTCATCATCATGAGATATATAAGGATGAACCATAATAATAAACAATGACCAAGGAATATAAAATTCAAGAAATTCATAAAATATTTCATTTCCATCTTCATACTCAAAAAATATCCTTTTAAAACCAAAAGTAAAACATTTTCAGATATTGATATACCCCTTTAATTTAAAACCCAAATTTTAAAACTAAAATTACAAAAAAATGGAAGGAGATTTTTTCTATGAATTAAATCAGGAATATTATAAAGGAATCCAAATATCAAATATTTTTTGTAGTGGTGGGAAAATTCATTGTTGTAATATAAGTTAAAATAGAATATTCTTTTTCCCTTTTATAAAGAAAGTTAGAACGATTCTTAAAAAGATTCCATTTGAAAAAATTTGTAAAAAAGTAAAAATTTATGTTTATTATTAATTAATTTCCATATAAATACATTAATAATATAATTTTATGAATATATACATGGAATAAAAATATTTAGAAAATAAATCTTTGAAACATTTAAAATAAGGTTTTTAAAGTAAAGTGTCCCTTATCTCGAGTCCGACTAGTCACACATATTAGTTATTTTCCTGAATAATAAAATTATTTTAATTATTTACTTACTTTAGAACCTTTTTTGTGTTTATTATTTATTTTATTTTATTACCATGTTATATTTAATTACTCAATCAATTATGTTCATGTTGGGCGTTTTGGTGATATTCAGTTTGTTGAGATGGTATGTCTGAGTATGATATACTCTATAATACCAAATATAGGATTGAAAATATATATGTACTATATGGAGTATCTAATGATGCTCAAAATACAAGAGGGGGGTGAATAGTATTCTTTAAAAAATTCCTAAGGAAATTTTGAATAACCAAAATTCACAACACCTCTAAGTTCTAATAACTTGCTTGATTCCAGAAAAGTGATTCCGAAAATGAAACTTAACAAAAGTTTACAACAAATAAGATTCTACCTTAAAGCGTATAGAATATAACTAAATTAGAGTACAAGTATGAGGAAGTATAAGAAAGTTATACTTTCCCCAACAATACAAATTCAGTGGAAAAACTTGTAACAAAACAAGTAACAAGGTAAATCTTTAGACCCAAAGAGAAGGGTATCCAAAAACCTTGGATAAAGGTCCTATGATTTATACTTTCAAGAAATTCTGTCTTACCCACACAAGGGTAAGCCCTCGATATGAAGATCAGAGTCTGTCTTGCTATCCCCGCAATCCCTCAACTTCAAGGTAGTTGGAACCTCTATCTTCCTATCCCTAGAAGCCCTCAATTGTCTATAGAAACAATCAGAGTCGCACGAAGAAAATCTACACAAAGAAATGTTTTAACATGCCGTTCAAACTTTCTGCATGAAGATTGAGAGTTTATACGATCCTCTCTCTTTAGAAATCACTTCTGAAAGTTCTAAGCTTCAAAAATTCCAAAAGTCTCGAGCTTTTTCAAATGAGCTCCTATTTATAGTCATGGCTTGAACGGATGAATCCCTCCTCCAACGGTCATATTTTTCCTTGAATTTCAGAGGGACCTGTACACGTGTCACTCAAAAAATGGTTAGTGAGTAACTGAAATCATGACATTGTTTTATAACTAAATAGATGTAAGCATAACCAAAAACTGATATTTAGAATGAAAGTAAATATGAAGGTTCAAAGTCTAACCAAATATGAATTCGAAGTCTATAGTAGAAGGATATTTTGGATTTGGTTTTGTAGGAATTCAGAACCTGAATTCTATAGAATTCAGGAGTCTGAATTTCAAGGAAATTCAGAGTCCAGATTCACAAGAATTCAGAACCTGAACTTACAATGTTCGGAGTCAGAGTTCATGAGAATTTGGAGTCAGAACTCATAAGAGTTTAGAATCTATATTCAGAAAACTAGGAGTCAGAACTTAGAGAAGTTCGTAACCATAATTCATAAACGGAATTTAGAGTCAGAACTCAGAAGAGTTCGTATCCAAAAATTGTTATCAGAATTCATGGTTGAACTTTACATAAATTCGTAATCAGAATTCGGAGTCGAACTTTATGAATGTTCGTATCCAAAATTTGGATTTGAACTTCAAAATGTTTGTATCCAGAATTCGGAGTTAAACTTCATGAGAGTTTGTATCTAGAATTCAGAGTTGAACTTCATCAGAGTTCGTATCCAGAATTTGGAGTTGAACTTCATGAGAGTTCGTAACCAGAATTCGGAGTTGAACTTCATGAGAGTTTGTAACCAGAATTCAAATTCTTAAATAGAATGGTTCATATATAAGTATTATATGATTCAAAGTATTTAGATATGACACCGAATTTTATACTTTGACAAGATAAAGAACTAAGTAAAACATGGTAAGGATAAATTTCATTGGAGAAGGAAATTTTCCTTAGAGAAGTAAAACAAGGGGTAAAAAGAGTTTTGTCTTGAGATAAGGTGTTTGTGATTTTCAAAACAAGACGGAATCATGATGTCATAAGGAAATCCTTAATTACTTAACAATCTCCACCATGTATGAAGGAATGTAAAAGTCATAAGGAAAACCTTATTGACTCAACACAGTCGATATATCAAAATGACTTTGGTAAGTTGAGTATGGTCAAAGAGTTTATTTTTTAATCATATAAAAAATATATATAATGAAATAATTATCATTTTTATAAAACAATTATAATTTTAAAACTAACCATGAAAGGTGGTAATGAAAAATGAACTACTTTACAACCATGGAGACGACAGACCGCATGTACACATTATTATCATTTTCAATTTTCAATGAACACGATGGAAAGAAGGTAAGTATTATTTTATCTTTAAATAATGATGATTATGTCATAAATATAATTTTATTCCTTTTAAATATACTTATATATAGTATCCATGTGACGTGATCATGAAAAACGAATCACATTACTTAAGGGAGGTGGTTGTCCACACGTACACACGAACATCAATATCATTTTTAAATAGATGGAAATTTCAGAAAATATATGATTTATTATCCTTATATAATTATAATTATGTCATAAATATCATATATATACATTAAATCCATCATTATACCATCTGTGAGTGCTAGTGATAGAAAATGCATTACATTGGTTCGTGAGACGGTAGTCCGCCGTACACATGAATGAAAATTTCAATTCCCATTTGATGGAAGATGAGATAAATATAGATTTTTAAATTAATATAAAAACATATAAGTATATTTAATATATTATTATTATTATTTAATCATGTTTTAAGAATATTTTAAGGTGGTATAAGAAGAAATAAAACAAAAACATTCGGTTGAAAACTATACCTCTTCTTCAAACAACCTCCCTTTCTTTTCACCTTAAATCCTCTGAGGTTGCTATTATTAAAAAATAAGACATATATAATATGATGAGTTACTTTAGGACATAATTTGGGTAGTTATTTTCTGATATAGAGTGATAAAATTGTATGAGGAAAATAGGAGAAAATTTTCCCTTTTATAAGTGTGAGGATGGGAATTCTTGGAATACTTTAAAGTATTAAATTAATATAAGTTAATTTTCATGTTCAATCAGATAAAAATTTATATAATTCTAATATAGGATGACTATGGTTCTAAATAATCTCATAAAATTAAATTTTTAAAAGTTTAGATTATCTTTTTGTTTTAATCCCCTATTAACCCTTTTAACAATTACAATGATATCATTGTTTATTACTCTTTAGGGGTCAAGAAAGTAACTATAAAAGAAAAAATAACCAATAAATAGAACATGTTTGATATTTTAAAAAAATATAAAATTCACTTGGCTAAATATATAATTTTTATGAATTTTTAATCATCTAATGAAATATCGTTTATTATAAAATACCATTATTGTCATTTTTAAAACTATTCATCTAATTTGAATTTTAAAACAAAATTAAAGAATATAAATTAGAATAAAAACCATTAAAATATCCATAATATGTTATATTAATCTATGAAATTCATGAGACAATATAAATAACACCAAAAAATATTACCTTTAGTGTTTTTAAAATAATTTACATTATTTTTTTACTGCTCATACAAGCATCAAGTCAGCATTGTGTAAGCATTTAATGTAATTATTTCATCACAATATTTTTTGAAAAAACTATATTATAAAAAAGTTAATTAATATTTCAAATTAACAATTATAACTAAACATAATTTGTTTTTATCCTTATCACAAAATATTATAGATATTAAAAGTAAGAAAGTGACATTTTTGACTCAGTCTTTTACTTAAATATTATAAAGGTAAACATTAAAGTTAAATTGAAATGAAGATCATGTTTTATAAATTTTAATGATTATGGATTAAATATACTCATGAAACTGAAATAAATGCATGTTTTTAATTAATTTGAAGCCTTATCACATTAGTATTAACCCCAATTAACCCATTTTACATAGGTGATAAAAAATTTTCTATGGTTACAATTTATATTTATCAAAAATAAAAGGTACATATTTACTAAATTTAGACTTAAATATTACAAACATGGAATCTATTTTTCAAGATTCAATTTCTATAATTTTCAAAATTAATTTTAAAATTAGACCCAAAAAACACGATGAAAAGTAATTTTTTTTGGAAAATGAATTTTGAAGTTTAAAAATATTTTTATACAAAATTAAAGTATAAAATTCATTAAAAATACCATTATTTGATTTTTTTAATAAAAAGTAACTCATGAAATTTTCAAAATAATCTAAAATATAATTTTATTTTTTAAATACTAGAAAATGAAATAAATTTTCTAATAAAAATCAGTATTCTTCAATATTCAATAAGAAATAAAACTTTTTAGAAAATTAACAATAATTCATACTAAGATAATTTTGACATGATATATTAAAAACATAAGTTATTTTTTTTAATTAAATTTATATAATTTTGAAATTGTTCTTTCAAATAAAACCATATAATGCCTGAAAACCTAATTTGGTTAGAAATAACTTTTTCCCTTTGATTGAAAAATTACCTAATATTATTATAATGAAAATAAATCTATAAAATAAAATCAACGAATATTAATAAATATGAAATGATTTATGATAACATTACCTGAGTTTTTATAGTATGGAAAATTCTTTTATTATTTTTGGAACTTTTATAGACTCCAATAGAGTGTCAGGTGTTGTCTTTCTCTATCGGTGGACTAGTGATGTGTTAGACATCTATTTTTTTCAAGAGATTAATTTGATGAGATTTATTTTTTGGGTAAATTTATAAAGACCTGTGTTATTTTATTTTTAGGTGATAGACATTTTTGGATTCATGATCGATGAGTTTCATGATTTTTTGTCCTTAAGGTGGATTTTTGTAGTGCATGATTTAAGCGTTATTTTTTAGTTTCTCTTTCTTAAGTGGTGGTATCACAGAATGTTCATGAATTGGTGTTATTTTATACATTTGGTGTATATTTTTTTTGGAAATTATATCCTTGTGGTGATAGTTATACATGATATTTTGTTTTTGGGATTAGACATGGTATGACCATGGGTGCGTGTTTCAGGAAACTAGGATAGGAATTGCACTAATTGAGATTATGCACTTACTAGCATCATTTTGGATCTTATTGGATTCACCATGAGAGTTTAACCTAAGAATAAATTTCTAGATCACCCTTCCACTCATTTTTGTAATCCAATGTTAGTACCCATGTCATCTTCTTATTGAGCAATGTTTATAATTTTTTTATGCTCTAATTTTATTAGGATGTGATGTTTGTAGTTTGTTTTGATAACCCAATCTTGTGATCTTGGATGTTTATTGGTTTTGTGGAATTATATTTGTTTATTTTATAATTCTTAATTTTTTGAGTTGAGATAACCTTTTTGATGTCATTGTTTAATGAAATATGATTTTTTATTTGTTTTTTTAAGAATCATGGTTGTTATGGTCATGATATTGCTGCAGGAGAATTCAATATTGATTCTTTATTTTAGATCAATTCTAAATAGTATGGTGACCTATGTTCAATATCCATTATTTTAGATTTTATTATTAGATGACTGTGGTTATACTTTAATTGATTTCAATACTATTGATTGAGAATTTTTATGGATCTTGGGAGGATAGATTTTATTTAGTGTTTTCCTTAATCTTAGGGTCTTCTTGAGTTTTCCTAGACCCTGCCACCTCTCATGTATATGTGATATTTTGGAATATCTTTCTCTTTTACTTGGACCATGTTTATTGTAGGGGTATAAAGTGTAATGATAGGTAGAAATATTTCACCCCATTTCACCATTGTTTAATATTTTATATTATTTTGTATGAATATGGGGAAATTTATGCTTTAGAGAGTTTTTGGTATTAAATATTAAAAATATAAAATTTCCCTCCATTTCATGGTCTATACATGGTTAGATAAACTGTGTATATAACCCTCACATAGGAGTTAATTATGCACATAGTTAGTGCACATGGTTTGGAAAACTGTGTAGGTTTATCCTAACACATGGGTATTTTACATTTTATTTTGTTTAAGAATAATTTGTTTCTCATGGGATATTCATGGTTTGGGTCAAACCATGTGAGTTATAGTAATAACAATACGAGTCCTTTGGGGATTGTGGTGTTGGATCATGGCTTGTATATAGTTAAGAGTAACCATGAAAAAAGCAAGCATGTTACTGCAAACATTTAACAAAGGGGGTTTTCACGATTGGCACATGGTTTGTTAGACCTTTTATAGTCTATATGTTAACCATATGAGAATGTTTTTGTCATATAGTGTCTTTATCATAGTTATCTCATGGGTTGAAAAACTATATAACCTGACCATATGAGCTTCCCATATTCTTAAAAAGTTGATTTTCCACATTTTCAATCCCTCAATTTAAAGGGATATTCCCTTATTTTCTACCCCATTTGGCTTAGAAATACATAGGGATCGACAATAGAAGTATATCTCTCTCTATCTCTCCTCACTATGATTTTTAGTCTCTTTTCCTTAATATTTCAATAAATTTTGAGTGGTAAGACATTATTTCTTCCTTATTCATCTTCCTCTCTTTACCTTTTTTCTATCCCATATATTTTACTTCTCTAAAAAACTCTAACAAATATTTATGTTTTTAGTAGGGTTTAGTATGATTATAATGTTTGTTTTTTGGTTTTTAGGGGATTTAGAGTGTGTTTCCTTCCTTGGATAGGATTTCACTATTGATGGCGACACATTATGATGAGGTCCCACATGAATGAGGTAGGTGTTTCTAAGAAATTATCATATATTTCATGTTACAAATTTATTGTATGTTTCTGTAACATCCCAGGTAAATAAAGAATATAACATTTTCATATTTATTAATATTTGTAAATTAATTATTAATTTTACTTTAAAGGGGGATTCTATGTTCGATGGTATACCTGATAGACAACAATGAGTTTCTTTGAAATCTTACGTTGCACAAAACGTTGAGTTATACTGAAAAATAAAATAAAATAATTATTATTATTTTAAATGGTAGTTAACGCCTAGACGTTGTAATGGTGGGAATGAAAAGAACAAACTAAAAATTATTATACATGTTTGTTAAATATTTTTACATTTATCCAATAAAAGTTAGAGGCTTAAAATGTGAGTTAAAATAATTTTAAGCATAAATACTCTAATATTCATGAAAAGGTCGATTTACGACCTTTTGATGGCGAACCCTCTATAAATATAGTTTTGTTTAATTTTATATATTATTTTTGAACAAATAAAATTCTTCTTTAGAATTGGTACATTAAAATTTACTTTGGGTAAATTTTTTGTAATTTCTAATAAAATTTAATTTTTAATAAAAAGTGAAAAATGCTGTATTTTAATTCAAAACTGCCTTTTTATCTAATTTATTTATATTGTTAGATTATCTTTTTGATTTGTTTTAGAGTGTAATTATATTATATTTTTACCATTTAATCCAATGTTGGATATTATAATTAATTTCACTTTGAAATTGGACATAAAAAAGTGTTAATCTTTTGATAGTTATTATTTCTTAAAAACACACCTTTTGTTTTAACAGCGGGAATTAATTTTAAATTAATTTCTTCCACTTATGTGTTTTGAATTTGGAAAAATGGATTCCATATTTGGAATAATAAGGTCCAAATTGTGTAAATAGGTAACTTTTATTTTTAGACGTTATGAATATTTACTACAGTAAATATTTTATTTACCATGGTTAAAGGGTAAATCTGGTAAATAAAGGTAAAAAAATATTATTATAATAATATAAAATTACCCTAAAATGTGTACTAATATTATTGGTTGATACAATTACAACCATAGGAATCCTTGGGTCTATTTTTGGACCCCATGGGGCCACTTGGTAGTGATAATGACACTTTATTTTAATTAACTTAAATTAAAGACAAAAATGACAAAAACAAATATCTTTTAGTAAATTAATTTTTACATAGGGTTATATAAGTTATATTTTCAACTATAAATATTATCTGGAAATATAAAAAGATTTCCTATATCATGGGAGTTTTTTTATAATTTTTAAATGTTATATAAATTAAATTATTTATGACACAATAATGATATAGTGTTTACCTCTTTAATAAATGATTTAAATAAATAAGATTATAAAGATTAATATAATATCCAAAACCTGTCCAATTATTATTTTATGATTTTATTTCGACCATGAGTCATATTATCTTTCACTTTGATAAGTTTTTGACATTTAGAAACCGATAATAATTATGTAATAATATAATATTTTTACACTTTCCCAAAGAGCCCCTCCCCCACTTATAAAAAGCCCTCAACACTAACCCATTTCTCACACCTCTAAATCCAATTTTCTCATCCAAACTATACCCAATTAAGCTCCATACATCCCACTATTCCTTCTATAAGCCTTAACTTATGAAGAATACACATCAAGAAACCCTTTTGGTTCAAACCAAAGGGAGTTACCCGATTTAAAGGCAACGTCTTCTCTTAAGTTATTTTGTTTTATTTTACTTATCCAACCCCATAAAATCTTTTTATTAATTTATTTTATAACAAAATATGTATCCTAAATATACTAGTATGTTATTATGGGGAGTATTATTACTACAATTACACACACCTCCATCTAATGGGTAAAGAACATATTGTTTCTGTGGATGGAAAACTAACGCCTCACAAAGCGATGATTGTTAAATTATATTTTACCACCTCTTATGGTGGCCATTATGATGGAAATATATTAATATATTATATATATTATGTTTTTTTTCTTTATGCTTCTGTATTTTTAATTTATAGTATACCTTTATGGTTTATATTATGAGTAAATACGATAATTTCATTTGAGGAAGTGTGGACTACCACCCCTCAAAGTGACATGACTCGTTCATACCATACTTGGGATGTATAAAGGATTGAGTTATTGAAAATATATATGATATTATACTATAAGTGTAATATAACTATGAATCATTAAGTTTTTATTCAATTAAAATACGAAATAGAAATGAAAGTAGGGTTCATGCGTACGTACAACTTACCATCTCCATGAACGGTGCATTTCATTTCTTATCTCCAAGTGTTATAAACTATTATAAATAAATATATATACTAGATATATATGATATAAATAATATATAAATCATGAATATTATTCTGGATATAATGGACTCTTGACCACATGGACAACTTGTAATTATAAGGTGTTCATTTTTGACTCAAGTACCAAATATTGACAAAATGACCATTATTAACTTAAATGATTACATAAGGTTTATAACATGATAATAAGTGATATAAAAGGAATAATAAAATTGAAAAAGGGTTATTAATAAAGTATAAATTAACTTAGGTTTATTATTATAGAATAAAAAGGAATAAACAAGTCAACTCAGACACGAGGTATGGGGTTTCTTTTCTTACTTTTAATTCCGTGATATTTCCTTTGTTCGCCACTAATTTATTGCATGTGGTGTATTTTGTACTGAAATTTGATATATATTATCATTATTATCTTTATATTCATGTTATTCTATTAATAATTTTGTGGTTATTAACTTTTGGTCATACAAATTGATTGATTACAACATGGTAAGGGATTTTCATCTCACTTTTTATTCCTGTGAGATTCATGCAATATTTGCCACTACTTCTTTCTATGTGGTGTATTTACTTCCCATGATTGTATTCATTTTGTAATATAATTAAATTTATGGGTATTAACATCTTCATTTTTTTTATCCTTCTTTCATGGAGTGTATGTTTTGTAAGGTACCCAATCGGCAAGGGAATTTCAAATTTCAGTTTCCTCTCATTGGGCTTTACACATATTTCATTGATTATTTTACTCCAAGATTATGTGTAAAATCACTATTTATTTACTTATGTAGTAATTTACACTACCATTTATGTGTATATACTTCTGATACACATAATCAATCCATTGATAAATTCTCAAGTCATCGATATGAACTTGATAAGAGTAATTTTAACTCAATTTCCAGTCATTGAGTTAAACATCCAAGTCATTGGTGTTGTTTTTACAAAAATATGTGTGAATGTTCAATGATCTATTTACACTGAATATCCAATCATATTGAGTGTATTTATATTTTTCACACAATATTATGTAATTGATTTATCCTTAATCTAAGGATACAATTTTTATAAGGGGTTTCACCTCAATTTACATTCCATTGAGACTTCATTATTGTTATGCACCAATTCACTCTTATATGGCGTATATACTACCCTTTGACATATTACATCATGAATATATTTATTCTCATGATATTATAAAGTTTTTATTCAATGTTATTCCTCAATTATTTGTATTTAAGAGTCTCTCATTTTGTTAAAAACTCATTAACTAAAAAATCATTTTAAATGTTTTAATGATTTATTCTTATAAATATTTATCATTAATGTCCATGTTTTAAAAATGATTTTAATGATTTATTTATATGGATATTAATGTTTTCAAATGATAATTCATTCAAAAGATTCAAAGTGGTATGGGACACTTTGATTCAAAAATATCTTTATTAAAGGATTTAAATGGTTTTAAAATGGTTTGATAAAGCATTGATTATGTCTATGTCTTGAAATGATATGTTGTGATTGCAATGTGGAAATGTTATATTTATTTTATTCTTGTTTTAAGTGTTATGAATATGTTATGGTTATTGGGCATTTTTTACGTATACGGGTGATTCTGTGATAAACCTAGGGTGGGTGAGCCCGAGATAGGTCTCTAATACATTGGGTAACGTTATAGAGATAACCATTAATATTTATCCTAATATATTTAGGAAATATACTGTGATGAGTATTCCAAATGTGACTCCCTATGTAGCTGTGGTAGCTACAATGTAAGTATGTTATGAATTCCATAAGTTAACTTTATGATTTATGATTTCTGTGTGTTATTCATAAATATTATGATTTCATAAGGCATGTTAGGATTAAAAAGTATTGGTTTCATTGATTTTATTTATTGATGCGCTAATGTATTCCTTCCTTATTTTATAAACCTTACTGATCTTTTTATGCTCATCCCAAGTTTTTGAAATATTTTCCCTAGGACTTAAAGATAAATAGGGTCAAGGATGGGATCAAGGAAAAGTCATGCTTCCTAAAACATGGAACTAGACCTGTTTCTTTTTAAGAGTTTTTATTTTGTGAAATAATTAAAAACTGAGTAGAAGTGTCTACTTTGTAATTTTTTAGTTGTAATGTAATAGTTATGGCCTAATTCTATAAAACTATAAACCTGAAAAGATCCTCAATGTTAATTATTCATTTAATTAAAGATTATGTAATGTTTAAAGTCGAGTCCTTATAGTTGGTATCAGAGGTCGGTTTAGATAACTTTAGCAGTTAGGGTGTTCTTTAAGCATAAGTGACATTACCATAATGGTTAGGATTTTAGAAAGAGTCTTAGTTATTTTAGAAAATGTGAATGAGTTTAAGATAACATGAATAAGTATATCTTAGTATTTACCCTCCTCATAAGATATTATTTGTTGATTTTACTGATATACTCACACAGAACTTTTTGGTTTTAGTAAATGGCTGGATCTAGTAGGCACCCGAGTAACAGTGGATGTGATGAAAATTGTGATGGGTTTATCAATGAACAACTGAATGAAATGTGAGCTGCAATGAGAACTCTTGTGGTTATTCTCAACCAACTATTTGGATCCATGATTGACCACCTAAACCATGGTGATTTTTATAAGGCATCATATATTCAATAAAAAAATCCCTACAGAAGTTTTGGTAATAATCATAAAGGAAGTATGTTCTAAAACCTATGTATCAAGGATGTGGAAAGAAACACATAATAAAATGTTTCAAAGGGATGGGGAGATGTTATAGATTTGGAAGTGAAGGTCATAAAGCAAGAACCTTCCATAGAAAAAGGAAGCATCCAGTTGACTCTAGGAAAGGGAAATAAGTTATTTATGAGGGATCAATTGAATGTTTTGAATACGGTGTGCATGGTAATTATATAATAAATGTCCTACAAAGAAGGTTTGGGAATGGGATCACCAGTATCACACAAATATATGTTTACCAATACCTAGTTCGATTCCAACTGAGGATGAGGAAACTGACAATGTCCAACGAAAGGTATGGATTATTTCTTAACTGATTATAGACATTATTGAATCTTAGGATATGATTCATGATTTTGTTTGTAAGATAGAAGAATTTTATAATAATTTGTAAAGTAATGGTTAATGGATCATAAAGAAAATTGTACGAGTAATAAGTCAATATATAAGGGATTCAAGTGTTATGGTAGATTTTAGGATGGTGAAATTCTTAAAAGTATTAAAACTCTTTTGATGATGGGATTGCATTAGAGGAATTTTTATAGTATGTGTAACCCTAAAGCTTGATATATTGAAATTTTATTCAATGAATAATTATCTTTTCTTTTGTGGATATAGTTATAAAGAACCATTTGGGTTTATATGATCCTTGAATTTGATGCAATTATAGGTTAATAAATTTTGGGATGAAAAATGAAAGTTATTAGATAAAATTTGTGGTTAAAATATGTTATGGTTATTTTTGATGAATTTAACTCTTTTTGGGAATGTTATAAAATTATATAGTTTTTGAAAAAGGATAACATGCAGACCGCGTGACAACCCATCATGTCGGACAAAGTTGCGGGAATCAAACCCACAACCAAAGTGCGACTGGGATTTATCACCTACCACTGGACTACGTGAAGTCCCTAGTTAGTATGACTAATTATTTTTAGTTATATAATTTTATGAATCAAGAATAAGTTGATTTTGTGTTATCTTTGGAAATGATTAGCCTATCAGAGAAAATGCATGTTTAGGTTAATTACACATCTGTATGATACTTTAAGAGTAGTCGATGTTATTTGGAGATAAATGTTAATATTTACTATGGATGACTATGTGATTAAATTCTTCTGAGTTTGGGTTTCAATCGTAGTTTGGATTATATTAAGTAGTTTTAAGGATAGTTGTGTATTGAATGGTCTTTCTTGAACTTTGGGTACTGTTTGTTGAATTTTAGAGATTAAGAGTACTATTTATTTTTATAAAGGATTATACTTTTTGGGTATTATCTGATCTCATAAAAACCATTTTGGTTTTGGTTGATGTCTAAATATAGGGGAAATATATAGTTCATCTTTTTTGGATTATGTTATACTCTAGAGGTTGATTCTAGTACTTTTAATATGACCAAGTCAGTTTGAATACTCATCGTTTGGAGAAAAGATGAGTTTATGGTAGAAATTTAGTAAATTATGAAAGTCCACATGACAAGTAAGTATGTTTCCTTATGTTTTTAGTTAAGATCATAAATAAATTCCTCAATGAAAAGTAACATAAAACAAAAATGTTGTCTGTTAACATTTCCTACTGGGGAATCAAAGACTTCTTAACCCATCAAAAGTTTGTGATTTTTTGGTGGTTAACTTTATCCTAATCATGTTTTTTATCACTCTCTATCAGAACTTGATAGTTTGTTTTCTCCTCCATATCCATGTTTCATGGAATCCTAGTATCTGTTGTCTTGGGTGAGCTTTGTACTTCTCTTCCTTTATTTTAAAGTGATATATTTATTTACTCTTTTTCTGATGTGGGACTTTCAATGAAGTTTTTGAGCCCAATTTTAAAATTGCGAGGAAGCAATTCCCAAAACGGGGGAAGGAAGTAACATCCCAGGTAAATAAAGAATATGAAATTTTCATCTTTATTAATATTTGTAAATTAATTATTAATTTTACCTTAAAGGGGGATTCTATGTTCGATGGCGTACCTGATACACAACAACGAGTTTCTTTGAAATATTACGTTGCACATAATGTTGAGTTGTACTAAAAAATAATATAATAATAATATTATTTCAAATAGTAGTTAAATCCTAGAATTTTTAATGATGGGAATGAACAGAAATACCTAAAAAATGATTATACATGTTTTCTAAATATTTTTACATTTATAAAATAAAATTTATAGGCTTAAAATGCGAATTAATCTAATTTTAAGCATAAATACTCTAATATTCATTAAAAGGTCGATTTACCGCCTTTTGATGGAAAACCCTCTTTAAATACAGTTTTGGTCACTTTTATATGTTATTTTTGACCAAATAAAATTATTCTTTAGAATCAGGATATTAAAATTTACTTTGGGTAAATTTTTGGTATTTTGCTAATAAAATTCAATTTTTAATGAAAAGTGAAAAATGCTGTATTTTAATTCAAAACTACCTTTTTATGTAATTTATTTATATGGTTAGATTATATTTTTTTATTGGTTTTAAAGTGTAATTAGATTATATTTTTACCATTTAATCCAATGTTGGTTACTGGAATTAATTTCACTTTGAAATTGGACATAAACTAGTGTCACTCTTTTGATAGTTATTATTTCTTAAAAACACACCTTTTGTTTTGACAGCGAGAATTAATTTTAAATTAATTTCTGCCACTTTTGTGTTTCAAATTTGGAAAAATGGATTCCATATTTAGAATCAAGAAGTCCAAATTATGTAAATAGGTAACTTTTATTTTTAGAAATTATGAATATTTACTTCAGTAAATATTTTATTTACTATGGTTAAAGGATAAATCTGGTAAATAAGTGTAACAAAATATTATTATAATAATATAAAATTACCCTAAAATGTATCCTAATACTATTGTTTTATACAAGTCCGACCATGGACATCCTTGGGTCGATTTTGGGACCCCATGGGGCCACGTGGGAGTGATAATGACATTTTATTTTAATTAACTTAAAGTAAAGACAAAAATAACATAAACAAATATCTTTTAGTAAATTAATTTTTACATAGAGTTATATAAGTTTTATTTTTGACTATAAATATTATTTGGAAATATAAAACTATTTCATATATCATGGTATTTGTTTTATAATTTTTAGACATTAAATAAATTAAATTATTTATGAAACAATATTGATGTAGTGTTTACCTCATTAATAAATGATTTAAATAAATAAGATTATAAAGATTAAAATAATATCCAAAACCAGTCCAATTATTATTGGATGATTTTATTTCGACCATGAGTCATCTTATATTCGACTTTAATAAGTTTTGAACATTTATAAATCGAAAATCATTATGTAATAAAATAATATATTCACCCTTTCCTAAAGAGCCCCTCCCCCCTTATAAAAATACCTCACCTATAACCCATTACTCACACATCTCAAGCCCCTTGGCTCATCCAAACTCTGTACAATTAAGCTCCCTACATCACTCTCTTACTTCTAGAATCCTTACGTTAGGCAGAAGGCACTTCAAGAAACCCTTTTGGTTCAAACCAAAGGGAGTTACCCAATTTAAAGGCAACACATTATCTTAAGTTCTTTTGTTTTATTTTACTTCTACATCCCCATAAACTCTTTTTATTACCTTATTTTATAGAAAAAATTATCCTAAATATACTATGATGTTTTTATGAGGAGTATTAGAACTAGACTTACACACACCTCCATCTAATTGGTAAAGAACATACTGTTTCTATGGATGGAAAACTAACGTCTCACAAAATGATGATTGTTCAATTATCTCCTACCACCTCTTATGGTGGCCATTATGATGGAACTATATTTATATATTATATATATTATGTTTATGTTTTCTTTATGATTCTGTATTTTTTAATTTATAGCACACCTTTATGGTTTCTATTATGAGTAAATGTGATAATTTCATTTGAGGAAGTGCGGACTACCGCCCCCTCAAAGTGATATGACTCGTTCATACCATATGTGGGACGTATAAAGGATATAGTTTTTGAAATTATATTATATTATACTGGAATTATAATTTAACAATGTATAATTAAGTTTTCATTCAATTATAATATGAAATAGAAATGATAGTAGCGTTCATGCGTATGTACATCTTACCATCTCCATGAATGGTGCATTTCATTTCTTATCTCCAAATGTTATGTACTATAATAAATACATATATATATTGGATATATATGAAATAAATAATATATAAATCATGAATATAATTATGAAGATAATGGACTCTTGACCACATGGACAACCTGTAATTATAAGGTGTTCATTTTTGACTCAAGTACCAAATATTGACAAAACAACCATTATTAACTTAAATGATTACGTAGGGTTTATAACATGGTAATAAGTGATATAAAAGGAATAATAAAATTAAAAGGGTTCTTAATCAAGTATAAATTAACTTAAATTTATTATTCATGAAGAACAAGGAACAAACAAGTCAAGTCAGACACGAGGTAAGAGGTTTCTTATCTCGCTTTTAATTCCGTGATATTTCCATTATTCACCATTAATTTATTTCATGTGGTGTATTGTGTACTGAAATTTTATATATATTATCATTATTCTATTTATATTCATTTTATTCAAGGAATAATTTTGAGGTTATTAAATTTTGGTCATACGACTCGATTGATTACAACGTGGTAAGGGATTTTCGTCTCACTTTTTATTCCCGTGAGATTGATGCTATATTTTCCACTATTTTCTCTTGTGTGGTGTATGTACTACCCATGATTATATTCATTTTATAATACACTTCAATTTATGGGTATTTACATCTTCATTTTATGATCCTTCTTTCATGGGGTGTATGTTTCGTAAGTTACCAAATCGATAAGGGAATTTCAAATTTCAATTTCCACTCATTGGTCTTTACGCACACATCATTGATTATTTTACTCCAAGATTATGTGTAAAATCACTATTTATTTACTTATGTAGTAATTTAAACTCCCCTTTGTGTGGATATACTTATGATACACATAATCAATGAATTGATAAATTCTCAATCCATCAATATGAACTTGATAAGAGTAATCTTAACTCAATTTCCATTCATGAGTTAAACATCCATGTCATTGGTGTTGTTTTTACAAAAATATGTGTGAATGTTCACTGATTGATTTAAATTTAATATCCAATCATATTGAGTGTATTTATATTTGTCACATATTATTATGTAATTTATTTATCCTTAATCTAAGTATACTGTTTTTATAAGGCATTTCATCTCAATTTACATTCCATTGAGACTTAATTGTTGTTACGCTCCAATTCACTCTAATATGGTGTATATACTACCCTTTGACATATTAAATCATGAATCTATTTATTCTCATGATATTATAAGGTTTTGATTCAATGTTATTCCTCAATTATTTTTATTTAAGAGTCTCTCATTTTTGATAAAAACTCTTTAACTAAAAAATCATTTTAAATGTTTTAAAGATTTATTCTTATAAATCATTATCATTAATGTCCATGTTTTAAAAATGGTTTTAAGGATTTATTTATATGTAAATTAATGTTTTAAAATGATAATTAATTTAAAATATTAAAATTAGTATGGGACACTTTGATTAAAAAATCTATTTATTAAATGTTTTAAATGGTTTTGAAAATGGTTTTATAAATCATTGATTATGTCTATATCTTGAAATGATATGTTGTGATTGAAATGTGGAAATGTTATATTTACTTTATTATTATTTTAAGTGTTATGAATTTTTTATAGTTATTGGGAATTGTTTACATATACAGGTGGTTTCGTGATAAACCTAGGGCGGGTGAGGCCGAGATAACTCTCCAATGCATTAGGTAATGTGACAGAGGTTACTATTAATGTTTCTCCATAGAGATTTAGGGAATATACTATGATGGTTATTCCAAATGTGACTCCCTATATAGCTGTGATATCTACAATGTAAGTATGTTATGAATTCCATAAGTTACCTTTATGATTTATGATTTCTATGTGTTATTTATAAATCTTATGATTTTATAAGCTATGTTATGATTGAAAAGTATTGGTTTCATTGATTGGTATTTATTGATGGGCTAATTTTTTCCTTCATTATTCTATAACACTAACTGAGATTTTTTTTCACATCCCAAGTTTTTGAAATATTTTCCATAGGACTTAAAGATGAATAGGGTCAAGGATGGGATCATGGAAAAGTTATTCTGTCTAAAACATGGTACTAGACATGTTTCTTTTTAAGAGTTTTTATTTTGTGAAAAAATTATAAACTGAGTAGAAGTGTCTAAATTTTAATTTTTGAGATGTAATGTAATAGTTATGGAATAATTTTCTAAAACTATAAACCTGAAAAGATCCTCAATGTTAATTATTCATTTAATTAAAGATTATGTAAGTTGTAAATCCGAGTACTTATAGTTTCTAAGTAATTTATTATGAAATTATAAGACTATGTTATACCTATAGTTGTTTATAAATTATTTTCAAATGATTATAAGTACTTGGCATGGGGGGGGGGGTTATTTTAATTTCCTTAGCATTGTTTTGAAAAGTTTTTATTCCATTCGAAGTGTTTGATGAAATGATTGAGTGGATATTATAAATTAATTAAAAGGTTTTAAAGGGGTTCTAGGAACTAGTGGGTTTATAAACAAAAGGTTTTATTATCTAAAGGTGAATTTTGTAAAATTTATGGATTCCAAAATAATTTCGAAAGGGGTATTTATTAATTATATTTCAAAGGAATTTTTGAAAAGAAAGTTTAAATGGTGTGAAATGTCTTGACATCATGTGTTTCTTCTTTAAAGCATAGTTTGTAATTTCGAAGAAGTTTTTTCTTAAAAACACATGAGACCCTCAATTGATCCATATATGATTTTGATGCTCACTATGGATTGTGATAGCTTGGGGGATGTTTTATATTTTTATATCATTTAAAATTCTTATGATTGAATATGAAAATGGATATTTCTTGTGAGGATTTTTAAGTGAGGTGAAGGGTATTTTTGAATGATTTGAAAATATTTTGGGTGTTAATATATTACATAGTTACTCTATCACTTTAATTTTTGAAATCAGGGGAACCTAGGTTGCTAAATATAATGCATGGATAAATTCTATGTTGGCCTAATATTCACACACAAGCTAGTGCCTTATGATAGTTGCTCCCTTATAGGGTTTTGGATTTTTTTTGACTGAAATAGGTGATAAATAGAGTGATCTATCTTTACTAGGGGGAACCTAGATTGATTATTTGTGAGGAAACTATGTATAATATTTTTCATGTTAGAGCCTATAGAGTTTCCCATGATACTCATATCCTTTGAATATGTTTTAACAGATCTCATTCCGTGATTTAATTGTATCCCTTAGTTTTAATTGATCACATGGAACCATTACATGGTTATGGAACTTTTATTTTAATTCATTGATTTCTTGGTACCTATTGTGGTTTTATTCCATCTCAGTTATTATTTTAGTTTAGTTTCAAAATAATTTACAAAAAATGGTTTGAAAAGTGTGGGTTTTGAGGAAACAAATGGCTGTTTATAGAAAACATGGTTTTTATGATTTTTTTGTAATAGGTTTGAATAATGAACTTGGATTTTATTTAATTTTTTTAAAGGAAATATTTAATTATTTTTGAATTTTTTAAAACAACGTGTAAACCCCCTTAGTTTTGTAAAAAATGGGGGACTGTTTTAAAAGTATTTTTTTAGCTTACTATTTTTTTTCTTTTACACCCGGTTATGAGCAACCCATTTTATAAATTATATTAAAAATAGAATTTTATGGACTTTCTTATGAAGGGAACTATATAAACTGCTTGGTGAGATCCAACTAGACATGTTTATTTAAAACCTGCATATGTATTGATGCATGGGTGTGTATGAAATATCTTATTTCCTTTTACGTTCTCAATTATTGTTTCTTGTTCTGGTTCATTATATGTTCATTGATATGTGGATAGATGAGCATATTTATTGAGTGAATTTTAGTTACCAGTGGTGATTATAGAGCTATTCAAGTTCCATTTTATATTGGGATGTTGTATCTACCAATTCTACATATTTTATTTTGATTTTCTATATTAGTTGTATTTTTTCCACTTTATTTATTTCAGTCACTTATTTTAGGATGGATGTTTATTCCTTATTATTTTTTATGGTTGTTTTATTTTTTCTTCTTATTTCTTTTTTATGGATTCCCAATGCTTGGATAGGCCATTCTGAAATCTTGATAATCTTCTATTATTTTATTATTATTATTTTTGGGCAAGTAACTATTCCCAAAATGAATTATTGATAGTAAAGCACTAGTTTCCATCCCATGGGGATAAATAATTCCCTTCAGGCCTATTGTATAGCTGGATTGTGTAATAGGTTGGGTCAACCCATGATGTTTCATTACAGTGGAATTCATCAAATATAAATAATATTGTGGTAATGAATGATTTGAAGTCGAAGGGATTAAAATACTATAAATATAATGTTTTTTTATAAAATTTAATGTATTTACCCTTACATTTAATTATATTTAAAAATTTCTGAAACACATTAACCAAACTTTGCTTCCTTTTCAAATCTATATATAGTAAAGTTATAAACCTAGTTAAGATTACAATTCTGGAAAATGAAATTATTTTCATATTATGTGTATTATATAATGTTCTTCCTACCACCGTTATTTGATATAATAGTTCACTTGATGGTTCAATTAGTTATAAATATTTGACTATGTATCCCTATACCTTACATATTGATATAACCTATTTAATGGTATACAAATATTTTTAAGGGATATATTAAGAATCAAAGTTGACATAAAATGTTATTTTAGAGCGATGAATTATTGATGAAGCTATTTTATTCTATACAGACTACCTATTTGACATGGATAACATTAGTCTCCCAAAATTCCATCATAGTGGGTTCCATGTGGGTGAATGATTTTCTGGAAGATATGTTATTGAAATTTACATTACAAAGGAAGAGTGGGAAGACATTTTTTCTTTATATAATACTATAGGTGTTTAACTATCTATTGAAACCCACAAATTAATTTTTAGGTATTTAAATCCATCAAGAGGTAAAATCAGGATATCCAATTCACATAATCAATATTTTAAAGGATGGTTTAAAGATTATATTTTTAATGAGTTATATGAAAATATGAATTTAATTTCAGAATGAATTCAATGGATTGCTATAGGTCCAAGTGTATATGTAGTATCTTACAATGGTTATGTGATTAACAATTATATATTATTTATAAAGGAATAATATTTATATAGTATGATGAAAAATAGTGGGGTTATACTTGTTGAATAATTGGTCTATGTATCTAGTACCAAAGATATCAATCTAATTTACATGAATATTTCATACTTTGGAATCATTAAAAAAATATTGAAGTTGGATTATACTACATTCAAAGTGTCATTTTTGATGCAAGTGTATTTTTAATAGGAGTCTAGTAAATCTTTGAATTAGGATTCATGAAATTGAATGTGAGTAAGGAAGGGTACAATAATGGAAAATTCATATAAAATCATATGTAGAATAAATATTTTATGCTATGGATCCTGTATACACAAATTGTTAAATTTCTATTTTATCGAGTAAAAAAACAACAGGGTTAAATAAAAATTCTATTAGGCATGAACCTTTTTTAGGACGTTGTAATATAGATGTTCCTAATATAGATGATATCTTATATGTAATAGTAGAAAATAAGGAGGGGATTTAGATACTTGATAGATGGGATAAATCCTTTCAACCTTTAATAAAAAAGTGTTCAATGAACTGGTCAAATGTCTCAGATTAGTTTTTTATATATAATGTGTTTACTCATAATATAAAGTGTTCACTATGGAATTTATGTAATCTAAATTAAACTTTTAACTAGTTATTAAGATAATGGAAAATATTCTCAATGATGCTACTAATATTTAGGAACAACATATTGGTGATGTTAAAATTGGGATAATGTTATAAAGTGAGAAAAAATCTTGAGGTGAGAAACAACTTGAAGGTGATAATGTGAGAAAAAGTAATAAGTTTGAAAAAAATAGTGTCATATCATGATTGTGTTAGTAAAATTTACCAAGGAAACAAGTAACGGTAAAATATTTGAGGTTGGATAGAATGCATGTGGTCAACCTATAGACCCCAATAATTCTATTTTCATTAGTTACATTGGGTTTAATACTCAAATGCACATTCCAATTAATGTAGATATATGAAATTATGTTATACTTCTTTGACGGAAAAAATCTTGGAAGATATTATGGTAACATTATGATATATTTCTTCAATTTTAATAAAAATAAAATAATGAAACATTGATGTAAACATAATTATTCCTTACTGAGTATGTTTATATTAGAATATTATTGGATGGAATTCAAACTAATAGACACTAGAAATGATCATAGATTATTTTATACAATTCTTATTAAATATCATTTTAGGGTTGGTGAGATGAAATTAAAAACCAACCTACCAGCTACATACACACACATCATAAACCCAACAACCCAGAATACTTTCATTTTCCATAGAGAGGGGGAATCATTTAAGTTACATTATAATTTTTATTATTCTATTTGAAATTACATGTATTAATCAATATGATTCAAAATTGTTTAATTATGAAATAATAAATGAGTGTAGAAAATAAATAACATGCATCGAAACCACTCTACCCATACTTTAAATCAATAATTAAGCGTGCTTCACTTGAAAAAATATAATTTATTTTAAATATAAAATAAAACTTTTATGTGATGTAAAATAATAAAATAATTATTTTTATTTTTTATTTATAGATTTATGAATTATAATCTCAAGACACTTCTATCCCACATCATGTTCTATGGAAAGAGGCTTGTATAAATAAAAAGAGACAAATATAATATGAAAAAAAATAGAAAGTATGGGAATCATGTGTAATCATAACATAAAAGAAATTTGTTCTAATTTAAAATAATATCATATAAAAATGACTAATTATTTTCCTATATTTTTTATCTAGTTGATACACATGAATCATAATATACTATAGTCAATGAATGACTAATTTTACTGGATTTAAAGTATCCATAATAGTATAGTAATGTTGGAGGTGTGAGTTTTATAGTGTCACTATGAGAAAAATTTGTGAATGACAAGACATGGGTGGATTATAATGAGAAAATAAATATATATAAGAACATATAGAAAATATAATAAAAAATTTTTGTTGTTAGGATGATGTAATAAACCAGTTTCTTTAGAGGTATTAATGAGAGGAATCAAAACAAAAATATACATATTGTGAAGAGCCACTACAATAACCCTAACTCTAGTAGCCTAGAGATGGTGTTTATTTTATTACATTGACCCTCTATACAATAAATAAAATCCCAATGGATAAAATATTTTATTAGTCTTATAAAATAAGATACATGCTTTAATCTCACCTTACATTTGAAAACATAAAATAAAACATAGTATTTTCATTGAAAATATTATTATCTTATCTAGAATATCCTTGAATAATAATAATAGTACACTTACTGGAATCTAAGGGAAATAAGAGAAATAGAAGGGAGAACTTATATGCTCAGTAAGGGAATGCATATAAAAAAATTTATCATAAAATAAATAAGGTATGAATAATATGACATGAATAAATAATAGTCAAATAATACCATATAAATAATCACACAAACTTTAAAATTTTCCATGGATAACATAAATATTTGAATAATCACTTGGAAATCAATAAATGATTTCATAATGTTGAAATGCATAATTCCATACATCTTAAAATTACCATTGAGGCCTCATGCCAAG
This sequence comes from Viscum album, assembly GCA_963277665.1. NCBI lineage: Eukaryota > Viridiplantae > Streptophyta > Magnoliopsida > Santalales > Viscaceae > Viscum > Viscum album. The sequence continues at coordinate 695,958,570 of OY728130.1, read as the reverse complement.
ACATCATATATAAACGTGTAAGGTATATGCCAAATACCCAACCTAGTTTGTCTCATGAGACCCACTAATTCATTGAGGGGCTATGCAATTTTGGTCCTTGCCCATTATTTAATAAGTCTAATCAATTCATTATATGAATAAACAATACAAATAAATCCATATTTCTTAGTAATTAATAATTATTCATATTGGAAGAACTAACTTACAGAATGTCAATAATTTCCATAGTCAAAATGATCATAAGCCATCTAGAGAAATATGGTGGATGATATAATTTGAGTATATCCTTGGAAAATCAAAATATTCCTTAATGGATGTTGTCATAGATGAAAATAATTTTAAAATATCACCAAAAAATTTCTTGAGGAAAATACCCTTTTAATTTGAAATAACTTATTTAGAATATAAAAATTTAAAAAATAATAAGAAAACATTTTCTTTAGAAAGAACCATGGAAAATTATAAAGTAATATTCAAAGAAAATTTTAGTCCTCATGGTTGGAAAATAATTTCATGTGATGGAAGTTAAAACAAAAATTCCATTCACACATTCGGTAAAATATTCCTCTTTTATAAAATTACAAGAATATTCATTTTAAAAATTTTTATGTAAAGTAAAAAATGGGTAAACATGGATCCAATAAATCATTTTATAATATTAAAACATCATTTAAAACATTTTAAATAAAATATAAACATGTGAGAAAAATATTCCTGACTGAATAAAAAAACAATGTTGGTTTTCCTTAAAAACATTATTTTAAACTTTTGAGTACTTAAAGAGAGAAAATTAAAGGAAAATTTTTATTTTATAGAAACAACTAAATGAGATTAAAATTTTCATGAACATTTTTTCCTTATGGTACTTTGAAATATATTAAGGAATTTATTCAAAGCTAGGTGCTGAGAGGATGTGAAATTTTGAGGCTTGATGAGCCTATAATTGATATTATAAAAATATTAAATATATTAATAACATGCACAATTTTTTAGAATTAATAGGACATATTCTGAGTGTAGCCTCATATTATAATTTTGAGACCATTTTTGAATCCATAACACAGGGTTTACCCTAGGCATGACCTAGAGTTGGTCAATACTAGACATTTGGATACGGAATCTGTTAGAGGTTTGTTTAATTAAAATAAATAATTAAATTTATTTTAAATTACCTATTATAAAAAATAAATGAACACCCTCTTATGAAAAATCACTAGGGTTAGCCACATAACCCTAGGAGGATTTTAGAAGAGGTTTAGTGTGATCTTCATTGGCACATCAAGATCAGAGGATGAACAATGAACAGATCAAGGTGGATCGACATACAACAAATGTTACAGATCATCGTCATTTCCGAATGATTCATTATTCATCAACAATCTATCCAAAATCAAGGTAGGTATTATAAATTTTGGTTTTATCCATTTATTAGATGTTTTATCATTTATTTTATCTGATATTATTTGATATGTGATTTTTTACCCTTTACATGAGCCCGATTGGATAAATGTAATTGCTAAAATCAATTTATCCTTCTTTTTCACAACTAGAAAAATATTGTTTCCCTGATATTATGATCATTGGACAAATAGTCATGGACTATTATGGGTATAAATTTGTTTATGTGCATTTCTACGCACTATTATTTTTATTTTTCACCATTAACCCAATACTTCACGGTTTGACATTACCAGGTGGATTCAAGCATGATCAAACTTTTAGATTCATGATAGATTAGTAAAAAAGATATATCATAGTTATTTGTAGTCTATTGAGATGAGTTTTGGGTGATACCTCCATATATACATGATTTAAAGTAGCTATGGCATGGCAGTGGAGTGACAGGCGATGCCGTGTGGGGTTCGGGTGGCCAAAATCTGGCCACTGAGGACACATCATGCATGGAAGAACCCATATTGAATACCCCTAGCATGATTTAGGGTAGGAATGGAGGAAGAATTGGAGTGGTGATAACACATGAGGAAATTGAGGTTTCTATGGAAAATTCTACTACATGGTGTGTAGTTGAAGAATACATACTCTCTTTTCCCACCAAGCTATGGAGGTTAGGGTTTTAGGGAAGATAAGAATAAAATGTAGTGTGTTAGGAATATACACCATGTGAACCTCCATAGTTGGTTTAACATTTTTTCAACTATATATGGTTAGGATCCTATATGACAGGACATGCTGTGTACTCTAGGAGTATATGGGAATGGGCCTATACCTAGGCATGATGAATATAACACTTTGTGTATGAGTTGTATTTGTTATCAATGATTATCATTTTTTTAAAAGGATGTCAATGAAATTGTAATCATTTTCAATAATTTCAATATGATGAACAACATCCAATGTTGATGGAGCTTGGATGAAATTATGAAGTCTTACAATTTGATGAAAAAAATAAATGGATTAATGACTTTGAGATTCAAAGGTGATTCTTTGAGTATTGTTATATATTAATTAAATGAAATTGGACATCACTCTTGAGAAATTATCCTAGTAAATCATATGATTTTTTGATCTAATCTTGAATTTAAAAGACATGTTCTGTTTACATTTCACTATGTTCACAACATTAGTGAAGAAGAATAATAGTAAAGAAGAATAATTAATGGTGACCATGAAAAAATAGAAGTTCAAATAATTTACATGAATATTTTGAAAGAAGAGTTAGGGGTTGGAGTTTTATATATTGGGAAAGGATTTGAAATATATTCTATATTTAGAATATTTTTGTTAGGTCTTATATAAAAAAATATGGCCAACTCACAATCAACATAATCCACTCAAACAAGGGAACCTGTGGGACCCTAATGTCAACCATACCCAAGGGAGAATCCTTAGAAATCCTCTGGGTGGCATAAATATAAGGTAAGCAACACATAATGGAAACAAGAAGTATGTGGAACTTTGTATAAGGTCCACATATCAAATTCTTAAAGGGTTACATAGATTGGGCCATAAGCCTATAGGGCCGAAGCCGGTGGAGTGTGTGATATGTATCTAGGTGGCGACCCCTAGGCCATCTCGAAGTGGTAGTGGGAGGAGTTATCTAATATATCTTAGTATAGCCACATGGGGAGATCTATGTTGGGACGTTCAATATTCTAACTATTTATCCATTTAAAATGTTATGGACAGAACATTGGACACTCAATCCATTTGATATGAGACGTTTGATTAAACCACCATCTTCCTCTTCCTATAGCCTCATTAGATGATGTTTGTTCATCAATATCTACATGAAGAAATGATGGATAAATTGAACTGAGCTTGATCTCATGAGGATTTGACATAGTTATGATCTTGATCAACATGAAAGCTTGTTTTGATGAGTTTCAACTATTTTCTCAAAGAAGTCAATAACACCGAATGAAAACGAAGTTAAAGATGGAATTTTGAGTAGTTTATCATAATGGATGAATTTCAAGATTTTGGGAAAATGAGTCACATATGATCCTCATCACATATATGTGATGATATCATTAGAAGGGAGAAATGTGAAGGAACCCTGATTTTTTACATCACTAAAACCTATGTTTGAATAATTCATAGCCGATGTCTTTGGATTGTTCAATCGGTATTGGCATAAAATAATTTTTTTGTGATTCAATGCGACATGAAAGGTGGTGCAAGGTGGTATGAAAATCACTTATAAATACCCATGCACCGAGCCGAGGAGAGGTATTTCTGCTTGCATATTTTTTAGAGATCTTGTTTTTGATGGAAAATAGAGTATATCCTAGTTTTTAATTATGTAAAGAAGAAGAGTTCCATGTACCACTAAGGCTACCAAAATAAGGAGAGTGTTACACTCATCTATATTATGGAGGATTTCTATGCATCTCTATTTTCATATAGGTGTTACACTAAGCAATTTCTTCCATGAAAAAGATCTGCAGCCACTTGATATGAAAATCACGCACTCAAGTGTTTCATAAAGTGGTTAAAATACTATGTTTGAGTTTATAAAACACTCATATTCTGCATGAATAATAGATCCATGAACCAGTGATGGAGTGATACCAACTATCTGTGTTACATGAATAATTTTTTAGGCATACAAAAAATTATACAAAGAAGAAACTTATATTGCTTCTGTGTATATAAAAAAAGTGAGTATTATCAGAGTTATTTGTGAATGAATTATAGATTATGTGAAGGAAGATATAGGTTCATTCTGAACCCTTAAACAAACACCTAGTTTGTGAGAAGATAAGAGAAGGCATAGTTGACATAAAATAGTGAGCACAAAAATACAGTGTGTTCATATTTATGAATGTGAGAAGATAAAGTGAATAATTCATGCATGAATGAATTGATATGTGAATACATATGCACAAGAATAATTAATAGAGATATTGTATACAATTTTGTGAAGAAGGAATATATAGTGAAAAGAAAGTGGATTGTGTGTGTTTATAGAGCGAAGGAGGCATCAAACCTCAACATACAATGTGTATGTGCATAAAAACAATGAAAAAGGAATAATTTTGTGAAATTCCATACATGTCTAAGTTCATGAATAATAAATGATAACATTCATGTCAACAAAATACACATTAAAAATAATTGAGATCTCCAAAAATAAATTGCGAGAAGAACATAAAATATTAAAAATAATATTATATACATGTTCTAGGGTTTCTTCTTAAAAGAAGAAGTGATTCCACACAATTTCACTTGTACTAAGAGAAGAGAGAAGAAGAATAAAGTGGTAAATCTATAAATTTATTATTATTTAGGAAATCATATTTGAGATTATGATAAGTTGAGTTGAGATTTCATTGTTTCGATAATGATAATATTTTTTTTAATTCTTGTAAGAAGAAGAAGTTTTTGTGTAGTTGGTTTTTCATTTAAGAACAAATAGAGCAGGCGAAGAAGTGACTGGACAATCTATATTTTGTTTATTATCATTTGGGTTAGATAAAATTAAGATTATCAGTCTATAACACATTCATATTATTGTGACTGATAGAAGAAGAAATTGAAACTTTTAGTTTTATGATGGGAAGAAGTAAAAAGGTTTCTTACCTGCTGATGTGAAAGTAAACAAGTGAAGAAGAATTTTTAAGAATAAAAAATATGAAATCTGAAATTAATAAGATGTATCAATAGGTGGAATAATTTATTTCCATTTAAAATAACCTTTCATAATAATAATACTATTTTCGAAGGAAGTATAAAAAACCAGCGATGAGCTACAGGTTGGACCAGGTCATCACCAGTACAGGGAAGAAGAATTGTTTCATACCCCTGTTAAAGTTAAGGGACTCAAAATTATCTAAGTATTTTCCCTATCTACACCACTATAAACTAATACTACATTATATTATAGAATTTCTGTACTAGTCATAACAGTACATGATAAAGAATAGAGAATCTCATTGAGTAGCAAACCTTGTAAAAATATCATGTGATATCTTTTACTACTTTCATATAGTTTCATGTGATATGGAAAAGAGAATAAGATAATAGAGATCCTAATGGGTCTAAGAGGTAAAGGGATACAATGTTTTAAAAGATTAAAAATTCACAAACACTGAGTCACCCCTCTCAATGTTAGGAATATACCAAACTAGTCCTTTCAAGCGATATTAGAGGGAAGGTTCACCTTTGTCGGATTATCTACAGTGAAGATATTATATTTTAAATATTTGAGTTTCATTACCATGTTATAAATGATGTGATGTTTTGGTGAATATTTAGTTATCTCTGAGAAGAATTATATTTTTACCAAGACCTAGACTAATAGGAGATACAAAGAGAAAATAAAGTTGAATAAAAATGTCCTCTTGTCTAAAGAAGAGGAAGTATTTATTTCTATACTCATTACAAACAATGAAGACATATGAGGCTTGTAAAATAAAGAGTTGGTGGCTCAAGTTTCCATTAAGTTGAAGGATAACCTTCATACATCTAATGATCAAGAGGCATTTGTTTTTAAATTTGAAAACTATCCTCAAGATGGATATCCTTGCACAAGTGGTGATGATGATGTTCAATATAAAACTTCTCAAGAATCAGTAGTAAATATATTAAGAGATATTATTCATGGTATTAACAAAGAAAATTTATCCATTATTTTAATATTATTTAAATATTTTTAGGAAGATATCATCTAACTGAAAGGATAAGTTAATGTTATAGGTAAGGGATTGAAATAAATTATTATATAATTATTTAAAGCTCTCCAGATAGGTTGGATCCATTGAATAAAAATATAAAACTTTAAATATGTTCCTAAAAATGGATAAGAGTGGTTGATGAGAAAAATGGAGTTGAGAAGACTTTATAAGAAAAGATCCATGCACTTGAACTGAAATTAAAAAATAACACTAATGTTGAGGGTTTACAATTGGAATAAATATCTTATAAGATCATGGAACTTTATTATTTGATTCAGAACAAAGCTAAGATACATGAATAAGAAGCTAAAATAATGAACATTTCTTATGAAGAAAGGATGATTATGGTTGAAGAAAAAAATCATCCTTAATACAAAATGTCTAGATTTGGAATTTTAGTTGGATAATCTCATGAAGACACATATTGAGACTTCACAAAAGAAGAATACAATTGTTACTAGTAATTAATGTTCACCAAAGGATTCTAAGGTTGAAAAACCTACAACATGTGATAATAAGATCATGACTTCTCCCAGTTATCTGTCTCATGACGATGTGAATAAAAAGGTACCATCCATATCATCTTATAATAATAATGTAGGTTGTAAAATAAAATTTGAACAAGTATGGATGAAGAAAGGAGAGAATAAGCCAACCACCATAACTATGATGGATAAGAATAATAGTTTGGAATCTGGTTCTCCACAAATATCACAACAAGATATAAATAATACCCAACAACCTCATACAAAAGATATTAGGATTTTAATATTCATGGATCAATGTTGGTGTTGTAACAAATTTGGGCATTGTATATTAGATTGTTGGTAAAATTATTAAAATACAAAATCACAAAGGATGAATATGTCAAGGGGGAGAAAGATATAGAAGAAAGAAAAACAGCCATATGCTTAGAAAAATCTGTATACTACAAACAAATTTGTAAATCTTGATAACATCAGTGTTGTATGTAGTGGAAATGGTCAGAAGGTTGGTACATGCTCATCTCAACATATATCCAAATCTGATGAGAAAATAGGTTCACAAAATCTAGATAAGAGAGAAGAATAAACCTTGGGAATAAAGTACAAAAGTGCATCATCCACAAAATATCAGGTCCATGGGAAAGGAAAATAAAACATTCCACATGATGAAAACAAAGTATAGAAGTGTTTTTCAGGAAAAGTAAATTCTAGTGTTAAAGAAATTCTATATGGGATATGTAATAAATCTGGTCATATTATAAAAGGTTTCTTAACCTTTCTACCAGAACAAGAATCATTCCTTAAAATGAGTAAGAATGTATCAACTATAAAGGCTACTAAGAATAAAATTTATTCACACAAATTAAAATAGGGTGTGAAGAGATCCATTCCACCTCAACAAAAATCAGAACATATGTTCAGAAGTGTAAGAGTAAAGATTGGTGGAAATAGAGAACTTGGTTGAGAAAAAAATCTCAACCTTGCTGTTCATATGAATTAAGCAAGGAGGATCCACCTTATTCGCTTAAATATTTGTGTATTGTATTTGTTCTTATAATGTAGGGAATTTAAGGTGAAGCAAGTTCTGAAGGGGAGAACCTCAGAAGTAGTGATTGTTGTAAACTCTTAATAGAAATGTAGAAAAAGTCACCATCCTCTAATTATTCTTCAATTGATATTGAACTATAAATTTGAGAGAGGATAATATTTTAAAAAGTTAAAGACTATGATGTAACATTCTTGAAAACAAGGATAAATAATATATCATCTTTGTTTTATCTTATATTTATTCTGAAGAAAATCTATTGAAGAATATCATCCTTGGCGGGGTTATAAATGTTTTTAATTTAGATAATCACAAGTTGAAGATCCATTTTGGTGTATTAATTTAATATAACATCTTAAAATTAATTCTTGAAGAGACCCAAAATTATGAAGACGCTGAGAAGTTTTTCCCTTGAGGTAGAGAAAAATGAATAAAGATTAAGAAGCTTCTAGAATTATCATTTTAATTGGTAGAAAATTTAATCATTCTATAAATTTATAGTAGATAATGTTATTATAAGAAGAATATTTTTATTAATATCTCATCCTTGACTACTTAAGTTAAAGACTATTTTAAAAATGGGGAGTAATTGAATTAATCAATGTCATAAGATATGTGTAAGTTCTCCAAGGAAACGTATCTTACTTATTGTACTTGAATGTTTTTTTATCAATCTATTTAGGTCAGTGTAGGAGTTTTAGGTTGATTGTTCATAAATGTTTCATATCTCAATTAAGTATATTCAACCTAGAATAAAAGTGGAAAACTCTTAAAGACAAGTATATTAGTTCTTATTTCATGAGGTATTAATATCAGTTGGTAATGGAAATCTTTTTTTATCTAAATAAAATCCTCTTATTTTCTACACTGAGCACGACTCAAGTAGACTTAGAGTGAAATTATTAATGAAAAATTGCTTAAGTGTGGTCTTATAAAATTTTTACATGAAATTTTTATTTATTTTCAATAAGGGGGATATAAAGTTAAATGAAATTTTGAAAAGTAAAGGTGATATAGAAGATAATGATTCATATATTGAAACATCCATTTGGAAATAACTTTGAAGGTATTTTCAACAAATACAAAAGTGGATATAGAAGATCCCACTTTGTGTATGAGTTTTATTTTCTATAAATATGATTATCATCGGTTGTCAAAGTATTTTAATGAAATATTAATCTATTTCATTAATGTTAATTTGATGAATAATATCCTAAGCTGATGGAGCTTGGATAAGGTGGTCATGTTTTATAATTTAAAGAAACATATAAATGGTTTGGAGACTTTGAGTTTCAAAGGTGATTCCTAGAGAATTGTTATGGATTTAATAAATGACATTGTATTTCATTATTGAGAAATTACCCTAGTAATTTTTGTGAATTTTTGATATAATATTAAATTGAAAATACATGCACTATGAAGAAGAATAGTGTAGAAGAATATTTAATGGTGACCATGAAAAACTAGAAGTTCATATAATTTTCATGAGTAATTTGAAGGAAGAGTTATGGTTTGGCATTCTATATGTTGGGGAAGGATTTGAAATATATTCTACATTTATAATATTTTTGGTAGGTCTTATATAAAAAATATGTCCAACTCAAAAGTTGACTAAGACACTCAACCAAGGGTACATGTGGGACCTAGAGGTCAACCATGCCCAAGGGAGAAACATTGGAAAGCCCATGGAAATCATAGCTATGAGGTTGGATATACATAGTGGATGTAACAAGCATGTGGGAATATGTTTAAGTTCCATAGATCACATGTATGGAGGGGAACATAGATTGGGCCACAAGCCCATAGGACCTAAGCCTGGGGGTGTGTGTGTTGTGTATCTGGGTGCCGACCTTGGAGATGGCTTAAAGAAGTAGCAGTAGGAGTTAGATAAAATATAAAATCACAACCGTATTAGGATAAAAATGTGTCATGGTTCAATGTTATCATTTTTCTTCTATTTAAAATGCTACGGATAGAACACTGGCCACTCAATCTATTTGATCTTTCCCTTTTGATTGAACCACCATAATCTTATTCCTCCAGCCTTATTAGAGGATTTATGTTCCTCAATATCTACATTCTGTAATGATGGATAAATCAAACCAAGATCGATCTCATGAGAGTTCAAAAAATGTATGATTTGGATCAACATGCAAGCTTATTTCAATTATTTTCAACTATTTTCTCAAAGAAGTCAATAATGAGGAATGCAAAAAAAGTTGTAGGTGGAATTTTGAGAAGTCAATCACCATGAATGTGCTTTGAGATTTTTGGAAAAGGAGTCACATGTGATCCTCCTCACATGAATGTGATGATGTCATCACAAGGGAGAAATGCTAAGGCACTATGATTTTTAGCATCACTGAAACCCACATTTGAAGAATTCAAAGCCGATATCTTTAGCTCATTGAATTGGACTAGGCATGGAATATTTTTTGGTGATTCAACATGAAATGAAAGATGATTTAATTTGGAGTGAACCTTTCTTATAAATACCCATGAACCGAGACAAGGTGAGGTGCTTATTCCCACATATTTTTAAGAGCTATTATTTTTTATGGGAAAAAGAGTATCTCCCAATTTCCAGTTAAAAAAATTAGAAAACTTATATATACCTATAATTCTACGTTAATAAGGAGATTTTTACACTCATCTATAGCATGAAGGAGTTAAATGCATCTATGTTTTAATGATGGTGTTCCATGAAGCATTTTCTTCTGTGAAGAAGATCTACAACTCACACACTCAAGTGTTTCACAAAGATGCTGAGATACTATACTTGAGTTTATCAAATACTCATCTCCTATGTGAATAATAGAGATGAAAACCAGTGATGGAGTGATACCAATTCTCTATGTTATATAAAGTATTTGTAATGTGTACAAAACCTTATGTGAAGAATAAAATTATATTTATTTTGTTTTTTTTATCAAGGGTCCAGCTAAAAGAAATGCTTCTGACCATTTATTAATCAAAAAAGAAAGATACAAGTGGTGGAAGGGATTAAACAAATAGTATTTCCCTCAATCAAAAGGATAATAATCATAGTACGACATATCATTCCATTAATCAGAGTCACCAACAAACTCCCACTCAGATTGAGGTTTCTCCTGATTGAGCATCTTAAAAAGATTTGCATCCATTTTTTTGACACCTTTGAAGATGATCTTGTAGACACGCTCTTCAGAAGATGGGAGTAGTCCTTATGAGTTCTCCTCCTTGGGGGAACAGAGGTAAGATCCTCACCATTATTCATCCTTGCCTCACCACTTAAGACAACATCCTTGAAGGAGATATAAAAACTGCTGTCCAGAGCAGGGGTGTCATTGTTTCCCCTTTCATCATCAGAGAAATTCCCCCATTTCCTAGAAACATTAGAAGGCTGCAAGAGCTTTTGAATTTCCTGGTGACAGTTAGTATGTTGCAATGCATCACTTTTATTGGAGACATCAACCAGTGATGGTGCAATGGTTATATACTTTGTTGAGGTAACTTATTTAACTAAATAAACTTATAAATTAGAAGGGTCACTATGAGCTCTTTTTGGTAATGCATCAATTATCCACTCTTTGCCTTTCAAAAGAGACAAATGAGAATCAGGTTTCCTCGAAATCATCCCAACATCCACTCTGGTAGCTGATTATTTGAGGGGTTCACTTTCCATATTGGTAGGTTTTGATAACGATGATTCTTTTATATTTGGATTTCTTCGACAAAGGGTGTCAGGGTGACATCTCACCCCACACTCCTTACAATAAATTTTTTTTCCGGCATAGCTCCATGGAGTGTCCAACAACCATACATTCAGAGTATAAGAGGGGATTTTTTTTATACTCAACATTAATTTGAATGTTATCAGATGGATTAGAGAAGGTTACCTTGTCAATAAGAGTATAACTAAGTTCAACCTCCACCAGCATCCTAGAAACATGCCCAGACCGAACATCCTCAGTCTCCTTATCAAGGAGAATAGGAGTCCCAATTGCAGTGCCAATATCATGAAGAATATTTGGATGCCAAAGGACCCAGTTAAGACCATATAGTGAAATCCAAACCCGAGAAAAAAAAATTCTTGCATGAGATACATTGAAATCCAACGACCATTCATGTAGATGAAGCCAACTCGGTTTCAATAATAGTGATCCAATGCTCCATGCACAAAGCTTCAAGTCATCTGATGGAAAAAGGTAGTAAAAAAACCCATGACTAAGAGACACACATTTCCAATTGGAAAACCCCACAACATTGAGGTTCTTCGAAAAAAATCATCTATCTTCCATGGTCGTGCACCCTTGGGAAAGACAATGCTCACAATAAATGAGTTTTTCCCATTTTCAATCTTTCAGCAAGCACTGAAAGATTGACCTCAACATGGGCAGACAAACCTTTATAGAGTATTCTTCCAGGATGTCAGTCCTTGATAAATTCCCCATCCTGCTTCGGCCCAGAAAATGAACCCTTCATCACCTCCACAAAGGATCTAACTCTAAGAAGTGGAAAACCACAAGGTTCTGCCTATGCAACCCACAAGGACTTCACAGCCCCGAATTCAAGCAAAGACTTCCTCGTCGTCCCAGAAATAGTCGCCTGACTAGAAGAGATCCACATGCACCTATCCTCTTGCACCTATCCTCATCGTCACAACAATAAATTAACACATGCATGCAAACATCAAACACATGAAAAATAATTGATATTCCCAAAACTAAATTTTGAGAAACATACAAAATATTGAGAATAATATTCTATACATGTGCTAGGGTTTTAACTTGCAAGAAAAAGTGATTCTACATAGTTTCACTTATATGAAGATAAGAGAGAGAAGAAGAATAAAGTATTAAATATATAAATTGATTATTATTTAGGATAAATTAATTATGATTATGGTATGATGATCTAATATTTCAATGTTTCAATAATTATAAAGGAAGTTTGTGATTATTTCTAGAATAAGAAGAAGTTTTAGTGAAGTTGGTTTTGCATTGAAGAAAAAAGAGAGAAGAAAAATAAGTGAATAGCCAATCTATATTTAGTTTATTATAATTTGGGTTAGGGATAATTATGGTTATAAGTATACAAAAAATTTATATTATTGTGATTGATAGAAGAATAAGAAATTTCAACTTTTGGTTTTCTACTGGGAAGAAGTAAGAATGTTTCTTACCTACTGATGTGAAAGTAACCAAGTGAAGAAGATGTTTATAGGAGAAACAAGAAACACTATGACATTTATAAAAAGTCTAAATAGGTGGAAAAATTTCTTGGTGTTGAAAATATTCTTTAAGAAGGATAATTGTATCTTCATAGGTAGTCCAAGGAAGAATAATTGTTTCTTCACCTCCTCTTAATGTATAGGGACTCACACTTGGCTAATGATTTTTCTCTAGCCATAACATTGTAAATTGATACTACATTATAGTATAGAATATGTGTACTATTCATAACCATTCACATTAAAGACTTTGTACTCTCATTGATTTGAGATCCTTGTAAAAATATCTTATGCTCTCTTTTACTACTTTCATATACTTGTATGTGATCAGGAAAAGAGAATAAGTGAATCAAGATCCTAAGAGGTGTGAAATGAAAAGGGATAAAAATGTGTAAAAGGTTAATAATTTCCCAACACTGATTCACCCCTATCAGTGTTAGGAATATCCCAATTTTGTATTTTTACCTGGCTAGATACATGGTTAGGTACATGACCAGGTACACAAGCACGACCTGACAAACACGAGCATGGCCAGAAGCACACGGTAAGGCATCACTGTGCAGACCCCTTACACACCATGTATAGTTAAATAGATTATGATCTACATCCATAGGAGAAAATGATTAGTAAATAGAGTGGGACCACACATAGTGTAAACCCCATACATGCTGTGTTCCCCTATGTGAAATTTAAAACTTGCATATCTCTTTTTCCTGAACTCATATTTTGGCCAAATAGTAGTCTATACTGAGCTGTTTTCCATGTAGAATGTGATAGTAGACTTCGTAGTGTATTTTAAGATATGATATAGAATGTTCCAATCATTAAACTTCTATTGGCGATGCTTGATGATGACATTGATAAGGAAGGATCTTTAGAGAGGTCAGTTTTAGAAACCCCCTATTGCATTAGGGTGTGGTTCCTCCATACTACTTGCACTAGTTTGAGTGGAACCCCTTCAAATACTAGGGTACGAGGCCTCTATCTATTGAGTGGAACACCCTTTATTTACTAGGGAGGGGTTACTCTATCTACTGAGTGGTACCCCCTTGAAGAACTAGGTAATTGGTCCTCTACTTACTGAGTGGAACTCCCTAATGGACATAGGCATGGGTCCTCTACCTACTGAGTGGAACCCCCTAATGGAATTGGGTATATGTACTTTATCTACTTAGTGGAACCCCCTGATACACTAGGTCATGGGTCATATACTTGAGATTGTGCCCCCTTGATTGTGCAGTAAAATATTGGGGTGTGAGTAATCTATAGGGTTACCTCATTGGATACATGTGATGATGGGAATAAAAGTTGGACTCCTTTAGAGATGTTGGTAGTATCATTGACCTGGGATGGGCTGTGAGTTGGAGACCCCCTTTATCTCTCGTCTAGGTTTCTTATATAAGTATATATATATATATATATATATATATATATATTTGTAATTTCCCTCTTGCTTTGGGTTGAGATGACCACTTATATTGTATCTTCTATTTCTATCCCTTTAGTTTTCAGGGAATCCTACTCAGCATTTATATACTTACCCCTGCATGTGACAAGTCTTATGCAGATGATGGATAGATTAGTGGTGATTTTAGTGGAGTATTGGATACTCGAGTGCATAAATTGTGTATGGTTGTAGAGCTTGGAGATTAGAAATTAGACTTGCTAATCCTACTTTATTCCAATTGTTTTTAGGAGGGGACTTCATTTCTGGTTGGGAATTTAATTTTCCACCATTGAGTTAAAAATTTTACTTTCTACACTTTATATCCTTAGTTTTTAAAATCACAGCACACCTTCTTAAAAACTATGTTTTACTAACTTTATTTTTCCTAATTATTTATAATTTTTTTATTGAAAACCATTTATTCTATAGGAGGCATAAATACTTCTAAAATTATTATCATAAACTTTTAAACTAATGTATAGTCCCTAAGATTTACTCAAGTATATTCCATTAGGTTGAATAATGTTTTATCTATCAGAATGACTAAATTATGATACATTAGATTGAAAAATCAGTCCATCATAATGAAAAATGTCTTGTACATTTGTATAAAAAAAGTCTAATCCATTTGAATGAACAAATACAATCTATAAGTAAAACTAAGTTTTTTCTATTGGTATGATTGATTTTAGTCTATAAGTGTGAATGATATTTGTCTATTAGTGTGACTGAGTTTATTATATTAGTGTGACTGAGTTTAGTCCATAACACTAACATTTTTTTATTCCATAAGAATAATGAAGTTTGTAATATGATAGTATGAATTATTTCTACTGGACATAAGACCTTTAAAAAAATTTTAAGAGTGATATCAAAATGACATTTTATGGAGATGTACTTACTGAACCGATAAGATGGAGCTCATACGAGGACATTTTTAGAAACTTTGAGAATCATGGAATATGACTATTGGATGAGTTTCTATAAATAGAGGTGTAGTTGAGGATTTGGGAGCTAATGATTTTTCAACTTAACACATATTAAATTTTTTCTATAGTAACCTCTTGTTATTTTTTCTTTGTAAATTTTTAGGTATTTTTCATTGTAAGGAATCAATGTGAGGACTAAATTCCATATAATTTTTTTAATTTGTATTCCATGTCTGATTTGGGTTTATATTGAGGGATTATGAGGATAGGAAGATATGGATGATTCTAATCATACAGATCACGGGATTCTGGAGAAAGGAAGATAGAGATGATTCTATGATTTGTGATTGAGAGATTTATTCTTGAAGAAAGATATACCATACAGTTTGCTTAAAATCATTGATACCTTAAGTCAAGGTTACTAGTATCCTTTAATCTAAATGTTAATGTGTATTTATTTATTTTATAAATATTATGTTATTTTTACTATAGAAATTTGTAATGTTTAATGATATTTATTTCTACAAATTATAATTTTCTTCTATAAATTTATAAATATAGTTTATTTTATTAAATTATTCTATAATTTGATTTACTGAATGTACTATTTGTCTGATTAGTAAACTTTAATCATCAGATGATATTTGAGTTTGTTAAATTTAATATAGGTTTGGGATTTTAATTAGTTTAATTTTTTAAACAACAATTCTACCCCTCTTGAATCCATGATAAACTCTTATGATCCAACAATCCATTTACACATTGGTTATTTTTTTTCACACTCTGATGTATTTCTTAGAGTTTGTTTCATGAATGGTTTATCTATATATATTATAATATTATATTTATATTCCTCTTCAATATTTCATAAATATAGTTTGGTGCTTGTGTATAGGTATGCTAGTAAAAGGGTTCCCATTCATGTTATCCCTTATTAGTGCTTGTTTCTATCCCTTAGCCTATAGAGGAAGAATTTGGGTTGTGTCGGCCCGACCTTCTTCCGACTAGGAGGTACCGATAGGGTCAGGTCATTATACAGTGGTATCAAAGAAATTAATTCCTTGGGATAATGTTTGGTGTTTTCCCATTTAAAGGATTGGTTGAGACTTAGGTAAATCGTGTCTAAGTGTCTGGAGTGTGGATTTTAAACCAAGGAACTTAGTGTTTTAATAAAGGCAGACATATCGATATATCAGGAATCTGATAACCTTCTTATTGACTAAGAATACTGAGACATTGGTTATAGGGAACATTATTACATGAATCATATAGGATTGAGTCCTTTGACTATCATTAAGTCATATACACAAATATATATATTCTCATATTACTAAGGTAAGTCTTGATATCTTTTAATAGGCTTACATGAATACATCCATCTAGTCTACCATTTTAGGATCATGATTATGATCCAATGAGAGATGAGGCCTCAGTTTAAAGGCCATATTATGAGATATTTCCTCTAGGTGGGTAGGTAAAAGCATCACCACCTATCGATCAACATATTGTACAAGAAGGGAAGGCTGAGGATGTGTATAGTCTTAGCACACTCCATGAGTTATAGTTCCAGATAACACTAAGGTTCTATAGTGATCCAAATTCTTAGGTAGAAGAGGATTATCTTGAGTTTGTGATTTGAGACTTCAATCTCATGTACAACCTAAAAAATAAAATGGTTGCATTGGTAGACAATCTTTTCCATGCACAAATAGGCATCTGGTGGAGTCTAGTAACACAGACTCATAATGAGATGACATTCTCATGGTTATACTTCTAGCAGCTATTTTTAAGGAGTATTACCCCTCGTTGTTTTGATAAGTTCATATTTAGGAGCTTATAAATTTGAATAAGATTATTATGTTAGTTTCTGAGTATTGCATGACGTTCACTAACCTTGCACAATACTCCCTCAACATGGTGTGGTATGGTTACTTTTAGGAATGGATGTTTCAACAGGGTATCCGTAGAGATATCCATGCCAGTGTGGTCCCCTTATGCATTCCCACATATGATAGAGTGTTAGAGAGAGTAAGGGTGATGGAGAAATTTATATCTGAGGGATTCTAGGAAGCTGAGGATAGTAATGGTAATCATGAGGTTGAGTCCTCTGTAACAGCTAGAAAGCACCATTTAGTAGGTTCTCGGTGTAAGAGACCTAATCATGGCTGGCCTCAGTCACATGGAAATGAAAAATAGGGCTCATGTAGAAGACCAGGTCATCCCAAATATGGGAGATTATATTCATGTGATATGTGTGGTCACATGTTATGAGATTTACCGACTTGATGTGCTAAAGAGGGAAGGTATGTAACAGATGGACTGCCACAGTAGAGGAAGTACCATGATCGGGGTTCTCCTAGACATGGAAGGGAGCCCCCTAGAAGGCATATCTATAAGATAAAAATATGGGGATCTAAGAGGAGGAGCCTCTGGTGGAGGGAAACACAATGAGATACTTCCACTAATACCTGTAGGTGGCCCACTCTAGGTTCAGAGAACTAGTGGATGGGGATGTGGGCAGCTATAGGCCATGTAGGCCTTTGAACTAAAAAATAACATGATTATATGAGGTATGATATATGTTTATTATACACTTTATCAATTACTTTTAGAAATAACTTTGAGTAACATATTCATTTGTACACCCCTTTTGTAAGATCTAGAGCTCCCTATTGAGACCTTAAAACATCATCTTTTCTTAGAGGTTCTAACTGGGTGAAATTCTTCAATATTGATTATCTTATAGATGTGTGAGCTATCATTTGGTGGGGAGAGTTCCACATGGTACAACTTGGTTCTAATGATGAAACCTTATGACATAATATTGATTTTGGACTAGTTTTCCATGGTTTGATCCAAGATCAACTATTATTGTAGACAGGTTAGATGCCTTTCGATTAATGGGACAAGATTCGCCTTTATGGGAGAGAGATATCTCATGGAGGATCAAGTGGGAATTATGAGCAATAATATGCAACCCATTAGTCATCAGTTGATGAGTTTATCCCTTGGTGTATCTAGAAATTATGTATCTAGATTTCTTTAGTAGTGGTGGACTTTATAGATGTCTTCCCTAAGGGCGTTTGGGGACTACCTTTGACGCGAGAGATGGAATTCTACATCAAATTGCACCCTAGGACCACACTAACAACTTCTGCGGCATATCAGATGGACTCAAATGAGATCCAAGAGCTAATGGTGTAGATATAATACATTTGAGAGAATGGTTTTATCAAACCAAGTGTGTCCCCCCCAGAAATCTCTGATTTTGTTCGTGAAAATGGTGGAAAAATCTTACATCTTTGTGTTGACTATTATTGCCTAAATTAAGTAATAATAAAAAATTATCCCCTTCCAAGGATAGATGACCTATTTTTCCAGTTATTAGGAATGATTTGGTTTTTAAAGATCAATATTTGGTCCAAATTCCACTATTTGAGGGTTCTCAAGTCTGATATTCCAAAGATAGAATTACAATGTTTCTACGAACAATATGAGTTCCTATTGATTCCTTTAGATATGATTAATGCTTCCGATATGTTCATAAATTTTCCAAAATATATCTTTTAGCTATACTTGGACTTATTTTTTATTGTCTTCATAGATGAAATACTCATTTACTATGCTTTAGTGGAAGAGAATACAAAGAACTTGAGGATGGTCCTAGACTTACTATAGGAGCACCAACTTTATGATAAGATCTCAAAGTGATAGTTATGGATTTATGAGGTTCACTTTATAGGGTATCTAATTTTCAATCATGGATTATATGTAGACCTAGTGAAGATTAATTTTATACTTTATTGGGAGCCACCCAAGAGCATGTTGGAGGTGAAAATTTTCCTTAGCTTGGAAGAGTACTATAGGAGGTTCATGGTAGAAATCAACAGGATTAAAATCCCTTTGAACACCATGACATAGAAAGGGAAACCATTTAAAATGACGGAGTATTTTCAGAGATCCTTTGACTAGTTGAGAATGAGGTTGACCAGTGATCCTTTTTTGGTACTACTAGAGGATGGTGTAAAGTACGTAGTGTATTGCGATGCTTCTAGAGCTGGTATCATCTAAGTGACGATGCAAAGGTTGGTAGTGATTGCATAAGGGTCAAGGTTGTTGAGACCCCATGAGTAGAACTACACAACTCATAACCTGGAGTTATAAGAGATAGTCTTCACACTAAATATTCAGAGGCACTATCTTATAGGATAACACTTTATTGTTTAATCAAAACATTACAGTCTCAGGTATATCATTACTCAGAGAGATCTGAGCCTGAGATAGAGGCTCTGGTTTGAGTTCTACCAGAACCATGACTTGGAGATTGTCTATACTCTTGGGAAGGGAAACATAGTGATAGATTCCCTTTACAAGACCTGTTCTTACTTGGTGAAGGATGCATCTATGTAGTTGGAATATTTTTAGATAGCCCTGGTGGAATATAGGGGTGAAATTTGTCTTCAGTAAATGGTGTTGAATCCTACACTTCTTTATCATGTGAGGGAGGCTCAGTTGAGATACATCATTTGGAAGGTTATTCATGAACATATATCATTAGGAGATTCACCAGACGAATTTTATCAAAAAGGGGAGTAATCCATCCTTTTCTAGGGATAAAAGGTGGTTCTAATCATGATACAAGAGAAGGTGATGAGGGAGTTTGAAAATTATCCTTTGGATGTACGTCTCAGTGTATGGAATATACACAGTGATCTTTAGGGGTAATTTTGGTGGGTTTTCATGAGGTGGAGTATTGTTAATTTCATCTCTCAGTGTCTCACATGTTAGTAGGTGAAGGATGATCACTGGGTTCTGAAAGGTTTGAAATAGACTCTTGACATCTCATAGTATAAATGAGATGGATTATCCATGGACTTAGTCACAAGAATTCCACATACAACAAGGGGAAATTATGCCATCTGGGTGATTATTGACCGAATCACACTGTCGGAACACTTACTTTCCATTAGGGAACATAGTTAATTGGATATTATGAGATAATTTTATATGTTTTAGATTGTAAAACTCCATTTGGTACCCCATATGAGAGTACACACTATGTATTATGGGAGTACATATGCACAAGTTGATACCTAGGCATATCCAAGTACATGTCTTGTTACACATCATGACTTTCTTAACACAGGCATAATCTGGAGCACACAGGTATACCTCAAGTGGTTGAGACACACTATGTGTGACCCTTAATCTCCATGTAAGGTGAAATAGCCTCTGATATATGTGTAGTGGAAAACACATCCTGGAATTTAAGTAGGACCACATGCCAGGTGGACCCCATACACACCATGTTCCCCTATGAGAAACTTCTACATTGCAGATCTCCTTCACCTGGACTTAGATTTTGGTCTATGATTAGCCTATATTGAGTATTTTTCCATATAGAACATGATAATTGCCTTAGTAGCAAATTTAAATATACTATATAGAACTTTTTGATCATTCATACCCGTTAGTTGATGCTTGAAAATGACAGTGGTTAAGTGAGATCATAATAGAGAGGCTGAGGTTGGAAACCCCCTTGTTGCATCAGGGTACAGGTCCACCATACTTCTTTAACTAGTTTGAGTGGAACCCCCTTTATGGAATAGGACATTGTTACACTATTTATTGAGTGAAAACCCCTGATAGACTAGGGCATGGGTTCTCTAGATACTGAGTGGAACCCCCTAACAGACTAGGTCATGGGTCCTCTCTCTACTCAGTTTCACTCCCAATGGACTAGTGTGTGGGTATCTACCTACTAAGTGGAACTCCCTTTAATGAACTAGGGCATGGTTCCTTTACCTTCTAAGTGAAACCCCCCTAACAAACTAGGGAGGATATCCTCTATCTATTGAGTGACACCACATTGACCCACTTGGTCATGAGTCCATTATCATATATTGCTCCACCTTGACTGTACGATATTGTGTCATGGTGTGGGTCCTCTACATGGATACCTAGATGTATACACGAGATGTTGGGCATCAAATATGGATCGTTTTGGAGTTTTTGTAGACTCTGTGTCTTGATATGGGGTGTGTGATAGAGATCTTCTTTCTATCTCATCTGGGATTCTTTTATGAGCACACACACACACACATATATATATATATCTCTATGTGTGTATGTTTTTATGTGTGTGTTTTTGGGTTTAATTTCCCTCTTTATTTGGGTTGAGATGAATACTTCTATCTTATCTTCTATTTTTCCCCACTTTTGTTTTTGGGGAATCCTATTATGTATCCATATACTCACCCGTACATGGGATTTTCCACAGGTATAATTTCTTATGAAATTGACAGATAGATCAGTGGTGATTTTGGTGGATCATAAGATAGTTTATTATATAGAAAATGTTTAGTGGTCAAGCTCAGAGATTAGAATATGTGTTCTCTCAGCTTACTTTATTCTAGTTGTTGTCAGGTTGGGACTTCATGTCTGGTTGGGCATGTATTTTTACCCTTTATACTTTGGTTGTGTTATGTCATACTGTGATGTATTCCCTAGACCTTTTTTCATGAATGACTTATCTATAGATTTTATAGTATGTTCTTCATATTCCTCTACATTGTTTCATGGAGATGGTTGGGTGCATGTGTATAGGTACACTAGGTAATGGCCTCTCATTTATGTTATCCCTTCTCATCACTTATCGCAAGCCCTTGGCATATGGAGGTCGGGTTGGGGTTATGGAGGATTGGACTTATTATAGACAAGAGGGCCCTAGTGGGTTAGGTTATTACAAAAATATATGGGTTTGAAGATACAAATATCATATAATTAGACCAATGGAAACATAAATATAAATAATCCTGAATAAGGATAATATTGTGAAATAAACCCTCAACTCAGGTCTGAGTTACTTAATAAGTGAATTTAAACACATTTATAATACATTTAAATTTATAATAATTCTATAATAGAACCATATAAATACTTATAATATCATATATTATCCACCTATAACATTTCAACAGCTAATTATTAATAATTATTTATTAAAAGAATCATTTCTAGGTGTTATATGTTTCATTTTTAGGTACATTTCAGTTTGGTAGCTTTATTACTTGAATCATTCTCATGGTTAAATCATATAAATAATTTTAATCATGTCATAAATATAATATATATTAATTATATAATTATTTATAATCATTATTTAAATGTGGACAAGAAAAATGAATCACATAGCTTCGTGGATGTGGTAGTACACATATTCACATAAGAAATGTTATCTTTTTTTGATAGGTGCAAAGCTAAGAAGATAAATGATATATTATATTTTATAATACTAATTAACTCATAAATATCATAAATATTCATTATTTTCTAATTTATAACCATCCAAGTAAAATGGTGATGAAAAAAAAATTACACCGCTATGTGGAAATAGTTGGTCATACGTACACATGAGTGATGTTTTTGTTTTCCATAGGATGAAAAGAAGATAAAAAGGGTTGTGAAACTAAAATATTAAATTTAATTATATGGGGGATACTTATGTTATTATATGATCATGGTTATATAATATTTTAAGGAATTAGGAGAGGAAATAAAATGAAAACACTCGGTGAAGAACTATACCTATTCTTCAGAAAACTTCCTTCAGTTTATCGCTAAAGCCTTCATAGGATCGTATTATGAATAAATAAATTCATCCATGAAGTGGAGATTTATGTTATGAGAAGATTTTTTTAGGGATTTTATGACCTAAAATTCTATTTAAGCGTGGATAAAAGAGGATAGGTGGTGCCCTTTCATAATTGAGAGAGAGGACACACTTGGAATTTTTCAATAGATTAAAACAAATTAATGTATTAATCAATAAAAATTACTAAAAAAGGTCTGATATTCAAATATAATATGATATTTGTTCTAAATATGACCATTAAATAGGATTTATATGAAATTTTAGGCCATTTTAACCCTGATCATGTTAGTTTTAACCCCTTTATTCTGTTTTAACACTTACCGCAGTAACTTACTTTTTTTTACAAAAGTTTATATACATAATGAAAAAATAAAGTATCCTCATTAATTTTTTTATATTATTATTAAAAATACTTATTCCATTTTATAAAATTCAGTTTCTATATTTGTGAGAAATTATTTTAAAAACAAACACGTAAAACGTGATAAAAAATAGTTTTCCAAAAAAATCTTTTTTAAGTATAAAAATAATTTTTTACCAAATAAAAGTATAATGTTAATACAAATTAAATTAATTGAATTATTTATAATTAAAATTAACTAATATAATTTAAAAACTAATAAAAAATAAAATGATACATTTTAAATACTTTAAAAGAAAAATTAGTTTTCTTTTCACCCAAAAATAAATTTTTTTGAAAATTATAAAAAATTAACTCTAAGTTAATATTGAAATGGTGATTTAGGAAATGAAATTAATTTCATCAAATAAAGTTAATGAAAATTTGGAATTTAGGTTTTAATAACATTATTGAATAAAGTTATGTGCATTGTGCTATTGTTTGTCCAGAAAGAAAAGATTATTATAATTGAATCACACGTGTTATAGCCACAAACCCCTAGTTATAAAACTAGATATTCCAATAAAATGATCTCATTAATCAAGAAAATTTATTTTTCCATAATAGTATTTTTAAATAAGAATTATAAAACTATTTAAAACTTTTTGTGCTAAAATTCAGTATAGTGAAATTGATTATGGTTTGTATTTATTATCACCCACTCATCACCTTATCATTATAGGTACATTATAAAATATATAATGAAATATTATAAATAATAAAAAATGTTAAAAATATCACATAAAATTAGGGATTCATGTATCTCACGAGTTGAGCATTGAAATACATATTAACCTTGATGATCTTGATGTTCACATAGTCAGACTTTCTATTTGAACTTTTGTAGCATAAACATTTATTCTTATAAAGTTACATGATGATAATGTGGTTTTTCATTTACAATTTATTTTATTTGAAAAACATTTTATAATTAATGAAATAAGGTTTAAAATAAGGTATGCTATTATATAATGAGAATCAGGTTGGGAAACAGAAGGCCGATTAAAGATAATCTAAATTACCAACTAATAAATCGAGAGAAACCAACAAGGTAACCTTTGTATCATAAATTTCACCACCAAATTTATTAATGCTACAAATTCATGTAGATACAATGTTCCAAAATATAAATATATTCTACTTTGAAAATGAAGAACAAATGCGTGGATATGTCATTTCTGATATGATTTGTCTTGAGAATTTATATTAAATTTTAAAACATGAATGGTTAGGAGTGTCAGTTGTGAATGTATACATGAGGTAAATTTTCATATTTTTTTATGAAATAATTAATCTAATATGTTAATTATAGTTTAATTTTACACACAATATGGATGGTATGACTTAACATGTATGTTTTTACTTTAAATGTTATTTTTAATTCAAAAACCATGTCACATAATTAAATATAATCAAACACACTTGGATTGTTGTGATACTTTAGGATATATATATATATTATTAATTTGTGACTTATAAAAATTAATTTCACATCAATATGACACACTAAGTGTTTAGTATGACTGAAATTTCATGTTTTCAATGAAAAAATGACATTTTAGTTCAAAACAAATGCCATACACTCAAAACCAAGTAAACATTCTCAAATTATTGTGATTATTTAGGAAAATAATCCATGGTTCATTTTTGATTATTAATAATTAAATACACATTAATATAATACACATCATAGCTGAAATGACTAAAAGTTCACATTTTCATTTTAAATACAAAATTTTAGTTCAAAACTCCCATCAATTACTCTTAAATAATAAAACAAAATATGATTACCATGATACTATAGGAAAATTATTCATGAATCATTTTTGACATGTATTAATTAAAACCACATAAATCCAATACACAGAGTGTCTAGTATGTGAAATACAACAGTCATGGGGTGTGGAAAAAGCTATTTATTTGTCCTCTAAGGGTGTAGTAGTAGTAGTGACCAAAGTATTATCCAAACATCAGTGTTTTAATATAGTTTTCATGAGTGAAAAATTAAATTAAATTTTTTAATTTCAATGTCTATGAAGCGAATAAACTTGGTTTGTGAAATTTAATTAAGAGAAGAGTGATTAGGTTTATGCTTGGATTCCTTTTTGCAATGATATCATGGTCCTTTAAAAATGAATCATTTTTCTTTATTAATTGGTTTAATGAATGGATTAACAATATTTTTTCCATTTTTACCCTTTATTAAGGTCCTTTTAAAATAAAAATAATCCACACAATTTCCTTGGTTGGACTATTCTTCTTCAAATGTGTTAAAGTCACAGTGGGCCTCCTTTGGATCACCTAAGCAATACCAGATCATATATTAAGTATCCAAAGTGTCTAAATTAGTCCACTATTTCTTCTTCACATGTTTATTAACCACAAAACTTTTACACTTTACCCAAGATTTACCAATTAGTGTGATCCAAAACCAAGAATAGGGAGAACATTTCTAAATTAATTTTTTTTAAATATTTAGATTTGAAATAAAAACATAATTTTATGCAAATAAAATTATTAAATCAAGTATTAAAATCCATTTAACATATAAAAATTGATTAAATAATTTTACAAAAACTATGAATCAAACATCACACACAGTCACCTTACATTTACCTAAATACAAAAGGTTCTACCCCTCCATTAAAAGGGAAAAATAGTGGTATAAGGGGAAGACTTAATAATAAAATATAAGAAAAATAAAAGTATTAAAATTAGAATATCTGATAGTAGTCCACCCCTGATCCTATGATTCATCGATGTATTTCAGGGGTGAAAAATCCCTTTTTTATATATTTATATACCTTTTCAAGTATTGGATATATATTTTTAAAGATATGAAGCAATTGAATCTACTAAATTCTAGAATGTTTTCAAATTAAAATGATGAGATGCACTCAACAGTGGTGGTTGAAACACCTAAAATTGGGAATATACCATTGTAATGATGGTATATCATACATACCATTTAACATCTACCTTTGGTCCTTCATTTAAGGGTGAACCATCCAGCAGTAGTTATCATACAAAAGATCCTCCTTCCTTTGGTAGTGCATTGTATCATCTCCAGCCATCTATAAAAGTGTACTATTATTAGTTTCACATGTTATGACTTTATGGACTTGAAATCCTCCTTAGTATAATGCGATAATGATTTATTCATGGTATTTATTCCTCTATATCTACCTTTTCATCTACATTAGATCACATATAATGTTATCTCAATGGTAGATAACATCTACCATTATCTCACCGATAGATAATTCCTTCCAAGTGGTAGTCGAACACACATGAAAATATATCATTCTAAATGATGGTGGAACAACATACTACTATTATTTCCTTGAAATAACATCTGAAATAGAATCTATAATCCTTACATTAGTTACAATAGTATCGATTTCATGGTTCACATTTTATGATGGTAGGTGTGGTAGTGAAGATGAGATCCACCTCAGAGTTATCCAGTCTTCACCATGTATGAATTCTATTCTTTCATGATGGACTTCAGTTTTATTAAAACAGAGCATCATGGTGTTTATATGAAGTCCATGAAGTGACACCTAGTGATTTGGGCTTCAGTGATAGAAGATGATCTTGGGAATGAGCTCTTTGGGCATATTCCATTGCATCTTCAGTGTTAGCAGATGGTGGTAGTGAAGTGGGACTTAAAGCATGGTCTTTTGTATCTTAAAATGGTCTCATAGTGGTCACATGAGGTTTATTGAGTCTTACAAGGTCATCCATGGGGTTCCTCATCTTTGGTGATGAATATCGGCTTGAGATCAAGCTCATGTAGTGGCAGAAATGGTGGATTTCAATGTGTTTGAATACACTAGTGGGATGACATCAAGCTGCAGTAGCAACAAAGGGAACTAATGGGTTATGTTCGAGGTGGGAGAGCATGTGTGTGAAAAAGTGAGGCATCATTTTGGTTACGATGAATATCACCACTTAATCACCATCCCACCTCGAAAGTACGAAATGAGGTTACAATTGAATAAATTAAAACATGTTGTATTTATGGATTAGAATCCTACTATGGGGATGGGTTACAGGTTACACACAAAAAAAATATTATGGGCCACACTGCACTATGTGTCCCATGAAGGCCTTGGTCTACATCTACTCCCCATGGACCACACACTATATGGGCCTGGTCCCTTGTGAGACCTCACACCCATGGCAACTGGAGCTTTCCCTCCTAGTGTTTGGTTTGGCTGGACAACCCCTTATGAGTTGGCTAGGTGGCTGGCTGCCACTAGTTGAGGGATGGATCATCTTGGGACATAATTTTTACCTAAAATTTATTCAAAAACCACAAAGTAAATTCTCACAGAATATTTAAATAAATACCAAACATTAAATTCTTAAAAAATATATTCATTTTAATTCCACATTTATAATTTATGACATTTTAGTAAAATAATTCATGTTACGGGGTTATTCATTAAAAATATTTTAAAATTATAAGAATATTTTTAAAAATATTTATGAAAATAAAAGTGTGTAAAATATCCCCACAATTAAACTATGCTTGTCCTCAAGCATAAAATCAAAAACATTGAATTCAAGTGGTCACTTATTCTTCCAATATTTAAATTTCAAAGAAATAAAATAAAAAATTATCTATATTAAACCAAAATTTCAAGTTCCACATTAAATATCAATTCAATTGTAAAATTTTCAAAGAAATAATCAATTCTAGTAGTTTACTATTTTCTATTGAAAATTATGGAACCTATTCTTCTTTCATCCATTCAAGATCTTTAATTTATTATTATTAAAACTAACAAGTCATGAGTTACCTCACTTTAAATCTTTTCACTCATCACTCATGATAAAAATTAAATTTTATTTATGCTCATATAATGAGAACATGATCATTTTACACAGTCTTGTACAGAAACCACTTTCTCCACTTTGTAAAGACAAAAGACACATAAAATCATGAGTAATTTACAATCAAGGTTCAAATGACATTGAGGCTTAAGGTTGGTAAGAATTAATGTTTATAATTAAGGATAAAAGGAGGAGGTTTCAATCTAAAGTATAAATCATCATATCAAAAGTAAAATTTTAAATAAAATTCTCCCCTTCTAATTATATCAATACCCAATTCCCAAGCTCAAATTAACTCCATGATTAATAAAATCATAATTAATTATTTGTGCACCCTCTTGAATTTTTATTTTACAATGTTTTATTTATTTATTTTTTTAAAATCCCCATTTTTTATTTTTCAAAAGTCATGCTTGGTATAAACCTCACATCCATTAACTAACCGTATATGATCAAAATCCTTAGTTTGGTAATGGTGATTTTTGATTCTCCTAATTCAAAAACCAATTTCTTAATTTTTTTTCAAGAGGTAAAAACAATAAAGAGTAAAATATATGAATCAATAACATTTTTCAATTTCTAATACCCAAGATTACACACCCACACTTTTCCCTTACAAAGTTTTTTTTATCTCTTTCACCATTAATTCACTCACCCATGCACTTTAACATTAAAATATCATGAAAAATAGTAGGAGGATTGTAGAAAATGATAAACATGGCTTGAAACATGGCTCAATCCTAAAAACGTCATTCAAGGTCTCTAAGGTATAAATAAGGATTAATGAAAAAGATGGTCTCAAGTATATGTTTTTTAATAAAAATTCCCCAATCATTTTAAATGTGTTTTTCATAATCATTAGATTTGAAATGTTTCAATGTAATTTCTAGTAGGTGGCATGTGCCAAGATCACTTAAGAAATATGTTAAAGAATAAATAGTGAGTATTTAGTTTATAAATACTATTAGGAATGGAAAATATAATATTGGAAAAGCACACATGGCATAAATAATAATAACAAATCAATTCAAATAAATCTTATAAATTCAAAGTGAGAAAAATAATAGGAAAATTTCATTTTCAAGAATCAACCAATTACTTCAAATAATGAGTCCTCATTTTAATATGCTTCATTATAATCCTTCAATTATTCGTTTTAATCACTAAATCTGATTATCATTGAAATATAAAAAATCAAATCATAGGGTTACTAAGAAATTCATGTCTCCTAGATAAGTCATGTGAAACAATAATTCAAAGCATGGGAATGTAATTTCAGTTTTACCTAGCTGCTAGAATTTTCTGTTTAAAAAGAGTTTTCTAAAACATATAGAAAGTTGTAAATATAAAGAATAAAATAATTAACTCCTTGTCCACATGAAACATTTTCTATACTTCTCAATTTTTGGGGATGACTGATGACTTTCTTTATGGTGGTCCTATAAAATAACTCATACCCTTGTAAGAACCATTCTGTTCAATCTCAAGGGATGAAACAAAGGGATGAATTTATCCTAAATTCATAAATCATAAAATAAATCTCATGTTTCATCTTGAAATATACTTTGGTTAATATCATCGGATTGACGTAACCTTATGATAAGAAATCAGTAGATGGGTTGGAGAAGTCTGAGCTCGTCCACCAGTTCTTGAGGTAGATTCCCAAGGATCTTTTTCAGCCTCTGCCCATTGAAATTGAATGGTTTTCCTTCTTTTTATTTCTTGATCTTAATAGAACCAAAGGGATAGGCATTAGTAACTATAAAATTTACTTCATATTTGGAATGAATTTTACATGTAATTAACTTCAATATTGAATTGTAGAGTATTACTTGATCACCTAGTTGAAAAGTCTTTTTCAGAATCAGTTTTTAATGTTCTACTCTAGTTCAATATTTGTAAATTATTAAGTTTTAAAAATACTATATTATGATTCCTATAATTATTTTAATTGGATTTTTCTATCTTTCCTATAACTCACAAAATCCATATTTATCTTTTTGACATCCCAATATTCATGGTGTTCCAACTCCACTGGTAGATGAGAACTCTTTCTATAAATAAACCAATAGGGTCTCATACCTATGAATGTCTTGTAGGATATCCAGTATTCCCATAAGGTGTCTTCAAGCATTAAACTATAATCCATTCTATTGGGTATAACTATTTTTTTCAAGATACCTTAAATCTTCTAGTTAAACAATTCATCTTGACCATTTTTTAGTATGTTAGGGTGAATATGTTTTGTGATATACCTCATAGGTCTTAATAATAACCTCCATATTTCTATCGCAAAAATGTTTCCCTTGTTCACTAATGATGGTCCTTAGCACTCTAAACCCACAAAAGATGTTAGTCCTGAAAAAATAACATAAAACCTTAGCATCATAACTTTTAGTGGACTTAGATTCCACCCATTTAGAAATATAAACAACAAGAAAAACATAAGAATTTACAAAAGACATGGGAATGAGTCCCATAAAATCAATTTCCTATAGTTCAGTGATTTCACAAAAAATGATGGGTTTCTTAGGAATATAAATTCTTTTTGAAATATTTCAATAATATTAACACTTCTCACAAATATTACCATACTCAATATTATCCTTAAATTAGCTCTAATAAATTCTAGATTCTAATACTTTTTAGCCGTTCATTGAGGTAGAAAATCTCTTCCAAAATTAAGTTTCTGAAAAAAATTTAATTACATATTCTATTTTACTTGTTGGTAAGAATATTATTATGAATTTATCAACATATATTTTCCATAGAAATAGATCCTCCCAAATATAAAATCTAGCTTCATCCTTAATCTTGTTTTTTTGATGAGAGTAAAGGTAAAAAGGTACCTAGGATGTAGAAAAATAATTTACCATATTTACATACCATGGTACTTCACCTTCTAGTATATAGAGTTTTTATCTAGGTATGTGATCATTGAGTTGTATTAGTTTAGGAATTTCTACTTCAGATGTGTTGGGGAGTATACTAAGTTTATCTTCCACTTGATTTCCAACCACCTTATTATACTTGATCTCTACATTGAACTATTTCAAGATAAGTATTTGTATTACCAAACATTGTCTTGGAATCTAAATTTTTCGTTAAGTACTGAAGTGCTACATAGTTTTAAAATACAACTACTTTAGTTCCCAAAAAATATGATCTAAATTTATTAAATGGAAATACAAAAATAAGGAATTATTTTTAGAAGTTTTTTATTTGAGATGAGTTGAATCCAAGGTCTTAAGGAATATTTTATGACTTGTGATCATTATTCAATTATTTCGGAGAGTATTTCTCATACAACTTTGTTTAATGCATCATAAATAAAATCAAATCGGTGAACACAATCTAAAGGGTTTCATAATTTCTAGGGTAATCAACTTTTTCTTTAGATAATCAAATTCCACCCTATAATTATAATTGAAAAAATGTTTGATTATTTTAAAATTAATCTTTAAATAGGAAGAGAAATCTTAATAAATTTATTGATGAATCTTTTGTGAAATAACACATGGGAAAAAATGATCTAAATGTCTCACATAGATGGGATATAAAAAGAATAGATTACTTATACTTTATAACTATACAACTCAATGCCTTTTTGTAAAATGATATGACCTAGAACTATCCTATTTTCAACCATAAAGTTAAACTTCTCAAAGTTCAAAATAATATTTTTATATGTTTTGATAACTATTTCAACATTCCCTCAGTAATAATTAAAGGGGTT
This sequence comes from Viscum album, assembly GCA_963277665.1. Lineage (NCBI taxonomy): Eukaryota > Viridiplantae > Streptophyta > Magnoliopsida > Santalales > Viscaceae > Viscum > Viscum album. The sequence goes on along the minus strand of OY728130.1, from coordinate 695,926,683 downwards.
TCCAAAAATAGTAAAGTATTTGAGAAATACCTCTAGATAGTCCTCAATGTGATCTGAGAAAATTATTACCATACACTACTAAAATGTACCTAGAGCATTGAATAATCTAAAATGCATCCTTGTATACGAAAATTTCTTGAAAGTATATGTGGATTTCCTTTTCCCTTGATTCTCCAAGGTAATTGGTAAATGAAAATATCTGAAAAAACAACCCAAAAATAAGTAATGTGTCTTACCTTCTAACATTTCTAACATTTTATCAATGAATGAGATGGAGAAGTTGTATTTTTGAGAAACTTGGTTCATATTTATATAGTCAACACATAATCTCCAACCTTTATGAACTATCATTGGAATTAATTCATTTTTCTCATTTTTCACGATTTTCAAACCAGTTTTCTTGGGAACCACATGGATGGGTTTGACCAATTGTGAGTTAGAAATTGGGTATATTATGTTATCTACCAATATTTGTCAATATATTTTTTTAAAACTTCAGTAATTGTGGGGTTAAGTATTATATGGAATTTCTTAGAAATTTTGGAACCCCCTATAGAAAAAGTATATGGGAATAGACCTTGGGGTAAATTTTATTGGTGTTTTGAAGGCTCCACCCTATATCATGGATGTTTCTTTTCAATAGGTCAATTAAAATTTTCTCTTGGTCTTGGGATAAGTTTCTATTTATGATTACTATCAGTTTTTATCCTTCCATAAGATACAAATATTTTAAATCACAAGGAAGAATCTTTAAATCCAAATTTGGGTTTTGTTATAGAGATGATATTTATTCAAATTTCCCACTTTAAAAGCTTGAATCCATTTAGTAAAGGGTACCATATCAGTTTCTTCTAGAAAATTATCAAAAAATTTAGATGTTATTTCTTCTTGAACATTAAAAGAATAATTTCTAAATTTTGGAGTACCCACTTATCCCATGGTTTTTTAAATATCAAAGTGATCTCTTAAGTCTAAGAATTCTCTAATAATACCTTAATCTTAATTGGGTTCAATACCTTATTCATGGAAAATTCAAAATAGTTAATTATTTTTTGAAGGGTCCCTCTTGGATTCAATAACATTAAAGTATAACTTACTATCACCTAAGTCCATGGTGGGTGTTACTTCATGTAAATTAATGATTTTACTGGCCATATTTATGAATTTTATTCCCAAATTAATGGGTTAATGACCTATTCTTTTATATTTCTCTATGGTGTGAACGTAAAAATCTACTGAAAAATTTAGTCCTTTAACTCCCACCAGCACATCATCCAAAACTCCAACTGGAAAAATAGTTGATCTATTTTCTAGTGAGAAAACCAATTTCTAGGATTTATTTTACCTATTTTCAAAATTTAAAATATATAATTATACATAAAATTAATATAATCCCTATGATCAAACAAATAATCATAAAATTTCAAAGGACCAATAGTGAAGGTAATATAACATGTCCTTGAATGATGGAATTTTTTGGGAAATGGTGGTGTGATAATGGATGAGAAAATACTTCCTAGTTTTATTATTTCATTCCCATTATGAATATTTATCTTGGGGAAAATATATTTGAGGAATTTAGTGTATTTTTTAATTTTCCCAATTCCATCCAAGAGGGGTATGTTAATTTCAACATTTTGAAATTTATTTTGGATTTATTTTTAATGTTTTTATTCCTCAATATTCTTGGATTATGTAAACCTATAAGATAATGGAAGGAGAATATATTTCTTATAACCTTTATACCTTTTAATGGAGTTCCATGTATTTCCTTATAGAATATTATCCTGGGTTCTTCCTCTATCTTTTTTTTTCTTGTTTCAGTGGAGTAGTTTTCTCTTCCAGAATTAATCCAAAATTTGAAAAATTTCTAAACTCACCTCATTCTAGTTTAGCCTGAACTTACTTGGAATATGGTGGCTGAATATCCTTTCCCATACTTTTAATGATCATTATTACACTTTCCTTTGGGTTTTTAATTGTTTGAGTTGGATGTTTACCCGGGTTTTTGGATAACATGTTTATGATATTCTCAAATTTATTGGATAAATCCTTCACTATATTTCTCATCTCATCAATATATATTAGTTACCTTCATTAGACTAGTGGTGCACTAGTGGATGTTTTTATATAGGATCTTTTTGAAAAATGATGTGGTTGTAAGCTTACTATTGGTATTATTACTTGTATGGTTGTTCAAAAGGGTTCAGATTCTGGATTTTTTTTGAAAGGGGGTCTATCCTGAATTTTTTGACTTCAAAATCCTTGTTGGGATTTCCCTTCTCTCCATCAGTGGTTTTTTTTGAAACTTTATTAACTAGAAGGTAACTTCATAACTCTCTATACCCAGTACCTAAACACATTGATCTTTGAAGTGAGGGGTGATGAACAAAAACCACATACCTGAGGTGTGGAAAGTTGATCATTCCCTTATTTCACATCCATATGACTTAAAAGTCTTATTAGTTATTTAATTTTGGTTTTAATTAAATTTTATTATTTCATTATTTTTAACACATAGATATATCTTGTACTTATACATCTTGTTCCAAAGTTTTGTGAATTCTATGAAATCTTCTCAATTAGTATCCTTTATTCCATGAGTGACTTATCAATAAAATATTCTCTTAATTATGCATATAAAAGTTTACTCTCATTTTCTATATGTCCATGGTGGAAAAATAATAGTAAATGGTGATATGTGACAACTTGATGAAGAAATATTGCACACACATTTTTTAATGTTTCCTAATATTCATAGAGGGTTTGTCCAATTTCATGTATGATAGCATTGATCTTGTTCTTTATTGAGGTTCTATGGGAGTCTAGGAAGAATATTTTCATGAAAATTATTTGAAGATAATGCCACTCATGGATATATTTGGGTTGTATTCTATACAACCACTCTTTGAAATACCCATGAAGTGAAAAGGTGAATTCCCTCCACTTGACTTCTCCTCAGCTACTCCTCTCAGTTTGAATCTTGAAAAAACATAAATAAACTCTAGAATGTGTCAATTTGGGTCTTTTCCTACAAGGACATGGAATTTAGGTAATATAGGATTCACATTGAAATATATTTTAAAATAATTTTGTTTCACATGCATAGTTTATTAATTATTTTTGTTAGAAAATTGTGGGGAACAATGGCCTATTAGGGTTTGTTGTGGGTTAATTTTCATGTTTGTTGGTTCATAGTGAACAATTGATGTTTCAATTGAGTCTTATAAGTTTATTTCTTGAAATTTATATTCAAGATTAAGATTCCTAATCCCAGTTATCAATTTCATCTCTAGTGTAGGGTCGAGAACAAGTAGTTCATCATTAGAGGTTCGAGTTAGGCAAGTTATGGGTTTTATTTACACCTAATCCCCGATAGTGGCACAAAGTTGTTTTATGAAATAGTTGTGGGGACTAGAAAAATTTATTTATCCCCACTAGGGGTATAGTAATATTAGTGAATAAATTAATACTCATAGAAAAATGTTTTATTCTAGTTTTCATAAGTGAAAAATTAAATAGAAGAACAATATTTTCATGACTAGGAAGTTAAAAAACTTGGTTTATAAAATTTAGATGAGGGAAAAGTGATTTAGTTTATGATTGTATTACCTTTTGTAAATCTATCACTATCCTTTAAAAATGATTTTTTTTATTAATTATTTTAATGAATGGATTAACTGTAATTTTTTTTCACCCTTGATTATGGTTGATTAAAAATAAAAATAATACACATAATTATCTTGGTTGGAATATTCTCATTCTAATGTGTGAATTTCATAGTGATTTTACTTTGGATCACCTATAAAATACCATAAAAGGTATTGAGTATCCCAAGTGTACAAATTAGTCCACTATTTCTGCTTCATGTGTTTAGTAATCACCAAAAACTTCTATAATTGATCTCAGATCACCCAATCAGTGTGATAAAAAACCATGAAGAGGGAGAAAAAATTTATTAATCAAGGTAATTTTAAATATTAAAATTTGAAATAAAATCAACCGTATCCAATTAAAATTATGAAATCAAGATCTTAAACCATTTAATAAATAAAAATAGATTAAAGAATTTGATAAAAACAAAGACTCAAGCATCACACATGGTCACCTCCCCTTCACCCAACCATAAAAGGTTCTACCCTTTCAGTAAATGGGAAACAATAGAGGTAGAAGGGGTAGAAGGAATAATAAAATCTAAGAAAAATAAAATCAAGAAAAATTGATCATTTGGTAGTAGTCCACTCCCAATCCTTCAACTGTTTAATTTATTTTAGTGGTATAACATCCTTATATTTATATAAGGATGAAACCTCTCATCTTCTGTTGTTTGTATATTTTTATATATTTTCAAGCATTGAATATATATTTTTAAATATATACATTGTTTGAATCTAATAAATTCATGGGTGTTTCCAAATTACAGCCTTGATATGCAATCCATAGCGGAGGTAGAAACATCTACCATTAGGAATCAACAATTTTCATGATGGTAGATCACATCTTCTGTTACACATATACTGTTGCACATCTACCATTATAAATATATAATTGGTCCTTTATTTACCTGTGCACCATCTAGTGACATTTATCAAAAAAAAAATATCCTACATCTTTTGGTAGTGCATTATGACATATCCCACCATCCAAAAAAGTAAATTATTCTTAGTTGTACATGAAGTGAATTCATGGCCTTGAAATCCTCCTTGGTAGAACATGACAACAGGTTATGCATGGGATTTCTTCCTTCATATCTAGCATTTCATCAATGATAGATCACATATAAAATTGAATCAATGGTAGATCACATCTACCATTGTCTCAATGGTATATCACATCTACCATTGTCTCAACATTAGATCACATCTACTGTTGTGTCAATAGTAGATCACTACTTCATAGTGGTGATCAAATGTGCATGACATTATCTTCCTCTCAATTATGGTGGAAAACATCATACTAGTTTTCCTTGAAATGATACCATTAATGGAAGATGATATCCCTCCTTCGGTGATAATATCATGTTTTGTATGGGCACATTTTATCATGGTAGGTGTGTCAGTGACGATGGGATCCTCCTACGAGTTATTTTCCCTTCACTATGGAAAAAGTATCTTCTTTTATGTGGGGATCCAGTTTCCTTCAAAAAGATCATCATGGTGGTCACACGATGTCTAGGAACTGATATCTGGTGATTAGATCTTTGGTGATGGAAGTTGATCTCAAGACCAAGTTCTCTGATCATCGTCCATTTCAACTCTAGAAATTTTAGATGTGAAGTGGCACTTCAAGTATAGGATTTTATATATATTTAAATGGGTTCACAGTGGTCACTCGAGGTCAATTGAGAATTTTAAGGTCATCCATGGGGGTCTTTTCCTTCAGTGATGGATATCAAGTTGAGGTTGAGTAGTTTTATAAATAGTGGCTTATGGTGTGTTTGCAGACAGTGGTGGGATGGCCGAGTAGTGGAAGCGATGGAGGGAAGTGGAAGGTAGTTTTTGAGGTGGGTGAGCATACAGGTTAAGAGGATCAATGTAGTTTTGGTTATATTGAATAATAATGCTTAATTTATCATTCCAAATTGAATTTCAGGCAATAGGCCCTGATTATATAAATGAAATCATGCCACATCCCTGACCCAGAAGCTTTCTTCGGGAATGGGATCTAGGTTACATGCACACACAGTCATATGGGCCATGCCGCACTACCAGACCATGCGGGCCTTGGACCACCTATACTCCTCATGGGACACATGCTACATGGTAATGGTCCCCTATGAGGCCTCACACCCCCACCGACTCATGTTTTCCATCCTAGTGGTTGGCTTGTCTAGACAACCCCTTGTGGGCTAGCTTGGTGGCTGGATGCCACTGGTTGAGGGATGGATCAACTTAACAGTTAAATTTTACCTAAAAATTATTCAAAAAATACTAATTAAATTATCATAGAATATTAAAATAAATACTAGAATTAAAATTATTAAAAAAAATTCATTTTAATTTTACATATATAATTTCCCACATTTTGATAAAATAGTTTATTTTATGGGATTATTCATTAAAAACCTTTGAAAAATATAAGAATATTTTTAAAAATATGCATTAAAATATAAGTGTTTCGGTATCTCTGAGAGTTTATTTAATCATTTATAAATGTAATTTTTGTTCAAAACACATTCCATATACTCAAAAATGAGAAAACACGATTTTATTGTCATGATACTTTAGTAAAATGATTTGTGGTACATTTTTGATCTATAGGAATTAACTGCATGTAAATTCAAAACATGGTGTGGTCAGTATGACTAAAAGTGAGTGTTTTCAGTTTAAAATTGATTTTTTAGTTTAAAACACACATCACATACTCAAATATGAGAAAACATATTTGAATTGTCCTGAGACGTTAGGAAAGTGATTCTTGAATCATTTGTGATCTATATGAATTAACCTCATGTAAATATGAAAAATAGTGTAAACTATTTTATTGAAAGTGAATGTTTTTAGTTTAAGTTAAATTTTAGTTCAAAATGTATGCCACATACTCCAAACTGATCAAACACACTCGAATTATAATGCTACTTTAGGAACAAAATTCATGATTCATTTTTGATGTAAATTGATTAACCTTACATAAATTTTATGCATAATGTGACTGATATGACTGAGTGCCTATTTTTTTAAAGTGACATTTCAATTATAAACCCACATAAAATGCTTAAAACTAAGAAAAAACAGTCATATTGTCATGATACTTAAGGAAAAATACCCATGATTCATTTGTGACATGTATAAATTAACCTCCTGTCAATTTGACACATGGTGTGGCCGATATGACCTTAAGTGCATGATTTCAGTTTAAAAGTGAAATATTTTTTTTCAAAAACACAGGTCACACAACCAAAATGAAAAAAACACACTTATTTTGTTAGGATAAATTAGATTATGTTTTATTTATGTATTATTTTAACCATTTTATTTATTTTTTTAATGAGGAAATATTGTATAACTTAGTTTTTATTTGTTTCTTTATTTAATATTACTAAGATAATATGATTTTTATTACACATACAAACTTCTTTTATAAGGGGTTGGGTTTAAATATAGAGAAGTTGTCCTATGAAATGACTTAATTATTTTTGAGTTGTTTATGAATAATTGTATATACCAAAAATAATTTTAATGTATTGGAATATTTCAATGTAAATTTATTTTTTATGATAATGGTGAAATGTAAATATACTGTTTATTATATGAAAATATTTGAATTGTTTCAAAATAAATATATTTTTTGGATTGATATTGACTATTATAGTTTATTTTTCATGCAGATAAATACTATAATAGTTGAAAAAGATTTTATTATTACTAAAACTAACCTTGATAAAGTCCTTCTTTATTAAATCTGAAACTATCAACGATGAAAACCAATTTTTGTCAGTGCGAGTTTTACTGATGATAACGAAAAAATTTATCAACATGTTTTTGCACTGATAATATAATAAGGCTAAAAATAGTTATCGAATCATAAAAATATTTAAATCATTGATAAAAATTGATTTTGTGCAATGACACATGTTTTCAACAGGACAAAAATACAAAGGGATTTTATTTTTTTGCATTTACTAGATGATCCATTTTACACATCGATATTTGGAATGTAATTATGAGAGTTTAAGTACTTAAAAGGGTTGTTTTTAGACTTGGTTAAATGTTTGAAGGGTCCCCTTGGGTGTCTCGTCATGTTTTAGGAGCACTGGTACCCAAAAAGATAAGGTTTGGGTGGTCTGCATGGGGCAGACAGTTTGTGTGAAACTGTGCGACCCTCAGCAACAGATCGAGCAGCTACAACAAAGGATAAGAATTTTCCCACATGGTTAGTCCAAACCATGCACCTATACCACATGGTTAGTGTCTATTAAATAGTACCTAGATACTTTTCATTACACGTTTGGTGCATGGTTAGGGTAACTGTGCGGTACAAACCATACGAGGTGGTTTCTTAGGTAGGTGTGTCGCACGGTTGACACATAGTTTGGATAACCATGTGACCTAAACCATTCAATGTTTTTCTTATTCTAAATTAAATAAAATATATTAAAATTAAAATTAAATAAAAACTAAACCTAAACTACTCCCCTCTCCCCTCCACATCACGCGATGCCCCCCTTGTTGTCTCCTTAGACACACGTGACACCACCTCCAGGATCATCCTTGGTTCATAAATTTCCACTGGATATCTTCCCAATTTCTCTTTGATTATTCAAGTTAAGGTCCATGGATCTCTCCTCTTCCCTTTTATAGGGAATTTTCTTCTCCTCATCACTTGATTTCAATTCTTCCAAACCCTTAGGGTTTGGGTTAACCAAATTTCTGGTTTTTCTTCCACAGTTAGGATGTGCAGTGCATCTCCCGGGTCTCATTCGTGCATGTTTCAGTATTTTCTACTAAAGGATAAGAATTTAAGAGCATTTTGGTCATCCCGTCATCAATTTCAGGTAGTTTATCCTATTTTCTTCTTTTTTTATCAATTCTATTTTGGGATTTCATAGTTTCTAAGGTTTTGGTATTATTCTTTAGTATATTAGACATTTTCGTGTTGGTTTTGGGTTTCTGTTTTCAAAGGTGACTTACCCACGCATTAATTGGTAGACATATATATATGTATATTCCCCTGTTATATGTATATTCTCCTATGAGAGTGAATATATATATATGGGCAAGGTGTTATTAAGTACAATATAAAAAATGCATATGTGTGTATATAGAAATATGTGTATGAATATATAAGAATATATGTAAGGATCACCTTGTAATTATTCAGATCCATGTGAATATGTACATAGGGGCTAGGTTTCCTTATGTATATGCGAAGGTTCATATGCTTGGGGGTGGGAAGAAGCAGATTTGATTGGTTTCCAATGAAAACATTGGGTACCTAAGTGCTCGATTGGTCCTTCTTATTCTTAAGGTAGGATTCCCTTCTATTTTACTTTAAATTTAAGAATGAATGAATTGATTTATTTTATCATCTCCATTATATTTTAATTATTGATTTATGAATTTTAGAATAAATTCTTCTTTAATTTTAATTGAGCATGCCTATAGAAATAATTTGTAATATGATAAATTAATTATCTAAGAAAAAATGTCATAGTTTTATAATAAAATACCTTAGATAAGGTGTGGGGTCTTCCAAATTAAAAATTAATGATTAGTTATTTATATCAAGATTTGTTTATTAATTAATTTTTTTATTATGCCTTCATGATAGTTCTTAATAAGTGGAATGTAGTACTTGTCCTATCTTGTTATTATTAAATTTAATTGTACCTAAGATATGAGTATTAAATGGAACCCAATTCACCTCTTAGGTGTTTGAACAAATTATGGTTGAATTTACCCATGTAGGTAAATTAACTTTTTTCAATGACACCTTCTATGAGCTCATTGAGCTTTATAAATTGATTTTTCGTGAGTTAGTAAATTGAATAACTTAAAACTGAATTAATGATGAGAGGACCAGTTTGGTATATACCTAAAAATGAGAGGGGGGGGGGGGGGTGAATTAGTGTTTGGGACTTTTTAAACCAATTCTAAATTTTATCCCAGTACCTCTTGACCTGTTAAGATCTTGATTCTCTTATTCTCTTTTCCCTGTCGCATGCAATAATATAAAGAAGAAAAAATATGCACATGATATTTTTACAAGGTTCACCACTCGATAAGTGTAGCTACGTCCTTGCTAGGCCTGGATATGACCAGTGCATGGATTCTCCACTATGATGTGATATGTAATTACAGTGGAGTGGCTAGGAAAACAATCCTCTAGCCAGTGTGTGTCCCTACACTTTAGAGTTGGGTGGAAAACAATCCTCTTCCCTGGGCTGGTGAAAGCCTAGTCCAACTTACAGCCTCTAGCTGATTCTTTATACTGCCTATGGAGATAGTCTTCTTCCTTCTTGATAAGGTAGGTTCTACTCTTGGTCTTATTTAGTGATCTTCACATGATTACTTACAAAGCAGTAGGAAAGCAATTCTTCCTTCATTACTTCTCTTCTTTTCTAGTGAAACACCAACTGCACAAGAGTTCTTATTTCTTATTCTTAGTGCAACAACCAACTGCACTAAAACTTCTTCTCTCTCCTTGGCTAGAATCACATACACCAATGTGATTAATCAGGCAATGAAGATCGGTTCACTTGGAATCATCTAAATCACACAGCCCTGAATAATTATCAGCCTTTAATTGGGCATACTCTATTCTTCTTCATCTTCTTTACTTTCTCAAAGTACAACGAGGGTGATAAACCCCAGTCGTGTGAGTGATGTTCTACTTCTCTTTGTGAAACTGAATGGTTCACAGTTCTTTATTCATCGCAAAGCTGCTTCGAGAGTGCTATGCACCTATCGAATGCTCGCGGGACCCCCAAATATTTTGCGCACCCTTCTAAGTGACTTACGCGTAAAATTCAAACCTTGCGCATAAAAACACCTTTTGGAGCGAAAAACCCTTTTCGCGCAACTCTTCTTTTTCGTGTAGAACTTCCATTTTCACATAACACTTTCTTTTTTCGCAATAATTCTTCTTTTCACGCAATACTCTATACTTTAATTTTTTCACGTGTCAGAGCTCGGTATTTCTCTATGTGTCGAGTCCTTACAAATTAGAGGGGTTCACCTCATATTTATAGGCATTTTTGACCCAGCATGAAAACCACTAATCCATGCGTAAAACTCCTACCAGCGCGTAAAACTGTCTCTCACTTATTTAATTACGCGCACCTTTCTTTATTTTCGCGTACCACATGGATTTTTCGCACACCTAATGACTTGGACATTTTTCCAACATTCTAAGCATGAAGCACCAATTACGCGCAAAATTCCACACCGTATTCCATATTGCGCGCAAACCCAGCCTTTCACTCGACATCGTATTTCATGCAATGATCCAATTTTTCATGCACATCATGCCTTTGAAAATTTTCAGCTTCTGATCTCGAAACACCTTTTGCGTGAAAACTTTATTCCTCTATTTCGCACACCACTCTACTTTTCACACATCCCACTGATTTTTCACATGGCCTTCATTGTTCCGCGCATCCCGCTGAAATTTCGCGCATCCTGCAAATATTTCGCGCAACCCGCATATATTGCATGCACCACTTTATTTTTGTGTGCAACTTGCCTAAATTTCCGCACACTCCATGCCTTTGTCATTTTTCAATGTTCTGACCTTGAATTATGACTTGCATGAAAAAATATAAACCATCTTCAATCTTGAATGCCCCATCCATTGACAAACACATTTCTTCATCTACCGATTTTCAGGCCCTAAAATTTGGCAAACACTGGAAAATGGAACCACCTTAATCTGTGCTTTTCTACAGCCCCCAGATTGTCCAGTGCTTTGTCATTTTCTCTCTTCACTACTTCCCATAACCATTCTTATACTTTTATCACGATTTCCACTATCGTGATATTTATATTTTGAAATACCAAATCTAGCATCGTCAGAGTTACAATGGGAAGTACAGAAACTTCCCTATCTTCCAGCAGCATCACTCCTTCCAATCAAAACTGTATATGACTGACATCATCATTTCTCCACCTTTCCATCATAAGGCTTACATCAAAAGTTCTCACGACTTATGATATTTGAGAAATACATATCAGCAAAGCATCGTCTGGTTTCGATATAATGTTAAATACTTTGATACCTTAGAATGCCAAGCCCTTCCACATTTTCTCTTCTTCTTCAACCATCATTCTACACTTTATGCAATTCATATGATCTTATTCTTCATGTAATCTCTTGCATGGATTTATATCATGAAGAATTTCATGGTCTTCTTTAAATACTCATTCTTCTTCAATCATCCTCAGATGGATGATACCTCAACGTTGGTCTTCTTCAAATCCTCATTCTTCTTGAATCATCCTCTAGTGGATGATACTTATCCATTCTTCATTGTTGTAAACAATGTGTCACCCTTGACACAAGTTCTTTGAACTTAGGATCAGCTCAACAATCGTCTAAATTTTCTTCATAGAGAATTTCCCAAGTATGACATTCAATGCTATGATTTCATAACAATTCTCCAAGAATCCTCACTTCATACAATCACCATTAACTTTAGAGGCCTTCTTCGTATCCTTATTCATCTTGACCGATATTGACAACTGTAGACAACAAATACAATCTTCATACACAAAGTGGTCCCAACAATATCCCCCTTTGTATTTTGTTGTTAATACCTTAAATTATCCTCATATGAATGTGTCAATGTCAAAATGAGAATCTTATCTCTCCCCTTTACTTATTTATCTCCCCCTTTCATTTCAAACTTTCATTTCACTTCTCTCACCCTTATTGAAAAGAAATAAAAAGTCCATGGTAGAGAGGGTATCATTCCATACTTAAGCAATGTGCCATCAATTATTTCACTCTAAGTCTACTTGAGTAATGCTCGATGTAGAAAATAAGAGAATTTAATTTAGAAAACAAAGCTATCCATTGCTCACTGAATATGAAATCTCATGAGATGAGAACTCATACACTTGTCTTCAAGGGTTCTCCAATTTCATTCCAGGCTGATGATATTGATTGTTATAAGAAATAATCAGCATGAAATTCCTGCACGAACTTTAACAAACAGATCAAAAAAATTCATGTGCAATTGGCTGGATAAGTGGCCTTAGGGCACTTTCATTCTTCTTATGTCACTGATTAAAATTGTTACTCCCCCTTTGTAGAATGATCATTATTTTCAGTAACCAAGGATGAGAGATTAAGATTTTCAATGACATGATCTTCAGAAAATCTTTAGAGTAATTGAATTTTATTCCAACTGATGTTGATACTGATTGAGATAACGACTCTGGAGTCTTCTTCATGTGTCTCCCTCTAAAGATAACACTTCTCATCACTGAATCTCAGGTTCTCCCCCTGAGATATAACATCACCTTCAATTCCCTATATTATCAGAACAAATATAATACACAAAGATTTAAGGGAATAAGGTGGATCCTCCATGCTTCTTCAATGTGAGCAGGAAGACTGATATGATTTTCTCAACCAAGATACTCCATTTACTCCACTACTCACACTTTCACATTTAATTTTTAATTTTGAATGTGACTGTGTGGATCTCAATACTTCTTCTATCTCTTTGTGTGTGAATCTTCTTTCTTCAAGAGCTTTCCAAGCACTAGAATTTCCCGGTGTAACTTTCATCCTCTTCATGAATTCTTGTTGGGTTGGAATAAATTCAAAGCACTTTTTGACATTATGACCAGCCTTGTTGCACCTCACACACATAACTTCTTTGTCTTCATGTAGAATCTTATTTTTGTTTTTAGCACAATTCTTAGCCTGTGCATCTTCCACATTTCTCATTCTTTCCAAATCTTCTAGCCAAACCACCAAAATATCATTAGGGACTAAGGTATCAAGATTTGATCTTCTACATGGATTATTCTGAGTGAATTCCTTCTTAGTAGCTCTTTTGGATGCACCAACCTTAACCTTCTTGGATTTAGAATCCAAGGACTTCTCATCTTTCCTTCCTGAAATATTCTTGGAAGAATTCATTTTCACATTATTCATTTGGTTTCTTCCCACGAATGCTTCTTCATTCTTACCCAGCTTCTGTGGTCTTATTTTCTTATTAGTTATGGGTACCTATTGAAATGAACATGCACCATTCATATGACCACTCCCATTGCATACATCACTGATGTTATCTAACATTCTAAATCTGTTTGCAGTATACAGATGTTTCTGGATCTGTGGATGTTGCTTCTTCTTCTCTGGATTTCTCCCCCTTGAGATGACATTTCTCTATGCTTTTACATTTAAGGGATTGTACCAACAATCCAGTGCACAATGCCCAAATCTATTACAGTACCAACATTGACCAACAAACCTTGACTTCTTTCCATCTTCTTTATAAGGTTGCTGAATCTTATTCTTGGCATATTGTTCTTTCTGTGGGGAGATATCTTCCACACTCTTTCCCCTATCCACTCTAGCCACGGTGGTAGGTTTCTTCTCACTTTTCTTCATCCAAACTTGTTTAGAAATTTTCTTCCAACCTGCACTTTTTGTAGAGGCAATTTTAGAAACATTAATACAAGTTTGTATGGATGATACCTTTACTTTCTCAGCTGCTTGTGATGGATCAATGAGTGAAGTCATGATCTTCTTATCACAGTTTTGAGGTCTTTTGATAGTAGAATCCTCCAGTGAACATTGGGTACTAGCAGCAACTATTTCCTTCTTTTGTGAAGACTCAATATGCGTCTTCTCAAGATTGGCCAACTGTTCTTCCAACTCTAGATATCTCATATTGAGGATGACATTTTGGTCTTCAATCATAGTCATCTTATCTTCACAAGACTTATTCAATATTTAATCTTCATCTTCATGCATCTTTACTTTGTTTTGTAATAAAGAGTCAAGTTCCTTGATCATTATGGAGTTATCTTCCAAATATAACTTCTTGACTTAATTTCCCATTTTTAGCTCATATTCAAGTGCATAGATCTTCTCTTCCAGAGTCTTGATGAATCCCTCATTTTCTTCAACATCTTTGAGCCACTTTGAAGAACTTTCTTCAAATCCCATCTTTGTTGCTTCAAAGGCTCCAACCTGTCTGGAGAGATTTAGACATTCAACAATTTTTTCTTGTAAGCCTTTCTCCAAAACATCAATTTCTTCTTCTAGATAAGTGATATTTTCTTGCATGCACTAAAATACTCCACAAACCAGAGATGTACTTTCTTCAGGAATTCCATGCAGAATCTTTTTTAATCTATCAAATGATATTTCTTGAGATGTTGTAGATTTATCATCACCACTTATGCTAGCATTTTCATCATGAGAATAATTTCCAAATATACTAACACATACCTCTTGATCAGTTATAGTAGGAAGGTTTTCCACATTCTTGTTGGGTACTTGAGCCATATTCTCATTACTTTCCAAGTATTGTGTGTCTTCAATGTCATCTAGATATGGAGAAGCATATGCTTCCACTTCTTTAGATAAGAGGGAATTATTCTTCAATTTTCTCTTCTCTTTCTTTTTCTTGTTCATCATGGTCTTGGTAGATATATCTTTCCACTCAGAGATAGCTGAATCTTTACAAACACTGCTCTTCATTATTGACTCAGGAAAGGAACTCAAATCTCTAAAAGGGAATAAATTCAATATAGAGAATCCAACAAAGGTTAACCTCTCTCTGATACCAATTGAGAGGACCAGTTTGGGATATACCTAACACTGAGAGGGGGTGAATCAATGTTTGGGAAATTTTAAACCAATTCCAACATTTATCATTGTACCTCCTGACCTATTAAGATCTTGATTATCTTATTCACTTTTACCTGTCACATGTAATAATAGAAAGCATAAAAAATATGCTCACAATATTTTTACAAGGTTCACCACTCAATAAGAGTAGCTACGTCCTTGCCATTCCTGGATATGACCAGTGCATGGATTCTCCACTATGATGTGATATGTAATTATAGTGGAGTGGCTAGGAAAACAATCCTCTAGCCAGTGTGAGTCCCTACACTTTAGAGGGGGGTGAGAAACAATCCTCTTCCCTGGACTGGGGAAAGCCTAGTCCAACTTGCAGCCTCTATCTGATTCTTTATACTACCTATGGAGATAGTCTTCTTCCTTATTGATAAGGTAGGTTCTGCTTTTGGACTTCTTTAGTGCTCTTCACTTGATTACTTGCAAAGAAGTAGGCAAGAAATTCTTCCTTCATTAATTCTCTTCTTTTCTAGTGAAACACCAACTGCACAAGACTTCTTTTTTATTATTCTTAGTGAAATAACCAACTGCACTAAAACTTATTCTCTCTCCTTGGCTAGAATCACATACACCAATGTGATTAATCATACAATGAAGATCGGTTCACTTGGCATCATCTGAATCACACTGCCCTGAATAATTATTACCCTTCAGTTGAGCATACTCTGTTCTTCTTCTTCTTCTTTACTTTCTAAAAGTACAATGAGGGTGATAAACCCCAATCGTGTGAGTGCTGTTCAACTTCTCTTTGTGAAACTGAATGGTTCACAGTTCTTTCTTCATTGCAAAGATGCTTCAAGAGTTCTATGCACCTATCGAATGCCCACAGGACCCCCAAATTTTTCACGCACCCTTCTAGGTGACTTGTGCGTAAAATTCAAACCTTGCGCATAAAAACACATTTTGTCATAAAAAACCCTTTTTGCACAACTCTTCTTTTTCGCACAGAACTTCCCTTTTCGTGAAACACTTTCTTTTCACACATAAATTCTTCTTTTCGCGCAATACTCTATACTTCAATTTTTCTGTGCATCAGAGCACGGGATTTGTCTATGTGTCAAGTCCTTACAAATGAGATGGGTTCACCTCATATTTATAGGCATTTTTGACCCAGTGTGAAAACCACTAATTCGCGCGTAAAACTCCTTCCGGCGTGTAAAACTGTCTCTAACTTATTTAATTATGCACACCTTCCTTTATTTGTGCACACTACATGGATTTTTCATGAACCTAATGACTTGGCCATTTTTCAACATTCTAAGCATGAAGCAACAATTGTACGCAAAATTCCACACCGCGTTCCATATTGCGCACAAACACAACCTTTCACTCAACATCATATTTCGCGCAATGATCCAATTTTTTGCGCACGTCATGCCTTTGCAAATTTTCGAGCTTCTGATCTCGAAACATATTTTGGATGAAAATATCATTCCTCTATTTCACGCACCACTCTACTTTTCGCACATCCCGCTGATTTTTCACGCGTCCCCTGACTATTTCGCGTGGCCTTCATTTTTCCGTGCATCCCACTGAAATTTCGCGCATCCCGCAAATATTTCGCGCAACCCGCATATATTACACGCACCACTTTATTTTTGTGTGCAACTTGCCTAAATTTCCGCGCACTCCATGGATTTGTCATTTTTCAATGTTATGACCTTGAATCATGCCTTGCATGCAAAAATCTAAACCATCTTCAATCTTGCATGCTCCATCCATTGCCAAACACATTTCTTCATCTCCTGATTTCAGGCCCTAAAATTTGGAAAATACTAGAAAATGGTACCACCTTAAACTGTGCTTTTCTACAGTCCCCAGATTGTCCAGTGCTTTGTCATTTTCTCTCTTCACTAATTTCCATAACCATTCTTATGATTTTATCACGATTTCCACTATCGTGATATTTGTCTTTTGAAAGACCATATCTAGAATTGTCAGAGTTACAATGGGAAGTACAAAAACTTCCCTATCTTCCTACAGCATCACTCCTTCCAATCAAAACTATATATGATTGGAATCATCATTTCTCCCCCTTTCCATCATAAGGCTTGCATCACAAGTTCTTCTGACTTATGATATTTGAGAAATACATATCATCAAAGAATCGTATGGTTTTGATATAATGTGAAATGCTTGGATACCTTAGAATGCCAAGCCCTTCCACATTCTCTCTTCTTCTTCAACCATCATTCTACACTTCATGCAATTCATATGATTTTATTCTTCAAGTAATCTCTTGCATGGCTTTCTATCATGAATAATTTCATGGTCTTCTTCAAATACTCATTATTCTTCAATCATCCTCAGATGGATGATACCTCAACATTGGTCTTCTTCAAATCCTCATTCTTCTTCAATCATCCTCTAATGGATGATACTTCTCGATTATTCATTGTTGTAAAAAATGTGTCACCCTTCACACAAGTTCTTTGAACTTAGGATCAGCTCAACAATCATCTGAATTTTCTTCATAGAAAATTTCCCAAGTATGACATTCAATGCTATGAATTCATAACAATTCTCCAAGCATCCTCACTTCATACAATCACCATTAAATTTGGAGGCCTTCTTCGTATCCTTATTCATTTTGACCAATATTGACAACTGTTGACAACTTATAAAATCTTCATACACAAAGTGGTCCCAAAAAAAGATAATGATCATGATAGCTTATCATCATTTAAATGATTTAATTGGTTTAATTGGAATGACACATAAAGTATGGTGATAGCATTCCATTTGATTATGTATTATTAAATACTTATTATGAATTTCTTTTCCTTGAATGGAATTAAACTTGTTTAATGAAACAACTTTATTATATTGGGATTATATAAATGAAAAGCATGAGAGGTATTTCCTCATGGATTTCATTATAAATATAATTATAATACACCTTTATAGAGGTTGGAAACATTGGTAATGGATTCAGTGGGGAATATCATGTCACTCTCCCTTACATCGGGTGTTGAGTATGGAATCTCAGACTAGTGATATAATATGGATAATGGACTGCAGTGCCATGTTCCATTATAGAGTGTTGCATGGTGGCTCACTCGACATACTGAGTGTTTTAGTATAGAATATCTCACTCTATTGGGATGGAGGGAATGTACCCTTTGGCTTGATCTTTTAGGCTCATTAGACTGGTCATGGATGTTTGTGAGTCTTGTCCCAGTCCATCCATCACTTGTATTCCAGGTATATGGTCATTAGGAGTTGATATGCACTTGGTTCATATAGGTGGATGAAATATGTAACTAATATATATATATATATATATATATATATATAATTAATACTATATATATTGTTCTTGATCATACGCTTATTCCGGCTATGAGCCGAATCAGGTATAACTGCCAGGTGTCTCTTAGGAACATGTGTGGGTTGTTGTTGTTTATTTACTCAGTACTTTATATTTATTTTTCTACTTATACATACTCACTACTTTACATTACATTTTAAGTAATGTATTGGGCTAGACATTGTGGGTGCTGGTCTACTAAGATTATTATCTCACACCCTGATCAAGCTACCATTTCACTAGGGTAGTAGAGTATACCTTATATTTGTTGGACCTTGGTTGATTTCTTGTACTGTTTAGATTGTACTTTGAAGTTAGGATCATAGGACTGAGCTAGAGATCGGTTTTCTCATGGAGATAGTCATTGGGTAGTTTTTCTTTTTTCTCTTCACATTATATTGATTTTAAAATTTTTATTTCTTGTACTTATAGAATCAACTATCATATATGCATTATTGTAATTTGGAATTGGACACTCCACTTATATTATGTTGATTACTATAATTCTTCCACTTCTATCTGTATGTCATTTATTATACTGCTTCTTTTATTTTTTATTGTTTATTATTTGTTATACCCCTGTGACACTCTAATTATGAGGGTATAGTCTCCCTAATATCACCTCTTTAGACCATATCTACTATTTGGAAGCCTTTGTAATATAGGGAGGCGTGCTTGAGTCCATGTGACCCACCAGTCTGACCTCTATCTTAGTGTTGAGCCGAGCCCTGATGTTACAAATCAGTATCATCACTTTATTTTTTTCCTTTTTCTTACTATTTTGTGTTCATAGATAGTAGACTTTAAATATGTTGGTGCTTGGAAAATAGCCATGTCTGGGACTAATCACCCAATCCATGGGGAAAAGTCCAAGTGGCCATAGATGGGATTATTGTTCCTGCTATTTGATATTATGATTGATTTAACTTCACCTCGAGTGATTGGTGTATTTTACCACTACTTAATGATTTATGAAGTTCATGGAAAATTTTCCCTTATACTGGTATGAAAAGAATGAAGTATTACATGCATCATATTAGGCACATAGGATTTCACATTGCATGCATATATCATTCGATGCAGTTTCATTTGAAAGTTATTTTCCAATTCTGAATGTGTTCCTTGAGTGTTATTCCATGCTTAGTTTTATACCTGTTTAATTTTTTTGTTAGGATTCCTTGATTATTTATATTCCATGCTACCTATTTAATTATAATTATTTTTCCATTGTAGCATACTTTTTGTATTTATAGCCTGTTTTTATTTTTTTGCTGCTTATGATAACACATTGTTTTTATTTTCATGTAATTGGTTGCATGGGATAAATTTATGGGTTGTGATTAAATTAGAACCAGTTTTCAATTGTAAGGCGTATAGGAACCTTATAATTAGGAAAAGGTAACTTGTATACTCGAACCATATTTTAACTTTATACATGTTTAAGAATTTCTATTTAAAATGAAGGATTGGTAATGTTTAGATGCTAAAGTGAATTTGTTAGTAAATTGGTGATACATGCCAAAATATAAAGTGTATGGGTGCTTCATAGGTTAGTAGATAGACACCCATATGACTAGACTATTAATTATGATCATTTTAGATTCTAATATGGGATTATTTTTGGTTTAATGGGAGTTAGAAGTTGGTCAATAAAGTGTATTGGTGCTTTATAGGCTGGGGAATGGAAACACATATAATCAAACCATTTTATATTACCATATTTTATTTTGAAATGGTTATTATTGTGAAAGATGTTTAAATTTAACCTATAATGAATTTTTTAGCTTCTAAAATTCATGACTGGACCCAATTAGGATAGGTGGGACATGTATCTTATGAGATTAACCATTTGGGTGTTTGTAATTTCTATAACTAAGAAACTTCTATTGGGTTACATTATAAAGAACCTAGGTTTTCTTAGTGGTACCCTTGTAGGTTTCCTTATCTATTGGAAAAATGAATTTATGTGATAATTTTCCTAATGATTAATGGATGTTAATTAATGTGTAATGTCTAAAAAGAAATTTTAATGACACTTTCTTGTTTTTCTTTGAACTGATTGTTAAAATCAATTACCTTGTGTTTTTTTTTAAAATGGTACTTGATATTTTGAATTAAATCTTTTATATTTTTAATTATTTAAATGTGAATAAATGTAATGGACTTAAAATGGAACCCTAGGTGGTGTCCTCTGTTTAAACCCTTGTACAAGGGTAGTTTAAAGATCTCTTTGAGTTACTTTGGAATAGAAACGTGATAATTTTCTGTAGCCCTTCTCTAGTTAGAAATGGATTAAATGATAGGCTATTTGTCCTAGTGACTTTTATATTGATTTTACCCAGTTATAGGATCATAGTTTTTACTTTCATAAGGGGATATCATGTGGTAATTAGAACCGAGTTTAAATTCCTTTCTAAATCCTTTGAGTTTCTGATGTTTAGTGTTGTTAGGGTGTCGTTGTCCCTATTAGGTCTTTTAGCTTCCTAATGAAACCTTTGTTTAGGTGGGTGGTCATGTTTTTATTATACTTCTTTGTGGGTGAGAACATTGAGGAATGCTCTATTTTAGCTGGTTAGACATGCCTTGGGCATGATTTACCACTTCATTGGTTGTTTGACCCTTTCTCTTCCTCTGTAATGGATGACTTGGTATATCATCATCCTGGTAAGTGGTTGCATGGAGAAATATTACTCCAGGATAAATATTTTGTATGGTCCATATGATACTTGAATTCATAGGTCATAAAATATATGGATAGTATCAAGGATGTACTATCTTGCTTCAAAAACCTCAGGGGTGTTATATGTTCACATATGCAGTGCCCGTCGAGTGCTAAGTGATGTAACAAACTGGTTGAGTTTGGTGAAATATTGAAGCCTTGTCCTATTGAGTGAAGTATTGAGTTTTTTGCATAGTAGAGTAACCTAGGAATTAAAGGAATCAAGTTCGTCCCAATTCTTAGGATTGAGATTCAATAGAATCTGGTATTTTGACATTCCAGCTGATCTGGTTTTGGTTTTCTTTGAATGCTTCGATATTGTGATCATGGCTTGAAGGAGTGTCCCAAATTAATTTATGGTGTTTATGACTAAGAACACTTGTAAGAAGCTGGTATATCTCTTACTTTGATGGATAGGACACACCTAAGGTAGGGAGCGTTACATCAGTTATGGTGAGAGTGTGTCCTTCTAAGTAGAAGGAACACAACCGAGGAGGTCCATTTGGAAATTTTCAGTCTTGGTTGAATGCCTTGCACTTGGTAAATCATGTTGGTGCTTTCTTAGAAGCATGATGTTGATGTGGTTGTCTATGTATAAAACCCTTGAGAATCACAATTGGTTTGGGATAGACTTTGGTGGTAAAGCTTGAATGATCACAAAATGCCTTGGGTATTGAAGGAATTGTGATTGGTTAATGATGATGCATCAGTAGGTGAATGAAAGCTTATTCCTTGAAATTTAAAAGTTATGGTTTTAATGTTCTTATTTATAGCAGTTGAGAGTGTTTGAATGGAGATGTTCAAGTCCTCTTCGTGTACTCTTCCTTGAGAGAAGATCATGTCCCCTATCTTGACTTCGTCTTTGATGCACTAAGAGATAATCAGTCTTATGCCACGCTAAAGCTTTAAAATCTGTTGGGATTGTTTTGGTGGATTTCTTAGTGTTTCATTCTAGATTAAGGGTTGTTTAAATGTGGTTTGGTTAGTCCAGAGTGAAACCAAGATTCCCATTTAGGGATGCCAGGGACAGACTCTTGGACACCATCCGTTCCTCTCCTAGACTCGACCACTAGGTGGATACCACCCTAGGACAAGTAAATGTTTTTAAGTGGATGTTGTGGCCTTGTAACAACATATCACTTTTCAATGTGGAGGATGGAAGAACTTGGGTTATTTTCTTGGAATCCAGTTCAATGAATCTGAGGTTAGCCTAAACTTGTTGTTGGGATCAGTGGTGACGTTTTAAAAAGGGTTATGATTCTAGTGTATTGGGATTAGGGTTACCCCTTTTTCATGATAAGTCATGATGGATTAAATGGGTAGGTGATGGTTTGACCAAGTAATGTCACCAGAATTTAGGTATGGGCTTTAGTTGACATGTGGGTAGTAAACTCATGTTTCCTTGGAAGAAGGTGTTGCAGTTGTGTTGCAATACATTGACCGTTTAAGTCGTGTATTCTCGAGATAAGTTATTCATAGTGACTTGACTTATAATCTATCTTTCTAAGGTTTATATTTGGTGATGTAACTATTTTTAATCATTCCATTGTGTAAATTAAGTTTTGGTTTAAAAAGGGTTGGTTATGCCTTTCGGAGAAAACATGCTCGACCGGTTTCATCTTGGTCTATTAGAATTCAGCCGTTTATTACCAAATAGGTCTCTCTTATGAAATCAGATTTAAATGGTTTCTCAAAATTAAGGGAATCATGCCAAAAGCATTATTTTTACTCTTAGAGAATGATTTGTAGAAAATTCCAATGGTAGAGGTATCATGTCTTTTAAATGGCCCCTTTTTAATGTTATAGACCTAATATGGGGAACACCTTTGGCTAGATGTTTAATGAGATGATGAATTGATCATTTCTCTATCTAAATGGGCTTAAGTAAGATCCGTTTCATTGTTTTGTTTCATAAAATAATCATTTTCATGGGTTTTGAAGGCTGAAGTGGTGGTTTCTTACATAGTTATTGCAAGTGTGTTGGTTGTTTGAAAATGCAACATGACCGTATGAATGAGACTTCATAAACCTAATAGGTTGGGTTATGTTTTCTTTGTTCCCAAAGGATCTTTAGGGATGATAAGTTCTAATGTGGGGAGGTTCTAATGACCTATGTTTTGAACAAAAAAAAATACAAAGGAATTCAAAATTTTGAATTTACAGGATGGGATGTTTTATAAAATGACCTTTAGAATGTAATTCTCATAGTTGAAGTAATTAAAAGAGTTTATTTTATACTTGAAAATGGTTATAAGTGTCCCCCAGGTGTCTTATCAAGTTTATGGAGTGCCAGTTCCCAAAAGATAAGGTTAATGCGGTTTGCACGAGGCACACAATTTGTCTGAAACCATGTGACCCTCAGTAGAAAACCGTGTGGCAGCATTAAAGGAGAAGATGTTCCCTGTACATGCTGTACACAGTTAGTCCAAACTGTGAACCTATCTTAGAGAGTTAGTGCCAATTAGGAAGCACCTAAGCACTATTCATCATATGGTTGGTGCACAGTTAGGGTAACCATGTGGCTCAAACAGTGTGAGGTGGTTTCCTAGGCAGGGGGTACCGTACGACTGACACACAGTTTGGCTAACCGTTCCACCCAAACCATGCAGTGTTTTTCTTTTGAAATTAAATAAATTAAAATAAAATTAAAACTTAAACTAAATTTTTACCCTCTCCTCCTCCATACCACGTGATGCCCCCTCCCCCTTGGCTTCTTCTTGGTCGCGTGCGACACCACCTCCCAGATCCTCCTTGGTTCATTGATTTCCACCAGATCTCTTCTATATTTCTCTTTTATTCTTCAAGTTATGGTATATAGCTCCCTCATCTTACCTCTTATGATGATTTTTCTTCTCCCTGTCACCTATTTTTAGTTCGTCCGAACCCTAGTGTTTAGGTTAACCGGTTTTTTGGTTTTTCTTCCATTGTTAGGGTATACAGCGTGTCTCTTCAGACTTCTTCATGAGTGTTTTAGCATCTACTGTTGAAGGTAAATTAGTTCAGAGCATTTCGGTTTTTTATTCATCAATTTTGGGTATTTTTTCCTTTGTTCTCCTTTTTTTATCAATTCTAATTTGGTATTTCATATTTTCTAAGGTTCTCAAATTTTTATTTAGTACGTTGGACCCTACCATGTTAGTTTTGGGTTTTCGTTTTCAAAGGAGACTTACCCGCACATGCATAGGTAGGAATATATAAATGTAAGTTCCCCTTTTATATGTATATTCACCCATGGAAGTGAATATATATATAGGGCGAGGTGTGGTTGTGTAATATGAAAAATGTATACAAGTGTAAGTGGAAATGGGTGTTTGCATATATAATCTTATATGCAAGGATCCCCTTGTATATATTAATGGACATGAGAATATGTACATAGGGTCTAGGTGTCCTTATGTATATGTGAAGGTGAATATTCTTGGGGGTAGGAAGGAGCATCTTCGATTGGTTGCCGGTGAAAATGTCAGGTGCTTAAGTTTTTGACTTGGACTTCTTATTCATAACGATAGATCCCCTTCCACATCACTTTAAATTTAATATTTCATTAATTTATTTCTCTTCAAACCTCTCTTATATTTTAATTACTTATTTATGATTTTTAGAATAAATTATTCTTTAACATGAATTTAGAATGCCTCTTGAAATAATTTTTAATATGAAAAATTAATTATTTGAGAAAAATGTCATGATTTTATAATAAAACACTTCAAATGAGGTGTTCTACCATATAATATAGACAGTAATAATTAGTTATTTACATCATTCTTAGTTTATTTATTAGATATTTTCTTATGCCTTTATGATAGAGATTAATAAGTGGAATGTTTTAATTGGCCTTTATTATTATTATTAAATGTAATTTCCCCTGAGATATGAGTATTAAGTGAAACATAATTAACCTATTATGTGTTTGAACAACTTATGGTTGGATTTACCCATATAGGTAAATGCCCTTTTTCCAATGACACCTTCTAAGTGCTAATTAAGCTTTAAATTTTTTTTTCTTGTGTTAGTAAATTTAATGGATTGAACTGAATTAAAGAGAGTGATAATGATGGATTTCCATTATTTAAATGAGTCAATTGGTTTAATTGAAATGAAATATAAAGAATGATGATAACATTCCTTTTGATTATGTCTTATTAAATACTTATGATAAATTTATTTTCCTTGAATAGAATAAATGGAATGCCCCTATTATATTGAGCTTATATAAATAAAAATCATGAGAGGTATTGCCTCAGGGTTTTCATTATAAATATAATTATAATATGCCTTTATGGAGTTTTGGAATGATAATAAGGGATTCAGTGGAGCATGGTACATCACACTCCCTTACATTTGGTGTAGAGTATGAAATATCACACTAGTGACATGATATGGATGATGGGATGTGGTATCACATTCAATTTTAGAGTGTTTCATAGTGGATCAATCCACATCCCGAGTGTTGTAGTATAACATCTCACACTCTATTGGGATGAAGGGAATTACCCTTTGAATTGGGCTTTTAGAATCATTAGCCTAGTCATGGATGTATGTGAGTTACGTCTCAGTCTAGCTAGCATTAGTATTCTAGGTATATAACCATTAGGTGTTGGCACGCACTTGGTTCATATAGGTGGATTTGATATACAACTAAACTATATATATATATATATAATATACTATATATATAGTTCCTAATTAGATGCTTATTTCGGTTACGAACCGAGGCATGTATAGTTTCCAGGTGTCCCTTAGGAACCTAGGCAGGTTGTTGTTTATTTACTCAACACTTCTTGTTTATTCTTCTACTTATACCTACTCACTGCTTTACATTACATTTCATGTAATTGATTATGATAGACACCATGGGTTCCATCCTACTAAGATTATTATCTCACACCTTACTCGAGCCACCATTTCATTGGGGTACCTAAGTAGACCATATATTTATAGGACCTTAGTTGATTTATTGTGCTATTTAGCTTGTACCAGGGAGTTAGGAGCATAGGACTGATCCAAAGCTCGGGATTCACATAGATCTAGTCATTGGGAATTTTTTATTTTATTTCACTGTATTTATTTTGAACATTTCATTTCTTTTACTTGCAACATCAACTATCATACATGATTTTTTATAATTTGGCATTAAACACTCCACTTATATTCAGTTGATTACTATAATTCTTTTTACTGCTTCTTGTCTTTCATTTATTATAATACTTTCACTATTTTACGTGGTTTATTATTTTTTATACCGCTGTGCTACTTTGATTACGAGGTTATATTCTCCCCAATAACATATATTTAGACCCTCACTACTAGTCAACAATATATGGTATATAGGGAGGTGTGCTTAAGTCAATGTGACCCACCAGTCTTGCCACTGTCTTAGCAAGGAGTTGGTTTGGGACTTTACATTATCTATACTGATAAATCCCTTATCTGTAGTAGTGTCAAGCCATGAACCAATTTAAAAAATCCATAAACTACCTACATCACAATATACAATGTGTATTAAAAATATTTTTTCAAACATAGTTATAATATTCGTATGAAATATTAGTGGTTAATAATAAATGACTAACACCAGTCTCATTTTAGGGTGATCTCTAACTATATGTGAACCTCATTGAGAGAGAATAGGTTAATCAATGGAATTGTAAAATTTTAATTAAATTTCTATTTCACATTTATCTATGTATTAAAGATTAATTTCATATAATAATGTTCACTAATTTGAATTAAACGGAAAATCCCACACTTTAAAGTAAATGAATAAAAAACATCACAATGAACACAGAAATTTATGTAGTTCATCTAAAGTGAGTTATTAGAATCGTGCAGTCTGATTATTTAGATAGAGATGAATTAAATTCTAGAGGTGTATACACTGATCTAATTATTTTTTCATTTTTTACCTCCATAATGAGGTTTGGAGGGGGGTTGTTGAAAGGTAGTGCCTCCCACTTTGAGAGTCTAGGGCTCGAAGGTGCTTGACCCAAATTTTTGCTGATAATAGCATATCTAACCACTATAAAAAATCTAAAGAACTAAAATAATCAAAATTATTAGAGTATCATAAACTAAAAAGGCAATTTAAAAAATATAGAAACATAGGGATACCATATCAATGATTGTAATCCACTAAAACACAACTATATGTGTTTATAAAAAAATTCCCCAATACATTTAGTGACACATGTAATCCACCTAACAAACAAAAATATTATTTAAATTTAGTTTTTTCAAAAAAAATTGGATATAGTAATCTCTAATAATATTATTTTTTCGAAGATATTATATGGGGTTTTAAACACCACTAAAATAACAACCATTACTTTTTTTAACATAAAAATAGTTACCGATAACTACTATTAATCGAAGTAGGTGGACATTTTAGCAATTATTTTCCATAAACACTGATAAAATATTTAGAGTTGTTTATAAGTAACACCAAATAGAAAACAATAATCTCATATAATGAATACATTTTTTATAGTGTTGAAATTATAACCACTGTAGTAGAGCTAACCATATACATCAATTGAAAATATAAACTGCTATTCAAATCTATGAACTATTGAAACATGAGGGTATTATAACTAATAATTTTTATTTATGAGATCATTTTGAATTAATGTTTATGTGTTTTTATAAACCTAGTAAATATGAATCCTTGAAACAGAGAAATTATTTCACATCTCAATGTATATTGATATTATTCCGAAACAATGTAAATATATGTATTCTTTTCTTTATTTCTATTTTAATATTTTATTTTTCTATGGAATCATTAATTGATAGGGATTTAATATTTCATAATAGTGAGTTACACTCATAATCATAATCAACCATTTATTGATTTATGAATATCAAATATATAATTTTAAATTATGAATTCATGTGTTTACTTACCATAAATGTTTGTTCATATAAATCATGGTTTAGTTTGAGTGTTTTATTTTTTATGAATATATTCTCACTATTGTCAATATTCATGAGGGATATTATTTATCCATGCCAATGAAGTTTTAAAATTCATTACAATTATTTAAATAAAATTGAATAATTTTATGATACTATAAAATTTAGAGATAAGGAAGAAGATGGTAAAACATGACATCTCATTCCATGATATACAGTAATTTCATGAAATATATTGATGATGAATTGATGTGGAAGAAATATTTTCATGTGGTTTGGTGTTTCATATTGTGATATCTAATGATTTGGAATTCAAATGGAATATGTAAAATAATAGGCTTGGTAGTGGATGAGTGAAGAAGGAAAGATAAAGGATGTAAATAAGAATTATTTAGATTAATGTAAATGAGAATATTTAATTAAAAATTTTACATAATTGTGATTTGATCCTACATAAGTGAGAATTGAATTTGTGTATATGTGAAGCATGTTGATATTATTTTGGTGCTATGTAAATAGATAGTTATTGTATAAAGGAGAACCACAATAACCAAATACTTTTAATGAATAATAAAAAATAATTAATGATAAATATAGAGGAAATAAATAAATAATTAAAGTAAGTGAGAATTTTCAGGATGGAACCCTTCTCTCCTACCTCTCCACCTCTCTCTCAACTTTGCATAGGGTTTCCTCCTGAAACCCTTTGATTCGGGGTTGGCGGCATATCGGAGCGTCGTTTCTTCCTCCTTTAATCCCTTTATTCCATTATTATCACCTTATTCAAACTCCTCCTTTATGGTGGTGCAGTTTTCTTGGTGTTTGTATCACATGGTGGATCTATTGCTTCTGACGAAGGTTGTTGCTGTCGAAGCGCCCAACTGCTTCTATGCTGCTCTAACCTAATGTTCCACCGCAACACTCATGTTCAGATCTAGAGTGATGGATATGCTATGGTTTTTGGTTCAGTGGTTTAGTGGTCAAGGGTTTTTAGGTGCTCTAACATTGGCTCATTCTTGTATTTGGATTCTGGTTTCAGCCTTGCCGTGCTAATGTTTGGAGCCCTAGGATATTTAGATCATTACCATGGCCTCAGGACCCTTTAATACACTCTGATTCTGATCGGGAGTGGTGGTCCTTCAAATGTTTTGGGAGGTGGGATTTAGAGGCTGATGATTCTCTTAGCGTGGTCTGATTCAGTTTGTCTCGTTTCTCTTCCTCTTTATGAGGCACCAATGGAATTCATCATGGTTTTGTTTCAGTTTTTTAGACTTATCCCCTTTGTTTTAGATGTTTTTATGGTGGAGGAAGTATGTTATGTTCACGATGGTGTGGTTTGGCTATTTTGGATTCACAATGGCATTGTAATGGGTTCTTATGATGGTTATGATGGGCTCCGATGGACTCCGACGACTTGGGTGGCTTCAGACGACGACACCGAGGATGGTGAGGATGATGATGTTGATGATAGTTCTGATGATGATGCTGGCTAGTGAAAAGACTCGAATGACATGGTTGATGATGATGGAGATTTATATGGGAACAATGGTGTGATGGATTATACAGTCTTAACTAGTAGCATGTGGTGGCTCCCGACTCGAAGACTATGGCAGTTTCTCAAATTTTTAATTCCATGGTTTTGGGTGTTTCATTTTCAATTTTGGAATTCACTATAGTTGTTTGTTTTTTTAATTTTATAATAGGTGGTATGTGGTTTTTTTTATTTATATATGGTTCCCACTCAGCCTTAAAGTGGATTTTCAGAAAATAAAAAAAATGGATTAGAGTGATAATTTTCTATTATTTAGGTTTTATTAGTTTGTTGATTGAAAAATGAGTTTATAGATACTAAAAATATGTTTCTAAATTTTTTATGGATTGAGAGTGGTTTGAAAAATATTTTAAGATTTTATAGGTGTTGAAATTTTAAAACAAAAATACTAAAAATTTAGCAGATACATGAGTCATAGTTGACTGTATAAAACAAATGAAACAACTGTGAAGTAGTAGTAACCAAAATTTTCATAAATTTAAAGTGTTTAATAATAAATTTAAATTCAATAATGTAAAAGAGATAAATTTATTGTGAAGGGATTATAGTTGTATGTATAAAACAATTCAAGTGAATATGATTGAAATTTGGATCCACTAAGAATTGACCGTGAATGGGTATAGTTGATTATGTAGTTCAAACAAAATGTTTATGAATTTTATTCTTTAAAAAAAAGATTTTTTAATTTATGATATATGTATATTCAAATTCTTATATAATTATATTTTTTATATTATTTCATATTCTGTTGAATATTTCTTGTGTGAGATAGCCATTTTCCCTATTTTAAATATTTTTATTATTTATGCAATTTTTTGTAATTTTTGAAAATTTTTATAAGATTATAAGTTAAACACATATTCTTGGATACCATACATACTAACCATACATGGTGGTTTTTTTAGGAAGTAACTCTTCATAGTTGGATGCATGATTTATCAAACCACACATGCTAATTGTTCTACCTTTGAATAATTGCTCAAAAAATTAAATTTTTTCTAGACTTCCCAATAATTTTTATAATTACTTTTTAGATAGTTTGGTTTTATAAAAAACCAGTGTAAGATTCATTTTATTTTTATTTTAACTTATTATGATAAATATAATTAATTTTATAAGAAATTTTAAATGGCATATATTTATGGTGATGTTTTTTTTATTCTGGGGTATAATTGGGGAGGTTATATCATATTAGTAGTATTATGGATATTATGTGAACAATATTATATTATATATATTATAAGTAATTATAATAATTAGTATTAAAATAAAAATTTGAGGTAAATAATTCACCCCCATTTTTGGAAAAGGCCCATGTGAAGGGGGTAGAGGAAAGTTCCACTTTACCTTGCTCTGAGATGATTACATCAATTATCCTCTATGGAATATATTAGGGTACATAGAAGTTGGGAGTTTTTTCCATGTAAAGGTAAAAAAACTGAAATTCACGGGGATTTTTCTAGTCTATGGTAAAAGAGTCTTTCATCCATTATTTTTATCCCATTTGGTGTGGTGTCAGGGCCTCCTGAATTTACAGTAACTTTCCACACCTTACATGCTTTGGAAGATTATTCGAATATCATAATTTTTAATATTTTTAATATATTTTGGTTGATTTTATATATTTATAGGGAGGTTATTATCTGGAAAATACCCATTTAAAATGTTTGAGTGCCCTAATGGTAGGCGGATCTATTTAATTCCTTTATTTATAAAACTAGTTTTTTCATGATTATTTTAATCCATGGTTTTAATGATATAAATGCTATATAATATTTTTATGATCTAGTTGTGATAATTATATGATTATGGTATCTTGTTTTATGCTTCACTTCATTAGGGTGTGGTTTTAAGGATATAATTTATAATTTGTATTATATATTCACTTAAGGTGACTGTAAAATTATTAATGTAGTTTTATAAGGAAATAATTTAAAGTGTTTTCATAAAAGTTTTGTTATGAATTATAATGAATTTTGAATTGTTTTTATGAAATATTTATATGTAGAAAGGGGTGTTTTTCTTATTAAAAATATTTATTATATGAGTTAACTTCCTTTGAAATTGTTTCTCCATTTTATTACAAAACAAACACTTGTGATTTTGGATTGATAATAATTGATGGATAGTTCAAAAAGAATGGTTGTATTATGTTATAAATTATAAAATCCTCT
This sequence comes from Viscum album, assembly GCA_963277665.1. Lineage (NCBI taxonomy): Eukaryota > Viridiplantae > Streptophyta > Magnoliopsida > Santalales > Viscaceae > Viscum > Viscum album. Next base: position 695,894,692 of record OY728130.1, on the reverse strand, counting down.
TTGATTATACTAAGTCCTTATGGGAATACCTTAGGTACATAAGTGGGATTATAGGAAAAGTACCTTTTCTAGGAAATGATGCTACTCAGCCAATTTATATTATAAATTACTTCACTAGTTTAGGATTAAACTCAAGATTTTGATTACTTTTGCTAATATATGATCGCACTCTAATTATTGTCCTATTTGTATTTTGATATGGGAATAAATATGGATATGGACCCAAAATTGTAATTATTATAAGGATCCTAGGTTTCCTAACCTTAGTACCATAGTTATTTTTACTTTATGAATTGACATGAATTGTGGGATAAAACTGGTTCCATCCACACCTATGTTGATGTACTTGTATATTCTCTACTAAACTTATATAAATTTTTTGTTTTTAAATTGAAGGTATTATTATGTTACTTATGTTACTTGTTTCTATAAAAATGAAAATTTTATTTTCATACTTTTATTTCAAACTAGCAAGGACTGATTTATTTTCTAATGGTTATTCATAGGGAATGCAGTGTAATCCTATAAGGAATCATCACTAAAAATATAAATACACACTTCAAGAGTATTCAGACTTGGTATCCTTTAATGCAAGGAAAGTTAAATCATCTCTTTGGGAGAGAATATGTTCTATAGTTTTTTTGGGATAGAGGAGGTGACAAGATGAGGTAAATTTATTTTCATGTAGAAATTGGTAGCCTTATCCTATTTTTGGATGTGTATTTTTGTTACTCTCTTTCATATTGGTCTAATCAACTTCTAGTTTATTTATATTTCTTATTTACTATTTATTTTGGAATTTTTATATTATCTATGGTTATGTATAATGTATATATTTTTTTATATTTTCATGTCATTATGTTCTATGGAATTGTTATTGATTATTTATGATATGTTTGAATTTATTTTATTCAAAAGTACTTATTTCACATGGGTGACATTTCCAATGTATGAAATGATTATACTAGATTCTTGATTGTAATCCTTGCATTAGTTTTTTATTTAATTATGTGAAATAATTCTCAATATAATTTAATTCATGCCTTATCACTTGTTACTAATTGAGGAAAACTAAGAATGTACCATGGGCCTTGTTTCAGACCGACTTAGGTATCGAGATTGGGTAACTCTGGTTGGTCTGTTACTTCTTGAATATTTAAATATGAAATTTTAAGAGATTATTTAATTTTGATCAACATTAAATAAGGATATTTTTTGAATATTATTTAACATATATTATATGAATTTAAATTTAAATTCATTATTTTTAATATTTGGAAAATAAATTACTATTTATTTAGGGTTTCATACAGTGATTTAATGGATTAAATCTAACCAAGAGTAAATTAGGGTTTTAAAAGGAAATTTATATGATATTTATAATGGAATAAATATAGATATTTCTTTTTTCATATTTATAGGTAAAATAAGAGAATTTTATTTTTTAGATAACTACTTATTAACCAAAGATATTCTGGAGATATTGTAGTGATATTTGAAGGTAATTTTTTTATAAAAGTTTCATTTTTTAAAATTATATGGACATTTTGAGTTAGAAGAATGAAAAATCCTTAGAATAACTGATGGATGTGTTATGATAAGAGATAAAAAATATTGATCAAGAAATCTTAAAATATTTTCAGGTAATTTTATTTGAGATAATTAGTCACCATTGAAGATGAAAGTGTTTTTTTTTGTTTCTAGAATTTCATCACCTAGAGAAGATATTTCTACTGATATTACAACATCCTGAAGAACAAAGGTGAATTTTTAATTTTTTTTCAAGAATTTATTTAAATAGGAGGTATCTTGGATCATTAATATTTATTAGTAATATGGGTTATTAATTGGTTGGATCATTGTGGATAGGACCAAGACTACTTGGACCAAACCAAAAAATTCCTGCTTTGTCTAAGCCCCCATTTAATGTAGGATTAGAAAATTTAGTCTAGTACATTTCTCATTTTAAAAGGATTGGTCTATGGTCTGACCTATATTTGTAATCAAGATTAAAAATATATTTTTTGAAAAATAAAAAACAATTATTATTAAAAAAATATTTAATTTTAAACACACAATAATTATCACATAATTATTAATATACATATATAAATATATTTATTCATCACATACTTTAAAAAATATAATTATGTCATAAAAAATTATACATTAAATTGATATAGTATTAAAATAAAATTAAAAGATTTATTATTGGTTAGTGAGAGAAGTTTTATAATTTAAGGTTAGTATTTTTAAGCTCATGGGATTTTTTCCATGTATGTTTTAGCCTATTTAAAATGTGATCTATTTTTTTATTCTCCACCCACCATTAATGAGGGATGGTGGGACTGACCCATGAACCTAAGGCCTATTAATCACCCATAATCGTGATACATTTAGTGTGCTAAAGATTATACCTTCCCATTTATTATAATCATGTTATTATATTAGTGATACATCTATGAATCAAATTTGATTAGTCACAGTAAGGATGTAGTCACCCACCATAGGGGAGAACCTTGTAAAAACATCACGTGTTCTTATTATTTTTCTTATTTGATTACATTAAGTGTTTATAATTTTATCAAGACATAATATATCAATTCATACAAATATATTTAGGTGTTCAAGTGAAAATAAAATGGTAAAAATTTCCCCACACTAATTCATGCTCAACCAATATAACCACACATGTTCATTGGGAACTTCAATTGGTATAAGATCCTTGGTAATAGATATTATTGGATATTTTTATATTTCAGATGGTTTAATATCATCTAGTAAAATATGAATTTTATATTTTAATAATTATATAAAACACCTTATTTATAAAGATTATTTCTGCCAAAACATTAAGGAATAGAAAGAATCAAGAAGTAATGCGAATGAAGAACTTATCATTACCCAGATCTGCTGTGTGAAAAACAATTTATAGATAAGGAATCAAAACTTATAGAAGTAGAAATAATATAAGTTTAATTTCTAAATCAAGGATAGAGATGATGTAGTAGTAGATGAATTTTTTTGAAATATGGAAGCAAGAACATCTGAATCAGATAGTTGGAAGTAGACAAACAAATGCTACCATTGATGAATTTAATGTGCTAGTGGATATGGGAAAAGATATTGTGTAAGAATCATTAATTTTTTTTTGTAAGAGTCCCTATAAATTTATTATGGATACATAAGGGTATTCAAAATGATACGTAAGAGTAAAATCACATAGTTTTTGAAGTGTTCACTATTTACCAAAAGAAAAAGTTAAGGCGATGAATGTATTTGATTGAGTGGAGGGATAAATATGAAGATAACATCTGAGTTAATAAACCCCCCATAAATATTATACGGTAGTGGTATAGAATGCACTAGCTTTTATCTTCAATATTTAGTATGATGGATCCATTTTTTGTGGCACTTAATCCCTATTTCAATCATATTATACTACCTTAGTAAAATTATTGTACTCTTCCTTCATTGATTATGACTAAGTATGAACCATTAAAACTTGTATTGTTATTTTCCTTTCTTCCTTACATTTCACCCTTTTTTGGATTTTTAATGTGTGTTTTGGTGTATTTACTTTAGTGTGAATTCTCTTTTATGTTTTGGTACATCATTTAAGAAGCTTCATTCTTATTTGGTGGTTCTAGTTCTTTTTTATTATCTATTAATTTACAGAGATATCTTTTAGTAAAGAGGTTTTATTGATCTAAAAAGAGGTATTAGGGATTTAATTATAGATATTTGGATGACCAGACTATATCAAAGGTGTTTCATAGCTTGGATCTACAGTATCACTATTCCCTTTTCCTTATAAGAGCAATCTGGAAAGTAGTTTTTTATCCTCATTACGCATTTCATAATTTATTGGGAGTTAATTAATATTGAAGGAAATAGAATTAATTGAGGGTATGGTCCAGGTGGAGAAGTTCAATTGGAAGGATTTTGGATTCTGAAAGATGTAGATATAATATTGTCTATTGTAGAAGGATCATGATCATCCATTGACCAAAAATAAACCGAAAACGATGAATAAGCAAAAAAGATAAAGGATAAATAATAAATCACTGGGGTTTATTTGGATTTTACCATCCCTGAACATGGATTATAACATTCATGAAGTAAAAAAAAATTCATAAAGTATGAAGGTACTTACAAATATTTATATAAAGACAACAATAATTAATAAAGAATTCTTATTATATTGGTTATTTGACATGATAATTTTTGAATTAAATATAAAGTAAGATCACGACAATGAATCCTATATGATATTGAGTGAGTTATAATGAGTGAAGGTGAATTTCATAAATCTAGAGTAGGTGTTATTGTTACTCTCATAACTTCTAAAATCATGGGATGTGATTGTTTTTGTGGTGAGTAACTCAAGGAAAAAAATATGGATTTGGTGTTTATAAACATTAGATATCTATAAACGAATGATGAGATTAACCAAAAATAAATCCATATATACCAGAAACACATATGGTGTTTAAGGTAGGGTAATTCCATAGTGTGAAAAAGTTAAAGAAAAGGAAAAATAAGGAGAAGTAAGTGGCTTAGTATCATAGTGGAAGGTGGTCTCATGTGTTGGTATTATGGGAAGAAATTCCATCTAAAGATATGTTATAGTAAGTGAAGAGTCAATTTCAGAAGATATAATTTTAGAAGTGCATCCAAAAATCCTATTTCAGAAGACATGAGAGGTCTATTGCTAAGTGATTTTAGTTAACTTCAGTCATGGATTATAAACTCTGAAGTGTCTTTTCACTCTACATTTTAGAGAAGGATTATGAGAAATTATAGTTATATAAGGTTAGATAATGTACATATTATGTATGATAGAGATCTCAAGATAGGGCATAATTGTGGTGTTTACATATTGATGAATAAATAACTTTTTCTAGATTGTAATGAGTGAAATACATACAAGGGTAAAGGAAAAACTAGATTTTGATAGTATAATAAGATGATATTGGTTTCAATATAAATTTAGTGGATGAAGTGAGGATAATTACACATTGTTCTATGGTGGTGGAAAAATAAGTTAAAAATGAAACTACAACAACCCAACCCTTTTACAAATATTATTAAATGATTTTTAACATAAACATCCAATAAATAGAAACCAATGATTGTGATGCCTAATGTATTTGGAAGACATAGTTCATAATACATCAAAAATAAAAACAACAAAAAATCTTCATTTTAATATTATTGGTCTCCTAAATAACTTTAAGATGTTAAAAATGAATAGTATAACCTAGAGAATACATAAAAAAGGGGGTGAGTTATAAATCCCACTAAGGGAATAAAAATGGAAATAAAGAATATGATGTGAGTAAGAAGGCATAACATGATATCATAAAAGGAAAGACTAATGATTAATTATATAAAAGAATAAAATAATGAAAAATGGAATCATAATATCATTGAAATATAGAAATTTAGAAAAAACATAAAAAATAACATATGCATAATTCAAGGATAACTTCTAAGAAAACATCACATGATGGACATAATCCCAGCATGGATTATGTTTACTCCCCAATCCAATATATAACATCTCATGAGGAAAAAAAATTAACCAATGAATTGGAAAAATATCCATGCATGCCAATTATAACATGTACATGGTTATGTGTGCCACAAAATGAAATCGATCATAAGACATAAACATAAGAATTACCAATGGAAAGAAATGGGTTGCATAATCCTACATCATATCATAATCAAATGATATTTCAAAATGATTACAAAAAATAAAAAGTAATTTAATATTTTGGTCATTTATATATGAGTATATAATCATAGGTCTCAAAATATAGTGTTCATTTAGAAAAACTTCATGTGAAAGGGTAGATAATTTTTTATAGAAATAAACTTTCAAAATAGTGTTTTAAATAATTAGATATAGAATTTTAGAGAAATAATAAGTATGGAATTTTCTTTTTAAAAATATAGGTAAACCATAAATTTTATAAATAAAATATTAATTTATTTAATTAAAACATAAATTTTAATAAATACTTTAAATGAGTTTTATATACAAGTATTTAGGGATAGAAAAGTTCCCCTAAATCAGGTTTGGTTTTAAAGAAGGAATTTGGGAAATGAACTTAAGGCATGCATTGTCCCATAAATAGAACAAAAAATGACATAGTTATATATGTAAGAAAATTATATAAATAATTTTTAATAATTAAATAACATAAAATATAGATAAAAAGTGAGTTATATAGATAAAGGTCATATCCCAAAGAAAATGGGTGGTTCAGAGAGATCCCTTAAATTATGTTCCATAATATTTTCAAACTTGAAATTAAAATCCTATATAATCAAATTAGATTAATTAATTATTTAATTAATAACATTTAACATCTATATTTTATTTAATATACTTTTATCATGTTAATTTATAATTATTTCAATGAGATATAATGTTTAATTTATTTTTTCATAGGGTATTCATTTCATTGTTCCAAGGTCAGATCAATTTTAGATAATTATTAAAGTTCTTGTAAAATAGGACTAAAAATCCAGAAGTGAAATGAAATGGTATTAATTTACTTAAATAAATTAAAACTTTCCCAACTATCCCTTCATGTTATGAAATATGGGTGATTCACTTAGAAAAATGTTATTGTAATGTGGTTAGTTCATTTACCCTATTTTACCAACTGTCACAAACTATACTTGTTTTATTAAATTAAATAATTATTAAAACATTAAATAACTGAAAACAAGTTATTACATACTTATTATAATCATATTTTAGCATAATATTTATTCTATAACCATCCTTGAAGGTGGTAGAGAAAAATGAATCAAATTGTTCATAGTGATGGTGAACCAACCATATTACAAACAAAGTTTTCATTTTAGAATATAAATAAGGGAAGGTAGGAGATGGAAATTATACCATAATAATAACATATTGTTATATTTTGGAAACTGATTTTACTATTTATTGGTGGATGGAATAGATAGGGTTTGTATAAAAAGAATAAAATTGGAAGATGTTAGTCATGAATTTTATCTTTCTTTGTTCGCCTCCTCTTAAGTTGCCCCTTAAGGATCCTTAAAATGGTTTTTGGATTATACCATAAACACTAATACACGAGGATAGTATTTTAAAGCTAATTGGGTTAACATTTGGCAATATATAACGTGTATAAGTTGTGAGGAGAAGGGGTGGTATTTATAAGGGGAGGAGAGGGGGGTTTTTGAACATTATATTAATTAATTTATTAATTTTGATCAAGACTACTAATAGTGTTGATTCATGTGAATATATAAATTAAATAGTTCATGTGAGTTTAAACTAATTCGTGCTTACATAATTCATGACTCAAAAATTCATATATTTAGCTTATGATGTTAAATATCATATTTTACCCCATTTCACTATTCACCAAAAATTCAATTGTTTTATAAGAATACCAAAAAATCACTCAATTTTTTTAACATTTAGATTCCAAAAATGAAATAAATTTTATGAAAATAATTTTATAAATATGTTAAATTTAATTTTTAAATAAAATCATCATTTATTTGAAAATATCAATTTTAATATTATGATTAATTTTCGAACCCTTTGAAATATTACTTATGGTCTCATAAAATTATATTATCATTATAATATGACATATTATTTATTTATAAAGCCATTTTATGAAAATAAAATTTCTTTTAAATTATAATAATTGTTTAATTAAAATATTTTCATCAAAAAACACTTAATTTATAATTTTAAAACATTTATTTAATTATACCATGATATAAATATATCATATTTTTATTTTATAATATAACTACACATTATTTTACATCTACCTAGGTGATGTTACTATTATAACAACCATTTTACTATTCATAATAGCGAGATTTCTATTCCAATGATCATAACACTATTCCAATAATTAGATTTTTTCCAGTCATTCTCATTTATACAGTGTTGTTCATGAGTGCAATTATTCTGGTGGATCGAGCAGATCCAAATTTTAGTATTATAGTTATCTTATTTTATTTATTTTATCCATTTTAATATTTTCAATTCTGATGCCCATTTTTATTCTCTAAATGTAATTTTAAAATTAATACAATAAAATTATATTGGTTTTATCATGTGGTGCATGTGATTTATGCTAAATTATAAAATATGACACAATTTTAAGATGATAAATTTCATTGATAAAATTCTAGGCTATTACATTATCTCCCCTTAAGGAATTACACCCATGAAATATCATTTTACATACAATGGTGAAAACATGTGAGGGTACTTATTCTTGATGGATTTCTATGGTTCCCAAGTTTCCACCTCATATATATGGTTTTTCGATAATTATTTGATCGGTTCAGTTGGATTATTTTGTAAAACTTTGCCTCTATGGTTTGTGATCTTCCCCAAATGATCCGCATAAGAGAGATCATTTTCCAGCTACACCAAATCTAAATTTATTGAATGTGAGTGATTTGGTATGTAATTCCTCAATAGGGATACAATGAATACGTTATGTACTTAAAAAAGGGATGGTGGCAGTGCTAATCTATAAGCCACAAGTCTAACATGATTGAGAACCTGAAAAGGGCCAATGTACCTAGGACTTAGCTTTTCATCCTTCCTAAATCTCATGAATCTCTTCCTTGGAGATATATGGAGGAATAATTTTTCTCTAACCTTAAAGTCTAGGTCTCATTGTTTATTTTTAGTGTAACTCTTCTATTGACTTTGAGCAGCCCTAACGTACTTCTAAATGGTCTTGTCCTTTCTACCACAACCTCATCCATTTCAGGACCCTACATCTCGATTTTTCCAACTTTATCATAGTATGTAGGTGTTCTACATGTCTTTATATAAAGGGATTCATATGGTTCCATTTGGATTCTTAAGTGGAGACTATTATTTTATTATAACTCGACAAAGGAAGATGTTGATTACATCCTCCTTTGAAGTCAATCGAGCATGTTCTCAACATGTATTCAAGTGTCTAGATAGTCTACTAAGATAGGAAATCAGTTTGAGAATAATAAGCTATACTAAAGTTCCATTTAATATTTAGATATTTTTGGAGAGTTTTCAACAACATAGAGGTAAATCTTAGATCTCAGTCATATATTGTTGATAGTGGTGTTCCATGCAACCTCATCACTTTACTAATGCATATCCTTCTATGTGATCGAGTAAAAAATACTATTGAATTGAAATTAAATGAGCAGTCTTTATAAGATTATCCACCATAATTATATAGAATTATTTCTTCTTGATGTATTTATTAGAATAGTGATAATGTCTATAATGATGTTTTCCCATTTCTATATAGGTATTGGTAGTGTTTTCATAATCCCCTTGGACCTTTTCCTTTTATCCTTCACCTTCTGATGTTCTAGGAGCGTTGATGTATATTCTATGTTCTCCTTCATATTTTCCCACCAATATAACTCATAGAGATCTCAATGCACTTTATTCTCCTCAGGTTGATGTAGAAGGTTGAACTATGTTTATCATTTGACAACTCCTTTATCTTAGGATTTTATAGTATACCCAATTATGACCCAAATATTATAAATATTTCTTCCTCAATTTTAACTTTGATGATTTCACCTTTTCTTATATCTTTCACCTTCTTCTTAATTTATAAATAATCTCTTTTATCATCCTTTGTATTCTCTATAATGGATGGTTGAGTGATAATTTGATAAAAGAATGGTGGTGTTCCTTCCTTTATGATCCCCATGTCCATCCTTTGCAAGTCTAAAAATATTGTCTTGCTGGACCCTTTATACTTAGAGAATCTTACACTTTATTTGATTTCCAAGGATGTCAGTGGGTTGAGAAGTCATAGTATTATATTATCTCTTACAATCTTCACTGATTCATATTAATCTTTTTTTTGTGTGAATATATATTTTATGATCTTATGATTCGTATGTATTTCACACTTCTCCCCATAGATATAATTCTACTATATTTTCATTGTAAAGATCATTGCAGCAAACTCTAGGTCATGCATTGGGTAAATATAATCATGAACTTTCAATTTACTTAAGGAATAGACTATCACTTTATCATTATACATTTTTACACATCCCAATCCATTCTTTAAAGCATCCCTATATACCCTAAAAAGTTCCTCACTAGTGGGTAGTGTAAGTACCGGTGTAGTGATGAGCCTCCTTTTCAATTATTTAAAAATACATTCATATTCATTAGTCTAGGAAAAATTCACCTCCTTTTGAGTTATCATTATTTTTTGTTTTGAAAATCCTGATAAGTTTTTCATTAATCAATGATAACACCCAGATAGTTCAAGGAAACCATGGATCTCCATTACATATGCTGGTTTGGGACACTCCTCAATTGCCTTTTTCCTAGAAGGGTCCACATATATCACTTTTCTATTGATAACATACCCTAATAATGATACTTCCTCAATATAGAAATCACATTTACTATTCTTTTCTTATAGATTCTATTTTCACAAAGTCTTTAGCATAATATTCAAATTCTCCACATACCTATCCTAGTTTTTAGAGAATATAACAATATCATCTATAAAGGATACAAAAAAATTACCAAGGTAATCTCTCAAGACCATATTCATTATGTCCATAAAAATTTATAGAGAATTAGTGAGTTCTAAGGGAATAACAATGAACTCATAGTTTCTATAACTTTTTCAAAATTTAGTCTTGGGTATATCTTCCTTCTTCATATTTAATTTGTGATATCCAAACCAAAGGTCCAACTTAAATAAATACTGGACCCTTCTTAGTTGACAAAACAAGTCATATATCCATGGAAGGGGATATTTATTTATTATCATGATTTTTTTGAGTTTATTATAATCAATATATAGGTACATTAACCCATCATTCTTCTTGACAAAGAGGATGAATGCACCCCATAGTGTAGCACTCGGGCATATAAAACCATTATCCAGATTCTCTTATAACCACTTATTTAGTTTATCCAACTCAATAGGGGCCATTATTTATGGATTCTTGGATATGGAAAAGAGATCCAGGTATATATTTGATTGAGAACTCAACCTATCATTTTGGAGGAAAAAAGAAAATTCTTCAGGGAATACATTAATATAACCCTCACAATGGGCATGTCTTTGAGTATGATTATCTCCTTTGCCTTAATCATTTCAGAAAGGTATTTTTACTCATAAAGAAATAATATAAAAAATTTAGAATGATATTCCAAAGGATATTCATCCTCAGCCTCTCACTTATATAGAATCATAGAATGGCTCAGGATGTGAAGAGTAATCTCCCTCTCTCGATAGCTGATGTTGGGTTTATATATAGATAACTAATCTATGACCAATATAGCATTAAACTATACTAATATAAGTATTAAAATATTTTCTATGAGGTTTAGTCCAAATTAATTGATCAGGGAGTAGTTATATACTTGGGATGCAATAATTCCTCTATTTTCTATTCTCATAGATAGCTCAACCCCATGTTTCAATTTGGTGTTTGAGTAGTTCTAATAAACATGAAATATATGAAATAATGTGAAGGAACCTAATCATATAGTACATTTTAAACTCATTAATGGATAATTTTCACACCTTTCGCTATTTTATTTTTGATCTATTCAGTTACTAAATCCAAAATAAACATAGAGATTAGAATACTTAAATTAACAATAATTTTAAAGGGAAACTTTAAAATTAAAATGAATAAATTATAAATGAAATGTTTATCCAAAATTATGAGTCTATAGGTCAAAATCTAGACTATCCATGGTAATTTTCCTATTATGTTCTCTATCATAAAAATCTGTTCAATTCCTTCCCAATGGTTTATAAAGAGTTTTGGAATTTTCCAAATCATATCCCTAAGGAGTATCAAACCATGTGTGTAGAAAGGTATATTTATCCTGAATTAGGAGATGATCTAGTTAATTCCTAATGAACCATTTTTAATATTATTACCCCAAGGTACAATTGTTCTAGAGAAACATCCAATTGTAGTAGCTAGACCTGAATGAAATTTTATGGAAACAAATCACTCTATACTTCACCAAAAATTTTGGATTTTTTATACACATAGAGTTTTACCTAGGGTTATCATTAAATTATTCTAGTCCCAATCAAAAACAAAATAACTACACCTTTATCTGATATCAACTATAGTTACCCAATCCTTTTACATATATTATTACATGATTTTTAACATAAACATATAACAAACAAAATCCAATGATCCTGAGGCCTAGTGTATTTGGAAGACTAGGTTCATAATATGAAAAAGAAAAAAAACTTTATTTATTCTTCATAATGGGATCCTAAATCACTTCAATCTCCTAAAACATAATAGGATAACCCAGGGATAAATAAAATAAAGGGGTGAAATATAAATCTAGTAAGGGAATAAACATGGAAATGGATCATAGGATGTGATTCAGAAGGTATAACATTATATCATAAAAGGAAAGGATCTTGATTAATTATATAGGGGAAAAAAATAAAAAAAACATGGAATTATAAGATCATGGAAACATAGTAATTTATAAAAAACATAAAATATGACATAAAAATAAGTCATGGTTAACTTACCAGAAAACATCACATGGTGAATAGTGTTGGATCTGAATCTACAGATTATACACAAGAGGGGGATAAATTGTGTCTTTTGAAATTTTTCGGTAACTCTTTGATTGAACAAGTTCTGTCCTCTATACTTTATCAGATTTGATCATGCAGTGAAAAAAGTAAAAAATAAGAACACAAATATGTATAGTGGTTCAGGGAACAGAAGGCCCCTAGTCCACTCCACCAACACTCAACTCCACAAGCTTGGTGATTTTCACTATCTGGTCCTCTTTTCAACAGACCAGTTCACAACTGAGTACAGGCAGTTGAAACCTTTACAATCTTCAGGCTAACAAAGCCTTCTAGTTCAAACACAAACCTACACAGCTTAGAACGAGAATCTGGTTACTCAAGAATAAAAAGAATTTCAGAAGGAAGTTTTCCAATTGATCTTCACAATTGAAACAGAATGCAATTGACAAGAGATGAATCGTAGTCTCTATAAATAATGATTTTCAAGTCGAAGGAGTTCTGAGTCGATCCGGTTTAAATATATATATAAATAGATATAGTTCACAACTTCAGCAGTTGTAGATCCATAGTAGATATTCGATGCAGAACAAGTGAATCTTCTATCGAGTTCCTTCTTCTTAAACAAACAGAGATTTGACGCTCCTTTTTGAATTAGCAGACCAATAATGAATTTATGAAGTCTCTGTCTTCCACCTTTTTAATAATAGATCGATCACCACATACACATGTACCTGGTGTTTCAGATATAACATATATAATAAATCCAATCATATCTCCCGCACATTTAGATCTATAAAAGTCACCTTCTAATTCGCGATATTCAAAAATTTGAATTTACAGAGAAGTTGTAACTTCCCTTAAGACTCGGCATAAAAAGATCCTTTTAATTCGATCTTAAATCCATTGATAAAATAGTTTTAATCAGTCAAAGTTGTAATTTAAAAATGACTTTAAATTTGGCTTGAAATCCGCCCAATAATCAGCTTGCTGATCGCTGCATAAAAATATCGTCTTTCAAACTTTCCAATACCAAACGTAAGATTGAGGACGTGGCCTCCAAGAGTAGGGTTGATAACATCATCTTCAAACATAAGGTTCATAATTTAAGGTTGACAACGTAAACTCAGGGTTGATCATCTATACTTTTTCATCAAAACTCAAACATACGGTAAAAAATCCATACTTTTATCTAATCCATACTTTTCCAAGAACGTATGGTTGTTCACAAAAGTAAGGTTGATGAACCATACATTTGAGAAACAAACGTAACATTTAATATTTATGTACGGTTCTCCTTCCATACTTTGATGATAACCAAAATGTAAGGTTCCTTCCTAACATAAGGTTCTTCTCCCATACATTGCTGGAAACGTCTAATTGTTTAACCATACTTTTTTATTATATCAAAAAGTATACATGCTTTTCATCCTTACACTACATTTATCCATGTAGGGTATGAACAGTGATTCCAGGATGCGCTAAAAACAGATTCTGAATAAGTAATAAATTCTCGTTATTTCAAGAGTAAAATAAATCAATAAATTCCTGCAAAATAATAAATAAAATCATTAGAAAATAACTAAGGGTATTTTTGAGCATCAAAATTATCATAAAGAGATAGATTATTATTTTCAATAATCTCCCCCTTTAAATAACATTAATATGTATTGTTGAAAACAATACTTTTCTCAACAATATCCCCTAATTTGATGATCAAAAAACCCATAAAATAATTAAAATTATTTAAACGAAATTAACTTTCAAAATTAGTTACATAATGTTTTAGAATTTTGAGAGGATGAAACAATATTTAATTTTAGCAAAATTTCTCCTTCTGAATAACCTTTATAATAAACAATAAACATACAGAAAACTATTGAAATAAAGTTTTGTAAAATAAAATGTTGTGGTTATCCAAATTTCTCCTTTAATTCTCCCCCTAAATAAAATGTTGATGTTTATCCAAATTCTACACCTTTTTTGATACCAAAAAAAAATGAAAAATCATGGATTTTAACACATTTAATGTTGCACTGAACTGTAGGTAAATGCTTATTATTAACTGTTTATCAATAATTAAATCTGGAGTACGGCATATCAAAAATAAAGTCAGTAAAACAAATAGAAAAAGAAAAAAATAAACAATTAAAGACATTTTCATTCAAAAACAGTAGTATATATATGAAAAAGATATACATAGGAATCAAGGTTTGGGTAAGATAGGCAACAGATTCTATCTCCTATAGATTGCAGAGTTGATTTCTGTAAACTGTTCCCTAAGTCTCTTCATCATCTCATCTCTATGTTTGATAATGAGCTCTCTGTTCTCTTGAGTCATATGAATATCCTCAATTAAATTGACTCTAAAAAACTCATGCATCCTTTCCTCTTTTTCGACAAACACTGACAGCTTCTCTGATAACTGATTTAATAGGATTCTGATCGATGGCTCACTAGATGTCAGTTGATCCACTAAAAACTTCTGCTTGTCTAGCAACACTGATAAAGGAGCACTGTTAAATTGAAGATCTTGTATCCTGTCATTCATGTTGCTCATTGCAGCTGTGATAGCTTGAAAACTTTTGATTAAATCAGGTGAAGTACCTAATCCACTAAAAACATTATTTGCAACTGATACAAATTGGTTCTCTATAAACGACTTTAGATATGATTAATATGACTTCATAACCATTTCAGATTTCAATTGTGCAACTGTAGTCAGCATATCCTCTTTAAAAATTTCAACTTCTTGCCTCGAGACTATACACTCCTTCAGCTTTTGAAATTTCAAATGTTCTAAGTTTAAGGAATTTCTTAGAGTGACATTCTCAGATTCCAACTGAGATAATTTTCTTTAAAGTTCTTAAACTTCTTTCTTCCTTGAATCAGAGGCACCCTGTGCTTGATTCGCATTCTCAGGCTCTGGTTGATGCAGCAGTACCAAAGGTAATGATTCTGAATCAGATTTCTCAATTTCTCTATCCTGAGAAGGTTGGTCCACAGATTTTTCCTTAGAGTTTTCAAAATACTCCACAGAAAAATCCTCTTGAAGTACCTCTGTGCAAGCTTCAGAAGCATGCTCACCATAAACATTAGCATCTTGGCCGTCCACTGGATTTTCAAGAACAATATCTTCAGTATTTTCCTGAGGTATGGCCACTTCTTCTCCAGGCACTGCCTCTGTCTCTTGTTCCTGTTGAAGTGAAACTTCAACATCAGCGACAATCTGTTCCTGATTCTCCCTTTGAGCTTATTCTTGAGCTCCTGATCCATCTACTGGTGTTGTCCTTTCACTAACATCTTCCATGAACCAATCAACAAAAGCCTCTCTCAAAAAAGTATAAGAAAATAAAGATTATATTGTTGTTTCCAAAGCAGGGGAAGTAACTTCCTCATTAACAAGTCTCTTTCTTTTTGATTGAAGTCCTTCCTGACTTCTGTCTTCCTCAACATCTTCCACTTCAAATCGGATCCTTCTTGATACATTGCTGACTTTGGATTCATCTTGTCCCTCCTTGGACTTAGCAGGTTGAGCCTGAGCACTCTCTGAGTCTTCCTCAGCTCCTACTGGAAAAAGTTTTCCTTTAATTGTGCTCCAGAAATATCCAACCTTCCTTAAAGTTCCAGCATTAAACGTATTACTATGATGATAGTTAACTCGGGAATCCACTAATCTCACCATGTATTTCTTAAACAACAGTTTAGAAATAAATCGACTGAAAGTGTAGAAATTCATCCGGGCATCATTTTGACAACAGTAATTGAGATACCTTATCATGTACCTTGGGAAGTTTAACTTAATATTGATTAACAGAAGAAACATTATATACATATCTGGGTACAAAATCTTTTCCATCTCTGCCATTCTTGGAGCTATTCCAGTCTGAATAAATTAGACCAAAATTTTCTGATCAGGCTCCAAATCCTTGATAAACATTTTCTTTATAGTTTTAGTATCAAAAAGAAAAGACATAATGTCTTCAGATTTATGCACAGAATCTCCAATATTTTTCAAATCGAAATGAAAAACTCCCTCATGAGGGAAGTTGAGAATCTGACCAATCTCTACTCATGAGATTGAGAAATCCCTATCCTCTATCTTAGCAATCATACTATCCTCGGTATCTCCCAGAATAAACTGTACATATTTGAAGAAGTATCTAAGTTATACTTCATATAGAAATTCTGTGTTTTCACTGTTGAACATCTGTTCAAGATTCTGAAACGACAACGCTTGCTTCAACAAGAAGATTTGTCTGAAATAACAAGTCGAGATCGATTACCTTGCCCTGCAAGATTTTTCTTCCCTCGGAGCATTGTCTCTTAGAATTTCTTGTCTTGGATTCACTGGCTCTTTTAGTTCTAACCATCGCTGTGAGAATCTTCAAAGGTTTGAAGGTTAGGGTTTCAGAGGTTCGAAGATTAGGGTTTAGGAGCAGAAATGCGATTTTCGGACTTCTAAAGGGTTTCGATAGAAATGAAACGGTTTAGAAGTTGAAAAGGCTCTGACAGCCTTGATTCCCATGTAATCACTAATAATTAAATATTTTTAAAACAAATAAAATTTTCATATGATGAAAAAAAACTTAAACAGTATTCAAAAAACAAAATAAAATTTACAAAAATAAATAAAAGTAAATAAAAGTAAAAATTATTTAAAATTAAATAAACCTAGCTCCCCCTTAATAAAATCAAACATTGAAGTGGGAAGTGGTTTAGTTAAAATATCTGCTAATTGAATTTCAATATTTATAAATTCTAAAAATATACCTTTTTTTAATAACATGATCTCTTAAAAAGTGATGTCTTATATCAATGTGCTTAGTTCTAGAATGACTAATGGTATTTTTTGAAATATTAATTGAACTTGTATTATCACATAATATAGGTGTATTATTAAAATTCAATCTAAAGTCCATAAGAGTGTTTTTCATCCATAACACTTGTGTACAACAACTGCCAGCAGAAACATATTCTGCCTCAGCTATTGATAGGGCAACTGAATGTTGTTTCTTACTAGACCATGATACTAAAGACTTTCCTAAAAAGTGACATGTTCCTGATGTACTTTTTCTATCTAATCTACAACTTCCAAAATCAGCATCTGAATATGAAATCAAATTGAAATTAGAAGTTTTAGGATAAATAAGAGATTGAAAAACAGTTCCTTTTAAATATCTAAATATTCTTTTAGTAGCAGTTAGATGAGATTATTTAGGATTTGATTGAAATCTAGCACAAAGACATACTGAATACGTTATATCTGGCCTGCTAGCAGTAAGATATAACAAACTACCAATCATACCTCTATATAACTTGTTGTCAACTGATTTCCCAGTTTCATCCAAATCAAGTTTCATATTAGTACACATAGGAGTTGTAAATAGCTTTCTATTTTCAAGTCCAAATTTCTTAAGTAAATCAGTAATGTATTTTCTTTGATTTAAAACATTTCAAATTCTTCTTGCATTAATTTTGAAAATTCATGACAAAGAGTTTTATTAGTTGATCCCAAGATTACATCATCAACATAAATTTTAACCAATAAAACATTATTTTTTACAGTCTTCTTAAAGAGTGTGGGGTCTTCCATTCCAACATTAAAATCATTTTTAAGGGAAAAGAACTTAATCTTTCACACCAAGCTCTAGGTTCTTGTTTAAGGCCATAAAGAGATTTAGTAAGTTTAAAAACCGAATCTAGTTTTTGAGAGTTTTCAAAACTAGGAGGTTTCTCAACATAAACTTCATCCATTAAATAACCATTTAAAAAGGCAGATTTAACATCCATCTAAAATAATTTAAAATTCATATAAGATGCATAGGCTAAAAGGATTATAATGGCTTCTAACCTATCTACAGGTGAAAAAGTATCATCATAATCTATTCCTTCTTCTTGATTATATTATTTAGCTACAAATATTACTTTATTTATAATTATTGTGCCTTGATCATCTTTTTTATTTCTAAAGACCCATTTGGTTCCTATTATAGGATAATCATTAGGTCTTTCCACTAATTCCCAAACTTCATTTCTTTTAAACTGGTTTAATTCATCTTGCATTGCTATTACCCAAATTTCATCATCTAAAGCTTCTTCTATAGACTTGGGTTCTTGTTGAGATAGAAAGGCAGAGAATTCTACTAGGTTTCCTAAGTTTCTTCTAGTTTGAACACCAGTTTCTAGGTCACCTATTATAGTTTCTAAAGGGTGATTCTTTAGGGTTCTAGAATATCTAGGTAATATATTTAAAGGTTCTTCAGTATCATGTTCTTCTAAACTAAAATGAATTTCTTTTATATCATTTTCAAAATCATTCTTTAAGTTCTCAAGTCTCATGTTATCATTAGAGTCAAGTTCATCCATTTGTTCTGTCCTTTTCTCAATGGGATAAGATTCATCAAATTTCACATTAACTGATTCTTTAACAATCATTGACTTATTATTATAAACTCTATAAGCTTTGGAGGTAGCATAATATCCTAAGAAAATACCTTCATCAGATTTTGGATCGAACTTACCAAGATTATCCTTGGTGTTTAAGATGTAGACCTTGCATCCAAAAACTTTAAAGTAGTTAACTTTAGGTTTTCTATTATTCCATAGTTCATAGGGTGTCTTTTTCAAAATAGGTCTAATTAAAACTCTATTAATTATATAGAAAGCTATATTCACAGCTTCTGTCTAGAAATATATAGGTAGTCTATATTCATTTAACATAGTCCTAGCCATTTCTTGAATTGTTCTATTTCTCCTTTCTACAATCTCATTCTGTTGAGGTGTTCTGGGTGCAGAAAAGGTATGTTTAATACCCATGTTTGAGCAAAAGGAATTAAATTCCAGATTCTCAAATTCTCCACCATGAACAATTCTCAATGAGATTATATTGAAACCTTTTTCATTTTGAACAGATTTGCAGAAACTTTAAAATAAAGTGAAAGATTCATTTTTAAATTTCAAAAAGAAAATGCATGTAAATCTTGAATAGTCATCAACTAAAACATATACATATAATTTACTAGCTAAGCTTTCTACTCTTGAGGGTCCAAACAAATCCATATGAATAAGTTCTAGAGGTTTAGATGTAGAAACTTTATTAATAGATTTGAAGGATGATTTGTGTTGCTTTCCAAGTTAACATGCATCACAAAATCTGTCACTTTCAAATTTGAGACTAGGTAAATCAAAAACTAAATGTTTCTTAGATAACTTATGTAAAACATATACATTGCAATGTCCAAGTCTCCTATTCTAGATCCAGGATTCACTTAATTTAGCAGTCAAGCAGTTTACTTGTTGTTTACACAAAGAATTTAAATCCAAAGTATATACATTTTCAGTTCTTAGTGCTTTAAATTTAAACAGTTTATCTTTAGAAACAGTACAACAATTGTCAGTAAAATAAAAAGTATATCCATTATCACAGAGTTGAGAGATACTTATCAGATTGTGTTTTAATCCTTGTACATAAAGTACTTTGTTGATTGAGACTTCTTTTGGATCTCCATCAGTTCCAATGCCAATGATTTTTCCTTTGGCATTTTCACCAAATGTGACAAGTCCTCCTTCCTTTTGAGTGAGTGAAGAAAAATTCAATTTGTTTACACTAATATGTCTTGAGTAGCCACTGTCCATGTACCATATATCTTTTCTTCTCTGGTGGCCTGCTACCTGTAAAGACATTCAAACAAATTGCTTTGGTACCCATATTTTGTTGGGTCCAGGGGTGTTAGCTAGCAATTATCTGGGTATCCAGATTTGCTTTGTTCTTTTAAAATCAGCTGAATCATATAAATATTTTGAAACATAGAATTTCTTAATACCACAAATTTGAGGTTGTCTTAAGAAACAATTTTTAGCTATATGTCCCTTTGTTCCACAAAAGTTACAATTAACCTTTTTAGAGCTAGGAACAAAATAATTTTTATATAGATTTGGTTTTTCTCCTTTACTGCAAATTCCAAATCTTTCTTTTTTAATGAAAGTTTTTCCAAGAATTTCATTTAATGAATTCTCTCCTTTTTTAAAAACCAATGCAGCCTGTTTGTAATATTCTACTTCAATCTATAGTGTTTTTATTCTTGATTCAAAATTAATATAGTTAGTGTTAATCGAATTGTATTTATCAGTTAATTCCTTATATTGTTTCAGCATCGTATCTCTTTCATCTGAAACGGATTTATGTTTATTTTTTAGTGACTTATGTTTCTTAAATAGTGAGTCATATATTTCTTCAAGCATATTGCAGTAGGCTTCAAGTTTTTCATTTGTATAGCTTGATTCGCAATTTTATTCATTGTTTGAGTTAGAGGAGTAATATGAGTGTACCTCATTAGTTTCTTCCATGAAACACATGTTTGCCTTTAGATTGACTTCTTATTTTTCTGAGCTTGATTCATGAGATCTACTGGAGTCTTTAGATACACTCCAAGTGGATTTCATAGCTTTCTTGTCTTTCTTCTCAAAGTCATTTCTTTTAAAGAATTTATTCTTCTTTACATCTTTCAATTGTGGGCAATCTGGTATGATATTCCCCATATTCTTGCATTCATAGCATCTTACTTCTTTATCATCTTTCTTAAAAGATTTTTTGAAGCCTCTTTTCTTGCTGTAGAACTTTATAAATTTCCTGGCTAGCTGAGCCAGCTCTTCATCTGAGTTTGATGAGTCAGAGCTCTCCAATTTAGCTTTGACATATCTGTTCTTCAGCTATCTATTATTTTATTGTGAAGTTACATTCAAGGCAATATATTCTCTTTTGATAAGCACTGTATGTTCATTAGCCTCATATTGCATTTCAGCTTCATACATCATCAGTGTACCAATCGGCTCTCTCATGGTTAGATCTTTGATAGGTGTTGATTGTCTGATTGTAGCAGAGATACCATTCCATTGAATAGGAAGTACCCTCAGTACTTTTAATGCTTGATCAGCCTGCTTGATAGGTTCTCCTAGAGCTGTTATATTATTGACAATTTCTGTCAATATCCCATTCATTTGGGTAATGCTTTCACCTTCAACCATTATGAAAGTATCAAATTTCAATTTGGCAGTTGCATATCTCATTTTTATCACATTTTCTATTCCTTCATATTCCACAACTATTTTTTTCCACATCTCATAAGCTTTTGGGCACTAAGATACTCTATTAAATTCATCTGGTCCTAGACCGCAAGTAATTGCATTCATAGACTTTGAGTTCATATCGTATTCTGCCTCTGTAGTAGCACTCCATGGCTCAGGATTTTCAGGAATTTCATAATGAGTCAAAATCTTTGAATAAACTCTATATCCGAGGTATTTCAGATATATTATCATGTGTGATTTCCAGCAACCATATTTGTCCCCATTAAAATATGGTGCTCTGACCATTGACATCCCTTCTCTTGTATCAGTCATGATTCTCTGTTGTATAATATTTAAATGCTTCTTTTTTGCTAAGGCTCTATCAGAAGCTCCTCCTCTGATACCAATTGTTGGATCTGAATCTACAGATTATACACAAGAGGGGGGTGAATTGTGTCTTTTGAAATTTTTCGGTAACTCTTTGATTGAACAAGTTCTGTCCTCTATACTTTATCAGATTTGATCGTGTAGAGGAAAAAGTAAAAATAAGAACACAAAGATGTATAGTGGTTCGGGGAACAGAAGGCCCCTAGTCCACTCCACCAACGCTCAACTCCACAAGCTTGGTGATTTTCACTATCTGGTCCTCTTTTCAACAGACTGGTTTACAAATGAGTACAGGCAGTTGACATCTTTAAAATCTTCAGGATAATAAAGCCTTCTGGTTCAAACATGAACCTACACAGCTTAGAATGAGAAGTTGGTTACTCAAGAATAAAAATAATTTCAGAAAGAAGTTTTCCAGTTGATCTTCACAATTGCAACAGAATGCAATTGACAACAGATGAATCATAGTCTCTAGAAATATTGATTTTCAAGTTGAAGCAGTTCTGAGTCGATCCAGTTGCAATAGATATATAGATATAGTTTACAACTTTAGCAGTAGTAGATCCACAGTAGATATTTGATCCAGAACAAGTGAATCTTCTATCGAGTTCTTTTTTCTTAAACAAACAGAGCTTTGATGCTCCTTTTTGAATTAGTAGATCAATCGTGAATTTCTACAGTCTCTATATTCCACCTTTTTAATAATATATCGATCAACACACACACATGTACCTGTTGTTTTAGAGAGAACATATATAATAAAGCTGAGCATATCTCCCGCACATTTAGATCTATAAAAGTCGCCTTCTGATTCGCGATATTCATAAAATTTGAATTTACAGAGAAGTCATAACTTCCCTTAAGACTCGGCATAAAAATCTCCTTTTAATTCAATCTTAAATCCATTGATAAAATTGCTTTGAATCAGTCAAAGTCGTAATTTAAAAACGACTTTAAAGCCGGCTTGAAATCCGCCCATTAATCAGCTTGCTGATCGCTGCATAAAAATGTCGTCTTTCAAACTTTCTGACGCCAAACGTAAGGTTGATGATGTGGCCTCCAAGTGTAGGGTTGATAACATAGTCTTCAAATGTAAGGTTCATAATGTAAGGTTGACAACGTAAATTTAGGGTTGATCATCCATACTTTTTCATCAAAACTCAAACGTATGATAAAAAATCCACACTTTTATCTAATCCATACTTTTCCAAGAACGTATGGTTATTCATAAAAGTAAGGTTTATGAAAAATACTTTTGAGAAACAAACGTAACGTTTAATAATTACGTACGGTTCTCCTTCCATACTTTTCTAATAACCAAAACGTAAGGTTCCTTCCTAACGTAAGGTTCTTCTTCCATACTTTGCTGGAAACGTATGATTGTTTAACCACACATTTTTCTTATATCAAAAAGTATACATGCTTTTCATCCTTACGCTACGTTTATCCATGTAGGGTATGAACAGTGATTCCAGAACGCGCCAAAATAGATTATGTGCTAAATTTATCCACGTAAGGTATGAACAGTGATCCTAGGATGCGCTAAAAACAGATTCTGAATAAGTAATAAATTCTCGTTATTTCAAGAGTAAAATAAATCAATAAATTCATGAAAAATACTAAATAAAATCATTAGAAAATAACTAAGGGTATTTGTGAGGATCAAAATTATCATAAAGAGGCAGATCATTATTTTCAATAATCTCCCCCTTTAAATAACATTAATATGTATTGTTGAAAACAATAATTTGCTCAACAGATAGGGTCCCATAATTAATTAGGTCTACTATCTAATCCCATACATAACAACTCATGAGGAAAAAAATTTCCCAACGCATTGGATAACTATATTTTTACACCCATCATAACATGTACATAGTTATGTGTGTCATGAAAGGAAATCAATCATAAGACATACACATAAGAATTACCCATGGGAAGAATTGGGTAGCATAATCTTTTCTCATATAATAATAAATAGACATTTCATAAATATTCCAAGGATAATAAGGAATTTAATATTTTGGATGTTCATATTTGAGTACATAAGAATAGGTCTCAATATATGATGTTTATTTGGGAAAAAATCATGATAAAGTGTATAGAATTGGGTATTGAAATGTACGTTCAAAACATTTTTACAAAATAAGTTAGAGAATTTTGGAGAAATAATAGGGATGATTTTTTCTTTGAAAACTAGAGTTAATATAGAATGGGTATACCTAAAATATTCTTTTTTTTAATTAAATCATTAATGGGAATAAATAAAATAAATGGGCATTACATAAAAGGATTAAGGGAAAGAAAAGTTCCCCTTAATTAGGATTGATTTTAAAAAAAGGAATCTAAGAAATGAACTTAAGGAATATATTAAGACATAAAAGTAAGGGATAATAATATAGATATATATGTAAGATACATATATATAATTAATAATCATTCCATAACATCAAAGAGATAGATAAAGTTTAATATTTATTTTTTGAGGGTGTTCATTCCATGGTTCCAAGGTCAAATCACTTGTGGATAATTATTAAAGTTCTTGTAAAATGGTTCTAAAACACCAGATGTGAAATTAAATGGTATCAATTTCCTTCCATAAATTTTAATGTCCAAATATTCATTCATGTTTCTATATATGTATTATTCACTTAGTAAAACCATTAATATTATGTGGTTAGTTCATTTAGGTTGTTTTACCGACTATCACAAACAATATTCATTATATTTAATTAAATTATTATCAAAACATTATATAACTTTAAATAAGTTATAATAAACTTATTAAAATAATATTTAACCATAATATTATTTTTATAAATATCGTTAACGTTGTTGGATAAAAAAGATGTATTTTGTTCATGGAGGCGCTGAACCAACCATATTACAAACATGGTTTTCATTTTAGAATCTAAAGAAGGGAGGGTAGAATATGTATATTACACCCTAATAATGATATGTTATTATATTTATGATAAAAATGTTACTATGTATAGGTGTTTGGAAAACATATGGAGTGGTATAAGAAGAATAAAATTTAAAGAGTTTCGTTGAGAATTTTACCTCCTCCTTTGGACACCTTCTCTTAGGCTACCAACTATGGATCCTTGAAATGGTATTTGGATGATAATATAAGCACTATGAAGTGGAGAATAGGATTGGTAAGGTAATTGTTCATAAATTTGGCAATATCTAATACTTAGAAGTTATGAGGAGAAGGGTTGGTGAGGGGTGATATTTATAAGGGAAGATATGGGTGTTTTTGAATATTATATTCATTAGTTTATTATTTTATCTCAAGACTACCAATAGAGTTGATTATTATAACTATATACATATATTAAATAGTTTATGTGAGTAATAATTAATGGGTTATTACATAATAATGACTCAAAATTTCATGCATTTAACATATAATTATAAATATTACATTTTTCATTATTTCAATATTCATAAAAATTAAAATATTTTATAAAAATACAAAAAAATCACCCTAACCATTTTTTGATGTGTAGATTCAAAAAATGAAATATAGTTTATGAAATTAATTTTCTAAATATTTGGAATTTAATTTTTAAATAAAATCATTATTTATTTTAAAAATATCAATTTTCATATTATGATCAATTTTCCAACCCTTTGAAAATTCCTCATGGTATCATAAAAATATATTATGTAAATAATGTATCATTCATAATTAGATAAAGGTATCATTAAAAATTTAATGTAAGAGACTCAATGATTGAATGTTAGTGATGGTTTATACAGATGTATGTAGAAAAGATCAGGCTAATTCTCATAGAGGATCACTATATTACGTTACCTTTATCAATGAAGAAACACAGAATGTCTGGGTGATATTTCTTAATAAGAAGTATAATGTATTTGGACAATTTATTTGAGGGAGATAAATGGTGAAAATGGAGAATAAAAATAAACTAAAATGTTTGAGGTCATAAAATAATGGGGAATAAAAAAGTAAATAGATTCAAAGGTCCCACTAGTATAAATACATATGGTTTAATAAGACAATACCAAGTACTCAAGAACAAAATGGAGCTATAGAGTGGTTTATTCAGACTTTATTAATGAATGATAGAATCATGGGGATTCAAACTAGATTTCCCAATGAGTTTATGGAGGAACCCATAAACTGTGTGGCCTACTTGGTGAAAAGGAGTCTTTCTTCTCTATTGGGCTAGTAAATTCTAGAAGCATATTAGTCTAGAATTGAGGTTGAAATTTACCATATAAAATTAATTGAGTCAATTTTCTATATCCATGATGATTCCAAGGAATGGGAAAAGTTCAATTATATGTCTTGATCATATTACGTTAATTTATTTGATGATGAAGACTTTGAGTTTCAGCTGTGGAAGAAAAAGTCTCAAAATGTTTTTAAAAACCAAAATGCTATCTCCAATGAAGGGATCTTGTGGAAATATCAGAACCAAGAAAAAGTTTCTAATGAGATCAGAGTATCATCACAAGATGAGGTTTTATTGAATATAAGTTCATAAGTTCTAGATGTTTTGAAAAGTTCTGGGAGTACATCATTTTTGGATGAACCTGACTATCGAAAAGTAGTTTTAAATGATATTCAAGTTCGAGTGGAATTTCCAATGCCCGAAGTACCATAAAGATTAAGGAATATGAAATACTTAGAGAGATATCTAGAGGAAGAAGTTTCAGAATTTTTGTTATTAGAAGGATAATAACCACATGGTTAGTTTTAGAGTTTCAATGGTATTCGATGCCAAGTACAGAGTTATGGATGTGACTTTCACTATTTTCTTCTCATAGACAATGGAGAGCCCGAGATACCAAGAGAGTATTTAATGATAAAATACCTGAGTTAGTTATGAGGGATGAAAGTTATTCCTTACATGTGTCTAGAATATAGGAGATAAAGAAAATACTTACTAGTAAGAGATTAATTTAGAATAAATTGGTTAATCATATTAAGGAAGTAACATATAGTATATAGATGTATAAGAAAAAGATTATTGTGGAGGGTTTTAAAAAAACATAAGGTATATATATATTTGATATATTTCTCATATTATTAAACACATGAATATTTAGATGGTACTTAATAAGGATTCCATGGAAGGGTTAAAAATAAAACATTTAGATGTTAAAATTTCATTTCTTTATGAATATTTGGATAGAATAATCTATATGGATTAACTGGAAAATTTCATCGAGAAATGGAACTAAGATCTAATGTGAAAGCTAAAGAGAATACTTTATAGTTTGAAGTAATAAAAAAGGCTATAGAACCAAATGTTCAATGACTTTATGCTAGAATATATGTTCATATAAATAATTGATGATCATTTATGTCATTAGAAGTTTCTTGATAATAGGAGTTTCATAATCATACTTCTCTACATGGAAGATATTATTTTTTCTGGTCCATTAAAAGAAAGGATCAATGAGAAGAAAGTTAAATTATTTGTAAGTTTCATGTTGAAGGATATTGATCTAGAAAAATAGATTTCTTGTGGATACAAATTTAAGAGACTTAAATTTCGTAACATTTTTCATGACCTAGTATGACTACATTAAAAAGACAGTGGATAATTTTGGAATGATCAAGGTGAAACTATTTTTCACTCTTCTATATGATCACTTCAATCTAAGAAATTATAAGGCACCAATAATGGATGTAGAGGTTGATTACATGGAAATGGTTCAATTTTTATAATCAGTCAAAAGTGTTATGTATGCTATTTTTTTCTCTTGTAGAAATTTCACATGATGGGGGTGCAGTTAGTGGGTTCATGGAGAATCCTATATGTTAGTACATGGAAGTTTAAAATTTGAACCTTTGGTATCTCAATGGTTTTGAATGTTTTTATCTTTGTTTCAGAATAAAAAACCACTATAGGGATTTATAGATTATGAATTTGGTGGAGATGAAGAAACACAAAGGAGAACCATGGGATATGTTCTCACTTATAAGGGCACTATTTTGAGTTTGATTTTAAATCTTTTTTTGACTAAAAATTTAATCTTTTTGTTAATATTAAGTGGAAAAATAGGAACACAAACACTAACATGGGGGGTGTTATAGGGGAAAAAAGTAATGAGGACTAAGGGTATCCCCTTAGACAATGTTAGCATAATCAATAGAAAAAACCAACACTCGAATACACTATAATCCTATCAATCTAGTTACCTTTGTAACCATGAAGATCTACCAACATGTTTCCCTCATACCACATCTAAAAAATATTCACATTTGGTTAAATAATGTAGGTACAATTAAAATGAAATAGATGATGTTCCAAAGGAATTATTGTAACATCCCAAGTAAATAAAGAATATGAAAATTTCATATTTATTAATATTTGTGAATAAAATGTTAATATTACTTTAAAGGGAATGCTATGATTGATGGCGTACCCAATACGCAACAACGAGTTTCTTTGAAATCTTACATTGCACACTAATAATATAATAATGTTATATTAAATGGTAGTTAATGCCTAGCCATTGTAATGGAAAGAATGAACATAACTGACTAAAAAATGATTATATATGTTTGTTAAATATTTTTACATTTATCCAATAAAATTTAGAGGCTTAAAATAATAAATGAATTCGATTTTAAGAATAAATATTCTAATGTTCTTTAAAAGGTCGATTAACCATCTTTTGATGGAGAACCCTTTTTAAAACTACTTTTTGTCAATTTTATATGTTATATTTGACAAAATAAAATCCTTCTTTAGAATCAGGACATAAAAATTTACTTTGTGTAAATTTTTGTTATTTTTCCCATAAAGTTCATTTTTAATGAATAGTGAAAATGCTGTATTTTAATTCAAAACCTCCTTTTAATCTAATTTATTTATATGGTTAGATTATATTTTTAATTGGGTTTAAAGTGTATTTGAAATATATTTTTACCATTTAATCCAATGGTGGTCATTGGAATTAATTTCACCTTGAAATTGGACATAAACAAGTGTCAATCTTTTGACAGATATTGTTTCTTAAAAACACGCTATTTGTTTTGACAACAAGAATTAATTATAAACATAATTAATGAAAATTATATGTTTTTAATTTGGTAAAATTTACATCATTATTGAATTTGGATTATCAAATTTACTTTGGATAAATTTTTGGTATTTTTCTGACAAATGTTCATTTTTAATGAATAGTGAAAAATACTGCATTTTACTTCGAAAATGTTTTTTCATCTAATTATATAGTTATATGGTCCTTTTAATTTGTTTTAAAGTGTAATTGAATTATTTTTTTATCACTTAATACAATTTTTGTCATTTTAAGTAATTTCACTTTTCAATTGGATATAAAAACAAGTCAATATTTTGATAAAATTTACTTCTTAAAAACCCGTCTTTGGTTGGGACAACGAGAATTATTTTTTAATTAATTACTGAAATTTATGTGTTTAGAATTTGGTAAAATTGATTCCATATTTGGAATCATAATTTCCAAATTATGTAACTAAGACTCTTTTGTTTTTGGACATTATGAATAGTAACAATGGTAATTATCTTTAATTATCGTGATTAATTAGTAATCGGGTAGTTAAGGGTAATAAAACAATATCATAATAATATAAAATGACCGCAAAATGTGTCTAAATCCTATTTTTTGAGTCATGTCTGACCATGGGAATATTTTTACTGAACTTGAGGGCCCATGGAGTCACATGGGTGTAATAGTGACATTTATGACATTATTTTTTTAAAAGAAGAGAAATATAACAAAGGTTTGTATATCCTAAGTAAATTTTTTTTAATTTTGTTTACATAAATGATCTCTTAGACTATAAATATTCATTGGAAATATAAAAATATTTCCTACATCATTTTAGTTTTTTTATAATTTTTAGACATTAAATAAATAAATTTATTTATGACACCATGATGAGGCCGTGATTACCTCATTAATGAACAATTTAAATAAAATGAAAAGATAAGGTAAACTATAATAATTAAACTTGTCTAAAACCTATTAGATGGGTGTATTTATAACCCTTATCACCTTATCCTTTAAATATATCATTGTGGGACCTTTAAAATCCAAAAACCATTTTTATAATAAAGTAACATTTCAAGACTTTCCAAAAGTGACCCTCCTCCCTCTTATAAAAGGCCCCCACCTCTACCCCCTTGCCCCCACCTCTCAAGCCTTTGGCTCATCCAATATCTTATCATATTATCTTTTCAAATCTCTCTATTACTCCTAGAAGCCTCACTTTGGGTAGAAGTCTTTCCAAGGAAGCCTTTGGCTCAAATAAAAAAGAGTTACCATATTTAGAGGTAATGTCTTCTCTCGAGTTTCTTTATTTTATTTTCCTTCTTCACTCACCACTATCTTCTTATTATTTGATCCCATAATAACAACAGTATCCTCAATATACTATGATGTTTTTATGATAATTATTATACCTACACTTACACACACCCCCATATAATGGTTAGAGAACTTACTATTTCTGTGGGTGGCGAATTACTGCCTCACGAAACGATGATTGTTCAATATTCTTTTAACAACTTTCATGGTGGCCATTATGATGGAACTATATTTATATATGATATATATTATATTTATTTCCTCTATATTCTTATATATTTTATATTTAAAACATAACTTTATGATTTTCAGGTTGTGCAAATGCTATAATGTCATATGGGGAAGTGTGGACTACTGCCCCCTCAAGTGATGTGACTCGTTCATGCCAAAAATGGAATTTACAAATAATGTAATTAATGAACTTATTTTACCAATATAACATATATATCATACTGTAATTATAATATATCTATGTCTAATTTAGTTTTATATTCCATTAATATGACAAAAAAATGAAAGTAGCGTCCATGCGTACGTACGGCTTACCGTCTCCATGAACGGGGCATTTCATTTTTTATCTCCAAATGTTATGGAATAATATAAAACGAATATACACTGGATATATATGATATTTAAGTCATTAATACCATTCTGGAGATGATTTACTTATAACTACCCAGGCAATTCTTTTCAAACAAGTTCATTTTTGACTCATGTACTGAACATCGACAAAACGTATGATATGAACTAACATAATTAACTAATTATTATAACATGATTATATGTGAGATGAATTAAATAATAAAATTTAAAGGAAGTCATTAAGCAATATAAATTGATCAAAGTTTATTATTCAAGAATATAAAGAAATGAACAAGACAAGTCAGACTTGATGTAAGGGGATTTCTTATCTCACTTTTAATTCCGTCAGATTTCCCTTGTTCGCCACTTATTTGTTGCTTGTGGTGTATTGTGTATTTCCATTTCATATATATTATCATGATTCTATTTCTAATTCATGGTATTATGTGATTCATTTGGTGTTTATTATCTTTTGGTTATACGACTCGATTGATTAAAACGAGGTAAGGGGTTTTTATCTCACTTTTTATTCTCGTGAGATTCATGCTACATTTGCCACTATTTCCTTTTGTGTGGTGTATTTACTGAATATGATTGTCTTCTTTGTGTAATATACTTTAATTTATGGGTATTTACATCTTCATTGTATGACCCTTCTTTAACGGGGTGTACGTTTTGAAAGTTACCCAAATCGGTAAGGGAACCTTTCACCCTCCTCTTTTTAAAAGACTTCTTTTTGTTAGGTCTTTTAATTTACATCTTCTTATGTTGGGATATGTTCTTATATATCATTATTGCTGTAAATTTTATGTCCAAGTGATGAGATACCCTTTTTATCTCTCATCAACTCATTTTTTGAATTTTAAAGTGATGCCGTTAGGCTGTTGAATTTATGTAAGGGAACTTCTTAACCCAATTTAAATTATTTAGGTTAAACCTCTACTTGTTGATTATATCATGCTATGAATATGTGTGGATGAACTCTGATTGTTTTACACTTAATATCCACTTATATTGGGTGTATTTATATTCGTCACACATAATTACGTAATTGATTCATCCTTAATCTAAGGATACCATCTTTGTAAGGGACTTCGTCTCAATCTCCTTTCGTTGAGGCATACTTCAATTTATATATGACCTTATTTTATTAGTTGTATAATAAACCATTTTGACTTTTAATTTCATTCAAAAGGAATCTTTTTACATGAAGCATTTTACAAAATGACAAAAGGAATGTTTTTGTCTTATATATGCAACGACAATGACTTCCACGCCGCCGTGACCATTATTTGAGTTTCGACATCCTCTACAAGCCATAAATTATTTTAAAAGAAAAATAAATACCATGTTTTACTTTTTTGTTATTCTGATATTGAAAATGGTTTTGATAATGTTTTGATTATATCAATGTGTTGTATTGATATCTTGTGATTAAAAGGTGGAAATGTTATGTTTACTTTAAGAATGTTTTATGTGATATGATTATGTTATGGTTCTTGGGAATTGTTTATGAAGTCGGGTGGTTCTATGATAAACTAAGGGAAAGTGAGCTCGAGATATCTCTCTAATGAATTGGGTAACGCAAAGGAGTTAAACGCTAAGGTTTCTCTGAAGGGATTTAGGGAATATACTTTAATGGGTATTCTAAATGTAACCTTGAGGGTTACTCCCTATGTAAAATGTTATGAATGCCTCATGTTACCTTTATGTATTATGATTTCTATGATTTATTCATAAATCTTTTGATTTCATGAGGTATGTTAAAGTGCTTATGTTTTGTGAGTAAAGTATGATTTCATTGATTCTTATGTATACATGGACTAATGTTTTATTTATATATTTTTATATCACTTAATAAGATTTTTATGCTCATCCCAAGTTTTGGAAATGTTTTCCACATGACTTAAAGGGTCAATTTGGTCAAGGATGGGATCAAGGAAAGACATGTTGTCTAAAACATGGAAGTAGTCATGTTTCTTTTTTAGAGTTTTTTATTTTATAAAAAAATTGAAACTGAGTAGAAGTGTCTACTTTATAATCTTTTGAGATGTAATAGTTATGTCCTAATTCTCTAAAACTCTAAACCTAAAAAGATCCTCAATGTGAATTATTCATTTAATTCAATATTATGTAATGTTTTAAGGCTGTGTCCTTATAATTGTGAATGGACTTTAAAGGCGATGACCACAATGGGAGAGTCTTATTCCACTTTATGTAAAGAAATATCATTATACTTACATATATAAATCCCTTAAATCATGAATAAATCCTCAACCACCATTGAGTTTCCCTCCTTAAAGTATGATAAAAACACCAAGATGGCCGATTCATAGGAGTGTCAAACAATACCACCACCACACATAATCCATTGAACAGTTGATCTATATGTTTCCAATTTTAAACCATGATGGGGGGATAAAATTTTATCCAAGAACCCATCTCCCTCAAACCTTATGAAATTACACCAGAAGCAGAAATGGTAGGTGAGAGAGGGACCTACATAGCCGGAGGTAGATTAAAACCCTTACATTTCCGAACAATAGATTAGAGGAGCTCATAATTTTTTTCCTGATGTACTGGAGTTTAGACCAAATCCCTTAATGTAAGAACACATTTTAAGTGTAACATATAACAAAACATGTAGTAATTTTGAAGATGTTACAACCCTTGTCCTGTGATCGGTTCCGCACATGAAATTCCTAAAATGTTTGAAGAAACTCCTCCAATAAGCTTTCACGATCAATAGAGTTTAGAAGAAATCCAACCTTGATCTTTAAGTGATTATCCCATTCACCATTAAAGAATATGTGGGTAATAGTTTTAGATTCTTAATTGAAGTAGAATTTGAATTTTTATGTAAGAGGAATCCAAGTTATTTGAATATTCTCATCTGGGGTATAGATCGATTATAGATGTTGCACCCCTAGTTTCAAATAAGTAACCCTTTATTTATTCTTTTTTAAGTATTTAAAGTTTATGGGCAATGTTTGGGAGAATTTAGGGACGTTTTGGAATGTTTTTGGGCCTTTTATATAGGTTCAAGGTTTGAGAATGGTTTGGAAAAACCATAAAACACCTATAAGAAAACATGAACAAAGGATCATGGGATAAAGGTAAGGTGAACATGGAACACATGGTTTTCCTAAACCATGTAGAAGCCTAGGAGAAACCATGCCATTTGAGATAGTGGGATTTGGTATGAATAGATAATGATTTGTAAACCGTTCAAGACAACCATATGAGGCCCATTTTTGAGATAGAAGTTGGTGCATGGTTAGTATATAATTTTCCTAACCTCATGACTAACCTTTAAAGGTTTAAAAGTGAGATCCTAAAATTGTGGACCACACACATTTTGACCTATAAGGGCCTCTTTTTTACTCCTATACAGATATTACTTGATATTAACTCTTCCCAAAGGATAACTAGGCTTCTCCCATTGATTATAAGGTGATCCAAAGTATTCTCCTTGGGTTTTGAAAATGGATTCTCATGATATGTGATCGTTCTTGGTTGTTTTTGGTGGTTTTTCGTAGATCTACTTCTCAATTTTTCTCATTTTCTTAGATCTACATCCACTGTGGATAGATATAATATAGTTGATTAAAAATATGATTAACTTTGGTCTTATTAATGATATGGGAAGATATCTAAGGTGGGTTATTGGAGTTTCAACCCAATTCTACGAATGTTATTGTGTCTTTTTCCATTTTATCCATAAAGAACAAGGTAAGTTGATTCACTCTTGACTCCTCTATTTATAATATGAAATATTTATTTCAAATTCAATGTTTTTTTGAAATTGACTATGAATATTTTATGCAATATTTGATAGAAACCCTCTTGAGGGATAGTTTGTGGAAATAAGGAAATTTGGTTGTTTTTTAGAAAGAGAATTTAGTAACATGATTTTAAAATGATTTCTAGTTTTTATTTCATTGAAAAATTATTTTGAATAAAATTATTCTTTTATTGAAATTGCTTTGGTAAACTTGGGATTGAAATGAGTTTGGAATTTTTGTGTGGCGTGTGTTCATATGAATTGGGATAGATAAGGAAATGAAGTACCCCCATCAAAAGGTTGGGATGAATATGGGTGCGAAGTACCCCCATCAATGTGGTGCAATATGTGACGACTTAGTGGAAGGATGAATCACCACTCGTGAGTATAGGGAGGTCTATGGTTTCATACATGGTTTGTTTTGCAGTTATGTGGAAAGGAATTGATTATGCCAAAATTGATTTAATGAAATGGTTTTAGAAAATTGTTTGGTAGCCTTCATTGAAACTTGGATAATTTGAGAAAACTTACTTTCTATGATAATTGTTTATATTTGATATAAACTATTTTAGATTTTTTTATATAAACTATTTTATATACATGTTATGACATTTTCTATCTTAGTAGAGTAAGTAGGGAAGTCATTAGGGGAAAGACTACTAAGTTTCATCACTCACTCCTTATTTGGAACTTTTGTGATTTTTATATATCATTTACTAGGAAATGGGTTAATGGAAAATATCAAATTTATCTTATGGTTTTAGTGATACCTGGGATATTTTTGGAGTTTGATCCTAGTGCTTGTTGGAGGTTAGATTTTTGTCTTGGAATCTTTGAATTTTGTTGGTTATGTATTCCACTGTGTACTTGGTTGTTTTGTAGTCTTACGATGTGGTACTCTTATATGGTTTCATTTTGATATAAATGGTATGCTTTATTTCTATTTCATTTATATAATGCAATATATAGTGGTTCATTTTTTATGTATTTCTTGGTTTATTGTTTTATTTTCAAAGGGGAAATCATCCCCCACATGTTCATGAAGCCCTTAGAATTTACTTCCATCCTTTGGTGTCTTGGTGATGTCTCTTAAGGTTAAGTAATGTCCTTCAATCTTCTCAAGACAATGTGGAAGAAGAGTAATGTTACAAGGGAAATAATCTTGGTCCTTCTAAAGTTATTTGTGGAATAAGTGGTATATAATTCTTTGGGTCTTGGAGTTAAAAATCATTCTGGTCGATTCCTTATTTCAGGATGGTGTAAATGAGTAGGATCATCAAGAATTGAATGTGGAACATAAATATACCTAGATAAACTTTTTATGATGAACTTAAAGATTCCAGGGATTTGGGTACATAGGTGTTTTAGATACACTTATAGGATTCGTAATCTCAATATAATGGGTTTAGCCAATGAGATGAGCATGAAATGTATTTGAAAAATGAATTCCCACAAGGAATGCATATTTAATTTTTGTTAATGATATATGGTTTGGTAAAATGTGGTTTTTTTAAAAAAATGTTTAAATTGTTTTCAAATGAAAGACTTTGAAAAGGGCATGATTGTGGTATTTTTAAAGTGGTTTGATTTTTAAAAATAAGATGAATTATTTTAAAAAATGGTTAAACATGGTAAATGATGATTTTGGAAAGCAAAGTTGTGATAGTTTGATGTAAAATAATTTTGAAATGTTAATAATTCAGTTGATATAGTGTGAGACTTATGGTGTTTGTTGTTTATATAGAAAATGGAACCCAGTAGGCATATTAGACACCAAATGAAAGAATCAACTGAGAATGTGGTTTTACTAAGCCACAGGTGAACTAACAACTAGTTAAAATTATTTCCCATGCATTTTAGGATGTGGACATTGGGAATAGTAGGGATGATCCAAGGTAGGTGGATTACTCTATACAATTATAGAAGAAGAATCCAACCATCTTTTGGGGTGATTGTGAACTAGAAAAATCTGAGTTGGGGCTGAACAGGATGAATCATATCATCAATTTCATCAGCACAACATCATATATGAAAGTAAAGATGTAATTATATATGCTGGATATATTTATGTCATAGAGTATGTAGCTAAATTCATAAATTTTGTGTGATTTTCATCCAAGGTTACTGCTAGTGCATCCTTAAAGGCACACATCTTTGAATCAGGGATGAGGTAGGAGATTAACTCGAAGATTGGTGTGTTCTGTATTATAGACTATACATAGATGGTCAATAGATTGATAATGGATTAATAGTACATATTAGGAGTATTGGTAGGAGGAAGTATATTGATACCCATGAGAAAAGTTGGGAACTCTAATGCTAGGAACAAGTAGAAGAGGGACACCTATTTCCAAGGCGAGAGTATGGATAAAAATCAGATAGTTGGATTGGTGAACCTTCCTCCATAACCCAAGAGAAAATTAGAATGTTTCCAATGTGGTTCGCTTAACCACATAAAGTGAGAGTTTTCAAAACAATCTAGAGCATGGCATAACTTATACCAGATGAGACTTCTTCAGTGCTATTGTCGTAGTGCTCTATGGTTGGGTGTTCGAGACACTTATTAGGTGTCACAAGTGTTATATGGCTCGATGGGATGAGGACTATAGAATAATCCTCATCAGTAGAGCAGATCCCACCTTGGTGATTCCAGTAACACCATGATTTCCTAGAAAGGTAAATCTCAATAGGGAAATAAGGAATACAGTGTCATGGGAAAGAAATTATATGGAGCTGAGTAGATTATGGTGGATGATTAGTCTGGACCATCTACGATGTGAGGTATGATTATTTTAAATTATAACCTTATTTATTCTTTGTTTGATATGGTTGTATCACATACCTTTATTTATTCTCATATGGTTGAATTTCTATGTTTAAAAGTCAAGATGATTCCTTCTGTGATAAAAATTTAAACTTCTCTTGGTCAATGAGAATGTCGATCCTTTATATGTAAAGAATGTTCTATGAACATTTATGGAGTTGAGATGATATTGGGTTTCTATGTGATGTAGATGTACGTATATGAAATAATCCTAGGTATGGATTGGTTGAAAATGTTCAATGCTCACATCGACTGTTATACAATAAAGGTCAGTTTTACTATAAAAGATGGCGCTGAGCATCACTTTTGAGGACAAAGATGTGTAAAGGTGGGTTCAACGGGCTTTTTGGGACTAGTAGTGGGAATAATATCTTACCAATTAATAGTTTTGTCTTT
The DNA here is from genome assembly GCA_963277665.1 of Viscum album. NCBI lineage: Eukaryota > Viridiplantae > Streptophyta > Magnoliopsida > Santalales > Viscaceae > Viscum > Viscum album. The sequence continues at coordinate 695,856,723 of OY728130.1, read as the reverse complement.
GTAATCGATGAAAGAGATCAAAGTTACCATTTTTTTAATAGTGGCTGACTAGTTTCCAAATGTGTTTCCTGACAATTTCTCAAGGCTACCACCTATTAGAGAAGTGGTGTTTACAATTGATCTCATAGCGGGGACTAGTATTTTTTCCCTTCCATCTTATAATATATAACCAATATAATTTATAGTATTTAAAGTGCATTTATAAGATCTAGAAAGAAAAGTTTTCATTCAGATGATGTTGTTTTTGTGGGTAGCACCAGTCCTGTCCGTAGAAAAGGTGGATAAAACTCTGAGGTTGTGTGTGGATTATAATAAGCTTATCTAAGTTAATATTAAGAATAGGTATTCACCTCCAGAAATTAATGATCTATTAGATCAATTTATGGGAGATCATTGGTTCTCCAAGATTGACTTGTGATCAGGATATCACAAATTAAGTGTTCATAAGAAGGATATTCCGAAGACAACTTTTAGATGTAGATATGGTCATTATGAATATGTGGTAATGCATTCAGTATTATGAATTCACTTGTAGTACTTATTTCAATGATGAATCAGATATTTCAGTGATATATGGATTATTTTGTGGAGGTGTTTGTGGATGACATCTTGTTGTATTCAAGGAAAAGGTCTGAGCATGAGAAACACTTAGAAACAATAATGGGAATCTTAAGGGATCATCAGTTGTATACCAAATTATCTAAGTGTGATTTTTTGATACAAGTGGTACACTTTTTTGGCCATGTAATCTCAAAAAAATGAATTTCAATGGATCCATAAAAGATAGAAGCTGTTATCTCTTGGAAACTGCCAAAGAATGTCTTTGAGATATGAAGTTTCCTTTTTCTAGATGGTTATTATGGATTATTTGTTCATGAATTATCATGAATATATTCTCATATGACATATTTGAAAAAATAATAATGTCCCATTTCAATGGGATGAGGAATGTTATAAATATTTTCAAGAGATTAAAGTTATCCTTATATCAGTACTAATCTTGATTCTGTCAAAATAAGGACATGGGTATGTGGTGTATTATGATTCTTTAGGATCAGGGTTGGGGTGTGTTATCATGAAAGGATATCTTGTTGTTGCTTATGGATCAAGTCATTTTAAAGTACATGAAAAGAACTAACCAACAAAAAACATGGAGTTAGCTATTGTAGTCCATGCTTTAAAGACTTGGAATCACTATCTCATTGGTGATAAATTCACCATGTTTACTGATTATAAGAGCTTGAAACATATTTTCTCACAAAGGTATTTGAATATGAGGAAAAGAAGATGGATGGAGTATCTCTAAATGTTTGATTTTGACTTGATGTATACACTGGGTAAGAGAAATTATATGGTAGATTCATTAAGAAGAAAGTCATATTCTTAGTTTGCAAAAGAGGCTTTAGATGAGTGGTAGTTAATATCGGTCCTTGACAACATGCAATTGGAATGTAAAGACTGAGGTTAAGTTACGACCTTCTTTTTAGTCACCTTAATTATTCATCTAGTGTATATGGTTAAACAAGCACAAACATTCGATGCAGAATGTGTGACTATAAGGTCAAAACTCAATTATGGGGAGACCATTGAGGAATAAAAGTTGGATGATACTTCTACATTGTGGTTTAGAAATCCAATGGTTGTACCTATGGATTATGAGGAACAACTTACTCATGATTACCACCACTAGATATGGGCTATTCATCCTAGAATACAAAATATGTATAAGGAGTTTAAAGAATATTTTTAGTGTATTAATAGAAAAATTAAAGTATTTGAGTTTGTTTTGAGATGCTTAAAATTTTATCAATTTATGGAAGAGAATCAGCAACCAACTGGTATGTTTTTGTCTTTACATATTCCAATGTGAAAATGTAAAAAGATAGCCATGTATTTTGTAACAGGTCTCCCAAGAAATTTTCATAAACTCAATGCCATATGGGTGATAGTGGATCAACTAACAAAGTCATCCCATTTCATCCCTATTGATGAATCATATATGGTAGAGGAATTGTCAAAAATTTATACCCAAGAATTGGTAAAGATGGATGAAATACCAATTTCAATCATATTAGATAGAAATATGAGGTTTACATATCATTTCTAGAAATCCTTATAGAAATATCTTGGAACTCAGTTGACTATGAGTACGACATATCATTCTTAGATGGATGACCAATTCAAAAGTATGATACAAATGTAAAAAGATATGTTGCAGGCTTGTGTAATATATTCTAGTGGCTCATGGGAAGGTCATGTACTATTACTAGAGTTATTGTATAATAAAATCTATTAGGCCTCGATACATATTACTCTTTTTGAAGTATTTTACGGAAATCCTTGATGTTCTCCACTTTATAGGGTTGAAATAGGCGAGACTTCACTAGTTTGGATGAGGCTTGTTCAAGAAACAATGGAGAAGAACCTCCTAATTAGAAAAAGGATGGAGATAGATCAGAGTCATCAGAAATCGAATGTGGATCATCATCAATGGCTGTTATCATTTCTGGGGAGTGATCATGTAATCTTGAGAATCTCTCCATGTCTTGGGCATCATATTTTTAGGAGGTAGGGAAAGTTATCTCATAGATATATAGGCCCTTTTGAGATACTAGAACATTTTGGTAGGGTGGAATATTTGTTTTCATTACCACCATGTTCAATGTGGTTCATAATGTGTTTTACGTATCTCATTTGAAAAATTATCAGCCTGATCCTGACCATGTGATTAGATGGAATCATATTGACCTAGAGATGGATTATTCATTAGTTCACATGCCAATGCTGACTCTGGACCGGCAAGAGAAAGTCTTTAATGGAAAGAGAATCTGTCTAGTATGAGTTTTATGGAAATATGGTCAGATTCAAGAGAAGACTTGGGAATTAGAGAAATAGATGGCCAGGAAATGAGCAGAAATCTTTTAGATCATTATGGTTTTCTAATTTTTGGGTATGGATAGACCAATGGTGGAGAGAATGTATCACCCTCGATTTCATTTATGTAAACATTTTATTGTGATTTTTAAGTATGTAAAGTTCATGGGTTAATTTTTATAGAGTTTTGGAACCATTAATAATTTTTTGTAACTTTTTCTATAGGTTCAAGGTTTGGTAAAACCAGACAACTCTTATAAGAAATCATGCACAATGGATCATGGGATAAAGGGAAGGTACACATGCAACACACAAATTTCCCAAACAGTTTGGTAGCCTAAGAGAAACTGTGACACTTGAGACAATTTCCTTTGGCATAACTATATCATAGTTTTTATACTTTGTGAGGCAACAATGTGAGGCCCCTTCTTATAATATAAGCTGGTGCACATTTAGCACATGTTTTGCCTAACTGTGTGACTAACCATGCATGAGTTAAAAGTGAGATCCTAAAGTTGTAGATTTCACATGTTTTGACCTATAAGGACCTCATTTTTCTTCCTAGGAGTCCCTAACTTGATATTATCTCTTTACAAAGGCTAATGAGGCTTCTCCCATTGATCTGGAGGTTATCTGAAGGCTTCTCTAGGTGTTATGAAGCCGGATTCTTGTGGTAAGTGATTGTTCGTGGTTGTTTTTGGTGGTTTTCATTATATCTACTTCTCTATATCACTTGGTTTCTTAAATCTACATCCAATATGGATATATATAAAATATTTTATGCCAAATATGATTATATTTGGTCTTGTTGATGATAGGGGAAGAGATCTCAGGGGGGTTTTGGAGTTTCAATCTGATTACGTGGACATTTCATGTCGTTTTTTGTTTTCATCATATATATTGAGGTAGGTGGATTCACTCTCGACTCCTATATTTAGAATATGAAGGATTGATTTCAAATTCATTGTTTTGTCTGAAATTTATTTTGTATATGCAGTGAAATATTTTATAAAAACCATATTGAGTGATAGTTTATGGAAATTAAGAAATTTGGGAGTTTTGTTGGAAATAAAATTTGGTAACATGATTTTAAAATGATTCTTGGTTTTTTCTACATTGAAATATGGATTTCAATAAAATTATTATTTTATTGAAATGGTTTTGCTGCACTTGGGATTGAAATGAGTTTTTCATGTTTGTGTGGCTTGTGTTCATATGCATTGGGATGGATAAGGGTATGAAGTACCCCTATCAAAAAGTTGGGAAGGATATGGGTGTGAAGTAACCTCATCAAAGTGGTACACTAAGTGATAGATTTGTGTAAGGATGAATCAACAACAAATAGTATAGGGAGTTCCATAGTTTCATTCATGGTTGGTTCTGTGGTTATGAAGAAAGGAATTGATTATGACAAAATGGATTTAATGAAACTATTTTAGAGCATTGTTTGGTTTCTTTCCTTGAAACTTGACTTATTTGTGAAAAAATATTAGCTATGATACCTGTTTATATTTTTATATAATCTATTTTAAATTTTTTTTATATAAACTATTTTATATAAATTTTCTAACATGTTCTATCGTAGTGGTGTGAGTATGGAAGTCATTAGGGGAAAGCCCAAATTTGGAACTTTGGTGCTTTTGAAGATATCGTTTACTAGGACATGGGTAATGGTAAATTATCACATTTATCTGGTTGTGTTTAGTAATAATTAGGCAGTTTGTGGAGTTGGAGCATGGAACCTGTTGGATCTTGGATTTTTTTCTTGTAGACTTTGAGTTTTCTTGGTTATGTCTTCCACTGTATACTTGGTTGTTTTGCAGTTTTTCATCTATGGTACTCTTGTGTGGTTTAATTTTGATATAAATTGTATTCTTGATTTGTCTTTCATTTATATCACACATCATATAGTGGTTCATATTGTTATGGATTTCTTAGATAGTTATTTTATTTTAAAAGGGAAAATCATCCCCCACATGTTAATGAAGCCCTTGGAATTTATTTTCATCCTGTGGCATCTTATTGATGTCTCCTAAGTCCATGTAATGTCCTTCCATATTTTCAATCCAATGAAGTAGAAGAGGGATGTTACAAGTGGAATCATATTTCACCATCCAAATTTCATTGTGGAATAAGTGATCTCCAGTTCTCTGGGTCTTGGAGTTTCAATTACTTCTAGTTGATTCCTTATGTCGGGATGGTAGAAAGTATTCAGATCACTAAGATGTGAAATTCCTAGCATAAAAATACCTATCTAACATTTTTATGCTGAAATTCAAGTTTCCTGGGAGTTGGGTACAAAAGTGTTTTGTAGACACTTATAGGATTTCAAATCACATTGTCATAGGGTTAGCCAATGAGATGAGCATGAAATCTATAAGAAACATGAATTCCCACTAGGATTGCATATTTCATTTTTATTACTGATATATGGTTTGGTGCAATTTCAATTTTTGAAATATATATTTTTTTCAAATGAATGACTTTGAAAAGGGCATGATTGTGGTATTTTTAAAATGGTTTGATTTTAAAAAACAAGCTATTTTTTTTTTCAAAAATGGTTGAACATGGTAAAGGTTGATTTTGGAAAGAAATTTTATGATAGTTTGATGCGGTATAATTTGAAATATTAATCCTTCAGTGAAAAGAGAGTGAGAATTTTGGATTCTGTTGCTTATATAAAAAATGGAACCTAATATTCATCGTAGAAACCAACCGGAAGAAGATACCAAGAATGTGGTTTTACATGAGCCATACGTGAACCAAAATATGGTTCAAATTATTATCCAAGAATTATAGAATGTGGATAGTGGGAATAAGAGGGATGATCCTAGGAAAGTGGATCACTCTATACAATTCCCAAAATAGAATCCAACCATCTTTTAGGGTGATTGTGAACCAGAAAAGGAAGAGGTGTGGCTAAAAATGATGAATCATATCTTCGATTTAATCAGCACACCATTAGAGATGAAAGTCAATATGGTGATATATATTCTAGAAGATCATGAATTCCACTGTTTGGATTTATCCACTCAGGCTAAATTGGAGCAATTCCTGTCATGTGAGGATTTTAAATATTTTTTCAATTTTTTTTATCATCACATGTTTAGAATTCAATGAATTGTGGAATTATTCTATTTGAAGAAGGAAAATATTTCTTCCATATAGTATGTAGTTGAATTCTGAAATTGTTTGCACTTTTCACCCAAGGTTTCTTCTAGTGCATCCTTACAGGTACACATCTTTGAATCTGGTCTGAGGTAAGAGATTCGATTGAAGACTTTTGTGATACATATTACAGAGTATACAAAGATGGTTAGTAGAGCAATAATTAATGAATGAGGCATCTTAGGAGAGATTATAGAAGGTAGTATATTGATACCCAAGAGAAAAGGAGGGAACTATAATTCCGGGAACAAGAAAAATAGGGACACCTATTTCTAAGGAGGAGTACAGCTCAAAATTAGACAGATGGATCAGTAATCCATCCTCCATGACCCATGACTAGAGTGGGATGTTTCCAATGTTGTTTGATTTACCACATAAATAGAAATTCTATGACACAACCTATATAATTCCACAACTTCTACAATATGGGACATCTTCAAATCTATTGTCATAGTGCTCTATGGTCGGTGGTTTGGGAAACTTATTAGGTGTCATAGGAATCATATTATTTGATGGGATGGGGAATATAGAACAATCCTCATTAGTAGAGTAGATCAATCCATGGTGATTCAAGTAATACCATGATTCCTCTATAAGGTAAATTTCAATAGATAAATAAGTAACAAAGTGTCATGAGAAATCAATTATATAGATCTAAGCAGATTATGGTGGATGATCAGTCTTGACCATATATGTTGTGAGGTATGATTACTTTTAATTCTAATCTTATGCAAGAAAAGTTTGATATCGTTGCATCCCATTCCTTTATTTCTTTTTTGTGTTATTGACTTGATAAGTTTAAAATTTGAGAGGAAGCCTTCTCTGATTAAACATCAAACTCTTCTTTGTAAATGAGAATGTCAAGAATTTGTGTGTAAATAATTTTCTATGATTGCTTTTGGAGTTGATTTAATATGGGGTATTTCTATGCTGGATATAGGTGTTTATGATATAATCTTGGGTATGTATTGGTTGAAAAAATTTAAGGATCACATCGACTATTATACAAGAAAGGTTAGTTTCATAATAGAAGATGGTGCCGAGAATCTCTTTTGAGGAGACATTAGTGTAAAGGTGGATGCAACAGGATTGTTGGAATTTGTAGTGGGAATAATATCATACCAATTTGTAGAGTTTTATTTTGAATTAATGGAATATATTTAATATACTAGTTTTACAATAGTGGTTGAAAAGTTTCCTGACGTGTTTCCTGAAAATTTTTCAAGGCTACCACCAATGAGGGAAGTAGAGTTTGTAATTAATCTCAACCTAGGTAATAGTAATATTTACATTATATATTATAGGATGGAAACAATGGAATTTGTGGAATTGAAAGTTCTATTAAAAGTGATATAAAGTAAATGTTTTATTCATTCAGGGACGTCTTCATGGGAAGCACCAGTCTTTTTTGTGAAAAGGTGGATGAAACTCTGAGGATATGTTTAGATTATCATAATATTAACCAAGTTAAAATTAATAAAAATGAAAAAGCTCACATTTTAAAACATTTTATACTTTAAATAATTGTTTATAATCCCACCATGATGTTATTGTTTGGGTAATTGTCAAGTTTTTAGGTTTTAGTGGTAATTTGAGATCAAATGAAAAAATGGTTAAATCTGGAAATTTGAGGGATTTTTATGATATGGGTATTTTGGTCATAAAATTTACATTATTATTCCAAATTGTGTGACAATTTTTTGTTTTTGAAATCCCTTATTTATTTCCTACAACCTTTTCTTCAGTAGGAAATAAGTATTCAAGCATTTAGAGGCCCAAAAAAAAGTAATTTAATTTGGGAAATTTTACAGGAAAACAACGTGGACCCCATTGATGTTATGGAAGAATAACTCAGTGAACACACCTAAAAATGAATTGATTCTAGATGGAAATGAAATATTATTCAATAAGGTGCGTTATGTATGAGTTTCAAGTAAAAATAATCCCATTAAGGAATTCTTTGAATGGATAAAACATGTGGAAGATGAAACAACTCACTAGGAAAAAACAGTTTCATTGAGAAATTAATTAATAACATCTGAATAAAGCTTCCCAAATGTCTCATATTTTGTGTACATACAATAAATAAAGTAAGGAAAAACTTTTATTAATTCTCAAATGCATGAATCGATAGTTTTGATGGTCATAATGTCATGAGAAGTTGAAGAATTGGAATTTGGTGAGTTAAATGTACAGATTAAATGGATCTTATTAAATTGGCCATAAATCATAGATATAAAAGTAAATAAAGCTCAATATTTGAAGGTTAACATATGAGATATTATGGAACAATTTATATGAAGAAAAATATTAAAAATTCTTCCATTTAATGGATAATACATGTATAAACATTTGGAGTAGATTTTTGGATTGAAATATTTCACTCCCACTTCCTATAAATATGTATCCTCACCCCTTCTAAAAGAATTGGCACTTCTATGTTACCATTTTATAATGTTTTTTAGTTTATTTCAATTTTAATAGTATTATTAATTTTTAATATATTTTTTTTTTCTTATTCTTAATATCATTCTCATTTTTTTATCTTTTTTCCCACCTTATTCTTCTTCACAGTGATCTTTTGTACTCATGATCATGAGTAACTGACCCGAGGAAGTTCCAAGAGGATAAATCAAGTGTTGTACCCAAGTCACTATACATTCATGTTTTAAGTTTCTTATTTTATAAGAGTTAGGCTAAGGGGGATCTTAGTGGAAAATGTGCCTTTGTGTCTCCACTTTCCACCCAAGGCTTAGCTTTCTCTTCTACAATATTCTTCCTCAATTGATGAGGTGGATGTACTATCTCTAAGTGATCATTGAGTTCATCGTATATCCACACCCATAAGTAGAATATAATTTTCATTCATATTATGTGGCATTCTCATTAAGTATATTTGAAGTTAACAAATAGGCAATGAAGGTTCATTCTGGATAATCTCATGGGTGGATCTCTTTTCTGTCTAGCATTATTTTGTCTCTATTCATTCTATTTGGATTATGCAGTACTTATTTACTTTTCATTATAGTGCATCCTCATTTCTCAAACATCAATTTCTTTACTTTTATTTAATAAATGAGACATATATAAAAAATTTAAATACAAGTAGTGATTGATTGACTACAAAATATCCTCAAGAGAACGAACTAGTTCAACCCATATGCTGTATTTAGTTATAAATATTTGTGAGGGTGCACATGAAAATGCTTTATCAAACAGGTATCCACTTCCAGGAATTGATGATTGGTTTGGTCAATTGAGGGGATCTTAGTGGTTCTCTAAGATTGAATTACGATCATGATGTCACTATTTAAGAGTTTTTAAGGAGTATATTCCAAATACAACTTTCAAATTTTGATATGGAAATTATGAATATGTTGTAATGCCTTTAGTCTTATGAATGAACCAGTAGTATTTATGGAATTGATGAATCAGATATTTCATAGATATATGGATTCTTTTGTGGTGAGGTTTGTGGATGAAATCTTGGTGTATTCAAGGACAAGTAATGAGCATGAGAAACACTTGGCGATAGTGTTGGTAATCTCGAGAGATCATCAGGTGTATAAAAGATTATCTATGTGTGCTTTTTGGATACAAGAGGTATGCTTTCTTGGAAATTTAATCTATAAAAAAGGTGTTTTTATAGATCCAAAAAATATATAATCAGTCATCTCTTGGAAACTTCCAAATAATGACTTTGAAATATGATGTTTCATTTGACTAGCTTGTTATTACTAATTCTTTGTTCATGAATTATCATAACTATCCTTGACTATGAAAGATTTTAAAAAGAATAATGTTCCATTTCAATGGGATGAGGAATGTTATAAATATTTTCAAGAGCTTAAATTTCTCCTTATATTATAACCAATATTGATTTTTCCAGAATTATTACAAGGGTATGTGGTGTATTATGATGCTTTAGTATTAAGGTTGGGGTGTGTTCTCATGCAAGAAGACCATTTTTTTGCTTATGGATCAAGGTAATTTTGAGTACACGAGAAGAACTACCCAATTTTTTTTGGAGTTATCTTCCATAGTCCATTATTTAAATACTTTTCATTACTATATATTTGGGGATAAATTAAACATGTTTATAGATCATAAGAGTTTGAAACGTATTTTCTCAAAACTTTATTTTAAAATGAGGCAAATAAAATGGATGAAGAATCTCCAAATTTTCAACTTCAACTCCTCTATTTAGAATATGAAGGATTGATTTCAAATTCATGGTTTTGGTTGAAATTGATTTTTAATCTTCTGTGAAATATTTTAAAAAACCCTCTTGAGTGATGGTTTTTAAAAATTAGGAAATTTGGGTGTTTTTTTAGAAAGAGAATTTGGTAACATGATTTTAAAATGATTGTTGGTTTTTGCTAAATTGAAAAATCGTTTTCAATAAAAATAATATTTTATTGAAATGGTTTTGGTACGCTTTGTATTGTAATGATTTTGGCATGGTTTTGTAGCATGTTCTCATATGAATTGGGATAGATAAGGGTGCGAAGTACCCCAATCAAATGGCTGGGATAGATATGGGTGTGAAGTACCCCCGTCAAATTGGTCCACTATGTGAAGATATAGAGGAAGGATGACTCGCCACTTGTGAGTATAGGGAGGTCCATGGTTTTATGCATGGTTGGTTGTGTGGTTATGTAAAAAGGAATGGATTATGAAAAAATGGTTTTAGAACATTGTTTGGTTGCTTTCGTTATAACTTAAATTATTTATTAAGACTGCTTGGCTATGATACTTGTTTATATTTTGATATATAATATTTTAGATTTTTTTTATATAAACTATTTTATATAAATGTTTTAACATGTTCTATTATAGTGGCGTGAGTAGGGAAGTCATTTGGGGAAAACCCAATGAGTTTCATTACTCACCCTTGCTTTGGCACTTTGGTGCTTTGGTAGATATTATTTACCGGGACATGGAAAAAGTTAAAGTATTACATTTCTTTAGTGGTCCTTAGTAGTAATTGGGATATTTTTGGAGTTGGGGCATGGGGCTTTTGGGATCTTAGAGTATTATCTTGGAGTCTTTGAGTTTTGTTGGTTATGTCTTCTGCTATGTACTTGGTTGTTTTGTAGTCTTCCACAATGGTACTCTTGTGTGGTTTCATTTTGATATAAATTATATGATTGAGTTTCCTTTCATTCATATTTTTCATCATATAGTAGTTCATATTTTTATGGATTTCGTGGAGAGTTGTTTTAATTTTAAATGAAAAATATTCCCACACATTTTTATGAAGCCGTTGGCATTTATTTCTATCCTTTGGCATCTTGGGGATGTCACTTAACGACAAGTAATGTATTTCCAACTTATCAAGACAATGAGGACAAATAGGGCTGTTACAATAGAGTACATTACATTAATGAAATATTATAAAGATTGGATTTTACTAAAGGTAATTATGGTAGATCTTGGAATAAGGAAAGAGAATGGGGTTCTTTTTTGTGACTCATAAAGTGAAATTTATTTGGCCAACAACCTAATGGTTTACTTTAATAAAAATAATATTTGATTGAAGTATCACTTCTTTAATGAGTTTACAGATGAGAAAGTACTAGACCTATGTATTGTATATAGAGTTTATAATTCTATATATATGCTAAAAAATGTTATATAATAAGATGTGTATGGTGGTGCTGCACCTCAGCTGGGTTGGGATGACTGAGAGTGTGGAGGGGGAACCATGCAGCTACAAAGGAAGATTGGGAGATAAAGATGTTTGGAGATGCTGATGGAGGACTTAGTAGTGAATCCTAAAAATGGATATTATTAGGATCAATCATATAAAAACCATTTTATGGATAGGTAATAAAAAATTATGAAAGGATAAATTAAAAAACTTTAATTCTCAAAGATTATATAGAGATACTAGAGAAAAAATGACAATGTCATTAAGTTTGGAAGAATGCATACCAGAATCAGGTATTCAGAATTACATAATTAAAAGATACCTTTTGTGAATCTAAATCGATGTGGTTCAAAGACACAAAGGACTTGTTCAAGAGTTATTTTAATGTTTACATAATAGTTACTTGGGGTTTACAAAGGATATGTAAGGATATTTAGAATGATACATAAGTGTAAACTCAAAGAGTTTCTGAAAGCATGCATTATTCACTAAAAAGAGATGGTAAGGTGGTGGGTGTCTTTTATTTAGTGGATTGATGCAGGTGAAGATCGAATCCAAGTGGAGACACTCTCCGCAAATATCATAAGTCACTGTTACTGATTACACTAGTTTATATCTACTATATTTTGTATTTTGGAGTCATTTTATGAGGCACTTAATGACTATATCAATTATCTTCCACTTCTTTAATAAAATTATTGTAGTGTTCCAGCATTGAGTACAACTATGTCTGAATCTCAAAAACTTGTGCTATTATTTACATTTGTTTTCTTTTCATTTTTATTTTGGAAGTTTATATCTGTATTATTCATGTGTGTTGAATTGTGGTGAATTAGGTTTGAATTGTCTTCAACATTATTATACATCATGTATATGGGTTTATTCCCAATTAATGTCCATGGTTATTTATTACCAATTTGTTATGTTTTGGTGGCAAGTTTTGATAGATAGGTTTCATGGAACCAATAATCATCCATGAAAAGGAATCATCCCTGATTGATTGAAAGTAAAGTTAATAGGTAACTAATTACTTTTTAGGTTCATCTCTTGAAGAATCAACCACAAGATAATGACCATGTGTCTGTAAAATTATTTGATAATTTTTATCATGAAATTGAGAAATACATGAAAAATATTTATAAATAATTAATTACTTTTATCTATGAGTTATTAAGTAGTTTCAAAATTCAAACACACAATTTCTGATGGATATAATTTTTTTTAAAATTCCCTAATTGAGAAGAAAATGGTTTGAAAAAATATCATTAAGAAGGTTGAATGTAAGAAGAAAAATATTCAACAGTTTAGAAGAAATTAATTAGTGATTGAAAAATAATTTCATGAATAAATTTATGGAATGATTAAATTTAATATAACTCTTGAGGAAAATATATATTAATGGATATAAGAACAATTCCTTTTCCTTACTTACAAGAATAATCCATTAGAAAAAAATTAAATATCTTGATATTTATTCGAAAAAAATGAATAAAAAACATGGAAATCATGATGGTAAAATTAACTTGATCAAAAATAATTTGAAGAAAAAGTAAAAGTTTTTAGATACAAGAAAAATAACATGTGTTATAAATGTATTATATTAGAGGAGAATCTTAAAACATGGAAGAATTTAATGTGAAATATTGAAAATTTGTTGAGAAAAGAGGTACTTCCATCCAGATACTTGAAGAGTGTCGTAATTTTTAATGAAAATACTTTATGGGAAAGAAGAATTGGGTATATGTAGAGATATATTTTCTACAATATCAATTCAAAAAGAGGTAAATTATGTTCTAGAAAATCTAAAAATACTAAAACTTTTGTTTTCTTTTAGTTCAGTTTAAAAAAATAATTCTTGAAAAATATGAGTTGGGAAAGAATATGAAAGAACCATATCTATATTAATGAAGACTAAAATAAATCCTTAAAATAACGGTTCCCTAAAAGAATCACATATGTGGATATGTTTCACTAAAAAATAATAACTTGAAAAATCTATATTGAATCAATTTCACAATGAAAAATAAAGATTCAATGGATATAGTTTTTGATGTAAAATTTTTGGGAATGAGAAATTTAACCATTGGTATAATATATCTATTCCTAGAAGACATAGGATGCCAACATCAAGGGGGAACACTTTTTTTTGATAGAAAATTTCCTGAGTTAAAAACATATTACATAAAATACATCATGGAAGAAATTGTATATATCAAACCTATTTTAATAATTAGAATATGTTTGTAGAAAGAATGACATGACCTAACCCACAGATACCCAGATTAATATGATAGTAAGATGAGTGTGCCACCCCAAGCTTACCTTTAATAGGATAGAGTTAGTGACTTGAATCTTGTTGGAATATTATATAATATGAGAAGTATAAATCTAATGAAATTGTATACAATAAAATGTCTATACCGAGGATAAAAAAATGAAAGATAAAAAACTGATGTATATAATATATAAAATTAATATACCACATACTAATCATTCATAGAGTATAACGTAGATAAATGATAAAAATTAAAGGGGAAATATAAAATCATAATATCCTAAAGGTAAAAGAAACCTAATACAAATGAAAAATGAAGATAAACCACTAAAAAACACATCCTAAACACAAAATCCACATATATATGTCACCTTTGGGTACTAATAGTCTCTTATTTCATTGATATTGTGTCCCCCCAAGATCACCACTAAACTATTTTTTTCTATATAATACACAACATGTGTGAGAAAAATACCCATTCTAGGGTGAGTATACACATACTGAGTGAGACTCTTTAAAAACATCAAAGGATAAATAGGCAGAAAATTTTGTTCAAAACCTAAAAGTCAATAAGAAAAACTTAGCCCATGGGGTGTTAGCCGAGTGGTACCTGCTAGTTGTACCCCTCGCTCTCCATAGGAACTGGCATAGGATCGAGTCTCACCAGGATCGATCACTATTCGTATTATAAATAGGGCGATTCAAATCCATTTCTTAGTTGGGGAATGTGGCACGCACTTGGGCCGGTGGGGCCCCCCCTCTAGGAGTCAGTGTTAGCAACACACATTTTTGCACAAGATCCTCAGCCCATTTGATGAGGACTCGCTAGGTGAATCCAAGAGATCCAAGATCAAATCTGGGTGGAGCCATATTTCTGGCAACTGTAGCAATACTGTAGAAGGCACTGTAGCAGGCACTGTTCGACACTATATCAGTTGAAACTATTCATCCATCTGGGCGTTCCGGCCACCAGTTTGGTCCTCAGGTCCTGCAAGGATTTCGGGCCACCCATGGCCTTCGGGCCAGTTGATGCTCAAGGCCTTCGGGCCACCTTAAGGCCTTAGGGCCACCCTAAGGCCTTCGAGCCACATGAATACAGGCCCCAGACACACTAAAAAAAAGCAGCCCCAGAAGAGGATTCAGAGTAGGTGCACTCACTATAGCATAGCCAAATCGATTGTCAGAATGAGAGGGTATGGATAAGACATCGGTACCAGCCTATGCTTGCACGGAAATCCTAACTAGATGGTCATGCAAAGGTGGAGAGCTACTATCAAGATGTAGATACTGGGGAGGGGCAGTTCCTTGTAGATAGTCTGGTTGAATTCCCTAAGACCTTTGGGTCATGTAATCTCCTAAGACTATGGGCCATGTAATCTCTGAGCCTACGGGCCTTGTAAGAGTTCCCCCTTATCCCTTGAAAGGGGGGTTATCAAAAATCAATAAAAATAAAGGCCTTTGGGCCATTTAGGAAAATAATAAAAACATAGATATTATTTAAAATTATATAACTCAGGAAATAGAATAAAGTCTTGTTCTATTTATCTCTTCCATAGATGAATCATCCCTCACTACTACAAATAAGGCCTTTATCAGCACTAAAAATGGCCTTTATCAATGCTAGAAAAAGCGCTGATAAAGCCGGCGTAGATAAAGGGGGGGGGGGGGTCCCCTTTATCAGCGCTAAAAAAAGCGCTGATAAAAGGGGTCCTTTATCAACGCTAAAAAAAGCGCTGATAAAAGTACCCCTTTATCAGCGCTTTCGTTTTAGTGCTGATAAAGGACCCTTTTATCAGCTCTTTTAAAAAAGTGCTGATAAAAGTTAAAAAAAATTTAAAAAATTTAAAAAAAATTAAAAAAAATTAAAAAATACTGCCAATCGGGGGGCTTTTATAGTGCTTGAACCCCCCTGTTACAGCACTTTTCGGCCCCTATACAGCACCCCACGCACCCCATGCACCCCCCTCCACCCTTTAACATTGCTTTCTCCAATATTCCCCATGCGCGGGCACCCCTGCCTCCACTAGGATTTGAACTCGAGACCTCCCCCCTGCGCACCTAAGCCCTTACCACTACTCTATTTTGATTTGCTTTCCAATTCATGATATCTCTCTCTATATATATTTATATATTTAGTTATATTTATTCGTATAGTAATATATATTTATATTAATATATATAGTTATATAGTTATATTATAATATATATATAGTTATATTATAATATATATAGTAATATTAATATATATATATATATATAGTTGTATTAATATATATCTATATATATATATATATTTAGTTATATTTATTCGTATAGTAATATATATTTATATTAATATATATATATAGTTATATTAACATATATATAGTTATATTAACATATATATAGTTATATTAACATATATATAGTTATATTAAAATATATATAGTTATATGAATATATATATATAGTTATATGAATATATATTTATATAGTTATATTAATATATATATAGTGATATTAATATATATATTTATGGTGATATTAATATATATATTTATAGTAATACTAATATATATATATAGTTATATTAATATATATATAGTTATTAGATTAATATATATATAGTTAGATTAATATATATATATATAGTTAGATTAATATATATATAGTTAGATTTATATATAGGTATATAAATATTCATTGCATTTTAAATAAAATGGATGTTATTTATTATTTATATAAAGCTAATATATTTTATATGTAAATATATTTTATTATTTATATTTATAATTAAATATTTAGGTGTGAATATTTAAAAAATATGAATATATTATTATATATTTGATTATAAATAGCAGTTCATTATAAAAAATGATGAAATTTAATAGGAATAATATCAATATGAATGTAATACCTTGGAATAAATTCATAACCCACTAAAAAAATCCAATAATACCCCCTTAAACGAGGGTGAAAATCCACAAAATGTTAAAAAATCGGGGTACCCCGACTAAAAACTCAGTTTTGGAGACCTTATGGGCCTCTTTGGACCTCGAATATCCCTTGAACAGGGTCCTCCCGGGTCATAGCGACGTAGAGCTCGTCGCAGTCTTTGATTTGATATGTGGTAGAGCTCAAACGGACACCCGGATCAAAAGTAATGGCCGTTTGAAGTTTGAGTTGCGTTTTCAACATATTTTGGATATTTTTTTAATTTTTTTAATTTTTTTACTCTTCAAATTGTTATTAAATGACTATTACTCCATAATGATTAGCAAATTATTAATTAAAAATATTTTTTTAATTTTTTAAGAATCCATTTTCACTAAATATCTTATATATTATGTATAATAAGTGTAAATGTAAATTTATAGTTATCTAAAATATATTTAAAAATTATATATTATATTTATATATCAATATAACTATATTTATATATTAATATATTAATATATTTAAAAAAAATTGAAGCCGACCCTTTATCAGTGCTTTTAAAAAAAGCGCTGATAAAGGCCCCCCTTTATCAGCGCTACTAAACAAGCGCTGATAAAGGGGGTCCCTTTATCAGCGCTTTTTTGAGCGCTGATAAAGGAACCCCCCTTTATCAGTGCTTTTTCCATAGCGCTGATAAAGGGGGGGCGCTGCGAAAAACTGTTTTTGTGGTAGTGCCTAGTGAGAATCCCAAGAATATGAACTACCTAGCTTTGAAACAAATTCCACTTCATAGAAACTATTGTTTAGGGCTTATCCCTCACCAAGGTAAGTGTCAATCAATGGAGTAACATAACCCAATGAAGGACATGTGCCTCATCGAGTAGATTATGATAGATGAGGGAGTACTTGAATCCATGCATAGAGGACCCATACCCCATGTAATTGGGGGTACTTCTAAATCTATTAGTCTTATGGTGTAACTACAACCTAAGTAAGTGGGGGAGTACCTAACTCCTTGAAATATGTTGGGTACCCACAATCTGCTACTAATACATTTATAGGGGGTTCCTAACCCTATGCCCACTATGGTTGTTATGCCAAATTCTATTTATTGGATCCATAGAGCTAAGGATATAAACTAGATGAATCATCACACTCCCCACCATTGATGTGAAAGGAGAATATAACATTGGCTTTAAGTAGAAAAATTCTCATGATGGATTACTCATAGGACCAAATCCAAGTCATGAGTAAGAAGATGTGAAAATATCCAAGTCTAAAAAAAGTAAATGGCATTTACTTTGAGGGCGAATTACATGTAACCCCTCGATAAAAGTCTAGTCATGCACTTCCATCCACATTCAATATGATGGTAGACATACATGGAATGTACAATGGTGTACATGATGTGTAGAAACCGTAGTGGCACTCAACATGTATCATTGTATCATGAGTCATATATGAGATGGGGTACATGACATGTACCCTTAAACCACATGTCATGTTGGTCTAAATGAACTTCTGGGCATGTACTCTTGTATATGTTGAGTCAGGTGAAAATACTCTACACTATGTGTATAAATAAAGTACACCCCATGTAGTATTTAATTCAAAATCAAATCCTAATCGTAGTGGGGGATAGGTTCACAGATTGTGTTTAAAGAACTACATGCTATGTGATTACATGATCAAACTCCAAAAACTCTAGATACCTAGGATTTGAATTGATGCAACCGTTCTTTCCTTTGATTATATTCAAATCACTACCAAAGGCCTCATACATTACTTCTACACCTTCGATGATCCTTTTTATAGATTTAATTTTCTATAAATCCATTTGAATTCCTTTAGATCATTTCCTAAAAACTCCAATGCTTCTACAACTCTGGGTTTTGTACTATCATGAATCTTAATTATCTTTCTTTACTCTTCCATTACCTCACATTCACTAATCCCCATTTTCATGATCCAAATGTCTGCTCATAGATCCAAATACAGTTTGTTCATTAATCCATACCAATTTCATCAAACCGATAACCATGGTGAAATCCATATGTGAATAATTAAAAAAATGTGACTATATAATAGTAAATATATAATACTTAGTTTCAAATGTGGTTATCAGATCATCAATCATTGTGCGCGATTTATCCAGTGATGAATAACATATAAAGAATCACTAATTTTATTGAGAAATTGAATAAATAAACTTATAGGGATATTCAATAATGTCAATAAAATAAAAAAAATACTCGATCATAGAATTGACATGGAAATTGAAAAAAGTGAAAAATAAAAGGAAATATCCCTACCTCTATATTTTTTATTATTCATTGGTGTTGATTTTATCTACACAAAGTTCTATTGGAAATCCTCATCGATTGCATTTTCCATATCCCCAGATATCAGATTATCCTAACCTATACTCTCACTAATTTATGGTTTATGGAAAATGTTTCTAAATACATAATTATAGAGGAAAAGGATAATAAATGGGGGGGAAATATCTTTTAATTTAAATTAATTAATTAATTATTATTAAATTTCTTACCACACATATGAAAGCCCTGACCCAAGACCCGAGAAGTGAACTAGAATTACAACACCCCTAAGGTAAACCCCCTATTATTAACATAACCATGATGTTGATTTTCCTATCTAAGGTTATTTTTAGGAGGAAATAAAATATATCAAGATCACGTGCATGTAGAAAAAAAATAATATTTAATATTTAATGTAATATATCCATGTTCCTGTGAAGCTCATTTAATAAAAATTTATTAACAGATCATATATAAAATATTATTTAAAATATACTAAAGGTTTATACTATTACAATTTGGGTCACTGCATCCTTCCCACATTTTATAAATTTCATCCCAAAAAATGCACAACCAATTTAAAAAGGTATGGGTAACGAGCCTCCATCTTACTCTCACTTTCCCATGATATCTAATGAAGGTATCCATACCACTACACACATACAAGTAGAATCTCCTAACCTTAAAGGGTCCTGTATTTAAAATCCTTCATCACCATTGAGTACTATAAGACAATAGAATCATGATGAACATTTATCTCACCTAGTTTATGATGTTTTTTAGATCATGAATGTACCTCCATAGTTGTGATACATAAATACATTATGAATTTGGTATAATTATTTAGGAAATTATAGGTAGTAATCAACATCTACCACCATATAAATAATATGTAATTATCCCATAAACATTGAGGATGTCATTCTCTTCTGAAAAAACCACCATAAACTATGTTATGGAAAGAACTTCAAGAACACATAATCACCCTCCTCAAACTCCCAAGGCCTTCATTGATAGTCTGTGTAGGACTTATAATAGCTATAAGATATTTTCATCCACTTATATATCACCTAAAACTTCTCCTTAATCATTCAAACAAACTTTATCTCCATCAATGACCTCTCTTGATCCTTCATCCAAAATAGGGGTGACCTGAAGGGTGTTCCATATATGTTCTGAAAAGGATCCATACTAATAGTGGAAGGTAGATATTGTTGTATGTGAACTCCACTAATGGTAAGTGATATTCCAATATCTACATAAAGTCAATCACAAAATCCTTCAACATATCCTAAATATATTGAATTGTTTGCTCACACATTCCATCTATATAATTGTGGAAAATTATACTCAACGAAAACTGAGTCCCAAATTCTACCTACAAGACCTTCCATAATTGTGGTGTGAACTACACATTTTGTTTAAAATCAATCATTGAGGAAATCCCATCGAAATATAAAATATAAACCATGAAAAACATTACCAAAATCTTTACCAAACTTTATTCCCGAATATGGAATCCCATCTAAATTGACATCCTTTGCATCAACAAAAAACAAATCCAAGATCTTGAGAAATCATAGAACACCACATATTGAATTCCTTCCTATGATAACCTTAGAATAAGAGTACTCATAAATATTTGAATATTATCCTAAAAGTATCTCTAAAATTTATTATACCAAAAAATGAGATATCCCTTTCGGGTAAGGGAATTATTGGGAGATTCAATCCTAGATAAATCCTTCAATTATATCTAATAGTATCTTGAAAGCACAAGGAATATTTGTACTAGTCAGCTCCCAAGAAATCACTTCCTCAGTATTCTCTATGCCTACAACTAATCTACCCTCTGAGATGAAATGCCATAATAAATAGAGCTCCCATATTTATAAATAACCCTTAAAGTTATTAACACATAGATAGTGCTACCATAGTAATTTCAAAAAAGCCTTACATTCTCATAATGATTTACCCAATAATTGAATAAATAAAGACATCATCGATGTAGACTACCATGAACTAATCTAATAATGGATGAAATATCTGATTTATGAGATCCATGAACACAACCAGTTCACTCTAAAAGGGATATATACACAAAAGTATTTAGTATTCCATTCATTTATGAAATATAATAGGCTCGGACTGGGGTATGTTATAAAGGGAATGAAATATGGTTTATTTCAACTTCTTGTCTAAATCATACTATATGATTGACAGATATCACTAGAAGCATTTTTATATGCAACTACGTTGCTATAAATCTCATTCTATGATTCATTTAGAAAATTTGAAACACTTCTTGTATGTAAGACATCAACAAAATAATATTTGAATCTATTTCCATGTAATCTATCATAAAAAAAATGTTTCATTAGATGCAATGGATCAGTAGTAGGAATTCATGAATGAGTTGGTTGAGGAATTAACTCATGTATTATTATTTAAGAGCTAATGAATTCACTTTAGATGATAATCCTCATAGGATTTATTAATACAACTACCATGAAATGGTGGGGTGTGGTGTGTTCTTTCTCAGAAACATTGTAGAAACGCCCCTATACTAGAGATATCATCTCTTATCTCCGTTATGATATGTGTTTATAGCACACTGTAGAGGGTAGAGTGTCCATCTTATATGACAATATATTTAGATTTATCCCATGGATACACTATGAAGGTGAAAGTGTTTTGAAAACCATTTAGTGATCTTCATCAAACATGGATAAATAAGAATCATTTTATATAATAGTGAAATGTACACTAAATTCATCATTTTTCATTTCTATTTTTTCATGATTTTATTTCTTTTCACGATGATATTGGTTTTGGGATTAAAATCACTTCTCCTTATTCTAATATGTGTTACTAAATCCCTATAATTCCTTGAAGTGGTATAAAATCCCCCCATGTGATTAGATCTCTAAAATCATATGGTAATTGAAGTATTTTTAAATCATACCACATATCATACTTGTAGTCATAAAATATGACTAATTTTTAACTTTTTGGATTTTGTATGATGACATATGATATGGGATATCATAAGTTGTGACGTAGTTTAAACCCTCATATTTGTCCTATTCATTTCATATGAGATTGAGAAATCATAAAATGTGATTGCTACATAGTGTTTTAAAAATATAGATCATAAAATCCCTAGTGATATATTGATATCTATTATAAAATATGATAATGATATCACATGTAAGGGCAAGGATAATCAATTATAATATACAATTACATGTCATATTTAATTATTAAGCTATTAGTTGTAAAATATTATTGATATTGGTTAAAGCTCTGACCTATCTACCATAGCCTCTGAATCAACATAGATCATGATATCTGACTTATATCATATTCTAAGATGACAACTGAATCATAATACATGGCTGAAGAAGAAAAAATAATTTTCATTATAATTAAATTATGAATTGGACTTTATTATTTATAAATTGTTTATAAATAATGATAAAATATATTATGGGGAAATTTATTAATTTATAAAGAGTTAATAAATTAATTAATTATAAATATTTAAAATTAAATAATAAATCTTTTAAAAAAATTTACTATTAAATATATCATAATTTTACTTTTTACTAAATTCTATAGCATACTTTATGAGTTGGGAATAAAGTGGTGATTTATAAATCATAAGGGTTAATTTATAAAGTGTTTATAAATTACAAAAATAAGTAAAAATATAAAGTGTTCATATTTAAATTATGAATTTTTTATAATTAATTAATTTTAATTCTTAAAATTAAATCCACATTTAAATAAATTATTTAAACCACATAAAAAATAATTTTTTGATTATTGATTTGAACAAGGTTTAAATAATGTTAAGAATGTAATATTTAAATTATATAAATAATTTACATAACCGAGATTGGATTATAAAATTTTTATAATTCAGAAAATATAATATATTCAAAGGAACTTCCATATAATGTATAATATGAAGGAGATCATTTTATGAAATGAATATAAATAGTTTTTATTCATGATAACGGAATGTCTAGGGTTCCTCCGGCGGTGATCTAGAGGGGGAAGACCTGCTCGCCGCTTCTCCATCATCATCTATCCCTCCCCTCATTCCTTCTTCCTTCCCTCCCCAATCTCCCCTCTTTGCAGCATTATTTTTATTTGGAGGTCTTTGCATATTCGGTGCGTTGATGATATAAATATTTCCTGGTAGTGGTTTTGACGGTCGAAGTTGGGGGGTTCCGGGCAAGGACGTGATTATTCATTGAGACCCTTCCACTTCAATATATTCTCTGGCCTATTTTCTCTTCGTCGTTATTCTATGATGGTTTCAAGAGGCTTTTGGAGGTGTTTTTTGTTTGGTAGTCGATGCTCCGGGTGGTGCGTCCTTCTCCAGCTTAAATCTGTGCTGTTTCTGTGCTTGTTGACTGGTGGTAGTCATGAGGTTTTCTTGATGATGGTGCATGTCAAAGAGCGTGGCTCAAGGATCTCACAGCCCGAGGCGTTTAAGTGGGGCAATGATTGATGTGGTTGTTTCAAATTTTGAATTTGGTGCGTTGGTATCCACATTTTTCTATTCCTATATTTGATTTTATGTCAAGTGTTATATGGTTTTGTATTTGGAAATGTCAGGTTACCATTTATCCTTAAAGTGGATTTTTAATAATACAAAAAATATGGATTTGGATTATAAGATAAGTTAAAACTATAAAATTTATATAATTAGCTATTATTTATGAGTTGTTCATAAATTCTTATCGCATATTTAAATACTTGAATTTTTCTTTAGTTTAAAAATTATTCCCCTATTTATTTTCCATGGATATAAATTGTTTATATATTGTGGATAATTGTACAATCGAATTTTAGTTTTTAAACTAGTTCTTATAAGTTTTTAGGCCTTATATTACATTCTAGGTATGCTTACATAAGATTTAGTTTTTATATACCTTGACCTTGGTTTTAAATTAAATATATAAGCTTGGATTAAGTTATTTAATATAATTTATACATATTTGGTGTTATAGATATAATAAACTATATACCTTTATTAATGTCTCACTGGGTAGAGGGACTTGGGGTAAGACTTCCCACCGGACTAGAGGATAATGCCTTGTACTGGAAAGGTGAGGGTTTAATATCTATCACAATGGGATTAATCACATAGAGATTAAAAATATCATATTATTGAATTCCTTTACATGAAGAGTTCATGTACGTCATGTATGAGATGATTTTGGATATGTATAAATATATTTATATTTTATTTTTGGGTGAGTAAAACTAACTGTGGGTTCTGTAAAGAGTTATAAATCAATATAGATTGACATGAGATAAGTTTTTAATGACATGAGATAAGTTTGTGAGATTAAATATCCTCTTAAATACTAAGTGTTACATTCCTTACAACGTGGCACCTATCAATACCTTGATTATCCAATCAGGTAGTTTCATATAATATCCAGGTTACCATAGATTATCTTGTGTAAGGAAAACAAGTTATAACATTACTAATAGTTAGGATCATTATTCTTTTAATTTTCTTTAGGCTACAGATAATTGTGAAAAACTAATAGTTAGGATACCAGAGAAATATAGTTGGTTGAATCCATATGATTGATTTGGATAGAGAGTTTGAACACTCAACTATAGAATAATAATAATTGTTATGATTGGGATTATACCCTACCGAAATAAATAAGCAGTGACATGAATTCCCTATAATAATAATTACATAGAAAAATATGGATCATTCCCCACAAACGAATATGGTGGATTTTAAAACAGGTCATCATTTTAGTGGGATACCATATTAATAAAAGTCCTTATTAAATGGTAATAGAATTTTATACTCATCTGATAGGAGATTCTATTATAGATAATATAATCATCATCATAAAAAAAATTTGAGATGAATCCCATTAGATGGATAAGCTTAATTTAAGAAAAACCTAAAAATGATAACTTAAGAAAATTTATTAAGTAATGATACATTTTTTGTGTTCGAGAAACACCTTCCTGACTAACTAAGTGTTGAAGTAGTTCAACAATTGAATCAATTGTTATGGGATGCATAAAATTATTTACTTAATGTTTCAAAGGAATTATATGAAAAATGAACTAGGAATTTTTTAGTCTCATTGATGGGGATGTTTTTTTATACATCTTTCCATATCTATTTGATGTATTAAATAAGTTTTAATTTCCAAAATAATATTTAATTATAAAATTTATGAAAATTTCATAAGAAATGTTGAATTTGAGGATTCATCTAATATATTTATAATTTTTATTATTTTTGTGATAAATGATCAATATTCTGATATTTAGTTTTTCTAACTAGTTTTAAGAATACATTTTTTGTGATTTTTCATTTAAAATAATTTTTTGAAGTGAATTTGATGTTTTTTGATTTTTTTGAAATTAAATATTCTATTAATTCTATATTTTTATTGAATTCATTTGAATTTTAAATTCGGAGTTCATTGATTATTATTATTATAGAAGTTGTAATTTTCTTTTTTAATTAATGATTTTCAATAAGTTTTTGTTGTGTATTTGTGGAAGTAAAGGATTGATCATCCTACCATAAAGGAATTCCTAACCCACTCCACATTGAATATCCAGATTACAGATACACTAATTATGAGAGAAAATATCAATATTCCATGCTCATAATTACCACAAAATGAGAGTCATAGGCATTTAAAAAAGGTTGAACTAGGAAAAAGGATCTAACCTGAGCATGAATAATGATATTTTGAACAAGACCGAACTATTACTGGATGTGGGTGTGATTTGAGTTTGATGTACCCTAAATTTTTTTGACAACCCAAGATGTTGAAGATGTGAGACTAGAAATTGATATTATTGTGATAAATGAACCCCTCAAAGTAGATCCTAATGAAGTTTTCAAACCAACTAAAATAGAAAACCCATATGCAAGTTTTTGGGAATCCAGGAAGGCCATGACCGAGACCCAATAATGACTGATTCGACACTGGTGCTATGTGCAGGAAACTGAGATGGAAACACAGGGGTTGTTGATGATGATATAGGGTGTTGCAATTCCGAGTTCCATGGTAGTGTAATGGAAGGTGAGTTCACACCAACTACTTGAAAAACAATTCTCCAATGAAGTTCCAAAATTAAAAAAATATCTAGGCTAAGACCTATCTTGTTCATCAATTATGAGTTGGGCTAAACAAAACCTATTGTGCCATGCCTATATAAGTTGAAGCCTAACCACATTAAAAATTGACTAAGTTTAATGAATTTTATGGGATGAAGAATTTAATGTTGGATTCTAGTTTTTTATAGATGAGAATCAAGAAAATGAAGGGACCTTTCTATACCCGAATGCTACAACCAAGAGTTAGGTTAGAAGTGCACACTAGGTGATCAAGTATTTTCCTAAAATAGATTGAAAAAATAATGGATCTTTAATAAAATGGGTTAAAAAAATTAATTTTATATATAAGAACATCAAGGGACTAATTCCTAAACTCAAACCTTTCATGTTGTTGATGATTTGAGCTATTACTGAGCTCTATAAAGAATATGACATGATGAATTGACGATCTCTATGATTTCAGTGAATAATTGAGATAAAAATAAATCATGAGACTATGTAAAGTCTTAGAATATGAATTTTTGGAATATTACCATGGATTCATAAAGGTCCAGTTGATTAATTAAATATTTAGGTGACCTAATTAAAAAAAGTAAAATCAAATTTATGGAAGATATGCCTAAAGATGGTGATGGAAATTGAACTAGATGGTCCTGGAGAAAATTAAAAATACTCAAGGAGATTGTACCAACCCTAATATGAATCCGTATTGATCATTTAGAGATGAAACATAAATCAAAATAAATATTCTATAGATTTTTCCATGTGTGGAGGAGTGGATTCAGTTTTTAGGGCTTAACTAGAATCACTTATGAGGGTGATATTATATTGTGAAAGAACATTGTGAAAGATATGGAAAGAGAATGTGGAGCTATTATAATGGTATGAATGGTTATTTTGGTGTGAAAATTTATTTTAATAAAAGAAAAGAAAATAAATCATATGGATAATCACAGGGGGAATCCATTGATGGATGGATCACAATCACCACAAATTAACAAGATCAGGCCTCAATTTAGATATTTTTGGGGGTAGTATCATGATTATGAGATTCAATAAGAGTTAATGATGAAGATGAACTAGTTAGATAATAATTTAACTTGAGATAAAATACCTTATTTATCTTATTATATTTTTGTTCCTCTATTTCTCCATCATTTTTTCATGTGTTTTCTCTTAAATTTTCAATCATTATTTTTTCCTAACCACTTAAGGGAAATTTAATTATCAAAATTTTCATTAATTTTTCATGATTTTGATTTATTTTAACTTGAATTCAACTCTTTATAATAATTATCATTCACAAAGAATGATAGTTTTCACATGGATGAAATCTAATTACTTACTCCTCCCACAACTGCACAAAATAACTGTGCCGATAAAGATCAGGTTTTTGTTCAATAGTTTTTATATTTTTGATAGTGAATATATTTAATTTTAGTGGTATATTATTTCTATTTAGTTAAAGACACTTATTTAGCATCACTTTTTTCAAGCTACTTCAATTATATTTACCTGGATATTTTCAGGCCCCTAGTCCTAACCTCGATTAGTTCTAACTCTCAAACTTTTCACTTATTTAAATAAATATTCTATAAAATGATCTCATATATCAACAATTTAGTTTTTAATTTTATTATATTAGGATTAAATACTTCCTTAGATTCTCACCCCTTCCCTATGGATTGACCCTGATCACCACTATCTAGTGAGAGTAGGTTTATGAATAATTAATTTTCATAGATTCAGCAACATCTAGGTTACTCATTTACTCAATATGATTCGGTATGTCAATGATACTCAATATGATGAAATATTTCTATGAAATTTTATGATTAGATGATTTTTTAGTTCTTCTTTTGGATAGTGAATTCATCATATTTCCATTGATGGAAATTTTATGGTTATGTGAATGAATTCAATAAAAAGTATGCCTAATATTCTCAAGGGTTGAGATAGATAAACTAGGCATGTGATGTCTAGGTTATGGTACTGTATAGTTAGTACAAGTGGTTAAAATTTTAACTAGATGAAGAGAATTTTGTTGGATATTTCAGTGATGTTTCTTTGAGTATCCATTCAAGTCCATTTTTACCTAATGATAAAATCAGTAAGGAAAAATTATTGATTCTATAGGATGGAATTATTTGAGATACCTGAAGGTATTTTGGAAACTCGATGTAATGTCCATGTGAGGTTTTAATATTATTGAAATAAATTATATTATTTTTATGGGTATGTAACATAGAATGTATACTTTACAGGTGATGAAAATATATAGGAATTAAAAATCAAGGGAAGAATCAACATATATTTTAGTTTTCATTCCATTGATTGAGAAATGAATTTATACATAAATGTTTTTATTATAGTGGAATTTATCAAGCTTAGATAGCTCTAAAAAATCTTTATATATATATATATATATATTTCATTTCTATTATATGATAAGATAATCTATTCATTAAAAAATATTTGTTTTAAACCAAATAAGATAATTAATTGTATACACATAGTTTATGATTAATTGGACTATAAGGATAAAAGTGATTTAACCATGATAAAGGGTTTGCCAAGATATTTGTTAAAATATCAGGGAATATGTTCCTACCAACAATTATTGGAACATTTTAAAGAATAAAGTATTCTTTCAAAGGAAAATTATCCAATCCCATAGAATACCATATGTAATATGGAAATAATATTTTATTTGCAATATTATTACTAAAAGGAAATAGGAACTATTTACTAAACTTAAAAGAGTGTGTGTATCTTAACATGATATTCTGATAAGGATATAATGCTTAAGAATCTAGTATTTTAGAAGGTTAATGGTAAAAAATAAAATGTTTTTCTAGTCTAAAATTAAAGTGATTTTAGTTAATATCCTAAAGAGTTTAGGATATGTGATGGTAAAGAAAAATGTAAATGTTACATTCAGTTACCATACAAAGTGAATATCCCTATTTCCTTAAAGACTATTCCAGTCAAAATACAATGATACTTTCACTTAATATCCTAAAAGAGTTTTAGGGTATAATGGTAAAGATAGATTTAATGTGTTTCATTCAATTACCATAATAAAGTGAATGAAACATTATCCTAAAAGAGATTAGGATGTGATGATAAGTAATAATGTAAATTGTTACATTAATTACCATTAGATATTAAGGAAAATGTTTGATGGAAGGGGGTTTGATGACGATGGTGTTAAGCATAGAAAGTGTTCTAGGTACTCAACATTAGTTATTATTGTAACATTTTATGTTGTGGAGTTAAGGAGTATAGACATGTTAATGGAGTTGAATATTAAGAATATGATTCCTAAATATCAATATTATTAAAAATTTATTTCTTTTATGAATTTTACTCATGAAATATTTTAGTGGGAGGATTTTATTATATGGTCACATAGTGATGTGGAATAAATTACATATAGTTGTAATGAGATAACAAAAACCCATAAAGTGAAGTAAACATAAGGCTAATATGGAAGTATATTATTTATTATATGATAGATAATTTCTTATGTAGATTTTTATTAAGTATTATTAGAGTTCAAGAATTTTAAGTGTATCATATAAAATGAAATATATACTTTATTAGTCTTTCATGTTTTCTACATAAATAAATAAATAAATAAATAAATATATATTGATATACATTTCATGAAGTGTAATGATAATTGAACTCCCAAAGTATTGTTTTGAGTTATTACTAAACAAAGTTTGTCTTATAGAATTAATTTTTATGATAAAATTTTAAAGTAATCATGATTAATATTCTGAGTATACCATGTGGATTTTCATACACTTTATGTTTGGTATACTAGTGGTGCATGGATCATATTGGATTCCTCAATACCCGATCTTAGTAATATATATAGCATAAAATCCTTAACACTTTGATACATTTTTTATAAAATCCTTGAGGCTTATCTAATCAGGGGGTTGTTGGGTAAATATCTCATCATTTAATTATTTTAAGATCAATCAAGATGGGATTTTCCTCTCGCATGAAAAGTATGAGAATTGGGACTTTGATTGAGATATAACATAGAGTGTATATAAGTACCAAGATAATATATAGGATGTTAATATCTCTTTGGATGATATACATGTGATGTGATCATCTATAAAGAAGAATGAAATTTGATGTATTCATATACCAGGTTAGTCTATACATAGAGAGTTGAGAATGTATGAGTTGTATATATGGGATTGACATAATGCGCGTTGCTTGGTCACTCGATGTATTAGAAATAGGGAATATATAAGAATTCATGCTAGCATGTCATGCATATGTGTACACATGTATAGAGACACATGTGTTTGAGGGAAATCATGTATGATCCCTTTATAGATTGGGTATCATTAATTATTTGTTAAGGACCTCTCTTTATATATATATATACATGAATATTCATATTAGTTTTCAATGTTACTAAGTCCTATGGGGTCACATTTGTGGTTAAATGAATGAGGTTTGAGTTTGACTCATATAGATACTCGAAAAGTCCTTTATACTTAATCCAAAATTATTTTGGATGGTTATTCACAGGGTATTGAACATGATACAATACATAATAAAATTAATGATATATTTCTAAAAATTATTTTATAATATTTTAAAAGTGTTCTTGATATGGTTCAATAAGTTATTTTATATTATTCAATTTAAGGTGAAATGACCCAAAGTTTTTTAAGATTTAGTGAAAGTGGGGGATTGAAAGAGATATATTCCCTAAAGTGATACATTTAGGTTATATCATATCCTATTATTAGGGTATGTTTTATGGGGTAAGAGATATTATTTCATGTTTTTTCATGGATCAACCATACTATATAAATGATAGATATCAAAAGGAATATTATTATATGCCACCACCTTTCAATGAATCATATTCTACGATTAATTTATCAAGGTTATGTCACTAATTAGTAGATAAATGTTAATTTGTTAACATTTAGATTTCTTCCCACATAAGCTATCATAAATCAATTGTTTCATTAGATCTGATGGATTGGTATTAGGCATTCATGCATGAGTTAGCTAAGGTATCAACTCATGTGTTATTATTCATTAGTTCATGCATGCACTATTGAGGAGTGTACTTTAAGGATTTATAAATCTCACTACTATGAAATGGTAGGGTATAGTTTGCACTTGATCGAACACATGGTAGAAACTCCCCTATCATGAATATGTCATTTCCCACTTTCTTTATGATATAATGTCATAACACACTATGTAGGGTGGTGATTCCTATTTGTGAAACAAGCGATTCAGATTCATCTTGTGGATACTTTAGGGAGAGGGAATTATTTTGACAGGTTTTTTGGGATCTTCATCAAACTTGGATGAAGTAGTGGCTATAATAGTGAAAGTTAAACTAGTATTATTATTGTTCATTTCCAGTTTTTCATAATTTTATGTTTCTTAACATTATTTTCTTGGGTTTGGGATTAAAATCATTTCCCCAACACATTCATCATAACAAATAATAACACCATAAACTCATAACATCTATAACAAACTTTGGACACTGTATTCCGGATATCCTCCTCATGAACCCAAATATAGTGATATCTTGGACAGATATCTATCCTTGAGAATCACTTTTCTCCATTTAGTTTTTCAACAAGGTTGTTTATCCATGGTAAAAAGATTTTTTTCTTATTTTCACCCAATTATGTCCAAGATAGTTAGTACAAATCCATAATATCCTATCTGGATTCTTGTAAAAAATCATCATAGCTACCCTATGGGACACACTAGGTTCAATGAAACCCTTCTACAAAAGGTCCTCTAACTATACCATTAGCTCTCTAAGCTCATATAAAACAATATGATAATCCACAAGAGACAACAAAGTAGTCCCAGGGTGTAGTTAAATATAGAATTCAATGTTCTCATAAGGGGGAAATATCAATACATCATTGGAGAAAACATCCATATAATCCTTGATCACTACAATAATATGATCATCTAAAGCTTTTTTCACACAAAAATACAACCTCGCCAACTAATGGGAAATCAACTACAAATTCTCATTAATATTCCCTATTCATCTTGACCGAAGGTCCCATTCACCCTCAGAGTAAAATCTCAATATGTTCATGCAAAAACACACCACTATCCAATAGTATCAGTCTATATAGAAACAAACTATGTATAGAAATCCCATGCATAGTATGACACTACAGGGATTCATCATAACTTCTAAGAGGCTCCATGAAAAACTCCCTCAACAAAGTGTAATATCACATCATTGGTAGATGTTGGTGACGATGCAATTGATTCCAATAAGATTTTATATCTATATAGGTCTATATAAGGGTTTTTCCAGGTTTTTTATCTCTCAATCCAGGGAACCCAAAATAAAGGAATGGATTTAACTAGTTTATATGATTATGGGTTCTAGTTTAGAGAAGAAAAATATCATACCAAAAATAATATTGGTCATATCTTAGTTATACCCATGCATTGCCTATATCTGACCAAAATTATTCCATCAGCTCTATGAGTTGGGTATGGACCACGTGGGGGTGTGGATGGTGAAGGAATGTCATAGTGACATCCATCTTAAGATCTTCCTCTAGGATAAATACCAAATTCTCATCCATACCTTTCTCTGTAAGGAATAACATGACAACCTTAGGTAGGTCACTGATCATGTCTCTACCTCTGACATGGATGTCTATCTACTATGCCACCAAAATACCCTCTGATGTAACACCCCAAGATTTCATAGTACATTATTTCTTCAAAGTAATTCAATAACTTGCACTACACGCAACACCGAGTTCTAGCGCACCATGAATTACCAAACTAGCCGTTCAAAAGCAGTTATGAATAATATTAACTGAATTTTGAACTATATATAATCCTTATAATTTTAGAATCCATATTATGAGTTTCTTAGACATAATGTAAGTACTAATTCATTTTTTTTCAGATAAAAGAAGTATTTTTCAAAAAATATACTTTTACCGCCTTTTAATGGTGAACCCTTTTTAAATCCAATATTTGAGACTTTTATATATTAAATTTCATAAAAAAATTTCTTATTTAGAATCAGTACATAAGAATTTAGTTTCAATAAATTTATGGTGTTTTTCTAATAACATTCATATTTGGGTGAATAGTGAAAAATACGATATTTTAACTAAAAACAACATTTTTAATAAAATTATTTATGGTGTTAAATTATACATTTTAATGGTTTGGAAGTATAAATAGATTATATTTTTACTATTTAATACCATTTTGGTCATTATAAGTAATTTTAATTTGAAATTGAACATAAACAAGTGTCAAACTTTTGATAGTTATTATTTCTTAAAAATACGCCTTTTGGTTTTAACAACGGAAATTAATTTTAAATTAATAAATGCAACTTCTATGTTTTGAATTTGGTAAAATAGACTTAATTTTTGAATTCAGAATATCAAAATTAGCTTAGGGTAATTTTTTTGTATTTTTCTGATAACTTTTAATTTTTGATGAATAGTGAAAAACACTAAGTTATAGTTTAAAACAAAATTTTTATTTAAATAATTATCTATTTTATTTAAATTTATTTTAGGTCAAAATAGATACATAATACCTATATAATTTCAATTTAATTCATTGGAGTCAGTTTATAATTATCTTAGATATATAAAATTTTTATTGAACTTTTCATCCCCTTTTACCCATCTCCTAGGAGAATTTGCAAATTCACATAAAACATAATTTTACCGCTTCGGTGAGTGGAATTTTAAAAATCCGTGATACATGGTTAATAAAAAGGAGTAAAATGTGGTTAAATGAGATATAAATAATTTTTGGTGAATAGTAACTTTTTACTTTTATTTACCACGGTTAAAAGTAAATAGAGAAATTAAGAGAACAATTGATATTAAAATTACCATAACACATGTCTTAATTCTATTGGAAAAGTGTATCTCGACCAAACAAAACCTTAGGAATAAAATATTATCATTTAGGTCCACTTAGATTAGATTAGGACATTTATTATTATTTAATTCAAAGAAGAGTTAAAACTGTTAAATTCAAAGTTTATTAACTAAACAATTTTTAATATAAGGTTATAAAAAATATAAATTAGACTAAAAATATTCATTAGAAATATACAAATATTTCCTACATCATGGTATTTTATTTATAATTTTTAGACATTAAATAATTATATTTATGTATGACATAATTATGATTAGTAATTACCTTATTAATGAAAGAATCAAATAAATGGTATTATAAATATTAAAATAAATATAATTTCATAGTTTTCATGACATAAACGAATTTTATAGGTGAATATGACATGTTAGGGATGATTAAATGTATTTTTTCGAAGTAATCAAGTTTTTATGACTTTCAAAAAAACAAAATACCAAATAGTGTCAAAATTGACATAAATTAATATTTAAAACAAATACTACATTATTGGTTGATATAATATTCCTAAAAATTTAATGTTCAACCAAAGGGATTAAATAATATTATATATGTCATTAATGAGCCACTTGATGTTCTCTTGGAAGTTTATAGTAAGTTTATTAACCATATATAGTAAGAATACAAGAAGACACGATAAAAGTTAAACTATTTAACTGAGAGTTAAATCTAA
Source organism: Viscum album (assembly GCA_963277665.1). NCBI lineage: Eukaryota > Viridiplantae > Streptophyta > Magnoliopsida > Santalales > Viscaceae > Viscum > Viscum album. Next base: position 695,821,752 of record OY728130.1, on the reverse strand, counting down.
ATGATAAGGTTAAAATGGTAACCTAAACTTGTCTAAAACCTATTTTTTGAGATTATTGCGACCCATAACCACCTAAAGATCAAAATAAATTCATTTTGAACCGTTATAAACCGAATATGATTGTATAATAAATTAATACATTAATCTTTTCCTAAAGTGACCTTCACCCCTCTTATAAAAGGCCACTCCCCCTTCACTCTAATTCACATCTTCTAAGCCATTTGGGTCAGCCAAAACCTACCCAAATACCCTCTAAACTATCCTACCTTAAACCTAGAGGCCTTATTTTGATTAGAAATCCAACCTAAGGAGCCATTTTGATTAAATCAAAAGGAAGAACACGAAGAAGAGGTAATGATTTCACCACCCTCTTTCAAGTTCTTTTCTTCTTCCAATTCATTTTTCTTTGTTGTTTCCATTATAAAATAATAAATCCAGTATCTTCTATATACTATGATGTTATTATAATTATGGTACAACAAAATTCATTATTCTATCCACCCTTTGAATGACATGTCACAATACTTGCGTACGTACGGCTTACCGTATCCACGTCTTGGTGTAATTGTTATTCAATACATTATTATTTGGATGGGTATAATTATGATGTGTATTTTATGTAAATAATAAATATAACCTGATAAGGATTCTGTATATATGATATACCATACAATTATATATTATTTTAATATCAGAAGAATGATATTTTCACTTGTACGTACGTATGGATTACCATCTCCACGACGCGATGAAATTCATTTCCAAGTTCACCATTCGTCGACGATTATAGAAATATATATTACTAATAAGTATGTAATATATGACATAATAATTATAATGGAGATATATATATATATATATATATATTTATATATATAAGTATTTATGTACTTACATATATCTTATTCACTTACTTCCGTTCAATTCTGTATGAAAACGTAAACATCGTTTATGCATACGTACAGACTACTATCTCCATAAACAGTGTTTTACATTTCATATATATATGTCTATTATAGATATTTATATTCTAAAGATATATGATATATAAATCATGTTTTATATTCGGGAAGTATTTGAATCATGATCTAAGTGACACAATCAAGAGTAACAAGTTAAAACACGTACGATAAAGAAAACGATTATTACCTGAAATATTAATATAACATGGAAATTATTATTAAATGGGTAGTATAAAGTCATAAATGAATAATTTATGATATTATAAATATTAATATGGTTCTGGTATAATTTAATAACATACTATAGTCTTCATACAGGAGGTTAAAGGTACCCTCCACTAAAGGAAATGCAAGGTAAGGGGTTTTCATCTCACTCCATATTCCTGTGAGATTCATACCATATTGCCACTATTACTTTTGTGTGGTGTATGTAGTACACATAATTGTATTCATTGTGTAATACACTTTAATTTATGTGTATTTACATATTAATTGTATGATACCTCTTTCATGGGGTGTATGTTTCATAAGTTACCAAATTGGTAAGGGTGAATTTCACAATCTCTTTATTATCCGAGGTTGTTTTTATGTAAGTATATAATGGGAGATATTTATTATCAATGTCCATGTTTCATAAAATAGTTTCCAAATGGATTCTATTAAGGCACTTTTTACTAAAACTTCATTTTAAATGTTTTTAAGATTTATTCTTCTAAACCATTCTCATTAATGTCCTTGTTTTCAAAATGGTTTTAAGGATTTATTTAAATGGACATGAATGTTTTAAAATGATAATTACTTTCAAAAGTTTCAAAGTGATATGGGACACTTTGTTTAAAAAATGTATTTAAATTTCTTACTTTATAAATTGTGTGACTTTTAAATGTTTTCATGAAAAGGGATATTTCTCACAAAGAGTTTTAAAAATCATTTTTATCTATGTCAAAATCCATTAATGGATTTTAAACTTTTTTGAAGTTGATTTATTATGATACAAATAATCCATATTGTGTTGAAGGTTTTGTGATATGTTTGAATGTGGATGTGTTATTTTTATACCATTCATGGTTTATGGGTAAAGTATCAACATTTCATATGCCAGTTTTAAAAATAATGTTTATGTTATGTTTAAAACTTTTTGTATGAGGAATGCATTGGACTTAGTAAGTGACAGGTGGAGCCCGCTATAGCTCCTCAATGCATCGATTGGTCTCATGGGACAAACTAGCATCTTGGAATAAGGCCTTGACAAAATATTATTTGTAGTCTTGGCACAATGCCTTGACTATGTGGTTATGATAGTCTGGCCTTATGCATTCCATCATTATGAAAGTGGTTATTGATATTGCATGTGATTATTCGACTAGTAGAATATCCATATGAATAAGTAAATGACATTACTTAATTTTAATTTTTTCCATATTATGCTGAAGTTAAAGTTTAAAAGTCTTTTGTTTTAGTTATACATTGCCTTAAATTTTTATAATTATTTATGAAAGTTTCCGTTGTATTGTTATCCTTACTGAGCATCTGATCTCACCAATTTCTATGTTTTATTTTTCTTAGGATTCCAAGAAGTGTATTGTGATTGATTTGTAGGGTTAATCCAAGGGAATAATGAAATTCATAAAGGATTATTTATGTTGTTTTGTATGTTATAAAGTTTAATGTAACATTCATGTATGTAATCTATTTTCCAAGACTACTAAACCGATCGGTCCTTCGGGACTTGATTCCTTGTAATAATTTCAATGTATTAAAATAATACACCGACTCTGGGTAAATGAGGTCGGGGTGTTACAGTTGATATCAGAGGAAGTTTAGCATCAACCTTGGAAACTATATTTAGATAAACTTTGATTAGAGCACATTACCTTAAGATAGAGTTTGAAGATTAGTATAGAACAACTTCCTAGAATTTTTGTAATGAAAAGATTTTATGAGTTTTACAATAAAATACATCTATGTCTGGATACGAGCAGGTAGAGGCAGCTCTCGCACAGATGTACCTAGGGGTGAAACCCGAAAACACCGCTTTGAGCTAGACTCGAAAAGGAACTGGTGCATGAAAACGGGCCTTGCTGCACTCTTGGTTACAAAACTCCCAGGGGATATGCTTAAGATAATTCTCATTTTATTTACAAAACACTACGAATGGTTTATGAGTATATACCTACACAAATAAAACTTTTTTTGTGATTATTGATTATATCCATAAAATTTTCAATTTACGTTAGGTATTTTAAATGTTTGGAATTATGAATTGCGATTCATAAACTGACCGAGTGTATGCCATTATATATAAATGGCACACAATAGAAGGAATGTGAACTCCAACAATACGTATGATTCAAAGAGTAATAAGGATCATTTCTTTCATGGTATTAATCCAACATTTAGATGGGAAATAATCTCCAATGTATTCTCAATATATGAAGAAATAATATCATGTGTTAATAATATAAGTAAAGAATCTTCTGTGTCTTATGGCTTTGAAGGGAAGCAAGAGAAGAAAAGGATGGAAGAGAGAAATATGGATAAAGGGAAGAGGGAAAAGAAAGATTTTCCCATATGTGATAACTATAGAAAGAATCACCATGGTAAATTCTTGAAGGGAATGAGAGTTTTCTATAAGTATGGACAATAAAAGGACACCAAGTATGTGATTTCAAGGGTAAGAAAATTCAAATGTACAATGCTTCATCTGCAAGGACTTGGGACACTATGCGAACCAATGTCCAAATCATCAGAGTATGCACAAAATGATGCAATTGGATAATAATAAAGTTATGATACTACCATAGAAGAGGAGGAGTGATTAGAGTTCTTATGTTGTTATTAATGAATTATGTCATTTGAGTGTTGTCTCAACAGTATACTGGTTACATGAATTATGGAGATAAATAAAGATTGTACTGCAGTACTATTTTATTGAGGATTTGAGATTATATGGTTCTAAGAAAAGTGAATTATTAGTAAGCTACACTTTTTTGAAAATACATGGTTGAAGGAAAGGTAATCCTTAATATGGTTCTGACAATGAGGTAGTGTTTTTGGAATAAGAGATGGTTGATTTTGGTAATTCCAGATGTTGCGGTGTTGTAAAAGAATACATGATGAAGGCGTTCACATGTTATTACCTAAAAAAAGGATCCTCATTATGTTTAACTTCCTTATAAATTTTGGACTGAGAGTTTGGGTATAAGTATTTTAGATAACTCTAAAGGCTGGAATGGATTATGTTTGAAATTAGATACTATTGTTAAGGTTATTTTTGGATTTCCATAAAAAAGACAACCTAGAGGTCGGGCGGCAACCCGTCGCGTCCGGTAAGGCCGCGAGACTTGAACCCACAATCGAAGGGTGACATGGGTGTATCACTAACCACCGGCCCACGTGATGTCCTGGATTGAATAATGTAATTTTTTAAAGGTTCTGGTAGATGAATTATAAATTCATTTTTTTTGGAACCCTATACGAATAGGATAAATAGAATATTTTTTTTCAGTTCTATTATCTTTTTTAGTGAAATATGAGTTTGTGGTAGAAATTAGTTAAAGGACAGAAATCTACTTGACAAGTATACTTTTTTTTTCTTCTCTTATTCTATGAAGAAATAAATTCGTAATCTTTAGGTAAGGCATATTAAAACCAAAATTGTGTTATCCTAATACCTTACATTTTGTTAAATTGATGGTATTTTAAATCATCATAGATTGGTGGTCTTGAGGCCCACAATTCTAAAATTGTTTGTGATTGATGGCCTCAATCACTACCGATAAATATTTACGTTTTTCCTCTAATTATGTGTCTCTAATTTCCACCAATGTTATCCTAAACGAGATCATAATTTGGTGGTGACTTTTTCATTCCCCTTTCCCTCTTATTAAGACTAAATTTTATTAACCCAATTCCTGATGTGGGTTTTCCTAAAGGTGTTTTCTATTTTCAACATTTTATTCTCAAAAAATAATTTCAAATTGCGAGGACACAATTTATTGAAGGTGGGAAGAATGTAACACCCCAATATTTCATAGTACGTTATTTCGTCAAAGTAATTCAATAACTTGCACTACACACAACACCAAGTTCCAGCGCACCATGACTTACCAAACTATCCGTTCAAAAGAGGTTATGAATAGTATTAACTGAATTTTGAACTATATATAATACTTATAATTTTAGAATCCATATTATGAGTTTCTTATACATAATGTAAGAATGAATTCATTTTTTTCAAATAAAAGAAGTATTTTTCAAAAAATATACTTTTACCACCTTTTAATGGTGAACCATTTTTAAATCCAATATATGAAACCTTTATATATTAAATTTTACAAATAAACATTTTCTTTAGAATCAGGACATAAGAATTTAGTTTCAATAAATTTCTGGTGTTTTTTTGATAACATTCATATTTGGGTGAATAGTGAAAAATACTATATTTTAACTGAAAACTACCTTCTTAATGAAAATAATTTATGGTGTTAAATTATATATTTTAATGGTTTGGAAGTATAAATAGATTATATTTTTACCATTTAATCCAATTCTGGTCATTGTAAGTAATTTTAATTTGAAATTGGGCATAAACAAGTGGCAAACATTGGATAGTTATTATTTCCTAAAAATACGACTTTTGGTTTTGATAACTGGAATTAATTTTAAATTAATAGATGAAACTTATATTTTTTGAATTTTGTAAAATAGACTTCATTTTTGAATTCATAATATCAAAATTATCTTAGGTTAAATTTTTGGTATTTTTCTGAAAACTTTTAATTTTTGATGAATAGTGAAAAACACTGAGTTATAGTTTAAAACTGAATTTTTATTTAAATAGTTATTTATTTTATTTAAATTTATTTTAGGTCAAAATAGATAAATAATACCTATATAAGTTCAATGTAATTCATTGGAGTCAGTTTATAATAATTTTAGATATATAAAAATTTTATTGAACTTTTCACCATCTTTTACACATCTCCTAGGAGAATTTGAAAATTCATATAAAACATAATTTTACCGCTTCTGTGAGTGGAATTTCAAAAATCTGAGAGACACAGTTAATATCAAGTTGTAAAATTTGGTTCAATAAGATAAAAATAATTTTTGGTGAATTTTAACTTTTTACATTTATTTACCATAGTTAAATGTAAATAGAGTAATTAATGGTAAAAATGATATTTATATTACCATAACACATGTCCTAATTCTATTGGACAAGTGTATCTCGACCAAAATCAACCTTAGGAATAAAATATTATCATTTAGGTCAACTAGGATTAGATTATGACATTTATTATTATTTAATTCAAAGAAGAGTTAAAAGTGTTAAATTCAATGTTTATTAACTAAACCATTTTTAATATAGGGTTATACATAAGATAAATTTTACTATAAATATTCATTAGAAATATAAAAAGATATGCTACATCATGATGTTTTATTTATAATTTTTATACATTAAATAATAAAATTTATTTATGACACAATGATGATGCAATAATTACCTTATTAATGAAAGAATCAAGTAAATGGTATTATAAATATTAAAATAAATATAATTTCAATGTTTTTATGACATCCACGAATTTTCTAGGAGACTATGAAATTTTAGTCCTGATTCAATGTATCATTTTAGAAGTAATCAAGTTGTGATGACTTTCAAAAAATCAAAATACCAAATAGTGTCAAAATTGACATAAATTAATATTTAAAACAAATACTATATTATTGGTTGATATAATATTCCTAAAAATTTAAGGTTTTGAAAAAGCGATTAAATAATATTATATATGTCATTAATGATCCACTTTATGTTCTCTTGGAAGTTTATAGTAAGTTTATTAACCATATAGTGTAAGAATACAAGAAGACACGGTAAAAGTTAGACTATTTAACTAAGAGTTAAATCTAAATGATAAGGTTAACATGGTAACCTAAACATGTCTAAAACCTATTGGTTGAGATTATTTCGACCCATAACCACCTAAGTCTTGAAATAAATTCATTTGGAACCATTATAAACCGAATATGATTGTATAATAAATTAATACTTTAATCTTTTCCTAAAGTGACCCTCACCCCTCTTATAAAAGGTCACTCCCCCTTCACTCTAATTGAAACCTTCTATGCCATTTGACTCAGACAACCCCTACAAAAATACCATATCAACTATTCTATATTAAACCTATATGCCTTAGTTTTATCAGAAATCTAACCTAAGAATCCCTTTTGATTAAATCAAAAGGAAGAACCCGTAGAAGAGGTAATGATTTCACCACCCTCTTTCAAGTTCCTTTCTTCTTCCACTTCGTTTTTCTATGTTTTTTCCATTAAAAAATAATAACTCCAGTATCTTATATATACTAATATGTTATTATAATTATGGTACAACCAAATTAATTATTCTATCCACCATTTGAATGGCATGTCACCATACATGCGTACGTATGGCTTACCGTCTCCACGTCGTGGTGTAATTGTTATTCAATACATTATTATTTGGATGGGTTTAATAATGATGTGTATTTGATGTAAATAATAAATATAACATGATAATTATTCTGTATATATGATATAACATCCAATTATATATTACTTTAATATCAAAAGAATGATATTTTCGATCATGCGTACGTACCGATTACTGTCTCCACGGCGCGATGAGATTCATTTCCATGTTCACCATTCATCGATGATTATAAAAATATATATTACTAATAAGTATGTAATATATGAAATAATAATGATACTGGATATATATATATTTATATATATAAGTATTTATGTACTTACATATATCTTATTCACTTACTTCCGTTCAATACTGTATGAAAACGGAAACAACGTTTATGCGTACGTACGGACTACCGTCTCTATAAATGGTGTTTTCCATTTCATATATATGTCTATTATACATATTTATATTCTAAATATATATTATATATAAATCATGTTTTATATTCTGTAAGTATTTAAATCATGATCTAAGAGATACAATCAAGAGTAACAAGTTAAAACACGTTCGATAAAGAAAGTGATTATTACCCGAAATATTAATATAACATTGAAATTATTATTAAATGGGTAGTATAAAGTCATAAATGAATAATTTATGATATTATAGATATTAATATGGTTCTGGTATACTTTAATAACATACTATAGTCTTCATACAGGAGGTTAAACATACCCTCGACTAAAGGAAAGTGCAAGGTAAGGGGTTTTCATCTCACTCCATATTCCCGTGAGATCCATACCATATTTCCACTATTACCTTTTGTGTGGTGTATGTAATACCCGTAATTGTATTCTTTGTGTAATACACTTTAATTTATGTGTATTTACATATTCATTGTATGATACCTATTTCATGGGGTGTATGTTTTATAAGTTACCAAATTGGTAAGGGTTACTTTCACAATCTCTTTATTATCCGAGGTTGGTTTTACATAAGTATCTACTGGGACATATTTATTATCCATTTCCATGTTTCATAAAATAGTTTTCAAAGGTATTATATTAAGGGAATTTTTACTAAAACATCATTTTAAATGATTTTAAGATTGATTGTTCTAAACCATTCTCATTAATGTCCTTGTTTTCAAAATGGTTTTAAGTATTTATTTAAATGGACATGAATGTTTTAAAATGTTAATTACTTTAAATACTACTAAACCGATCGGTCCTTCAGGACTTGATTCTTTGTAATCATGCTAATGTATTAAAATAATTCACCGACTCTGGGTAACTGGGGTCGGGGCATTACATCTGATGCATTTTAGATTAAGCAGTAATAATCCATGTGACATAATTATCTATCGGTGTAGAAAATAGTTTTCCCTAGATGGATGGATACTATATACTACTCTTGTGTTTCTAATCCTTTTAATTATGATCACTCATGCATATGTCTCTCATGTCATGACCTTGAAGTCTATCATTAGATGGTTGTAAATAATGAGTGTACTCCTAGAAAACCTACACCATATTATAATATATGATATTCCTATGCTAAAATTATCTCAATCAATAGATATATACCTAAGACTCCAACATATGTGGGGATGCAAAGCAAATAAATACTATCCTATATTTATCTACAGATTCCTTTCTAGAACCTTCACACAAGAAGGAATATGTAATGAATCCCATTGAGAGAGTACCTCATAAGATCACTAAATCTTAATGCATAATCCACAATAGACATGATACCCTATTGTATGTCTAATAGATTATGGATGTGTACAAACCATAACGTATCTAGGTAATAATCCTCATGAAATATGTGCTTAAAATTTCTCTATGGTAGATTATCCTCATCGTGGGTATGAATGATCAAGGTCTATAATGGGATAATGGATCATGTACAAGACTAAATACTAACACCACCAACTATTTAGTAGGTCTGTAGACCAAAAATAATGCTTGGTTTATTGTCTCAATATTGTCCTCTTCTGCTTAAAGGTTAGGTTCACCTTAAATATTGAGGCATATTTATCACTAAAACTCGTGATATTCACTCAAACTACATGTATCCTTACACTACACCACTAGATTCATATAATAATTTTCATTTAGAGGAACTTATTCCTACATCATGAATGGAGGGTATGATCACTTTACCGTAGGTATAGGATCATTTCCCCACACATCTGATGGGAATATCTTATGATATAGTCCCTATATAGAAGCCTCAATTATCAATTGGTCGATGATAGGAGGTGAAATCACTAGGACATGCATTTCATGACCCAACCCCAAGATCTTAGCTAATTTTCAATGTGGTATTGTCCTATAATTGATAAGAGTAATCATATTCATTAAAGAATATATAGGGATTTAACATAATAAGTTCATAAAATTCAACGACCAAATCCTATGGGATGCAAGTACCATTTAATTTTTCCCCACAACTGGGGTCTTCGAGCTCTGATTAAACAAGTAGGTGATTAGAGTCTTAGTGAATGGATACATCGACCACCACACCAAAACCTTGTTTCTTGTTTTGAATGATAAACTCAATAATCCTTGAAATAATTTCTATTAGTTACTAAACCAATATAACAATATGATTAACTCTAAAATCTATACCTAATATAGACCTACTTTGATAACACTCTGACATAAAATTGCCCACTAAGACTTACATGGTCTAAAAGTAATCCAAGTGTGCCACCCCAAGCCTACCTCTAATAGGCTAGTGGATAGTGACTAAAATTGAGTAGTCATATCACACAATATGGGAGGCATCATCCTAATTCACTTATACAAAATCACATGGATCCACATATGATATAAAAATATATGCTACTTTTTTTTATATAATATATAAAATTTATGTGATATATAATAATGATCTATAGATTATCATAGAGGGTAACAATAAAAAATAAAGGGGTGAAACAAAGGTCTAATATCCCAAGGTAAAAAAAAGACCAAGAAAAATTGACAAATGAAGAAGACTCCCGGACACATATCTCCAAGAAACAAACTCTTTTAATGTTTTACACCTCTGCGTATAACTAAGATCATTCTCTACTGATACTGTACCCCCTAGATCACCATCAAAATGACCATTGTTTTCATAATACATGACACACATGAGTGAAATTCCCATGGAAAGGTGAGTATAAACATACCCAAATGACACCATGAAAATCACAAAGGATAAATAAGAGGAAGATTTATCTCAAAACCATAAAGAAAATAAGAAAAACTTACACATATAATAAAATTAGATAACTTGAGTCATAGATGAAATTACCATTCTATTCAACACATACCGAGATGAACCATACCCAATGATAAACCCAAGAATTTCCATTAACTAGATTTAAAACCCATATTACCTCACATAAACTATAGTGGGGGGACCTGAGCCTATATAAGGTAAGTTTCAGTTGAGGGACTAATTGACCATATTGGATGATTTTAACACCCTATTATTTTAGTATATATTCTGTAACATCCTGACCTGAGAGCCACTAAAATAGAACCCAGATTCGATGGGTCACACGGCCTCAAGCATTCTTCCCCATAAGTGAAAGGCTACCAACTAGAAGTGAGGGTGTAAGGTGGTTTGATGGGGCGACTATACCCTTATATCATAATAGAACATTTGAAATAATAGAGATAAAAAATAGTAGAAGCATAAAATATAACAAAAAACACAATAGGATCAAGAACAATAATCAACGGTGGAAGTATAAACATCCAAGAAACTATAATAATAACCAATCCATAGACCGAGTCATATAAAAAATGATGTCATGGAATGCTGATGTACAAAATAGAGAATAAATGGGATACATATTATAGGAATATACAACATGCTATAAAAAACTACAAAATACCCAAGAAATATATACTAGCATCATGATTATATGATTATTATTCTAATCCTATTCTCCATGATATAAGAAAAAATAGATTAATCATCCATGACCAAGGGCTTTCAATTGTCAATACCTATAACAATAAATTCTTCTTAGGTTTCAATTCTAGCTCGGATGGGGTGTTGGATAAACTAAGAATTCGAACCTAAAGGTTTTTGAATAATCTAGTCATTTTATATAAAGAATAGTAGTGTGAAAGTATAAAAAATAATAAACAATGCTAAATGCTAAATACTAGTTGGATCAGGTTCCTACAGAACACTTTTCAGACTCTACCAACTTCAGTATAGGTCGGGATAAGTCTGATCTTAGTTTAATATGTGTGTACATTTATAAGAATCAATGTATAATATGTATATATGTATACACACTATATATGTGATGGCATATATATGAATATACATGGATACTAGGTGATAGATGGCCAAGGTAATACCTCAAGCATCTATTCATAGTCTAATGAGGTATAAACTCTAGAAAAGTTACTAGTCGTAAATCTCATAAGAATGCAAGATGTCATGCTCTTCACTCAAGATAGTGGTGTGAGACATCATTCCCCACACCCAAGATAGTGGGTGGAGTCATCATCATCAACACGTGATGCAAGGTAATACAAAACTTCATCGAAATCGTTCAAGTAAATTATGTGAGATGCCATTCCCAACACCCATCATAAGGGTGTGTGAAATTCCATGTTCAACGAGCCCCTTAACCATTTTCCATGGACCATTATTCATGGTATAATCATACTAATCATAAAAAATTTACATTTAAATCATTTAAATTAATTTAATCCCATCTATCCATGATATCATAAATCATACAATTTCTTTATCAAATTATAACACATGATGTAGAATTTACACTCACTTCCTTTTAATTAAATTAAACCATTTACTTGAGAAAGACGAGACAATTCTATGTGAAGGTCAAGATAAACTACTTATAAAGTGTATGGTAAATCAAAATTTATATTAATGAGGGTACTCAATTCAACACACCCAAAGGGGTGGAAACTAATTAGGTATAAATCATCTAAATAATTTAATAAAGCTCCAATGGTGTATCATAACATAGTTTAATTGATAGAGGAAGAAGAACCCATTTAAGGCAATGCGCGGGAAGGTCTATATGTGGGAAAAGGAATGTTCTATAAAAAATATAAAATTTTAGGGATATTTACTAGACCAAACATTTTATTACTATAGAACTCTCCTCATTCAATATTGTCCATTTAATCAAGCTATAATATGAGAAAGAGAAAGAATAAATGAATAACCTAAAAATAGGACATAAGACCTTACATCAAAATAACATATTCTAGAAGAAGATAAATGATTAAAGAAGCTAAAGAAGTGGAGAGATTATTGGTGGATATCTAATGTGATAGGTGGAAGTCGAACTAGTTTCTAGATGGATAGTTACCTTCAAATCATAGCTTGAAGGGAGGTTAGAGCATCCAACTAGAGAGGGATAGGTGGTGGTTCTTTCTGTTCGGGGAAAAGGAAAATTGGTGGGGCATTTTAAATATGTAAGGGAAGAAGGGTCATTCTACCCAAATTTTAAAGAGGTACATGGTTTGAATTCATGGTTTACCAAACAATGTACCAACTGTGCACTATCTACAATCCTAGGAAAATGGACCACATGGTTGGGGGAGCGTGGTTTGTCCAACCATGTTCTACCCATGCATCCCCATTTCCTAGCAAACACACCCCATATGGGATGTAGGGAATGGTTAAAAAAACCATGTGAAACACTTTATCTCCCCTTGTGGAGCCTTGCATAACACCACATGGTTTATCTAACCATGAATACTAGGCCACATGGTTTCTACTAACTATGAATGGCAACTGTTTCCTCTAAAAGTCAGAGATTCAGGCTCCAAAAAAGTCCCATACGCACCAAAAACCTTCCTTAAACTATAGGTTACAACTAAAAGGATGGATGAAATCATTAAAGCTGAAATTGAAAGGTTTCATAACTTGGATAAAATAGGGTTCTTACAGTTTACCCCCTTAAAGGAACTCATCCTTGAGTTTTGATTCCACGGCTAGTAGAACTTCATATGAGAATAACTCTGGACACTGAGAACATACTTTGGCCTCAACCTACCATGTATAATAATGTAAACCACTGTACTTATACAAAACCCATACTAAAGAGAAATACGTACCTTAAATATCCTTCATGATTTGATCAATGATTAATTTGGGGTACTCCTGAAAAGAAGCATCAACATTCAATTTGATATCATCGGGATCAAAGTAAGATATCAGTCAACATGGTAAGCGTGAAGATATGAAATGTGGAAAACATCATGCATAAAAATCAACATCTAAGGTATTTTCAATTGATAGAATACTGGATTTTCCATCTCTAAAATCTCAAAAGTCCCTAAAAAATAAGGTGAAACAATACCTTTCCTTTGTATCTATCTATACAAAAGCCTCGGTGATACCCATAATAAAACATGACCCCAAACTCAAAATTTAGAGGTCATCAATGAAAATTGACATATGATTTCTCTCTATAATGAGAGGTATCAATCCATTTTTTGATCAACTACACCTAATATAAAGTATTCTCAAGAGATGAAGACTTAGTAGCATTTCCTCCCCTACCTCTAGCCAACACAGAGTCGAACAACATGACCTAATATTTAAATACTCATATGGATCCATATTATTCGTATCCTAAAATATATTATTATAAAAAGACATTATTAGAGGTATATATTTCTCCTAATATCCTAAAATATCAAGCATTCATGCTTGAATCATGTCCTTCAACACCTATATAGTCCGTTCTAACTAGCCATTGATCTGAGAGTGAAGAGCTGTGCTCAGATGCACCTGTTCACCCAAATATTTCTATAAAAATTTATAGAAACTTGATGTTAATCGAGAATCCAAATCTGAAACAATAGTATGAGGGATCCCATGTAGGCTTATAATCTTACAGACATACAATGTTCCTATCGCATCAACTAATAAAGTCTCTAAGATAATAAAGAAGTATGATACCTTCATCATTCTTTCAACAGGTACCCAAACTGTGTTACTACCTCGATGGGACCTTCATAAACCAATCACAAAATCCATATAGTGACATCCCATTTATATTTATGGATCGGTAATGGCTATAAAAATCCATCAGGCCTTTCATGTTCTACCTTCACCTACTGATAGGTAAAACACCTTGTGGTAAAACCTGTGGTCTAACATTTCATCCTAGGCCACCAATACTGACATCACATATCAAAATACATCTTGGAGGTACCTAGGTACATTTCCCATTGATAATAATGGGATTATATCATCATATCCTATCTCATATCTATATAAACCTTTATAAGTCCATACACACAAATTATCTCATCTTTATTAATAGAATAATTTAGAGGTAGGTCCTCAGCTAAAATACTTTCCCATAGGACCAACCCCTCAGGTTCAAAAACTGACTTCTATTCAACCAATATAAAGGTGAAGTGGTAACTACTAAGTCCGTATGAAAAGGCTACCCATGACTCTCTTGTAACTCTATATGCATCCCAAAAAATAGGGTCATTAACTTTCATTCATCATTGGATTCTTAAACGGATTGTGCCTGAGCTTTTTTTGATCAACACATCAACTATTAAATTTCCATTTACAGGAATATATGCAAGCTCAAAATCAATAGACTAGAGGTATTCAACCCATATTCTATAAATGAGATACAATTCACACTGCTTAATGATATATTTGAGGCTCTTGTGGTGTATAAATACCAAAAAGTGTTGTCCCAAAATATAATATCTCCAGCAATGCAGGGCATGGATAACCACTGCAATACCAAGGTCATGTGTTGGGTAGTAAGTCTCATGAGGTCTCAACTAGAGAGACATCTACTTATGACTCAATCCTCATGCACCATTACTACACCCAGATCAATGCATGATGCATCACAAAACATTGTTTAACCCCTATAAGGGACAGGAAGAATCAGGATTGGTACTAAAAAATATAGGTCATACCCCCTAATCTTCCAAGAAGAGACCTACAATATAGACTATAAATCTAACTAGACCCTGATTCTTAGGCCCATCTTAATTCACCTGGATATCCCATTATCTGTGATGAATATGTATACTACCCGCTGGTGATGTGAATGTCACCCTCTATTGATAATAATCAGTATAGTATCGATATGGAATCAACCAATTCATCCCAAGAATTACATCAAACCCTTTTATATTCAGGATGAAAATGTCCCACACAAATGGATAACCTCCCATATCTAGGGGAAATTCTTTACATCAACAAGCACTATATGATTGGATACCCGATGAGATTTCATGTGTCTTCATTCCAAAAAAGTATATATCTTGAGGCCAGACCTTCCATAATCCCCATATAGATAAAGGAGTGTGATGAACCTATTTCAAATAAAGTAGACACTAAATTATAGTATACTAAAATAGTACCTTGAATAGTAGAGGGTATGGTGTTCTAGTCCTCCAATATAGGTTACACTACATGTATGTGTCCTGTACTGTAGCCTAGAGATACGACCAAACTCACCTAATATGACCCTATCCACTAATGCAGTAAATCTTGATTCTTGTCTCCTCTATATCAACCAACACCTCGAACTAAGTGGATTGTAGTATTCTAGCTACCTTCCTGGAAAGATGCTACTAGCCTCGCTCCAAAATTTGGAGTTGGTGTAGATCCTCTCTCACTAGTAACTGGTGGAAAGTTCCTACAAAAATGTTGAATATGTCCCATCTTGTCATAGCCTCTCTACCCAACTGGGTCTCGTATACACTGGGGTTTCATGTCTCATTGTTTCCCAAATTAATGACATATATTCAAGCTATAATTATGATCTGTTTGACTACCACTGTCCCAATGAGTAACCTCAAAGTGATGCTTCCTTTCTCTAGATTAACTACTACCCAGTCTTGGTGTTGTACCTCCCTAGATCACACCATCCATTTTTCATAATTTTCCTCTATAATGAGGTCCTGGTTTACTATCATAGAATTAACATTGAACTGGAAAACACTAACCTACTATTGAATAGAGTATACCATTCTATCCTCAAATCTCCTCATATTCATTAGCTCATCTCCAATCATAGTTGTTTAGAATCACTGAATCTCATTAAAATGGGTATAAAATTACATCACAAACATGGATCCCTACTGTAAGTTTATAAACTCTAAAGTACGATCATCCCTCAATGTTTGTGGAAATAAGTAATCATAGAGGGCCATATAGAAGTTCATACAGATTATATATTGATGTCAATTTTCCTGGGTAACGAAATCCCACCATCGCTTGGCTTACCACATAGAATATAAGCTGCAAGATTGACCCTCTTTCCTATAGGTATCTCTATATGCTCGAATATAGAAAGCATGCCCTCCATCCATGTCCCAAAAGCCTGAGGATCTCCTTACCCTAAGAATGTGGGAGGATACTGTAGCTGGAACTCCTACGTCAAATCTTTCATCGTTGGGTAAGGTTGAGAAACTCCTTTCATAGAATGCATCATCCATAGGAACCCCCCTCAAAAAATGGGCTTCAGTGTGCATGTTTGGAATAAAAGGTGGTTCCATAGGTGCTACTACAGAAGGTAACACTGGTGGATTAGGTCCCACCACCTCCAGGACATGGTCGTCCCCACCCTCTTCGCGTATGACTCTAGGCCGTCATAGTGACATGATTATATAATTCCAAGCACACGCCTTTGATGATAATTTACTAGTAATAGGATCACTGAAAAATAATAGGGTAGATACATGCAATTCCTATAGAAATGATCACAACTCTATGCCTACTCTAAAAGCTAGGTCTAGTTGATAAAGAAATACCATAAAAAGATATAATAATCATAATAGACACCCCCAAAAACCCACTAATAAAGCTGAGTTTTGGGTCTAGGTCTTTTATCACAAAAATAAGGTCATAATATAGAGTTTCAATTTCATGTTATAGAGGAAAAAATATTTAATTTGAAATCCGAATCCCCATTTAATAGTAACAATTTTTTTAAGGTTTAGATTCATTTATTCTCATACTTATATATATATATATATATAACTATCCAATTATTTGTGTCACCATTAATAATTTATAAAATTTGATACTCTTTATAAATATAAATTGGAATATAACATGACTGTGGCTAGACCTTTATGTTTGTATCAAAATATAATAGGTTATGTAAAATGTTATGATTAAATGAACTATAATTATTAGTTTACAGTTGTACATGCTTCATAAATTACATTTTGAATCCATGTAATCAAAATCATATAATGTTTCATCCAATAGAACCAATTATTCTTGGCTCAAAAAAGGCATACATAGTAAATTAAGGTGTCATCACTAGTATATATAAGAAAATTACATTTAGATTGATTAATATGCTTTAATTAATCTAATTTTATTATCCATGTAATTAATTTTATGTAATTTGCATATATAATAATCAAGGAATGAAACTATATATAGTAGGAAATGCATGTAGAATATAAAAGTGGCATGAAAAAATGCATGACATGTGAATCCTAAAGTGTCTATAATGAAACATGAGATGATTACTCCTTGTTACAATATGCCAAGGAAAAATAATTATATAATAATAATTTCAACACTAATAATATCGTAAAATATGTGAATCACCCAACAGTAAAATCAGTAGAACTATAACATGTGTAATCCCATAATAGTAATAACCCATCACATGTAATTTGAGATTCTCCGGTATATTGGTCAACTACTTTCAAGCACATGATTATTACTAAATTTTGACACATTTATAGTCTCTTTTATAATACCCAAATAGTATGACAAAAGTAAAATAAATCCTATGATACCACTTTGAAACATCCTGACTTGGGAGCCACTAAAACAGAGCCCTGAGCCAATGGTTCATATGGCCTCAAGCACACCTCCCAGTATGCTTGAGGTTGTTGACTAGTAGTGAGGGTCTAAGGTGGTTTGTTGGGGAGACTATACCCTCATATTAGAGTAGAATAATTAATATAATATAGATAATAAATAGAGAAAGTATAAAAGATAATGAACAAACAAATTGAGAAAAGAACAATAACCAACAATGGTAGTATAAATATCCAAGCATCTATAATAATAATAATAATAATAATAATAATAATAATCAATACATAGGTTGAGTTATATACAAAATGATTTCATGGAATGGTGATGTAAAAAAATGGAGAATATATGGTATATATAGTATGTGAATGTACACCATTCTATAAAAAATAAAAATGACCCAAGAAATGTTCACTATAATCGTGATCATATGCTCGGTTCTCTACTCCAATAATCCATGCAATAAAAAAAATAAACCTAGTATCCATAACTGAGTTCTTTCCCTTATCAATACATGAAACCATAAATTATTCTTGGGTTCCAATGGTGGCTCAGATATGGTGTGTGATAAACTCGGTATTCCACCACAAATGGTTTCTAGAATAATCAAGTCATTGTATATATAGCAAAGTAGTGTTCCAGTATAACAGATAATAAATAATTCTAGAAACTATATACTAGTCAGATCAGTCTTTTGTAGGAGACTTGGAAGACTCTACCTAATTAGAAATATGGAGGGATAAGTCTGATATCAGTATACCATGTGTGTACATTTATAATAATCAATACATAAGAATGAAATATGTCATGAATGTCACTCAAGATAGTGGGGTGAGTCATCATTCCCAACACTCGAGAAAGAAGGGTGAGTCGTCATGCCCAACACCTAATGAAAGTGAATGTGGAGCATCATTCCCATCATATATGTAAATAGTGAAAGACACAATTCCTAATAGCTAACATAAGTGAGTGTGAAATTCAATTATCAATGAGTCCCTTAACCATTTCCACTGACCAATATCCATGGTATAATCATTATAATCATAAGTAATTTCCATTTAAATCATTTACATTCACTTAATATTATCTAATCATGGAATCCAGAATCATACAATTTATTTATCAAATTATAATATGAGAAGTTTCATTTCTACTCACTTAATTGTAATTAAATTAAACAATTTAGTTTATAAAGAAGAGGATGTTCCTTGTGAAGGTCAATCCAAACTACTTAGAATATAGTGGTTAAATTAACATTTATATTAGTGAAGGTATTTAACTCAAAAAACCTTATAGAGGTGGAAACCAATGATGTAGACATCATCTAAATAATTTAACAAGTATATAAGTTTGAATCATGACATGTTTTAATCAATAGAGGAAGGAGGAAAATTTTTATGGAAATTTATAGTAAGGTCTGGTGTGCGAGATAAGGAATATTCTATAAACACATATAAACTTTTAGGGAATATTTCTAGAACACCTACCATATTCCTATAGCACTCTCCTCTTCTAGTATTGGACTTCAAATCGAGTTGGAATGAGATAAATTATAATAATAAATGAATGCCTTGAAAATATGATATAAGAGATTGCATCAAAACATCATCATTGGAAAAAAGAAAAATAATGAAAGAATCTAAATAAGTGGAGAGCTTATCGGTGGCTAGGCAATCCGATGGATTAAAGTCGAATCAAAATATGGATGGAGAAACAAATTAAAAGCCTAGATTGAAGGGAGGTGAGAGATTACAATGAGAGAGGGAGACAGGTGGTTCTTTCCACTAGAGGAAAAAAAGTGGTGAACCATTTTAAATAATTAAGGGAGGAAGGTTAATACCACCAAAGTTTTAAAGAGTTGCAGAGTTTGGCCAAACAGTTGGCTAAAATATGTGCCAATCGTGTGCTAGATACTTTCCATGGAAAGTGGATTGCATGATTGGGGGAACTTGGTTTATCCAACAATTCTTTACCCATAAACCCCCTCTATCTAGAGAACACACCCTGCGTGGGCTTCAATGAATGGTTAGACTAACCATGTGCATCCCATGTGCTCTATTATATGGAGCACTTCAATACCCCACATGGATTATCTAACCAAGAATACTAGGTTGTAAGGTTTCTACATGTTGTGTGGCCCAACTACTTCCTCAAAAATCCATATCTTTGGGATCTGAACAAGCCTCAAATTCTCCCTAACTCTTCCTTAAACCATATGATGCAACTAAAAGGATAAAACCAAGGATTAAAACTATAATTAAAATGTTCCATACCTTGAATAAAAATTGAAATCCTACATAGTTATCATTAAATAAATTTCATATGATCGATAACTTATTTTGGAGACTACACCAAATTGAAATAAACCATGATACACAATATTGAGATAATATATGACAATTCAAGATAAAAATTAATACATTTTGAGAATATAATGTGAAACATCATTAAAAATTTACAAGGAGAGTAAACCCTTAAGTAAATAAAAAGATAATAATTTATTATAATAATTTATTATAAAAAATGTATTCTAACTCCTTACATGATATAGTTATTATTTTTAAAGAAATATTTTATGTGTTATAATACCAATGAATTGATGAAAATTTAATGGTTATAAGGTAAATAATTAATTTAAATGCTATGTGATTAAAATTAATTAATGTTAAATAGATATATTTTTCAAAGAGTTGTATTTAAAGTGTTGTGTATTTTATCATAACATAAATTGATAACTTTTAAAGTATTATTAAAATAATTGTTTCAATGTTCAAATATATTGATTAAAACTCATTTAATTTTAAATTGATATGAAATAATATTAATAACACTTAAAGTTTAAATGACATTTTAAAAGTTTTTCATTATTTTTTATGTTTCTAGTTAAAAGTTAAATTCCTACATTTTTGAATTTCAAGTTGATAAAATGAAATTCAGTTTATAATTAATATGTCAAAATTATATTTAGATGAATTTTTAGTATTTTTATGGAAAAAAGTATTTTTCGGTGAGCATTAAATATAGTTTTTACAAATACCATAACTTTTATAACTTCACCAAGTTATAAATATGAGTTAAAAAATTTCCGATACCATATTATCAAAAAAATTCCATTTATAGAGTAAAATAATGTATTTAAAAATAATTAGCCAAACTTATAAACCCATTATGAAAATTTTGTAACCAAAGTTAAATTCCATTCTAATAAAAACAATTTTTGGTCCTTTTCCTTTAATTATGTATTCAAAAGATTAAATTTGGTTTTACATTGTTTTTAAAGTCAAATTACCCTTTTTTAATCATAAACCAATAAATTTTATGGGAATCAACAATATTCATAATATTCAACCTAAATTATATAATAATAAATACTTTATTCTAAAATTCCACCCCACTCACTTATAAAAGGATGCCTCCTATACCCCTACCAGACCATGTAAACCATTCAATTATCTCTTGAATACCTAACCATTTTCCATCTTCAATATCATTACTATATATTTGGTAGTATTTGGTTCTAATAAAGAAGCCTAAATCCATCATTCTGAAGGAAATTGTGTTGAGAATAAGAAAATACATCAAAATGGTCAAAGCGCTTTTATAGAAGTAGGGAGTAAAGGTAAGAGTTTATTTCCAATATCACTTAAAATAAATATCTACTATGATCAAATTACTATTTGGTTGAAATTCATGTTATTTTTATCTAAAACCCATATATTTTATTCTCCTATGGTTATTCATGGGTTTTACATTTATTCATATCATTTCCCCTATATTTGGTTCACAATTTAGCCATGAAAATGAATGTAAATAATAAATTAACTGAACACTTATTTTTGATTAGAAAAATTTCTTATCCATTATCATAATGTTTATGTTGTCATATTTATCCCCTTATACACTCTTAAATAATTTATTATGTACACTTTCTAATTTCTTTGAATTTCTTTACAAAAGCGTGAAAAAAATATTTTTTTAAATGTTTTCCACAAGAATTAATTTTCCCACCATATTATTTGTTTTCTTTAAGAAAATCACTCTATAAAATATCATGGTTTCAAGGTGATTTATATTTCAATTTTTTAATAAATAATTATATTTAAAAATTAAATTTATCAAAAGTAAATCATATTTCTTTTTGTTTTCCAAAGAAGTTTCTTAATGTATTTATAAAACTATTTTTCATCTATGTCATAATCCGTTAATATTTCTTACGGTTAATAGGGGATATACTATAATATTACCATCCAAATTATTTCTATCTATGAATTATTATAAGATCTTATGGATGTTTTCATGAAACTTATTTATTTTCATGTGTTAATTAAGCTATGGTAGATTTAGTAGTGTTTTCATGTTCATATGGTACACATATGTATGGTTTATAATTATGTTATGGGTGAGTCCATTATAGAATTCCAATGAATTGAGTGATTTTTTTATATCTCAGGAGATCAGGATAAGACATGGGTGGTCAGCCCAAGTCTAAAAAGATTACAAGACATGGGTGGTTAGCCTAAGTCTAAAAAGGTTATAGGACATGAGTGATTATCCTAATTATAATATATTATGGTAAGGTGGTTATCCTATCCCCTTATGATATGAATTTCTTAGTGGTTATACTTGAAATATATTATGAATTTTATGCTTATGTTTATGCTACATTCTTATTCATATGTCTTTCTTTCATAGCTCCTGACTATCGACTCATATTTTTACACTCTTATTACTCATGTATTAGGTTATACCAAATCCTTACACCATGTATCAAAATTTATGATCTAAGTTTTATTGGGTATGATTCTATTATGTTATGACCAAGATCCATGATTAGATTCTCATACCCAAATTATCATATTCTGATAACTTTTAATCATGAACTTCCATTTCTCATGTATACCTATACTGACCATCTTATTTGATCCTTTCTTATGTTTCTAATTCCATAGGTTATAAATAATATTATTAAGTATGATATGTCTAAAAGGTTATCATATGAGAATAATATTTTTTGGAGATTTGGAAATTGTTTTAAAAAAATTGGTTTATGTATATAATTTTCAAATACACTAAACCTATAGTTTCTTTGGAAAGATTTATTGTGAGACATAAACAAAATTCATGTGAAATTATGTATTATGTATATATACAATGGTTGGATTTTATAAAGGAAATGAGTATCATTTAGTATAGTATGTTAGATGAGGGAGAACCTATCTCAGTGGATATAATACCTACTCCTCATGTAATCCTGTGAGTTTATAGATTTATTAGTCATATAGAGAACCCCCTCCTCAACTAGGAAGAGGAGTACTAGTCTTTTGGAAGAATACGGGGGACTGACACACCATTAGCAGAACATATCTTAGGGATTTCCAAACCCCATTCGCTATGATAAATACTTATCATTGTCCCTATATATCCAAGGAACTAAATTACCCAAATCATATTGTGTATAAGATTTTATATCGATGAGGAATATACCGTTGTATTCTATATAGAAAAACACCAAGGATGGAGTACTTACCCGTCGAAGCCCACATATTTGGAAATAAGATCTAAAAATATTTAAACCTAGAATAAGTACATGAAATGTAATTTAGGGAAACATTGTGTGTTTCCCCTAAGTAGAAGTCTTGTCATGTACCTTTATCTATGTGCCATGTGGGGATCTCTTTACATGAAGTTTCTAAGGGTGTACATGGAAAGTTACAGTGAGGAACCACCTGGTATATTGAAAGATACAAGGGAGGGGGTTAATTTTTAATCACAAACAAACTTTAATTAAGTTAAACAAAGATAAATAATATGAATAATAATGAGATTAAATTGTTTAAACATAAAAAAACAAACTAGGTGATGTGTGAAGAGTGTTTACAGAATAAGTAAAAGAGATAACAAAATATATTTTCAAAATATTTGGGATCTGAATGAGCATATATATACAATTAACACCCATATTTTTCTTGTGAGGTATAATACGCACTAAATAAACCTCAGTTTTAAAGGAGTGTGAAAAGTATTTAGAAAATTCCATTTTCACCATAGAGGCACAATCCTAAAATTCATCCCTTTTAACAATATGATAAGCAAACCCAAAACCTAGATTTTAAAGTACTGTAAGAACCAAAAGTAAATGTAACCATACCAATTCCCAACTAATATCCCCTTAACTTTAACCATAACTTAGAAACAACTATTATACACGATTTTTCTTCATGTAATAATAACCAACACACACAACTTTATGGAGGTATAACTTGTAAATGTGACCTAAATAAAACTTTATAGTGATCATAATTAAATATAATAAAACTATAAAATAATTAATCCAATAAAATATGTTGATAGATTTTCTCGTGTAGATATTGTAAGCTTTATTCCTTCACAATAGTTAAATTATGAGGTTTGGAAAATTTATCAAGGGAATGTAAATAATGAGACATTCAATCTTTATAGAACTTCCGTGTCAAACAATGTATTTTGTTAGTGTATCCACTTCCTGAATACTATAGATTATATATATGATTAAGGGATAATTATATTTGGTATATATTCTTTAATTATCAATGAATTTTTGACATGGGATTTAATTAATTATTTCAACAACCATTTAAATTTTGAATATCGTAATCCTAGATTATCATTTGTAGGATAAAATTTGTAGTCTAATAATAATATGTGATAAATAAATCTCCAATGGTAGCTTTATACATAAAGGTATAACTTATGAATTATTCTGAGCTTATCTTCTAAAAAGTTATCTTTCAATCAATATAGAAGAGTCGTCAACTCAACAAGTAAGAGTCCATGACTTATAGAAATAACAAACTTTGATATTTAAAAAATGTAAAACTAAATCTTCATTTCTCTATTCATATGTAAAAGTAAAAAAATTAACAAATTTTGATATCTAGGAGTCAATATCTCTAGTGTGAAGCATATGTAAAAGTTAATCCATTTGTCCAATCTGTCGAACTATAAACTTATAAGACCAATATCTTCAGAACATAAGAGTCATTCCTTAAGGAAATCTTCAAATATATCTCATAAGTAAGAGTTAACTAATTAACTAATTTACAATGATTACGATATGTAAAGGTATTTTCATATTCTCAAGTAATATATTAAATTCATTTACTTGGGAAAATTTTTACAACATAAAATATAGGAAATCACATAATATAAATATTTAATTATAATGAAATAATAAAAATATTTAAAAACTAATAGATAAAAAAATAAACATAAGATGAGAGAGTTATGTAATTATGAAAACATAATAAACTAAGTGCAAAGGATCCACTCAATATTCTCCATTTTTTGATAGTTACAAAACCTTAACATCTCAAAACAAAACATTTCCCCCTTTTTATATGAATAAAAAAGATAATAAAATATCACGAAGTTCATGCAATCACTAATATAATATAAAAGGTTATAAATCATAACAATAAATATCTAAAATCTCTCATTATTTTGAGTGAAAAAAAAACTAATAAGCACATCGACTATATTAACAACTAGACATAGTAAATAAAAATAATTACTAAATGAGTAAAGTTAAATTCATAATAGAAATAAATAACAATAACATGCTTAATAGTTTAAATGATGGATACCCCTAAATAGAAGCATAATTAAAAATATATTAAAGTACTAAAATAAAAAATTAATAAAAATAGTAAAATTCCCCTACCCCTTAACCCAAGATTCATCTCTCAAAATGATATAATAGTGAATGAACAATAATATGAAAACTACTCTTATATAAAAATAAACACTACAAGTATCCATGAAACAATTAATGATATTCAATAATTTTGAAAATATTTTTTTTAGGTAAACAATAGTTAAGTACATGTAAGTAAACCAAGTAATAAAACTATACATTTATTCTAAATTGACATAAAAATAACTAAAAAAAGAAAACTCATTCCAACACACCAAATGGTAAAACTATTTAGAGGTTTTGTATGCTGAACGTAATGAGATATAGTACTAGGCCATATAAACTAGTTTTGGCCCATTCAAATTTAAAAATAACCTTTAAGAACCCATGATATAGAAGGGTTATATATTTTAATGTTTAAATTATATTTAAATAAAAATTATTTCTTATGTAAAAGTGAATACACAAATCACAAATAATAGTCAAATGAAAAAGGGCCAAAAGTACCACATTTAAAGAAATTAATGGAAAATATATCTTCACTTTTACCTTTAAAAGTGGTTTTTGTACATATGGGGTGGTAACACATCATAACCATGACCATTATTTTGTTTTTAGTTATACTTTTTATTGATATTTACTTGTTATTACTCTCCATTAACTAAAAAAAGTTGATAAGTTTTCCTTTAGAATTTATAATTCATATTTCACCTTAATATTTTCTTTTCAAACAAACAGCAAATCATCAATTTGTTTTCATTTGTAATGGAAGTAGTGTTCTTAATGATTCAATTATCTTTATTGAGAAAATAATTTTCTTCTTTAAGATTTTAGAATTTGGAATCAATATCCATTTTATCCTTTACACAAACATTGTTGTCACAAAACAAGCTGGGACGTTTTCCGAACCGGCACCCGACCTAGTCCACGACATGGACTAAGGGGCGTTCCTGATCCCCATGTACTGTAAACAAGTTCATGGGTATCAATAATATAGCATGGGAATGATTTCACCCAATTATGTAAACATTATCAATCAATAATAATAAATTAACCAAAGATTAATAATCACAACCAAACAAGGGATACCAAATTTTCAGATTCAACTTTACAACTTTAAATAAAACCCACAAGGTCTACAACTAAAAGGAAATGAGTCATTATCTAAAAGCAACCATATAACATGGGGAGCATCATCCCCCATCTACCTTTACAACGACTCTAAGGGAAGACCAATAGCATCCCAAACCACCATCTCCAAACACATTGCATTTAGCTATGTCAAACATAACCAAGTCTACTTTCACCCAAAGGTGTAAGTAGGGTGTGATACTAATCCCAATAGTATTCCACCCAATAAAAAAGATTCCATGCTATAAACATTATAATATAAATAAAAATTCCAGTTTTATAAAATAAAACTAGGAATTTGTTTTTATTTAAATCATTTTAAAATAAATCATGCTTTCCTTTCAAACATCCCAAAATGTATATCGTATGCGGACGGTAAGTACGATATCACCATAGATGACTAAGTCACAAGAGAACCCTCTAGGCACTAGCTAGAAATGGTACACTATGTATATCATATCTTAATGAAATGTGGTATAGTAACCATGACTAACAGCGTTCTCATGAAAAAACTACTAGGAGAGGAAACCCCATACCCCAAGTGGTCTCTAATCTTCAATATCATTTAGTTAGTGTTATATCATCAATCATTATAGATGAATCCAGGATGATCCACTTTTGAGTCCACTAATGTACTTGGCCCAGTCCGCCCACTTAGTTACCAAGGTTTCCCTTTATTCTAAATTCTCATTCCACATGTCACATACAACATCACATTCATATAAAAACATGAAAAACAATATACCTATGCTTGATAAATCACCAATTTCACAACCAAAATCACTTTTAAATCCAAACTCACACCAAAACAAACCAAAATATAATTCAAACCACTTTCAAAATTTATTAAACACATTGCATAATTTATCAAACATATTCAAAATTTACCACAAGGGTTTACACATGAAATATACCCTATTTACTTTGCAAAAAACCATTTCCAATCCACACGCATATCAAAACATTTTAAAAACACCTTTTCACCACAGAAAAAAATCATAGAACACATATAAACACTCAATCAAGAATATTAAATTCATCAAATAATGTTAAAGCATGGAACCACGTACCTTGAGTGAATAAAATTCTAGAATCCGGTGAAAAATTAAAACCATAACCAATTGTAACCTAAGGATCCCATATTGAACCTTGAACATTAATATTAAAACTAGAAAATCAAGATCTAACCCTAAAAATGACACCCAACCTGCTAGATAAGTGAAACAACAAATAGGAAGAAAACCCTAGAAAAGAGGGGGAAAACAATAAATAAAGAACTTATGTGAAGATTCATGGAGAAATATCTCCAAACCTTCCACAAAAAATAGAGCCTATGGGATATTAGAGGAATGGGAGGTGTACCTAGGCTATAAATCCTGAGTGGGTGTGAGTTTTGGTGTTTTGGGGTTAGAAATTGGGTCGAGATAAAAAGGAAAACCAAAATTGTAATGACCTAGACACACCACATGGTTTTTACGAATGGTTTTCCAAACAGTGTGGAGACCATGATCCTATTAATATCAAATCAGTACCTACCACACAATTATCCCCTATGTATTGACTTACCATGAAAAATCTGTTCGGTAGCTACAGGATCAAACTAGCCACCTACTGCACGATTACCTAGGGAAGGGAGCACAGTTTCTACTTACTATGTGCTGACCATGAACCAAATTATACCCTTCCAAATTTTATCACATTTATAACAAACTCAAAGGAAACTCAAATTGAAAAATGTGGAATTAAATTAAATAAAAAAATACCTCAAAATAAATCATGGGTGTGATAATTCTTCCCACCATGAAAATGTTCTTTCCTCCGAAAGTCAACTCGAAGATTGATTAGAGAAAAAAGGGGAATTCTTGCTCAACACAAAACTTATTCTCCCATGTATCATGCATATCATTACCATGTTTCCAATGGATTTAGATCAGTGGAATAGACTTCCCACTAATAAGCTTCTCTTGGGAATCTGTAATTTGTATCATCTGCTAAAACACAGATAAATCGAGCTCTATTTCCAATTCTTCTGAATTTAACAGTTGATATAGAACTGGGTTGTAATTTTTTAATTAGAAAACAAGGAATACATCATGTATTGAGGTCAACTGATAGTTTAAGGAAAACCTATATTCCACCTTACCAACCCGCTCGGTAATTTCAAAAGGTCTGATATACCTCGGTGCTAGCTTCTCTTGATTACCCAAACGACGATGACCCAAGCGAGGTGACCCTTTCAGAAACACCTGATCACCCCTAGAAAACTAAATATCTCTATTCCTCTAACTAGTCTATGACTTGTGACAACTGTGAGCTATCAATAACTGCTGCCTGATTAGATTGAACTTAGATGTATCTTGAACTAAGCTCTGTCCCAACAAGAAGGTTTCACCCACCTCATCCCAACACATGGGAGACCGATATGATTGACCATAAATCACCTAAGAGACATTAAAATAAAATGATGGTAGCTATTATTATATTAAAATTCAGCCAACCCCTAATGGATTTACCATAAAACTCTAAAATCCAAGATAGATGCTCAGATCATGTCTTCCAAACTCTGATTCTCTTGCTTTAGTTTCACTTGTTGACATGTATAAAACCTTGATACGAAGTCATATATATCCCACCTCATACCTTACCCCCATAACTACTAAAGACTATCATCATAAATCTTTTTAGAACCTTGATAAATAACCCATTGAGACTGCTGGAAATCCTGCATCACCACCTTCCTCAATGAAAATGGTACCACAAAGAGGCCCTTAAATCACAATACTTCCCCCGAAGACAACGAACACTCACAAGGAATCTCCCCAACATGAAATAACTTCATGGATTGCTGGCACAACTCAAATTAAATACAATCCCTCCAAATTAACTCCATAAGAGAAGGATCTAGCTGAATTCTAGCTAAGAATGCACCTCTATTGTGCTCCTTGGTCTACAAGTTCATATGAGCAAAAACCCCCATCAAGTTCCACTCATCACTGGACTCTTTCAACGCATGCACTGGAACAATTATTCTCAAAAAATTTTCCAAAACATTACCCTTTCCTATGGTATAAACGATATCAAAATCAAATTCCTGTAGATACTCAACCCAATAACGTTTCCTTAAATTCATATATTTATGGGAGAAAATGTAGGCTAAACTCTTATGATTAGAATAAACTAAAAATATTTCCCTAACGAGGTAGTTGAGCCACATTTTCAAAGCATGAGTCACTACTGCTAACTCCATGTCATGAGTAGGATAGTTATTTTCATGTGTTCATAGTTGGTGAGATCCATACACCACCACATGGTCATTCTCTAAAAACACACATTCGAGACCCATACCTGAGGCATCACAATAAACCACATAGAACTTTATCAATTATATAAATATTAACATAGGAGTGGTAGTCAACCACCACATTAGCTCCTCGAAGCATGCTTGGCACTATGTGCTCCAATTAAACTTCACCCCTTTCCTAGTGACCACTCTTATCGGCGAAGCCTACCGAGAGAAGTCCTGAAAAAATCACTTGTAAAATCCAGACTGGCCTAGAATGTTTCTAATATCAAAAACATACTTTGTTTTCTCCCATAAAATCACACAATTACCTTATTAAGGTCCATTGAAACCCTTAGTTCTGAGATAACATGGCCTATAAACTTCAACTTTTTATCCAAAAGGTGCGCTTTGAAAACTTTTCATAAAAGCGATGGTCCCGAAGAGTGCCCTGAAAAATCCTCAAGTTCATCTCATGTTCCTCCTCAGATACAAAATAAACTAGGATTTTTTCCATGATTACCACAATGAAGGAATAAAGATACTTGTTGACACCCTATTAATAAGCTATATAAAAATAACTAGAGAGTTATTCAACTCTAAAGGCATGACCAAGTACTCAAAATGGCCATACCTGCGTTGAAAAACCATTTTTTGGGACATCTACCTCCTTCACCCTAACTTTGTGGTAACCAGAACAAAAATATATCTTGGAAAGCCACCATTCCCCTTTTAACTGGTCATAAAAGTAATAAATTTAGGGAAAAAGATACTAGTTCTTGATGGTTACCTTGTTTATCTTCTGGTAATCAACACATAACTAGATATATCCATTATCCTTTTTTTCACAAACCAAACTAGAGAAAGCCAAGGAGAGATGCTCAAGTGAATGAATCCTTTGTATTACAAATCATCTAGTTGTACCTTTAATTATCTAAACTCGGTGTGATCCATAGGGTATGGGGGATGAGATATCAACTGTGTTCCCACCACTAAATCCATTAAGAACTCCACATCCTGCTCTAGTGGGAAAAAATTCATCTGGAAATATATATAGAAACTCGTCCACTATAAGAGGTAATACACCTTCAGAAACACCACCATTATCCTTCATCATGATAGACATAACTAAAAACAAGGTTTCTTAATTCCATAAGTAGTGGTCCATCTCAACCAGACTGAGGATCCCATTCTACATGAAAAACTTGGGCACTCCCATTAGGTGTTGTGAAACTCACCCGCTTCCTATTACAATAAAAATGTTCCTGAAAGCATACCATCAAATACATTCCAAGTATTACATTTAAGAGTTCCATATTTATAACGATGATATCTCAATATAGCTCAAACCCTGACATGGTGAACGCACAAGATGACCACTAGAAACCTTACTCTTTCTTCTTACAAAGCAGATTCACCAAATCCATCACATATGACATGTGATCAGTTGGAAAAACCAAATCATCCACAATATTAGTAGAGATATACAAAAAAATCAATAGTATAAAAGATAATTATAGGTATAGATGATGCATTCAAAATAGTACCTCGAATCGTTGAAGGCCATGTATCCAGTTCTGCTAGTGTTTTTTCCACAACATGAAGATTCCCAGTCTCTGCCCAGGTCTAAAAAGGACCACTGACCTATGGATCTACCCTAAACTAACTCTACCCAAAAGATGATCAATTCCTTCCACCTTGACTACTAACATAAGATCCCACCATCCAATACAACTTCAATTGGGCTGAAATTCCCTTGGAAGCTATAGACCATACACCACTCTGATATGGGAACATCATTTTGCAAAAACACTACAGGTACCCCATAGATCTTCACCAATATAAAGGTTTGGGAGGAGGTGTACACATAGGTCAGGTGTGTCCTACCTTCCCTTACCGATGGAACACAACAGACCCAGCGTCAGAAGCTACAGACGAAGACTAATGGGAAGGATGTCCCAGACTTCAACCTTCCTTCTTCCTCTTGTTGTCTCTCTTCCTCTTTTACTATGATGAAATTCCACTAACCATTATTGACATAGCCCCTGAGGAACTAGACTATCATTTAGGATCAATCTCTACTATATAAGCATGGTTAAACACTTAAACATAGGTCTTTAGTTTGAATAGAAAGACCTGAGAATACATTTCTAGATGAAACCCACTCTCGATCATCTAAGACTTCTTACGCTCATTGGAAATGATTTTGGGTGAGTACTAAAATAGATCAAAAAATTAGTTGGTGTATTCTATCACAGGCTATTACCACTAAACATGATCTATAAACTCCCTTGATCTGGTGTAGTCCAAGACCTCAGGATAATAATGGCCATTGAAAACCACCTTGAAGTCTCTCCAGTTCATCTGCTAATTCTTTCTATCTTGAACCAATGTGTCCCACCACCTCCAACAGGGACATTTTAACAAGAATAAGGATCATTCCACCCTAAATTACTTAAAAGTTTCAAGAAATTAAAATATTCTATCAATATTCTCAAGACATTCCTTAGCTTCCTAAGGTTTCGTGCTACCTCAAAAGGAAGGAGGCTTGTCCTTAATAAACTCTTGAGATTTTCCCTTTCTAGGAGTAGGTTCAGCTTCTCTAACCTAATTTGAACTTGGACTACTCCCTTTCCCAAATATTGGACAGGTCAAGACCAATATTCTACTAATATTTAATCAATTTTTGGGGGATAACTCTCTCCAGCCTCTTCCCATGAGTCCACATAAAGTCTCTAGGGAGGCATATTGCTACAAAAATTCAATATTTTAAAGAAAAACAATAAGTATGATCATTCTAAAAATTTGAACTATTGACAAAAAACAACAATATTCCATAAATCCAAATAGATAAAACTCATTACAGTAACATAAGAACCAAACCACTTCACCTCCACCTGGCTTCCACGTATAGTCTGTAACATGCTTGTATCACCTAGAGGAGAAGTCAAATAGAATATTAGTATCCAACAGTGGCTTAGGATATGACACAAGGCATGTTGTGCAAGCGCCCTACTCACAAACAGAACCTCAAGCTCAGTCAATCCTAAATCCATTCTATCTAGAATCATCCCATATAACTTTACCCCAAAAGAGAGAAAATTGGCTCTGATACCATTTTCTCATAGAACAAGCTAGGACATCATCAAAACCAGTGCCCTACCCAGTCCGTGGCTTGGCCCAAAGGGCATTACTAATCCCCACTATATGGAAATAAGTTCCTGGGTATCAATAATATAACTTGGGAATAATTTCACCCAATTACAAATACATGATCAACAAAAAATAACAAATGATGAAAATCTGAGTAATCACAATCAAATAAGGGATATGAAATTTTCAGATTCAAGTTTACAAATTTAAATAAAAATGAAAAAGTCTACAACCAAAAGGAAATAATTTACTATCCCAAAAACCACCATATGAAAAGAGGATCATCATTCTAAAACCACCACTACAACACCTACAAGGAAAGACCACTAACATCCTAAACCACTATCTTTAAACACATTTCCTTTACATATTTCAAACAAACTAGTGTCTACTTACACCCAAAGGTGTAAGCATTATGTGATCCCATGCATAGTAGGATTCCACCCAATAAAAATATTCTATGCTATAAAAATTATAATATAAATAAACAATCTAGTTTTATTAAAGAAAACTAGGAAAAGTTTTATTGGAAACATTTTAAATGAAAAAATTATTTCTTTTCAAACAACCCACAAAGTATACTAGATGCCGATTGTAAGTATGATATCATCATAGAGCACTAAGTCATAGGAAAATCCTCTAGGAACTAGCTAGAAATGGGACACTAGGTACATTGTATCTTGGTGAAATGTGGTATAATAACCACGACTGACAATATTCTCATGCATGATCCACTATAAGAAAAAACCCCATGGACCACTGGTCTCAAATCCTCAATATCGTTTAGTTAGAGTTATATAATCAATCATTTTGGATGAATATGAGACAAAAAACTTCCAGGTTAATTAACATACTAGTTCTATTCCACCCACCGAGTTACCCCATTTTGACTTTATGTTAAATTTTCATTCCATATGTCACATACAACACCACTTTCATATAAAAAAATTCCCAACACTATAGCTATTATTGATAAATCACATATTTCACAACCAAAACAACTTCTAAATCTAAACACACACCAAACCAACCTAAAACATAATTATCACCACATTCAAAATTTAATAATCATGTTCCATAATTTATAAAACATATTCAAAATTCACAATAAGGGTTTACACATTATATAAACCCAATTTCCTTTGAAAAAACCACTTTTAATATATATTCATATCAAAAAATTTCATAAAAACATTTCACACCACACACATAAACCATAGAACACATATAAACACACAAGAAATCATATTAAATTTGTTAAATAATTTTTAAACATGAAACCACATGCATTGAGTGATGAAAATTATAGAATCCAGTGAAAAACTTAAAATGCACCTCAATCGCACCCTAAAGAAAAAATATTGAACCTTGAACATCAATATTAAACCCAATAAATCAAGATATAATCCTAAAAACTACACCCAACCCACTGGAGAAGTGAAAACCCAAATGAAGAGGAAGAATACCCTTGAAAAGAGGTGTAGACAAAGAAATAAGGCACTTACTTAAAGATTTTTGGACAAATCTCTCCAATTTTTCTAAAAAAATGGAGCTCAAGGGAAATGAGTAAAAGGGGGAGGCACAAATAGGGTATAAATCTCGAGTTGGGGTGAGTTTGTGTGTTTTGGGGTTAAAAATCAGGGAGAGAGAAAAAGTAAAACCTAGATTTTAATGACCAAGACATGCCACAATGTTAGTTCTCAAGTTTTTCCAAATCATGTGGTAACTATTCTCCCTTTATGTCAAAATAGGACCCACCACACAATTATTCTTCTTGGCCTGAATTACCATGCACAATTTGTGTGGTAGATACTACCTCCAACAATCCACCTACCACATGGTTACCTAGGTAGGGGCACACAATTTCTATTAACCGAGCACTGACCATGCACCACATTCTGCCAACCCAAATTTTATTCTATCAAAAAACTCAAAGTAAACTGAAAGGAAAAAATGTGGACAAAAAATATAGAAAAATACATAAAAATAAATCATGGGAGTGACATTTTTGTATCTTCTTCAATTTCATATAGGAAACTCTAATAGTGATTGCATTTTTCCAAAACTCATTTAATTTTTTCCAAATATTTGACACTACACTTATTACTTCTAGAATCAAAATTAAAATTAAAACTAGAATCCTAAATTTAATTACTCAATTAATCCATACTACCCATAAAGCTAATATTTACAACATTTTTTACATATTCTCCCAAGTAACCTGAATAACATAGGTGGGAATGAGAAAATATAGCTTTACCATATTTTCTATAAAACAAAGATTACCAGTTTTATTCTCACATTTAGATGTAAAACTTGAATCTAAATCTTCACTAGTACTCTATACATTATAATATTTACCCTATTACTTCTTGAAATTCTTGTATTGTCATTGATTCTTTATCATTGGATATTCAGGTTTGAAGTTTTCTTTCTTCTAATACCCATAAAAAATAAGCTCTGAATTACATAAATCCATATTCAAAACACCATTCTTGTTATCCATTCTATCATCATGGTAAGGACCAATTAGGATCTGTGTGACCACTGGGGGGTGTTAATCAGTGGTTAATTATTTTTATGTATTATTCGTTTTATAATAGCATTTCTCACCTAATTAGGGGAAATGAATCTGCTTAACACATTATAAAATATAACTTAATGGAACATATGAATTTACAAAGTTCACTCCCCAATAAGATTACTTATTCCTTGGAATGACCTGGAAACAATCTGAGATTACACAGTCCACTATAAAAAAATCCTTGTAGTTCATAGTAGCCAGGTTATATCCATAAATTTCATTGCACTACAGTTATATGACATTTAATGCGATCCTCACACAATTTGAATAATAATTTCTATTTTTTCA
This sequence comes from Viscum album, assembly GCA_963277665.1. Classification (NCBI taxonomy): domain Eukaryota; kingdom Viridiplantae; phylum Streptophyta; class Magnoliopsida; order Santalales; family Viscaceae; genus Viscum; species Viscum album. The sequence goes on along the minus strand of OY728130.1, from coordinate 695,785,386 downwards.
ATAATGTAATATAACTTCACTGATAGGATTTAATATATTCTCACTATGCTACTTTGATTCTTCACACTTTCACTTCTACAAGTTTGATCTACATCTTCTTTGATTACTTACAAAACAATGATCAAGAAAATATTCTCTTATTTTCTATTTATCATATTCTTAAATATATATTCTACAAAATCTAAAACAAATATAAGTTTATATCATGTAAAATTAGATACCTATTATCTTTCTTATTTATTAAAATATTTATAAAACTATGAAAATACTTTCAAATTAAAATCTATAGAATTATTAGATATAAACTTCAAAAATAATTCTATAAGAAACCACATTTTTTAATGATTGTAACTACATTTATCTTCACAACATAATTTAAACTTTCATTTCTTCCATTTAAAATTCCACGAAATCATCTTTAAAATAAAAACCCCATGTATATGATCATAGAAATTTCAATCCTAGATTTTTTCCTCATAAATACCACCAAAACTACAGACACCTAAACTTCTCTAAGTCACAAAGGATGATGTGTAATTCATATGCATATCTAAATCCTTAAACATAAATACTACACTTAGCCAAAGGCTTACACTCATGCCTTTACCATTTTCTTTCTACCATGAATTCATATGATCAAAAAGTCATATTCTCATGAAGTATTATTCCCATTATTTATTATTCTCCTTAATTGTTATTCTCATGTTTTCTTATTCTCATGAATCCTTACTCCCATGAAGTATTACAATCATGAAGGCTTGCACTCCGTCTTAGATACATAATATCTTGATCTTCTTCACAACATCATATTCAATTTGATGATGTTCATTCAATATCTATTTTACTTAAACAATATTTATTGAATTATATTATTATTGTGATATTTTAATAAATTATGATCAACACAATATAAATGCATTTGTTTCATGTGGATGATCAACCTACCATTAAAGGCTATAATCACTTAACATAATACATGGGTCTATAGTCACATAACACACCATGCGTGAGATAAGGAATAATTCATGTGACATGTTCAAATTCCTTCATATTGTAGGTTCAATTTTATTCATGTGATGGGTTCTATTTTATTTTTATGGTTAGTTCACATTTCATCATGTAGTCACTTCACCAACCATAACTTCACACTTCATGTAGTCTCTTTAGTGACCATACTGGATTATTCATTATTGTAAAAAATATGTAATATCTACTACCATAACATGTTATGAACATTATAAACAAAACAAAAATCATCAAAAGCGAGTAATCTTCCTACTATAACTTGTTAATTTTTTTTTCTTACAATTAAATACAACACCATAAGGAAATCCATTTCCTCTTAAAAATATTATCCACCAATGCAATAACAACCCAAAACCTCTTGGTATAAAAAACACCCCTTTTGATTTTATTTTAAACCAATGATCATAAATCATTTAAGAATTATAAATAAATATATTAATCATCATCAAATAATTCTAAGCTAAGTCGATCTATATTGCCAAAGGAAATAATAATATTTGAAAAACCATTCCATGCCATCAATAAAGTAGCGATCAAAGAGAAACATGAATAAAATATTTATTTCTATAAAAATTTGTCATCAAATATTCAAAGACAGAATTAACTATAACTTATAATAAATAGTTACTTCACCCACTTTAAAAAATTGTTAAACAATAGTTCACACTGACCACACATGTTGAAATCACAGCTTACCCCTTTAAACCCCCCTTAAATATATGATCTCCCTAAATAGATAAAAATAATAATTAATGTATAGATTTATTTATAATATTTCTCCCCATTTTAAAAAAATATCAAAATAAAAGAGGAGAGAGTGGGAAAAATAGACAATAAAGTGTTAAAGTTTGCTAGGTTAAACACCCAATATCATCCTCAATTTCTCAAAAGTATCCTTTAGTAGCATTTTAGTGAAAATATAATCCACTTGTTATTTCGAAAAAAAAATAATCCAAATTTAGTTTATTTATTTCAATAATCTTCTTGATGATGTTATATTTAATACAAATGTTCTTTGATGTTGAATGTTGCACTTTATTATTTATGGTATTGATAAAACATTGATTATCAAAGCCTAAGAGAAGTGGTAGCTTAACATCAATAAAAAAGTCTTTCTAACTATGTCTTTATCCACCTTAATTTATTTTTAAATTATGTTGTACTAATATACTCATCTTTTATAGTGATTAAATTCCCTGAAAATTGCTAATTTTTATTCCAAATCACACAGATTTCTCTTATAAATAAGACTCATTCATAAGTAGCCATTTTTTCAGTGATATATCTTTATCTATTAGCATTTATATATCCAGACATATTCAACAATAACTTTATATCATACTTTATCCAATAATATTTAGTGGCCTTAATGTATATGAGAATTATTTTTCTAGAAACGAATGTGACATTTTGGGTGCAGATTGAAATCTAGTATAATAGGTAACAACATAAATGGGGTCTGGTCTAAAGAATTTAAAATATAATAAACTTCCAATCAATTTCATATATTATTTATGATCTACATACCTTCCAAATTCACCATTTAATGTTTTTTACCACCAAGATAGGTGTGGAAACATTTTTTAAATATTTTATTGCAAAATTTTAAGTAAAAACTAGGAATATTTTTCTTATGATAAGAAAAAATGATCCTAATATTTAGATATTTGTGAGAAAATAAATAAATTAATCTCTACCATTATATAAATTTAAGACTATATCTTCATATTTATGGTAAAACCCTTATATTATTATTTATTATTCAGGGAAAATATGATATCATCAATATAAAAAACACAATGAGAGAAACCACTTAATTTTATTTTATATGGGGATTGTTGTCCACTCTTAACATCTTGATGTTAATATTATTCAAATAGGAATCCTTATTTGAATACAAAGATCATGGAGATTTATTTAACCCATTTAAATACTTCTTGAAGTAACAAACATAGTCCTCTTATTTTCTAATAAATAGCCCACTTGGATATTCAATAAAGATCTCCATTGACAAAGTCATCCTTGAAATCCATTTTTAAATATTATAATTACTTTATGTATGAATAACAAGAAATATTTTTATTGTTTAAATTATTGAAACTAGTTAAAATTCATCAATAATTAAAATACACTCTACCTGTGGATATCCCTTTAAAACAATATTTCTTTATTTCTTACAATATCACCAATTTTGTTTAACTTATTATAGGAAAACTACTTTATTCTAATCACATTTTTTATCTTTATGTTTAAGAACTGTCTCCCATATATAATTTTCTCATTTTTATCTCATTCCACATTCATGGAATTAATCCAATCATGATTTACCAATGATTCTTTAATATCTCTTAGCTCAACATATGATGTGGGATTCTGGGAAATAGGGAAACCGGCTGGCCATGCGGGCTGGGTAGGTGGCACGAACTAAGTTGTTGGGTGCCCTGGTTTGGAGAAGAGATAGCCCTCTGATGTGGGCCGGGACAATAGGAAAAACCTGAAAGCTGGGTGTCCAAGGTTGGGAAAGAACCAACCCACTAATTGTGGTCGAGGCCAAATAAAACTGGGTCATTGGGCAACCTGGTGGGCTGGACACACGACCGAACCAGGATGAGTCTAGTTAGGCCTTGTGGTCCTAGCCCATCAGCTAGGATAGATAGATTGGACCCATACCCAATCAGGTCGGGTCGGGTCAGACAAACTGGGCTGGGTCATGCAGGACCCCTTGGCGGGCTTTGTTTGGTCAGTCTAGCTAGGTTTGACCAACCTGGACACAACCAAACCCTATCTACTAAAACGCCAATATCTTTCAGACCGGGCGTTTGATTGATACACCATCTGTGGATTTGGGACCCTTGCGATGATATAGTCATTGGGGAATACTCAATGTAATATTTCATGGTAGTTGAGATACAACTGATGGCTTGAGGTGTATATTCTAGCAGAATCAAGTGCGCTATGTAAGGTAATCGTACAGCTTGCTGAGACCTGAAGACTACTGACAGGCATTTCTATGTGACCCTACCAGCCTAGATGATATGTGGTCTTATGTGTACTAGCTACAAGTTGATCTATGTAAACCATCTACAAGAGGATTTGTGTGAACAAGCTATAAGAGGCCCGATGTGAACCATCTATAAGCGTGTAACGACCCATAATATTTTTAATGAAAAATTCACTTGATCTAATTAAATGTTTTATTATATAAAATGGTTATATAAAACATATAAACTTCCTTGGATTTATGTTTTTGGATTTTAAGACATTGATATGAATTTCTACCATTGCTAATATAGTTGTTGAACAGTGATCACATAATTAGTATAAATATAGGGCTTTAAAAAAAATCCAATTAACCTAGACAAAGAAGCAAGGGCCTCATCTGGCAGAATTGATTCATACGAAGCCCATTTGTCAGATCTCAGAAAGGAGGTAGCATAATCGGGATTCTCTCTTGACCAAGCCCAAGCCTTTCTTTAACACGTTATGCTTGAACGGAATTTCCTACAGGAGAAGTTGAAGTTAATTGAGATTACCACGCAAGTGATGTTATCCGAGCTGCTCAAGTGTCTTTCATCATTACACACCTTACCCATAGGTCTTATTCAGGTTTTATAAGGGATTAAGTAACAAGACCCTTGAACTATGATTATGTGCATTTTTTTATAGAATAACTAATATACATTCATTTTATTATAGTCACTTTTTAAATAGTTTTTAGAGAACAAATAATATTTTTAGTTAATATTCAATTAAGAAATATATTTTGATGAATTAACAGATTTTTAAATTAAATAATATTTTAATAAAATATTATTACTAAATTACTTTTTTTATTAAATATAACTGATCATATAATTTTTATTAATACAATTGTAATTTTTATTAAGGTTTGAAAGCTGTTTTTGTCAAAACATGTGCATTTTTGATAAAAGATGATTTTTATATTACAATTTAAAATTCACATATTTTGAAAAGTATATAGATATAATTAATTTCATTGTGTTATTCAGGATTTTGAAATTATCTAATGGCAAATTTTTCAAAATTTTCAGATACAGTCAAATTTTTGGGTAAAAATTAAATACTGTTTAAATATATAATGTGCATTATTACATTATAATGACCTAATAGTGATGTAATAAAATACTATAAAAATTATTTTTGGGCAATTTATGTTTTAAAATTAAAATAATGTGATTTTATATTTGTTTTATTAAGTTTATGGTGCCTTAGTGGACCCTGTAGGTCTTATAAAATATTTTAACTTTTTTAAATTGATTTCCTTGAGAGTGTGACTCGCCTCCAAATAAGAAAGCCTAATATTTTAATAAGTTTGGCCATTGGTCTTATAAAATATTTTTTTTCCACTATAATTTGGAAAAAACCATAGGGAAAAATCGTGGGATGGATTTTGGTTTTGATTAGTTTAATTTGTAGTGTCCTGAACCTAAATAATAAGGAATTCCCTCTCCTTTCCGATATAAACCAACTCAATCTCCATTTAATTTTAATTAAAACCATTTTGAACTCAAACAACCCCTTTCCTCCTCTCTATATAATCCTCATAAGGTACCCCAAGCTCCCATGAAGCCTCTCTCAAGCCTCTTTTAAGCCTTTGGGATCACACTTCCAAGTATGGGATCCTCACTTTCCTTCCTTCCTTATTTGTGTCCAAGTTTCCTTATACTGTTATTCCAGTTTTATTTTAATTTACAAATTTTGGGTTATTAGTTTTCCCCTATACTTCCCTCTTTATGTTTGAATGATGAGATACTCCTTTCTCTCTCATTAATACCTTCTATGTACACCCGTTACCATGCTAAAATTGCATAAGGGATTTCCATCTCCTCATTTACTTTCAAGATATTATTTTATATTATGCATCTAAATTCCATTACATATGTTGGGATATTATGTTACATGGCCTATTAATGTCCATTTTATTTAGAAATGATGAGATTACCCTTTCTCTCTTATCAACCCATTTTACAATTTCTATTTGACGTCGTTATGCTGCCGAGGTTACGCCAAAATTTCTATGCCAAAATCATTGTGTAAGTGAATACCATACCCATTTCTCTATCAAGGGTATTCATATTTATTCACATTTACTTGTTTATCGAATAATTACATTTATGTATTCCACATATCTTATTCATGGAATAAATTAATATGTTTAATGAATACATGTTGTAAGATCTATGTGGCACACTTAGGTATGAAATTAAATGATTAAGAAGGGTGAACCCTAATATCACTCCAATGCATTGTGTAAGGATTAGTATCATGATAAACAAAGTGCAATGAGGGTTTAATCAATATAATTCAAGTGCAATGATGGTTTACTCATTATAATTCAATTACAACGAGGGTTTACTCATGCTCCAAGTGCAGTGTGCCTTGCCTCATGCTAATATCATGTTAAATGTTGTTGTCACACTTCCATGTTATAATAATCATGCTATATCATTCCTTTATGTGAATATTTCTCCTTTTATCCATTTATATGCCTATTTCCTAACATGTACTGTATTCTTCGTTTTATGCCTTTTTTAATCCCTTATTGGGCTTTATAGCTCACAAATTTTATATGCATGTCCTTAGGTTATCACATGCAATGCTAAGTAAACGGAATGTTGTGGTCATGTAAAAGAAGTTTTCTATAATTATGCTGTGTATTATGTTCTAAGTTTTTATGTAATGTTCTTATTTTTCTAAAGACACTACACCTATCAATCCTCAGAGTTATCTTAAGTGTAGGTTTATGTAATAAATGATGTTTATGTGTGTAATAAAGAGCATGGTTATTATAGTTTGTATCAGAGGATAGGTTTAGTTATTTTTGGCATTAGTATTAGAAAAACCTAGTTAATGGATTCAGGATAAGACCATGTATAATAAAAACATCCTTAATTTTTTGTGAGTATAGAGTAAGTGGTTTATCAACAAAATATATCCCTTTTTGGATACGAACAAGTAGAGGTGGCTCTGGAACATATGTATCAAGGGGTAAAACCTGAAAACAAAGCATTGGGATAGACTCAAATGGGAACTAGTGGATGGAAACGGGCCTTGCCGCACTCTTGTTTATGACCCTCCTGGGGGATATTCTTTGGTAAAATCATAATCTTAGTATGAACCATTGTTAAGGGAATAAAAAATACCCCTAAGAATATATGTTGGGAAGTAGATCATGAAAAAAAGATTGAAGCCTACAAATTCATAATTTATGGAAATAAATGTAATTTATAAGTTATCTCATTTTTTAGTTGGATTCCATTTATGTATTACCCCTAAATTTCCTTTTATTCTAGCTAATGGCCAGTAATAGGAGGACTCGTGCTAACAACCGATGCAAAGATCAATGTGATGACTATTCTAATGAGATTCCCAATCTGATGGGAGGAGGAATCAAAAAAATTGACATGATACTATCTTACATAACTGTTTCTTTGTATAGAAACATGGGTCAAGAGGATCATCGACCCCACCCCCCTAAGAAAGAAAAAGCTGCAATTGAGAGCTTCATGAGACAAAGGACTCCTACATTTAATTGTTCATCTGATACCTCAATCTACGAGAAATAGATCAACTCCATTGAAGATATCTTCTTCATAATTCAATGTTCCATACAATAGAAGGTTATTTTGGATGCTTATTATATGGAGGGTGAATATGGTCAATGGTGGACATTGATAAAAAAACAAGAAGCCTGAGGAAGAAATAGAGGTGTTGGAATTTAAGGATTTCCAGAAAATGTTTTTCAATAAATATTTTACTCACACCCTTTAACATAAGATGGAAGGGGACTTCCATTCCCTCGTGAAAAAATATGAAGAATCCGTCCGAGCATATGAGGAAAACATCACAAGGCTTCCATGATATGCTTCCGGCTTTGTCGTTACCCCTGAATGCAATTTTGACCACTTCTTTGGTGGGATAAAACCTAGCCTACATAAATTCCTAGAGATCCGTGACTTCAATAGCTATGAGGAAATTGTCCGATGTGATATCAAATTTGAAATGGAGATCAGATAATTTCAAGGGTTTCTTGGGGTTACGAAGTGGAAAGTGGACTTTAATTCTGGTGGTCTGATGGATTAATGCAACGGTGATAAGAAATTCCATCACCCCACTTTCAAAAGTTGTAGAAGGTAGCGCACTAGAAAATTCCTAAAGGGGATGAGGAAATGCTTTAGGTGTGGAAGAGAAGAGAACCTCACCATTAATTACTGAAATGAAGAACTTATAGCTACAACAACGGAGAGGAATGCTCCGTTCAACCCTGAACTCATTGTTCATTGCTTCAACTGAAAAAAACCATGGAACTTTGTAAACTAGTTCCCTAAGCCAGAGGTTTTCAAAGGCAACCAAAAACCTCCAAGGTAGAAAGGGAGAGATTTTTCCATCACTACTACTGAAGAAAAATCCAACAATAAAGTGGATATAGAATCACTAGTTATTCACTCAAGAATGTAATTTTTGATTCTGGTTCTACGCATTCTTTTATATCCCGAAAGTTTAGTAGAACAATCTCAACACTATCACTGATCATGGAAGTAAATATTTAACTGAGAATGGGAAATGGGGTAATTATTTCATCCCATGAATATAAATCCTCTCCCATCACAATTTTTGGATTTAAATTCTCGGAGGACCTCGTCATACTTCCTCTCATGGGATTTGATGTAATTCTTTGCATGTATTGGATTTCCATATGTAGATCCAACAAAAATTTCAATGAGAGGGAAATCACTCTCCATATGAAGAATTGACCCCCGATTCTATAAAGTTCAAGGAGGAGGGTTAATCTCCATTAGCGCCTTCATCTCAAGCCTTGATATTACTACCCCATGAGCACACGTATCTTGCTCAAATGATTCAGTATAAGGAAGAAATCATCCTTGAAGACATTCTTATGGCGAGGGAATTCACTGAAGTGTTTCTAGAGGAATTGCCTGGTCTTCCTCCTAAAATAGATATTGAATTATTAATTTATCTTTTACTTGGGGAATTTCCAATATTCAAGAATCTATATATAATGGATGTTGTAGAGCTTGAGGAGATAAAGAAAAAACTACAAGAGAATCTGGATAAATGGTTAATTCCCCCAAGTGCTTCACCATGGGGTGCACTAGTCCTATTCATCATAGAGGATAGGTCAATACACCTTTGTATTAGTTGTCAGGAGGTCAAAAAAATCAGGATAAATAAAAAGTATCCTCTGCCCTGAATTGATGACTTGTTTGATCAGCTACGTGGAGCACAATACTTCTCCAAGGTGGATTTGCAGTCAAGATATTACCATGTAAGTGTGAAGTAGGAGGATATCCCCAAGAATTATTTTCTTACAAGGTACATTCACTATGAGTTTATAGTAATGCCTTTCAGACTCACTAATGCTGAAAAAATCCTTATGGACATGATGAATATATTCCTTATAGATTACCTCAAAAAAATGTGGTAGAATTTACAGATGATATTATAATTTACTCTAAAACCAAAGAGGAGCATGGGGAGTATCTGTGAAATTTACTAGAGACCTTTAGAAATTATAATATCCATGTAAAGTACAACAAGTGTGAGTTATGGTTGAAGGAAGTCTCATTCTTGGGTCATATAATCACAAGCAATGGGATATCGGTGGATCCATCCAAGACAGATACAATTAAGGGATGGCCAAGGCCAACATCGGTAACAGATTTCCATAGCTTCTTGGGGTTAGCTGGATATTATATTCTATTTGTGAGAAATTTATCATGCTTTTCCAACCCTCTGACCAAGCTAACCTAGAAGGGATTCAAGTTTTATTGGAATGATGAATGCGAATATAGCTTCAAGGAGTTGAAAAGGAGGCTTATCACTGTGCCCCTGCTCACACTACCCACGACACATCATCTAGAGTTGGCTATAGTAATCTTTACTTTGAAAATTTGGTGGCATTGCCTATTTAGGGAGAAGTGTTAAATATTTAAGGATCAAAAAAGCCTCAATTTTATATTCATAAGAAAGAGTTGAACTTGAACCAACGAATATTGTTAGAGATGATCAAATACTATGACCACTCAATCCATTACCACCCTGGGAAAGTGAACAAGGTGGAAGATTCTCTAAGTATAAAGGACCCAATGATTCTTTTATTGATGAGAATTGAAAAGGATTTGATATTCTTAGATTTTCTGAAGATGGACATGGGAATCATAAAGAAGGTAACATCATCAATACTTTCACAAATTATTTCTCAACCGTCTCTTTTGGAATGGTTAATGGATTCTCAAATGGATGATGTGAGAATTAATACGAATGTGGAAACTATAAGAAAAGGGAAATCCCTAGAGTTCAATTTTAATGAATAAGGAATTGTGAGATTTGGTTCAAGGCTAAGTTTTCCACCAATCTATTGTTAAATAATGAACTATTGGATGATGAAAAAATTTAAATTTATCCATTAGCCCTGCAAAAAAAAGATATATTGAGATCTCTGAGAGAATTATTTGTGGGATAACATGAAGAAGGAGATCACAGAGTATAAATAAATGTTCTTGGTATGTCAGTAAGTGAAGGATAAGAGGTAGAAGTTGTTTCGCACAGAATTCAGGGATGACCTCTTGGACGGGAGATTCAAACGTTTTGATCGGTTTCTAGCGGGTTTGTTCGTAGAACCAGAAACATCCAATGATTCCACATCTATTTGGACCTACTTTCCAAAGGTAGGTTCTCATTAGCTTGTGGACTGATGAGGCTTAGAAAATTTCATTAGTCGAGAGGATGGGAGGTCGGACTCATCACACCTTTTTGAGGGGAATTATTGTCTACTCCGGGACTCTCTTTATAGATTTAAGTTATGTTCGTGAATCCTTATTACATTACCAAGTATAAAATGATCTTTCCTTTAGTTTTAACAATCAATGATTAAATATGTAAGAAATTTAGAGAATCTTTTATATGTATTCAAGGTTCTTCATCAATAGAGAATCATCTGTATCTATTTAGAGATTCTTGGTCAATGGTATCCTTCAAAACATTTATATAAAAGTCTCTTGGTCATTATGATGACCAGGCTGGTTTTAAAGCCACTCAGTGGGGCACTTGAAGTTTATCGTCATTCAGAAGGACATGGATTATTTCAAAGTTGGGATCGAACCCATAAATGGGCTACCTACGTATCCTTTATTTTGGAAAAGGAATCAGAACCCACGTAGTTCGAGTAATGGAGTATGACGTTTGTGATTGATGGCTCAAAGAAGAATGTCATAATTACTTTTACACTCTAAGCTCATGTGAGTCATGCTCGGTGTGAGAAACAAAAGGTATTGGTAAAAATTAGACAATTGTGCCATGAAAGATGCAATCATAAGAAATTGTTTGGGGCTTATGTATGTATGACTGCCCAGATAGATAAAGGTTTAGGATTTACTTTTAGGGAGAAAATCCAGGAACAAGGTCCATAAAGGTATATGTGCTTTATGGATATTTGAATACTCTAACTTGGGACTTATTCCTGAAAAGGAAACCCAAATTAGGAGAGGATTGATAATTGGGTTTTACTCCTAAGAAGGAATCCCATATCAAACGTAATTCAGGACTGGTTAAGAGAAATTAAGGGACTTGGGGTTTACTCCTAAGAAGGATGCCCAAAATTATGAGGACTTGGGGCTTACTCCTAAGAAGGATGCCCAAATTTGAGATTGGGGCTTACTCTTAATAAGGATGCCCAAAATTAGAGGACTTGGGGCTTAATCCTAAGAAGGATGCCCATATTAAAGGATTATGATTGGGGCTTACTCCTGAGGAGGATGCCCAAGTTAAGGAATTAAGGTTTGGGGCTTACTCCTGAGGAGGATGCCCAAGTTTGGGAACTTTAAGAATTTGGGGCTTACTCCTGAGGAAGATGCCCCGATTAAAGGACTTATAACTGGGGATTATTCCTGAAAAGGAGACCCACGTTAAGGATTCTCTCATCTTAAAGGATGAGGTTGAATGAATGAACTCTCAATCTTTGGTGACATAAAGATGTATAAATCACTAGGTTTTGAGAGATATTCCACCGAATTCCTTTCAGATAAGGAAGTCAAATCAAGAAATCATGCCATAAATGGCTTTGAAGAGTATCTTGAAGACTAAATCTTGAATAGGAAAGGTGAAATGGCTTAAGAGGGGTAAAATGGGCAAGATGGGCACCTAAAAAGGTAGGGGCGCGCATGTCTTGAAAGGCGCGCAAGTCTTGTGTGGGCGCACAAGTATTGGTCGCGCAGGTATACCTGCGCAGCATGTGGGGTACTTGCACGATTTTCAACCAGCATTAAAATACTTGAGCGACTCTTTATTAAACCCTTTAGAATCCTCTTGAGGTTCTCCCAGAAAAGGGACGCGCAAGTTCTATTGAAGGAATAAGGCAGCGCGCAAGTGTGACCAGTTCCCTTAGGGGCTGGCCATTCAGGCGCGCAAGTGTTGATGAGTTTCAACACTTAGGCCTTCATCCCTCCCTTTAGATCTTCCGTTCTAGGTAAGAAATTACCTTAGAAGTGTTCCGGAAGCTTTGAGAAGAGACTTGGGCGTCGAGAGCTTCAATCCGAGTTTCTGGAAAAAAGATCCTCTCGAATGGGGGGCCCACAGGGTCTATTTATAGGCAGAAGAAGACCCCGAGCGGTTACCGGGCGGTTATCACTTAGGGCGCGCAAGTCACTTGCATGACCATAAGGCGTCGCGCAAGTAGACTTGCACGACCACTAGGCATTGCGCAAGTACTTGCACGACCACTAGGCGGCGCGCAAGTGTACTTGCGCGACCATGAGGGAACTTGCGCGACCTATGGGCAATGTTCTCCTTGTTCATCCCTTTGTAGATTTTTGATGTTTCTTCAAAGGATGAATCACTTTGAACTAAGGTATTTCCATTTTTTCAGTCGTTTAGACTCTGTGACGGAAAGGAGCGTCAACAAAAGTCCCCCCTCAGAGTTGGATCCGGAGAGAAAAGAGGATTTGACTCTGAGGTGAAAAATAAAAACAAGAAATATGGTAGTTTAAAGTCATGCATGTCGGACATACAAAGGATAATGTTTAAGGTCGAAATAGCTTTGACCAAAATGGATTAAAATTGATTCAATTCCTTGACAATTTATCTGAAAACATATTACCATACTCGAGTATGAGGGAAAAAAAGTAAACTATGGCTTAAGAATATTTGAATATGAGGAATGATATGAAAAAGAGCTAAAAGGCATTAGAAGAAGTAGTTTCCAAGAATGAAGTTACTATTATTTAACAAAACTTGTTAAGGGGTTGAAATATGTAGGGTCACCTAAGGGCATTGGCTGCATGGTTAAATAAATACTATCTTTTGGCTGACAAGTCTGTTATGTGGATTGTTTATGCAAGGCCACCTATGGGAACGTACTGCATAGTCAGACAAAAGAACTCCCAGAAATTTACTTTCCTAGTGCTAAAAGCCAGTGAAAGTTTATGAAGATTCAAATTTTCTAAAGTATAGAGTTTGTTGTATGGAAAGAGGGACTTGAATATGGAGAAGATATTTCCAGACAAGATTATTGAAGAACTGGGTGAATATCACTCCCACGAAGGTCTGACCCAAACGTAGGGAAGAAGAATAAACCATAGACTTGAATACTTTCAGATCATGAAAAAGGATATGGGACAAATATGTTAAGGATGGCTATTTTTTGCAGATCCCTACATACCGTCATTTAAGACAAATAAGGACAAAAGAGGCATTCTTCCCAAGAATGAAGTTACTATCATTTAACAAACCCGTTAGGGGGTTGAATTATGCAGGGCCACCTAAGGGCATTGGCTGCACAGTTAAATAAAATAGTATCTTTCAGCTGACAAGTCTGTTATGTGGACTGTTTATGCAAGGCCACCTATGGAAACGTGCTGCATAGTCAAGAAAAAGAATTCACAGAAGTTTGACATTTTTGTGACTAGAAGTCATGAAAAGGGTTATGAAGATCTGAAAATATTTAAGGTTAGGATTATAACACATAAAGATGGGTATTGTCTAATGTATATAGAGATACATAGGTCAATGATAACCATAATCATGTTGTGGTTGGGTCCTGAATTGAAATTTTGGACTTCACTACGTATCTCAGAAGAATGAGAATCCAGCCATACGTAGTTCTTGAAATGTAGTTTAACATCGTACAGGACGAAAGTATGAGAAATCTTAGTTTAGGGTCATAGAATTCGGACCATAATAATGAATACACAGTGTGTGTTTTCATGAGGACTTTTCAGGTAAGGGACTGAAAGTGAAATTTGGGGTTAGGCCCAAAATACATGGGACTGGATTCGAGGGACACTCGTGTTGGGGAGGAGAGTGATGGCAAGAGGGGGGTGAATTGCCTTTTAAAAAATAATTAACAATTTAAAAACAATGTAAAAAGTGCAGCGGAAATAAAAGAGGCAAGACACAAAACTTGATAACGGAGTTCGGCTTAAACCAAAGCCTACGTCTCCGCTCCCAACTCAACCGTTGAGAGATTTACTACTGCTTGCTTTTTAATGGTTTTAGCAAGAAACCCACTAGACTTTAAGGTAGTCTAGAACCTATTACAGCTTGCTTTTAATGGTTGAGCAAGAACCCACTAGCCTTCTTACAGGTGAAGGCTAGCTCACCTATGACTCAGCCTTTTAAAGGGAAGGCTTGACTAACCTCTTCACACCTTTAAGGTGGTGTGAAAACCCAAACAAAGAGAGGATGAGAGAAAGAGGGGTTTGTAGGCACAAAACCAAATTGATGCTCAAAATAATAAAACAAGAAAAACCGTAATGTGGAGAAGTCTTGGGCGCCAATGGATTGATTGATGATGATGAAGGGCGCTCCCAAGCTTCTATGCTGGTGCTCCTTGGATGTGGAAGTGGGTTGGAGCAATTGAGGTTCCTTGAAGGAATCCTCCGGAGGTTTGCCAAATGATGAAAAATGTGTCCGTTGGCTTCCGTTGGCTTGGTTATGGTTCCTCTTATGTTCCGGGGCTTCCTAGTCCTTTATTTATATAGGGGGAACCCTCATATGGCCGTTCGGGGTCTTCGGAGCCGTTGGAAAAGTCTTCGGAGCCGTTGGGAGCAGGCTGGTCAAAGCCCAACGGCTAGTTTGACTGGCTCCACCGGCTGACCGGTGCTTGTCCACCGGTTGGCCGGTGCTTTGGAAAATGGGGAGGTCTTCTCCCCAGGCACCACCGGTTGGCTGGTGAGGAGTCCGGTGAATTGCCTTTTAAAAAATAATTAACAATTTAAAAACAAAGTAAAAAGTGCAGTGGAAATAAAAGAGGCAAGACACAAAACTTGATAACGGAGTTCAGCTTAAACCAAAGCCTACGTCTCCGCTCCCAACTCAACTGTTGAGAGATTTACTACCGCTTTCTTTTTAATGGTTTTAGCAAGAAACCCACTAGACTTTAAGGTAGTCTAGAACCTATTACAGCTTGCTTTTAATGGTTGAGCAAGAACCCACTAGCCTTCTTACAGGTGAAGGCTAGCTCACCTATGACTCAAGCCTTTTAAAGGGAAGGCTTGACTAACCTCTTCACACCTTGAAGGTGGTGTGAAAACCCAAACAAAGAGAGGATGAGAGAAAGAGGGGTTTGTAGGCACAAACCCAAATTGATGCTCAAAATAATAAAACAAGAAAAACCGTAATGTGCAGAAGTCTTGGGTGCCAATGGATTGATTGATGATGATGAAGGGTGCTCTCAAGCTTCTATGGTGGTGCTCCTTGGATGTGGAAGTGGGTTGGAGCAATTGAGGTTCCTTGAAGGAATCCGCCGGAGGTTTTCCAAATGATGAAAAATGTGTCCGTTGGCTTCCGTTGGCTTGGTTATGGTTCCTCTTATGTTCCGGGGCTTCCTAGTCCTTTATTTATAGAGGGGGAACCCTCATATGGCCGTTCGGGGTCTTCGGAGCCGTTAGAAAAGTCTTCGGAGCCGTTGGGAGCAGGCTGGTCAAAGCCCAACGGCTAGTTTGACTGGCTCCACCGGCTGACCGGTGCTTGGCCACCGGTTGGCCAGTGCTTTGGAAAATGGGGAGGTCTTCTGCCCAGGCACCACCGGCTGGCCGGTGAGGAGGCCACCGGTTGGCCGGTACTGAGACAGTAGCAACCTCTTCTGTCTGGGTTCCACCGGCTGGCCGGTGATGGGACACCGGTTGGCCGGTGGTCTGGACAGAGGGGATGCCTTCTGCCCAGGCACCACCGGCCGGACGGTGGTCATCCACCGGTTGGCCGGTGGACTGAAATCAGTCCACTTTCAGTCCTTCGTGGCCCAATTCCTTGGCAACCTTTTGCCTATCAAGAAAAACACTTAAAACAAGATTAGATAAATAAGAGAGTGATTGTGATCATGAAAATTAAACCACAAGGGGTACGAGAGGTACAACAATCTCCCCCTATTTTGATGATCACAATCACCAAAACAAGCAATGTAAAAGACTGAAATGAAAGGCATGCTTTAAAGGATAAATTGAAAAGTAAAGCAAATCATGAGAGAAAGATTTCTCCCCCAATCAACCAAGAATTTCTCCCCCTTTGTGATTATCAAAATATCACGGGGCATAAAACTTGATTGAGGGAAAGGATTGAAAAACAAGATAGAGATTTTAAACCAATTGAAATTTTTGAAATTTGAATTGAAAGTTTTGAAATGAAAGTTTTGAAATTGAAAGTTTTGAATTGAAAGTTTTGAATTTGAAAGTTTTGAATTGAAAGTTTTGAATTAAAAAACGCAAAAAGGCTTAGACGATCCTAACTCCCCTAAATAAAAACAACAAATCACCGGGGAGAGGATTTTAGAACCGAGACAAATTTTGGTCCGGAGAGACTCGCTAAAAGGGATTTTTCAATCCAAACTTGTCTAGTGGCGGGTCTTCTCCTATGAAATTCATCATTAAAGGAAATGGTTTTGGGCCTTCCATACCGGGCATTTTTGCAATTGCACTCATAAATTAAGTGCCCGGGTTTTTTACAATAGTTGCAAAATTTATATTGGGAGCTCCCCCTTACAAAAATAGTAGGAGCATGGGAAGAGGAAGCTTGCTTGGAATAGCCAAGCCCTTGGGTGGTTCTAGATATGCATTGGGAACCAAGGAGCTTCGAAAGGTTATGTTCACCTTCAGTGAACTTAGCTAGGGATTCCCTTAAATCCTTGATTGTTGATTCCATAGAATCAACATTGGGAAGGTTTTGGACCTTGAGGGACAACTCCTCCTTTTCTTTGAGAAGTTGTTCCTTTTCGGAAGAAAGTTTTTTGAAATTCTTTTTTAAAGCAATAAATTTGGAAGAAAGTTCGTGAAAACCTTCCTCCAATTGATCTCTTGCATGTTGGAGATCCTCATAAGATAAATGATTAAAAGAATTGGAAGAACAAGAGGAAGAGGAGTCGGAAGAGGTTACCTCATGAAATGCCATTAGGCATTTTTTACCATTGTCACTTGAAGAGGAGGAGGAGGAGGATGATGAGGAGCTATCACTCCATGTGGCCTTGAATGCCTTTTCCTTTTCCTTTTGCTTGGCCTTTTTCTTGTTGAGTGGAAAATCGGGCTCGGATTTTTCGTTGGTCCCCTCATGGGTAACTTCCAAAAGTTTCCAGATTTCATGAGAAGTGGTGCAAGTAGAAATACGATTAAATTCATTACGGTCTAACCCACAATGAAGAGCATTCATGGCTTTGCCATCAAGCTCAAAATAAGCAATGTCTTCGGGGGTCCATTTAGACTCATCTTTGCTAGAGAGAGTGTAGCCTTGCATAACAATTCTATATATAGGATAGCCAATACTTCTAAGAACTGTAATCATGCGAGTTTTCCAAAAAGTGTAGTCGGTTCCATCAAAGAAAGGAGCACGACCCAATGAATAGACTTCGGGGGCGAAAGAAGTTGAAGCCATCACAATGGATCTTGAATTTGAAATCGGTGAAGGTATTACTCAAATTTTGCCTCTGATACCAATTGTTGGATGGAGAAGAGTGATGGCAAGAGGGGGGGGTGAATTGCCTTTTAAAAAATAATTAACAATTTAAAAACAAAGTAAAAAGTGCAGCGGAAATAAAAGAGGCAAGACACAAAACTTGATAACGGAGTTCGGCTTAAACCAAAGCCTACGTCTCCGGTCCCAACTCAACCGTTGAGAGATTTACTACCGCTTGCTTTTTAATGGTTTTAGCAAGAAACCCACTAGACTTTAAGGTAGTCTAGAACCTATTACAGCTTTCTTTTAATGGTTGAGCAAGAACCCACTAGCCTTCTTACAGGTGAAGGCTAGCTCACCTATGACTCAAGCCTTTTAAAGGGAAGGCTTGACTAACCTCTTCACACCTTGAAGGTGGTGTGAAAACCCAAACAAAGAGAGGATGAGAGAAAGAGGGGTTTGTAGGCACAAACCCAAATTGATGCTCAAAATAATAAAACAAGAAAAACCGTAATGTGGAGAAGTCTTGGGCGCCAATGGATTGATTGATGATTATGAAGGGTGCTCCCAAGCTTCTATGGTGGTGCTCCTTGGATGTGGAAGTGGGTTGGAGCAATTGAGGTTCCTTGAAGGAATCCGCCGGAGGTTTTCCAAATGATGAAAAATGTGTCCATTGGCTTCCATTGGCTTGGTTATGGTTCCTCTTATGTTCCGGGGCTTCCTAGTCCTTTATTTATATAGGGGGAACCCTCATATGGCCGTTCGGGGTCTTCGGAGCCGTTGGAAAAGTCTTCGGAGCCGTTGGGAGCAGGCTGGTCAAAGCCCAACGGCTAGTTTGACTGGCTCCACCGGCTGACCGTTGCTTGTCCACCGGTTGGCCGGTGCTTTGGAAAATGGGGAGGTCTTCTGCCCAGGCACCACCGGCTGCCTGGTGAGGAGGCCGGTGAATTGCCTTTTAAAAAATAATTAACAATTTAAAAACAAAGTAAAAGGTGCAGCGGAAATAAAAGAGGCAAGACACAAAACTTGATAACGGAGTTCAGCTTAAACCAAAGCCTACGTCTCTGCTCCCAACTCAACCGTTGAGAGATTTACTACCGCTTGCTTTTTAATGGTTTTAGCAAGAAACCCACTAGACTTTAAGGTAGTCTAGAACCTATTACAGCTTGCTTTTAATGGTTGAGCAAGAACCCACTAGCCTTCTTACAGGTGAAGGCTAGCTCACCTATGACTCAAGCCTTTTAAAGGGAAGGCTTGACTAACCTCTTCACACCTTGAAGGTGGTGTGAAAACCCAAACAAAGAGAGGATGAGAGAAAGAGGGGTTTGTAGGTACAAACCCAAATTGATGCTCAAAATAATAAAACAAGAAAAACCGTAATGTGCAGAAGTCTTGGGCGCCAATGGATTGATTGGTGATGATGAAGGGTGCTCCCAAGCTTCTATGGTGGTGCTCCTTGGATGTGGAAGTGGGTTGGAGCAATTGAGGTTCCTTGAAGGAATCTGCCGGAGGTTTTCCAAATGATGAAAAATGTGTCAGTTGGCTTCCGTTGGCTTGGTTATGGTTCCTCTTATGTTCCGGGGCTTCCTAGTCCTTTATTTATAGAGGGGGAACCCTCATATGGCCGTTCGGGGTCTTCGGAGCCGTTGGAAAAGTCTTCAGAGCCGTTGGGAGCAGGCTGGTCAAAGCCCAACGGCTAGTTTGACTAGCTCCACCGGCTGACCGGTGCTTGGCCACCGGTTGGCCGGTGCTTTGGAAAATGGGGAGGTCTTCTGCACAGGCACCACCGGCTGGCCGGTGAGGAGGCCACCGGTTGGCCGGTACTGAGACAGTAGCAACCTCTTCTGTCTGGGTTCCACCGGCTGGTCCGTGATGGGACACCGGTTGGCCGGTGGTCTGGACAGAGGGGATTCCTTCTTCCCAGGCACCACCGACCGGCCGGTGGTCATCCACCGGTTGGCCGGTGGACTGAAATCAGTCCACTTTCAGTCCTTCTTGGCCCAATTCCTTGGCAACCTTTTGCCTATCAACAAAAACACTTAAAACAAGATTAGATAAATAAGAGAGTGATTGTGATCATGAAAATTAAACCACAAGGGGTACGAGAGGTACAACAATCTCCCCCTATTTTGATGATCACAATCACCAAAACAAGCAATGTAAAAGACTGAAATGAAAGGCATGCTTTAAAGGATAAATTTAAAAGTAAAGCAAATCATGAGAGAAAGATTTCTCCCCCAATCAACCAAGAATTTCTCCCCCTTTGTGATTATCAAAATATCACGGGGCATAAAACTTGATTGAGGGAAAGGATTGAAAAACAAGATAGAGATTTTAATCCAATTGAAATTTTTGAAATTTGAATTGAAAGTTTTGAAATGAAAGTTTTGAAATTGAAAGTTTTGAATTGAAAGTTTTGAATTTGAATGTTTTGAATTGAAAGTTTTGAATTAAAAAACGCAAAAAGGATTAGACGATCCTAAATCCCCTAAATAAAAACAACAAATCACCGGGGAGAGGATTTTAGAACTGAGACAAATTTTGGTCCGGAGAGACTCGCTAAAAGGGATTTTTCAATCCAAACTTGTCTAGTGGCGGGTCTTCTCCTATGAAATTCATCATTAAAGGAAATGGTTTTGGGCCTTCCATACCGGGCATTTTTGCAATTGCACTCATAAATTAAGTGCCCGGGTTTTTTACAATAGTTGCAAAATTTATATTGGGAGCTCCCCCTTACAAAAATAGTAGGAGCATGGGAAGAGGAAGCTTGCTTGGAATAGCCAAGCCCTTGGGTGGTTCTATATATGCATTGGGAACCAAGGAGCTTCGAAAGGTTATGTTCACCTTCGGTGAACTTAGCTAGGGATTCCCTTAAATCCTTGATTGTTGATTCCATAGAATCAACATTGGGAAGGTTTTGGACCTTGAGGGACAACTCCTCCTTTTCTTTGAGAAGTTGTTCCTTTTCGGAAGAAAGTTTTTTGAAATTCTTTTTTAAAGCAATAAATATGGAAGAAAGTTCGTGAAAACCTTCCTCCAATTGATCTCTTGCATGTTGGAGATCCTCATAAGATAAATAATTAAAAGAATTGGAGGAAAAAGAGGAAGAGGAGTCGGAAGAGGTTACCTCATGAAATGCCATTAGGAATTTTTTTACCGTTGTCACTTGAGGAGGAGGAGGAGGAGGATGATGAGGAGCTATCACTCCATGTGGCCTTGAATGCCTTTTCCTTTTCCTTTTGCTTGGCCTTTTTCTTGTTGAGTGGACAATCGGGCTCGGATTTTTCGTTGGTCCCCTCATGGGTAACTTCCAAAAGTTTCCATATTTCATGAGAAGTGGTGCAAGTAGAAATACGATTAAATTCCTTACGGTCTAACCCACAATGAAGAGCATTCATGGCTTTTCCATCAAGCTCAAAATAAGCAATGTCTTCGGGGGTCCATTTAGACTCATCTTTGCTAGAGAGAGTGTAGCCTTGCATAACAATTATATATATAGGATAACCAATACTTCTAAGAAATGTAATCATGCGAGTTTTCCAAAAAGTGTAGTCGGTTCCATCAAAGAAAGGAGCACGACCCAATGAATAGCCTTCGAGGGCGAAAGAAGTTGAAGCCATCACAATGGATCTTGAATTTGAAACCGGTGAAGGTATTACTCAAATTTTTCCTCTGATACCAATTGTTGGACGGAGAAGAGTGATGGAAAGAGGGGGTTGAATTGCCTTTTAAAAAATAATTAACAATTTAAAAACAAAGTAAAAAGTGCAGCGGAAATAAAAGAGGCAAGACACAAAACTTGATAACGGAGTTCGGCTTAAACCAAAGCCTACGTCTCCGCTCCCAACTCAACCATTGAGAGATTTACTACCGCTTGCTTTTTAATGGTTTTAGCAAGAAACCCACTAGACTTTAAGGTAGTCTAGAACCTATTACAGCTTGCTTTTAATGGTTGAGCAAGAACCCACTAGCCTTCTTACAGGTGAAGGCTAGCTCACCTATGACTCAAGCCTTTTAAAGGGAAGGCTTGACTAACCTCTTCACACCTTGAAGGTGGTGTGAAAACCCAAACAAAGAGAGGATGAGAGAAAGAGGGGTTTGTAGGCACAAACCCAAATTGATGCTCAAAATAATAAAACAAGAAAAACCATAATGTAGAGAAGTCTTGGGCACCAATGGATTGATTGATGATGATGAAGGGCGCTCCCAAGCTTCTATGGTGGTGCTCCTTGGATGTGGAATTGGGTTGGAGCAATTGAGGTTCCTTGAAGGAATCCGCCGGAGGTTTTCCAAATGATGAAAAATGTGTCCGTTGGCTTCCGTTGGCTTGGTTATGGTTCCTATTATGTTCCGGGGCTTCCTAGTCCTTTATTTATAGAGGGGGAACCCTCATATGGCTGTTCGGGGTCTTCGGAGCCGTTGGAAAAGTCTTCGGAGCCGTTGGGAGCAGGCTGGTCAAAGCCCAACGGCTAGTTTGACTAGCTCCACCGGCTGACCGGTGCTTGGCCACCGGTTGGACGGTGCTTTGGAAAATGGGGAGGTCTTCTGCCCAGGCACCACAGGCTGGCCGGTGAGGAGGCCACCGGTTGGCCGGTGCTGATACAGTAGCAACCTCTTCTGTCTGGGTTCCACCGGCTGGCCGGTGATGCGACACCGGTTGGCCAGTGGTCTGGACAGAGGGGATGCCTTCTGCCCAGGCACCACCGGCGAGCCGGTGGTCATCCACCGGTTGGCCGGTGGACTGAAATCAGTCCACTTTCAGTCCTTCTTGGCCCAATTCTTTGGCAACCTTTTGCCTATCAACAAAAACACTTAAAACAAGATTAGATAAATAAGAGAGTGATTGTGATCATGAAAATTAGACCACAAGGGGTATGAGAGGTACAACAACTCGAATGTTCCTACGTATCCCATAAGTATGGGAATCAAGTCCACGTAGTTCTAAAACTACCCTTTGTACAAATTTGGTTCGTACATGTGAAGGGTGAAAGGGGACTTTAGTGCAATGATGGTTTAACCTGAGATAAAAAATTTAGGCATTACCATGTATGCACGTAGTCTTTTTGAAATGAAACATGATTGAAAAATCAATGTCAATAATAGTTCTCTCTCAAGTGAGGAGATCAAAGAATATTGTAGTTTATTGTCGTACCAGACAAAAGTGTTGTATAGTTTAACGTCGTATAACAAGGACGAAAGTGAATCAATGTAAAAATATTAATTCTAGGGGCGGTTTCACAAATCAACATCATATGAGATGGTGGTGAACCGATGTGAAGAGATTGTTTTTGGGCTTGAACCCTGGGAGGTTGCCTACATACCCAGCCTGGAGGGAAAGGATCAAAGTCCGTGTAGTTCAATTAAAGAATGAATTAATGATCAAGTTGTTCTTGGGGACAACGATCTAATAAAAAATGTTGTTGGGACTTACACATGATTAGCGGCCCAAAGAGAGTGTTATGGTTGATGTTTGCTCTAAGCTCACGTGAGTCATACTCAGTGTGAGAAACAAGAGGTAACAACAACCTTAACGATGCATAGTTTAATGTCATGTAGGACATAAAAAAGGGACTATGCAGTTTAAAGTCTTGCAGTTAGGACTATTGGTGCTGCATAGTTTAGTGTCATGTAGCAGGGACAAAATAACAGTTTAATGTCATGTAGGACATATCAAGGACTTTCTGTATAGTTTAGCGTCATGTAGTTTAGGACGATGGGGACAATACAGTTTAACGTCATATTGGACGTTAGGGGGACTGTACAGTTTAATGTCATGCATTAAGGACAAAATAACACACCATTTATGTTATGTTGGATGAAAGTGCGAATAGTTTAAGGTCATATGCCTGGACCATGGATGGTGTAGTTTAATGTCATGATGGACCTTTGACATTGTATAGTTTAACGTCTTTCCGGACGTAAGGGATTTTTATACAGTTTAGCATCATGTAGTTAGGACGTCACAATTTAACGTCTTGCTGGACGTAAGGGATTTGAAAATAGTTTATGGTCATACGCATGGACCAGGGATGATGCAGTTTAAGGTCATGCTAGACGGTTTAGGGAACTTTTTCACAGTTTAACGTCGTGTGGGACGAAGTTGCAGTTTAAGGTCATACTGGACCATTTCTGTATAGTTTAACGTCATATAGCAAGGACGAACTGGTGCTGCACAATTTAGTGTCATGTTGCAGGGACAAGTTCTTTTCTACAGTTTAACGTCATGTTGGACGATTTAGGGAACTTTTTCACAGTTTAACGTCGTGTGGGACGAAGTTGCAGTTTAAGGTCATACTGGACCATTGCTGTATAGTTTAACGTCATATAGCAAGGACGAAATGGTGCTGCATAGTTTAATGTCATGTTGCGGGGACAAGTTCTTTTCTACAGTTTAACGTCATGTTGGACGAAAGTGCAAATAGTTTAAGGTCATATGCATAGACTGTGGATGATGATGTAGTTTAAATTCATACTGGACTATTGTTGTATGAAGCACTTGTAAGAATCTTGGTTCTGGGAACCATATTTTGTGTTTATACAAAATATTTCTTCAGAAATCTGGCATTGGTTGGAGTCGTGATGAGTTCTCCATCCATTGAGATTAATGAATAAGCTCCATTGGAGTAGACCTTATGTATTGAATAAGGTCCTTCCCATTTTGGTTCAAGCTTGGGAGGCTTCTTTCCTGGTATCATTGGTGCTCTGAGAACCAATACCAATTCTCCCTGAATGAATGAACGAAGACGAACTTTTTTGTTAAAAGCTCATGCTATTCGATTCTGATAGATTTCCAAGTGGTGCAAAGTGCACAATCTTTTCTCATCTAACTGTTCCAATTCATTCAATCGCTTTTGGGATTGATCATCTATAGATAACTTATCACAAATGGCTATTCTGAGTGAGGGCAATTGAACTTCAATTGGCAAGACTGCTTCTGTTCCATATACCAACGAATATGGAGTTGACCGCGTTGCATTGCGAGTGGTAGTCCGATAAGCCCATAAAGCATGAAAGAGTTTATCAGGCCATGACCTCTTATCTTTATCCACCATCTTTTGCAGTATATTTGAAAGAGTCTTGTTAAATGATTCTATTTGGCCATTGGCCACCGCATGACACCGAGATGAATGGTTGGATTTAATGTTGTATTCTTGATACAATTTCCTCACCTCAGAAGAACAGAAGTTGGTGCTGTTATCTGTCAATATGGTATGAGGGACACCAAATCTAGTAATGATGATAGATTTGATGAAGCTAACAATGCATTTAGAACTGACTTCTTTGAGAGGTACTGCCTCTGCCCATTTGGAAAAGAAATCAGTAGCAGTAAGAATGTACTTAAACTGCTTGGCCGTAGCTGAAGCTTAAGGTCCCACCACATCCATTCCCCATGTGGCAAATGGCCACGAGTATTTAGCTGTATGAAGCAACTCTGGAGGTTGATGAATGAAGTTGGCATATAATTGGAATGAATGACACTTCTTTGTGAAATTAACATAATATTTCATCATTGAAGGCCAAAAGTATCCAAGCCTTCAAATTTGATCAGACAGTCTATGTCCAGACTGGTGGGCACCACAGACTCCTGCATGCACTTCTTTTATGACAGCCATTGTCTCTTCACCATCAATACATCTGAAGAGAACTCCATCAAAACCACGTTTGTAGAGAATTTTCTCTAGGTGGTTTGGACTATCATAAAGAGTAAAATTGACCACACGTCGCCAGATTTGTTCTTTCTCAGCTCTATCAGGTGGAAGTGTTCCATTTTGAAGGTATTCCCTGTTAGGTGACATCCATCCTGTAGTATGACCATACGGTTCAGGAATGGGACTAATTTCATTAATTTCCTCTGTTCTGGCTTGAACATAAGGTGAAATTGCACGACGGTGGGCAATACTGATGGTTGTCTCGTCCCGATTTGGATCTGCTAAAGCTGTGGCTATATTATCCAGTGCATCAGCTTGAGAATTTTGTGATCTTGGGACATAAGAAAATGTCGGTTCTGAAGGGAATTCCGACATTAACTCTCTGACGTAATCATACAAAGGGATTAATTCTTCTTTTCTGATGGCATAATCCCCATTGACTTGTTTGATTACCAGGTCTGAATCACCTTTCACCTTTAAGTGATTCACTTGTGCTTGAAGCGCTAACTCCAAGCCTGTAATGAGAGCTTGGTATTCAGCTTCATTGTTGGTACCACCTTCCCACAATAAAAAGGAATAAGGTAACACTGCCTTATCTGGAGAAATGAGCACAATTCCTAAACCAACTTTGTTGAATTTAGGATTTTCCATTTTCTTCCCTGTTGGACTTCTGGAAGCACCATCAAAATACATTTCCCATGTTTAAGGGCTCTCTTGAATAGAGAAAACTTCCTCATTAGAGAATTCAATATCTGAAGACCTGTCTTCCACTGAAGGATGTTCATCCAGGAAATCAGCCAGAGCTTGGCCCTTAATTGCCTTTTAAGACACATACTGGATGTCGAATTGCTGCAAAATAACTGCCCACCTTGCTAGACGTCCTGTAAGCATTGGACAACTAAGGATGAATTTGAGCGGATTATTGCGAGATACCAATTGGACCTTGTGATTTTGCAGGTAGTGTCTCAGTTTCTGATCTGCAAAGATTAATGCCAGGCAGCACTTCTCAATACTTGAATACCGGGTTTCTGCTTCAAGCATAGTTCTACTGAGATAGTAGAGGCTATTTTCATTCCCAGCATCATTCTTTTGAGCGAGAAAGGCACCCAATGATCGCTCTAGAGCTGTCACATAGAGGATAAGCGGTCTACCCTCAACAGGTGGCATGAGTACTAGTGGAATCAAGAGGTATTTCTTGAGAACATCAAATGCTTCTTGACATTCTTCAGTCCATTGGTAAGTGACTCCTTTCTTCAATAATTTGGTAAAGGGTAAACTTTTGCCTGCCAAATTGGCGATGAAACGCCGAATATAGGCTAAGTGTCCTTGAAGTCCTCTTAATTCATTCAAATTATGAGGAGGTGACATACCAAGGATTGATTTGGTCTTCTCAGGATCGACTTCAATACCACGATGGCGTACAACAAAGACAAGGAATTTTCCTGAGGTTACCCCAAAAGCACATTTTAAGGGGTTCATCTTCAAATTATGTTGTCGAAGCTTGTGGAATGTTACTTCCAAATCAGCCAAGTTATTAGAACGTTGTTTGGATTTAACCACCAAATCATCTACATAGCATTCAAAAAACTTCCCTAAAAGAGGTTTGAAGATACGATGCATGGCGCGTTGATATGTTGCACCTGCATTCTTTAAACCAAAGGGCATCACCCGGTAACAAAACACACCTTGAGGGGCTCTAAAGGCTGTAAATTCCTCATCTTCTGGGGCAATTCGGATCTGATTATATCCTGAATATCCATCCATGAAGGAAAGTACTTCATTTCCAGTCGTCGCATCAATTAAGAGTTCTGTTATCGGAACTGGGAAATCATCATTAGGACAATACCGATTAAGATCTCTGAAATCGATGCAAACCCTAATTTGTCCATTCTTCTTCTTTACAGGGACAATATTAGCCAACCACTTGGGATATTGAACTTATCTGACGAAGTTGGCTTTGATCAGCTTATCCACTTCAGCTTCAATTTTGGAAGCATAGGTTGGGTGTGTTCTTCTCGCAGTTTTCTTAAATCCTTGATGTTCTTTTGGTAAACCCAAATGATGAGTAGAAA
Source organism: Viscum album (assembly GCA_963277665.1). Classification (NCBI taxonomy): domain Eukaryota; kingdom Viridiplantae; phylum Streptophyta; class Magnoliopsida; order Santalales; family Viscaceae; genus Viscum; species Viscum album. Next base: position 695,757,722 of record OY728130.1, on the reverse strand, counting down.
CATCAGGATCAAGCCCAGGCATTTCTGTATAATTCCAAGAAAAAATATCTTTATTTTTCTTTATAAAATAAATATACATCTCTTGCTCTTCAAGGGTCATGTCCGCACTAATTAAAGTTGGGCATGGATCTTTCTCTGTACCCAGATTTACTTTTCTGAGTTCATCCACAGTGGTAGAGATACCCTCTTCAAATGCTGGAGGAGCATCTCTAAGATCTTCCTCTTCCTCTTCATCACGTGCTATTTCTTCCGTTTCTACTTTCAAAGTAGATGACAAAATGAAATTCTCATGATCATAAGAGATGTCAAAATTTTCACATTTTGAAGAAGAAGCTTCCATTTCCGACCCTATTGATGATAAATGGTCTTCTTTGGGAAATAAAGAGGAGATGATGGATTGAGAATCGACATCATTATTCACCTCTAATGTTGCTATAACTTCTTCTGGTCTGATTGGCGAAGTATAGACTTGTTGGACTTCAGAAGATGAAATGAAAACGTCATCACTTGTGCTTTCATCAATGTTTGGTAGGTTACCAATTTCTCCCATGTTGTCTGGCTCGATTGCCGTAATTGACATTATGGATCTTTCCATAAGAGTATTTTGATTTGGGCCTATTTTGTCAATTTGACTGATAGGTAACACATAATCTGTACTCACATGTGTAAATGGATTTATTGGAATTTTCTCCAAACCATAAGGAGCATTAACTTTGGTAATTTCATTCATTGTAGATTTTTCTCTTCCCTTCATGTGATAAAATTCCGCCTCAATGTATTGAGACTCACATGTCTTGAACGGGGCCTTATCACCATATAATGTTCCAACTTGACCATTGAAACAGTATTTGAGACATTGATGGTATGATGAAGGAATAGCTGCATGCTGATGTAGCCAGGGTCTTCCAAGCAAGATATTGAAAGCTGAGTCTTGATCAACAATAATGAAATCCGAACTGGATACAAGATCTCCAAACTGAGTTCTGAGTGTAACTTCACCCAGTGGTTCTTGTTCATTTTTATCATATCCTTGTAACATCATGGTAGAAAGAGATAAATCAGATTCTGTGAGGCCCAATCGACGAAGTGTACGAATGGGCATGAGGTTGACTCCTGAACCATTGTCAATGAAAGCTCTTTGGAGATCTACACCATTGACTTTGCCAGATAAGTACAAATGTTTTATGTGCCCATGCACAACATCATCTTCATCTTTATCAGTAAAAGATATCACTGCATGGAATTCTGCAGGATTATTCTCTATGTGATAGACTTCAGCTGCAACAATTTCAGCTTCAAACTCATGAGGACTTGACAAAGCTTCGATGAATGCTTCCTGAAGATCTTTTGACATATTAAAAGCATCCAAAATTGATAACTTGGCTGGTACTTGGGCCAAGTGTTTCAATATATCATACTTTTGATCTAGAGGTCTGCGTTTCCCAACAGGAATATGCGGTTTAGCAGGTACCTTGGAAGCAGATGCTTTGGAAGCTGATGCATCTTGTATTGAAGTTGGCAACATCCTTGGTTTTGGAAGATTAGACTGATTAGATCCATTTACTTGCTGAGATAAAGAAGATGGAACCTTTAATCGGTCTTCCAAAATAACTGTGCCAAAACTGAGTTGGCCATTGGAAGAAGAACTTTCTTGTTCTTTTTGAGCTTGCTGAAGGGCTCTACCACGAGTTTCTGCTGCATATACAGTGCTAGCAGGGGTAGAATTAGAGTAGTGGCTTCGGAAAGATCCACTTCTTCCCCTGTATCATGAACCTCTAGAACTTCCTCGGATTCCCTTATTTGATATAGGGAATTCAGGCTCATCAAGACTGGAATATGGATCTGTTAATTGAATCATATTAACAGAACCAAAGATTAACTCTTCGTCTGATAAAGACTCTGCCTGGTTAGCCTGTTTAGGTTGTGCCGTTTGGTGGGGCGGTGCCCGTTGCTTTGAAGTAGATGGCATGAAATCTGCCAGAGTCAAAGACAACTTAGGCCTCGATACATACTCATCTTCTTCTAATTCCTCTTTCTTCTTTGAATTGCGCTGCCCTTTTGAGGATATGTCTTCTGATGGAGGCTTCACTGCAGCTTTTGTAGGAGACACAATTGGCTTCTTCAATTGTGTTCGCAAAATGGAATGGGTCCGATTGATTGTCTTTCTGACCATCCAATCATCATATTTTTGCACAGTTTTGCTTTTGACTTCCTGCCACTCACCTCCTTCCTCTGGATCTGTAGCAGTAATACACGCTACATGAGCTGAAGAACCCTTCAATTTGACTTGTCCCAAGTCGACCATCTTTTATAGGAGGTCTTTAAAGACAAAACACTCCTGGATGGGATGCCCCAACATTTGATGAAAGGGACAATAATTGGGACGGTCTTCATCTCCTTCCTTGTTTGGCCTCTTGGGCACTGGTAATTGAACCAAATTATTTTCCAGAGCTGAAATGAAGTAACCAGGAACTTGCTCACTTCGGAAAGAGTATGTTTTACTCTTCAAATCCTCAAATTGTTTTCGTCATTGATCTCTTTGATCATTTGGACGAAACGGCCTTTGTTGTTGGAATTCAGGAGGTGGAGCCCTTCGAGAAGATGAAGGTTTTGAAGTAGAAATAGGTACAGGTGCTTGTTTAAGTATAACTGTAGCAGTTTCCGCTTTACCCATTCTCCTTCCTGGAACTGATGGAATTACACGAGATTTAACCTTAGCCTATATAAGGGAATCTTCAATCTGTTGAGAGATTGAAGTAAGGTCTCGAAACCCTCCTGTGTATTTCACAGGGATCAATGGCGTGCATAATTCGTCACGCAAATTTGCCACACAGATTGGCAACAGTTCCTCCTGAGGGAGTGCTAAACTCAAGGAATACGTTAATCCCTTCCAAAGAGCAATGAAATCAGAGACTCTTTCATTCTCCCTTTTCTTGCAGTTTGTAAGATCGAAAACTGTCGTTTTTGGCAAAGTTGAGCTGAACTGAAGAAGGAATTTTTGACGAAGATCCTCCCATCCGATGATTGACCAGGATTGCAAGCTTGTATACCAGACAAAAGCTGGTCCTTGAAAGGTTCGCACGAATCATCTGAGTTTCACTGCTTCTTGCTACTCTGGAGTTCCCATCATAGGATCACAACAAGACACGTAATGCGTCAAACGTTGTTCAGGGTCGCCTGATCCATTGAAAGTAGGGAAAATAGGGTTTCCAAAACTGGATGGAGGAGAAATTGAATCTACCCATTCAGGGTAAACTTTCTTTTCTGGTTGAACTTGTGCCCGTTTCCCTTCCATAGTTTCTAACCGAGCTGTTAATGACTCAATAGTAGTTATTAACTTTTGAGAAACATTAGGTTGAACTTGGTTTCGGGTAGGTGCAATGAATGGAGCTTGGACAGACGTGGTGGTTGGTGCTGCAACTGATGGTAGTGCTGCCAACCGTTGTTGCGTTTGACCCATATGATTAGACCTCTGAGGGTGTACTGATAAAGGAGGATATTCCTGATCCATCTTTGTAGTTACAACAAATTCCTTCGGCTATCGGACTTCAGCATTCTTAAGAAGAAAACTACTCTGAAGTAGTTCTGCATTCATCCTTCTTAATTCTTTCATTTCTTCCTCCTGTTGTGCAAACCTTTGCTCTAATGAGAGCGATTGACCTTCTTCAGAGGAAGGATATGTAACCTGATTCTTTCCCTTCTTTTTGTTGGATACCTTTTGGAGGGAGGGAAGTGGATTACCTAAGTTATGAGTAATCCTTTGATTTCGTGTACGTACACCTTCTTCATTTGTATCGGTGCATACATTTTCTTGAGCAGGACGCTCTTCATCTGAGTCCCCTAAGTGAGTCTCCTCTGGTGGATTAGCAATAACGGCATTGATGACATTGATTGATGCATAATGCATCAAATCCCTTCTATTAGAATTTCTGTGATATTGTCTTCTTTCATGTCTTTGACGAGACATTTCCTTTTGTTGATTCAATCTTTTAGGAACTTCTTGACGAGCTATAACTTGGAGGGAATCTCCTGATAATTTGGCTCTTCGTTCCTCTTGTGGCTTCTTCCCCAATCGAGAAAAGACCGACATTATCTGAGGAGGAGATTGATGATTTGAAAGAGTCCCCAGTCTCGAGAACTGGGGATGTTCCTGCTGCTTCTGCTCAACTCCTCGAATCCCATTTGTTGACTCTGAGGGTTGATTTAGAGAAGTCCCCAGTCTGACATGCTGGGGTGTCTCTTGACATGCTATGTCTGAGATCTTCTTAAAATCTCTCTTGATATTGCGAATCTTAGTTCGGAAATTAGCTGGATGCATTAACCTGTATCCACTTTTATCACCTGGTTCAACAGACCGTTGGATGATTTCCAAAACTTCTATCATTTTATGACGTGTTTTCTCCATACGAGAGGCTTGTGCAATATTATCGCCTGCTTGATGTAGGAGCAATTCAACAACTTGTTCTTTATATGCTTGATTTTGAGAGGAACTAGTTGAAGCCTGTTCTTGAGCAAGCCTTTGATTATAAACAAAGCCTATTGACTGTGGCCGGCCATGGGCAATAACATTGCATGAGACCATTTTCGGCGGGCTTTTCTGACTGGAAAGCACTGTGAAATGTAGTGCTCCGTGAACACCCCATCCTCTGATATGAACATCAGATGGAGCATTGTCAATTAACTGACGCAATTTTCTTAGTGCGCCAAGGCATGAACATTGAAGGGTTCTCTGTTGCTTTTCAGCTTTCGGATACTGAGAGACTGATAGAGATGCCAAATCAATCTGACGTTGTAGCCCTTCTATTATCTTAAGATTATTTTCATATTCATCATAAGATAATACCTTCTTTTTCTATTGACAAAGAGTTTTCCATATGTTGAGACGAATATCATGGATTCCATCATCCGTCAACATCTTTGGAATGTCGTACTGGGAGTTAGCCAAAGGCCAAAACATGACTGGTACCTCACCTTTTGCCAGTTTTTTCCTCATGTTCAGCATTTCCACTTTGTCATTAAATGAAGATTCTTCTACCTGTTTTGACCAGAGTGGGTGTTTCCTTGTTGCTTCATCGGATTCAACAAGATTGGTAGAGAGATCATTGATCAAACTAGAAGATGCATGACTTAGGGGTGGTTCGGAGAATGACCTACACCCTGGGCTATCTTCTGATTGAGAAAGTATTTCACTTGTTAGCGATAAAGCATCAGACATGACTGGTTTCGCATTTTCAAGTGCCTCAAGATAAGAGGGCTTTCTCGGCACTACATTGTCCACTGGAGTATTTTCCAGGCAATGTGAATCACTACTGCGGAGAGGAATTTCACAGCGAAGTTCATCATCATGGGGAGGACCACCATAATGGGTTACAGCAAAAGATGAGATCTCTTGCTCCTTGGTCTTCTGACCACACAGAGGGTTCCCGTGGCTCTCATCTGAAGAAGAAACTTCAAGATTGACCGAATTTTCATGAAGCAAGCCTTCATGAGGAAGTGTCTGTTGAAGACCTTCAGAATTAATGTTCCCGTTATTGAGAACTGAGGGAGTAGAATCTTGAATTCCGACAGATAAATGTCTGAGGGCTTCAAGAACTCCAGCATCGAGCAAGGCCTTGTTGCAGATTGGCCTTTGATCTCCTGACTGTGCTGGGGGATCTTTTTCTTAGATGCCTTCTTACTCGCTTTGGAAACTACTTGTTGACGAAAGTGGTTACTCTGAGCAGGTGTGTGTGCCTGATCAGGAAAGATGGTCAGGTTAGGCTGACGATCTCCACTCAAATCAGGTGTATGTGCCTGACTTGGTTGTCCATATGATATGGGGGAGTATGCCCCATAACCCTCTTGGACTGGAACAGATGTGTGTGTCTGTTCTGGAGTGAATTGTTGATGTGTCACTCCACTGCTAGGGATAGATTTATGTGTCTGTCCCTGAGATGATGCTGAAGCTGTTATGATATCCCGGCAAGCATCCAGAATATGAGCAGGAATTTTCTTCTGCTCTTTTACCATTGAAAAAATATTCTTGGTGAATTCAGCCGCCGGAACGGGGATATATGTCCATTCCGGGCTTGGAGTAGGTGTATGTGCCTGCTCCTGTCATCCTTTTCCTGTCAGTGAATCCTGACAGTACTCAAGTGTGGAGGCAGAGAGTTGAGTCTGCCTCCTGTTTGTCTTCGGGGCTTTTTGACTGACTTCTCCGTGCGCTACCAAGCGAGACTGTTGGTAGGCTTGATTAGTATTAGCAGGTGTATGTGCCTACTGATTACACTTCGCCAAACGCGGTTGACGAGATCCATTATATGTAGTCAGACGAGCCTGCTGACTAACTGATGATGTATAAACAGGTGCATGTTCTTGCCTATAGTACTCCGCCGGAATTGCCTGGCGGGATTGGCTTGATGCTGCAAGACAAGTCTACTAGACAGCGGAATTAAAACGAGTAGGTGTGTGTGCCTGCTCATTGTTCGCCATCAAGTTAGGTTGGTGGACTCCATCATATGTAGTTAGGCGAGCCTGCTGACTAAATGATGATGCATAAGCAGGTGTATGTTCCTGCCTATAGTACTCCGCCGGAATTGCCTGGCGGGATTGGCTTGATGCTGCCAGACAAGTCTGCTGGACAGCGGAATTAAAACGGGCAGGTGTGTATGCCTGCTCGTTGTTCGCCACCAAGTTAGGTTGGTGGAATTATCCGGAGATGGCAGGGATGATAACCTGCCTATTGTTAACCGGATTCCGTCTCTGGCGGTTCATCTTGCCTGCTCGGGTTCGAGGAACCTGAGCTGAATGCCTGGAGTCGGTACCCTCATCATGTTGAGGGCGCACTACCGCACGAGTCTGGCGGTGATTGTTGATGGGAGCCCTCGGGAAGGACTCCTGTCTTTTTGAATTAAGGCCCTAAGGGACCTGCTCATTCACTTCCTCAGAATAAGGGAGTGAATGGAAATTGCGTTCCGGGGATAACGACCCGAAACGGTTAGAGACGGTAGTCAGCACCGCCTGCTTCTTGATCGCTGGCCGCCGTTGTCCGGACGACCAGGTAGAGTTGTTAACTTGGAGGGCTTGACGAGTGGCCTCTAGAGTTGGGATAGTACCGTTGCGACGGTACTCCTTAACCAGTGCATTAGAAACCCAGCGTTGAAGACGCTGAGTTGGTGATGTCATCCTCAGAGCGGACGACATTCCAGCAAGAGTAGCAGCAATGGTTTTCACAGCAGCAGAACTCACAGAAGAGGTGTTCATAGCAGCAGTATTCATAGGGGTGAATTTAAGGAAAGCCATTTTGCAGAAGATCTTGAGAAAAGAGTGCCTGTTCCATATAACAGACATAATCAAGATGAATCCGGCCACTGCATCTTTTGGATGAGCACATGTCAATGATTGCTTTGTTGGCCCAAGGGTCCTAACAAATAAGAAGAACATCACTTTAACTTGGTTAAGGATTCACGTCGGGTTCACCATTTTTGTTTCGCACGGAATTCGGGGATGACCTCTTGGACGGGAGATTCAAACGTTCTGATCGGTTTCTAGTGGGTTTGTTCGTAGAACCGGAAACATCCAATGATTCCACATCCGTGTGGACCTACTTTCCAAAGGTAGGCGCTCATTAGCTTGTGGACTGATGAGGCTTAGGAATTTGCATTGTTCGAGAGGATGGGAGGTCGGACTCATCACACCTTTTTGAGGGGAATTATTTTACACTCCAGGACTCTCTTTATAGATTTAAGTTATGTTCGTGAATCCTTATTACATTACCAAGTATAAAATGAGCTTTCCTTTAGTTTTAACAATCAATGATTATATATGTAAGAAATTTAGAGAATCTTTTATATGTATTCAAGGTTCTTCATCAATAGAGAATCATCTGTATCTATTTAGAGATTCTTGGTCAATGGTATCCTTCAAAACATTTATATAAAAGTCTCTTGGTCATTATGATGACCAGGCTGGTTTTAAAGCCACTCAGTGGGGCACTTGAAGTTTATTGTCATTCAGAAGGACATGGATTATTTCAAAGTTGGGATCGAACCCATAAATGGGCTACCTACATATCCTTTGTTTTGGAAAAGGAATCAGAACCCACGTAGTTCGAGTAATTGAGTATGACGTTTATGATTGATGGATCAAAGAAGAATGTCATAATTACTTTTACACTCTAAGCTCACGTGAGTCATGCTCGGTGTGAGAAACAAGAGGTATTGGTAAAAATTAGACAATTGTGCCATGAAAGATGCAATCATAATAAATTGTTTGGGGCTTATGTATGTATGACTGCCCAGATAGATGAAGGTTTAGGATTTACTTTTAGGGAGAAAATCTAGGAATAGGGTCCATAAAGGTATATGTGCTTTATGGAGATTTGAATACTCTAACTTGGGACTTATTTCTGAAAAGGAAACCCAAATTAGGAGAGGATTGATAATTGGGTTTTACTCCTGAGAAGGAATACCATATCAAACGTAATTTAGGACTGGTTAAGAGAAATTAAGGGACTTGGGGTTTACTCCTAAGAAGGATGCCCAAAATTATGAGGACTTGGGGCTTACTCCTAAGAAGGATGCCCAAATTTGAGATTGGGGCTTACTCCTAAAAAGGATGCCCAAAATTAGAGGACTTGGGGCTTACTCCTAAGAAGGATGCCCATATTAAAGGATTATGATTGGGGCTTACTCCTGAGGAGGATGCCCAAGTTAAGGAATTAAGGTTTGGGGCTTACTCCTAAGGAGGATGCCCAAGTTTGGGAACTTTAAGAATTTGGGGCTTACTCCTGAGGAAGATGCCCAGATTAAAGGACTTATAACTGGGGATTATTCCTTAAAAGGAGACCCAGGTTAAGGATTCTCTCATCTTAAAGGATGAGGTTGAATGAATGAACTCTCAATCTTTGGTGACATAAAGATGTATAAATCACTAGGTTTTGAGAGATATTCCACCGAATTCCTTTCAGATAAGGAAGTCAAATCAAGAAATCATGCCATAAATGGCTTTGAAGAGTATCTTGAAGACTGAATCTTGAATAGGAAAGGTGAAATGGCTTAAGAGGGGTAAAATGGGAAAGATGGGCACCCAAAAAGGTAGGGGCGCGCAAGTCTTGAAAGGCGCGCATGTCTTGCGTGGGCGCGCAAGTATTGGTCGCGTAGGTATACCTGCGCGGCATGTGGGGTACTTGCACGATTTTCAACCAGCATTAAAATACTTGAGCGACTCTTTATTAAACCCTTTAGAATCCTCTTGAGGTTCTCCCAGAAAAGGGACGCGCAAGTTCTATTGAAGGAATAAGGCAGCGTGCAAGTGTGACCAGTTCCCTTAAGGGCTGGCCATTCAGGCGCGCAAGTGTTGATGAGTTTCAACACTTAGGCATTACTCCCTCCCTTTAGATCTTCCATTCTAGGTAAGAAATTACCTTATAAGTGTTCCGGAAGCTTTGAGAAGAGACTTGGGCGTCGGGAGCTTCAATCCGAGTTTCTGGAAAAAAGATCCTCTCGAATGGGGGGCCCACAGGGTCTATTTATAGGCAGAAGAAGACCCCGAGCGGTTACCGGGCAGTTATCACTTAGGGCGCGCAAGTCACTTGCACGACCATAAGGCATCGTGCAAGTAGACTTGCACGACCACTAGGCAGTGCGCAAGTACTTGCACGACCACTAGGCGGCGCGCAAGTGTACTTGCGTGACCATGAGGGAACTTGCGCAACCTATGGGCAATGTTCTCCTTGTTCATCCCTTTGTCGATTTTTGATGTTTCTTCAAAGGATGAATCACTTTGGACTAAGGTATTTCCATTTTTTCAGTCGTTTAGACTCTGTGACGGAAAGGAGCGTCAACAGAAGTACAAGGGGATGATGAAACTATTACACATACCAATATGGAAATGGAAGAACATCACCATAGATGTTGTCACCAGACTTTAGAAGGCATCCAAAGGAAATAATGCTATCTGGATTATTGTGGATCATCTTACAAAGGATGCTCACTTCATTGAAATTCGATAGGATTTCTCATTGAATCAATTGGACTAATATACATAAGAGAAGTGGTGATGAAGCATAGAGTACCACTATATATTGAATCCAATCGAGATCCAATATTCTCCTCTAAGATCTGGAAGAATCTTCGACACGCTCTAAATACTGAGTTGGGCTTCAGTACATATTATCATTCTCAAACTGATAGATAATATGATTAGACTATCCGAATACGTAAGGAAATGTTGAGAGAATTCTCAATGGACTTCAAAGAAGGATGGAATCAACATCTTTCTCTGTTTTAATTCTCTTACAAAAAAATATTCCACTCAAGCATCTAAATGATTCCTTATAAATCCCTTTATGGGAATAGGTGAAGAACATCGGCATGTTGGGATGTAATTGGGGAGAAAAAACTCCAAATCCAAAAAATGGTCGAAGAAATAGTGGAGAAGGTTAAGACCATCCAGCAGCACATTAAAGTTGCTTAGAGTCGACAAAAGATCTATGCTGATAATCATCGACGAGACCTAGCGTTTAATTTTTAGGGACTTGGTATTCTTCTGCATATCACCGTGGAAGAGATTTATGAGATTAGGGAAGAAGGGAAAGCTTATTCTAATGTAAATCATCCTCATTGAGATCCTTGATCGCATTTGAGCACTGGCCTATCGACTAGAACTCCCAGCAAACTAGTCTCAAGTACAAAATGTATTCCATGTATCACTCTTGAGGAAATACATACCTAACACACCGAATGTACTCAATCAATAGGTGGTACCATTGGAGAATGAACTCTTCTATGAATAGAATCTGGTGAAGAACTTATATCATAGAGAAATAGTTCTACAAAATAAGAAAATGTGGCTCATCAAAGTGTTGTAGAGAAACCAAAAGTTTGAAGAAGAAACGTAGGAATTCAAGGAATTGAAGAAGTAGAGTTTCCCTCATCTATTTTAGTGTGAGAAAAATAAATTTTGAGGGTAAAATTTCTTAATGGGGGAAGAGTGTAATGACACAAACTTTTATTAATGAAAACTACTCTTGATCTAATTAAATGTCTTATTATGTAAAATGGTTATATAAAACATATGATCTTATTTAGTTTTATATTTTTGGATTTTAAAATACCATTATGAATTGTTATCGTTTCTAATATATCTCTTGAAAGATGATCACATGATTCATATAAATATATGGCTTTAACAAATAAAATTTACTTAGACAGAGGAAGTAATGACCTCATTTGGTATAATAGTTCTATAGAAGCCCATTTTTCAGAGCCTAGAAATGAGGTAGCTTCACTGGGCTTCTCTCTTGATCAATACTAAGTCAATCTTCAACACGTTAATCTTGAACATGATCACCTACGGGAGAAGTGGAAGTTAATAAGGATTACCACCTAAGCAATGTTATCTGAGCCACCTGATGAGTCAGTCACTATCACACACATTAACCTTAGGTATTATTTGGGTGTTATAAGGGGTTATGTAACAGGTCCCTAGAAATATTATTATCTTTATTAGTTTTGTATAGAATAAATAATATACATTAATTTTATTTTTGTTACTTGGTAAATAGTTTTTAAATCACAAATAGTATTTTTAGTTAATATTCAATTAAGAAATATATTTTGATGAATTAATGGAATTTTAATTAAATAATGTTTTAATAAAATATTACTAATAAGTTAATTTTTTATTAAATATAAATTATCATATAGTTTTTATGAATACAATTTTAATTTTTATTAAGGTTTGAAAGCTATTTCTATCAAAACCCATAAATTTTTGATAAATGTTGGTTTTTATTTTAAAAGTAAAAATTAACATATTTAGAAAATTATTTAGAAAAAATTAATATAATTTTTGGTTTTAGGACATAAAAATTATCTAACAGTGAATTTTTCATAATTTTCTGAGGCAGTGGAATTTGTCGGTAAAAATTAAATACCGTTTAAATATATAATGTGTTTTATGACATTTGAATGACTTAATAGTGATGTAATGAAATACTATAAAAATTATTTTCTTCCACTATATGTTTTACCTTTAAAATAATGTGATTTTAGATTTTTTTTATTAATTTTATGGTGCCTTAGAGGACCCTCCAAGAATTATAAAATATTTTATCTTTTTATAAAGATTTACTAGAGAGTGTGACTCACCTCCACATAAGAAAGCCTAATATTTTAGTATGTTCTGCCATTTTCCTTATAAAATAATATTTTACACTCTAATTTGGAAAAAACCATGCGCAAAAACCATGGGATGGTTTTTTTTTGATTATTTTTATGAGTAGTGTCCAAAACCTAAATAATAAAGAATTACATCTTCTTTCCTATATAAACCCACTCAATATCCCATTATTCTTCACTCAAACCATTTGGTGCATGAAAAACTGCTACCCTACTCTCTTTGGAATCCTCCCAAGGCACCCCAAGCTCCCAATAATCCTCTCTTAAGCCTCTCCAAAGCCTTTGGGATCACACATCCATGTAAGGAATCCTCACTTTCCTTCTTTCCTTATTTAGGTCCATGTTTCCTTATATTGTTAGGCCCCTCTTATTTTAAATTAAAAATGTTGAGGTATGATTTATCACCTCTACTATAATTACCATCTTTTTTGGGAATGATTAGATACCCCTTTCACTCTCATTAATACCTCCCATGTACACCCCTTACCATGCTGAAATATTTTAAGGGGGTTTTCTCTCCTCATTTATTTTCAAGAAATTATTTTATATTATGCATTTAAATTACATTATATTTGTTTGGATATTATGTTCCATGACCCCATTAATTTCCATTTCATTAATAAATTATGAGAGTCCCATTTATCTCTCAGAAACCCATTTTACGATTTCTATTGGACGTTGTTATACAACCAAAGTTACACCAAAATTTCCATGCCGAAATTATCATGTAAGTAAATACCATTCTGGTTTCTCTATCAAGGGTATTCACATTTATGCACATGTACTTTATTATTGAGTACGTAAATTTATTTATTCCACATCTCTTCTTTGTGGAATAAATTATGATGTTTAATGAATCCATGTTGTATGATCTATATGGCACACTTATGCATTAAATGAAATGATTAAGAAGGGTGCACCCTGATATCACTCAAATAGATTGGGTAAAGAATAGTATCATTATACTTCAAGTGTAATGAGGGTTTACTCATTATAATTCAAGTTAAATGAGGGTTTAATCTGGTAATTCAAGTGGAATTAGGGTTTACTCATGATTATTCAAGTGAAATGAGGGCTTACTCATGCTCCATGTGCAATGAACCTTGACTCATGCTAATATCATGTAAAATGTTGTTTCCACAGTTCAATGTTATGATAATCATGACATATCATTACTTTATGTTCATATTTATCTTGTGATCCATTTACATTCATATTTCTTAACATGTACGATATTATTCATTTTATGCATTATTTACTCACTTAATGGGATTTATAGCTCACCCTTTTCTTATGCAAGTTTTCAGGTTATCCAATTCAATGCTATGCATGAAGAAATTTTGTCATCATTTAAAAGATGTTTTCAATAAATATGTTGTGTTTTATTTTCTATGTTGTTATGTAATTTTCCTTATTTTCCCAAGACACTAGACCTCTCGATCCTTAGAGTTGTATTAAGTGCATTTTTATGTAATAAATCATGTTTATGTGTGTAATAAAGAGAAGAGATGTTATAAAGAGGCCCTGTGTGAACCAGCTATGATGGACTAAGTGGTGAGAGGCTTTGTGTGACATTATAGACCCATGGTGGGGAGTGGCTCTGTGTTACCTAGTATACCCACAGTACTCATTAGGAATGTGTGACACAGTAGTCCAAGGTGTTCAGTGTTACGACTGATTGCACTTCTTCCCATACTTTAGATTATACCTATGTGAGCTGTATTTTCCTTTTGGACCTGCTGTGTGGTCTTTCTTCATAGTCTTTACTTTGTGTTTTGGGGTCCCTACTAAGTATTGTGTTACTCAACCCTTCACGGGCTTCGCCTGTACGTGTCGTGTCTTGTGCAGGTGATCGATGTTTGGATGGAGTCCTTGGTGGCCCGAGACCTGGTGGTGCTCAGAGAGACGAGATAGATAGATGCTTTAATAGAGACCTTGGTTGTCTAGGACTAAGCAGTGCCTAGTGACATATGACAGGCAGGACGCAATTCTACATCTTCCTAGAGCCTCTCCATGCCTACGCTTTAGGAGGGGTTCTACAACATATGATTTTTTAGTGATTCCTGTACTTTCCTATTTTTAGTTTATATTTTTTGCGTTTCTATTTTGGCCCATTTGACTTAAAGCTTGTTTCTTTACTCAGTGGTTGTTTTAGTGGCATGCATGTTTTGATTTCCAGCTCTTTGGGATGTGTTTGTATAAGTGTGTGTTTACATGTATTCAGGAAAATTACTCCCACTCATGGGATAATGCCTTAAGTGCTAGTCATCAACCCATGGCCTTTGGGTGGCGGGCTTGGGGTAGTCATGACATGGGACTAAGGGGATGGCTTGTTCTTTTCATCCTAATGACCATCCATGTGAGGTAGAAATGAATCACATCCCTTTGTGGAGGTGATATCCCACACAATACATGAGCGAACTTATCATTTTCCAAAAGATGGAAAGGGAATTTGTTAAGTAATATATTATTTTTAAATAATCATAATTATGTCATGAATATTATATATATTCCTTATATTGATAATTTTATCTATATATATGATTTGGTAATGAAAAATGAAGCATATCTCTTTGTGGTGGTCATAGTCCATACGTACACACAAGTGAAGAGTTCATTTTCAATTCAATGTAAAGGGTGTTAAAAAATGGTTTTAATAATAAAAAATTAAATTTAATTATATTTTAGATAGATATGTTATTATATAAGAATGATCATGATAGGTTATAAAAAATAAAATAAGAAGTAATCTTAGAAGAAATCGTCTAAGACTTAGATCCCCTCTTTTGATATCTTCCTTTCAATTTAGCATAATACATTTGAAGGGGAGGTTTATGATCTATAAAGTAGCTTGGGGACGTGATAATTTATGTTTTTAGAGTTATTTGGGTACAATTTTTATAGAAATCCGATGTTGATTTATTTTTTTGAATGGTTAAAGTGAGTCTCTTTTTAGAGGAAAAATCAATGGCATATTCATAATTTTTTAATATATAAGGTCAATGAATGTAATTTTAAATAACTAAAAGTGGGAAATATATGTAAAATTCATTATAAGATAAATAATTTCCCATATAATTGAATTAATATAGTATTTTTATGAATTTATAATGATTTAAAAGTAAATTTTAAACATTAAATATCATTTAATGTCATTTTCATCACTATTCATATATCTTGACTTTAAATGCATCATGATAAAAATTTAATTTGAATATAAAAATTTCAACATAACTTATGCTTTTTTATTATCCCTTATAATATTTTAATACCATAATTAATCAAAAAATATTAATTTTAATGTTATTAAAAATAATTTACATGATTTTTTCCTTTGCTTTCACAAGAATCTCTTTAGAGTTGTGTTAGCCTTCAAGGAAATTATTCCATAACTAGAAATTAAAAATAAATTAAAATCATAATAATAACTTATTTATATTCAAAATAACTATTTTTAACCATTTATGAATTGTTTTTAACCATATGATAACATCTGAGAGATAATAAAATCGAGAGAGTGAAATTTTGTAATTAGCCTTTACTTAAAATAATATAAATGCAATAATCAAAGGAAAGTAACACAATAATGACATATTTTCAAATATGGAATGATTATGGTAAAAAATAAGTAATAAAAATAAATAAATCTTGGTGTTGGATTTATTTTTAGACTTAATCCAACAATTTAAATCATCCTTAACACATTTTACCCTTTACTATGGTAATAAACTTTTACTATGGTTATTATTCATTATGAATAAAAATGAAATGAAACTTACTAAGGAATTTGAATATGATGATTAAAAATATGGAATCCATTTTGTATGACTTATTTTTCATTGGTGGAAAAAGTTAATTTTCATATAAGTTCTTGAAAGATGATAAAAAATAGTTTTTTAAAAATACCTGTTTTAAGTATAAAAACAATTTATACCAATATATTATATATTGTTGATTATAATGGAATTAATTAGATTATTTTTAAGAAAATTAAAATAATGTGACCTTTAAAATATGTAAAACCCAATGGAATATTGAAATTACTTTGATTAAAAGAAAAGAGTTGATAGTTTTTGGAAAAAATGGAATTTTCACTATTCACATAAAAGTCGACCGCTTAAAAAACACCCAAAAATTTATTATAATATTATTATGAAATTAAAATTTTAGAAATATGTAAATTATCATATAAAATTTCTAAAAGTGGTAGAAATTAGTCATAATATGCGCACATGAAGTGCACTTAAACAAATTTTGAAGAAAATGTATTTTTGAAATATAAAATGAATTTATACAGATTCTTTATCTAGTAAAAAACATTATATGAATTTAAATTTATATTATTAAATATATTATCTATAAATTTCATTAAAATAATTAATATATAGATATTAACATAATCTATTTCTATAAAAATATTTTGTGCATATAATCCAGTTTTCTAAAAAATAGATCTTTTAATATAATATAATATTATTTAAAATTCAGTTCAATTTTCTAAGAATGTTAGTAAATAATTTTTTATTAAGCATAAATTTTGTACATATATTTTAAAATGTACTTTATCCTGTTCATACCTTCCAATCCAATAGCTAGGGTATAACCCATGTATTAAAATATTAATATTTTAGTAGTATATCGTAGATTGTTTTAAGCTTGGTATTGCTTGTCGTACATGAAATAAGAAATAGTATTATTTTTAAACATAAATTTTGGGGTTTTACAATCATATATTGTGAAATATCATTGCAATATTTATAATTATTTATCCTAATCAAATCCTAAATTAACCATCAAGAGGAAAATTCATTTCAAAATCATAGGAACGTGTTAAAACTAGGGTTGGACACCTCAAATACTACTATTAGTTTATCAAATAGACTATTGATATTGTAACTCAAGCAAAAAAGATTACATTAAGAACATAAGAATTGATAATTAGGATCTAACTATTAAAACATACAAAGTAACTAAATCTTATCTACATATATTGACTTGAAATGATGAAATTTGTTATAATATAAATTACCAGGTAATGAAACTTTTATATTATATAATGAGTTCAAATGTCTATGTCCATGTATCTGGATATGAAAAAATTCATGAAACATGGATAATGTTACAGGTTACTCATTTTGGGTCTAATAATATTATAGTAACTATGCTTAAAATTTTAAGAGTAGAGTATCAATAATTTAAAATATAGAATAAGAAATAATTAATAAAATGTTCATAGATTTACAAGTATCAAAAATGGTATGAGTGATCTTGAATAAAATTTTTATAGTTCATTTTTGGTTGAAAGAGTTTTAAGATATTTCCCTAACAAATGGAATAATTTGAAAGTAGAAATTCATGAAATTAAAAATTTCAAAGAATAGAATTTAGATAAGATTATTGGATATTCGTTAAAAAATTATTAAGACCTAAAAAATATTTATCATAATGAGATTTTAAAAAAGATATTATTTTCATTGAAATAAAAAATTAATGTTTCCACTTACCACTCTGATTATAATCTAAATAGAAGTAAAAGAGACCAAGTTGTACAAGTTTCTAATAGAATATGGAAGATAGTCTATTTAAGGAGATAAAAATGGTAATACCCTCGAAGTGATGATATAAAGAGAAATAAATGTAATTATATATCTAATAATTATTCTAACATCATTTTTATGAGTGTAGAAAAATAGGATGCATAAAACTATAATGCCACAACTCAATAATGATAATAATAACCGAAAAATAGTACATGAATGAAAAGTAACCAATAACAGATATATGGAGTTTTATAGAGGTTTCAAGTTCAAGTGAATAATCTGGTTTTGAAAAGGGCATGAGAAACCTTTGTTTAATGGATTTATCAAACCATGCAAGTGAATCTGATTATTATTCTTCTCCTGAATTTAACATGATAGTCTAGCTAGAGTTAAACTGTATAATGAAATTAAGAGATTAAATATACTGTTTGTATTTTTTAGGTATATACAATATATTAAGGGTATAAATAATAAGTTCATTAAAAATTAGTATTATTTATGAAAATGAACATTTATGGAAATCGTTTTAAATAACACAAGTAGTGAAAAGTTGAAATCTACACAAGCTAAAAATAAAATCCTATTCCATAAAATGAAAAATTGAAAAATAATCCTTCAATTTATAATGATAAATGATGGGATTAACTATAAATTGTCCAACATAAAAATATAATACTCCATGATTATAAGTCAAAATGTGATGAAGCTCAAAGAATTATGTTTGATTATGTTTTAGAAGAAAATAATAAGCTAAGAAGTGAAATTTAATGTATGAAAAACTATATTTCAATACTTTTAAAATGTAAAATTATGATAATATGTTAAGGATGAGTAAAATAAATAATAGTTTAACTGGTCTACATTATGATAATCATTTTCTAAAAATGGATAGGGTATTATTTATTAAATTTTTAAAAGGAAATGTTTGAAATGTTACATGATATAGATTTCAAATAAAGGGTCATTATACAAATGATCAATCCTTGAAATTTACACAATATTATGGTAACATCAATGATTTTATCTTCAAATTAGTATCTTCTTGATTACCAATAAAAAAATTTTACATCAGTTTGGACTCTAAAGAATTCTTTTTTCAAACCCAATTGGATCCATGTTTGTATGGGCACCAAAATTTTTCCAAAATCTATTTTTATAGTAAGTGTGTTTTAGAAGTGTCAAAAAGGACACATGATATATGGATAGTGATTTATCATGTCATATGATCAATTATATCTTTATGTGTTCTTCATTAAATAAATGTTATGTTGGTAATATTACATTTAGTGATAAATCTAAAAGAAAGGTAAATGGTTTTAGAGATTTTGAAATTTAAAATCGTATAATCATTTAAATGGGTTTTTATTGGAGGGTAAAACCTAGTTTTATAGTTATATCATAAATTTGGGATGATATTATTAATTTGGAAATTTAAAATGATAAGTGTGTAGTTTTAAAAGGTAAATCTACCTTATTTTATGCCAATAGAAAACAAAATATTAATTCAATAGTGTTTTTTGAATTAACTGATCAAAATATAAAATGTTTAAATGATGTTGAATCTTAAAATGTTTTATCCCATATAAATTTGATTCATAAAAATTTTGGGCTACTACAAAATCTTTAATAGAATTTAAAGGTGTTGGATATAGCTGAGTTAAATATAGATAATACCTATGTAAAGGAAAATAGATTTTATAATAAAAGAAAAAAATTTATAAGAGAAAGAAAATATGATTTAGACTATATTGAGAAAGATTTAAATGATTTTAACTTTGGAGAACCTAAAAATTCTTATTATGATGCATCAATAGAGTGGGAGACTATCTTTAATAAAAAAATTAAAATTACATAAATGAAATACTTTTGATAAGATAATTGGTGATATAAATGTTGGAGTTAAACCATAAACTCCTTAAGAACTGTTTGTTATTATCTTGATTTTATTTTTTATTCTACACCTAAAAATATAGATGAAATTTTATTTTTTTTCAAACTATATTATGGGAATAAATTAAGATTTAAACCAATTTGATAAAAATAATGTATGGGCCTTAGTTGATCCCTCTAAGGATCAAAATATTATGGGAAACAAATGGATATTTAGAAATCAGTTTAATAAATCTAGTAAAATAATTTGAAATAATGATATATTAGATGATCAAGGTTACAATAAAGTGGAAGGAATTTATTTTGAAGAATAATTTTTCCATTTTCAAGATTAGAATATGTTATAATTATTTTGGAAAACACTTCACTTTTTAGAATAATTTATTTTAAAGGGATGTCAAAAATAACTTTTTGAATGTATAAATTTATGAAATTTTTTTTTAAAACAACCTCCTGAATTAAAATATGATAAGTTTCCAAATAATGTTTTAAAAATATTTAAATAATTTTAAGGACTCAAACACGCTCCTTGATATTTGTATGTAATGTTATTAAATTTTATTTTGAGAAAAATTGAATAGGGAAAAGTTAATTCTACCGTGTTTATTACAAATAATTTCAATGATAATTAAATTATATGAATTTATATAGAAAATATCAATTTTGGATCTTTAAATAATGTTTTTTAATAATTTTCGAAAATTTTGAAAAATTAATTTAGCACAATTTTAATGGTAGAACATAAATATTTTGTTGGTCTTTAAATTTGTAAGTGGGAAGATGGTATTTTTCTAAATCAATTTAAGTATGAAAAATTGTTTTCTAAAAGATTTTTTTCTAGAATCCTATGAAAGTAGAAATAATCAAATGGGTACATTAGGTAAACTTGATAATAATGAATCTAAAAATATGTTGATTTTAAGACTTTTAGATACATGTTTAGAAAATTATTATTCTTAGTTTCCCCTACTCATACTTTAATTTTTCGTGTTTTCATGTGTGAAGGATTTCAATGTAATCCTAAAAAAATTATTTAAATCCTATTAAAAGGATTATAAAATATGTTAAATGATCTTTAAATCTTTGTTCATTTTACCTTGTTGTAACTTCTTTTGACTTAATCAGTTATAGGGATTATGAATTTAGTTGTCAAATATTTTATTGAAATAGGAAAACAAGTATATGTCATTTTATTTGTAATTTTTTAGTCGTAATGTGTTTAAAAAATCAAAATTTAATATCCTTATCAACTACTGAAAGTGAATATACTATTTGTGTATAATTTTATTTACTATCACTAATGATTAAGAAAACTCTTTCTAATGTTAGTTTTAATTTTGAAAAGATCCAAATTTATTTTTATAGTAAATATTAAATTTATATTTCTTCAAATCCATTAAAATATTCTAAAACTGTGTATAATGATGTTTTATTTTGTGTTTTTAGGTATAATTTTTAAAAAGGGAATATAAATTAGGATTATTTTTCTATAGAAAATCAACTTATCAAATTTTTTACAAAGCCTTTAGATTTAGCTAAAATTTGGACTATTAAATTTCATATTGATATGATAGATGTATAATAATTTTTTATTTTCCCTATATTTAGTGAGATTTGTGTATTTTAAACATTTAATTTATGAATATGGAATTTTTAAACTTCTGGAGAATTTTTTATTACTGTTTAAATTGATTATTACATGATATTTCCTTCTTGACACATGTTTCAGAAGCTATTTATTCAGAATTATTTTCTATAGAATATGTATACATTATTATATACTATTTGTTCTATTTATTTAATTTTAATATTCTAAAATATACTTATACCATGTAATCTATTTGAATTTGGTAAATTTGTTTTCATTAGGGTAAGATTTAAATTTTTGATTCTATAATTAGAAGAGTTAGTTTCTTCCCCAGTAATCAGTATGGAAAGTTTAAATTCATGTTCAATGAAAATAGGGGAAGCATTAGTTTCCTTCCTAAATTTTTTCTATCTCAAGGATAGTTTATTAACAAATAAAATATTGGTACATTAGAGGAGAGAAACTTTTTAATTTAATCTTTTTGATAAATTTAAAAAAGGGGGAGAAATTTTGGAATATAATTTTTTTGTAATTACCATAAATGGGGAAAATGTTGAATTGTATCCTGGCCGATTTGATTTTAAATTTTTTGATAATTACAATACTTCTTTTTTACATTATTATAATTTATCCCAATTTCTTGTAAATAATTATTCCTCCTAAAATAGGTCATATTGTAAAGATTTTGTGTTCATTAGGAATTTATTTCGACGAAAAATCATTCACAATATGGGTTGTAATATCATATGCTATTAGTTTGTTTTTCATAATAATAGTTTAGTATTAGGCCGACTATGTTTTCAAGAAACCATGTGGTATGTTTTAGAATGAATCAAATGCATGTATCAACCATATATAAAATAGATCGGCTATATATATAAAGTTATAACCATATGGATTGACCATTAGTATGAACTGTATGTATAATAAATCAGCAACATGTACAATGTACAAAGAATATGTATCAACCTTGAGTATCAACCATATGTTTTAGGATAAAACACTTATACAAAGTACTGACAATTTTTATTGACCATAGGTATCAACCTCATGTATAAGGATCAACCTCAGGTATGAGGATCAACTTTGATACAAATAAGTGACCTTGATGGGATCAAATGTAAGAAAACCAAATAAACTATAAGGTAGACGATCAACCCATAATGATTTGACCGTAAAAAAATGATTTACTATGAATGGATCAAACATATGAAAATGTAACCATATGAAAAACAACTAAAGAGTTTTTTAGACCAAAACATTCTTTGTTTCATATATTCCTAGATATTTTGATATATTTCCAATTTTTTCTAATAGATTTCAATGATATAATTATTTGTCAACTGCATACTAATTATTTCAATTATATTTATTTTTTTAGAATTAATTTATATTGGTTTAAATTATAATAAAGTGGGATGAATAACAATTTTAATTTCTTTTAAAAACACAAGTTTCAAAATGAAAATGTTTGGAATATGAAAATATTTACTCAAATAATTTATATAAGTATTGAAAAGAACTTTAATGTCATTTCTTTTGAATATTTAGTGCTGTATTAATTATTATAACAAGTTGTGTTATAAAAATTTATTTAGTTTTATAGGTTTATTGAAACTTCTTACAAAACTAATGTAATTAATTTTTATTTAATGAGAAAAATGCTATTTCATGAGGAATGAAAGATTAAAATGGATATTCCTAGAAGCTAGTGTGTATATGGGAGTTCTATATATAGTGTTTTATTAAATCATTTCATCTTTTATGATAGTGATATTTTTGAATTGTGCTATGCTAGAAATGTTCTAATCACTTATACAATAATCTCTATTGGTTTACATCCTTTGATCACTATAAAAAAATCAATCGATAGTGGTATTTTTTATATGATGGTCATTTAAACTGCCGCTATATGTTTCAGCAATAATCTTAAAAAAAATGAGGCTAAATTTGGCATCAACATCCAACTCAATTTTCTTCTAGACATTTAGATATATTTTATAGAAACCATTGTAGAAAAATTTATTAGAGGCTATTTTTTGGGTTTTAGTTTTAGTTTAAACAAGCATTAAACATTAATTTTCCATATATAATGGTAGTTTAAACTGCCTCTACATATCACTTTTCAAAAAAAAAACCTATGAAAAATCTACTTCCCAAAATTATCCAAATAAAAACAAACAAATTCACAATCTCTAAACCAAACTAGATTTGTAAAAATTTACATGTATATATATATATCAATAGTCATTGGAAGCTCTATAGATAGTAATATAGAATAAGTATTAATCCACTCATCAAAACTAATAGATTCAATAAAATTAATCACCAAAAGTCCATAAGGAATCGGAAACCAAATCAAACAACAACTCAAGACCATAACACTGTCATATGAGAGCATTTGAAATCCATAACACAAATTAAACAATCAGAATCTACACAAACCCCCTTTTTTCTAGTCTCTTCATTCCTTTATTAAAATGGATATATATATATATATATATATATATATATATATATGAAAACACATTAGATCACGAAAAACCCCATATATCTAGAAATAAAAATCCCAATCTATCATTACTATCAATAGAAGTAGAAGAGATCTTGAAGAATTATAAAGATAAATAATTAATGATCTATTACTGATGATTCCAAGATCTAACACCTCAATAACCATTGCAATCACTATCCAAAAGTATTAGGATCTCCTCAATTTCCAAGAGGAATATATAGGGTTAAGAGACAAATCATTTATAAAAAAGAATTTGGTATGCGAGAGGTATATTGGGTTAATTTTTTTTTCGATAGCTTAATTTCCATCTCATGGTTTGGCTATAAATTTTGGAAATCTATTGACTGACCATATTCCTATTTCTATCTACCTGGGAAGCCACATGGTTTAGTCAAATAGTTTTTAAATATGTACATATAATGTGAAATTATATATCCCCAAAACATCAATAGATATATGATATCTTTGAATGACACATAGATTTTCTTAACTATGAACTAAAAATCAACATGCCTAGAAATGTAAAAAATGTCCCAAAATTAACCTTAAAAATAGAGATATTTAAAAAAAGGTAAAAACTATAATTACATCAATGTGATATCATGAATTTTTAATTCCTCTAACGATATCATGTTTAAAAAACAATATTCCATTTCAATAAGACATATTATAGAAAATATTATCCAACTATTCCCTCATAATCTATTCTCATTCCCATATATTATGAGAGTCAATTCTATTTAACCCCAACACATCGACTAGTGTAAGTGATTTATAACACTAAATTATTTATTAAGAATTAAAAACTTGAACTGTTCACTTGATTTCTAATATATCAAATTAAAAAACTCGGTATTCTCATTTTTGAACATGAGAGGGTTTTGGATCATACTTATAAAGAACAAAAACATAGAAAAAACATGAATATATGTATACCGAGAAGGAAAATATAACTAAAAAAATATAATAACTTAAGGATTAAGAATATTGAGTGAGATCATTGGTATATAAAGAAATATATGAAATACCAAGTATTCTCATACGGGGAATTTGGGTGGCAGTAAGAAATAAATGAAGTAGTTAAGCTAAAAAATCAGTCTTATCAGGGAAATGTGTCAAGAAAACATCATATTTTTAGTTAATAATCGTCTCTAAATATATAGTGAAACCTAATCACAATTAGATGAACTTTTATCGACATCCTCTCCATCTCTGTCTCCATCTCCACTTAATGTTACCATCACCTTCAAGACAATTATGTTGAAAATTAAAAAATGTTATATATTTAAATTTAAACTTGAAACCAACAAAGTTTTGTGTAATAAATGATTATGAAGTTTTTCAATTTCCCCCATGATACTAGTCATCAATAAAATATCTACAAGGACAGATCCAACTATCTTATAATATAATTTACCCAATTCTCTCTAAAAGTATCAACCTTTTCATCTTGCATTTTTATATGTGCCCCATATTCGTGAATTATGTTTTTCATTGAAACAAACTCCCTCTGTCCATATCGTGGTAGGTAGTAACTATAACTAGGATTAGATGCTACTGTAATCCCCAATGGCCTTACAAATAACTCAGATGGTAATGGTACCAAACCTATCATGCTCACTCAACCAGGATGCTCCGTCCCAAGGACTTGACCAACTCGGTCAGCTTGGGAGACTGAGAAAGATCACATGGGATTGGAATCCAATGTTTCATTAATTTTTACCTTTAAATATAATATTTGTTTTATTTAAAATAATACATATTAACATAGTCACAAATGATATTAAATTATATTAAATTAAAATGGAATTCATACACCAATATCTTTGGCAGTCTCAATAACATAACACCTATCAGATTTTGAGTGAACATCCAACCATAGTTCTATTCGAGAGACATAGTGCATCAAATTATACAACTCTATTAAACATAGATAAATCAAAATTTTAATATTTTAAAAATATAATGTTGTATTATAAATATTTAATCTAATGAAAATATTACTAGATTCGATCTATTTTTGGAAGAACCATTTAAACCAATAATGTGAGGGATGATTTTTTTAGCTCGACTTGATGCATTTTTTCTTGAAACATTCTAAAATAAATTACATGTAAATTAATAGTAATGTATGAAATTTCATATACTTTTCATATTCATGTATATATGTAAAATTAGATTAATGTAATAATATATATTTCCATACCATGTGCTTATCATGATGATTATTATAAAAAAACCTTCCATTTACCTACAGGTACCCCTTTGGGTATCATATCATACAAATAATGACCAATCAATGAAGTATCATTGAATTTATTCCCTAATCTATATTTAAAATCCTTCCATTTCTTATGAAAATTTTTCAATATCCACTTTCATGTGATCCGATCAGAAACAATATAGCAGAAAAACATTTGTACAAAGAGATTCATTTTTAAAATAATAGAATTTAATAACATAATGACATTTAATTAAACCATACTATATTAAAATTATATTTATATGTGAATAAAAAGCATCATTTTTTCATGTCCGAGGCACATACCTCTAATCTGCATATGTAATCGGAAGGGTAATTGGCTTCACCACCAGCTGGCCTAGAATCTATCCAAGAAATCCTATGACATCATCAGTGGGGACCCCATACAATGGAATGATATGAATATCTTTAATCTATTCAAATTCTAGATATCTAAACTATTCAAATTTCTATATATAATAACAATGTTTAAATATTTTATGAAAAAAACGTCTGTAGTATAAAAAGTGAAATAAATTTATTAACATTAAAATTTGTACTTATAACTATCACCCTCCAATATCCACATGAGACAACCTATTCCCTCAATACTGATGTACCAGAATGGGGAGTAACTGGATTAGATGTTGATGGGATGATGACAGAGGGTGACCCATATTTTAAGGGAATATAGTATGTGAGAGATGTTAAATTGGGGTGGACGGAGGGTGTCTTAGATATTATAGGGAGGGACACCAATGGATCGTCATATATTGGTGTGGTCAAGGGAACGTTGACTGAGAGTCAACTAGGATCAGTGAAATGATTCATCCTTCGCATTACTATCATTTAATCTAATAAAATTATCATCAGAAAAATTCATCCCCTATTTTTTTTTATTAATTTTATTTTTCCTTCGCACATCATGGGATCATATCCGATGAATAATCTTAATTGGTATCACATCTATTTCTAAATTTACCAATATGTTACCCAAGAGTTCAAATGAGAATTTATAAAGCTGTAGAAAAAAATCACAAAAATTATGATATGGTGACTAATAAACACACCATGTAATCCACACATCTCACTTCCATTGAACTATTACAATACATCACATTTAATTAATGATATTCGATAATAAATCATTTGTATAACATAACATCAAAAATTAAAAATTCAAAACCAAATGGAAACCACATAATGGTTTTTTATTTACATGGTGAAAGCACCATATTAGTTCATAAAATGGGATTTTGGATTTATAAAATGAGTTTAATTCATAAATAGTTATTTTATAGATATTTATAAAACTGTAACATCACTAAAATCAATCGTTAGAACAATATAAAATCTGAGAAACATATCACTAAATTTGGTGTAGTGGTCTATAAAAAAAGGTCAATATTAAAGAAACATAAGTCAATTATGATTGAAATGGAAGTATCATGGTCATCTTAATATAATAATAAACTTGAAATCATGGTATAAACTAGGATAAATATAGAAAGTATAGGAAGATACTAAAACATAATCCATCTTATTAGTTCCTGATGAAATTCAATTGACCTAACACTCGATATTACCCTACATAGACTAACAACTCGAGAAACTCCTCTAATGGAATGATAGTCCAAATCAAGGTCCACTAACTAGAGAAATATCCCAAACAATTACCAAATGAAATCCTAGTTATCCAACTAGGGTTTCACTCTGCCGCCGCCTCTATTTACCTCGGCGTAGCTTGGCTATCCTCCTCAACGTTTCATCAACACAACTGTGGCTGCAGCTCATCTTTTGCAGAGGCGTCGGTGACCTCATAGATTCAATTGACATGGCCTTTATCTTCATTACTGGCTTGCTCCCGCCTCACTCCAATTTTAACTGGATAGGGTTTCTTCTGGAAGCATGAAGATGGTCAGCGGCTGAGATCCAGGCTTCGTGACTAAGGCTTGAAACATCGACTTTTGTGGGTTTGTTGGGTGGTATGTTGTGGTCTCTGAGGGTTTTTTGGATGGCGGCGGTGGGACATCATTTCTAGCTTGCGGCTGGGTCATTTTCCGATGACTTTGGTGCTCGATTTTCTCATGTTCTGTTGATGGATTTATTCTTCTGAAATTTTTACCTTGGATTTTTGGTAGGATGATTGTGCTTCATTTTCTGTTTTTTTCTTTGGTGATTTCTATTTTAGGGGCATTGATTTGGAGGTTTGGGATTTGGTTTTGGGGTAATCTGTGGTATTGGATCTGGATATGCTATGGTTTGGTTGTTGCAGTTGTTTCTGGAATTTGGGATTGCTCTATTTTTTTGGATTTCTTAAAGACTATAGAGGCAGTAAAGGTTTGAGAGACTTCGGTTTGGATTTTCTGCACGTGATGAACTGGTTTTTGGGAGTGCATTTGTTTTGAATTTTCTGAATCTCGTGGATGATGTTCATTTATTGCAAAGTCTCTGATGTTGGTGAGCTGTTTGTGGATGAATCCCGTTTGAATCCGCTATGAAGTTTTGATGTGCATGAAACTAGATTTCTACATGTATCTGATCCTAATGAGGTTTAGAGAAAGAATCTTCCACCTACGCATTCCATTTGGATATGGAAGTTCGAGAGGGTACGACTCTTCCATCGGTTCCGTGCCCATGCAATTCTGCACGGGACTGCTAGCCGAATGGTCTTGTGATGGTGAAGCTTGTCACACAGTGTAATTGCTAGGGAGGAGTAGATTCTGTAGCCTTGTTCTATTTTATCCTTTTAATGGTTTTTGGTTGTAATGATAGATTTTGTGGTTTCTCACTTTCTCCTAAAAAGTGTTTTGATAATAAAAAAAGTTAATTTTCAGTCATAATAGAAAAACCATTATAGAAACAACCATTTCAATATAGAATGATATATATATCAAGTACCTAAATTTTGATATTTATTTTGATATAAAACCAAAAAAAATGGACACACTTCAAGGATCCATTTACATCAAAAAATTCCATTTATAAAATTAAATTTGTGCCTTTAAAACATTTTTTAATATTTTTAGTTCTAAAAAAAAATTCGAAAAATAAAATCACAATAAAATAATCAATGTCTCTCAAATAATAATTGTAACCTAATTTTGTTTAACAAAATGTGAATTCAACCTTTGTTTTTAACATTTTCATTAAGATAGAGTGATTTCTTTATCGGAAATTGTTGGATATTTTAGAAATATATTAAAAAGGAAATTTATTTTTCAAAAAGTTCATAAAACACTTCACTTACATAAATATACAAAAAATAACATGTAATCATGTAAACAACTTGAGTACCACCCCTTTTAACTTAAAATGTTTACATAGTATATTATATTTCATTATATCACCCAATGAATGAAAATTACAATAAACCAACATTAACACATAATTAATAATAATAAATCTATAATCACATAACTCATTGAATACTAAAAGTTGAGAAATTAAAAATTTAAAGAAACAAAGGATCAAGAATAAAAAATGGTGGTTTAATGTAAGGTGTAATAGGGGAAGTGATGATGTGCAATCCTGGTTGGGGATAGGGCTTGGTTTCGAGTGTAGGGGGGATCAGGGGAGAGTGGGAGGAACAGAGAGTAGGGACAAGGGGTGGGGGTGGGGAATAGGTATAAATGGTGGTATTAGAAAGGTGAAACATGTTTCTACAGTGATAGGAGAAAAAAATATGGGTAATGAGTGACTGGTGGTGGCGACAATGTGTAATGGGTTGAGGTAATGAGGTGCAACGGGCAGAGACTAGGTTCAACAGGTAGTAGCCCGGGGGTAGGGCTTTGTGTTGGGGAGAGGGGGGCTTAGGGGAGAGAGGGAGCAGAAAGTTGGGATTAGAGAGAGGGGAAGAATTGAGTTAAAAAAATTCAAAATATTTAGTGGTGGTTTTTAAAAAACACCCCTAAAAATTTGAAAACATATCCACTATTTTGGAACCCTCCACAAGTAAACTGCCACTAGTGCCCTATTTTGTTGTAGTGGATCATTTTCTACTTGAGATAAAATTTATTCCTCAACACTCTTAGCTCTCTTTGTTCAACTGTTTCTATGGTTCCTTCGAGTATGTTTTATATCATTTTTGATTAATCATTTTGGGTTATAATTCCCTTAAAAGGTAGGCTTGTCAGGTTATACAACCCCAAAAAATGGTACATGTGGGTTTCATCTAACCTAAAAAATTAAGGGAATTCATTTAGGTCTTGGTCAAGATACATGAAGGTTTTATTTCTTCTAACACCTCAAAAATATGTTATTTGGGTTGTGACTCAAGGTGTGTAAAAGTAAATCTTGGATTAAGACTCCAAGTATTAGAAATTTAATGTCGTTGGCTTTGAATCCCTAAGAAATTTTTTAGATTCCATTATATTGGGTTCCATTTATATCTATTCTTTAAAGGAGTTAATCTTATATGTATGATAAATTATATATGAGCTACTACAAATATAACAATGTTTATATTTTTTTATTTCCACTACAAAAATAATATTAACTTTGATAAACATTTATAATTAATTAAAAAGCTTAATTCACACACTCTTGACCATTCAAACATCCTCATATTGAGACCAAACAAAATTTTCACCACGGTGTGTTATAGTTTATGAACAAATTATAATTTTGTCATGAGTAGTATTTTTGTAGAGATATACATAATATTCTCCTGATTCGGAAGACATGTTTTGTGAATTGGATGACCTACCAAGTATATTCCACATATAGTGTCATACACTATGTATTTAGTATACTAGGGGAGTATATTTTATATTTAATTCCCATACATAAGAATATTTTAGATACATAGCATGAGAACCTTTATACTTTCAAACCTTTCTTATGCAAGCATATAAGATTAAATAATAAAGGGGTGGTTAGTTTTGTTAATGATAATGTATGTTTAATCATAATCAAGATGAAATTTGTTCTTTGATTTGATGTGTATGAAATATGGACTCTATATTTATATTGAATGAATGTATGTCCATACATAGATTTTATAGATTATGTGGTTATTTACTTGGATGAGGGGCATGAGATGTGTCATATACTAAGATGGCTGTCATGTGTGTGTTCATCAATATAGTTAGTCTATAATCATAGATTTGATATTATTTGAGGAGGCTATATGGGATTTACAAAATCCATGTCTTATAGTTCCTCAATATATTAGATAAATTGATTATATGATTATTAATACGTTCATATTATATTGTTGGTGGACACAAGTATATGTTATAGTTGGTTCTCTAAAACCAAGTATTCTATACATTATATCACCAATATTCATATATTTATATATATTTAATCATATGTTGACTTTGTATCAATATTAAATTAATGTGGTAATGTCTTAGATTATCTGTTGCAATGAAAAATTCATAACATTTCCCAGATATGATGTAATCCTTGAAGTTCTATGATGATATTCTGAAACAAAAGTCCTATGATTATTTTACATTATATTATGGGACAAAGATGATGTAGACTAGTATGTGTTGGATACACATCATAGGAAAATACTTCATCTCATGGAGTTTTCACTTGAAAATCTAAAATATAGGATATTATAAGGACATACCTACTAATAAGAATTTTACATGTTCTATGTTGTTTGAAATTCCTATATGTGATTGGGTGTAATAATACTTAATCATAAATATTATTATTGATACATATCATGACTCATGTACTGGTATGTATTGTTGAAAATTGAGATGCCAGGTGTTCCTGAATAAATAGGTTATGTGGGGTGAATAATTAATGATATGACATTAATTAATAACTCGTGTAAGGATTCATCCTTTCCATATTCAAGGAAGATGATATATTGACCCTTTGGTTGGAATTGAACTTTTGAACTAAATTACATGTTTTATGTTATTGAATATTATGATATCTGATAGTGTGTAATAATACTTAGATAATATGATTATTATTGATACATATATTGACCCAAAAACTATTATGTATTGATGAAAACCATGATTCGATATGTTCATGAAGGAGTCAGATATATTGGCTGAATAATGAATGATAGGTCATTAATGAATAACTCAAGGATGGATTATTCATTTACATCTTCATGGAAGATGATATCTAGAACCATTGGTTGGAATTGAACTTTTAATATATATTATATATCCATGGTGTATTTATTATATTATTCTAGATATTTAATGAAATACTTATCAAGTATATAGTTTTGTGACACATGTACTGAACTAGGCCTGAGTGCCATCCAACCCAACACCCAACACTGTCTGTGGTATAGCCTGAATGGAATTCCTGATCCCCAAGGGCTGGAAACAAGTACCTCGGTATCAACAGCACAACACGGTAATGATTTCACCCACTTATACAATCATAAAAATTCCACAATAATAAAATTAAAAGGCTGAATAATAGTAACTAGACATAGTACAACAATTTTCAGATTTAAAGTCATGATTTAAAACCAAACTAAAATGTGATACAACAAAAAGGGAACTATAAAACTATCTCAAAAAACTATATGAAAAAGGAATTGATTCATCCTCAATCCACCACCATCAACACCTGCAAGGGAATACCTCTACCTACATGAAACACCATCATGATACATCTTGCCTTTACCTGAGTCAAACATATCCAAGTCTGCATACACCAAAGGGTGTATGTAGGGTGTGAGACAAAGCCCAGTTGGATGAAATCCAATAAAATAGATTCCATACCAAAACATTTTAAGACAAATTAACCTAAATGTTTTTAAAATAATATCTAGTGGAATTTTTAAAGAAAACACTTTAAAAGAAAACATTTTGAAACAAAGACCTATTTAAAGGAAGAACATGCTTTGCTTCTAAAAGAAAACACAAAGTGCACTGTATGCTAAAAAAAGTAAAACAACATAAGAGAGACCTATGTCTTGGGGAAAACCTATAGGCACTAGATAAAATGTTTCACTAGGAACCTCATATATTGGCGAAACACTATCTAGAAACTAAAACCAATAGCATTCTCATGCATGGTCCACTATGAGGCAATATCCCACAGATGTAGTGGTCTCTAATAATCATCATAACTTATTTAGTGTTATAATCATCAATCCAGCTATAATAATCTGGGAAAATACACTTCTAAGTCAACTAACATAGTAGTCCTAGTCTTCCCACCTAGATACCCAGTTTTCCCTCTATGATCAATTTTTATTTCACAAGTCACATAGATCACTAAAGTCCCATACACAAATGTTAATCAATATAAAGAAACTTGATAAATCACTACTCCCATAATAAAAACCACATTGAAATAGGAACACATACCAAATTAATTTAAAAACATGTTTCACACCACTAACCAAATTTATTGAACAAATTTAACCAATTATAAAACACCTTCATAAAGTATAACAAGGAATAGAATTTGAAAAAAATTCTATTTCCTTCATAAAAACCACTTTCAAGCAATATAAACCTTTAATCCATTAATTTTTTTTCATCTCATACACAATGAATAAAACATATCCAAGAAGCAAAGAAATTATATTAAAATCAAATAATAAATTTTTAGGGTGGAACCACCTACTTCAAGTGTACAAGCTTTCTAAAATACGTTCTAAACCACAACCACACCACCAAGGGATCCTATAAAGGAAAGATATAACCATAAAAATCAATATCTAACCATAAATATCAATATAAAACTGTATATAGGGAACCCCATCAGTTGGAAAAGTGAACCCCCAATAAAAAAGAAGAAAAACCCAATAGAAAAGGAAGAAATCATAGGATAAGGGAACCTACTTGAATAATATTGTAGAAAACACTCCAAATACACCACAAAAATGGACGTACAAGGGTTCCAAGGGAGTTGGGAGAGTTTATTATCCCAAATGAGGAAGAAAATGGGTGACTTGGTATTAAATATTGAGAGGACACAACCATCATTTTAGAATTTTTAATGAATAGAACAAGTCACACAGTTTTCCCACATGGTTTTCCAAACTGTGGAGAAACAATGCGAAGATTACTTTCTAAGTGAAACAAAATGCATAGTTCTCTCATATAGTTTACAAATTGTGTGCTAGACATGTGGTTAGCCACTACCCAAAATTTCACATTGGTCAAATGGTTTCTTGAATAAGGCGCCTAGTTTTTCAAATCATGCACCAACTATGTGTCACCTGCTATTAACCCAAAAACTCCCATTTTTCACCAAAACTACTCAAGGATAAACATAGGGTAAATAATAAATAGAATAAATACTTGAAAATAAAATCATTGATGTCGAAATTTTCTCCACCATGAAAAATTTCCACCCCAGAAAGTAAACCCGAATCATGATTAGAGAATAAAAACAGATACTCTTCCTCAACCCACAACTTCTGATCCCAAGTGTTGTACTCCTCATTTACATGCTACCAAATAACCTGGATAAAAAGAATCCCATAATGAACTTTCTCCTTAGAATCTATAATCTACATTGACCATTCAAATAAATATATGTCGGGCTCCAAATCCAACTCTCCCAAATTTAATACCTAAGATAGATTTGTGTTATACTTTTTCAACTAAGAAACATATTACACATTGTGAATTTATGTCAACTGAGAATGAAAATTTAACTTGTATTCTACCTTAGCGATCTGATTGATAATATCAAAAGGTATGATATACATTGGAGTTACCTTTCCTTGTTTTCCCAATCAATGATGACCCATGTTAGGTTACACATTTAAGAACACCTAGTCACCCACATAAAAATCTATAGATTTATACCTCTGATCGACATAATATTTATAATGACCCTAAGCAGTCAAAAAATACTGCTTGATCAATTTGAATTTCTCAGAATTTTCTTTCCCAATGCTCAGTCCCAACAACAAGGTTTCTTACACCACAACCCAACACAAATGCGACCAACATTTACAACCATAATTTCCCTCAAAATGATCCATTTGATTTGAATATTTTTAATTAATTTTATATGAAAAATCAACCAATCCTAAATGGTTACCTCAGGAACCACCGAAATCCAACACACATACCCAGAGCATGTCTGGAAAAATATAATTCTCCTAATCCATCTGACCATACGTATGAGGATGTTATAACATTTTTATAATGAAATTATCCTTTTACATGTATCATTAAATGATTTTAAGAATAATTAAACATCAAAATAAATCAAAGGATCATACATTCTAGTGTCTTTGGGAGACTAGGTACATAATTAAACATCATAAAACCATCTTTTACTCAATCTCCATATTGAGATCCTAACATCCATTGTTTTCTAACATCTATATAGGATAACTTGGGGATAACATGAAAAATTTGATGAGCTAAAAATCCAAATAAGGGAATAAGAAAAAGAATAAAACTTTAGCATAGGGGTTAGAAGGCATGACTTAATGATATAAAAATTAATTGAACAAGATTGAACATATTAATTCGTAACATATAAAACCTGGGATAAAAAAAACATGGAATCATAGTAATGTTTCAAAAACAAAAAACGTTACTATATTACCATTCAAGGCTCATTGCACCTAGAGAATCATGAGTCAAGGAAAACCACCAAGATTATTGTACATGGAGCACACATCAAGGCTAACAACCAAGATTGCTGCACATAATATCTCATGAGAATAAAAATTACCCCATGCATTGGAGAAATATCTAAGTTCACCCATCATAACATATTCAAGAATATTGTTTCCACATAAATAATCCTACATAATAAATCATACAAAAACTAAGGGTTACCCATGGTAGGGAATGGTATCACAATCCTGTCAAAATTCATAACATAAGGGATTGTCATAATAATGTTCATTAATAAAAGGATCTAAATCATTAATGGAAATTAATAATAGAAAATAGTTATATATCATGAGAGGTGATGAAAAACTGAATTGAATACATGTAAAAAATAGGGTTTAAGAAACTTGAGAAATAAAATATTTTTGTGCGGTTTAAGGAAAATATCAAAGTTCATTTAAAACAGAAAGGAGAATAAAATTTTATATAAAAATAGAAGTGAATAAATATGTTTTTCAAAATAAAATTAGGGATTTTATAAAACTAATTGTGGCATAAATAATATTATGGAGTGCACTTGAAAATGATTAAGAGTTTGGAAAGTTCCATTAAATCTTGCTTGCTTATCAGGAGGAATTGAGAAGGGATTCGTTTAAAAACACATATATATCCAAAAAATAAAGATGAATGGTTATTAACACATGATTTTGTAACATATAAACAAAATTTATAATATTTAAATGAAAATAATAGAGAATTTTAATTGGAAAAAACAGAGTGATAATAACATGAAGCAATAATAGAGGTTCGGGCAGAATCCCTTCCTTAGGTCTGAAGGTGTTCTTACCTTGATCTTAATGTCTTTTATAATCAAATCAGATTTAATAATTAATGATTAAATAAAATATTTTAATTTTTTTTTATTATAAATTTATTAAGTTCATTCACGACCCTTTTGGATGGGTTAAGAGGTTCAATTTCATTGTTTGCAAGCGTTTGTTTCCTTGGTTTTCATAATCAATTTACTTTTATAGATGTACGGATAATCATGTAATATGAGAATGGTTTTCCAGAATTGAATTTATATATTATTAATAAATATATTGAATATTAAATGGTTATAAAATTCATTTGGTTATTTGTAGTGAAGATGGATCATTATCTAAAACTTTAATGATAACCATTTGGCCTAATTTGCGGGTTTTGATCACAACAAACTTATTTTGATTTAAAAAATGATATTATGTGTAAAAACAGATTCCATAACCTTAAATAATACATAATAATTATATTATAGTCTGGTTAAACCATGAAAATGTTTTCATGACCATAATTTAAGATGATAATAGAAATTGAAAACCCATTATCCTTAAATGTGATAAATTAACACTTCTCGGATGATGTTTTCATTTCTAGTATAAATGGAGGGAAAAGAAAAGATGACGAAGAATTATTACATTAACATTAAAAAATTACAGTAAATTGATGTTACTAGATTTATCATACCATTTTATGAGGATATGTGAGGACATAAAATAAAACAAAGGAATTGGAAAAGAAATTGAAAGAAAATGGAAGATGGGTTTACCTCTTGATTCCTTCCTCTTGAGAACCTCATTAGGGGTCTGGTTTTGGTATTTTGTTAAGACCTAAATCTCATGGACCTTGAGAAGGGAATATAAATGAGTATTGGAAATAATATAGGAATTTATCAAATCTTGAGAGGTATGAGGATAAGAGGTTGTGAGGGGTGGTATTTATAGTGGAGGAGAGGGGTGTTTTCTCAATATTTAATTCATTAGTTTATTATTTTTTTCTAGACTAGAAATATTGATGATTCATGAGACTAAATATAGTAATTAGATCATGTGAGTTTGAAACAATGGTTCTTAAATCATCCATGACACATTTAATAGTGTAGTTATCTTATAATGTATATATACTATAAATTACCATATTTTACTATTCACAAAATTCAAGTATTTCAAAAAAATCCCAAAAAATTTACCCTAACCATTTTTCAACATGTAGAATCCAAAAATGAACTCCATTTTATGAAAATAATTGTATATATATGAGTAATTTATTTTTTAATTAAGATTATCATTTACTTGGAAAATACATATTTTAAAATTATAACTGTTTTTTTAACAATTTGAAAAATTACTTAAGGTATCATAAAACTATCATAAAAACACAACACACAAATATATAAATTTATGAATAAATTTTATGAAAGTAATTTTTCTTTCAAATTAATAAATTAATTAATAAATTTTAATTAAATATTTATGACTTATAAAATACCATAACTTAATTAATCATTTTGAAAATATTTATTTACTTATACTATGATATAATTATATCATATTTTATATTATATGATTGATAAATTTTATTTATAATATCATTAGTACTATTACTATTCACTTGTCTGATTTACTCTTCATAAGGGTCATATTACTATTTAAAAAGGTAATATTAATATTCATAAGGGTACGTTACTATTCAAAAAAAATTAATATTGTTCTATCAGACTCAAAATATCTTATTGATCATAATCGTGTATGTCCATTTGTCATAATTCAAGTTATAGAAGTGGAAAAATTTAGTTTAATGGCTAGGTTATAAATGTCCCCTTAAAAAATTGTTGTTTCATAGAGACATAGTGTTTCATGCATTTAAACAAATTTATTTGTGAATCCTATGGGTGTTACATTCTCCCCCCATGGGAAATTTCACACTCGAAATTTCATTTAATATACTAAAGTAAAAATAGGTGAGGGTTTGAATACATATCTAATAAGAATAAAAATGAAATATTAAATATAAAAGGATAAACTCTTAATGAAATTAATATCCAAACTTGTGATTCCCTAGGTTTCAATCTAGGTTATCCATGATCTATTTCCTTACAATTATTCTTATTGGCATTTTTTATTCCATTAACAATGGTTTTTAATGAGCTAATTAATTTACCAAAATATATCCCCCATGAGTGTTAAACTAGGTGCGTTGTGAGGGTTGTTGTCATGTAATCAGTTACCTCGAGTCAAGCATGGAACACTTTGTTAGAGTTTTTACTCCTTGGTACGTCTATTCCAAAAAACATGCCCATTTTTAGTATCCAGACCTAGATATGTTTTTCTAATAAACCACTTACACTATACATACCAAAATTTAGGTATGTTTTATAATACTTAGTCTTTTACCTACATTTCTTACTAAATCAATTTATTCCTAATCCCGAAAAATAACTAGGATTTCCACTGATACCAACTATAGTGACCCTAGCCTTTTACACATATCCTTACATGATTTTAAGCATAATTAAACATCAAAATACAATCCAAGGATCATAAATTATATCGTTTTTGGAAGACAAGGTACATAGTTAATCTTCATAAAAGAAAATTTTATTCAATATTCATATTGATCTCTAAATTTCCACGATTCTCATACATCTGTATAGGATAATCTTGGGAAAACATGAACAAAGGGATGAGCTAAAAAGAAAGTATCAGAATAAACATAAGAATAAACTATTATCACATGGTTTATAAAGAATGGATTAAAGATATAAAAAGGAAGGTAACAAGATTGGTCAAATGTAATCCTAACATATAAAACATAGGATCATAAAAATATGGAATCATAGTAATTTCATAGTAACATAAAACATGAATTTAGCATGATTGAAGTCTCATTGTGAATAGAGTAGCACAAGTAAAGTCTAACCACCAAGATCGTTTCACACGGATCACGAGTGAAATATTACCACCAAGACCATTGAATATAACATATCATGAGACTAAAATTTATCCAATAAATTGGAGTTCTATCTAGGTTAACCCATCATAACATGTTCATGAAAATGTTTTCCACATAAATAATCATACATAATAAATCATACATTAACATAAGGGTTACCCATGGTAGGGATTGGGTATCATAATCCTGTAAAAAAGAAAAAAATAATTGATTATTAAAAAGGTTTCCATATAATAAAGGATTTATATCATACATAGAAATTAATAATAGAAAATTGGCACATATCAAGATAGGTGATGAAAAATTGAATGGAATACATGTAAAAATGGGGTTTAAGAAACATTAGAATTAAAATATTTTGGTTCGGTGTAAGGAAATTATCAAAGATAATTTAAAACATAAAAAAGAATAATATTTTATATAAAAAATTAATTCAATCAATAATGTCTTAATAATAAATTTTTTTGGTTTAATAAAAAAAATAGCATAATATAGATCATCAGGTACACATGAAAATGGGTAATAGTTTGAGAAGTCCCTATAAATCAGGCTTGCTTATTAGGAAGAATTGAGAAGGGAATCATTTTAAAACATATATATCTCTAGAAAATAAGGATAAATCGATCTTAAAAAATGATTTTGTAACATATAAAAATCATTTAGAATATGAACACAGAAATAATATAGAATTTTATTTGGGTAAAAATGGAGTAAGAATAACTCGATGGAATAATGGAGGTTCTGGTAGAATCCCTTGCCTTACGTCCAAAGGTGTTCTTCCCTTGATCTTAATGTATTGTATAATGAAATTATATTCATTAATTAATAATTAAAAAACAATTATATATTTAATTTATTTATTATAACCTTATTATGTTCATTCATGTCCCTTTTTTATTGGTTAATTGGTTGAAGTTCATTATTTGGAAGCATTTGTTTCCTTTGTTTTCATGAACGATTTACTTTTATACATGTAAGGATAATCATGTAATATGAGGATTGTTGTCCAAAATTTATATTATATGTTATTATTTAACATACATAAGATTAAATGGTTATAAAATTCATTTGGTTTTTTGGATTAAGGATAAATCATTATATAAAACTTTAATGATAACCGTTTGGGTTAATTGATGGTTTTTGATCACAAAGAACTCATTTTTCTTTATAAATAATTACCGTGTGTATAAAATATTATATTACCTAAAATAAGATATAATACATATATTATAGTCTATTTAAAAAATAAAAATGGCTTCATGACCAGAACTTAAGACGGTAATAGAAATTGAAAACCCATCGTCCTTGAATGTTATAAATGAATACATCTCGGATGGTGTTTTCATTTGTAGTATAAAAGGATGGGATAGAAGATATTATGATGAATTATTCCATTATAATAAAAAAAATTATAGTAAATTTAAGGTAATCTAGTTATCATACCATTTATATTATGAGAGGAAAGGATATAAAATAAAACAATGGAACTTGAAACGAAACTGAAAGAAAACGGAAGAGGGATTTACCTCTTGATTACTTCCACTTGAGAACCTCCTAAATGGTTTCATTTTGGTATTTTATTAATTAAAAAAGTTGTTATAAGTGTGAGAGGGACTAGGAAAGAGTATTGGGGTGAATATAGGCAAGGCTTAAATCTTGAAAGGTGTGAGGAGAAGAGGGTGTGAGGGGTGGAATTTATAGTGGAGGAGAGGGGTGTTTTCTCAATATTTAATTCATTACTTAATTATTTTGTTCAAGACATGAAAGAGTGACAATTAATGAGAATAAATAGAGTAATTAGATAATTTGAGATTAAAAAAACATGGTTTTTACATCATCCATGACTCATTTAATAGTGTATTTAACATATAATGTATATATACTGTAAATTACAGTATTTTATTATTCCCCAAAAATTCATGTATTTCAAACAAATCCCAAAACGTCACTCTAACCATATTTTGAATTTTAGAGTATAAAAATTAACTCCACTTTATGAAAATGATTTTCTAAATATGAGTAAATTAATTTTTAATTAAAATAATAATTTACATGGAAAATACAGATTTTAAAATTATAAATGATTCTGTAACACTTTTAAAAGTTACTTAAGGTGTCATAAAATTATCTTAAAACCATAAGATACCAAAAAAATAATTTATTAATTAATTTTTAAAAAATAAATTTTATTTAAAATTATTAAATTAATCTGAAATTTTAATTAAATATTGTTGACTTATAAAATACCAATAGTTAATTTACAATATTTAAAATATTTATTCAGTTATATTACGATATAATTATATAATATTGTGTATTATAAGATCTAGAAATTTTATTTATACTATTACTAGTACAATTACTATTCTCTTGGCCAATTTACTATTATTAAGGGTTATATAACTATGCAAAAGGGTAACATTACTTTTCATAAGGGTAAGTTACTATCCACTAAAAATTAAGTTTGTCCCATCAATCTCTAATTATATTATTTATTGAAATTGTGTTTGTACATTTTTTGAAATTAAAATCAGAAAAGTGAAAAAATTTAGTTTAATGGCTAAGTTATAACTATCTCCTTAAAACCATGTGTTGGTTCACAAAGACTTTGTGTTTAATCAATTTCATTAAATTTATTTGAAAATACTTGGGGTGTTAAAATGCTCAACTTGATCTAAAACTCAATTTCCTTTTGAAGGCCTTGCCAAAACCATGAGGTCAAACATGTGTGTCTATAAGAAATGATTGCTGATGGAACACCTTGGAGCCTCACAACCTCCTAAACATATAATTATCCCAGCTCATCCTCCATGGATGAATCACTTTTCATAATTAAATGGGATGATCTGGTCTTACAATAGATCACTACCCAAATAACATCCCTTCTCTGGGGTGTACCCGGTAGGCTAATAATAAAATCCATGGTGATCTCTTCCCACTTCTAGGTTAGAATAGATAGTTCTTGAAGAAAACTAGAGGTCCTTTGGTGCTCTTCTTTCACATGCTGGCATGTATAATGCTGCAACACAAAGTCAGTCACATCCCATCTCATAGATGGCTACCCGAACCATCAACGCACAACACAATACATTATGGTAGCACTAGGGTGAACAACCCACTAAGATTGGTTGTTATTATACATCACCACCTTCCTCATAGATAATAGTACCACTAGGTGGACCTTGAAGCATAAGATGTGCTTAGGGGACAATGAGAAATCACAAGGTGTCTCTTTACCATTAAGCAACTACATAGACCACTGACACAACTCATCACTAGGATGTTATCCCTAAATCAACTCCATAATGGAAGGATTCAACTAAACATTGGACAAGAACACACTTCAACTATTCCCCTTGGTCTTCGGGTGTATGTGAGAAAATATCGACCTCCAGCTACACTCATCAATGGACTCCCTTAGTATCTAAACCAACACTTTTCTACTTAATTCATCTGCTACAACATTACCTCTTAATGGGTTATAGATAATGAAAAAATCAAACCCCTGAATGTACTCAACCCAACAAAGCTACCTTAAATTCGTTTCCTTCTAGGAGAAAATGTTGGCTAATCTCTTATAATCTGAATAAAAAACTAATTTATCCCCAAAAAGATAATGACACCATGTCTTCAAGGCATGAATCACTGCTGCTAATTTAAATTCTTGGGTCAAGTAAATATTTTCATGTGGTTAGAGTTAGTGATAACCATACACCACCACATGATCACCCCACATCAGTACACACCAAAGAACTATACTCATGGCATCAAAATAGACCACATGTCCTACTCCATTTATAGAAAGATTAAAATTGATATGGTGTTCAACCACCACTTAATCTCCTCAAAAGGTTCTTGGAAATATGGAATCCATTCAAATATTACCCATTTATGTGTGAGTACCTCTTTGGATGAAGCCAATTGAGAGAAATCCCTAACAAACCACCTATAATATCCTTCTAGTCCCAAAAAGATTATGATTTCAAACACATTTTTTGACTGATCCAATAACATCACTACACTAATATTCTCAAGGTCCACTAAAACCCATCATTCCGAGATAACATGACCTCGAAACTTAACCTCCATGATCTAGAAGGTTCAATTAGATTACATTTAAGAGAGGTGATGATCCCAAAGAGTGAACAAAACAATTTTCAAATAACACTCATGCTTCTCCTAAATTACAGAACAAAGAATAATGTTATCCATGAATAACATGAAAAACTAGTTGAGATACTGATTAAACACCATATTCATAAGCTCAATAAAGACTATTGGAGTATTTTTCAATCCGAATGTCATGACCACGTACTCAAAATGATCGTACCTGCTTCGGAAAGAAGTTTTCAAAACATCATCCTCTCTAGATCTTAATTGATGATAACCCAAACAAAAGTAAATTTTCGAGACCCACCGCTCCCCTTTAAGATTCTCAAATAAGTAATCAATTTGGGGAAAGGGATACTTGTTCTTGATGGCCACCTTATTCAGCTTTCAGTGATCAATGCATAACATGATAGATCAATCGACTTTTTTTCAAATGAAACTGAGATGGCTGAAGGAGAGACACTCAAGTGAATGAATACATTGGATTATAAAATATAAAGATATACCATTAATTACCTCAACCTGGTGGGGGACATAAGGTATGAGGGAAGAGATATCAGGTGAGTTCATGGAGCCACGTCTATAGAGAACTACACATTCAATTCTGAAGGCAATCATGCAATGTCATGTAGAAAGACCTATATGAACTCATCCACTATAGGGGGTAACCCACCATCGGGATAAATACTATATTCCTCCAATGCGATAGATGATAAATGAAAAATGAGATTACAAAATTTTTTAATTGGAGGTCTATCATGATCTGACTGAGGGTCCCATTCACTATAAAAAATCTTGGTACTTCCATCAGGTGATAGAAAGCCCACTCACCACCTATAACATTCGATGTGTGCATGAAAACAAACCATCTAATCCATACCAAGGATTACTTAAAAAGTCATATCTATAAAAAAGGAAATGACATTATAACTCGACTCCTAACATGGCGAGTTCACAAGACAGACACCTAAAACCCTGCTCTACCTCTTAACGAGTGGTGTTTCCAACTCCCTTACATATGACCTAATATCAGTTGAAAATTTCGACACATATACACAACATGAAGTGATAAATGAAATATATGGACCAATTTCAAACAAAACAATATCTAAGGATGATTCAATAATAATGGTACATTGAACTATTGCTGGTCCAGTATCTGATCCCACTAGTATCTCATCCACAACATGAAGATGTTTTGCCTCAGTCTGAGCCTATAAATTATCACAAGCCTATGGATCTTCCCTGAACTAACTATGAAAAAAATGATAATCCATCCCTACCAACATGACCACCAAACAAAAGAACCTCTTGTCTTAGATAGTTCAAACTTGGTGGACATCCCCTAGAATCTACTGATCCTGCACCAATCTAATAAGGATGCTACACTTTTCAAAATCATTGTTAGTGTCCCATTTCTCCACCT
Source organism: Viscum album (assembly GCA_963277665.1). NCBI lineage: Eukaryota > Viridiplantae > Streptophyta > Magnoliopsida > Santalales > Viscaceae > Viscum > Viscum album. The sequence goes on along the minus strand of OY728130.1, from coordinate 695,712,952 downwards.
CATTAACAAGGCTTGTGAGGGGATGTTCATGTAGGTCGAATGTTTCTTTCCTTCCTACACTAATGGAAAACAATTGACCCATCACTAGACTTTATAGAAAAATATAGCCTAGAATGATGGATTAAACTACCACCTCCCTTATTCCCCTGCTCATCCAACTTCCTCTTCTTTTCTTATAAACTTTCACTACCCATAGTTTATAATGATCCATAGACGCCATTTCGGTCACTAAGATTGATCTATAGCATCATATCATGATTTACCACCTTAATACTGGTCTTTATCTTGAATAAGAAACCATAAAATCAGATTTCTAGGTGAAACCCCTTTTTAAACCTCCGAGCCTTCATTTTCTCATTAGAAATGAGCTTGGGTGCATACCAAACTAACACTAAAAATGGTTAGTATATTCAATAATAGACTAGTCTCCCAAGATCAAATCCATAAACTAATGGGATCTAGAATATTCCTGGACCTTGAGACAATATTTCTTGTTGAAAATGAATTTTATGTCTTTATAACCCATCTTATCATGCTTCCAAGCATGAACCACCAAGTTAAACCACCTCTAATAGGGAACTACCAATAGGAACAAATCACATTTAACCTTTACAGCACTAGAAGTATCGATGAACTCGAAATTCTAATATACTTTCTCAAGACATGCCTCTAATTATTAAGGTTTATTGTTACCTCAGAAAAAATGAGGCTTATTATTGAGAAACTCTCGAGATTTTTCCTTTTCAAGACCTTGTTCTTCTTCTATAACCTGAACAGGACCAGAGTTTGCTCCTCGTACTAAATATTAGAAAGCCTAAAATAGAGATTACACTAATCTCTAATCAACTGGTTGGGGGGGGACTCCCTCCAACCACTTCTCACAAGTACACATCAATTCTATGAGGAATAATTTTTCCACATGCATCAATAACTATAAATAAAACAATAAATACCATAATTCTAAAAAAAATTAGAAATAAGAAATTCTAAAAGACGTCCTAATATCAAAAAAAAACCAAATTTATCTCAATAACAAGCCAAGAAAACAAACCACTACACCCTACCCGTTGTCCATATAAAATATGTATCATGTACATCTCACATGGGGGATAAGTTAAATAAAATACCAAAATACCATGGTGAATCAATATATAACTAAAGGTGTATTGTCCAGGTACCCTACGTGCAACTAGATCCTCAAGCTCCAACAATCCTAGCTCCATTCTATATAGACTCATCCCAAATAACATGATTCAATAAGGGCATAATATGCTCTGATATCATTTTGTTGTGAACCATGTGAGGGTGCCGTCCAACCAGAAACCAAAATTGGTATGTGTTATAGGCCTAAGGGCGTTCCCAACCCACAAAAGTTGGAAACAAGTGCCTAAGTATCACCAATACTACACAGAAATGATTTCACCCACTTATAATATCATAAAAAATCCAGGATAATAACAATAAAATTCTGAATAATCATAACAAAACATAGTACTACAATTTTCAGATTCAAGGTTACTACTTTAAACAAAACCAAAAGGGGATACAATAAAAAGAGAACCACAAAACTATCCCAAAAACCTCCTTGTAATAATAGGAACATCATCCTAAAGACTCCCCCATCAATACATATACTAGCAACCCAAACCACCATCATGAAACATCATTTCTTTACCTAAGTCAAACATAACTATGTCTGTATACACCTAGGTGTGTATGTAGGGTGTGATCCAAAGACTAGTTTAATGCCACCCAATAAAAGAGATTCCATGACAAAACCTTATAATATAAATTAACATTAATGTTTATAAAAGAAAATCTAGAGTCATTTTTAAAGAAAACACTTTAAAGGAAAACATTTTGAAAAAAGAACATTTTCAAAGGACGAACATGCTTTTCTTCTAAAAGAAAACACAAAGTGCACCCTATGTGGATGAAAAAGTATAATATCACAAGAGAGCACTATGTCAATAGAAAATCATATAGGTACTAGATAAAATGGGAAACTAGGAACCTCATATATCTGTGTAATATGGTATAGAAACCACAACCAAAAACATTCTCATACAGGATCTCCTAGGAGGGAACATCCCACGGGACCAATGGTCTCCAATCATCATCATAATTAAGTTAGTTTTGTAATAATAAATACTACTAGATGAATCTGAGAAAATACACTTCTGATTCAACTAGATTATAAGTCTTTTCCCACTAAACTAGATTCCCAGGTTTCCCTTCATGCTCAATTTTCATTTCACAAGTCACATAGAACACTACATTCACATATACACATGAAAATAAATATAAACACACATGATAAATCACCATTTCCCAAAAAAAACCACATTCAAAACTGAACTAATTGAAATTTTTTTTGAAAACATGTTTTCATCACTTTCATAATTTATTAAACCATTTTAACCATTTATGAAACACCTACAAGAAGCATAATAAGGAATACAGTTGAAAAAACAACTAGTTTTCTTTAAAACCCCACTTTCAATCCATAAAATCCTTGAAAACATTCAGAAATATATTTCAAACCTCGTAAAAAATTCATAGAACATTTCCAAGAACCAAAGAAATCATATCTAATAACCTAAACATATTTAATCATGGAACCACCTACCACAAGTGCGTAAACTTCTAGACATCAGTGCTAAATCACAACAGCACCACCAAAGGTTCATATAAAAGAAATATTAAACAATAAAAATAACATTATAACCCAAAATAATATGATACAACCCCATATGGGGAACCAAATACACTATAAAAGTGAACCTCAAGAAACAATAATAGAAACCTTAGAGAAATGGAAGAAATGAAGGGAGAAGGGTACTTACTTGAAGAATCTTGGAGAAACCACACCAAATCCACCACCAAATGGAGGTCAAAGGGTTAAAAGAGAGAAGGTAGAGGAACATATGACGGAGAATCATTAACATAGAAGAAAATGAGTGATTTTTTGTTAAATACGGAGATGAAAAAACCATAATTTTAGAATTTTTAATGACCTGGGCAAGTCGCACGGTTTACCCACATGGTTTGAAAAACAGTGCAGAAACCGTGCACCCCTTACTGTATAAGTGAAAAAAGATGCATGATTATCTTTAATGGTTTAAAAACAATGTACTAACCATGTGGTTATCTACTTCCCAAAATTTCACTCTGGCCACACAGTTTCCTAAGCAAGGAGCATGGATTTCCAAATAGTGCATCTATCATGTGCCACCTGCTGTTAACCCAAAACTCCCATTTTTCACCAAAACCTGGAGAAAACTTAAGGATAAAAATAGGATCAATAATAAGATAATAAACATCTAAAAATAAAATCACAAATGTAAAAAAACATGTATTTAATATTATTTCTGAAATATAGATAAAAATGGATTATATTATACAGTGACCATTTATATATGGATATCATGGCTATAACATTAACTATATTCCCTATATATTCTGTTACATGTTACTAGATGATGATATTGGAAAACAAAGAATTATTCCTAATTCAACAAAGGAAATAGACTAGAAGGTTCCATAGTTAATTTTTCCATTAATCTTAGATAAATTCTATTTATATTTAATAGTTGGAATATTGATCTCCTTTTTAGTCAATATTTATATGTGAGTTGAATGTTTAAATAAATATTTATTAATAAGACCATGAACACAATATTTATTTATTTTTTTATCAGATGAATATTATATCTACTATTCAAGATTTGGTGGGTATCGAGAAAGGTTATGGAGTCTATTTAAACATTTGAAATCTAAAATAATATACTAAAAATCATTTAAATAAATTTTTATTTATAAATTTTTATTTATATTGTCTGATAGACTTGTGCATCAATGAAATAATAAATATATTTTTATTATTAGATGTGGGGTTTTATAAGGATTTATATATTAGTTAGGGGCCTTTGTAAACTACTTACTTATATAAACCTGGATTTATTTATAAACGGTTATGTCATTTCTACTAGAACCCTATGATTGTGTGAGAATCATTTCATTATGAAAAAAACTTTTTTCTAATTTGTGAATTTTATCCACGAAGAAAATATATGGGGTTTCTTCGCATATAGTATTGATTGTATTACCAGAATATCATTTGGATGATCAATATCCACATTGAATAAAGTACTCCAGACCTATGTAATTTCTCATTTGAAATTAATTATATATTTAATATGAAAGATCCTATATCAAGTTATGAGAATATTTCATTTTAATTATTTTGATATAATCATGTTCCATATGATTATTTTTCATATTCTTATTATTTATTCATTAGATTCAATGAAAAGCAATTGTTAGGCATGGATCATACTGAATTCCACTACACTTGAAATTTCTAGTGGTATCAGATCCATAACATTCAAATTTCTAATTATTTAATTTAATGATTGTTATAAGAATTTATTATTTTTCTTATATTTCTTGTTTATATATTATTTTAATGATGAAACCATATATATCTTCTAAGTATTTTGGTATTATAATATAGGACCACACAACGTGTATCTTACAAGTACATGTCGTCTATTTAGGTTCTATGAACAAGGATGATCTTTGAATTAATCCAGACCCTTCATGTGAAGAAAATTAAATACAGTGTTATAAAACACCATATGTTGACTGGGATAGATTGGATCACAAATTTCAAATTTCACACCGTATATGTTACAGAAATTTCGTGTAGATCATATTCTTTCACATTAAAATTCATAGAAACTGAATTATCAAATATGCATCATTTATTTATTAAATGATGTGTAGGAATTGAAAACTATGAAAAATAGATGTTAAATGGAGTGTATTTGGAGTACACATTATGTACCTCATAAATGTACATGGTGAAATACATGTTGAGTCCCTAGGTGTGTACCATGAACATATAATGATGTAAATACATGATGTGTAGATGCCTTGTACACACAATGTATTTTGTACCTATTTATGTGGAAAGAAATGACTAATTTTACTATTAAACCAAGATAACAAGTTTCTACTTTTCATTAATTGATATCACACACCATGCGATAGGTTTAAAAAATTATTAAATACATAATTATTTTCTATATAAAATTTAGAACTACACATTTCTCATGGCCATAACACATTGTGTATTCCGCATATATTAAAAGATTCATACTCTTTGTGTAATTATAACACATGATATTTATGCTACATGTCATTTTTTTTCATGGTACACTACTAGAAAACATGTAACATAGTCTAGATGGGTACACACCATGTTTCTTCTATGTACATGTTGTTTAATTAATTAGTTTTACATTAATTTTATTTTAAAATTACAGGTGATGGTAATATTTAGGGCCCCTTGGAGTAATATTTAGAATAATAAATTTTTTAATTAATAGTATAATTATTTTATTTGGTGAATTTATCTTAATTAAGAATGATTAAAATTAATTTTAGTTTATTAAATTCATATTCATTTCTTGTATGTGCCTGATCATGAGCTTTGAACAACCAATGTATGTGATGGTTTCTTATTAATTTAATATTATTATATGGGGATTTTTATGTAATAATATTTTATTAAATTAAATAGGACTGCTTGTGATTCATCCCTCCCACCATTATTATATAGGGCCTATGTGTTAATATTTTATTTATGCAACCCATACCCCGAGTCCCCCAATAATAAACTTAACCTTTATAAATAAAATTCCAATTTCTTTAATAAATTACTTATTAAGTAATGTAGTAATAGAAAAAAATGCTCTACGTTGGCTAATTTAAACCATTAAAAAATATATCCTATCTGAATTAATATACCACTAAGAATCAAAACCATTTAAAATATATCTATACTGCTATGACCATTAAGATTAGTATATATTAGTGGTTTTGAAAAATTCTATTTAGCACATAAGGAATAAGTTGTGACATCAAGTAGAAAGATTATACTATATGAAGATCATTTATTAGAGATTTTATGGGTGACGAAATCACTGGACTTTTTCATTGGACCAAGATCAACACAATATTTAATATTTGTAACTTTAGTGAAACCATTTATTGGAGGAGTTCAATCTTATCAACATCACATCCCAGACTATGTTCGTCGAAATTCCCAAAGAAAATACCACCATCACACACCTTACTCTTAAGGCGTACACTAGTTTGATAAGAAGTTATGTATTTAGACTTCAGTAGTAAAAGTTTATATATTATAATTTTCAAAAAATAATGATTATATTTATTCATTTTCATTATTATATTATATATATACTTGATAACATAACATGGTTTAAAAAATTATATGTTGATTTGAAGAGACCAAAATTGTATTTTTGGGAAGTAAATATATAGTTTCAATTAAAACAGACTTTCTTATAAATTCATTATGTTTGAAATAAATTTTAATTTTATGAATAATCCTTATTAAATAATATTTATTTAAATATGAATAATAATATAATTTAATAAATTTCTATTTATTTTCTTTAAGGCGTAGAAAGATGTTAGTGTATTAAAAACTAGAATTTTCCTATAAGTAAAATTTTTTATATAAAAGTATAAATTCACGTATTTTTAAAATTATTTAATTAAAATAAAATTTTATTTTTGAAATTAGAAGATTGAAATTAGATAATGGTGAATTTTTTATAAATTTATAGGGAAATAAAATTTTATGTAAAAATTAAATATGATATAAATTTACGGTATGTATTATGACATCATAATTGACAAAAAATGATGTAATAAATTCAATAAATCTAATTTAGGAATAAAATAGATTTTATATTTAATGTAATTTTTTTAATTTTATTCAATTAATTTTACAAATCATTAATGAATCCTAGAAAACCTATATTATATTTTATGGTTTTAAAATCATTTTTTTGTGAATATGACTCACTTCCAGATCATTAATGGTAATATTTTAAATAGTAATGTTCATATCCTAATAAAATATTCAAAACGATTCCTCTCTGGAAGAAAAAATTGGCAAATCCATGTGTTGTCTTGTTGTTTTGATTATCTTATAACATAGAGTCTAAAACCTGAGTTTAAAAATTATCAAATAGTTCCCTATATTTTTTTATAAATACCCACCCAACATGCCTTTAATCTTTAATCAATTCCCATTGAGCATGAATTTCCTCCCCCATCTCTGAATCCGTCACATTTTTCCCAATATCATAGAATCACCACCTAATATTTTACCAGTTCCCTCTCAAGGTAATTTATTCTATTCTCATACTTTTTATTAATGTAATTTTCGTTCACAAAGACTTTATATTTCCACTTTACCATATAGTAATGTGTTTTTACACATCCCATAACTATAATTATGATTCAACGTAATTATATACCACATGTCACTATCATTAAACCCTTCCACAAACAATTATTTACACTCATTATGCTGCATAAATTATTTTGTGATTTTACATACCAAAATTTTGTGTTGTGAAAAACCATCCCCATTTACACAATAGGGTATTCATTTAGATGTAGATATCATTGATATATTTAGGGATTAAATTTATGTATCCCACACTTCTTAATCATGGTATTAAATTTTTTAAAATAATTTCATATATTATATGATCTGCACGACACACACATGCATGTACATAATAGGAATGTGATGGGTGAGCCTGAAATTATATATCCCTTCAATGAATTGGTAATGTATTTATCTCATGATATACCATTTATTATTCATAAGAGTTTAGCCAAATAATTCTGTGTTATTGGTGTATAAGTTGTTATCCTTTACATATGCTTATGATTTCATGTTTTATATTGTTTCCACATTATTATGATGCCATTATGTTATCATCTAATATCATGATTCAATGTTTGAGATGAAGATTATCACTATTTTACATCATGATGTTATAAATACTGACTCTCATGTTCTTCTTTATTTCATGTCATTCTTTGATTATTCCCTTATTGAGAATTATAGATCACCTCTTTCTAATGTACATCCCTTGGTTATCCCATGAAAATTTATAAGATCAGTTGAATTATAATGGCATGTTATGAAGTTTTAATTTATGTTGTTGTATCCCTATTTCAAGTTATTAATATATGTATCTAATTATCTAAAGACACAAGGCCTCTAAAACTTTTTCAACTATAGTATGTATATATTTATGTGATAAAATATTAATTACAGTTTATAAAAGATATGCGTTGTCATACCCCTCAGATGTGTTTGAGTAAAATATGAAAAGGATGGATCTATAAGGAGAAGAGGTAATTCAAAACTAGAGCCAAGGTGAAACCAACCATGAAGATACAAATGATTATGGTGAAATAATATAACTTCATCTAGGCCTAACTATATGAGTTACTACCCAAGGTTCATAGGTTGATTTATTACTTTCTCAACAAATCTGTCACAAACCCATCCTAGTTAAACCTTAATAGGTCACCCGAGCCGATTCGTGGTAAAGAATGAGAGACATTCCCGATCCTCCCGAGCTGGCAACATGTACCGGGGAATCAAAAAGTACTAATGGGAATTATTTTTCCTAATATACAAATAAGAAAAAAAGCAGAAAAAAAGAAACAAACCAAACTAAAAATGGTTTTCAAACTCCACATAATTTACAATAAAATAAACAATACACCAACTGATACTAAGAAAAAAATGGAACCTAACACCCAAGAAATCCCCATGTGACCATAAGGGTCACCCACCAATCCATGACCAACCATATCCCAAGGAAATCAAACCAACGACAGAACCTTCCACATAAGCTAAAAATAAGAAAATACTATAGGCATGAGTTTTAGAATTCAAATGGTAGGCCAAGATAATTCTATTCCCAATAAATATCCTTTAAATAAAGAAACATTGATTTATAGGTTTGAAATATATTTTATAAATATATATTTTCCCACACATTATATTTTATATGAAATAAATCACATCTCAAATCCATTTCCCTCATGTTTCAAAAACTATGATCAATGGAATATGGAAAGGGGACCAAGTAAGAAGTGTTTATTAGTGAAAAAAGAAATAAATACTTGTTCATTAAAAAAATCTTCTTGAAAACCATTTTAACAATCCACACATTCACCATTTGCAAGAAAACACCAAAACCAAGTACCTAGAATTTCATTCTACATAACGATGGCAATGGCACTAACCATACTAGTCTCTGAGAAACATGAGAAAAACCTAGAAAATCCAAGGAGAACCCAAACATACTAATACCTATGATTATATCCCAGTAGCATTCCACACAGTATAAATTCAAAAATCCAAAAATCTCAACCATAACAACTTAGGATAGACTGAGGGCCCCAATCCCATAATAATAGTCTCAAATATTCACCTACTATGGGACAATGTGTTCCACCCCGACCACCTCAAGGAGTTGTCCTGACCTTAAAATGAAAAGTTTTTATTTTTATTAAAAACATGGGAACAAAAGTATAGAAGAAACATATTGAAAAAATGTGAACTAGGATGGTCTAAAATAGTGAAAACCTAGAGAATCTTCATGAACATTATCAACACATTCTAGTGTTAGACTTCCAATATTAGATAAAATAATCATTGTCTCATTATGATCACCCTTGGAAGACAAAACATTTGGCACTTTATGGCCTTCACGACATGTATGATGTACTGCCACATCATTCTCCATGTATCAGATACATCTTCGTATGATGTAGTAAATACACCATGGGGTATAAGCCTTGCCATTAATGCATTATATAACACTGTAGAATCTGTTTCAACTAGTGAAAGAGGTAAGAAACAATCATGACAGACCTCAAACCCCTCTAGTAGAGCTTTGTCCTCTACTTTGATTGAGTCTCCTTGACCATAGAATCTACTAGACACACTAATAACAGATCCAGTGTTATCTTTGGCTAATCTACCCATACATCACCCCAAGAGTGTATGATCCATAAACGTATAGTTTATATCCTTTAATAAGAGGTTTCCAACTTACCCATTTTCGCTGATTTTGAATCCCAAAAGCATCCTGTGCAGAATAATATCTCCCCGTAACTGTGAAATACATCATCAGAAGTTTACTCTTGATCTAGTGTTTAATCAATGAACCCTTCTCCACTACTATACACTTGAACATGACTTGTACAGCAAATAGTGAACTCAGAAAACCTTCATGAAGAGTGTTATTTCTTGTGTTCCACAGAGTCAATCAACCTTCCTCCATAAAAATAGATTGAGCCTTACATTTATGCTCATTCGAGCCAACACTAAGAGAATCCATTAAAAGGATGTAAAAACAATCAGAATAATGAATATCAATACCAATAATTTTACCGAGACAGTCCCACACTACCGAATCCCATTCCCCCTTATAGTATAAATTCTCCACTATTTTGAAACAAGCATATCTGCAAGACCAGCATTTCGAACCCAGCTAGACTTCCCTTCTACAAACGAGGTCATCTGTTGGAACACATTTTCTATAGATCCTCCACATCAAGAAATTATATATAATATGAACCTCTTTACACCATAAGGAATGCATAATATTATTTCTATCACCCCCAATAGGTAAAACCATTTTGTACCTTTTAGCTGAGAATATGCCCGTGGGTGATTTTGTAAAAATCAAACGATCAAAATTTAATGTGAGGTCTATGCTGTTAGATATATCCTTATCCTATTGATTGAGGATAAAAAGAATGAAGTCTAGGAAAAACCATACTTATAAAAAAGATATATTAGGTATTGGACAAGAAGGAAAGCCAATGATATCCCCCAACCAATTTCTAAATAAAAAAGTAGCTCACCACATTCCACAATCCACCTAGAATATTGATTAAGAATCTGAAGGTGCTAAATGAGCACTAGATAAATCCATGAAACAGTTCCCCTTGGAGCATCCAGGTTAGTCCCATATGTTTTTAATAAAATTATTCTACAAGGTTACACCTTTGAGGAAATCTTAGACTGGATTTGCATGAAGTCAGTGCATTGAGTCTTCTACACTATGAATATTGACACCCCCATGAGTCCCTGGTCTATCCATTTTTTCTCTAGATGCCTAATGGTTTCTTCCCTAAAAATGAGAGTCCCAGATAAAAGATGTTAAAAAGTCATCTCAATATTTCTCAAAAACACCTTAGTACCTTTGAGCACTAAGAGATTTGGATGGGGATCAATGAAATAACACAGTTCACTAGTGTGATACAACTACTAAAGGAGAGAAAACAATTCTTCCAGTTGTTGATCATGATAGTTATTTTATTAACAAAACCATCACAATTCACGATTCTCAATCTTCCTGGTGAGAGGGGAGATCCTAGATATTCCAAAGGGAACTGCCTTCTTATAACACCCATTATATTTTCCATTATTCTAATCCTCCTTACTAAACATGACCAAGGTAGATAAAGAATACTTTTCTCAAAATTAATTCTCTCACCACTCCATTTAATATACTATTACATCACTTTTTAAAGAGTTATAATATATATACATCTTCTGTTGTTGAAAAAAAAACAATATCATCCACATAGAACAAGTGAGGAATTCCATTGGTCTTATTTCCGTATTTAAAATTCTAGATGTAGCCATTGTTAATCTAGTTTCTTAGGTTTTTACTAAGTGGATTCTGGGTTATTATGAAAATACTAGGGGATAGGGGATTGTCTTGTCTAAGTCCTCTAAATTATTTGAAAAACAAGTTCTTTTACACATAATCAACACTGAGAACTAAGGGGAGCTATAACTTTTGAAAAATAAGTCCCACACTTAGTTTGAAAAACCCGTACCAGCCATGACCCTGAGAATATACCCTCATTCCATCCTATCATAAGCTTTATCCTTATCAATCTAAATAGTAACGTTCAAACCATGTGTTTTTTATTGATATCCACAATCATTTCCTAAGAAATACCAATAGATGCCTATAGAGACCTTACCTTAATAAAGTCATGTTGTTCATTGGCCACCCATTCTTTAAGGAACCTTGACACTCACTTTTTTAGAATAATGGAAAGGATTTATATAAAAAACATTACACAGGCTAATAATCCAAAATTGACTGAAATATGATGGACCTTTAACTTTTGGAATCAACATGAGCATTATTGCATTGACCAACCTCAGAAGAGGCCAACCATGAAAAAAATATTTGATTGATTTAATAACTTCTTTTTTGATAAGATCCCAAGAAGAAACATAGAAAGATTTTGGAAGGCCATCTGGGATAGGAGCACTATTCTGATTGAGTGACTTAATAGTATCAAATATTTATTGCTCCTCCGGTGTGCCCTGTAAATAATCATTGTTCTCATTGGACACCACACGGGGAATACCCTCAAAGAGATAAGCTAGTCCTTGTGGGTAACTATCCTGCATATTTAGATTAACATCAGTGAGGAATGATTTGAAATAATTTTTATCCATACCTCCAATTATCATAGGATCATTAGAAAAGGCTCTATTTTTCAAGTGAATATTTTGAGTGATTCCTAGCCTTTTTTTCTTCGATACAAGCCTAAAAGAAATCTGTTTTTTATCTCTTTCTTTAAGCCAGGTATCCCTTTATTTTTCATGATAAACTATTTTTAGTCCTATCCTTAAAGTAATTATTTCGTAAGGGAGGTACCATACCGAGGACCCTCTCATAACACAATCAACCAATAAGTAAACGAATCACTCCCAAATGGGTTTTCCAAATAAAACCATTTTAAATAAATTCCAAATGGGTCTCGATCAATTTCACATATCAAAACCTTTATAAACAACCGCAGAAAAACCATATTCAAAATCAAACAAACATAGAAAACTATTATTGGAAACACCAACAACATTTGAAAATCAAACGATCATTTACAAAGCCAAACTATGACATTTATAAATAACAAACTAGATATAAGAGACAACTGAGTAGTTTAACAAGAATTTTGTGTACAAAACCATCTAATCCATTTCACACATATAAATAAATTATGCAAAAAAATTTATTTCATGTGAAAAAATCATTCAAATCATGAACCATCTTTATTTAATAATTAATATAGGTGTAAAAATCAAGATATCAATGAATCCTTATCTATAAAGAGGAGGTACAAATGGATCTTACCTTATACTGATCTCGGTACAACAACGCCTAGCTGAGAAGACCCCACAAGGGTTTTAGAAGACCAAAACAACCTCAAGGAACCCGAAGTACAAAATATTCCCAAAAACAGAGCAAAACTAGACAATAAAATCAGATAAAATGGCCACTAGGGTAAGGGAAGAAGAAGAAAATGGAAGGAAAATTATAGAGGTGAAGAAGGAAGCCCTGAAATTTTGGTTCAGGTAAAAAATCACCAAGAAAATGCCTTGAATCCCACATAGAAGTTCTCAGAGGTTCTAAAAACCCCCATTGAAGGTGTATAGCGTGGAGGAGTTCTAATGGGGGTCCATGGGGAGAAACCCCAATTAAAAGAAGGAAAAAACCACAAGTAACCCTTTCCCTGGAAGGTTGCATGGTTATCTTGCATGGTTTGACAAACCATGCAAAAACCATGAAATCTGAGAATGTCTAGTGTAGGTTGGGCTAAAAACATTGGCTTCATGGTTATCTTAACTAAGAACAAACCATACGAACCCATTCACTATTAATATATGGCTAAACTAACCGTGCACCTTAACCGTGCAACCTGGAAAAAGTCCCCAAAAATTACACTTTTCACCCCCAAAACTCACCTAACTCATGGGGCTAAACCATCCAACAAACAAAAACCATAAAAATGTTTCACTAAGAGTGTTACAAACTCATTTTCCATACCACCTCCTCATCATACCTTTCTCGCTAACAAAAAATAGGTCTAAACAAAAGCACCCAAAACCTATGAAACATAAAAATATAAATCTGGAACACTCAGAACATAGAAGAAAAACTAAGAGTCAAATGATAAACTGGTATAATGGATGAAAAAATTTCTGGGTGTAACAATTATTCCCACCATTAATGCTTTCCACCCTCAGAAATCCACAATATTTTCTATTTGATCGATCAACGACTAAGGATTATCAAAACTGAAAGATCCAACCACTTGATCTAAAAAAATCCCAACACAGTCAAATATAACGTATGACACTTTTCTAAAACAGACCAATAAAGAAAAAAAATTACTAAGAATTAATGGGAAATTAGAGCCACAACCTTCCCAACTGTACTTCGAATAGAACTATTGGAAAAACTTAAAAAATCCCATCGTTTACTCAAAGAAAAATAGAAAACTCATAAATAAAACAACATCAAAAGAAATCCACTCCAACCAGACTGAAAAGAAAATAGAACACCAATAGGTGGAGGCCCAAACAAACTCCCCACCATTTGAAGCAACTTTATACTAATTTCTTATATAATAATTTTCAATGGGACCCATGGTTGGTCTCCCCACCATTATGAACTAACAAGATTAAACAAACTTAAAAACTTCCTCACACGAACCAAAAACCCCCACCATAAAGGAAGGGGAGGGGAGGGACCAATGATTGGAATAATGAGTCTAGAACTAAAAACTACCCATGAATCAAAACCTCCAGAAGACCATAAACCAAAACTGTAACCGATTCACAAGGGAAGTCGATGTAAGGACACAGATTAAAAACTCACATCCAAGGAGGCATAATCATAGGCATTTCAAAGGGGATACGTCCATCACTTTCTTTGAAACAAGTGTGTATTTTTAGCAATAGAGAGACCAAAAGAGAAACATAGAAACTACTTCACCAAAATTTTAGAAACATTATCTTAGAAAAACTTCCCAAACCCCAGGGATTCTTGACTACATGCCAGCTTCACTTAGAGGCCTTTGACTGGAGCCCTGATTTTGCAGAATCCACTTCCTCACAGTCAGGAGTAGCTAATACCTAATCAAAACACCTTATTTTGGTGCCACAAGAGGCCACATGGCACTCCAAGAAAAAACAAGAGATCAAGAGATACCAAGAAACTCACTTCCTTGAGAAACACACCTTAACCCTAAAATGGACTTGGGAGATGCACACACCAATATTTATCAATCCAAAAAAGGGACATAATGATCAACAAACTTGATGAAGCACCCAAAAGACCATATATTTCAACTTCAATAGATTATATAATCACTACTAAATGAAGGAACTTTAAATCGTGCCCGAACAGCTCTCAACTATAGAAAATGGGCTGGGGTATCCTTAAAGAGGTTAGTTTATCTTATGAAACTCAAGAATGAAATCCTTAGGTTTATCAATTGGAAAGATTGATAATGGGGGACCACCTATAGGAAAACACATGGAAAATTGAAAACCAAGAGCTCTATTAAAAACTGACTATGAAAAAAAACACACATTAAACAAATAGTAACACAAATGTAAACCAGCTTAAAGATTCCCAAAACCTTTCTAGTTACCCACTAAGCACTACCTCAAGACAAAAATACCAACAAAATTTTAATCTCAAAACACAACATAGACATAAAAACAAAATCACAAGGAAGAAAACCAAATAAAAAACACTTCCAAAGTGAAGAAAAAAACTAAGCCACATAACCATTGGCTTATAAAAATACCACAATTTCCATCTTAAAAACACTTTTGAAAAACAAAAAAAAAACATGGGGATATTTTCATACTGACCAATGGTATTCCGTAGAGTCACACTCAAATACACATCCCCATGCCACCCTAGAAACCCATTAACCATGCCTCACCAATCACTCATCCTCCCATGACATCATCCATCCACTTTCCACACATATCTATGCATGTGAGTACTCAAAGAAGTACCAAAGGTCAAAAAAAAGTTCTTCTTTCCAAAACAAAACATTCCACCCAGGTTTCCACAATCCCAACCCACTTCACATATAAATATTTATAAAATATTCCAAAAAATTATTAAATACCAATTAATGAACCATATTAAAATTCCACATTACTAACCATTGCATCATATTCAAAAAATCCCATGAATTTACATCTGAAAATATTTTTCATCTAATTTAAAAAAAATTCAACAATTTAAAAAATTCAATTTCATCAAAAATCATTTTAATAAGGCCCACTCCTTTTCATTTAAAAAAATTACAAAACAAAAATCCACTTTAAAATAAACATTTTCCATAAACCCCATGTTGTCACCTTTTTAAGGCACATGGACATTGTGCATAGTTAGGCTGCATAGTTTACCAAACAGTGTACCCCTTACAAGAAAACTTGGGCACCTTCACGTTTTGGCCTCATGGTTTAGAAAACTATGTGATAACCATGTGATATGGTTCTTCCTCGATGTAGTGGATTTCCACAAGCTTTAGACACATTTTGACTAACCCAATGTAGGTCATGAAACCTAATCAAGAAAAAAAAGAAAAGATTCCTCAGTAACCTGGAGTAATCCACATTATTTTCCAAAACCATCCACTGACCGTGTGCTAAGGTAAAACACCCAAAAACATAGAAATTTATATTTTAATCACACCAAACTCAAAATAAAAACTGATAATACAATAATGAATCACTATAAAATCAATTCAACTCATTCAAAGCAATCCCAATATTTCGAAAAAACTCATTTCATCAAGAATCATTTAATTAAAAACTAATTCTTTTTGATTTCAATGAATTCAAAAATGCTTTTAAATTTTTTTTCTATTGTTAGAAAAAAAATTCAATAAAATCCAATCCAGTTAAACCATTTTTATTTCACCCCAAAAAACCATTTTAGAAACCACCCACATTTATAATCATTTCTTAAAGTGAGTTATAAAATATACATTTTAAACATTACAAAACAAATATATTACCATTTTAAATTAATATTTTTACAACTCGAAAACAATACTTTTCAATTTTTTAATTAATTAATGGAAAAATCATATGATTGAAAAAGGGAAACTATCATTGATGGGTGACTTGGCCATATGTTTGGCGGCTATATTCCAATCACACCACCATCATGAAGAGAATTATATGGTAAATCCCTAGTGCCAGATAGATTTCCAGGACCTACGAGCTCATGAAGTCCACTTTCCCATCTCTGTTTTCATTTTGCAACAAGACACAATCCATAAAAACCAAAACACACCAATATACCAAGACATCCCATGGTAACCTGAGGTTCAGGACGACCAAGGGTTTATGACATCCTCCCCATTCCTACAACTAGATTTTGATAATCTTTCCCATTCTATAATGAAATATACCAATAACAATGGGAACTCTAACAATCAAGGACCACATAAGACCCAACTTCATCTAAAACCAATTTTTAATGAACCCACCTAGGTCCACTATAAACCGGTCAATCGAGCCAATCTATCGCAAGAGACAAGAGGTGTTCTCGATATTCCTGGGCTAGTGATAAGTAGCATGGAATCAAAATAGTAACAATGGGAATGATTTCACCCAATATTGAAATAAAAAAGAGTAGTAGGAAAGGAAAAGAAAAAACCAAACAAACAATGGTTTTCAAACACCAAGTAATTTACATTAAAATAAATGATACACCAACCTATACAGAAAAACCAGATGAAACCTAACACCCAAGACATATCCATGTGACCACAAGGGTCACCCACCATTTCATGACCAACCATCATCCAAGGTGATTGAACTGATGTTGGAAACTACAGTAGAAGCTAAAAACAAGAAAATATAATAAGAGTGAATATTAAAACTCAGTAGTTAGCCCCATATAATTCTATTACCAATGTAAATACTTTAAATAATGAAAAAAATAATTAACAGGTTTGAAATAAAATTTATAAACATAGCTTTTTCCACACTTTATATTTATATGAAATAAAGCACATCACAAATCCATTGCCCTCATGTTTCTGAAACCAGGCTCAAGGGATCATGGTAAAAGGGGACCAAGTAAGAAGTGATGATTTTTCATATTTTTAAAAAGGAAAATAAATAATTTTTCATTCAAAAAACTCTTCATGAAAACTTTTTTTACAAGCCTCACATTCACTATTTTCAAGAAAACTCTAAAACCAACTACCTGAAATATAATTCTACATAACGAGGGAATAAAACATACCATGCTAGTATCGAAGAAACAAAAAAACACATAGAAACATAGAGGGGAACCAAAACATACTAATACAGGTGACCCTATCCTCAGTATCATAACACACACAATGAAATAAAAATGCCAAAACGCCCAACTAACTTAAATGAAGATAGTCTGAGGGGCCCAATCCCATAACAATAAACCCAAATATCCACCTACTATGGGTCACCATTTAGTGCATGAACTACTAGTGAAAAAATCATTATCATTAATTATTATAGCTATGCTAGGTTCCCTTGTTATGTTCACAAATGGGTTTTCAACACATTCCAAACAACAAGGCATATATACATGCCATCATACAAATCACAAAAACCGGAACCACCCTGGACACCTCAAGGAGAATTGCTTTTCTAAATACAATTGTTACCTAAGGGAGGTAATATAATGAGGACAATCCTTCCACATGATCAACCAACAAGGAAAGACTCACAAACAAATGGGTTTTCCAAATAAAACAATTTTATGAAAACTACCAAATGGACAAAAGTCATTATCACATATTAAAACCTTTATAAATAACCACACAAGAAGCATTATAAAAGTAAAAAAAACTTAGAAAAGCTTTACTGTAAATACCAACCACTATTTTAAAATCAAACTATCATTTACAAAACCAAACTATTCCCATTAAAAATCACAAACTAGATAGAAAAGTAAACCGAGTAATTTAACACACATTGGGTGTACAAACCCACCAAATCCAATTTATACATAGAAAGAGATTAAGAAAAACAATTTATTTCACATGGAAAAAACATTCGAATCATAAAACATCATTATTTAATAATTAATATAGGTAAAAAAAATCATTCAATAAATGAAACCATAACATTATAGAATAGGTTTAATGGGATACTACCTCAAACCACATCTTCTCCAACAATGCCTAGCCAAGAAGACTATATAAGGGTTTCAGGAGGCATGAAAAACCTCAAGGAATTGTAATAAGGAAACCTCCCAAAAACCAAGCAACCATAGAAAATAAAATCAGCCAACATAGACACTACGATTAGGTAAGAATGTAATGTCTTGGAATTTCCCTGTAATTGTTTTTAAATTGTATGGAATTATTTTGAGACAAGAAGATTTGATGACATGTGATTCTATGGTTCGGTGATCCCAAAATTGAATTTTTACCTTTTTTGAGTTTGTTTAAGTAAACATGAAAGAGAGGTTTTCTAAATTTTAAACTGTTTCTCAGATAGAAAATCTAAGGGCATCATTGAACTTAGAATATCCAGATTGATCTAGAAAGGACATATCTTTGACTGAAGAGGGTCGACCAAAAAAGATTGTTTTTAGATTTTTTTGAAAATAATAAAATAACTTAAAAACTTGTTTTATTTTCCTTCCTCACCTTTAAGCAGAGGAAGGTGGGGCTATGATGTGGAAACAATTCACATTAAATAAATCTTATTAATGGATCTTTTTTTTGTACCGTGTGATGAAACATTAATTGAAGCATAACAGGTACAATGTTTTATTAATGAATCAGCGTAATGTTGTGAAATTGTAGCATGTCATAAATTTTTCTACGTGTTTTCTTTTAATTTGGTTAACACATTGGATAATTCAGAATCAATGGGTGGATTTTTCTCTAACAAACAAATGGAAAGAACTCTCTCCAATGATGAATGACAGACACTGATAGATCATTAATGAATTCGATGCATCTTAATGAATGGGACATATGAAGGATTAATGCCTTTGAACTCTTGAATATTCATAAGAGGATAAATTTAATGAAAAAACACTTCAAGGTATGGGATTTATTGTTTTATATTTTCCCCATTATTATTCTAAAAAAATGAACTCAGATCAACCCATGAATAAGTTGATCTACAGATCGTGTGTTATTGCGAAAGGGTATTTTCATGGGGTTTTTCACCAGGATTGCTTATTATATTTTAGAATTATAATCCCAACCACCTGTCATTTTTAAAACACTAAAGCGGATGGTGTGGCCCAATAAAATATGTGTGATCCCCTCTGCTTGTGCGTTCTTAGTGGCTAAGAATTTAAATTGGCAGGAAGGAAAACTCAAGGCCTTCCTAGGGAAGGGGACACCCCACAGAGGCCGGAGGCATAGGTGGTGCAAATAATGGACCATTGGTGTAGACCTGGTGGTCCACAGAAGAGACTGCCAATGTAACAGAAGGAACCAATGTGGCCGGCTCAGGCGGCAGTGGAGCAGCAGTAGCTTCTGGCCTCCATTCTGGTGGCTAGCGGTGGGGGATGCGGACACCTAGCCGTGTTGGTGCACCATGTCGCATCGCATGCTGTAGGCCATGATCAATTGACTGTGGTGGAGGTGCTAGACCTATGAACGAATGCGAGGTGAAGTGGAGCTGAACGTGGCTTCCAACCGCATCCCGTCCAAGCATAATTGGTCCACCTATAATAGACTGGGCAAGGCATGGCCCACCCAAGTCGTCTATACCCACCCTAGCAGGCCAGACATGCCTCAGTGAGTTGGACCCGCCCCAGCGGGCCGTGCCGAACCTAGGCCAGGGTGGGTCTGGGTTGGTTCATAAAACCTAGGTCGGGGTGATGGACCTCGGGTTGGGTCTGGTTGGTCTGATCGTGCCAGACAGAACCCAGACCCAACCAACCCCTTTTAGAAAAAACACTAATAACTTTCAAACCAAGCGTCTGTTTGATGAGATATTTGCGGTGTTCGAACCCCCGCGGCGAGGCAGATCATTTGAAATACTTTATGGAGGATTTCATGGAAGTTGGAATATGAAAAATGGATTGGGGAGAGGTTCTATAGAGTTCAAGTGTTTTAAGTGAAGAAAGACCACGGTTGGATGACATGTAAAGACTGCTAACAAATGACCCTATGTAGATCTACTACTATGGCCTAGTGGGGGCCGGCTTCTATGTAACCCAGAAGGGCCATGATGGGGAGCTACTTCTTTGTGACCCGATAGACCCACAGTACACGATAAAAGGAGTACCTTAGAATGGCCAAGGTGGGAAGCTACTTCTGTGTGACCTGACATGCCCACGGTGGGGTGTGGCTTCTGTGTGACCCAACATACCCACTATACTAATGAGGGATGAGTGCCACAATAGTCTACGTTTTGTGGTAAGTGACTTATGTGTGACCTAATAGTCCCACTGTACTCCCTGGGGATGATTTCTCTAGCAATCCATGGTATTCAATGATGTGACCAGTGTTCCTACTTTCCTTCTCTAAATTTTACATGGTATAAGATATCTTGTGTTGTGATCATGCTTTGTGATCATGTTTCATGGTTTCTCTATGTATTTGTTTCTGGTCTTTCATTTTTTTAGGGTCCCTACTGAGTATATTGTTACTCACCCCTGTGCAGGTTTTTCATGCATGTGTTGTGTCTAGTGCCGACGACCACCACCTTGACGGAGGACTTGGTTGCCTAAGAATAGGTGGTTCCCAGTGAGACCAAGGAGTTGTGAAGTACTTCTATGGATTACAATATCTTCTTGGTACATACTCATCAGGTGGGGTTTCCAGTGGATATATTTAATAGTTTTCCTTGTACATTTTAGTTTTCAGTTTATCTTTTGTTGGGTGTTTATTCTATCCCATTTGAACTAAAGGTTTTTACTTTTACTCAGTGGATGTTTAGTGGCATGAATGTTTACTTTTCTATATTTGGGAAGTGGTTGTGTGTTCGTGCGTACAAGTACTCAGAAAAATTTCTCCCACTTATAGGTTGATGCCTTGGGTGCTAGTCTCCAACCCCTAGCCTATGGGAGGCATTCTTGGGGAATTTTATGGCACGAGCCCCTGGGGATGGGTCATGAAAAATAATAAGAAAATGGAAGGAAAAAAGAGATGATAAGGAGGAATCCCTACCTTTTGGTCTAGGTAAAGATTCACTAAGAAAACACATTGAATCCACTTGGAGGAGCTTTGAGGTGACAAAAACCCCATGGAAAGTGTCTAGGGAGGAGGAGTTTGAATGGGGTATCCAAGTGGAGAAACCCCAATTAAATGAAATAAAAAACCCAAAAAACCTTTTCCCTATAGGGTTTCATGGTTAGCTTGAATGCTTTGGAAATATATGAAAAATCTATGAAATCCACCCCTATATAGAGAACTATTGGATGCATACTTTTGCTACAGAGTGAGCTAAACTGTGTGACCCCCTGCACACTTATTGCATGGTTAAACTAATAGTGCACCTTAAGAGTGTAACCTAGAGAAAGAAATAAAAAATTATGCTCTTTACACCATAACTCACCTAACTCAAGGGGATAAACCATCCAACAGACATGACCTAGAAAAAGGTGTCACTAGGTGTGTTACAAACTCATTTCCCAAACCACCTTCTCATAATACCTTGCATGCTGACCAAGAAGAAGTCTAAACAAAAGCACCCATAACCTCAAAAACAAAAAAAAATTAAATTTGGAACACCAGAAACTTGAAAAAAAAACTAAGATCCAAATGATAAGACAGTACAAAGAGTGAAAAAAAATCTAGGTGTGAAAAAATCAACCATTATAAAGTTAATGATTAGGAAATTTTATTTATTTTTATTATTTATAATGTATAATTAGTTTTACAGATTCTTTATAATGATCACATAAATTAATGAAATAACAATCAAGGGGGATTGAATTAAAATAAAAGTATTATTAATTAATGTTTTCTATATATAGATAACAATTTATATAAATTACATATGATATAATCAATGAAAATAATAGTATAAACTAAAAAATTTTATTAATAAAAAAATTTACTCAATAATACATTAAGTTATAATAATCCTTCCATTACTTAAGATATAAACAGAACTATTTGTTCAAAGTACCTGACTGACCAAATTTAACACCATGAGTTTTTGGAATATAAATTTCTCTAAATTAATACTATACTTGATATATTATTTCACATGAAACACAAAACTAAAATGATTTATAAAAAAATACATTAATATTATTAATAAAATTATTACAATAATAAAACGCATGTGAAAAAGCTACTTAAATAAAATTTATTACATTGAGAGGATAAATAATTAATATAATTTTATGTTACAAATTATTATTCATTCACAAATAATTATTTTATTCATGTTGTATATTTTATCATAATAATAAAAATTAAACAATTTTAAAATATTATTATATATTAACTAATATATTAATATTATTTTAATGAAAAACCAATATGAAATAATGTTAAGAACACTTATAACCATCATTTTTCAATAAAAACTATATTTATTTATTTTTTATACTTTTATTTTAAAACTATATTTTTTAATTTTTGAATTTTAGCATTATAAAAGGAAATTAATTTAAGAATTAATAATTTGAAAATTATATTTGGAGAAATTTTTGATATGTTTTAAAAGGTTGAATCTTGGGTGAATAATGAAAAATAAAGATTTTTTAAATTCTTTTACTTTTATGACATGATCATAATACAATAATGGTTTGAAAGATTATTTAATTTTTTTTATATTAAATATGTATTTTTATATTGTAAAATAGAGTATTTATAAATAAAATTATGAGTTCATAAAACTTATTTTCAACATTTTTTGAAACATAAGTCATATTTTAATTTAGTATAAAACAATTTTTAACTTTGTTGTTTTAACCTAGTATTCACATGGGGGAATTTTGTTTTGGCTTGTATTGAAATAGAAAAAAATATTATTTTTTTAATAGAAAATCAATTAAATTTAAATAAATAAATAATATTTATAATTGTATCTTAATCATAATTTTTATGTATAAACTTAAAATTTTCTTAAAGAATATTTTTATGCGTTATGCGTGTTGAAATTAAAATTTATTTTTATCACTCTTATACAATTTATTTGATAAAATAGATTTCATATTTTTAATAATAATTTTCAAATTATGTAATGAGGCCCATTTTATAGGTATTATAAATAAATTACTTATGTAAAAATTACAAACCAAGGTAACAAAAAAACCTTATGAGTCACTTAACTAAATTATTTTTAATTATTAGATCCATTAGACCATTGAATAGGGACTTGTCCTTTTATATTATATTAAAAATATCACTCCCCATCCTTATAAAAGGAGACATCACTATCCCACTTCTTTTCACAACCAATGACTTATGTATTCCACAAAAAGTTACCTAAATAACTCCCTAACGCTCCTAGAAACTTCCTATTGGTTTTAGTATTCTTGAAACACCACCTCTCAAAATTTTAATTGAACATGAAACAGAGCTCTTCCAAAGAGTAAGGATGTTTGTACATGTTCAACTAAGTGGGAATAAAATGTTAGTGTCTCATCTAATAATTCCATTATGTGAGACATGTTTTGTTTTATGCAGCTGATTTCATTTTTGTGGTTTTTATACAACACATTTTGTTTATAATATAATGAAATATCATGTATTTATTATAATAGATGTTCAATTTCAATATCTCTCTATCAACATGCTTCTATTAAAATATTTTTAAGCTATAAGTGGTTTTCTTAACTCAACTTATTTTTTTTGTTAATAGTGGTTATTCTTTGAATATTGTTTTACAAGGTATTTTTTTTCTTTTCAATGATGATATTATAAATCATTTTTCCTTAATTTTTTATAGAATTAAATTAATTGATATATTTCCTCATAAAATATGATGATATTGGGAATAATTTTAATTCTCTAAAATAATATTTTTTTTCTTCCATATCTATATTTAATATTTCCATAAACATTAAACTATATTATTTTTAAATCCAAATATGTTTATTTCTAGAAATACTACAAATTTTAAGATTAATTATTTTTTAATATCTTTATGATGTTAATTTCAATAAAGGTATTTTATAAATATTAAAATATACTTCCCTTTCACATTTGTTTTTTATCTTCTACCCCAAATTTCTTATGGAAAAAATTTATGTTTTTTCAAGTCCCTATTATTTAATATTATTTTAAAGAATAAATTTTTTCAAAATATTTCACTCCACCCTATTGAAAAATAACTTGTAACATTTATTTTTACAATTATAGTAAACACATTTTCTAAAAACTTTTTTTTGGTTTTTTTCTATTATAAGTATTATACTTTACAAATACTTTACAAATATCCATTTCTATGTTTTAAAATATTTTCACAAAATATTTTTATTATTAATGATTTTGAAATGTAAATGAAATATTAATTAATTTTCCAATAGTAAAAGATTTATTTTAAAATTGAATTGTTGATTTTAAAAGAGATTTTAAAATATTATATTTGTAAGAATGAAGTATTTAGTGTTTTTATGTACTATTAAAAAACTTTTTTGAAAAAACATTCTTTTATAATATTTTTATTCTGAAAACCATTTTTAGTTTTAGAGGATCCTTTTTAACCTATTAAATGAAGCTCAAAGTATATAATTTTAAAAAAATTATTTATGGAGTTCTCAAGTATTTAAAAAAGGTATATTTTTACTTATTTTTTATAGAGATTTAAAAATAATTTTATAAGGGTGTTTTATATTTATGTATATATCATTTTATGTTCCCTATACCAAAAATGCGATATGTTCTGATGATACTATCCACCTTATTTCTCTAGATTAATTATTAAATATTCTATGAATGTCTTAATGAAACCCATCTCTTTTCCATGGGTTAATTAAGCGATGTTTAAAATATTAATGATAGATTTAAAGTGGCACACATATGTATGAAATGTTGATGTTTAGAGTTCTATATCATACTCCAGTGAATTGGGTAAAGATTCATATCTCATGAGAAATTCATATAATGGAACCATTAAGTTTTTCCACTAAGAATGGGTGTGGGTAGTGAGTCAGGAACCCATGGGTGAAAGTAGTGACTCATTAAGGCATGGGTGAAAGTAGTTATTATTGACAGTGTGGGTGTATGTAGTTACTCATGAAGGCATAGGTATGATTTAAGAATAAAAAAGGCATGGTCTAAAGTAGTTACTCATGAAGGTGTGGGTGCAAGTAGTGATTCATAGAGGGATGGGTACAAGAAGTGACTTATGAAGGTGGATTTCCGATGATAATAATTGTGCTAAATTTAATAGTTTTTCCTTGCTAAAAGGGGATATTAAATTTCTATTCCATTTGACTATGATTATTATCCATGAATCATGTTCATTATCTCATAATTCTATTCTTTTTAGTGTATTTATTTTTCATTTGAGATTAAATATTCATCTATAATGACTTATGAAAAAATATTATTGTCCCACATTAGTTTTAAAAATATATTTCTACTATACTCATGTTTTATCATATTATAATGATCTAACATTTGATTTCATGTTAATAAGTTTTACCATAATGATTTTTTGAGCTCACCAATTTCTTATATTTTCCTTCCCTAAGTTAGGAAGATGAGTATAACTTGTGGGAAGTGTAGAAGGTTGTCTAGTGTGGTTCTATTTTGGAGAAATATTCCAAAGTATCATGAACTGTATTTATTTTTTAGCTAATACGCAAATACAGAAAACCTTATTATTTTGGAATCATATATTTATTATGTTATGTAATGTTTAAATTATTGAAATATATGTTATTTTAGGTTGGGACATATCATTCACTATTGAATCAAGTTATAAATGTATGTATTTTTATAATTATACTTAAGAGTGATGTTAATAGGAAACATAGTTGCTATTAGGACATATTTTATTTATTATTAAATATTAGTTTAGTTTTCTTGGGAATTATGATGAGATAAATTCAGGGGAAACCCTAATAATATGAATAAGTAAAGGATAATATACTTAAATTTTAGAAAATAAGAGATTACATGGTTTCCTAGTAATGATATACCTATATGGATATAAACAAGTGGATTTAGGCTATGGAATAGATTCAACAAGGGGTAACAACCTAAAAAAGGCTTATTGAGTGTTAAATTAATCTTAACATAGTGAATAACATATAATCTTTGAACAACTTTTTTCATATCTAACTTAATGCAACCTAGGTTGAAACAAGAGTGATATGAGTTAAACTAAATGTATCATACTCTAAATCTTGGGTACTATAGACATTCATAAGATGAACTATTAAATATGTATTTTCACTTAGATTCAATTTAGATATTAGTGATCACTCATGATTAACTATTTTTGGTTTTATTTGATGAATTGACATAAGAGGCATATAATTACATTATAATTAAGTGTTAGATAGTTTATTTCATATATTAACTATATTATTTCAATACATTTAAGGTTTTTATATCAATATAGAAATAATTAAACCCTATATGGCTCTATTATCCCTTTCATATTATTTTATTTCAATCATTATTGTAAAATCTTGTTCGAGTGATACTACCACATTTTTTAGAATTCATATCACGTGCAAGTTACTTTTCAATATATGTAACTATACTAACATTTCTTGATATTATTGTATGTCTTTTAATGATTTTATCATAGATATATAGAAACAAATTTCCCATATTACTCAATTTGGGAATTACTATAAGGGGATTTATCAAATTTTTAAAATATGAAAAACTAAAAGAGGCATGACCGTTATTTAAAATGCTTTAGATGAGGGTGATATTTAGGTAGTATAAATCAATATTATTTTAAAATTTTGATGATAATTTATATATTTTAAATACAAACCATGTTTTCATCCATTCCACTCAAATCATGTCCAAAGGTTTTATAGAAAAAGTACAACTTGATATTTCAGGACCATATATTCAAATAACATTACTAAATACAACTAATTTTCGTTTCATGAATTCATTTTAACTATTATTAAACTATTCTTCATGAGAATTTGAATTTAGAGAATTTATGCACCTTATGATATACTATGTAAACTCATGGATGTGGCTTGTTACACCTTTTCCCATAAAAAAGGGACAATAGAATTAGAGTACCACATGATCTATATTTTAGAAAGGTATGCCTCTAGGAACACCTATGACTAATAACCACACAATGAATCATATTTGGACAAAATGTTTGAAATTTTAATATATACCTAAAATGATGTAAATCATATGTTACTTAGTTTTAACTAAGTTAGTATGTTAGATATATATTTTATAATTATATATTGAGTCATGATACCATTATTTATTCTAATTCAAAGGAGATAATTAAAATTTTGAGGCTGAAAATTATTTAAGGGCAGAGAATGTGACACCCTAAGAATTTTGAATATATTTTTTCTCTACTTTAATACATTTTTCAATATCTTATTTCACACACAACACCAAAATAAAATGATCCATGCCATATTATGTTGATATTATTAAAAAATTTATATAATAATAAAACAACAAGTAAATTAAAATTTATTATATAACAAAAATTTTATAAATATAGAGGGAAAATAGTTAATATTTTTTAATATTAAAAGGCATTACACTTTCTCAAATAAATATTTTTTTGTATTTTATATTTTATACAAATAAATTAAATTAAAAACATTTAAAATATTATTATATATGAAGTAATATAGTTACATTATTTAAATTATAATTGATATAAAATTACAGTAAGAACATTTTAAAACATTATTTTTCCATAAAAATACTTTTTTTTTTATTTTTTTATTTTAATTTAAAAACTAAATTAAAAATATTAAAATTTTAATTTTATAAAATAAATTTTATATTTAATGATATAAAAATTTTCTTATAATAAATTTTTGATATTTTTATGATAAGGATAAATTTTGGGTGAATAATTCAAAATAGATTTTGAAAATACAATCATTTTTATGAAATAAATAAAATAAAGAATTATTTGAAAGTTTAGAAAAACTTTTTTCATAAAAAACGTAAAATTATAAAGTAAAATAATGTATTTATAAATACAAAGTTGAAACTTAAGTAGTATTTTACTTAATAAAAACTATTTATGTTATGATTCATTTAATTATGTATCTATAAGGTGGAATTTGTATTAGAAATGTATTGAAATCCAAATAACTCTTATTTTATTAATAATAAAACAATTGATGTAATATAAACAAAATACATTTATAGTTTTATTGTAGTCATAATTTAAGTAAAAAATAAACAATTTATAAAAATGTTTTTTACACATTATGTGTGCAAACATTAAAGATATTTTTTATCACTCAAAAAAATATAGTTGGATAAAATAGATTTTGTAATTGGAATTAGTAGAATTTTTTTTAATAAGGAAAATTTTATTTTTGAGTCATTAAATGTAAATTTATTAAGTAAAAATAAATTTCCACAATAAAAACTTAAAAGGTTAAAAGTGAAAAATATATGAGAAAATGGATTAAAATATTTTAAAAATAGGTTTGTAAATGTAAGGTTAAGTGTTGATTGACCTTAAATCTTCCATAAATCCATTATTTTCTATTATTGGTTCAATTATACATTTTGATATTGACTTTTAATTTTATATTATTGTAAAAATGTCACTTTTATCCCTTATAAAAAGAGTCATCACTACCCAAATTCTATTCATACAACAAGCCTGTTGGATTCATAAAAAATATATCCAATTAATCGTTGAAACTCCTAGAAATATATTATAGGTTATTTAATTCCTAAAATATCACCTCTAAAAAATTAATCTAATTTTAAAAGGATGTATTCCAAGGTGTAAGGGGTTTGAGTGTTCTGCAAAGTGGAAATAAAATGAAATGGTCTCATCTCAAATTTCCTTTGAGACATGTTTTTTTATAAACCTATTTTTTATGTTCTATATACAATTACTATTAGATATATAATATCATGATTTATTCTAATAACTTTGAATTTTATGATATATTTATCTATAAAGAAATTTTATTTTTCTTATATAATGCTTTACATGAAACATCGAGTTTAAAAGAACCATAATATATATATTTATTATTTAAATATGAATGTTATTACCCACCCCTTAAAATTGGTTTTATAAATAGGAATAATTAAATTATTTAAAATATATATAAATTTTTTATAAAATTTAAATTAATTTATAAAAAGTACTCAATTTCTAGTAAAATCATTTTATGATTCAAAAATTCATTTTCTTCAAAAAATGGGTTTTATAAATTTTTTTGAGAAAATATTATAAGTGAGTTATCAAAATTGCAGAAAAAATAATATATAAAAAGAATATAATTTTTATAATAATCACATCAAAAGCACATTAGGGTGAAATTATAGTATTTTATTGAAAATATTTAGTTTTTGTTGAATAATAAAAGTTCTTATTTTTGTAAAATTATCATTTTTTTAAATTAAAGAAAAGTAAACTAAAAGTTCTATTTGATATTAATGTAAAATAATTCCCATTTAATTATTTATAATATAATTAATTACATACAAATCGTCATTATACTGGATTTTGTATAAGTTCACTTCTAAGCTTAAAAAACATTATTATAAAAAGATGTTTTTATACGTGTAATGTTTCTAATATAAATAAATTAAATTCATTTATATTGGTAAAAATTTAAAGTAAATTTATATATTATATATCTATATATCTGAATTTAAAATTATATAATGATTGTTAAAATTTATAGAGTCTATATAAGATTATCTTATGCTAGAAAATTGTATTTTCCGAAAAACTGTATTTCATCACATTTTATGGGTATAATTTTAATTTATATTTTGTAGATTATATGAATTAAATTTACTAAAATGGGTTCAATATTTAGAATAATAATAATTAATATAATTTAATAGGGTTATCTTAATTTTTTTTATTTTTAATAGTGATTGTGGTAATGATTTTTCACCTCAGTAAAGAGATGGAAACTAGATTAACATTATGGGGTAAAACATTAAAATATATTTTAAAATTTTATTTATATAATTTTATTATTTTATTTAGATAAAAGATATTCATAAATAGTTAACTATTTTATTTTAAAATATGATTTTGAAGTTGGAACCATAGCTTAACTTTTGTGAAGACAAGTTATATTTAATTCAAATTACAGACTATTTTTCTGTAGTTACATTTAATGAAATTATCAGAATATTAAAATAAGTTTTCGTTTAATTAAAAAGTCTAAAAAAATTAATTATATTATTTATTAACCAAAAAATTCATTAAAACCACTTTATTTTTTTATTTAAAGGAATTATAAATTTTACTCTTAAATTATATATTTTTTAAAAAATTTGTTTTTTAAGCATTTTCTATTCTTATATTAAATGTATTTTAGAATAATTAGAGAAATTAAATATAATAGATGGATTCAATTTATCTATTCAAAATTACAATATTGTTTTAGTATTCTAATTTTATTTTTGTTCATATAATTATCTTATCATTGTAAAAAAATTGAGTCATCATAGTTATGGTTAAAATCAGTTTAATGAGGTCTAACAAGAAGATAATGCTTATGATGTATCCACAAAATTTTACAAATTTAATTAGATGAGTTTATTTTTACCCTGTAATATATTATTTTATAATTTTTGGTACCTTCCATTATACATGATTTTGATATAAATATATATATATATGTAGACACACACACACACACACTCACTATCTAACATCTAAAGTAATTGCATGTGTATCTTTTCCCTCCCCTATAAAATGATATCTCCTATCATCCCCTATCCACTCTTCATGAGACCTATATATCATCATATAACGACTACATACCATCTTAGATTACATACACAAGTCCTAGGGATTTTGTGCATTAAAAAAGACCATCCTTTCAATGCTTAATGTGTAAGAAACAAGTGGTATCTCAATAAAGAGGTATACCTATTAACTGAGTACTTTCAATTTTTCTTCACTTAATACCACCAAAAAATACATGGTATCTATTAAAAAAATTTCTGGATAATTTTAAGTATCATTTTATTATATATATAATACTTAAAATGATCAGGTAAATGTTTTTTAGAAAATAGACTTTATTTTCTACTTTGGTCAAGAATCATTGTCTTCCATATCCATTTTTACTTTAAAATGTTTTAAAATTATTTTAATATTATCCAATTAATTTTTAAATTAATTTTTAACCATGATTTCATTTTTATACAGACTTTTATTGGATTATTCTTGTCCTTTTCTGAATAATTTACTTTTGACTTTTTTATAAAATAAAGAAATGAACTTTTTTTTAATGTACAAACCCTGAATATAATTTCCTACAATCATGACCAATAAATTCTTTGAATATTCCTTTAGATGTTTCCATGGTTCTTTTCAAAGAATTTTTTTTCTATAATATTTCGGAAATTTTTATATATTAAATAATTGATTCCAAATGAAAAGTTATTTTATTTAAAAACTATTCCAAATATATTTTGATGAATATTTTAATTTATGATAAGACAAATTGATATTAATTATGATTTATTGGGGATATAATTCGATGATAAAATCCATATTCTATCACTAAATGGTTTATTATTATAACGATGATATGTTTACAATATGTATTTATTTACCCCAGGTTATATTGTAATCGTATGATGAATGATTTATGATATTATGACATTTTTATAAATGAATTATGATTATATGATGATTGGATCGGTTATAGCCATACAATTAATAGGGTAAATTAATTTTGTTTTCTCAAGAGTTTATAATGATAAGAATTGACATGATTGAAAATATCTTTGTTCACATATTGATGCATAAGTATGATTGCTTCTAGATATGATCATAAGAATATGTGTGGAAATGATTGTGAATATCTTTTTCACATTTTTATGCATGGTTATGATTTATTTCTAGCTATTCTCACAAGATTCTGCAAGTACATGATTTCATCTATCTTTGTTCACAAGATATTGATTTGTTATGATTTTGATAAAACATTACTATATTATGACTCTTGGATGTTGGTTAATTGTTTGACACCCTTATTGATCATGATTCTTACTATGAAAGGATTTTGGAGCTTATGATTTATTCTCTTTATGGGTATGAATATTTTACACAAAGAGCATTCAGTTGAATACATTATCATACTCTTATGATCATCTAACACTTTATTTATTGATATATCCCATGTTTACCCATTCTAAGTATATGAGATTACCCTTTCTTATGTTTTATTTTCAGAGGCTATGAAAAAAGTTTTTTAGTAAGGTATGTATTAGAAGAGTAATATGTGGGAAGATATTTATGGGATATTTTGAATATATTTAATGAAATAAAAGGATTTTGTATATAGTTTACAAATACAAAAAACATTATGGTCCTTGGGAGTGTATTATTGTTAAATATACCGAAAATTCATCTAAAATGATGAAATATTATGTATATCATACATAGGGTGCTTTATTTGGCATCATTTCCATGATTAATTAATCATGAAAGATTATGACTATTGATCTTTGGTGAAAACTCTACGGATAATCCTATGTAAAAGATAACATCATAATTTTGTGGTAAGTTAGGGATTATTTGGATTCAATATCAATAAATCCCTATCTTTATATGAAACTTTTATGTGGTTCATAACAAATTCATAAAGGGGTAATAATCCTAAAAATATTTAGTCGAGTATATCTTGATAATAATTCTTGTGTATAGTAAATGTTTCCTTACTACACACCTAGTTTAACACTCCTACGGTGAATTTTTGGGTTAATTCAATTTTTTTTATGAACCACTGTGAAGGACTTGTATAAATATTGAATATATATGTCGTAGGATAATGTAATGTTTTATAGTTTGAAAATAGGGTTTCATGATTTAGATATTATATTATTTATTTGTTATGATTATATGAATTCCCACTATCATATTTGATGCTCACAGTAACCATTTTATATTTCGTAGGGGAATGTAAATAGAAAAATAAAGTTGAGGTTGTGGAAGGAATGCTCAAATATTGATGTATCTTATTTTATCTTATTTATATGAATTCATTTATATCTCAAAACTTGTTTATGGATGTTCATTCATATCCAAAATCATTACATGTTTAGTTAGTAGAAAAAACATTAAATGGTATGATGATCACATCTCAAGTTTATAGTTCCTGTTTGATTAATGTTTTTTAGAATGTGATTCAAATAAATATTTCAAGTTTTTTTATAGTTTATTTTAATGAGAATTTATGTTTTTATTGGTTTTATTTATATAAATTATTTATCAATAATATATTTTGGGAATCCCCATTTGATATCCTAAACCAACCTATGGCCATCTATCAGTGCAATGATAAATATAAAATTCCAATGAAATATTACATACATTATATGGTTCTATATACCTATTTAAAAGGGTTGATTATTTTATATGGATATGGATAAACTCAACATAAAATATATTCATATTATATGAGATTTTTTTATTATCTTTCTGTAAGAGTTTCTTAGTCTTAATCTGAATGGTGATTTTATGTTTTCAACAAAACTCATAATTGGTACTACAACTATTTAGAGTACTCCATATAGAATGGAACATATTGAGTTTTAATAATTAAATAAGATACTACAAGGGAATATTGATAAAGGATTAATTCATTCAATTAAATCACCTTAGGGTGCAACTATTCTTTTTTTTAGTATAAGGTTGGGTCAATGAAACTCAACATTTATTATTGGGAACTAGAAAGGGTCAAAAAATGAGATTGAGGATCCTATAACTTGTATTTATGATTAGTTAGATATATTATAAAGAGCTCAATATGTTTCCATGATTTATCTTTGATCTTCACACTATCATTTGAGAGTCAAAAGTGAAGAGATACCCAATAAGGATTTTCAATTGAGGTATGAAACTAATAAATTTATAGTGATTTCATTTGGTCTTACTAATTCTCTCATTATCATCATTAATTTAACAAATATAGTATTTATAGATTACCATAACTAGTGTATGGTAATCTTTATATATGATATAATTATATATTCAAAGAGATATGAAGATCATAAAGACCACTTAAGGATTATACTAAAAACCTCAAGGAAGGATAATTTATATGAAAAAATTTTCAAGTATGAATTTTGGATAAATAATGTTTAGTTTTTAAGTTATATAATCTCATGTGAGGGTGCATATGTGGATCTATAAAATATGGAAGTTATTAAAAATTGGACCTCAACAACCAATGTAACAAAATTTGTAGATTTTTGGTTTGGATTGATATTATTAATTATTTTTGGATAATTTTTCATGGTTGTCTAATCCACTCATGAAGTTAACTCATAAGAGATCCATGTTCCATGGGATTGATGAATGTGAAGAAACTTTCAAAAAATAAAAGATAAGGTTATTCAGTGCATTTATTTTTATAGTACGCTAAAATAGATATTGGTTTTTGATCTTTAGTGGTGCATAAAAGAAGGAAATTTGTTATATCCTCATACAAAATGATATGGTTATAGCTTATGACTCATGAAGATTTTAAGTTTCCTGATAAAGATTACCCAACTCATTATTTATAGTTAACTGTTGTAGTCCTTTCAGTAATGATTTGGAGACATTATCTTTATGGAGAAATATGTGAAATATATATTGATCGTAAATGTTTAAAGTATATATTCACTAAAAAAGAGTTGAATATTCATTAAAGAAGATGGTTGAAGCTGATTAATGATTATGACTGATCAATAAATTACCACCGCAAGAAATAGGACATCGTGGCTAATTTATTGACGAAAAAAATATCATGATAGATTATATATAATGAGGTTCATACATGTAAAATATTTATAGATTTTAAAAAGATAGATCAGAATATCTTTAAGAAACGGGAGATATCTTATTATTCTTAGATAAATACTCAACCATATATGCAAGTTAATATTACAGAGGCATAAAAGGAATATGTGTAGTTAAAAATGATTATTTGAAGTAGCTTTTAGAAAATGATAATAGTTCATCACTATCTATTCATCCAATAAGTAGGAATATGTATTGATATTTGAAAGAATATTTCTTATAAGAGAATATAAGAACATATATTGAATATTATGTATATCAGTACTTGGAATGTCAGCAATTTTAGGCTAAAAACGGAAGTCTAAGGGTTATATAAGTACTACTATTGCTTGAATGGAAATGAAAAAACATCCAAATATATTTCATTGTTAGAATGCCAAAAAAAGTTAAACACCATAAGGATATTTGAGATTTATTTGATCACCTTTTCAATTCAACACACTTGATTTCCAATAGGTAATATTTATCCCATGATTATAATTCTAGGATATACACTAAGAAATTGGTAAGGTTGCATGGATTGTAACATAATATTATATCTGATCAAGATCCTAGGTTTACATCAATGTTTTAGAGAAGTATTTAGTAAGATCTAAAAAAATAGTTGATATTAAATTATGAATATCATCATCATATAGGTATTAATTTTGAAAGGACCGTTAAAACCCTATAAGATATGTTGAGATCATGTTCTATGTATTTTAAATGTGGTTGGGATAAACATGTTTCTATGGTTTAATTTTCTTACAATAATAGCATTAAATGAAGAATTTAGATGGATCCTTATGTAGTCCTCTACAAAAAGAAGTGTATAACTCTAACATGTTGGGAAGAAGTTGGATAAAGAAATAAATTGGGACCTGATCTTATGAGGAAATGTTAGATATGGTTATATCCATTCAAAATCACTTTACTATATCTTAGATTTGATTGAAATGTTATACTGACAGTTGTTAGTGAGATCTATAGTTTAAGGATGGTGAAAAGTTATACCTATAGATATCTCCTAGAATATGGTTATTAGATTTTGAAATAAGTGAAAAATGAGCAATAAATATATTGTTCCATTTTAAATTATTTATCATATCAGAATTTTAGCTTATTGTTTGGAACTTCCACTGAATCTCTCTCAAGTTCATTATGTGTTCCATTCTTCTCTAAATAGGAAGTAAAAAATCAGATCATTTACACCAAACAGACATAAAGGTCATAAAATTGGTATAAGATCTATTTTATGAGGAATAACCATTGGATATTCTTCATTATAGAGATAAATTTCTATGGAACGAGACCACTAACAGAGTCAATTTATTTTAGAAAACCACAAATTAATTGAAGAAATGTAAGAACCTGAGGATGTGATGAGGTAGAAGTATCTTTAGTTGTTTGAACCGATGTGATGTAATATTTATGGATTTTTAGGGGGTGTATAATGGGACAACCTAATATTTTAGGATATATTTTTATTTAAATCAATCTGGTTTATTTGATATCTTTTTTTAAATACAACACCGAGTTTGAACAAACTATGATATAAATATTAGTATTTAAACATGACCGTTATAACCAAGTCACTAAAATATTTTTTATGAATAAGAATAAACAATTTATCAATAAATATTTATAAATGTTTTATATAATTTATATTATTTGATAAATATTTACTCAATTTTTAATAAAACCATTTTGTGCTTTAAAAATATATTTTCTTCAAAAATAGGTTTTATCAATTTTTGTGAGAAAATATAATAATTAGTTTCTACCACTTTTATAAAATATTATTCATAAAATGGATATAATTTTTAAATCATAAAATCTAAATTATCGGAGGGTTAAATTTTGGTATTTTTCTGAAAAGTTTGATTTTTCAGTAAATTGTGAGAAATACCATTTTTTTACAAAAAACCCAATTAATTTAAACTAAATAATGTAAATTAGAATTAAATTTTTCCTTAATGTTACATATCAATCCTTTAGTTGGAAATAATTTAATTAATTACATAATTATCAACATTATACTTTTTGTTAGAAGAAGTTCATTTTTGATCTAAAAAATACATTTTTCTAAAAAAATATTTTTTCATGAAATGTGTTTTTTCTAATTAAATTAAATTAATCAAAATTTATGAATAATTGAAATGAAATTTATATATAATATATATATATTTATTAATTTATATTCATATAATAACTATAAATAGTAATATATTTAATATAAGATCATCTTATGCTTGAAAACTACATTTTCTTGAAAAACCGATTTTCATAACGTTTGATGGGTGTAATTTTAAATTAAATTTTTTCATATATATGAATTGAACTTGGAAAATGTATTATATATTTGGAATTATACTAATTAATATTATTTATTATTTAAAACATAATTTTTTGTCAGTATGAATAGTGACCATAGTAAAGATCTCTCACCTCAGTAAATGAGGTAAAATGGATTAAAACTATAATATAAAACTTTAAAATTTATATAAAATTTTACTTTTTCCTATTTTATATGTATTGTTTTACTAAATATTATTATAATGAAATATATAATATATTTTAAAACATTATTTTTGAGATTTGGAACCCTAACGTGATATTTGAGAAGAGAAGTTTTATTTTATTCGCATTAAAAATTATTTTTGGATCATTACATTTATTGAATGGTAGAAAGATTCCATAATTTTTTATAACCCAAAAAAGTATAAAAACATTCCTTAGTTTTTTATGAAACAAAAAAAATTTGTGGAAACCAATTTATTACTTTATTTCAAGGTAAATTTATATTTACTCTTAAATCGAGTATTTCCCTAAAAACTATTTTTCATGAATTTCATGTTATTATATTAATAGTAATTTATATCCACAATAGAAATTAAATCTAATAAATTTGACTCAAAAATTCATATTTATATTTTTTTGTGGGACCCATTTTTTATTTTTGGTCATATAAATAAGTTATCATGGTCAAATGTTGAGTTATCACAATTAATGTTTAAATGATTTTAAAGAGGATTAATTAAGGGATATGGGTTTAAATTTATCCATAAAATTTAAAAATATGGTTTTTTGAGTGTATTTAGACCCTATAAATTCCTATGCTTGAATTTGGTGTGCCTCAGTTTTACTTGACAAGATTATGAAAAATATGTATATATTATTTAATTGTTTAATAATTCTAAGTGTCTTATTTCTTTCCCCATTAAAAGTATATCAAATATCCTATATTCTTTAACATTAATGATTATTATAACTTATAATATTAATTCAATAATACCATAATGTATTCCTTTAGAAATTCCCACATAATATGGTATTTATATATGACCATTATTTAAGAGATTAAGGTGTTAGACAAAATAAGTTTCCCATAAAATAGGTATAACTCTTTACTAAGAACTTCAAATATTATTTGTTCTACTAACTACTATAAATATGTGGAATTAATTATAAATTTTTCAATTTATTATATTTAATAAACTTAATTATTATTTTTATTTCAGAACAACCATTATCCACCTCCTTTTTATCCTATGGAAAATGAAAACATCACTCATACGTACGTATGACTTACTATCTCCACCAAATAGTGATTTTTTTCATCACCGTTTTATTTGGATGGTAAGAAAGATGGAACTAATATTTATATATTATCTTTAATATATATTTATAGTTATTTAATTATAAAATATTATTAATCATAGTTTTCTTCTTTTTGTTAGAAAATGAAAACAACGTTCATGCATATGTATGACCTACTGTCTCCAAGAATGGTCTAAATCATTATTCTATATATATAATTTTTTGGATGATTATAAATATGTTAATAATGAATATGTATATATATCATTATTAAAATTATTTATATTATATAACAATATCAAATTAAAAGGACCATGACTGTTAAGCTAAAACATAAATGAAAAAAGAAGCAGTTATCACCCATAATAATGATTTTAATGATGAGATATTTATAAAATGGATTAAGATATTATAAAAAATAATAAATCTTGTGATATATATGATTATGGTTATAGAATAAATTTATAATAAATATATATTTATTATACATGATTTTAAACATGTATTAAGTAAGTTGAGAGTTGAGGTGAGACATTTTCATCTCACTTTTTGTTTATGTAAGACACAAGCCATATTCATCACTTATTTCTTTTATATAGTGTATATAATTTACATGAATACATTTTGTAATTATTCTTATAAAATTGTTAATATTTATATATCTACATAAGGTTATCTTTTTCATGAGGTTTTCATTCAAAACATACCAAAGTGGTAAGTGATTTAAAATTCCTTTTAATTTTTATTGTGATTAATTAAGATTAAATTTATGTTGAGGAATGTTTTTTGTTCAATATCTAATAAATACATTTTATTTTATTCTCCTAAATTTAAACATAGATTTTAAATTAACATGATCTTTTTCCTCTATATGGTACATAAAATGATTAGGAAAGTGTTTTTGAGAAAAATAAACTATTTCTTCTTTGGCTTCAAATATTTTTCATTCATATTAATTTTTTATTTAGAATGTTTTTTAGAATATTTAAATATTAAATTATAAATATTCAAAGTCATTTTTACCATTTTTTAATGTTTAGAAAAATGTTCCTAGGGAATCTTCAAGTCATTTTATGAATGATGTACTTTTTTCGTTTTTTTTAAAACATGAATGGATTTTTTTAATGGAAATGACATGAATGGAATTTCCAACCATCATGAATTATGAAATATTTTAATCTTAATTTATATGTTTCCTTGATTATTTTCAAAGAAATTATTTTCCATATTATTTTTTAGTTTTTTGTATTTTAAATAAGTCAATTAAAATTGAAAGTGTATATTATTAAACAATTATTCAGAATATATTT
Source organism: Viscum album (assembly GCA_963277665.1). NCBI lineage: Eukaryota > Viridiplantae > Streptophyta > Magnoliopsida > Santalales > Viscaceae > Viscum > Viscum album. The sequence goes on along the minus strand of OY728130.1, from coordinate 695,672,392 downwards.
TGATGAAAATTTTCATCCACTATAACATTATCATAACTTAATTATGATATACTAGGATATAATCCCATTATAAAATCCTTATTATTAATCTAGATTGTATATGACTATGATGATGAGATGTCTAAGAACCCTATTATTTCTACAGGTTATGCTTTAATGATATGAATAATGTTTTATGATATTGTGACATTTATATGAATTAATTATGAATATAAAATGGTTGGGTATGTTATGTACCTCAAATAAATTGTGTAATATGATATGATATCTCTTTAGATGATGATGATAAGATTATACATTATAGTAAATATATTTTTTCACATATTAATGCATGAGTATAATTGATTTTATCTATGCTCATAGAAATATGAATGGAAATTAATGTGAATAGATTTTCCCATATTTTGATGAATGAGTATGATCATTTTATAGCTATTTTCACAAGATTATGCATGTACATTATTGTATTTTACTATGTTCACATGATTATTTTTTCTTATTCTTATGATTCCACATGCCTATATCACAACTCTTGGAAATTTATTACTTCTTTTTCACCATTATTGATCATGAAACTAGATATTATTTTGGTTTGAATATTTTTAACTAATATATTTTTGGTATGAATATTTTCTATTGATAACATGAACCTAAATATGTTATCATACCCTTATTATAATCGTATCATCTAATGATTGATATCTCCCATAAGTACCCTTACTAAGAATTATATATTACCGTTTCTTATATTTAATTTCCTTATGTTATGAATAAATTTTTTAGATAGGGTATGTCTAATAAGTATACTATATGGGAAGATATTTGGGGGTTGGGGGGGGGGATATTGAGGATATTTCATTTAATATAAATATTATGTATCTAGTCTCCAAATACACTAAACCATTATGATCCTTGAGCATGTATTATTGAGAAACGCATTGAAAAAAAATCTGAATTTTTTACTTATTATATATTTTGTTCTAATGAAACTTTATTTATCTTTTATTCAATGTAATTGACGTTTAATTTAAATCTCTTTCATTCAAGGAGTTTATATGAAAACATTTCTTAAGTTAAAACGGATTTTCTTAACTCCACTTATTTTATGGGGTTATAATGATTCATATTTGGAAATGGTTTCACAAGATGGGTTTCTTATTCTATATTATGATATTATAATACCTTTACTCCTTCATTTATGAAAAATTACATTGATAAAATTTTTTTATCAAAAAATTTATTGACATTATTAGTAATTCTTATTCTATCAAAATGGCCTCTTTTTATTCCATACCTATATTCACTCTTCCCATTAATATTTTACTTTACAATTTTGAAATCAAAATATTTTTTATTTTTTGTAATATTAAAATTTATTTTTAATTATTACAAAATAGATAATTTATCACCCAATTTATGATGTGGGTTTCAATGAATTTTTTTTCAAAATATTAAAAATTATATCCATTTCAAGTTCATATTTATATATTCCAATCCAAATTTTCAAATAGAAACCATTATGTATTTTTAAAGGATCGGTTATTGGATATTATTTTAAAAATAATTTTTTTCTAAAGCTTTCACTTCACCTTTATGGAAAATAACTTTTTAATTTGATCAAAAACTTCATCTTTTTCAGCTATAGTAAAAACATTTTCAAAAAAATATTTTATGATTTATTTCATTATTATGAGAATTATTCATTACAAATATTGCATTCCATATTCTAAAATGATATTCCAAATTTATTTCAAATATTAATTAATTTTAAAATAAAAGAATTTGTTTATATATTTTTCAAAAGTAAATTTTTTGTTTTAAAAAGGATTTCTTGATTTTAAAAATGAATTTTGAAATATTTCATTTTTAATAAATATGTCTTTACTGATTTTTGTCTTCTCAACGAAATTTTCTAGAAAAACTTTTATGTTTATTTTTTTTCATGAAAACAGATTGTGGTTTTAAAGATTAATTTTCAACATGTTTTATTAAGATCAAAGTATTATTTTAAAGACAATATAATAGGTAGTTGTAATGTATTTAAAAGGGGACATTTTTTTATTTTACAAAATGATATATCCAAAACTTTTAAATTGGTGTTTTATATTTATGTTGAAATCCATTGAATTTACATCTAATTAACTTGGGATGATTTTAGGTGATACCATCCACCGTCATTCTCTGGATGACTAATGAGATGTTTTACAAATGTATTCAAGAAACATATCTATTTTAGATGGTTTAATTATGTTATGTTTGAAATATGAATGGTTGATTTGAAGTTTCACATATATATTTAGATAATTTATAGGTGAGATATCACTCTGAATGTCCCTAAGGCATTCAATTTTTCTTCATTTTTGATAATCCTACTTTTATGGGTTTAAGTGGAACACATACATGGCCCATAGGATCTGTGAAATTACCTGACCCTAAGGTCTTAGAGAAATTAACTCAGACTATAATTACTTGGAGCAATTCCCCCTAGCATATATATCTCGATGTCAGCCCTCTACCTACACATGGTTGTTCAGCTAGGCTTCCCATGCATGCACAGGATAACACTGATGGTAAACTACATATCATCCCATTTTTTCAAATGTGTTAGCTTTTATATGGTGAATTCACCTGCTCTAAAACCTCATCAAAATCCTTTTCTTTATAGTCTCCCTGGTCCATTAAGTATAATTTCATATGCACCAATGGTATTGAGATGGACCAAAGGCCACGATGGGGCTCGAAGGCCTTGAGGTGGATCCAAAGAATTTCTATACAAAAGGACTTGGGTGGCCCTAATACCTTGAAGGGATTGATAACCAAACTCGTGGCCCAAAAGCCCAAAGAGATGAAATGTTCAGATTGCTATAGTACTGAATTGTACCTTCTATAGTAACTTCTATAGTATTTATATAGTACCCAGAAATATGTGTTCACCTATATTTGATCTCAGGTATCTTGGATGCACTTTCTGAGTCCTCCCCAGTTGGGCTGAGACTCCTATGCTTATAGGTGAGATCTTATATCACCTTCTAATTAATTGGTTAGCAGTTTATATATCATGAGTTTTGTATTCATGGTTTCAATTAGGTTTTCTTTCCATGTGTGGGCTCATGTATTGAATCTTTAAGGCAATGGTATGAGAAGTGAATCTCAAAGGATTGGGTGTGAGTATTGACTGATGAAGTCATGTGTGTAAGTTGTAACTCATGAATGTATGTGTGAAATTGATGACTCACAAGTGTGTGGATGCGAGTAGTGACCCATGAAGTGGTGAGTGTGTGTAGTGACTCACAAATTAATTGGTGAAATTCATGACTCATGAATGGGATATTTCAAATACTTATGTCTTTTCCAAATATATTTGTTATACTATGTTTCAAGTACATGTTACATTTCCTTATCATATTTTTATGATTATTCTATATGAATCATATTTATTATATCAAGATTCTTCACTCTTATTCTATAGTATATTTTTGTTCATTTGATATTACATGTCATTCTACCTTCAATTTTGAGCAACTCATATTTTTCTATGATATTTTTTATAATATATTTATCCCATGCTCATGCTTTGTTATATGCTCATGATATACCACATTAGGTATATTGGTAAATTTTTAATTATAGAGAATTGAGCTCACACCTTTCTTATGATTCCTTTACCCATATTAAAAATATTAGTATAAATTATGATAAATCTAAATGGGAGTGAATCGTGGTTCTATAATGGACATTTTTTGAAAATTATCCTAAAATAAGTTACTTATATAGATAATATTTAATGAAACCAAACATTTCATTCTTTGGATTGTGTATTTTTAGATATAATGTTTAAATTATTGGAATATATGTATGTTTAGTTTGAGACATCTCAATTGGTATCATAGTTAGTTGTAAAAGACTATATTTTGAGAAATAGACTTAAGAGTGCATTTTTGGGTGCCTTAGATGGTATCAGAGTAGATTTTAGTTATTTTTTAGGATTATTTTTGTTCTTTTGGGGATTAGGATGAGAGATTTTTAGTGATAATTGCTAAAATATTTTTAAGGATATGATAACATCCTAAAAATTGTAAAAAATATTGACTATATGGTTTTTAGTAATTATATCTATTTCTAGATAAAAACAAGTGGATATTATGTCTGACATAGATGTACCTAGGGGAAATAACCCTAAAAATTCTAGTTAGTTATTAACTTGTTCTTTACCTAGTGCATGATAAATATACCTAACTACACACCTAGATTAATACTCTCATATAATATGATTTTTTGATCTATTTAATATTTGTTATCCATTATGAAGGATTTATTATTTCTGGATAATTACGTTAAAAAGTGTATGAAAACCCAACATAATGGAACTGGGGTTGGAACAAGAGTGACATAGGTTAAACTGAATGTATCAATGACTAGAATTGTTGTATCTTATACTTTCTTAAGATATACATTTCTAATTTTATATATTTTTGTAGTAAAATAATATTTAGATATTATTAATCAATTATGATTACTATTTCTATAGTTTGATTACAAGAAATAATTGGTATCTAATTAAATTATAATTAGGTTTTAATTATTTCATCTTATGTATTGACTATATTGTATCAAAAAATTATTATTATTTATTTATATGGAAACAAGGACTTACTGAAAATAATTATTTTTATTTATTTCAAACACTTTTAGGAAAATTGAGAACCGAGCATCCCTTAACGCTGACCAGACAATGGCATGAAACATACATAAAAGGACATATGCCAGACAACCACAGACCCACCAGAGAACCAAAAGAATATATATCATAATAACCGTACTCATCTCTGCATCCCACACAATAGGACCCTTCTGCCATATCCATAGTTGATTCCCATTCAGAGGCCGATTTATGTCGCCCCAAGTAGTAGTTACTTTGCTCAAAACTCCCATTTTGATCTAGTAAAGGCTGGACTAGACAGGGCTGTTTTATCAAGATATCTTTTTGAATGAAATGTATGTGTCATATAGTCAATAAAATATTTTAATAGGAATTTTATTATTTTTAATAGGCATGGAATGAATGTCAATTCAATTGTTTGTACAAAAAGGCATTTTTCTAAAAATGGGGTTTCATTGTGCTTTGCACATTTATTTTAAAATTCAGTTCTGACACTTAAAAAAATTGAATTTGATAAAATATATTCCATATTTTTAATTATAATGCTTTAATTTATTAATGATTCAACTTTAATTTTTGGTTATAATTGATAGTAAAAAAATTACATATTTGTTACAATAGTCATGGTTAAAACAAGTTTACCATGGGGGTTAAACTAAGTTAAAAGGGTATGAATTAAAAATATTTTTTAAATTATTATTGGTTTCATATATTTAGACACCATATTATCTTAAATTTAAATTTCTTTCTATTTTTAATAATGAAATGTGAGAAATAATTTAATGTTTTTTAAATTTTTTTATTCCATTTGTGTCTTCACCTTAAATTATAAAATAAAACCTCATCTCCTACTTTATTCCATAAATTTAAATCATATATATTGGAAATATTCTTCCATAATACCTTCAAATATTTATTATTTTTCTTCCAAAATACCTTGGTCTTCTCCCAAGTCCAAACCTTCATGGATTAATTTGTAAGACAATGAAGAACTTTTAAGGAAGATGTATAAATTTTAACCGAGATCTATCAATTTTATTTATTATTACACATTACCTAAAAATATTTTATACATAATAAAATGATTAATATATCATCTTAACTATAATTAAATTTTATCTTGATGATTTATCATCCATTTACATATCATTTCAATCGAATGAGAAATAGATGTATCGCTCATGCGTTTGTGTAGACTACCACCTATAAATAATTATATGTTTCATTTTCCCTAACCACCCCAAAAGGATGTTTCTTAATGATATATTAAATAGATATAAATTATATTTATGATCTAATTATGATTTTATATAGATAAAATATTATTTTTCTTTCTCTTCTTCTTTTCATTAGAAGATGAAAACAACGATCATGCGTAAGTACATACTATTATCTCAATGAATAGTGTAATTAATTTTTGAATCTATACAATTTATAGATGATTATATATATATATATTGAATATATATTATATTTATATCATTATTATCATTATAGTGATTATTTAATGATTACCAAGATGCAAGTACCAAAAGTACCGATCCAAAATTTACATGAAAAACGAAATAATTAATACTCATAAACAATGATTTTAATAAAGTATTATTAATAAATAGTTGTTGAAATATTATAATTGGATTATATATTATAATATAAGTATGTATATGGTTATTTTATTTTATTATAAGAAAGTTAAATTTATCATATAAGACTTTAGAGTGATTATGAAGTAAGTGGAAATTGACGTAAGGGTTTAAGTTACAATCTCATTTCTTTTTAGTATTATCAATGATAAGTTTTAATTTAGGGAACTTTTATGTATATTTTCCTTTAAACAAAATATATTTTATTATTCTATAGTTATACCTATAGTTTTCATGTATTTTTACCAATTCTATCTCTTTGGTACTTAAAATGACCTATAAAATGTTTATAAAGTAAAAACTAATTTATTTGCTCTTTGGACAGTGGATTTTTTCATCCAAGTCCAAACACTTAAAAATTAATTTATGAATGTTTTACATATAATTTAATTGTTTATGAATTTTCATTTTAATTACATTTTAATTTATTTATAATGTTTTAAAAGGCAGTATTTCTATTAGTTTTTTAATAAGTTATTTTTGAATGTTTATAATAGTTTGAAAGAAATGTTTTCCTTTAATTTATATGGAATTAACGTTGTTTACCACTTCCATGAATGTTATTTTATTTGAATCTTAGTTTTTAATTTTCCTTGGTTATTTTTTAAGAAAATGATTTTCTCATCATTCTGATAATTTTTAATTTATTTGTTATCAAAGGAAAATAAATGTTTTTCATTTTTCCAAAGAATTTATCATATGTAATTTTAAATGAATTTTTAAAATATTCCATCATCCTTTAGGGATTGATATGATTTACTAGGGATATGATTCAGTGATTCTATATTTATCTTTTCTCTAGGTGCCCTATTAATATAATGATGATATTATTAAGAAACATGTTTATTTTCTTTAGGTTTGGATTTGATGATATATTGAATGTGTATTGATCTTTCGGAACACATATGTATGATTATAATCTTGTTATGGTTGGGAATGAAATTTTATATCCTTCCAATGCATTTGGTAATGACTTATATATCATGAGATAAATATATGAAACAAGTTTATATTGTCGATCCACTATGGGAAATAAGTAGGGATGACGAATCCACTGTGATATAAGAAACATGTAGTGAAATATTATCCAATATGATAATATGTACTCAATATTCAACAATAAAATATAATATAGTTTATATTCCTATTAAGGATCCATAATCACATGAAATGTTGATATTTATATGATTTGAACTTCTGGTTCATGATTTATTTATTTTAATGATTCCCTAATCATGTGACACACTAATGTTTTATTCGATTAATAATTATTATGATTTAATAACTATTTGGTATTATTTTATATTAGTGAAAAATATATCCTCATAAAATTAATATCATCATATGTTTATACATGATAATTGATTGATATCTCCCTTGTTTACCCTTTTTGATAATCTTATCTCACTCAGTATTATATTTTAAATTTTATAGAGGATTTGAATAAGCTTACTATTTTTTTTAAAAGGCTTAGGCCCATTTTATTGAATGAAGGAAAACAAAACAATGAGATATAAGAAAAAAGTTTCAGTTAGGATAACAAGCCCATGTCACGAGAGCCTAATTGTTTTCCTAATATTATTTGCAATATAACGTTCAATATCTCTCAAGGCCCTCCAATATTTCTCATGTCCTCTCACTCTTCCAAGTACCCTAGATTAAATCGCTTCAAGATCCCTTACCTCTTGAAGAGGGCCTTCAATATCTGTGTCGTCTGGGATTGAGTCTACAACATGTGATTCATAATTTCTTACAATCAGATATACTCGGTTGCGTCCTCGACCATGTCATTTAGGACGGTGTCCTCATTTCTATGATTTTTTCTATTTCCAAGATCCATCAAGGTCTTCTTCACCCATGAAATGATCTAGGTACTCCAATGGCCTCTCCTCTATCTCATGTAGAGGACCAGGCTGTTCTAATGGGGGATGTACCAATATAGCAGGTCCCCTATTGATTTTTTATGCAGGGAAAACATCCCCTACCTTAATTTCTCTACATCACTATGAAGAAAATAAATAGTATTATTTGTAGTCACCTTCACTTAAATGGATTTCAGAGTTGGTTATGGAATGCATGCTTGCTCATGCATGAGATGAGCATCTAACACCAAAGTAAAAAATTGTAGCTTTCTGCTATTGCAGGTGATGTTGAAGAAGGGGACATTTTATGATGAGTATCTAAGGGTATCTTATGTAAATTAATATTTTTTAGATGATAAATATTTTAAATAAATAATATTTTTATGTATCTAGTCACCACATACAATAAAATTTTATTTCTCTTAAGAATTTTTATTTGAAAAAATATAATGAATATTCATAAAAGTAACGTAATATATTAGTATGTTTTTTGGGGGTTACATATTTTGTATTAGAGTATAGTTTAGTAATTTGTTATATTATAATATAAATAATATGAGGATAGAACCAAATAAATTATATATTGAACACAACGTTATATAAGATGAATATAAAGTATCATCAGTTGATCTAAATGTGCAATTATTTAGGATACCACAGGAATGATTTTGATGATTATATCATTAACCGCTTAGATTATTATGATTGGATGATTATAATATGTTTCTGGTTTTATTAAATGGTTATAAACAAAAGGAATCATGATAAAAATTCTTGTGATGCAAAATGAAACTATTTTACTCATAAGAAAAAAAATGTTATGGGAGTTGGAATAAAAACATTTTTTGCAACGACCAAAAACATTTATCAGTCCATAAATCTTATTGAGTTTCCAATTGATTAAATAAGGGGAAAAATAATATTTTGTCTTTTATGATGTAAAATCCACCTTATTTTAGTGGGTACTCTTTTCCCTTAGTGGTTAAGTTATGGATTAGTACCACTGAGAAAATATTTTCTATTCCATAGTACACAAAACAAGAAAACGTTTCCTTATCCATTTATCATTTAGAAAGATAACTAGATAAATTATGTAATATTATTAAAAACATGATACAAGAGGATTCAATTGAATTCAAGAAATCAGTTGAGTTTAATAATATATTTTTTAGTAATTACTTCCCTTGAATTATATATACAAAAATTGATAAGTAATCCCTTAAGCATAAAAAGAAGGATGATGAATCAATTGGCACCAATGAATTTTTTTATAATATTAAAATTATTCTCCTGATCTATTCCTCAATACTAAAAGAAAAATAGATAGATTCATTGGTGGCTTAAAAGCGTTTTTATGAATGGTTTTATTTATAAGTGAATTCGGTTGCTGTGAATAATTTTTTCTATGTGATCTCAAGGTACAAATATATATTAGAGATCTATATCATTCCCGTTTTTGTTTTGATAATAAGAGAATGTTATAGTCATATGAAAACTTGATTAATTTACATGGAGGAAAGAAATTATTTCCACTTTCATTCCAAAAATATTATAAGAAAAACCATGTGAATTAATTGAGTAGATCTAAGAGGTGGTTTAAATGTAGAATGGATGGTAATAAATCCCATGAATGTGTTGATAAAGTGAATAGATAACCAATGGAGAAAAGAAATATTAAAAGTAATTCCTCACCCACACTCAAAGATTAAAATATAAGGATTATGGGAATTATGCTAACCAGTGTATGAATATGAAGGTTAATGATGATGATATTTTTCAATAACCTCTTAAGCACAAATATTGAGGGAAATATAATTTGATCACAACTATCAAAGTGGGTTATAACAATAATGTGGTGAACGGTATAGTTAGAATACACTCTAGAAAAACTAATGTCCTACTTAATTATGCACCTATTCAATATTTTAAATCTAAGTAATTTTATAATGGTATCACATTACCCCTCAATAATTAGTGTAACAACTAATCCCCATATAAATCATAATAAACCCACCTTAACATTGAAGTCATGTCCTATCTTAATAACACCACCATTTTCCTTGTAGACACATGGTCCCCTATCGAGGGACAACACATGTTCTTGAATGGGTCATCATACTGTTGATTTTCCCTATAGGACAACACACACACTTTTTAGTATGTTTTCCCCACTCACAAACACTTGAAGAAAATTCCCAAGAGGTCAGCCATCCTAATCACTACTACATGCCAAGCAGTATTAACTGTGGAATTATAATGTGATATTATCTAAAAAATAATGGTTCACTTTATTGAGTTGGTTAGCAACATTTATCCTTTTAACTCTTTAACAATATTGGTTTTACATTCACACCCATTTAGAGAACAATGTCGTTATTATGGACTCTACATCTCAAACTAGGTTGGGAAACCAGAATTTTGGCAAGCTTACAACTCTGATACCAATGTAACAAGGTCCCGCTAAAATCACACACACCCCACTTGAAATTGGAAATCAGGTCTTGGACTACTAGGAACCACCAGTTTCCCTATAGATGCGTGGTCCCCTACCCAGGGCCCACCCACATGCCTAAATGGGTTATCAGAATAATAACTATCCCCACATGACAACACATTCTATTTTTATTTTGTTTTATCCTCACTCACAAACACCCTGGGAAACATCCCATGAGGTCACCCATCATGATCACTATTCTAGGAAAAACACACTTAATAGTGGAGTTCTAATTAGGTATGCTCTAGAAAATTGAGGAACACATTTTTGACATGGGTAGTAACAATTTACCTTTTATCCCTTTCACATTACGATGTTTTACAATTAGATATTGATTAATAAATGACAACTACAAATATTAAAATAGTCTATTCTCAATTATATTTATCATCTCCTATAAATGGGTGTGAGAATATGCTTTCTATAAATCTTGTGATTCACCATATCATTGAATTTTATGTTATTTTTTTAATGGATTAACTCTCTCTATATAGAGAACATATCAATTTCTATGGAAGGGATATCAAATTTTATATTACAAATTAACCTATAATCATTTTTCAGTGTGAAAATAAATATGAACATCATGTAAAACTTACATTTATTATATGGGTAGTACAGATGTATTTATATTCATATGGGATATTTATTTCAAATGGTTGGGAGAAACCGAACATCAAAGTATTTATAAAATAATTTCCTAGTCTACCCCAAAATTCTGAAGTTGAGTTTTCAATAGAGCTCATACATGGTTCCACACCAATTTCATATATTCCATATATAATGATCCCAAGAAACATGGATGACTTAATGAGAAACTACATGAAAACCTAATAAAGGGATTCATATTCCCCAGTGAACTACCTTGGGGTGAACCTAATATTTTTGATAATATGAAAGATAGTTTAATGAATCATTTCATTGATTATTAGGAACGTAATAATATCACTATCAATAAAAATTAACATATACCACATATTTATGATTGGATTGATCAATTACAAGGAGAGAAATACATTTCAAAGATTTACATTTTTTGAGATATCATAAGTGTCAAAATGGGGGACATTCCTAGGATACCATTTTGTACAAGGTATGAGTATTATAAATTTATAATGATTCAATTTAGTCTAACTAATTCCTTAACTACCTTCCTATATTTAAAGAATAAATTCTTTAGAGATTACCTTGATCATTTTCTTGTAATCTTTATAGATGTTATTCTTATATATTTGACAAGTAAGGAGTGTATGGATATCATTTGAGAATTGTGTGAATGTCCTTGATAAATGAGAAGTTTTATGATAAATTTAACATTTGTGAATTTTGGATTTATAATATTTCATTAATGGGACATATAATCTCAAGTTATGTTATATCAGTGGATTTGTTAAAGATGGTAGTTATTGAGCAATGGTCTATAACAACCAAGATAATCAAAATCAAATATATTATTGCGTTGGATGGATACTAAAAAACATTTTGAGATATTTACCACAAATATCTAATCTATTTACTATTTTGACTCAGATGGTAGTTATGTTATTATGTATATATGAATGTGAAGATAATATCAAGGATCTAAAGAGAATGTTATTTAACACACTTATTCTCACACTAAACTGTAGTCAAGAATGGTTTGTGATTTATAGTGATGTATCAAAGAAGGTATTGGAATGTCTCCATATTCAGAATGATATGGTGATAGAATTTAGCCCTATCCAATTAACAATACATGAGAAATCACCTAACTTATGATTTAGAGATATAAGTGGTAATTTTTTCATTGAATATATAATGGAATTATTAATATCATGAAAATTGTGACATACTTATGGATAATAAAATTTTGAATCATTTATTTATATAGAAAGAGTTAAATATTCTGCATATTAGATGATTGGTGTAGATTGATGATTATGAATTGTCAATACTGTAAGGACCCTGAAATTTAAAGGAAATTTTTTTCTTAAATACTTTGGAATTTTACGAGTATGTGGCTTCTAACGGAACTTGATTCTGAGTCCCGTTGTGCCCAGAATCAATTTCTAAAGTTTAGCTCGAGTACGTTCAGTAAACGAATGAGCGAGTTTTTATATCATTTGAACCGGTGCTCGGAATTGAAATCTGAGGGCACTGATGAACTAGAAGTGTCGGTAATTTCTTAAGGGTACCTTTACAACAATTTCGTTTTAAGCGGGTTGAGAATTAATATTTGGGGCCCACATGTGACCTAAACCCTTGAACTTACCATTACTCTCAAAAACCCCCATTAAACTCCCTTTTTAATGTTGACACCTCTCCCAATATTTTTGAGATCTCTACACCTTCTATTATCCCATTAATTCATGCCAATGCCTTAATTAATAAATTTAATCCTCTAATTTAATAATTAAGTGTTTGAATGTTTGAATTTTAAATTTCTTGGGTTAATAAAATAATAGGGGTAGCTTATTATTTTATTTTGGGGGAGATTTTTTTGGTGTGAAGGGAGAGAGAGTTCTTGAGAGAATAGTTTTCTTCTTCGATGAAGAACGGTGATTTTTTCGATGAAGAACGTCGGTTCCATAAAGAAAGACGACACACATTCCTTTCATTTCCCCATGACAAGAGGGGAGATGTCACTTCTTCGGGTACACTTCGATGAAGACAGAATCGACACCATCATCCACGATGCTCGGCTACCGCGAATCCTTTTCGAGGTAGGGGGTTTGCTTAATTTATTTTAAATAAATTACTCCCTCGTTCTTATTGTAATCAAGTGAGCACCTTGGCTGATTGTTACCGCCTAACGCGGAGGGCGCGGGCTGAACAAACATGGCCCGATGAACCTCCGTCGTTTCTTGTCTTATTTGGAATTGGGAAGCAGCGATGTTCGAAGGCAGCTGCCGCACGCCGACCGCATGTGGAGGAACCGCGGCCCGCAACCACGGGTCGCTCGACCGACGAAGAAGACTGGGTCAAAGGAAGGAACTTTGGTGCCCCATGGAGCTGCACTGCAGGAACCGTGGCCCGCATAGGGCAGGCCGCTTCGGTGGAAGGATCGGCCAGCCCGTCGGCCGATCGGGCGAAGGAGAGCCACAACGCCTGGAGGGCGCCGCGTAGGAGAATCAGTTGGCCCGTTTGCCAGTCGGGTGGAGGAAATCTGCACCACCGAGAGGGCGCTATGCCGGACGAACCGCAGCCCGCCCGTGCGGGCTGCTTGCACAAGAATGTCGGTCGGCTGCATCCGGCCGGTTAGGGAGGGCGGCGCCGCTGGTTCGATCAGCCGAGGGGCCGCGCCACCTCGGACCACTCAGCCTTCGGGCAGAGCCACTCATCCAGCAGGCCGAGCCAGCTAGGCTGCATGCAGCCGGGTCGCGCCCAGCTGGGCCATGTAGGGCCAAGCTGAGCCGGGCTGCGCTGGGCCGTGCCAGGCCGTGCCCCGCTGGGCTGGGCCGTGCCCCGCCGGGCCGGCCCGCGCTACTTCGGGCCAGGCCGCGCCCCTTCGGGCGGGGCCGTGCTAATCTTCGGGCCAGTTTGACACCCCTACTGGGTCGGACCCGCCAAAACTGGGTGACCAACCCGCCAGCCCACTAGGCTTAAAGGTCGGGCCCATTATTCACTTAAACGTGAATAACATAAAGACTGTGCGACCGAACAACGCGCCGTCTATGGCACTGGGACCCTATCGACGAGGCAGTCCTTTTGGGATACTCTATGTGAGTTTTAGAAAACATTTGTAAACAGCCGGGTTTGGAATGTGCATATTTCCAACCGGGCCCCTGGAATGAAAAGGCCAATATCTCTTAGACCGGGCGTCCGATTGACGCACCGTCTGTCGCGTTGAGTTCCTTCCGACGAGATGGAACTTCAAGATAAATCAACTCAGGACTTTGTGATAGTTGATGTATTGACCCCTTTACTCAAGGAGCAGACCCTCCCAGAATCGAGTACGCTGTGTGCGGGGACCCTAAAGCAGGCTGTGACTACGACGACTACCGTGATGGGATCCTCCATGGGTTTGACGACGAGGATGACTGTACTTGGATCCTCCGTGGGTTTGGCAGAAATGAAGACTGTACTTGGATCCTACGTGGGTTCGGCAGCGATGGTTACTATACTTGGATCGTACGTTGGTATGGCAGCGATGACTTCTGTACTAGGATCCTATGTGGGTTTGGTAGAGGATAAGATTCAGAGGCTACATCTAATCATCTCTACCCTTCTTCGTGAGTAGTATTACTGTGTGAGATGAGTCTTGATTTTCAATCATTATCAGTGATGTGATTGACTTATTTCTTGTGGGTACTAGGTTGTGCTTGGTCTTGAGAGTTGGATCCTAATTAGAATTGATGACTTAGGTATATGTATGGGAATATAACTAAGTAGAGTCGGTTGATACTTTGTGTTTATATCTATACTGTGTGGTTTATCCTTCATGGATTTTGGGAGACTTTCGGGGGTCTTGGGGTCCCTACTGAGTATCGTATACTCACCCCTACACAGGCTATCCCCGCACTACGTTGTGTTGAATGTAGACAATGGACAAAATTTATCGAGGTGGAGGATTGTGGAGCTGGACAGTACCCAGAGGTGGACCACTTGGTGGGACATACACGAGGCGGATGGCCCGAACCGAGGTGTTGAGGAGGAAATCTTTACCTACCCATCAGGTGGGATTTCTGGAGGATGACTCAGTGGGTGCTACTTTACTTTAGTACTGTTGTACTTTCTTTTCAGTTGTACTATACTTTTAGTTTGGTTTGTATACTGGCCCATTTACGTTTTAGCACTTACTTTATAACGACCCATACTTTACATACATTGTTAATACTTCAAAATTGAAGCACCCTTATTATAACATATGACAAAACCACAAAGGACTGTATAGGTATAGTGTCTTTAGAAACTGGGAAACATAAACAACTGGTTCATCAATCTTCTACAGTGTCTCCCATTTATTTCATCATATCTAGGGTCCCTTTTAGCATATTCTACTTAATATCCGTCTTCCTGACCTGGGGAAAAGAAAACATAAAAGGGTGAGCTCAAATGCTCAGCAAGGGCAAATAAAGGAAATAAAAATCATATCATATCTTTTTGAAAATCATAACCTGCAAAAGAGATCATAATATCTTAACATGGAATAAATCATAGAAGTGAAAATGAGATCCCCATAATCATAACATGAAACTTGAAACTTTGTGGCATGCACACATAATCATGGAACATCATTTCTTGTTAGTCATGACTCATTGCCAAGATTATCTTAGTGGACAGAGTCCCAATCTGAACCGAGTCACCCTCGTTCCAGTCCTGTTTCACTGAACTGGTATAACCTACCGTTCCAGCCATGTCTATCTCATGAGATATAAAATCTTTACCCAATGCATTGGAGGGAGATATAGGTCCCACCCATCTTATAATGAATCCTTTCTTATGTGTGCCACATAATCATAAACCATACATCATAGTGTAACCCATGTAATAAAAATGGAATTCTTAAACAACATGACATCATAAAACAATTCATATAAGATAAAGGAATTAATAAAAATATTTCCATCACAACATAATCAAATCCATGTAATAATAGGGATAAAAACAGAACCCTTTTATTTTCTTAGATGGAAAATAATTTTGATAAAATACTTGAACTCCATTCTTGAGGAAAATATCCTTTCTACTTCAAAAACATTTTTCCTTTCATAACATGTCATACGACTTTAAAATAAAAGAAGATGAATAAAAATAAACATGAAAACTTGTAAAGGAAGCTTCTTGGAAATAATGTTTTAAAAATCCATTCATGCTATATAAGTTAAAAAAACATTCTTCGTACTTTTGTCGGAAAAGTCAAAAAGTACCTCGTACGAAAAACGACAAAAGATTCCTTTCATATCTTTTACTAAAAACTCACCAAAGGGTAAAATTGGATTTAAACAATTGTAGGTGGATGGAAATAATATTACATATTGATGAAACATGGATGTGGATGATAAAATACACCCCAGTAAATACTTATGAATAAACAATCTCGGATAAAAATGAGATTGTGATATTTCCCTTACCTTAGGTCCGATTTGCTTTGTACGTGTCCGAAGATCCTGTATAATGGTTTAAATAATGTTATTGACTTATTCCAAAATCATACATATTGATATGATATCATATATGGTCATATTCTTAGCTTCTTGTTAGTAATATTTCATTGTTACTTGTTACTCGGGTCCTTATTGCCTTTTGTTCTTATGCGTGTTTTGCCGAATAAATTCTTATTCTTCTTTCAAGGTTATAGATAACTTATATCCAGAATGGTATTAGTGTAACATATATCATATTTATTCATTCAATTCATTTATATAATTACTATGTAATGATGATCATGTAGAACAAGTCGCATCACATCGTGGAGACGGTATTCTGTACGTACGCACGAGTGATGATATCGTTCCTATGATCATGGAACTGTATTGGAGTATATATATATATTATTTCAGTATCAATATTAATTTATAATAATCATAAATAGTTACTCATTACACCATTATACCCATCCTTGTAAGGTGATGGTGGAAAATAGATTACACCACGGCGTGGAGACGGTATTCCGTACGTACGCACGCGCGGTGATTTCATTTTTCCATAGGATGGATAGAAGGTGAATTAGGGTTGTTTCATATTTATAATAACATATCAGTATGTAAGTAATACTGATGTTATTACTTTATCATGAAACAACTAAAGAAGAAGAAGTTGAAGAAGAAAGAAATTGAAAAGATCGGTAATGGATATTACCTCTTCTTTGGAACGCCTCTTTGAATCCTCCACTTAGGGAACTAAGATTGGTCTTTGAAGAAGACCAGGACCTCTAGGATTATTCTAGGGAAGTGGAGAGGAGAAAATGGCAGGGGTTGGCCGATCTTGAGTGCTCAAATTGGTGTGAGGAGGAGGGGGAGGAGGTGCCCTTTTATAAGGGAGGAGAGGGGCACCTTAGGAATATCTCAAAATATTATTTTATATTAAAGTCAAAATCGGTTTATAATGGTTCCAAAGGGTCTTATTTCGAAGCTAAAGTGGGGATGGGTCGGAATACTTTCAACCAATAGGATTTAGACAAGTTTAGGGTATTATTTTAACCTTATCAATTAGATTTAACTCTAAGTTAAATAATTTAACTTTTACCGTGTCTTTTTGTTTTCTTTCACTATATTTTTAATACACTTACTATAAAATGCCAAACGAACCCCAAATTGTTTATTATTAATATATATATATCCTTATCTAAGTCATTTGGCCGAACCTTAGATTTTTAGGAATAAAATAACAATTAATAATATAATATTTAATTTAAAAACTATTTTTTGTCAATTTTGACACTATTTGATATATGATTTTTTTGAAAGTTATAACAGAATTATATGTTCGAACCAAGTTGATTAAATCAACACTAATATATCATAGTAACCTAGAAAATTAGTGGAATTCATAAAAAGTCTCAAATTACATTTATTTTGGTGTTTATAACATCAATTATGTCAATATTTCATTAATAAGATAATTACTGCATCATCATTGTGTCATAAATAAATTAAATTATTTAATGTCTAAAAATTACAAATAAAATACCATTATGTAGGAAATCGTTTTATCTTTCTAATGAATATTTATAGTCGAATTTATCTTATGTATAACCCCATATTAAAAATTATTTACTTATTAAACTTTGATTTTAACTATTTTAACCCTTCTTTAAATAAATTAATAATAAATGTCCTAATCTAACCCAAGTGGGCCTAAATGGTCATATTTTATTCCTAAGTTTGTTTTTGGTCGAATTAAACTTATCCAATAGAATTAGGACATGTGTTAGGGTAATAGTAATATCATATTTACCCTTAGTTACCCTATTTACTATTAACCGAGGTAAAAAAATAAAAAGTTACTATTCACCAAAAAATTATTTTTATCTCATTGAACCACATTTTACTTACTGATATCAACCGTGTCTGTCGGATTTTCGAAATTCCATTCACAGAAGAGGTAAAATTAAGTTTTATGCAAAATTCAGTTTTTAACCTACCACTTAGTGGTTTCACTATTCATCAAAAATTGAAAGTTTTCAAAAAAATACCAAAATTTCACCCTAGGCTAATTTCGGTATTCCGAATCCAAAAATGAAGTCCATTTTGAAAAATAAAATTTATAAAATTTCAAAAAGTGGTTATTACTATTCATAACTGCTAGTTTTGATAATATTTTAATAGCATATCGTTGTTTAGTGAAACTCGGTATTGCGTACGACGCAAGCTATCGAGGAAGGTCGTGATTGCGTGTAAAGTAAGCCAAGCAAGTGTGTAGTGAAAGATTCCTTTGATGATATAGAAAAACAAAATATTACTCATACAAATCTCGGGTGTTACATTCTACCCCCCTTAAAATAATTTCGCCCTCGAAATTCATCACTTTGTAACAAACAGATGAGGATACCTCTCCCTCATCATATCCTCAAGCTCCCAAGTAGCTTCTTCTAATTGGTGGTTCCTCCATAAAACATTCACCAAGTGAGTGGTCTTGTTTCGTAGGACTTTTTCGCTACGATCCAGAATCTCTATCGGCTGTTCTTCATAAGAAAGATCTTGCTCCAGCGGTACAACTTCTGAGCTGAGTACATGTGAAGGATCTGGTATGTACTTTCTCAAGAGAGATACATGGAACACATCGTGAACTTGAGAGAGATTCGGTGGAAGCGCCAATCAGTAAGCTACCTTCCCAACACGATCCAGTATTTCAAAAGGACCGATATATCTAGGGCTCAACTTCCCCTTCTGTCCAAATCTCATAACCCTCTTCCAGGGAGATATTCGTAAGAACACTTTATCACCCACTTCAAACTCTAGGTCTTTTCTTCGGTTGTCGACATAACTTTTCTGTCGACTCTGAGCTGCTCTTATGTGTTGTTGAATAGATCTGACCTTTTCTGCCATTTCATCAACGAGATCAGCTCCTAATAGCTTTCTTTCCCCAACTTCATCCCAGCAAGTTGGAGTCCTGCATTTCTTTCCATAGAGAGCTTCATAAGGAACCATCTGAATACTGGAGTGAAAGCTATTATTATAAGAAAATTCCACCAAAGGTAGGTGTTGATCCCAACCTCCTTTGAAATCCATAGAGCAAGCTCTCAACATATCTTCTAGGGTTTGAATTGTTCTTTCAGACTGACCGTCTGTCTGGGGATGATAAGCAGTGCTGAAACTCAACTCTGTATCCAGAGTATGCTGAAGACTTCGCCAGAACTTCGAGGTAAATCTCAGATCCCGATCAGATATAATAGAAAGTGGTACTCCATGCAATCTTACCACTTCCTTTACATATATCCTGGAAAGCTGATCTAGAGAGAAATCCTCTCTAATAGAAATGAAGTGTGCAGACTTTATAAGACGATCAACTATGACCCAAATAGCATTATTGCCTTTGGATGTTTTAGGAAGTCCTGTGACAAAGTCCATAGTGATGTTTTCCCATTTCCATTCGGGTATGGGTAATGGTTGTAACATCCCCTTAGACTTCTGTCTCTCAGCTTTAACTTGTTTACAAACCAAGCATCGAGAGACATATTCAGCAACATCTCTTTTCATGCCATCCCACCAGAAGTACTCTTTCATGTCCCTATAAATCTTCGTGCTTCCAGGATGAATAGAAAATGATGAACTGTGAGCCTCATCCAGCAGCTCCTTCTTTAATTCAGGGATGGGAGGAACACAAACCCGATTCCTGAACTTTATTATCCCATCACAATCAAGGTTGAATTCAGGAACATTTCTCACCTTATTTTGTAACTCGACATCTTCTTTCTGTGCCTCTTTAATCTTCACATGTATAGATGGTTGAACATTCATTTGAGAAAGATAAGATTTTTCCCCTTCCATTATAATTCCAAGATCCATCCTTTGTAAATCCATAAATATTGGATCTTTTGTGATCCTCATCATGGATAAACTTGCATGGTCTTATCGACTTAATGCATCTGCCACCTTGTTTTCTTTCCCAGGGTGGTAATGGATTGAGCAGTCGTAATCCTTAATCAGCTCCAACCATCTTCTTTGACGCATATTCAACTCCTTTTGTGTGAAAATATACTTTAAACTTTTATGATCAGTATAAATATCACACCTTTCACCATAAAGGTAATGCCTCCAAATCTTTAATGCAAAGATTACCGCAGCCAACTCCAAATCATGTGTTGGGTAATTTTGCTCATGAATTTTCAACTGTCATGAGGCATAAGCTATCAACATATCATTTTGCATAAGAACACACCCCAATCCCTTCTTGGATGCATCACTATAGATCACAAACCTTTCTCCACTACAAGGCAGTGTGAGCACAGGTGCACTGGATAACCTTCTTTTCAACTCCTTGAAATTCTCTTCACATTCCTCTATCCAAACAAACTTAACTCCTTTCCGAGTCAACTTGGTGAGTGGATTAGATAATCGTGAAAAATATTTTACAAAACGTCGATAATATCCAGCCAAACCAAGAAAACTTCAGATCTCAGTTACTGTTATTGGTCTTGACCATCTTTCGATAACCTCTGTTTTTGCTGGATCCAAAGATATCCCCTCTTTTGAAATTATGTGACCCAAAAATGCAACTTTTTGAAGCCAAAATTCACACTTGGTAAATTTGGCATAAAGCTTCTCCTTTCTCAGGGTCTTCAATATAATTCTCAAGTGATCTTCATGCTCTTCCTTGCTCTTTGAATAGACAAGAATATCATCTATACAGACTACCACAAATTGATCAAGATAGTCTCTAAAGACTCTATTCAATAGATCCATGAAGATAGCAGGGGCATTAGTAAGACCAAATGGCATCACTATAAATTCATAGTGTCCATACCTTGTACAGAAAGTCGTCTTTGGTATATCCTCCCTTTTGACCCTTAATTGATGATACCCTGAACGAAGATCAACCTTGGAAAAGTATTGAGCTCCGCGTAGTTGGTCAAATAAGTCATCAATGCGTGGGAGAGGATATTTGTTCTTGATAGTGATCTTGTTAAGTTCTCGATAATCAATGCAGAGTCTCATTGATCCATCTTTCTTCTTAACAAATAGAACAATTGCTCCCCAAGGCGACGCACTAGGGCGTATGAATCCCTTATCAAGATTCTCTTGGAGTTGCTTCTTCAATTCCTGCAACTCAATTGGGGCCATTCTATAAGGTGTCTTTGAAATTGGCAAAGCACCTGGTATGAGTTCTATTGAAAACTCAACTTCACGATTTGGTGGAAGACCCAGTAATTCCTCTGGAAAGACTTCATCAAACTCCCGTACAATGGGAATATTCTTAATCGTGAGTTTCTCACCAACCATTTGAGATAAATAACCTTCATTTAGTGGAATCAATACCCATAAGTTGGAAGAAATTTCCACTGGAAGGTTATGTTCATCCTTGCATTGATAGACGATCGTAGATTGATCTGGAATATGAAATGTGACTTCCCTTATTTGGAAATTGATATGAGATCCATGTAGAGAAAGCCAATCCATGCCAAGAATCACATCAAATTCCACTAAAGGAAGGATCACAAGATTTGCAGGAAGCACTTTCCCACAAACTTCGATCGGAGAAGAATTATAAAATTTTGATGCGAATGTTGTGCCATTAGGTGTTGTCACAGCTAACTCAACATCTAATTATTAAGGTAATACGGTGATACCCTTAGAAAATTTTTCAGAAATAAAAGAGTGGGTGGATCCAGAATCAAATAAAACATTTGCTACTTTAGAGTGGACGGTAAGTGTACCTTTCACCACTTCGTTATCGTACTCCACATCGCTGATAGAAATTTCATGCGACTTTCCTTTGTCTTTAGCCTTAAGATTTTGTTGACGTCGACCATCATCATCAACCCTTGGATTTGGGCATTGATTGGCATAATGCCCCATCTCCTTGCACTTGAAACATTGAAGTGTATTAGGTTCATTCTCTGTATCCCTTCCTTTGTTTGCGTCATTAGACATCTTCTTCCCATTATCTCGGCATTCAAATGCCTGATGACCTTCCTTTCCACATTTAAAACATTTACTTGTCCCTTTAAGACAACTCCCTCCATGTTTCTTTCCACACTTTGAGCATAAGGGAAAGCTCATCTTCTTTTCAGTGTGCTCTTTAGATTTTCCTTTGAATTCCATCTTCCTCTTCTTATCAAACCCATGTGACTGATGGGTTACTCCAATCTCCATGTCGACTTTGAGAGCACATCGAACGATTTCCTCGTAGCTATTGAAGTCCCTTATGGCTAACGCCCTTCGAAGACTTGGTTTTAAGCCACTAAAGAATCGATCGATCTTACTCTCAGGTTGGATAATAATACCAGAAGCGTACCTTGCAAGTCTTGTAAAATTTGCTTCATTGGTACCAACAGATTCATCATCCCTTTGCTTCAGTTCAAGAAACTCTTTCTCCATCTTTGTTCGGAGAATACGAGGGAAGTACTTATTGAAAAATAAGTTCTTGAACTCGTCCCATTCCATAGACTCAATTTCATCCCTTTGCCTCATATTCTTAATAAGATTCCACCATTGATCAGCATCTCCTTCCAAACGATACACTGCTAGGATGACTTTATCATGTTCAGAACATTGAAGAAGTGAAAATATCTTTTCAGTAGTACTAATCCATTGTTCAGCAACAAATGGATCAGTAGTCCCGTTGAAAGAAGGTGGACGCTGCCTCATGAAGGATTCAATAGAATGTTGCTCCTTCCTTTGCTCGTTTGGAAGTCCTGCATGATTCATAGCTTGAGAAAGTTGTGTGAGCATGGCTACAAGATTTTGCATTCCAGCTCCCATATCGTTTGGTTGCTCAGGGGGACAATCATTGCATTGCCCATCGCATTCCGCATTAACACGGTTCCTTCGTGTTCCATCCATTGACTAAAACCAAGAAGAATAGTGTGAGAAACACTAATTATAATAGGAAAACCACATAATCAAGGATAAAATTTCACACTTAAGGTCTTATCCTAGGGTATTCATTGCCATTTCTAAAACACTAAGATTGTGTTCTATGCTTAGACTTATCCTTATGGTTCTTACTAAGGCTTTCACATCCTAGTTTCCAAAGGTTGACTATACCTTTCCTCTGATACCAACTATAACGACCCATGCTTTACATACATTGTTAATACTTCAAAATTGAAGCACCCTTATTACAACATATGAAAAAACCACAAAGGATCATATAGGTATAGTGTCTTTAGAAACTGGAAAACATAAACAACTGGTTCATAAATCTTCTATAGTGTCTCCCATTTATTTCATCATATCTAGGGTCCCTTTTAGCATATTCTACTTAATATACATCTTCCTGACCTGGGGAAAAGAAAACATAAAGGGTGAGCTCAAATGCTCAGCAAGGGCAAATAAAGGAAATAAAAATCATATCATATCTTTTTGAAAATCATAACCTGCAAAAAAGATCATAATATCTTAACATGGAATAAATCATAGAAGTGAAAATGAGATCCCCATAATCATAACATGAAACTTGAAACTTTGTGGCATGCACACATAATCATGGAACATCATTTCTTGTTAGTCATGACTCATTGCCAAGACTATCTTAGTGGACAGAGTCCCTTTCTGAACCGAGTCACCCTCATTCCAGTCCTGTTTCACTGAACCTGTATAACCTACCGTTCCAGCCATGTCTATCTCATGAGATATAAAATCTTTACCCAATGCATTGGAGGGAGATATAGGTCCCACCCATCTTATAATGAATCCTTTCTTATGTGTGCCACATAATCATAAACCATACATCATAGCGTAACCCATGTAATAAAAATGGAATTCTTAAACAACATGACATCATAAAACAATTCATATAAGATAAAGGAATTCATAAAAATATTTCCATCACAACATATTCAAATCCATGTAATAATAGGGATAAAAACAGAACCCTTTTATTATCTTAGATGGAAAATAATTTTGATAAAATACTTGAACTCCATTCTTGAAGAAAATTTCCTTTCTACTTCAAAAACATTTTTACTTTCATAACATGTCATACGACTTTAAAATAAAAGAAGATGATTAAAAATAAACTTGAAAACTTGTAAATTAAGCTTCTTGGAAATAATGTTTTAAAAATCTATTCATGTCGTATAAGTTAAAAAAACATTCTTCGTACTTTTGTCGGAAAAGTCAAAAAGTACCTCGTACGAAAAACGACAAAAGATTCCTTTCATATCTTTTACTAAAAACTCACCAAAGGGTAAAATTGGATTTAAAAAATTGTAGGTGGATGGAAATAATATTACATATTGATGAAACATGGATGTGGATGATAAAATACACCCCAGTAAATACTTACGAATAAACAATCTCCGATAAAAATGAGATTGTGATATTTCCCTTACCTTAGGTCTGATTTGATTTGTAAGTGTCCGAAGCTCCTGTATAATGGTTTAAATAATGTTATTGACTTATTCCAGAATCATAAATATTGATATGATATCATATATGGTCATATTCTTAGCTTCTTGTTAGTAATATTTCATTTTTACTTGTTACTCGGGTCCTTATTGCCTTTTGTTCTTATGCGTGTTTTGCCGAATAAATTCTTATTCTTATTTTAAGGTTATAGATACCTTATATACAGAATGGTATTAGTGTAACATATATCATATTTATTCATTCAATTCATTTATATAATTACTATGTAATGATGATCATGTAGAACGAGTCACATCACATCGTGGAGACGGTATTCCGTACGTACGCACGAGTGATGATATCGTTCCTATGATCGTGGAACTGTATTGGAGTATATATATATTATTTCAGTATCAATATTACTTTATAATAATCATAAATAGTTACTCATTACACCATTATACCCATCCTTGTAAGGTGATGGTGGAAAATAGATTACACCACGGCGTGGAGACGATATTCTGTACGTACGCACGCGCGGTGATTTCATTTTTCCGTAGGATGGATAGAAGGTGAATTAGGGTTGTTTCATATTTATAATAACATAACAGTATGTAAGTAATAATGATGTTATTACTTTATCATGAAACAACTAAAGAAAAAGAAGTTGAAGAAGAAAGAAATTGAAAAGATCGGTAATGGATATTACCTCTTCTTTGGAACGCCTCTTTGAATCCTCCACTTAGGGAACAAAGATTGGTCTTTGAAGAAGACCAGGACCTCTAGGATTATTCTAGGGAAGTGGAGAGGAGAAAATGGCAGGGGTTGGCCGAGCTTGAGTGCTCAAATTGGTGTGAGGAGGAGGGGGAGGAGGTGCCCTTTTATAAGGGAGGAGAGGGGCACCTTAGGAATATCTCAAAATATTATTTTATATTAAAGTCAAAATCGGTTTATAATGGTTCCAAAGGGTCTTATTTCGAAGCTAAAGTGGGGATGGGTCGAAATAATATCAACCAGTAGGATTTAGACAAGTTTAGGGTATTATTTTAACCTTATCAATTAGATTTAACTCTAAGTTAAATCATTTAACTTTTACCGTGTCTTTTTGTTTTCTTTCACTATATGGTTAATACACTTACTATAACATGCCAAACGAACCCCAAATTGTTTATTATTAATATATATCCTTATCTAAGTCATTTGGCCGAACATTAGATTTTTAGGAATAAAATAACAATTAATAATATAATATTTGATTTAAAAACTATTTTGTGTCAATTTTGACACTATTTGATATATGATTTTTGTGAAAGTCATAACAGAATTATATGTTCTAACCAAGTTGATTAAATCAACACTAATATATCATAGTAACCTAGAAAATTAGTGGAAGTCATAAAAAGTCTCAAATTACATTTATTTTGGTGTTTATAACATCAATTATGTCAATATTTCATTAATAAGATAATTACTGCATCATCATTGTGTCATAAATAAATTAAATTATTTAATGTCTAAAAATTACAAATAAAATACCATTATGTAGGAAATATTTTTAGATTTCTACTGAATATTTATAGTCGAATTTATCTTATGTATAACCCCATATTAAAAATAATTTACTTATTAAACTTTGATTTTAACTATTTTAACCCTTCTTTAAATAAATTAATAATAAATGTCCTAATCTAACCCAAGTGGGCCTAAATGGTCATATTTTATTCCTAAGTTTGTTTTTGGTCGAATTAAACTTATCCAATAGAATTAGGACATGTGTTAGGGTAATAGTAATATCATATTTACCCTTAGTTACCCTATTTACTATTAACCGCGGTAAAAAAAAAATAAAAAGTTACTATTCACCAAAAAATTATTTTTATCTCATTGAACCACATTTTACTTACTGATATCAACCGTGTCTGTCGGATTTTCGAAATTCCATTCACAGAAGCGATAAAATTACGTTTTATGCAAAATTCAGTTTTTAACCTTCCACTTAGTGGTTTCACTATTCATCAAAAATTGAAAGTTTTCAGAAAAATACCAAAATTTTACCCTAGGATAATTTCGGTATTCCGAATCCAAAAATGAAGTCCATTTTGAAAGATAAAATTTATAAAATTTCAAAAAGTGGTTATTACTATTCATAACGGCTAGTTTTAATAATATTTTAATAGCATATCGTTGTTTAGTGAAACTCGGTATTGTGTACGACGCAAGCTATCGAGGAAGGTCGTGATTGCGTGTAAAGTAAGCCAAGAAAGTGTGTAATGAAATATTCCTTTGATGATATATAAAAACAAAATAGTACTCATAAAAATCTCGGGTGTTACATACTTTGTACTCAGTTTTACTTTGTGCTTCTTTTGGGTACTCTGTTGTGTTGGTTTACTTTTAAAAAGCCAATTCCTTCCCTTATATCGAGATTTATGCCTTTGATTCTAGTCACCAGCCCTTTGCCTATGGAAGGCGGGCTTGGGGTAGTCATGACACGGGACCCGAGGACGAGTCATGACAAATTGGTATCAGAAGAATCGGTTCTACCACAGAACTCCGGAGTCTAATAATTTCTTCTCTGTGAATCAATAGTGTTAAGAGTATTGAGTGTGGTTAACAGTCCCAGGAATCTCGTGTTGGTGCGGTGACCGACATATCCATACATCAGGACCTTGCCTTCTGATTTCCGACTCAGTGCATGAAAACATTGATTGCATGTGTGTTTCAAAAGTTTTCTTTGTGATTACTTTGTGTCAGCTCACCAAGTATACTATTTGACCGTGGCCCACCTGTTTCTTTTCAGGATGGACCCACAAAGGCATCCAGCTAGGGTTCCAAGTTACATGTGAGACGGCAGCCCATAGAGCGACGAGGCCTCGGTGTAGGGCCCCATTACAGTGGAGGCACTAGCGATACCACTACCTGCTGAGCCACTGATACTACCGGCCCAACCAGCAGAGAGTGCATGCTGCCTGAGTGCACCGCATGAGTTTCAGCGATAGAGGTCGTCTAGGTACCACGGAGAGACAGACCCTCAGGCATCCGAGGATTGGTTGGAGGCTATCTTCAGAGTCTTCATATTGGTAGGTACACTCGCAGACCTTATGGTGATCTTTTCCGCAAGTCTCATGCACGCAACAGCAGGTAGATGGTGGAGCCTGATGCTCCAGGTTCACGATGAGGAATCTCTAAATTGGATGGAATTTTAGAGCCTCTTTCTCTCAATGTTTTTTCCAGCCAACCTCAATTCGGTGCACATCCAGGAGTTACTACAGCTGCGACAGTGCTGCATGACAATTTCCCAGTACTCAGCGAGATTTACCGACCACTCACGCTACTCCATGGACATGGTACGAGACGCATTATTCCAGGACCGGACCTTCGAGTAGGGACTGAGTCATGAGATCAGGGATTCGAGGGTCTCTCTCATTATTCCAATGTAGGCAGACATACTAGAGCGAGCCCTTCTTGTGGAGAGATTTCTTGATGAGCCGACGCCAGCAGTAAGACCCACCGCAGGGCGACACATAGCAGAGTCTTCTTCAGCCGGTAGTAGACAGATGTCGCAGAGGTCCATGTAGACCCGGAAATCAGATGGGTGACCTCAGGATACTGGTTCAGATGTGTGGGGCACACGGAGCAGAGCCAGCCATACGAGGGGCAGGCAGTGCTATGCATGTGGCAGGTAGGGCCACATTGCTCGGGACTGCCCGACCCGCCATGCATAGGAGCATTATACAGTTGAGGGACCTCCCAGGAAGAGGTAGTGGTTCAACCATGGCGATCTGCAAGGATCAGGTGGACGAGGCAGAGGAGCTGGCCGAGTAGTAGGTGGTGGACGACGCTTTGAGGCTCTACCACCACCACCACCAAGAGGACCACCCCGACCACAGGGAGCTGGCAGACAGGGGCAGGCTCAGCTCCATGCAGTCGAGGCCTACAACCACGACACACCTGAGATGATTCAAGGTACTATCTGTGTCTAATCCGCCCTTGATACAGTTCTTATAGACACATGGGCGAGTCATTCTGTTATTGCAGCTACCCTTGTTCGGAGTTCAGAGATTCCGACGGAGCCGTTGGCTCAATCCTTACGGCTAGAGACTCCTATGGGAGCAGACACGACGATTAAGCACTGGTGACAGTAGTGTGATCTTACTCTAGGATTTGAGATCTTCGGTTGGGATCTTCTTGAAGGTGCGTTGAGGCCTTACGACGTCATCTTGGGTATGGAATGGTTATCTACAGTTCATGCCCAGATCGACTGCATTAGGCGCAAAGTGCGGTGTGTCCGCATGGATGGGACC
Organism: Viscum album; assembly: GCA_963277665.1. Lineage (NCBI taxonomy): Eukaryota > Viridiplantae > Streptophyta > Magnoliopsida > Santalales > Viscaceae > Viscum > Viscum album. The sequence continues at coordinate 695,642,994 of OY728130.1, read as the reverse complement.
AGGTTCACCTTCACCAACGAGAAGGGAGCCTTTTTAGCTTAGGATTGACTTACATAGAGGAGAGGGAAGCCGATCACACATCAGTTGACTAGTCTCATACTAGGAGCGGTTGATATGTGGAGTCTGAGTTTTCCTGTTGTGGTGGATTAGTATACAGATGTTTTTCCTGACGACATTCTAGGACTACCTCCTCACAGATAGGTAGACTTCAACATTGACCTGTACCCCGAGACAACACCGATATCTACTCCAGCATATCGGATGGCTCCCGCCAAGCTTCATGAGCTGCGGGAACAGCTGGAGGACTTGCATGGAAAGGGATTCATCCGACCCAGTGTTTCACCCTCGGCTTCTCCGATTTTATTCCCCAAGAAGGAAGGCAGGAGCTTAAGACTATGTGTCGACTACCGTCACCTAAATTAGGTGACTATAAAGAACATGTACCCACTCCCAAGGATTGACGACCTCTTTGATCAGCTCAAGGGAGCATGATGGTTCTCGAAGATAGACCCCAGGTCAGGCTATCATCAGCTCAGAGTTCGAGATGAGGATGTGTAGAAGACGACCTTCAGATGTCGGTATGGCCACTACGAGTTCTTGGTTATGCCCTTAGGTGTAACCAACGCACCAGTAGTGTTTATGAGTCTCATGAATGGGATTATCTAGCCTTAACTCGATCTTTTTGTTGTAGTCTTTATAGATGACATACTGATTTACTCAGCTACTGAGGAGGAGCACACCCACCACTTGCGGGTTGTACTAGACACACTCCGAGAGCACCAAATTTTTGGTAATCTCTCTAAGTGCCAGTTCTGGATTCAAGAGGTTGACTTCTTGGGGCACGTTATCTCAGAGGTGGGAGTTGTAGTGGATCCTGTGATGATCGAGGCAGTAATTTCTTGGGATCCACCCGGGAGCATGATTGAGGTGCGGAGTTTCCTAGGTCTAGATGGGTATTATTAGAGATTTGTCTCAGACTTCTCCAGGGTTGCAGCACCACTTTTAGCTTTGACAAAGATAGGGAAACCCTTTGTGTCATTAGATAGATGCCAGCAGAGCTTCCAGGAGCTGAGACAGAGATTAACCAGTGAGACCATCTTGAGGCTACTGGAGGAGGGTGTTGGGTACTTGGTTTACTAAGACGCATCAGGGAACAGACTTGGGTGTGTCCTGATGGAGGATCGTGCAGTGATTGCCTATGGTTCATAGCAGTTGAGGCAGCATGAGCAGAACTACGCTACCCATGACCTGGAGTTAGCAGCAGTGGTTTTCAACCTGAAGATGTGGCGACACTATCTGATGGGAGAGCACTTTACAGTCTACTCTGACCACCAGAGTCTCAAGTACAATTTATCACAGAAGGACCTAAACCTGAGACAACGGTGGTGGCTCAAGATCCTCCAGGACTATGACTTTGATATATTCTATACTCCTGGGAAGGAGAACATAGTAGCTGATGCTCTCAGCAAGAGATCAGGCATTCAGCTACTTGGAGAGGCGACCGAGCAGTTAGCCGCTTTGCAAATATCCTTCTTGGATATAGATGGGGCAGCCTTTCTACAGTCCCTCATAGTTACTCCTCCACTACTTCAGCAAGTCATAGAGGCACAATGTGGGAATGTTGACTCTGAGATGCAATGTGCTCAGATTTCCACAGGGCACGCACCTGATGGATTTTCTGAAGTAGGGGAGCACATCATCCTCTTCTGGGGACATACCATGGTACTTGTTGCATTACAGGAGAAAGTGATAAGGGAGTTTTACACTTCCCCTCTAGCGGTACATTTAGGAGTGGTGAAGATGTACCCAGAGCTCAGAAGGCAACACTGGTGGCCGGGCATGAGAAGGTTGTAGCAGAGTTTGTTTCACGATGCCTCACTTGTCAGCAAGTGAAGGCAGAGCACCAGGTACTATCAAGCATGGTACAACACTTAGAGGTCCTAGAGTGGAAGTGGGATGGGATATCCATGGATTTTGTGATGGGGCTTCTATGTACATCCAGGGGACACAACTCTATCTGGGTGATTATCGATCGACTCCCCAAGTCGGCCCACTTCTTTCCGATCATAGAGCAGGGCTCAGTAGCGATCTTGAGATGCCTCTACATTTAGAAGATCAATCAGCTTCATGGTGTGCCATCATCTATCATCTCCGATCGAGACGCACACTGTACTTCTCGGCTTTGGAAGGGGTTGTAGGAGGGATTTGGGACGCAGCTACGCCTAAACACCGCCTTTCATCCCCAGACAGATGGCAAGATGGAGAGGACTATTCAAACTCTCAAGGACATGCTCTGTGCATGTATCCTTGAATTTGGTCATAGGTGGGAGGATCACCTACCCTTGGTGGATTTTGCATACAACAATAGATACCACTCCACCATTGGGATGACACCTTACGAGGCACTAGACGACCGACCTTGAAGATCGGCTCTGTGCTGGACTGAACCTGGGGAGTCAGCATTTGTAGGATGAGAGATGGTTCAGGCTATGATGGAGAAGGTACAGATCATTCAGGAGTGGATGAGGACTGCATAGAGTAGACCTAAGTATTATGCTGATAGGAGAGGGAGACCACTATAGTTCGAGGATAGTGACCACGTTTTCATACGAGTCTCACCTTGACGTGGATTAAAAAGATTTGGCTGCGGTAGAAATTTGTCTTCACGTTTCATCGGGACTTTCCAGGTCCTCATTAGAGTAGGAAAGGCGGCTTACCGCCTGGTCCTTCCACCTCAGTTGCACCGGGTGCACGACATCTTCCATGTATCTCAACTGAGGAGATACGTGCATGACCCATCACACATCATTGATTATGGGGAGATGGTCATTGATGACCGGGATACATTCACAGAGGTCTTGGTGGAGATCGAGGATCGATAGGATCGGGTCCTATGTGGATGGTCGATTCCTCTGGTGTGCATTCATTGGCAGCATGGGAACCTCTAGAAGAGCACATGGGAGAGGGAGGCTCAGATGCATGCTCAGTACACTCATTTGTTTTCCTAGTTTATGTTGTAGTTTTACAGGGACATAAATCCCTAATGTGGGAGTAATGTAAAGACTTGGAAATTTCCAAGAAATTTTTTTCTTAAATACTTTGGAATTTTACGAGTCTGTGGCTTCTGATGGCACTTGATTCTGAGGCCCGGTGTGTCTGGAATCAATTTCTGAAGTTTAGCTCGGGTACGTAAAGTAAACGAACAAGTGAGTTTTTCTATCATTTAAACCGGTGCTCAGAATTTAAATCTGAGGGTGCCGATGATCTCGCAGCACTAGTAATTGCTTAAGGGGACCTTTACCGCAGTTGCATTTTAAGCGGGTTGAGAATTAATATTTGGGGAATTCTGTCACGACCCGTCCTCGGGGCCCGTGCCGTGACTACCCCAAGCCCGCCTTCCATAGGCCAGGGGTTGGCGACTAGCACCAAGGCGTAAATCCCGGTAAAAAGGGAAGGCATTGCCTTTGAAAAGTAAACAATCACACAGAGTACAAGCGGAAGAAGTAAACACTAAACAAAAGCAGAGTACAACTGAAAGTGCGGAAAAGTAAATGGGCCAGAATACAAACCCAAACTGAAAGTAAGTACAACTCGAAAGGGAAAACAGCAACTGAAAAGTAAAAGCCGCTACTCCGAGCTGTCCACTGGAAATCCCACATGAAGGGTGGGTACAGATAGCTCCTCTGCTCCACGGGTCTCGCCGTCCGCTCCGAGCACGTCCCGCCCAGTGGTCCACCTCCGGGTACCGTCCCGCTCTGCAAGCCTCAGCTAAGGTCAGTGCTGTCCGTCGTCTGCAACCAACACAACGTAGTGCGGGCATAGCCCGTGCAGGGGTGAGTATAACGATACTCAGTAGGGACCCCGAGACCCTCAAGGTCTCACTAAACCAACAAGGATAACCACAAAGAAGATCTCAACAGATAACTTCTACTTAGGTATATGCCCTTACATATACCTAAGTTATCAAGTAACCCATCTCAATCATGATGAAACACAAGGATTGTGAAATCAACGGATAACCACTACCCGGGTATATGCCCATACATATACCAAAGTTAGCAAGTGACCCATCTCAATCATGAGGTAAACACAAGGTCAAAAGTCTCAGCTCAAACCAGGATTTTCATTATCGAAACCGTAACTACTGAAGAGCTCCGTCTCTAGAGTGTACAGTGGTCCTGTCACGACTCCGAGGTACTGCTCACTAACCTAAGACTGCTGAAGTACTCCTCCTGTCGAGTACTGCGGGTCAGCCACCCAGACACAGTAGTGCTTCCCGCCGAGGTATGTCACCCAAACACAGTAGTGCACACCCCCTAGTAGCCTGCTGAGATACTCTCCGGACGAGTACCGCGGGTCTGCACTGTCACACATGTAGTGCTCCGTCCGCCATGGGTCTGCACCTCAGAAAGTAGTGCTCCGTCCACTGGGCTAGTCGACTCACTCCAAGTCGAGTCGGTCAAGCAGTCGCCAGGTCTCAGCCAGTTACACGGTCTCCGTACTCCGCACGCTCGTCACTGGGAGGGAATGCTCCACGAGCTACAGGTCGTTACTCCAAGTATCTCAAAGTCCCACGAAGAAGTATCTCAAAGGACCGCCTCGTCATAGGGGTCTCAACACAACAGACGGAGCGTCAATCGGACGCCCGGTCTGTGAGTTATTAGCCTTTTCGTCCCAGGGGCCCGGTTGGTTTCGTGAGCGAACCAAACCCGGCCGTATCTCAACTGTACCCCGAACTCTCATAGGGTATACTCATAGGGACCGTTACTCAACATAATCACCAACGCCGCTGACGGTTCGTCAAACGGACGTCCTGTCTGAAAGATATCAGCTTTCCCGTTCCAGGGGCCCGGTTGGATTTCGGGTGCGATCCAACCCGGCCACTACTAACTGTATCCAAAACTCGGGCGAAGGATACAAAAAGTTCCGTATCGTAAACAGGAACTCAACGCAACAGACGGTGCGTCGATCGGACGCCCGGTCTGAGAGTTATTGGCATTTTCGTCCCCGGGGCCCGGTTGGTTTTTTAAGGAAAAACCAACCCGACCATACTCCACCTGCGTCCAAACCTTGGGCGGAGTATGCCAAAAGATCCGTTTCAATAAGAGGAACACAACACAGCTGACGGCACGTCAATCGGACGTCCGTAGCTCAAGATATGAGCGTTTCCGCTCCGAAGGCCCGGTTGGTTTCGTGAACGAACCAACCCGGCCTAACTCAAAGTAATCCGAAACCTTGAGCGCGATATACCGAAACGACCGTCTCGATCCAAGGATCGCGTTGCCGCAGACGGTTCGTCAATCGGAGGTCCGAGGCTCAAGTTATGGCCAAAAGACCGGAACTGGTTCGAAACGGGGGGGTCCGGGTCCGGGCCGACCCGGCCCGACCCCCCCCCCCCCTGGGGCGGCGGCGCGGCGGGCCGCGGCGGCGGGCGCCGCACGGAGGCAGCGTGGGGGGAATTTTTTTCCCCCGCTGATTGAAGTCGGCGCGGCTATATGCCGCGCCCCCTTTTTGCAAACCGCCCCCCTCTACGTGGGGGGCTTGATTGGCAGGTAAATGGGGGGCTTTGCCCCCCACAAGGAAACCGCCCCCCTCTTAAAGAGGGGGGTTTAATGTGCTGGCCGGGGGATTAATTCCCCCGGTTTAATGGCATCCGGCCGGTTTTCTCCAACGGGACAGGAAATTCCGGTCCCCCTTTCGGCTTCTGACGCCGGCGGCCCGGCCGCCGGTCTTCTCTTCCGCCGCGGCCCGGAACCGGCCGCGGTCTCCTCGTCCCGCCGCGGCCCGGAACCGGCCGCGGTGTTCGTTGTCCGGCGCGGTGCGACGGCACCGCGCCCCCTTCGCCGTGCCTTGATTCCTTTCAACGCGGCGCGACGGCGTCGCGTTCTTGAAGATTCTCCCTCGGCGTGGCGCGACGGCGCCGCGCAAAATAATTGCACGATTATCCACGTGGTGCGACGGCACCACGCCACTTCGCTTCCACCCGCAAGAATAAACAACAAGAACGATGGAGGGGGGTTCGGCCGTGTTCGTGCGGTCCGACCCCCCTCACGTTTAAATAATAGCTCAACTTAAAATATTCAAATTACTCACGTTAGTCATGCGAACCATGAGCAAGAATAGAATAATTAAACAATAAATAACAACCCCTACCTTGGTATAAGGTTCGAAGATTTGTTAACGTTCCGCGGAAGACGACGTCGCGGAGGTCGGGCGTCGCGGTAGCCGTTCGTCAAATCCGATGATGAAGGGGGTGCGTCCGAAGAGACACATCGTTGGCGGATACTTGTACGCCGACGAAGGTTGTCCGAGGAAGAAGCGGTGTCCTCTCTCGTTGACACGGAAGACGAAGAAGAGCGGAGCGGCGTTCTCGATAGTCGCACGTTGACGTAGTCGTGGAATATCGGTGTCGATTCCTTTGACGTCGGAGGAAGAGTCGTTGTCGATGGCGTTCGTCGTGGAAAACCGTCGCGGAAGAGATGATGCGGAAAAAGAACGTCACGTCGCGGATATGACGTCGTGGAAGAACCGTGTTCTTCGGCGAAGAAGTTTTTCGTTGAAGAACGGCGTTCTTCGTGTTCTTCGTCAAGGTTGAAGAAGTTGGAGGAGGAGCTCTCAAAAAGAAAACCACACAAGAAAGAAAAATCTCTCCACCTCTCAAGAAGAAAAACAATTAACCAAAATAAAATAAGACAACATCTTATTTTATTAACACATAACACAAAAGAATTTCAAATGTTTGAAATTCAAAAGGATTAACTCCCATAATTAAATAAGTAACTCAAGACATTTAATGAGGCGTTAAGGGAGTTGAGAGAATATGAAGAGTTTAGGGGTTCATGTGGGCCTCACCACACTTAATCCTCTCAAGGGAGGTTAAGTGGGTGTGGGTCCCACTTCCAACCCCCTTTGGTAGGTTTTATCAAGTTATAATAAAATTTGTTCTACACAAATTTTATTTAACTCAAACTAAAAACCCCAAAACTAACTTTCAACCCGCAACAAACGCAACTTCTGAAAAGGTCTCTTTAAGCGAAAATCGGTGTTGCGAGTTCATCGGTGCCCTCGGATTTCAATTCCGAGCACCGGATCAAAAGTTAGGAATTCCCGCTCGTTCGTTCACTGAACGTACCCGAGCCAAACTTCAGAAATTGATTCCGGGCACACCGGGCATTGGAATCAGGTGCCGTCAGAAACCGCGCTCTTGTAAAATTCCAAAGAAAATTAAGAAAAAATTTCCCTTGAATTTTACGGGACTTTATATTACTCCCACCTCAGGGCTTTACGTCCCCGTAAAGCTTCATAAAAAACTAGGGTCACAAAAGCGGTACAGAGCACGCATCTGAGCCTTCCGCTCCCATGTGCTCACCTGGAGGTTCCCGTACTGTCAAAGGAAGTACACCCAAGGAATCGATCATCCTCGTAGGATCTGCTCCTGTCTATCCTTGATCCCCACTAGAACCTCCGTGCATGTCGCTCTATCATCGACGTCTAACTCCCTGAGGTCGATGATGTGTGAAGGATCAAGCACGTATCTCCTCAATTGAGTTACGTGAAAGTCATCGTGCACCTGGTGCAACTGAGGTGGATGGTTCAAGCGATAAACCACCTCGCCTACCCTGTTGGGGACCTAGAAAAGTCTATTGAACCTCGGAGATCTCTTACCACCTCGGCTACATCTCCGTAAACCTCGTCGAGGTGAGACCTGTATAAGAACGTGGTCGCCATCCTCGAACTCTAAAGGTCTCCCTTTTTAGGTTAGAACTGAAACTCAAAACGACTGCTGCTATGAGGGTAAGGTTGACCGACTCAAGAATGATCGGTCGCACCCTCCTGTGCAAGAGTTACCCTGCACTGCCTGGGGTTTCCTTTTTCCGCCGACCAAGGAAAACCCATCCCAACGTTTGCCTAAAACCGTCAATTTGAGTATGAACAGTTATTGCCCATTCCATACTCAAACTAACGTCGTAAGGCCTCGACGCTGCCACCAAGAGATTCCAACCAGAACTCTCGCCTCGAGGGTCTGACCACACCGTCGGTGTAAGTGTGATTATCGAGTCTCCTCCCAAGGTATCTCCAGACGTGAGGGTCAAGTCCACGGCTTACCGGAACTCTAGGTCTGGAACAAGATTTGTGGAAGCGAGGAATGATTCATATCGACGTCTGTTACTACAGCAGCTAGTAGTGGACATAGACTGTCCCTTGAATCATTTCTAGAGCCATTGGGTCACACTCCTTGACCGCATGCAGCCGCATTCTTCCACCGCCCTCCAGCTCCCTGAGCTTGGCGGGGATAACTAAGGCGGGTGGTTGTAGCATGACAATATGTACACCACCTCATGCTGCTCTCCTAGCTTTGTCTCCACATCTGCCGCTTCGCAGACTCATCTCTATTTAAAGCTACCTCTTCTTGAAACATTTATCACGCCCGAGTCTCTAAGACTGGCACCGGTTCCTTGTTTCTTACTGCACTGTGCAGTCTTTATCCGCTCCTGGATGAACTGCACCTCCTTTAGTCTCACAAGAGCTGCTATGATTTCTTCTTTGCCGATAAGAGAAATCTGGTCTCATCCCCTAGATGAACCACATTCGTTGCCTAATACAGTCAATCCTGGCATGAAGGATACATTCATGCCATGGATGACGTCGTAAGGCCTCGACGTAACTACTAAGAGATCCAACTGTCACTCTCGCCTCCAAGGGTCGAGTCACACTGTCGGCATCAGTGTGAGGTCACTGGGTCTCCTCCAGTAGGAATTTCGAAATTGAGGGTCAAGTCAACAGTCTTAACCAAGACCACTTAGTAACATCACAAAAGAGGACAGGAAAGCAAACATCACAAGAGATGCGTCTTTTATTATTGCAGCTCATAATACAAAGATGCTACACAAAAACAACATCAACATGGAACTAGAAGTACAAGAGATGTATCCACTAGTTCTGCTCCTGTCCACCTGCTTTACTGTTGCTCAAGCATTTGTCGCTGCCTCAACCTCGGTGGCTCCCCCAAAGCCTGCGGATCGAGGAGTCGGACAGTCACGTGCCAGGTGACCCTTTCCGCGGCATGAGTAACACAACCTGCTCCTTGCATGGCTGGCTCGGTTCCCACTCCGGGTGCCCCGCACCACCGGTCCTAAAACCCGAGATCGCCCAACTGCTGGTCTGGTCCTCCTGGACCTCTGCATCATCCGTCTACTGCCCACAGATGACTCGGCTTCTGATCGAAAAACATGCGGCAAAGGCAGCAGCTTCTGAACACGCTCGGGGTGTAGAGCTACTGGCACAAACTCCACCCTGAAGAAGGTCTCAAAGTCTTCCCATGTGAAAGCCATCCCATCGCAAAACTGGAACAAGTGGCTCCACCACCTGCCTGCTGCTGCCTGAAGAAGGCTGGCAGCAAAGGTCACCATGAAGTCCGATGGCGTCCCCACTAGCCTGAAGACTCCCACCACAGCCTCCAGCCAATCCTCAGCCGCCTGCGGTTCCGTCTCTCCCCTGAACCTGGGTGGCCTCTGGCGCTGGAACTCATGCAGCGCACTCAAGCGTCGTGCATCGTCTACTGCTGGGGCTGGTGGCATCGGTGGCCCAACGTATGGTAGTATCGCTGGTGCCTCCGCTGGTGCCTCAACTGCAAGAGGGCCCTGTACCGAAGCCTCGTCACTCGACATGCTGTCAGCACGCACATCCCTCTGGGCTCTAACTGGTCGTCCGAGAAAAGGCATCCTGAAAGAAACAACGTAACACGATCAAACGATTATACCTGGTGAGCTGACCTGGTTTGAGCTGTTTTAAGGGGAAAAACCTTTGAAAACACACACGCAATCAGTGTTTTCGTGCACAAAGTCGGAAATCAGTTGTCAGGGTCCTGGTGTATGGATACGTCGGCCACCCGCACCAACACTGGACTCCCTGAACTGAAAACCATACTCGGTACTCTCAACACTATTGCTTCACAGAAAGAAACATCAGAGTTATAAGTTCTGCGGTAGAACCGAACTCCTCTGATACCAATTTGTCACGACCCGTCCTCGGGGCCCGTGCCGTGACTACCCCAAGCCTGCCTTCCATAGGCCAGGGGTTGGCGACTAGCACCAAGGCGTAAATCCCGGTAAAAAGGGAAGGCATTGCCTTTGAAAAGTAAACAATCACACATAGTACAAGCGGAAGAAGTAAACACTAAACAAAAGCAGAGTACAACTGAAAGTGCGGAAAAGTAAATGGGCCAGAATACAAACCCAAACTGAAAGTAAAGTACAACTCGAAAGGGAAAACAGCAACTGAAAAGTAAAAGCCGCTACTCCGAGCTGTCCACTGGAAATCCCACATGAAGGGTGGGTACAGATAGCTCCTCTGCTCCACGGGTCTCGCCGTCCGCTCCGAGCACGTCCCGATCAGTGGTCCACCTCCGGGTACCGTCCCGCTCTGCAAGCCTCAGCTAAGGTCAGCGCTGTCCGTCGTCTGCAACCAACACAACGTAGTGCGGGCATAGCCCGTGCAGGGGTGAGTATAACGATACTCAGTAGGGACCCCGAGACCCTCAAGGTCTCACTAAACCAACAAGGATAACCACAAAGAAGATCTCAACAGATAACTTCTACTTAGGTATATGCCCTTACATATACCTAAGTTATCAAGTAACCCATCTCAATCATGATGAAACACAAGGATTGTGAAATCAACGGATAACCACTACCCGGGTATATGCCCATACATATACCAAAGTTAGCAAGTGACCCATCTCAATCATGAGGTAAACACAAGGTCAAAAGTCTCAGCTCAAACCAGGATTTTCATTATCGAAACCGTAACTACTGAAGAGCTCCGTCTCTAGAGTGTACAGTGGTCCTGTCACGACTCCGAGGTACTGCTCACTAACCTAAGACTGCTGAAGTACTCCTCCTGTCGAGTACTGCGGGTCAGCCACCCAGACACAGTAGTGCTTCCCGCCGAGGTATGTCACCCAAACACAGTAGTGCACACCCCCTAGTAGCCTGCTGAGATACTCTCCGGACGAGTACCGCGGGTCTGCACTGTCACACACGTAGTGCTCCGTCCGCCATGGGTCTGCACCTCAGAAAGTAGTGCTCCGTCCACTGGGCTAGTCGACTCACTCCAAGTCGAGTCGGTCAAGCAGTCGTCAGGTCTCAGCCAGTTACACGGTCTCCGTACTCCGCACGCTCGTCACTGGGAGGGAATGCTCCACGAGCTACAGGTCGTTACTCCAAGTATCTCAAAGTCCCACGAAGAAGTATCTCAAAGGACCACCTCGTCATAGGGGTCTCAACACAACAGACAGAGCGTCAATCGGACGCCCGGTCTGTGAGTTATTAGCCTTTTCGTCCCAGGGGCCCAGTTGGTTTCGTGAGCGAACCAAACCCGGCCGTATCTCAACTGTACCCCGAACTCTCATAGGGTATACTCATAGGGACCGTTACTCAACGTAATCACCAACGCCGCTGACGGTTCGTCAAACGGACGTCCTGTCTGAAAGATATCAGCTTTCCCGTTCCAGGGGCCCGGTTGGATTTCGGGTGCGATCCAACCCGGCCACTACTAACTGTATCCAAAAATCGGGCGAAGGATACCAAAAGTTCCGTATCGTAAACAGGAACTCAACGCAACAGACGGTGCGTCGATCGGACGCCCGGTCTGAAAGTTATTGGCATTTTCGTCCCCGGGGCCCGGTTGGTTTTTTAAGGCAAAACCAACCCGACCGTACTCTACCTGCGTCCAAACCTCGGGCGGAGTATGTCAAAAGATCCGTTTCACTAAGAGGAACACAACACAGCTGACGGCACGTCAATCGGACGTCCGTAGCTCAAGATATGAGCGTTTCCGCTCCGAAGGCCCGGTTGGTTTCGTGAACGAACCAACCCGGCCGAACTCAAAGTAATCCGAAACCTTGAGCGCGATATACCGAAACGACCGTCTCGATCCAAGGATCGCGTTGCCGCAGACGGTTCGTCAATCGGAGGTCCGAGGCTCAAGTTATGGCCAAAAGACCGGAACTGGTTCGAAACGGGGGGGTCCGGGTCCGGGCCGACCCGGCCCGACCCCCCCCCCCCTGGGGCGGCCGGCGGCGGCGCGGCGGGCCGCGGTGGCGGTCGCCGCACGGAGGCAGCGCGGGGGGAATTCTTTTCCCCCGTTGATTGAAGTCGGCGCGGCTATATGCCGCGCCCCCTTTTTGCAAACCGCCCCCCTCCACGTGGGGGGCTTGATTGGCAGGTAAATGGGGGGCTTTGCCCCCCACAAGGAAACCGCCCCCCTCTTAAAGAGGGGGGTTTAATGTGCTGGACGGGGGATTAATTCCCCTGGTTTAATGGCATCCGACCGGCCAGTTGGCCGGCCGGTTTTCTCCAACGGGACCGGAAATTCTGGTCCCCCTTTCGGCTTCCGACGCCGGCGGCCCGACCGTCGGTCTTCTCTTCTGCCGCGGCCCGGAACCGGCCGCGGTCTCCTCGTCCCGCCGCGGCCCGGAACCGGCCGCGGTGTTCGTTGTCCGGCGCGGTGCGACGGCACCGCGCCCCCTTCGCCGTGCCTTGATTCCTTTCAACGCGGCGCGACGGCGTCGCGTTCTTGAAGATTCTCCCTCGGCGTGGCGCGACGGCGCCGCGCAAAATAATTGCACGATTATCCACGTGGTGCGACGGCACCACGCCACTTCGCTTCCACCCGCAAGAATAAACAACAAGAACGATGGAGGGGGGTTCGTCCGTGTTCGTGCGGTCCGGCCCCCCTCACGTTTAAATAATAACTCAACTTAAAATATTCAAATTACTCACGTTAGTCATGCGAACCATGAGCAAGAATAGAATAATTAAACAATAAATAACAACCCCTACCTTGGTATAAGGTTCGAAGATTTGTTAACGTTCCGCGGAAGACGACGTCGCGGAGGTCGGGCGTCGCGGTAGCCGTTCGTCAAATCCGATGACGAAGGGGGTGCGTCCAAAGAGACACATCGTTGGCGGATACTTGTACGCCGACGAAGGTTGTCCGAGGAAGAAGTGGTGTCCTCTCTCGTTGACACGGAAGACGAAGAAGAGCGGAGCGGCGTTCTCGATAGTCGCACGTTGACGTAGTCGTGGAATATCGGTGTCGATTCCTTTGACGTCGGAGGAAGAGTCGTTGTCGATGGCGTTCGTCGCGGAAAACCGTCACGGAAGAGATGATGCGGAAAAAGAACGTCACATCGCAGATATGACGTCGTGGAAGAACCGTGTTCTTCGGCGAAGAAGTTTTTCGTTGAAGAACGATGTTCTTCGTGTTCTTCGTCAAGGTTGAAGAAGATGGAGGAGGAGCTCTCAAAAAGAAAACCACACAAGAAAGAAAAAGCTCTCCACCTCTCAAGAAGACAAACAATTAACCAAAATAAAATAAGACAACATCTTATTTTATTAACACATAACACAAAAGAATTTCAAATGTTTGAAATTCAAAAGGATTAACTCCCATAATTAAATAAGTAACTCAAGACATTTAATGAGGCGTTAAGGGAGTTGAGAGAATATGAAGAGTTTAGGGGTTCGTGTGGGCCCCACCACACTTAATCCTCTCAAGGGAGGTTAAGTGGGTGTGGGTCCCACTTCCAACCCCCTTTGGTAGGTTTTATCAAGTTATAATAAAATTTGTTCTACACAAATTTTATTTAACTCAAACTAAAAACCCCAAAACTAACTTTCAACCCGCAACAAACGCAACTTCCGAAAAGGTCTCTTTAAGCGAAAATCGGTGTTGCGAGTTCATCGGTGCCCTCAGATTTCAATTCCGAGCACCGAATCAAAAGTTAGGAATTCCCACTCGTTCGTTCACTGAACGTACCCGAGCCAAACTTCAGAAATTGATTCCGGGCACACCGGGCCTCGGAATCAGGTGCCGTCAGAAACCGCGCTCTTATAAAATTCCAAAGAAAATTAAGAAAAAATTTCCCTTGAATTTTACGGGTCTTTATAAATTCGATTTAAATAAATAAAATTGGTGTAGCACAATTATATTTTATGGTTGGTGGTTATTTTCTCCCAAGGGGAGTTAGAGGTGGGGCCCACAACCACAAAAACTCCCATGGGAGGCTATTTGTGGGGTGGCGCCCACACGTGACCTAAAACCATGAACTTCACATAACTCTCATAAACCACCATTAAACTCCCTTGTTTAATGTTGACACGTCTCCCAATATTTATGAGATCTCTACACCTTCTCATCACCCATTAATTCATGCCAAAGCCTTAATTAATAAATTGAATCCTCCAATTTATTCATTAAGTGTTTGAATATTTGAATCTTAAATGGATTGGGTTAATAAAATAATAGGGGTAGATTATTATTTTATTTTGGGGGAGCTTTCATTGTGTGAAGGGAGAGAGAGCTCTTGTGAGAATAGTTTTCATCTTCAACGAAGAACGGTGATTTCTTCGACGAAGAATGCCGGTTACATGAAGAATGACGACACACCTTCATTTCATTTCTCCGTGACAAGAGGGGAGATTCCACTTCTTCAGGTACACTCCGATGACGATGGAATGGACACTGTCATCCACGATGCTCGGCTACCGTGAATATTATTCAAGGTAGGGGGTTTTCTTAATTTATTTTAAATAAATTACTCCCTTGTTCTTGTTTTAATAAAGTGAGAACCTTGGCCGATTGTTACCGCTTAACGTGGTGGGAACGGGCTGAACAAACATGGCCCGATAACCCTCCATCATTTCTTGTCTTATTTGGAATCGAGAAGTGGCGATGTTTGAAGGAAGTGGTCGTACGCTGGCCGCATGTGGAGGAACCGCGGCTCACAACCACGGGTCGCTCGACCGATCAAGAAGACATGGCCAAGGGAAGGAACCATGATGCCCCACGGCGCCACGCTGCGGGAACTGCGGCCCGCATAGGGTGGGCCACTTCGATGGAAGGACCAGCCGGCCCGTCGGCCGACAGGGTGAAGGAGAACCGCGACACCAGGAGGGCGCCGTGCAGGAGAACCTGCCGGCGCATCGGCCGGTCAGGCAGAGGAAAGCTGCGGCGCTATGAGGGCGCGACGTCGGACGAACTGCGGCACGCCCATGCGGGGCTCTTGCTCTATAAGGCCAGCCTCCTACAGCCGGCTGGTTTGGGAGGGAGGCACCTTTTGGAACCACCGGTTCGGGCAGCCGAGGGGCCGCGCCCCCTCAGACCACTTGGCCGGCCATCCGAGCCAGTCGGGCTGCGCCCCGCTGGGCCGCGCCAGGCCGGGCCGAGCTGGGCCGCACCCTGTTTGGCTGGGCCGTGCCGCGTCGGGTGGGCCTCACCCCTCAGGCCAGGTCACACGAATCTTCGGGCTGGTCTGACACCCCTATCGGGTCGGACCTGCCAAAACTGGGTGACCCGACCCACCAGCCCACCGTGCTTAACGGGCCAGGCCCGTTATTCACTTAAACATGAATAACATAAAGACCGCGCATTCGAACGACGCACCGTCTGCAGAACTATGAACCTATCGACGATGAAGTCCTTTTGTGATACTCTAAGTGAGTTTTGGACAACTTTGGTAAATGGCCGGGTTTGGAATGAGTATATTTCGAACCCGGCCCCTTGAACGAAAAAGCCAATATCTCTCAGACCGGGCGTCCGATTGATGTTCCATCTATCGCGTTGAGTTCCTTTTGATGAGATGGAACTTTAGGATAAATCAACTCAAGACTTTGTGAAAGTTTATGTATCAACCCCTTTACTCAAGGGGCAGATCCTCCCGGAATCGAGTAAGCTGTCTGTGGGAACCCTAGAGCTGGCATCGACTACGATGACTACCATGCTGGGATCCTCCTTGGGTTCGACGACAAGGACGATTGTACCTGGATCCCCCATGGGTTTTGAAGCGATGAAAACTATACTTGGATCCTACGTGGGTTCAACAACAATGGTTACTTAACTTGGATCCTATGTGGGTTTGGCAGCAATGACTTCTATACTAGGATCCTACGTCGGTTTGGTAGAGGAGATGATTCAGCGGCTACATCTAATCATCCCCACCCTTCTTCGTGAGTAGTGTACCTGTGTGATCTGAGTCTTGACTTTCAATCATTATCATTGATGTGATTGAATTCTTTCCTGTGTGGACTGGGTTGTGCTTGGTCTCGAGAGTTGGAGACGAATTGGAATTGATGACTTAGGTATATTTATGGGCATATATCTAAGTAGAGTCAGTTGATACTTTGTGTTTACATCTTTACTCTTTGGTTTATCCTTTGTGGATTCTGGGAGACCTTCGGGGGTCTCGGGGTCCTTACAGAGTATCGTATACTCACCCCTGCATAGTCTATTCCCGCACTATGTTGTGTTGAATACAGACGAAGGACAACATTGATCGAGGTGGAGGCTTGTGGAGCTAGACGGTACCTAGAGGTGGACCACTTGACGGGACGTACACGAGGTGGATGGCCGGACCCGAGGTGCTAAGGAGGACATCTGTACCCAAACTTCAAGTGGGATTTCCGGAGGATGACTCTGTGGTTGCTACTTTACTTTACTGCTGTTGTACATTCTTTTCAGTTGTACTTTACTTTTAGTTGGGTTTGTATACTGTCCCATTTACATTTCATCACTTACTTTGTACTCAGTTTTGATTAGTGCTTTCTTCTATTCTGTACTCTGTTTTGTTGGTTTACTTTTATAAAGGCAATGCCTTCCCTTATATTGGGATTTACGCCTTTGGTGCTAGTCTCCAGCTGCTAGCTTATGGAAGGCGGGCCTGGGGTAGTCACGGAATGGGCCCCGAGGACGGGTCGTGACAAATACATTACCACATTGGGAAGGAGAACGAGATAATTGATTCTTATAGTTAGAAAGACCATGATAGTTTGGAAATTATTAGAATTAAAAGGGATCCAACGCATATGAATTTATAGAATATGGAACATGAAATCCATAGAAAAGGGGATATATATTATCTTTATTAGATAAATATTCAACCATCTATCCATGTGTGGATTAATGATGTGTAGAAGAAATATTTGGAACTATAGAATAAAGTCAGAAATATTCCTAATTTCATCCATGATTATGATAGATTGATAAGCTTTAAGAATAGTGTATGAGTATCTTTAATATAAAAATTTAATAAGGTGATATTATATGACGATTATAGTTAATCATTCACTATTCATCCTAGAAGTATGAAGAAGTATAGAGATCTGAAAGAATATTTTTGGTGGGAATACATGAAAAGGGATATTACAAAGTATGTATCTCATTGCTTGATATGTCTTAAAGTTTAGGCTAAAAGACAAAATTCTATTAGGGAATTAAAATTATTTCCTAGACTAGATTATAAATTGGAAAATGTCACACTGGATTTTGTTACAGGGAACCATACATCTAAAGTGTATAATTATTTTTGGGTTATAATCAAATTCCCTATAAATTCATCACATTTCATTACTATTAGATAATATTTATTTCTTGATGATCTTACTTATATATACATTATACTGTTGTAAATATTTCATGGTGCACCAATTTCTATTTTATCTGATTGGAATCAAAGGTTTAACTCAATGTTCTAAAGAATTATTGAGAATAAATTGGGTAAAGAGTCGAGTTTCAGTACAAAATTTTATCCTTAGATAGATATAACACATGTTTTATAGTAGCCAAGACCTCATGACCCATTACATTGTAAGAGTTATTGTGTTGGAGGTGTTTAGGGGAGGTCCCAAGTGTTTTGGAGGGGAAAATAGTTGTTTATAGCAAAAAAATATTGTTGAGAGGTAGTTCTATAGGGTGGAACATGGGGAGAAGTTTTAAGGATAGACACTATGGTTTGGAGAGAAAGTATATGAAATATGTTGGATCAAAGGATGAGTTTGGTGATACTTAAAAAATAATACTTACTACGACCTGGAGAGGGGTTGTAGTGTATAGATCAGTGGATTACCCAAGAAGATACGACATAGGGGTGTTGGATACAGTGTAGTGGCCCAAGGTAGAATTTTTAATTCCTTCCATTTTAGGCATAGTTTTGCTGTGGACATGTGGTCATGGTGTAGTATCTTCTTATTGAAAGGGATTCGGTGATGTAACCTTTCCCACTGCATCATGGTCCCTTTCCATTTTATCAAATAGGTAGTGCATATATAGCCATGTTTTAGAGGATCTTTAACCATATTGGAAGCAACATGGTCCCTCTACTTTGTGCTCTAGTCCTCCTTTTTTATAAATTCCATGGTGTAGTTCTATAGGCTATGTTTGGGTCTTGTGTTTTTTAGATTGGGTATAAAAATCTGAAGCCCCTTGAGCCCTTTATTATTTTTGGATTTTATCTAATTTATATGGAGATCCAAGTGCATCGCAAGGGGGTCCTTCATCCCCATTTAAATGTATTTCATACTTGTCCCTATTATATTAATCATTGGTGTTCCTAGGTGAGTTTCCATCCTCCCATTATTTCTTTTCCTATCTATTCTTTATCTAGAGATGGGTTTTTCAAGGAAAACCTATGGTTTAAGTTTTTTTTGGAAAGGTAATGATGTAGTTATTGTGTTATAAGATGGTAAGGTTACTTTATATCATGTAGTGCGTGGTGGTGGACTTCCTCTTGATTCAACCTTGTGTAGTGAATTAGAAAGCTTGGTTTGAGGAAGGGGATCCCTTTCTTCTATATTGCTATCCAGATCCCACACTCGCCACTTTGATATGCCAAACACATTTCTGTAAAATTGCCTCCGGATATATCTCTATCCAATGTTCATCATACTTTGTTGAGATTCCAGCATTGACATCAGAGGGGGGAAGTGTAATTACCTCACCAAATCCAGAATTTGGTAACATTATCCACAGTTGGAAAATGATATAGGGATTTTTCTTTTCCTAGACCTTTGTATACACCTTATTGGACAACTGATATATTATTCTGAACTTCATAGTAAACCTTTATGGAATATAGGGTTCTCAAAGGATCATCTCTTTTATGAAAGATACCAACACCCCACCCCTGAAACTTTGTAGGTACTCCTTTTATTCCAATGGGCCTCGTCCATCATCCAACATCTGGCCTTTGGGGTTTGGAATGGGCTAAAGAAAAAGTTAGCATGGTTGTTAATCCTATTCTTTATCCCTGCTTTATTGATAATCTGCGGTGTAATCCCAGTAATGTTCAATAAATATGGTGGCATGCCATCACCTGGGGGACAAATGGTGTTAGGAAAATCATATCCACAACAGTGAGTCATGACCCAACTGTGAAAATTTTTGGAAGGGGCTGCAGATCCTCTTGGGCATGCCTCCTCTTGAAATATGTCGTAGAACATTATACAGTTGGGCTAACACGGGCCCCCCAGGTTTAACCTGTGATTGAAAACCATAATTCTCTCCATCACTGGGGTCCCCAGATAGAGTTCAATCCTTGTGTCCCTCACTGGTAGTATCCCTCCACTTAGGAATGGAGTTAGGAATCTTGGATATCAGAAGTTCGGGTCTCGATTTTCATTCACACTAATGCCCTTGTATTGATATCCAACTTTCTCAATAATCCTTCATTACAACACGCTCTTACTTCTCTACAACCTAGTCAGAAACTACTTTCCTCACCCTAGAATCTTTATTTTCATATCCCGGCTCATAAATAATTTGAACCACTTTGATTGAGAGATGCCTTTCAAAAAGTCTTTGATTCCAATCTTCTCCCTAGCCATCTGCAACAGATGTTGCGTCATAATGGAAGTTTGGGACCTATCCCCCCAGGTATTCTTTGTGGAAAAAAACTCATCATATTGTTATCCATCCAAAGGGATTCCGATGATGTAATTAATGTCTGAATGGCTGAAACCAACCTCCCCATTATGGAGAAGGATGGTGTTGGTATCGAGTGACTATTGACTAAACAACTCTGGCACTAGCTCTAATTGATGGTAGAAATAGAACTGTGAAGTCCACACAACATCAAACAAGATGATGTGTTGTCGCTCTGATCTAAATTGCTCACATGTTTGGCTTACCTAATATGACCATGCCCACTCGCTTGTCAAATTACCTCCAGGCCTCAAATCCCAGCCTTCCTTTAAGTGCTTCATCTCATCAACAATGATATTCATGAAGGTGCTTATGTAATGAACCAGAGATTCTTCGGCAACCAGCTCACTCACCATTACTATCCTGATCATTGAATTCTGGATGTAAATGGCCATATATGTGGTTTCCTTAGTGTGGAAACCATTGTTCTTGATATTATACAATGGGATATCATCCTCACATCTCATCCACGACTATGGAGTATCGGTCTCGTATCCCGGAATCAACACTTCATCTAAAATACCTAAATTATATATCGGTAGGTGGCGACACATCACATATTTCCTTTGAGCATGAGTCACCATTCCAAAGGGCATATGGTTATCAGATAAAACTGTTTTTTGCAGAAAAAATATGAGGATTTTCAATCATATCAGCCTTTCGAACAGCACTGGTAGCCTCCCTCTCAGTGTTAGTATGATTAGCATAAATTTGGTTATGTTCTGAAATCTCTAAGCCGTGTGCAAGAAAAATAGGGATTCTACATGTAAAAATAAGTGCGTGCAAAAAACGGAAGAACCTATTGAAAATGCATGAAAAAATTGGGCCTTGTCATGGAAAAAAGAATATTCATGCACAAAACAATTAAAAATCTGAGGTTTATCACCCCAAATACAGAAACATTCATGCGTGAGAGCACTTGGGCTTGTTGCTGGAGAAACACCATATAGAGCATGGGAACGCTGAGAATTTATATACCTAGACCATCATTTTCACATAGGTGAAAAATATTTACATGCCAAAAGACCATTTTTTTATGCCCCACCTACAATCAATCAGATTGTTTTTCCATTTCTCTTGGAATCTGGCCTTTGCGCCCCCTTGCATCTCAGATTCCAAGGGGGTATTTGTTTGCACTGAAATCTTATTGGGCCCAAAAGAGGCATTGGGGAACAACTCGAAGGCATATTTGGACTTAGCAGATGACCCTATACCTATAGGGAAGGTTTACATAAAATGAAATATTTGTGTGAAAACATGGCATTTGGGGCGCAATATTGTGCACTCAGGGTGAATATTGCGCATCAACCCCATTTTTACACCACCACTGCCAAATATCGTCTATAAATAGAAGTCCCCCCACTCAAATCAGGATGACTGAAGAATTGTACATGAGTCTCGTGCATGAAATACAACCCCTCAGTGTGAAAAAATGGCTTCAAGGTACTTGATTTGACATGACAGGTCTCATAGTGGTCCGCCTTCCATGGAGGCTAGGGTTTGAACCCCGCTCATTTCATTTCGAGTCTAAGGAAATTGTGTGTAAATCCTATCCATTAAGTTAAACCCATGTCCATTTCACACAAATATTATCCTTTATGTGAAAATATTCTTTTTTTAATAGATCTCCCCATTGCATGAAACCATAACCTATTGCGCACATGCTCCTCTTTTTTCTTGAAACCCTCCAAAATTTTCATGCAATCGATCCATCTTGCACACAAACATTAACATTCCTTCAATATATTGATCTTATTTCATTCCCCATATGTTTAAAACCTTAATTTAACACGCAACACCCATTTCTTGTGCATAATTCTCCCATACGTCCCTCCAGGTTTGTATGAAATGATCTCATGATCCCTTGGGCAGTGCTTCATGTTGCATTGCTTTTCCCCATACTTCTTCATATAGGCACGCTAAGAGATATTTCTTCTTCACATAGCCACACTAACACGATCCCCTCAATTTACTACTCCACAACCCCATATCAACCATGGCGTTGCTGGTTTCTTCCCTTCACCAAGTGTTGAAGTGTTCTAGTTGTGTAAGTACTAGGGGTGAGGAGTGAGTCCTCACCGTCCAAGATATAGGACATTAATAATCCATGTACCCTCATCCCCAAAAAAAAACATTAAACTATGATCACAACATGTGTGTTAGGTCCCACAGATCATAGAGGGGGTGGGAATGGATTTACTTCCCCACTCTCTCTTTCCCTCTGAGCTTTGTTTCCATGCACACCTCGAGCATTGTCCACGTAAGCCACGACACCCTTTGATGGAATGTTTTTAGTACAATGACCATATCCTCCTCATACGTATGGACACCCTCCTTCATCATTGTACTATTAACTAAGTGTAAGCCCTAGTTTCCTCCTTGGGCTGCTAAACACATGTATTCCCCACTTCATCCCTCATTGATGCACCTTTTTCAACATGATCATTAGGTCTTTGTTGCCTCTTTTTTCTCACACTTAGCATGATTCACATGGACATAGAGTAATAATCGACCATGACACCCTCTATGGGTCGTCTTAGTTTGTATGACCTATCCCCCATCCAACCAAACTACATGGACTTTGATCCTTTCCCTCTCTAGGCATGGTATGTAGGAATTCTCTATGAGGTTCAAGACCACCACCCATCAGTTACAACAACTTCACATCAGTTTACCCTTATCTAACATGATGTTAATTTTATGCCTCTTTCATCTCGTGAGATGTTAAACTATATAGATTTGAATTATGTGGATTTGGAACCCTGTCTCCTAGGTAGGGTATGTTGGAATCCTCCCAAAGGTTCAACCGCAAACACTGGTAAAATTTGGTGTCCCCTTTGTTGGGACCCATGTCCTTGGTCTGTCCCTAAGTGGCATCATACCAACTAATGGGAAAATAACCATATGTAATCCACACAATAAATTCAAATTTATCTACCCAAGATTGTCCCTCTTGTGTTGGATTGTTAACCACACCTAATCCCCAACATGTCTTTGGGTTTCTATCCTTTGTGTACACCCCGATTCTATGCTCCCATTCCTAAACTTCATGGAATTTTATTATCCACCATTGGGATATATAGGAATCATCCTTATGATTCAAGCCTAGTTATCATGTCCCATCCTGGTCTCTCCCTTGGGCCTTTGTGTTTCGGGAAGATCATGCCTTAACCCAGGGGTTCTACTTCCTTTGGGTCCCACCTATGAATCCTTTATCACAAGGCACCTCCTTAGGTGACTCATTGCCCCCAACGAACTATGTGGACTTTGATTCCCACAAAATGGGATATGTAGGAAGCCTCTATGAGGTTCAATCTCAACACCACAATTGTCTTTATGTTGGTTCCATCCCATTTATCTCATCCATATCATCAAATCACCCATCATCCATCCTAGTTTTATCCGGGCCACCACATCCTCGTGAGATCATGTTATCAACTTCCTCATTGCTCTTAGCAGTACCTGGGCCACTAACCATGTGTATGTCTCATAATGTATTTGGATTTTTGTCTATTGTGTACACCCCGATCCTGTGATTCACTCTCTCAAACTATGTGGGTTTTGATCCCCGTCTCTTTACATGGTATGTAGGAGGCCTCCACAAGGTTCAATTCCAGCCAAAGGTCAACCTTGGTGTCCCCTTTTTTGATACGTAATCATCCTTAGATATGTACCCATTGGGCATTTTATTCCATCCATTTAGTAAGCCTCCCAGGTGCTCCCTCTTAGGGATGTGACCATCTGATCCACTCCTATGGGTGTTCCAATCAGTCCGAACCTTCTTCTCTAGATGTTAAACTCATGACATACCCCATGTTAAACATGGTAAGATAAGAAAAACCTCTAGGACATGCCTATGTAATATAATTACCAACACTCGACACGGGATTCCTCAATCTTCCTCACCCTCGAGAAGCCCTATCATAAGGGGATGAAATCTAGGTGTACTAGTGTTTATGCGTCCAAACACACCAATAATGATCAACATGACTACTCCCATGACCGAAGGTTGTTACCCTCACTTTAACCCATGGAATGTCATGACTGAAGTAGGGTAATAAACTAGTGTCCATAAAGATGTGTTAATGCGAAGAGTTTTACAAACAGCTTAAATCTATGAGGGATACTCGGACTAGGTGACAAATTCTGAGGAGGAATCCACAGAAGGAGAGATCAAAATCCCATCATCCCATTTCAATCAAGGAGCAAACATCCCTAAATAATAAATGGATTCCACCCATCTTCAGAAAGGGGGAATGTAGGGAAAGAACATGTTTGTCATAGTACGACAATTCTCACCCCGACCAAATCTTTTGAAAAAATTATCTTTTAACATACATAGAAAAAGATCTAATGTATTACGAAATAAACATTATCATATTATTTATGATAATCATATAGTGTTTTCAATTGATACATCATACATACCTTTAATCTGACCTTGAGTTAGACTTTTGTATTTTTTATTAGATTAAAAATGAAACAACCATCAGACTTGTTCTAGTACCAAAATAATCAGATTGACTCTAACAAGGATTATTTTATTGTTAATTGTTTAGAAAGTCTATTAGACTCAGCTAAGTTTATAATCCGAATACATAGAATAATTTCTGTCATAAGGAATACCTTTAACACTTTAATGGTGAAAAATAAAAATTACTACATGCATTCAGTTATTCTAGAAGATTGTGAACTATCAAGAGCCAACTATCTAAGGCTATTGAAAGAAATTCGAAAATTTGACCACTTGGGAATTGACTATAAATAACCCCTCATTTGAAGAGTTTGGAGATAAATTCATTACCAATTCAGGTCTTATAAATATTTATATGCATGAACTACTCGGTCATAATAATTTTAATACATTTGAGAGTATTTAGATCTCATGAATCATTATTAGGGATGTTTCCTTAAGAAAAGTTTCTTTTGTAATCATATCCGATCATTGTTATGATTAATGGATTCGAGGGATATGAAGATGGTGAATCTGATAATTATATAATGGGATTCCAGGGATAGTAAGATAGAAACTAATCACTATATCGAGGGATTATATGGATTGAAAGATTAATCTATTTTGATCAACATATCAAGGGATTACCTTGTAAGTAAATTTAGACTTTACTGTCGGTATAAAACAATGGATACCTTTAGTACGGTTATTTAATACCTTAATATTAAAATTTAAATATTTAAATCTATTCAATATATATTTTATGTCATTATTCCTATTACTAACTACTGTATTAATTTGTTTTACAAGTTATTATTCCACTGTGAATGTTATAGAAAGTTAGTCATCAAAATCATATTTCTATTCTATTTGATTTATTGATACAATTTTGAATTTGATAAAAATACTCTCATAATAATCAAACCCATTTTTATTTTCATCTTCACTATGATAATTAGACTAATTATAAGTCATATAAATTAACATTTAGAGGTATTGTGTCACTATATGTTTAATGGGTTTTAACCAATAATTCACCACCTCTTGTAATTATATCTATCTATAAAACACTTATAATCCTAAAAATTTATCATGAAATATATGGGGAATTATTTTGCTATAACACCCTAATAATTTAATATTTATTTTATATTAAATAAATTTAATCTCTTCAATTGCTCGTGATGCCCTTTACACTGGCTTAAAAACATGATACTCTATTTAAACATGATCATTATAACTTAAGAATTAAATTGGTGGGTATGAATAAGACTCAATATATTATGAAAATTATTTTTTTACACATGTATAAAATAAATTCAACGGTTATCAGTTGATTAGAAATAAAATAAGAACCAAGTGAGAAATGTTTTTAAGAATTATTTTTGTCTCAGAAGCAGATTAATCACTCTTTTCCCACATAATTTAAAATTATATTTTACCAATTTCATAAAAATTAATGTGAAAAATGATCACCATTTTTTAAATCAATATATCAATTTTTTATGGGGAAATGTTTTCAGTTTATTCTGAAATGTTTCATTTTTTAAAGAATAATGAAAAATTATGATTTTTATTTAAAATTCCTTTCTATATTACAATGCCCATTTTATTTTAATGTGGATTTAAAAGTAAAATTGGTTCAGTTATATATTAATTAATAAAAATAAGGTTATTGAAATAAATTTATATAGTGTTTTTATATAAACTATTTTCACCATTTGAATATTCTTCTTTTGGAAAACCATTTTGTCAACATGTCTAAAAGTTTACAATGAAATTAGAATATTCCACTTGTATGAGTTGGATTTATAAAAATATATTAAATATTTGGAATCATGATATTTAATATTATCTAATAATATCCACTTATTTTTTGTGAAGAATTAAAACAGGAAAAAATAAAAATTAATTATCATGGTTAAGGTTAAATTTTGTTTGCCAGGGGTTAAACTAAAACGATAAGGTTTAAAAATAAACCATAAATGGTATAATTCCTATTATACAGTCACATTGAATCTTATGTCTTCTATGGTTCTAATATGGTCCATTTTTAGCCTTGTGGAATGTGAAAAACATAATTTAAATTCCATATTTTCACAAATACCAAGTCTGTCCTCTCCCTCACTTATAAAAGGCCACCCACTCTCCTCTCTTTTACAAAAATTACAAAACAAATTTTTTAAGAAACTAAATGACCAAAAAACTTAAATATATCCATTACATCATCCTAGAATCAATTTGTTTCATAAATCCACCATATGATGGATTTCAATTAAAAAAAGAAGTTGTCTGAAAAAGAGGTAATGTACTTAACCAAAAAGTTTGTTTTATTTATTCTCTGACATCCTTCACATATTATTAAACATGACTCATATAATAAAAATATTATATTCAATATAATTATATGTTTTTATGATATTTTCATGACCTTAAACTATATCCCCCACCCTCAAATGGGAAAAAAACCATTGATCATGTATACGATGATATTCCTCCTCACAAACCAACATAATTTGATTTCAATAACTTATTATCATTTCAGTATATAATGATTTATCTAATGTTAATATATGATATTAATTGGATAATTATACTTAGGTGATAATAATATCATATATTAATTCTTATTTTACATTCCATAGAGAATACAATAACATCGCTCATGTGTACAGTTAACTACCACCTCGCGAAGTGATGTAATGTTTAACCCACTTATACTTTAAATGGAAGGCGATATGGAATGATTTTATGTTTATATATTATTTTAAATAAATATTTACCATTCTTTAAAATTAATGTAACATATAATTTCTTACTTATCCATGGAATAAATGATAACATCGTTCATGTGTTTGACAAACTATTACCTCATAAAGGGACGCGATCAGTTTTTTTACTAAATAACATGGATGGTATTTGTAAGGGTATTGAAATAAATAAATTTATATTTATGATATAATTACCATACATTAATGATAAATTTACACTTACCTTCCTTCCATCAGGATCTTCAAAAAATTGAAATTGTACACATGCATACGTAAAACCTACTGTCTCTATTATTGTAACATAGTTTATTTTTCATAACCATATTTCATGGATTTTTTAAAAGGTATTATTTATTTAAAAATTAAAAATTATGTCTTTTTTAAAATTTTAGAGATGCA
The DNA here is from genome assembly GCA_963277665.1 of Viscum album. Lineage (NCBI taxonomy): Eukaryota > Viridiplantae > Streptophyta > Magnoliopsida > Santalales > Viscaceae > Viscum > Viscum album. The sequence goes on along the minus strand of OY728130.1, from coordinate 695,615,613 downwards.
TAATTAATAATCTTACTCACCATAGTCAACTTACCAATGTGATCTTGGACATATGATCCATTTATTGTTAAAACATCCAACATGAAAATGAATGGTTATGTAATTGAATATGACATGAAAACAATTAAAATAAATGGATTAATAAATATTAACAACTCTCTTAAGAATTTAAATAATTAATATAAGTTAATTATTCAAGACAATAAAGAAAACGTGTGATAAATCAGGCATGATGTAGTGGGTCACTCTAAATCACAATTTCATTCAATTTATAAACTTTTTTTTCTCTAACTCACTTTATCTCTCCATATAATTTTATATAATTATTATAGATGAAACATATATATTTCTCAAATATATATCTAGTTTATTTTTCCTTCCTTTTATTAGATAAGACAATCCTTATGATAGTTTCTTAAATTTATTCATTATAAAATTTCCTTTGATTACAATGTGAAGCAATATAATGCAACCCATTTTTATTCCATGGTTAATTATTATGTTATCCCTTTAAATTGATTTATTATATTTATAACACATATATCATGAAAATTTTATGATGGGAGCACCCATATAATACTCCAATGCATTTGGTAATGCATTTAACTCATGAAGCATCATGTACGGGGTTATGGAGTAAACCTAATAAATTATGGAACTTTTTACACTATTTTATAATTTCAAGGAAGTTAAACATGACTCATGTTTATATCATGAAATTGGTTTTAAAAAATTACTATTATTACATGATCTTATGATAGCATTATATTTATGATATTCCATATTTTATAGCTCATGTACCTTCTATATTATGATGTCATTTTACACCTTTGACTCTCGTGTTATGTTTCATTATTATATTTATTCCCTTATTGATATTTTTGGCTCACCCGTTTCATTATGAATTCCCTACGTTATCCCATTTAGTTTTTGGTGGTCAAATGGTTTTTATGAGCTTACTATGGTGAAAAAATAATGATTCCATGTTTTTAACTCATTTCCATGTAATATGAGCATCATTTTACAAGGAAACTAGGACATTATGATCTTAGTGTTATATTAATGAATATTTAGGTTTTTTAATAATGTAATAATATATGCAAAAGAGTGAGGTATATATAGTTTGAATCATAGGTATATTTTTGTAAATATTTTTAAGTAGGATGAAAAACATTAGTGAGAACCCTATGGAAAAATATAAGGATAACTCTAAGGATAATTATTAGTACAGAAAAATATCATGGAATCATAGTAAATAATGAAGAAAGTGGTTTTCAAGAAAATATATCCTTTTATGTATATTAGAAGTATATTTTACTGTATCATAGAGGTACATAGGGGTAAAAACATTGATAAGGGTGCACTGAGTTGTACTTGATCATCACCTAGTGAATTGAAATAGGTATGGATTCACACCTTGTTTGGAATTCCTAAGGGATATGATTTAGAAATTCAGAATCTATTTACAAACTATTATAAAGGAAAATAATGAATTTTTGTTTATATAACCTAATATGAAACATTAATATGGAAAATGTGGATTGAAAATTATAGGTTAATAATTTGGGGAATACTTATCATTCATGATTTATCCCAATTTTTATATGTTTAATTATATTATGTCATAGTATACTCATCATGTGTTTTTATTTATTTTAGTTAATAGTGGGAAATATGAGGAACTATTCCAACCACAAACAAGATATGAAATGTTTTTATTTCATTAATTATATTTTTAAAATTATCAAAGTGAGAGATGAGAACATCATAATAATACCAGTTTTACTAGATCAATTTATGATGAATAAAATGAATCATGTGGAATAACCTAATCTTCTAAATAATGATCATGTTTTTATAGAATATTTTATTTAATAAAGGCCCCCAACCCTTAGTGGATCTTATGAACCCCTCATCACTGAATTTTAGATTAAATCCATTGGGAAAATGTACTATTCCCTCCAATGCACAAAGCATAAGAATTTTGGGTAGGAAATTTATCACGTAGATGGGGAGGCTGATCAGTCATGGACGTTGATAAATAACCCAATTTCGACAGAGGATATTGATTCTGTGGATTGAGAACAATTCAAGAAAATATTTTTCAATATTTTTTTGATCAAATATCCATCTTAAAATGTAGATGGAATTCCTTAGTGTGAAACAAAAATAACAAGATTCTATCGGGGGGTATGAGGAGAAGTACATTGTCATTTCACATTATACCACAAACCTTTTTTCAACATCGAAAGTAATGTGGACTATTTATTTAGTGGGTTAATGGAAATTATTCAAAAATTATATTGTGATTCAAGAATTTTATAGTTTTGATGTGATTTTTCATTGTTCCCTCAAAGTTGGGATGGAGATTATTGACTCTAATTTGTCTCATAGACCTAGAGATAAGAAAATTATTATAAATTTTTATTTTAAAAATAAATATATAAATCCCACGGAGGAAATAAAAACCAACATCCCACTTGTAAAAATTGTTTGAAGAAGAATTCGAGAAACTACCTAAGGGAAATTGGAAGAGTATTTAAGTGTGGAAAAGATGGTCATCAAGCTAATTAATTAGATAGAGAAATAAATAATCCCAATAATCAAGAAGAATAAAATAATTCTCAAATTGAAACTATAGATTACACATAGTTTTTTAAATATATATAACACGTGCATTATGAAATCCAATCCGATTAACAAAGAGTTTTCAGTGACAATCATCGATAACAACCTCTATTGAAACAAGGAAGGCTGTATTATATCACTAAGGATAAGGGGGATGTCAAAAATAATGAGGTGATAGGAATTCTGGATATCAATTCAAAAATAGAAAATAGATTTTTTGATCATGGTTCTACACATTCATTCTTATGTTTCAATTTTAGCATAACTATTCAAACACCACCTCAAAACATAGGGTTGAGTTATCTATAAGAATAGAAAATAGAGTGATGATTGCATCCCAAATATATAACTTATCCCCATTATAGGTTTGAAAAAAATTGTCATATTATATACATTATTGGAGTTAGATGCTATTTTGGGCATGGATTGGAAGACCTTATATAAATATGATATTATCTATCTAGAGATAGATCACTCTCTACATTGCAAGTCACCCTCTGAATTAATACAAGTGTTAGGAGGAGGAAAAATATCCCATTGAATATTATATTCAAGAATTTATATTATTTTCGTATTTTGATGAATATCTTGCTCAAACAATTGAAAAAGAGAGATAATCATTCTTGAATACATTCCTATTGTGAAGGATTATACTGATTTATTCCCTGAAGAGTTTCATAATCATCCAAATGATTGAGTGGTTGATTACTCAATGAAATAGATATATAGATATATACCAATGTCCAAGACATCTTACATAATTTCCACTATTGAGTAGGAATATCTGAAGTAGAATTTACAGGAGAATTTGTAAAATGGTTTTTTATGCTTGAGTATTTTTCCGAGGGGTGCACCGTCCCGCTTCTTCAGGAAGAAGGATTGTTAAATGCACCTCAATATTGATCATCATCAACTCAAATAAACAATGATAAATAAAAATTATCACCTAATACAAATATAAGACTTATTCAATTAGCTACACAATCTTCATTATTTCTCTGTGGAGGAAATTTAATCAGGATATCACCAATTAAGGGTGAATGAGGATGATATTACCAAATGCTGCCTTAAGAATATGGTATGCACACAGGGGTTCATAATGATGCCTTTTGGACCCACTAATTATCTAGAAATATTTACAAAATTAATAAATATAGTCTTTATATATTACCTAAAATATTTGTGGCGGTATATATAGATGCAACTCAGATATGCTCCAATGTAAAGTTGAAGGACGAGGAGTATTTTAATACTATTCTCAGGGATTTGATAAAGTAAAAACAATATTAAATGTGTATTAAATCTGAGTTCAAGATGAAGGAAGTATCATTATTAGGAATTTTATCACTAAAATAGAGATATCTTTGGAACCTTTTATGTTAGATGATATTAAGGACTATCCATGACCAGCATCTGTAACAATGATCCAATGTTTTTTTGGATTATTTATGTATTATTGACAATTTTTGAAAAAAAATTCATGATGTTCAAACTCACTATCTATTTTAACATAGAAGGGAGTATATTTTTTCTCAACCTATGAATATGAAGAGATATTTTAGGAGATAAAAATGAGTCTTATCACACCCCTAGTACATATGATTTACTCAAGTGGGAACTTTTTGTGCATCATATCAATGTATATAAGATTAGTTTGGGTTTTATAATAATAAAAAATGATAAGGTGATATTTTATGCCTCATGTTAATAGAAATTTGATGCATACAACTATCCCATTCATGGCTATTAGTTGAATATAGTGATATTTTCATTGATGATATGAAGAATTTATCTCTATGTAGTGAATTGGAAATATTTACGGATCAAAATAGACAAAAATATAAATTCACATAAAAGGTACTTACAATGATCCAATGAATATCATTAGAGATGAACACAGACTATGACTGATCAATATATTACTATCAAGTGAAAGAAAATTAGGTTCTTGATTCTCTATATAGAATAGATCTGAAAATTTTAACACTGATTATAATTGAGAAGGATATAATTTTATTAGATTTGCAGAGGATGGATATGGAATAGTAAATTGATAGTCTTCTAATGTTTCTCAAATAATGGATGAAACATCAATCCTTGAGAGGATTAATGAGTCCTGGAATTGTAATGAGGTGTTATGGAAAAATTTATCAAATTTTACGATGTTCAAATTTTTTTAAGATGGAGTTATAAGGTTTGGAACCTAGATATGTGTTTCATCAAAACTACAGTTAAAGAGGGAGCTTATGGAGGATGCAAGAAGATTGTCCATCTCTATTCATATAGGATGTACTAAGATATATGGGTATCCCAATGAAAACATATGGTGGGATAAAATTATGCGTGATATTGTGGAATATTTATCTTGATACTTGGTATGAAAAAACGTTAGTTCTGAACGACAGAAGTTTATGGATATGATGAGACTGTTTCCCAAAATTGTATCGAAATTAGAAAATATAACCATGGATTTCACCATAGGATGGCCAAGGACTCCTAAAGGAAATAATTAAATTAAGGATCTAGTTGATCAGTGTAAAATTTCATCACATTTCATTTCTGTCATGGAAGATTTCACTCTTGAATAACTTACTAAGATATACGTAAGAAAAGTGGTAAAATTTCATGGAGTTCCACTATCTATTGTATTACATTGAGATTTGATGTTTACTAGATGGTTTTAGAGAATACTTCAATAATAACTTTATATAGAACTCAGTTTCAGAACTACTTATCACCCTTAGATGGATGATAAGTATGAGAGAGTCGGGATAACTCTAGAGGATGTGTTGATGACCTATTCAATTTATTTCCATGGATTTTGGTATTATCACTTTACCCTAGTAGAGTTCTCATATAATAAAAATTTACACTGAAGCATTAAAATGAAACCATTTAAGGCTCTTTAATGTAAGTAGTGTTGGAACCCAACATAATGGGATAAAATTAGAGAGATGAATCTAATGGGGTCTGATCATTCCCAATATATGATAGTGAAGGTCTGAACCATTCAACATCACATTAAATCTACAAAAAATTTATAGAAGAGCTATGACTTCAATCATTTATAAGAAATAGAGTTTGAGGTAGGAGATAAGGATTTTATTAATATTTCAATATGGAATAATGTCACGAGGTTCATAAAGAAGGGAAATCTTATTCCTAGATAAATAAACCCATCTGAGATCATTGATCACATCGATGATTTGGTGTACCAACTATCACTCCCACCTAATATATCTCAGGTACATGATGTGTTCCATATATCCATCTTGAGGAAATATATAATGGAATACTCACATGTATTGAATCTAGATGTGGTACCAATGGGAAGTGATCATTCATATAAGGAGTTTCTGATGAAGATCTTGTATCATAAAGAGATAGTTTTAGGAATCAAGAAAGCCCATCTGGTCAAATTGTTGTGGTAAATCCACAAATTGGAGGAAGAAACTTGGGAACTAGAAGAGGTGATGAATCCAAAGTAACCACACATATTTTTAACCTTATTATGTTATATGATATTTAAAGGTAAAAATTAGTTAAGGTGGGAATAATGTAGCACCTGAAGACTTTATTAGGATATATTTATTTTTAAACAAATTCAATATATTCGATATCTTTCAATGCATACAACATTGGATTTAAACATAACATGATACGCTATTTAAACATGAAAATTATAAACGTACAATTATATTAGTGTGTATGAATACTAATAAGTGAATTAATAAACTTTTATTTTATACATTTATAAGATAACTTCACTGGTTATAAATTTATTTGAAATAAAGTAATAACTATTTGAAAGACAAACAAATGTTTGTTTGAAAATATGTTTTTTTAGGAATACTAGGCGTGCATTACACAAAAATTATAATTTTTTTTTACCAATTTTAGAAAATTTATTTTGAAAAATTAAACTCATTTTTTATATCTATATCTAAAATTTTTATTAATTTATAATTTTGGATTCTTCATGAAATGTTTCATTTTTGACGAATAGTAAAAATACAGATTTTTATTGAACACTGCATTTTCATTTAATACATTTACCAGCCCATTTTATTTTAATGTTGTTTTGGAAGTAAAAATAGTTGAATTATATTTTAATTATTCCAAATTATTTTATTGGAATCAATTTCATATTTATTTATGATATAATTTTTTTTGAAACTTTTGAAAGGATTTATTTTGGAAAATATTGTTTGGACGCAACTTGTTGTTTAATATCAAATTAAAATATTCTAATTCTTTTAGTTGAATTTGAAAAAATTGATATCAAATTCAGAGTAATAATATTTTTTAATTTTCTGAAAAGTTCAAAATAATATTTTACCCTAATAAATAGTGAAAATAGTAAAAATTAATCATTGTGGTTAAGGTAACAATGGGTTTACTGGGAAGTTAAACTATAAATAAAAGGGTTAAAATGGCCCAAAACGTTTATAATTTTAATTTTATGATCATATTAAGCCCTTATATAATATATGTTTCTAAAATTTTTCATTTTGTGCCTTTGGTTTTGAGGAAAACATGGGTGTAATTCTTTCTTTTTAGAAATATTCAAACGTGACCTCCCCCCTTTTAAATGGTTTCCACATATCACCTACTTACCACGCATCCCAAAGTTAATTTTTAAATAAAAAAATGATAAAATAACTTCCTTAAATCTGTCTCACAATTCTATAAGCCTTGGTATAGTAATAAATCCATTATAGTAAAGCATTTGGCGATGTTTTTTTAATAATAAGTAACGTTATTAATTGAGTGTATTATTTCATTTCTTCTTCCACTTCTATAAAATATTATGAAACCATGATGATGAAATAGAATAATTATCTTCTATATATTTATATAATTTTATTTTATGGTAATTACCTAAAACAATATACCACTCCTTCAAATGGGTAACAAAACCATTTATCATGTGTTCAGTGGACTATCGCCTCACAAATTAATGAAATTTGTTTTACACAATCACTTTTTAGGAATGGTTAGAATAATGTATATAATTTTATTTATTATATTTATAATTTATTTATAAATATGTAATTATAATATCAAATATTACTTTTTACATTCCATTTTTTAGAGAATACAACAACATCACTCGTGTGTACTCCAAATTACCGCCTTACGAAGTGATGTGATTTGTTTTTCACTTATGATTTACACAAAAGATAATAAGGAATAATTTAATTTTTATAAATTATTTTCATGAAATATTTTCCATTATATATGTTTAATATATCATATAATTTTGTACCTTATCATTCATTTGATATATGATAGTGTTGTTCGTTTGTACGACAGACTACCCCCTCATGAAGTGATGTGATTATTTTTTATTACTGTATATTATGGATGGTATGTTTAATGGTAATTAAGGAAATAAATTTTTATAAATGAAATAATTATCATATTATAAATATATAATAAAACTTATGTTCTTTTCATCATTATCTTTGAAAAATAGAAATAGTACTCATACGTATGTACGACCTACCATCTTTACGATTGTAATGTAGATCATTTTTCATAAAAAAATTTCATCATTGGTTTAAAATGTATATTTGATATATAAAAGTGATTATTATGTCATTTTAAAAATTATATATATTATTAATTAATAATATATTTTACCTGTGTCCACTTACCAATGTGATTTTGTATATAATAGTTGTTTATAGTTAAAATGTCTGTTATGAGATTAATAGGTAATCTTATTGAATACAGAATGGGAAAAAATAAAAATAAATGGAATAATAAAGATAAAATATGTTCTTAATAATTAAAATTATTAACATATGTTCATTATTCAGGAGGAAACATAATTAATGTTACAAATTGGGATCGAGGTAAGGGATCTCTCTAAACCACCCATTCCATCATTTTATGACATTTCACTATCTAAATCACTTTATCTATATATTCAATGTTATGGGAGTATTATAAATTATATATATATAAATATATATATATCTTAGATATATAACTAGTTTATCACCCTTTCATTGATGGGGTAATGAATTCCTTATGACCATTTCCCAAATTCCTTCATTATGAAATTTCTTTTGATTGTGATATAAAGAAAAATTAAAAGAGCCATTTTAATTTAATGGGTAATTATTATTCTATCAATTATTATTGAATTAATTTTTGTGGAACAAATAGATCCTAAAAATGTTGTCATGGTTGCACCTAGGTATTTATCCAATTCAATGGGTAATGATTTATTCTCATGAGGCATCATATATGGGATTAGGGACTAAACATAATCCATAATGGGGCATTTTCCATCATGTGTTATTTTCTTGGTCGTTAGCCTTGACTCGTGTTTATTTTATGGAAAATGGTGTTTCCAAAATTACTATTATTCCATGATCTTATGATACAATTCTATTTACATAATTTCCCCTTTTGATTACTCATGTACCTTGTCATTTATGATATCATGGAATACCTTTTAATCTTATGTAATGTTTCCTTATCACATGTACTCCATTCTTGTGATTTTTTCTCACTTGTCTCTTTATGTATTCCCTAGATTATCCCATACATTTATGGGGGATCAAATGGATTATAAGATCTCTCTATGGAGAAATAAATTAGGAGTCCCTTTTTTCTGTTCCTTTTGATGTAATATGAACATAACTTTCTAATACCATGCGGCCTTTACGATACTTATGTTGTATTAATGGATATTTATATATAAGAATCATGTAATAATATGCATAAAAGAGTTAATTCACCATATTCAACATATATTGATGAGGGGGTCTTGAATTACAAAAACACTAGATGCATCAATATGTATCATGAGAAAAATTAGTGAGCCAAATTAAATAGTATTTCACCAATAATTATAAAAATCCATGGTATAAAGTCATGATGTTATAAATATCCTAACATCTAGGATCATAATGTCTTATATTAATGATTTACTTAATTTAGAAATTTTTTATTATTATCAATGAGATTATTTTAATGACATTATCCGTGGATTCATTTTTTTTCTAAAGTCATTGAATAAATGGAATATGATTTTAGTTGTTTACATTACCCTATTAATTATTCCTTATCTACTCATGATTGTAATGTTATTTATTAAACGGAATTTGTTTTTTATTCTCATTTCATTTGTTGATTTTGACTTATAGATTCATGATAGATTCTGTTTTACGTAACCCTTTTGATAATTTCATCTCTCCTTTATTTTGTTTACCTTCCCCATGATATAAAGACGAATTATTTTAATAAGTTAAATAATGCCTAATTTTTTCCATTAATTTTTTTATTTTATCCCCAATGTAATATGGGTAACATGTATGTACTTGGATCTCCATGACTAATAAAAATATTGATCCTTCGTGATTTTACCCCTTGTATCTATGTCAATATAATAAAATAGATGATAGACCTAGGTTATTGAATTTTGGGTTGTTAAAGTTGGTATCACAGGATGTTTAGTAGAAAACATGAGAACTAGATTATGGAAAAAATATTAGGGAACATATACCTATGACAAAATATAATGATATTTATAGAAGAATATCCTATATTTTTTTGAGTAAGATATTATGTGGTATTTTCTAGAAATAAATCCATTTGAGAATACCAAAAGTGGACATGGTTCTGGCATATTTGTACATAGGGTTAATAACTCCAAAATAGGATTACTGGTCTTTTACTAGATAATTAACCAGTGCACAAAAGTGAGTATACTACACACTTGGTTTGACACTCCTGAGGGATATTATTCGTATAATTAGAGTTTTCTTTAAAAACAATTATGAAGGATTTGAAAATATTTTTATGATTTAATGATATTCCCAAATAAACCAAGTTGAAAATAGTAAGTGATTAACAATGCATAAATTTACAATTTTATTTATGTATTACATCACATTTAGAATTATACCTTATGATTTAAAATTCTTAATGTCATGGTATAATTTAATATATGACAATGTTTATAAATTGTTCCTAGAAGATGGAAGGGTATCAATACACATGGCCAATATTGAGATTTCCCTATTGAGGTAGCTAATACAACATTTATTTGAATTGAGAGGATCATGGATATATTAGGGAAGCTTAATTAGGTTATGATGAATAACCTTTCCCAAACAAAACAACCTATTATACCACACTATAATTATTATATGCTGGATCACTTCTTGTAATAGAATCCCACATCATTATGTGGGACTACTAATACATTGGTGGTAGAGAAATTAATTAAGTGACATGAAAAGATATTTAAGTCATTGGGATGTAATGAAAATGAAAAGGTTACACCAGTAATATACTTTCTCAAGTGTGATTCTAATCAATTATTTTGATTAATACCAAAAACTGAACAGGATTAGGTGAAAGAACACATGGAATGTGGAGATTTTAAAGAAACATTCTTCATGAAATATTTTCGTTATGAGAAACTAACTAAAATTAAGAGAAATTTCCTTAACATAAATCGAAAGGAAGAAGAATATTTTACATAGTATAAAGAGAACTTTACAATAATATTCATGTATGGTATGGTTTACATATACAATATAGAATGTAATATTTACCATTCATTTGAAGGGATTAACAGAAATCTCAGATGGGTGATGGATTATAAAAAATTTTGATCATATGATGAAATAGTTTTATGTTCCATAATAATAAAAAAGAAATTTTTAGATCATATATATTCAAGGGAAATCAATAGAAACAGTTTTTTAGATGAACCCCATGAAAAAATTAATTTATTGAAGAAGAATAAGAAAATGATTTAATTTTTTTAATATGAAAATTGTTGGAAGAAACATCTTATAAAATGTTTGAAGGGAATGTGAGTTTGTTACAAGTGAAAAATAAGAGAAATTTGGATTTTTAATATAATGGTGAGTGTGTTGGTGTTACTCTATACTCAAAATTTTACATTTTAACATGTTATAAACTCACTATTTTCAAAAGGGTGAGTGTGATGGTGTTAAGGTATACTCCAAATTTTAAACATGTACATGTTAGTGATTTTCTATGTTCAAAAGGATTAGAAATCACACACACACACACACACACATATATATATATCATTATGCCAAATTTTCATCTTGTATTTCATGTTATTACTTTTTTCATTATTATAAAATATTATTAATACATTCCACAATTCTATATTGGGCTCACATGTTTTATAATTATTCATAGTAGTTTTTATGGAAGCTCATTTCTTTTAGGGTTCCTTAATTATCTTTGTATTATATTATATTGGACCATTAGGTTTTATGATCATTATTCATTTTATTTTGAGAATTTATTTTTTAATTATATATTTATCATATTTCCCTTCATGTTTATGATCTAATCATTTATTAATTACTTTTAACATATTGAGTGTTTCAACTCACACCTTTCCAATGTTTCTATTACACTAGTTATGAAGATGAATGAACCATGTGATATGTTTAGAAAAGGTATAGATGATAATGATAATGGATTAGATTTTGAAACTATTGTAAAGGATGTTATTTATTTAAAAAATCAACAAGACACTAATACTTCAGGTCAATGGGTTGTGAGAATGTTTTATATATGTATTATTTGAATCACAAGATGAAAATATTATGTATCTCATTTTTAGATTTGGTAACTTCATACAAACCTTAGTAAAAAAATTCTATGATTTGAGATAATCATCATTGTAATAGTATCCTTGACCTATTGATAATAACTTTCTTGAGTTGAGATACTCCACTATTTGAAAAATTCCTTGAGTTTAGGCACTCATCTTAGTAAAAAATGTATTCAGTCTAAACCCACCTCTTAGAAGAAAATTCCTTAATTCAAGTTTTATCATTTGTTAATAGAATACTTCAGAAGATATTATCCTCTTTATAAGTAATAAAAATATAGAGGACTGAATTTAGGATCCTCTATTTAGAGAGCCTACTATAGTGGAGAAAACACCAAAAATTTGATTCTTAGAAAATATGCATAATAGATTTCTCTATACACCATAAAATTCAATTTTCTCTTATTTTCTTAAATCCAAGTTGTAAAGTTATGTGGGAATGAAAACAGACCCCAAAAATAAACCAACCAAAAAATCCTGATAAAAAATTACAATAAAATACACCCTTGATCTGGAACAATCATAAAAAAGTCATGGGTATTCAATGTAAAATAGAAAGACTACATTAGGTCTAGTGGAAGATAGGGATTACAAGGGTTACCATCAACTTCTACAAATAATTCCATATTATCAATGCTTGTATTATGGATAAGGTAAATTTAGATAATGGATGATAACTAGTCTATGAACTTTAAGAAATCATCATTAGGGTGAGAGACATATTAGAAATTCAATAGAGTAAAGAGTTATGAATGAATACCACATTGTAATATATCCATTTTCAAATTATCCACATTCTTTGTTATCTTCTCAAGGTACACACTTAATAATAGTCCACCTCCAAATCTATCCTATATTATTTAAATTTTATTGGAAAAGTTAGAGTGGTAAGAGGATTCTACTTGAACATAGACTACATGATTCTCCCCCACCAACATTTAAACATATTCATAGACTAGAATATATTGGTTATCCCAATATAATGGGTTATTTCTGACCATTTATTAACATTTTGTCCAATATATAGTCCTACCATGTTCTCAAAGATATCATGGTAGTGATGGGCTTTTTAGTATATCCTTTTATCTAACTCCTCATACAAACCTGTTTGGAATGTTTCTCAGGATCCATTATCAGGATATACATACTCTCCCAATTCATTGAAAAATTTCAACTAGTCCTCATTCTGATTGTAGAGTCCCAATATTTCTTATTTTTAAGGATATTTGTTTTTCTGTAACAAGGATATATGTAAGACATAATATTATCCAATTATTGAGTCACCTTTACCTTAGGAAACTTGGACTAGTCTTTCCATCATTTGTTATGCCCACCAAGAATAATTGTATAAATATTTATTTTTATGAAGTTTTTCTTCTTTTATTTTTATCCTTTATGAAATAATTATCTCTTTTTAGTTCTTATAAAATAAATTACGAATCCTCTGATCTTATAGTTGTGTTTGAGACATAATTGATGGATATATAAGTGAAATATCTTTGAGAGTATTTATTTTCATCGCTAGTCACTAAATATGCTTCTTAAATGGTCTCTCTTCCACTAAATCCAATAGTTTTCCACTCCGCGTCATCCTTTATGAAACATTACCACATAATATCTAAAATTTATTCTTAGTTAAAATCATAGATGGGGCCTCTTAAGTTGTAAACCAATTGTCAACCATCCCTTTAATTGGGGTGATTAGATAAGTAATCATGAATACTAGGAATCAGGTAGGACACAGTCCTAATTTACCAATATAACTACTAACATTACCAATGGAGAAGGTTGAGAAAAAACATAAGAGAGGGTGGGGTTGGGAATCTTATCAATATATGGTGATGGAGGTACATTATCCAAAACCATGCATCTACTCAATGTTCTTGGATCATGATAGAATTATGTATTGACATAAATATTACCAAGGGAATTAAAGTAATTCTTCACTACTATATAGTTTTTAAACAATGATGCAATATAATTATATTCACATCACTTTCTTGATAATAAAAATATTCATATAGATAACTGAATTTATATTTTCCCCTAGAATGTGCCCCACCCATCCCTAGATGAAAGTTGTTTACTAAATGTACTAAAAGAGATTAATTCACAATGTAATATGTTTGTAATTCAAATAAATTATATTACTTATAATGGTACTGCCTATATATTTTAATTCAGATGAGGTATACCAAGGCCATTGAAGGTTCAATATCTATATAGATAAGAGAATAAATAATGGAATATAATATGTGTTATTCAGTCCATATAGTTAAAACACACATGAAACATAATAATTATACAATGAATGGATTTTTATTAGAAAGGGGTGGAGTAAACTAATAGATCCCGAGTATCTAGGTTCTCTAGTCCCTGCCTCTCCCCACCCTCTTATAGTAAGAGTTCTCCAGCATTCCTCATATTCTTTCCTCCCTAATATTCCCCATTATTAGTGTATTTCTACCGGTATCTCCCATATCTCTCATTTATCATCTCTTCAAGCACTATTCTCCTCCTTCATCCCACCCTCTTGGCTTTGATGGTGCATCAGTTCCCTTTTGTAATGATGAAGATGATTGTTTTCATGAAGAATTCTTGTGTCTAATGATGGTTTTATGCTGAGGAGATCCTTGGACACTCAACTTAATCTGAACCCAAGTGCCTATGCTCCTATCCTTGATGGATCTTGCGCAGATTTAACTTCTTTGTTTTGGGATATTTGTTTCATCAGTCGAAGGACTTCGTGGTACTACTGGAGTTTGAGTGTTTTAATTTTTTGGATTCCGTTTTACTCCTATGTTTCTCTATTTCTATGGGTTTTGGGATTTGAGGTTTTTGTTTATATGGAGATGGATATCTAGTTCCTTTTTGGTTTAATGATGACTGCTTTTTAGAAATCCTCATGGGTCTGACAATGGTTATGTGTTAAAGCATCTTGGCTGCTCCACCGACTCTGACCCCATGTTTGTATTCACCTTCCATATTTGGATCCATCATAGTGTTAATTACGTGGTTTTAGGATTTGTGGTTCTGTGTTTGAAATGATTAAAGGAACTTCCAGAGTTGGTGTGCTTTGGATCTGTTGGTTTTAGTTTTATTTCATTGTTTCCTTGGTGATATATTATGGTTTTCCTGGAAGTGATTTAGATTCTAGCTCTATTGTCTTTGGCCCTGATGATTTATCAGCATGTTAGAAATCAATGGGGGATTTTTGTTTTTTAGGCTTATGGTGTTTGAAATCGGCGATAAGGGAGAGGTGATGGGATTATGGGGTTGATGTATAGACATGATGTGTATTCCTCAGTCCACTCACATTATTTTCATTATTTATAGTGAGGATGGTTTGAATTTTTAACAGGTGTGTGATGATGGTCTTGGGATGGTGTTTTAGTTATGTTTTATTTTTTAACATTTAAATATTGTAATGTGTATTTTGTGAGGGTGTGAATTGATGATGAATTCTTATAAAGGTTCCCATAGACCCTCAAAGTGACTTTTCAAGAAAATAAAAAAAAATTATTATGTAGAGGGGAGGAGTAAACAATGTAGGTGTACCCAAATATCCCATGAATTGGGATCTCACATTAAATCTAAGTAAAACATCAACCATAATATGTATAATAGGAAAAAATATAATGATGGATGGGCCCTATAGAAAACATCATAAAGTTCATCTTTATAATTGAAAAATATGAGTATGTGTCATGGATCAATTAGACCTACTACCATTAGATTATTTAAATCACATATTTTATTGATGAAATGTTCAAGTAACCATCCAAGGGACATTTAAATATAATACAAACCACCGATGATAAGTTAATAAGGTTGGAAGCACAACTAACTCTAAGAGAGAAATCAACATGGATAATGGTCTATGTTTGAATCATAATAGATTACAGAAAAAAGAGAGATAATCTATTATGTGAAACTATATCTGAACTAAGGTATGGATGAAACACTGAAGAGTAGGTGGAATTGGATAAATGTTTCCCTTACCCATATTAGAAAGAGGTATTAAGATGTCTTACATGGTCTAATAGGTTATTGGAGAGGAATAAGGTTATTCTCCATTTGCTTGTGGGGATTCATAAACCACCCATACATGTCAACACTGAAAAGGATTTGATGAATGGAATAAAGTTGGTGGATTACTTAACACCATTAATATGAAATAATAGTGTGTCTATATGGAATATAATTTCTAATTATTTATGGATATAAATCCTTAAAAAAACTATTAAATATGCCAATCTAGTGTTAAGAACATATTATTTGGGGCAGGCCGTAGAATCCACCAATTGATGAGGGATCTTTCCTCTTAAATAAGAGGATTCCTTTTAAGGAATTTTTTTTACATAATTATTCTATGAAAATATTAATCCATGGGTAAAACACAAATTTAGTGGAAAATCATTTTATTATATTTGATTTAATAATTTTTAGAGTGAAAATAGAAAACCAGATCAACATTTATGTCGATTTTTTACGTTGAAAACATTTTTTGTAAAAACATTTCACGAAAATTCACATAACTAACCACCTTTTTAAATTCTAAAAACTACTTACCTACACATGATTATATATCCTAAGTAATTATTCATGATTCCAACTATGAAATAAATTTTATTTACAAATTATGGAATAAATAAAGTATTCTTTTCATAATAATTATATCACAAACAAAATTTTTGATATTTTTAAATTCAAATACCATATAACAAACATGTAGTGAATGTACATTTAAGTTCAATGAGAATATTTTGAAAAAGTCAATTTTTCTATACCCAAGATTTCCATTCCCACACCATAGTCATTATTTCATGTAAAATATATCCACTCCCTTGCATATAAATCCATCCATGCATGAAATCTATTTGTAAATAACCTAAAATAAAACCCTTTGGGGTTTATTAATTCAAATAAGTCAAAATTTAATAAATGAGTAAAAAAATATACTTCCATGATGATCTTTCATTTAATAACTTTTACATGGGAACTTTTATACAATGTGTTTAGTATGTAGAATTAATCACAAAAATATAAACACATAAAATTTAAAATTTAAAAGGATTCAAAATTAAAGTATTGAAAAAATTGATCTCACTAATTCCCACCACTTTTGGGCCTTGTCATACTTCCCATATAAAACATCCATGGGATTAGATGTGATAATATTTATGATACAATTTTCATTTAATACCTATATTCCATTACTACATATATCTAATAACTCAAGTATTGAAGGCCTCTAACATGCTACATAACACTATACCTTTAACTATGCCATTATGAACTACAAATGGATGCTTGCTCATATATATTACAATAAAATATTTTCATGGAACCTTACACCTATTGATCCTAGTATCAGAGTGTCCCCTTTGCCTCTTATATTTTTATTTTAAAAATTAAAAAAAACTATTTCCCTTATTTTTTATTTTAATTTTTGAATGATGTTAACTAACATAGAATTATATTTTTAATCAACATTATCTTGTTTTTAATTATACATTAATTATTTTAATCCCTATATTTTTATTGAGTAATTATTTCATTTGAAGAAAAAATGAACTATAAGATGTTTTGAATATTATCCTTAAGAAGTGAAAAGAACACATATATATTATACCATATTAAAATTCATATGAACCTTATGAATTATGATGATCAACATTACGATCCAATATATTATGCTCATATGTTTGAAATTTTCACTAAGGCATTGCACATGATGTTTAATATATACTGTTATGATCATTTAAAATGACTCTTTTATACTAATAGATGAATCTACAAAGTTCTGATTAATTAATAATATTTATATTTCATTATTACAATTTAGTATTTTAACTTTTAAAATGATTCTATGTTGAGAAGTGTTTATTTTTTTAAGTGGATATCAAAAAATATAATGTCTAGTATTTAGAATATATCGCTTGTTATTTGAAAAAAAATGTTGCATTCGTACAAGATGTATTTAATTATATATATATATATATTCTTTATTTACACAATTTTTTTTATTTATTTATTGGTTTAAAGAAACACTATAGTTATTGGATACTATATTCAAGTGCCAATGGGATATTTAGGATTTGGAAACCACTACAAATCCAACTGTTTAATTAGATTTAAAAAACATTATTTATAGAGGAATTTATAAAATTTCAAAATTAATAATATTAGAAATATACTTTCAGAATGTGTGGAACTTAAACTACGGTAACACTAATATTTAAATATTTATATTATTCTAAAAATTTCAATAAGTGATTTCTATTTTGGAAACATCCACATGAAACATATTTTAGAGACAACGATGGAGGAATTATTTGGTTTTAAATAAAATTTAAATAGATATAAAATGAAATATACATTAATAAGATTCAATAATAACTTACTACAGTGTTTCTAAATTAAAAGGAACACTACTAAATTGTTTCTGGAATTGAGAAGGTACTATTAGATCTCCAAAATCCAAATAGGTCTAATAATTATGAATCATATATGACCACTATAATATATAGAAATTTATATAAACAACTTCATATGGTACAATTTATTAATTTCTATTGTATAGAGAATTCATTATTCAATAAAAAAATTACACATTTATACTTCCAATTAAAAATTATGTTGTATGCCCACCATAAAAAAATTAACATTCAATGGTGGTTCCTGAACATACTAAATGGAAAATATTTAGTTTTATCCTTATAAAGTTTACATTGGTCCTTATCTTTAAAAAATAATATGCTTTTTCTATACCCAAGAAATGTAATATTTTAGTCTTTACCATTCTAAAATATTATGCTATAGTGTATCCCTTTATCTCTTAAAGAGTGAGAGAGTATATTAAGTGTATATGTATGATCATTTTATTTGATATATAATAAAAAATTTATGTTAGCATATTTATAATTATTCTTACACTCTTCAAACAAAATTATTTACACTATCATATAATTTTTATATTCTATATCCACTCAATTCCATAATTTATTTTCTAGTTTGATATTTTTATGGAGAGGAAATTTACTGTAATTTATTTCTATACTTACTATGGGAAAATTGAAATTGGAGACTACCATTTGAATGTAAAATTTTAATTATCTTACTCTAACACTTTATGAATTAGTATCAAATTATGACTTTATAATATTTATTTACTATTAGATAAATAATTTCTTAATGAACTAACTTTTATCCTATTCCATAATAATACTAATGAGATTTCCTATTTTCAGTTATGGTTAGTAAGGATTATGAACATTCGAATCCTCAATGACAACCTAATTTCAATAATAGTGATTACCATTATTTGAAGAACTTAATGGAAGTATTTCAAAAAACTATAGTCATTCAACATTATAATAACATGGTTATAACATAAAATATACTGGAAGATGATCATTATTCTTTGATTGGTAAAGGTAATAATTAAAATATTTTGAATTTAATTTTTTTGAACATTCTAATTTTTTATCTTAAAAGTAGTGTTTACAATCATAATTCTTCTTTTAAAATTCCTTATAATATTTAGAGGAACTTAAAATTACCTTATTAATGTACTGATAAATTAGAGAGAATAATACTTGTTATTCATAGGTATAAATTTAAATATTTCTTAATATTGGATCATGATAGTGTTAGTGTAATATAATAATTATTTTATAAGATTGTAAATAATAAGTTTATTCTTGGAGAGTCCCTAAAGAATTATGTCCGGATTAGAATCAATCTTTATCCACAACCTAAGAAGTTTATTTTAATAAAATACATGATTAATGAAATCCTAGGAATTTTTTGCTAATTTCATGGGCGCAATGTTCGGATTTCTTCTTTAATATGATATTGATTTGATGACTATTAATAACGAATTCAATGGAAAAATAAGGGAGTTGGTTTCAATTAATTTAATCATATATATTTTTATTTTTCAGATTATATGTAAATTTATTCTTATTATGAGAATTAGGTTGATTTAAGTCAAGTAATAAAATGTATACAAGTACATATGAAGAAAATAAAATTTTCTATGAATAAGGGGGAGAAGCAGTATATGATGTATTTTAAAAGGAAAGAAAAACATATTATAATGGTATATTCTTTGAATGTTAGAAAATGGGTCATAAAATGTTAATTTATACAGATCAAAAATGAAATATAATAAATGAAAATAGAAAGAAAAAATTATCAATTAGTTCCTAGTTAATGATCAATAAAAGTCTTTATCTTATGTGGAAATTCTAAAAGTGATAGAGAAATATAAATTATTTATCTAAATGTTAAAAATATAGCTAAGATTATTTCTCATTTTTATTCACATTACACTTTTAATTTTAGTTATACTAATCATAGTATTGAACATTTAATTGAAATCTGTCATAAATGTCCTGAATAAATAGAATAATGGTATGAAATGTAAAAGAATTTAAGTTAGTACTGTAAGAAAATTGTTAATGAAAATAATAATTTCATCCTATATAGTAATGGGATAATGGTGTTTATTTTTATGTAAGATGATGATAAGGATAAATTAAAGGCTATGAAAGAAAATATTTATATCCTGGAAAAGGAGAAATATTTTTTTTGAAAAATTATCATTTTAGAATAAAATATGATATCTACGTTCACTATCAGAAATCATACATAGGATGAGTTTTTGAGATTATAGAAAATGTATTGATTAAATATGAATACAAATTTCTAGTTTTTTGATAATATATTAAATAATATGTATAAAAATTGGTTCTTTATAATTAAATATGAGATTATTTATTTTTTTACTAGTATTATAAGTTGTTTATTTGGAAATTATAATTGTATTCTTTTTACAGTTTGTTTAATATTTTGTTCAGAAGAAGAAATCCATTTATTAATATTATGTTAGAGTTAAAAAAATTCCCCTTTATCATGGGTTCCTAAAGGTTCTTTATTGATTCCCATTAGACTAAAGACGATCATCTTGGAAAATTATGTTTTCATTATAGATATTTAGCATTCCCATTATTGTTTATAGTATTTTGGAGTCGACATTAATATATAATCTATTATTCCAACTGAGGAGAATGAATGATCTATTTTTTATTTAGGTCTATTGGTGTGTACCTAAAATATTATTAAGTTTATAATTCATTCCAGAAAATTTTATATATTTTTTAATATCATTTAACCTTCTTTCTTGGATCATTATATATGTTCTAATTTCACACATGTGGTTTTCTAAGAATGGACATTCACCATTATATTATTTGATTTGAGAATGAAAATATGGTTAAGGGGGAGTTTTTTCTTCAAATATACTAATAATATTTATTCTTCTGTCTATAAAGTTTAAAGTATTTTGAATCCTATTGAACACGATAAATATTTTTAAAAGTTATATTTCCTTTAAATGAATGATTTTATATCATTGTTTCACATAGGAAATATTTATTCTCTTAAAATACATAATTCATAATGGATTGTTTTTATATCGGTTAGTATTTTTTTAGAATGCATACATTTAGGGAGAGATATTTTTTATTTCTTTAACTGATGAGAATACTAAATTTTTAATTTTTTAATGATTTTAAATGTTTAGTATACATTAATTAACTATTGTTTTTATGAATAATTCTTATATATTTTGGTATTTAAGAACAATAATATTTATAATATCTTTTAATATTTTTTTATTATATTCATTATTTCCAACTTATTTTTATCCCCATTATTTAAATTTTTTATATATGTAAAAGGGGGATCATTTTTATATGATAAATGATTAATTTTATTATTATCTACAAGGTAATAATTATTACACTATATCCTTAACCTCTAACCTTTTTAATTTTTATAATTATAAAACTCTTTATATTTTTATTCAGATTTCAGAATTATGTTAACTATTATATTATTTATTTTTATTGGTTTTTTGTGTTCATTTAAATTATTCATTATATTTGTTAAGCTTACATTTTTCAAGAGTAATTCATTCATATATAGGTTAAAATAAATAATACATGGTCATAATATCAATCACATAATAAACCTTCTAAAGTATAATGATCAACCATACGAAGACACTTATATAGATTCAAATAAACCTTATGAAGCTAAAAGATAAATCTTATGGTCAAAATTAAAAAGTTCAGGCCTTTATGTTTTTTATGGTTGTATTCATGAAATTTTTCATTCACTCCTACAAACATTGGAAATCAGTTTTATGAAGTTACAAATATCTCTTACAAAGCGATGGTTCATTATTATGATTTTTGTTTCAATATTACAATTTATTATTTTATTCATATGAAGTCCTCGGTGTTAAAAATTTATTTTTATTTTGGCTATTTAAATATCAGATTATATAATTCACAATTATAATAATTTAGGACTAGATTCTTTCATAACAAATAGTACATCCTCAAAGATTTATTTTATTTTAAATATACATGTTTTTCATTAATATGATTTATTTTTTAATAGGTTTAAACTCACAACACAATTTAAGGAAACTATATTAAAATGAAAATTAACTATTAATAATTTAAAAACCACAACTTAAACTATCATCGAGTATGACTTAGGAAACGTCATAATTGTTGGGTTGAAGTGAGTAACTCTAGAGGGGTGGGGGTGAATTTAGCTCCCAATAAATTTTTTATTAAAAAAAAGTAAAAATATAATCACCTGATTTAACTAAATATTACCATTTAATCCAAAAATTAGTTTCATAAAAGGTTTATCTTTTAAAGTATTTCTCAAAGAGTTAAAATGGATTAGTTAAAAAATATTTGAAATTAATTTAACAATTTATATTGACTTACTTAATCAAATTCATTATATAAACACATGTTATGATTAACCATCAATGTCTGGGTTATGTTTATAGAATAAAAAATGTAGTTTTTTCTTTGAAACAAAGAAAAACAAAACTAAAACATATAGATGATTAAACCATAGGTTTAGTATTACTCTGAGTCTTAATCCCCTCCATATGAAAATCACCCGATGCTAAGTAGATTATTGTAACTAATAATCTGATCCATGACCTAGATCGGGTATATAGAGAGCAACACAACCTATCCAGGCTCAAATATTATTCCACAGTTATATATAGAAATAAATACAACACATGCCACACTTGGACCTCTTCTATATTTTTCATGGGTAAAAAAATAAAAATTATTTGATAGAATGCCATTTACTCTCCATTTTAAGAAACTTTGTATGTGAGAACCTATATAGAGTAATACATTACACTGCTCAAAAGTAAAGAAAAAAAGGCTGTTCAAATAAAGTGTGATATAGAAATGTAGTGATGAGTAATTTTTATTGATTCAGAAGCTTGAGGTTCCTCAGATTCAACTTGGTGATGAGGTGAAACAAGTTATCCAAAATTTGTAGGAAAATATAGTTTCGTGAAGGTGCCTTTTTTGTATGAAGATGATTTGAAAATATTCTCTTGATTCAGTGTAAGAAAATAAGTTGATCTTCCATTTATTTCACTATTTTAGAGTTTCATATATACAGTATTTATGTGATATTATGATAAACAAAGGAAATATAATGAAATATATATAAATTTAGGTTCAAACATTCATTGAAGAATAATATTAACAATTTCTATGATCCATGGTAATAAGTAAAAAAATTAGGAAATCTCAAACGTGGACTTCAATACAGCTATGGAATGGTTTAGGAATAATAATTAAAGAAACTTTCATGTCACTTTGTGAATTAAATCCCATAAACTATCCAATGTAAGCATTGGATTAAAATAAAGTAGTAAAAAAATGGTATCAAGGCAAATGGTAGTGCACCCAGTGGAAGAAAAATTCTAGTGGTAGAGTGTTGGACTAATGGTGGAATGAGTCTGGAAGAATCATGTCTTGAGGTAACACAATTTAAAGTATCACAACTCCAATAATAGCATAGATTCACTATAGTAGGAGCTTAATAATAGTACTAATAAATAAGTAGTATAATTATATAAGTTTAATGTTGAATTAATATTGGTACGATTCAGGAAGTACCATATCTTTAAGGGTAGCATAATTCTATTGATAGGGAAATTTGAACTAATGGTGGCATGAGACTGATGATGGAATAGTTGAAATAATAGTATATATTTTATATATAAAGACAATTTTCTACGAAATTTTCATTATAATAATATTATACTATGATAAAACATTAATCACATTAGAAACATAAGAATTATGTTTTGTGAGAATTGAAATATGGAGTTTCCAATAATATCCCACATTTTGATGATTAAACATCATAGAATTTAATAAACATTATATAATAAAATTGGGTATAAAAATTTGAATTTTAATTTAAAGAGACTGATTAAAATTTCAAATTAAAAATGTGAGACTCATATCTTAATTATTGAAATAGAATTGAAAGATTAAAATAGAAATAATGATTAATAGTGAAATTTTTAAAACATAAATCTAGAATTAAAGATTGAAAAATTAAATGCTAAATCCTGAAATGTAAATTACATCCACATAATTTCTCCCCCTTTTAGGATTACAAAAAATAGATGATAATAATGAGTAAAGATAAGGAAAAAACAGATAAAGAATAATTGATAAGCATCATTAAGAACAAAATTCATTAGATTATACCCAAAATTAATATAAGAAAATAAAGAAGATTTCTGGTCAAATACTAGTCCTAATCTGAATTACTCTTATATTGGGAAGCAGGATCAACAACTTATATGACTTTTACAAATCTAGAAGGCATTCAAGTGGAAGCTGTGGTTGCTGAAGTAGTCTGAGACATCTCTCAGATCACCGATGGTCTAATATGTATGAATGATTTAGCAGGAGATATATCAAATGGTTGATACTGAGGAGGTAGATGTGCAGATGAAGATGCTTAAGTTAAGGATAACATGTGAATGGCCTTAGGGGAAACCACTTCTATATTAGATACATACAAGGAGGGTTATATGATGTTCACAAAATACATTATTATGTTTCCATATCTATCAATAAAACTAAATTAGTTCATATCATCCATTACTAACTTGAGTATATGGGTCATGACAATCATCTAATTTTCTTTTTCCTTGAAGGCCATACTAATCGGTTGAATTATATTGTTCTCATCTAAACCTTGAAGTAATAACTCAACTCATGATTTGTATACTTAATATACTTAGTTTTGATTTCCATATCTCTTTGGGATTAATTAAAACACACTCTTACCAGTTTATATATATGATCACTATGCTATCAATTTTAGAGAATAAATTCCAATTGATATGTATGGATATGACAAATAATAAAATGAAACCCCTCTTTAACTATGGAGGAGATCATCTCATCATCAACTCAGGTTAATGTAGGTTTATTAGAGTAGGTATCTTCTCAAAAAAAAAATTCTCGGTGACAATAAAGGAATTCCTCATCTCCTCCGTAATAGATATCATAAATTCCATCTTAGTAGCTCTCTTTATATTCTCTATTTCAAATTACTTAATCCTTATAATCATCTTGGGATGAATATTGAAAACAACCAACTCAAAAATATTCTTATGATCAGCTTCACTAAGATTATTAATGGTAGGTGTCTGAGATCTTAGTATACCACTAAATTCAGAAAGATATATTTCCCAGAAATCATCTAAGTTATCTTTGGTCACAAACTACAAAGTAAAAAATGGAAAGAATATGAAAAGTTAATGAAATTATCTCAGGACTAGGAATAATATGCTCTTCATTTTTTGATGTAGTAGGTGGAAAATAAAATAGAAATACCTGCATCTCACCAGAATCATAAATTTTCTCTTCTAAATATCCCTTTGGATCTGTTCGAATATTAAAGAATATTGGTCCACCGTGCTCTAGTGGAAAACTGTGATTATTATCACTAACATCATCTCCATCTGACTCTAGATAGAAAATTCAACGCAACCTTGAACCAGGGGACAGATCACCTTTGGATGATTTTTTATCCTCTTATATGGAAGAACTATTATGTAAAACTTTAAGATCTTCTTTATCTCATCTAACTTCATTGGACTCTGAGTAGTCTGGTCCAATATGTATATAACCTAGAAACTTATCCCACTCAACACATGTCACTTAATATATAAAAGAATTAATATTAGAAGTATCTACAAGATCAATTCTATGAATAAAAGAACCTATGGATTCCTCCCCATCAAAAGATATATTAGGCATGCCTCTAATAGAGGAATCATCACCAACCCTTATAGGTTAGATGAAGCAACTCAAGAAGGATGATGTGACTGAATCCACCCATCATCATCAATAGAAACATCTACATCACCATCATGGCCTTTTGAGTAATGAGGTCCATCACCATTCTTATAAACACCATTTATTTTCTCATCATTATCTTTATTCTCATCATTATCTATAGAATCATATGGTACACCCAAAACATATTAATATGTTTTTGAAGAACTCATAATCTATTCTTCTCTAAATTCATCGGCATCTTCATCATCTATTTCACTCAGTAAAAATACTCTAATTGGGAGTGAAAGAGGTGGACTAGAAGATCTATATGACTTAGATAAGATTTGGTAATGTCTTTATCATTACCCTATTAAACAGATATAACCTTTCATCTTCAACTTCAACCACTTCCTCATCAACTTTTTTATTATAACAAACAAAAATCTCATCTAGCTCAAAACCATGGTTAGCAACATCCTTACGAGTGGTAGGATTGTTCATAGGATTAAAATACTTATATATCATTTCATTATCCTCAAATGAAATCTTCATCCATAGGTACCAATTAACATTCATTATTTTAGAGGTATTTTTGTTGGAACCGGGCATGAAGTGGAAGCCCCAACCATGTGGATTTTAAAAAATTTCCAATGATGAATGATTTAAACTTGTCGATGTCAGTGAAGAGTAGCCCGATTAATTATGAGGATCTTGCGTGAAGGGTTTTAAGCACAAAAATAAATCGTAAAAATACCTTGTTTAATTCTGAAGCCACGCACAACGTTTTCTCATCGTTGGCGATTTCTGCTCGAAGAATTTGAAGTCAAATTCCTTTAGATCATCCACACATGCTTCAAGGAATCTGTGGGAGCACTGTTCATCGTAATCCAGGTGCTAGCGTAGAATTTCAACGATGCCTTCGACACTCCAACGATCACAGCACCACTTCACTACCGATGCTCGAGAGATTGCCTAATCATTCTCCTTGGATCTAGAGAATCTCTATCTAGATTATCAGAAAGAGTATAGGAGAGAGAAGCTACATGAATAGTACTTGGAAAAATCACCTCCTCTTATATTTATAGTGGTTAATTAAAATACCCAGTATTGCCTTGCTGGCCCTAAATAGTTAACACACTATCGGTGAAATTTTATGACATGTGTCATAAATATTTTTATCATTTACTTGTAATATGTTAAAATATATAATGTGATAATAATTGAGTCACTAAATTGACTCGTCGCTCCCATAAATATCAATTTAACCTTGAATAATTTAATATTCCTCAATTAATATTTTTCATGTATTTACTAAAACTCATAAATAAATTTAATAAATAAATTCAATACTAATTATTATAAACACGAATAATTAGAATTTATTTATTTCATTTGTGATCGTTTAACTTTGGACAAATCTCAAACCCTTGTAGTGGGGCCCACCATGTCTAAAACTCTTATTCAACTGAATAGGGAAGATTCTTGAATATGCTATTGTGTGTGACCCTCAAGGCCCTTATCTCGATAGTAGTGAATAATATTAATAGACGAAGAGTAGGATATAAAAACCCATCATAACCCCTGAAGAAATAAGGATTGTCAAAGCAGCGACAACCAACCTACAAATAGACACTGTGTAATATACTCTCTTTTTCTGTAATATATCATAAAGCAGGATGCACTCTCGTGACATCACCCTTTTCTTTCTTTATTGTTTGTTGATGTAACTGGAAGGATTTAACCTTAACTTTCATGGACATGGTATTAAAATGTAACAGCCATCCATATCAACATGGTCTGAAATATATTACTTCCATAACCTAGAAGCGAAAAAACATTTCTTGACCATTCAACCAATGTCATGCCACCAATAAAGCACCCACCACAAACTACCACACCACAACTTCATTACCATGGTTTTTTTCTTACATCAAAGTACTCAATAAAATGACATGAATTGGTAATGATCTCATGTCAGGAGAACATTACACATGATTGTAGATAGGAACTTCCAATGACACCTGAAACATGTGGTGTTCCTATTGGTGGGTCAGTTCTCATGATCTCACTACTAGATATCACCAAGTGTGAACTTCATGAGAAAAAGGCTCAATGATTATGATCCCCCAACAAATGATAGTCAAACATCTACTATTTCCAATCAATAAGATGTATCTAGACTATAGAACATATATATAAGATTAATGTCATAGTATCTTGAGGTTCTCATTATATCCTGGGAACTGCTATAACCTTTCAATACGAAAATTAATCTTTGGACATTACCATTTAAATATTAGATGCAGAAAATCCTACACTATAATGGTAAGATGGAATTATGTATAGAAAACTATATACATGACATGGTAATCAAAATCATTGAATGGTTGGGTCTAGGGCACCCACTATTTAAACAATTTCTTCTTAAACAGAAACCACCACACATTACATTGGCTTCTCATTCCTTATCTATCAAGATCTTGATTTCTAACAAAGCTAAAATAAGACTAGGAAAAATTAATTAATTCGACTGGGAAGAATAATTTCACATCCCTATAATGTTCACCGTAACATATCTACAATTATTTATTTCATCCTTTATTTCTCATTAGAAATAAAAGATAAATTTTTCTGGTACCTCATAGTATGAAAATACACTTTTCTAAGATATAGAATAAGTTTAATGAACATGATCAATGTTCTATATCTACCATCTAATTCGGTAGCAGTGGCACTTATTGCAGTACTATCACCTATCACCTCCAAAAAATAATCCTCATTCACAAACAATTCAATTTCACTCGATATTAAAACTTGATAATCATTTTGGGAATCCTCAGTGTAGTACATTTATATACTAATCCAATTGTCCTAATGGAAATCAAATATTATTTCCATAAATCATACATTGAACGAAATATTTTATTTATCAAAAACTAAACTATACATATTTATAGAAATGACAAAGAAACCACAGATAAAACTGTTATTCATTTATCAAAAACCAATCTACCCACCCCAGATCTGGGATCACCCTGAGCACAAATTACTTTCTCCATAAAATCCATTCAACATCTACTTCTTTTTTCAAAATAATCATTCAGCTCATAAGAGGGGGTTTATAAACTATATAATATTATAGATTAATTCTCCTATATATTTCATCACAATCATCAATCCTTCCAAACATGACCCTGAAGGGTGCTTGAATGTCACTATTGAAGCGAATTGAATGTTGAAGAAAAGGTATGATAAGGTTGATGGTGGGGGAGAAAAAGGGAAGGTGAAATGGTTTGAAGGAATAGACTCAAGAAAGAGAGTGACTCAAAATCATATTTATGTATGGATTATATAATTAAATATTAAATATAAAAAATTAAATTGAATAAAATTTAATCATTCATAAGTTTGAAGGTCCTCATATTTCAATTTATGATGACTTGAAACAAGTTATCAAAAAGTAGCATAAAGATATAGTTTTGTGGAGTTGGCTTTTTTTTCAGGAATATGATTTGAAAATATTCTCTTGATTCTGTGTAATAAAATACCTTGATCTTCTATTTATTACACCTTTTCAGAGTTGGATATATTCAACATTTATGTTATCACTATCACACATGAAGGAAATATAATGAAATATATAGAAATTTAGGTTCAAACATTCATTAAGGAATAATATTAAGGATTTACAGGATCCATGTAATAATAATAAAATCAGGAAACCTCTATCTAGGTCTTTAATACAACCATGGAATGGTTTAGGAATAATACTTAAAGAAAACAACATGACACTTTGTGCATTAACTCCCATAATCTAGCCATTGGAAGTTTCAGATTAAAATGAAGTAGTACAACAATGGTAGAAAGTCCAATGGAAGTACACCTAGTGGTAGAAAAAATCTAGTAGTGGAAATTTTAACTAACGGTAGAATGAGTTTAGCGGAAGCATGTTTGGAGGTAGCACAACTAAAAGTATCACAACTCGAATCATAGCATAGCTTGAATATAGTAGGAGCCAAATGGTAATGCTAATCTATAAGTAGTATAATTATATATGTCTCATGTTGAACTAATAGTGGTATTATTCTGGAAGTACCATATCTATAAGGGTAGCATAGTTTCCCAGATAGAGAAATTTGAACTAATGGTGGCATGAGTATGGTAGTGGAATAGTTGAAATAATAGTATATATTTTCTGTAATTAGAAAAATTTCTTTATATTTTTCATTATTAAAATAAAATACTATGATAAAACATTAGGCACCACATAAACATAGAAATTATGTCTTGTGAGAATTGAAATAAGGAGTTTCCAATAGTCTCTCAGTTTTTGATGATTAAAAATCATAGTATTTAGTAAAACTTATATAAAACACAATTATGTAAAAAATATGAATTTTAATTGAAACTATTAATTAAAATTTTAAAATAAAAATTTGATATACACAGATTAATTGTTGAAATAGAATTGAAAGAATAAAATATAAATATAGATTAATTGTGAAAATTTTAAAACATAAATTTTGACTTAGAGTGTAAAAAATTAAATTCTAAATCATGAAAGCTTAATTTCATCCATATAATTTATTCGCCTTTTTTGATTACCAAAAAATACCAGACAATAAAGATTAAATATTAGAAAACAAATCATGAAGAATAATTGAAAAGCTTCATTGAGAAAAAAAATCCCTACATTATAGCCAAAATAAATACAAGGAAATATAATATATTCCAGATCAAATACTAGTCCTAATATGAATTACTATCATCCTCAGATATAGGATCGACATGTTATCTGCCTTTTCCATTGGTAAGAGGCACTGAGGTAGATTATTAGTGTGCTGAAGTAGTATGAGACAGATCTCAGATCACCGACAGTCTAATATGTATAGTTGCTTTAGCTGTAGAAATACCAAATGGTTGATAATGAGGAGAAATATGTACTGAATAAGATGCATAAGTGAAGTCTAACATGTTAATGGACTTAGGTGAAACCACTACTATATTAGATACATACAAGGAGGCTATATGAGGTTCACAAAATCCATTATTATTTTTCCACCTCTCTCAATAAAATTATTTATTTCCTTCTTATCATCCATTACTAATGTGAGTATATGGTTCTTGACATTCAGCTAATCAACTTTTCCTTAGAGTCTATACTAACATGTTCTATTCTTATGTTCTCAGATAAACCTTGAAGTGATAACTCTACTCATGCTTTTTATATATCCTAGAATGATATTATTTTATATCCATAGTGTTTATTTCCATATCACTTTGGGATTCATTAAAACACACTCTTACTAGTTTATAAATATGGTCACCACGCTATTGGATATAGAGAATATATTCCAGATGATATTTTTGGATATCACCCATAATATAATGTAGCTCCTCTTTGACAATGGAGTAGATCATCTAATCATCAACTAAGGTTGAAGTAGGTGTATTCGAGTATGTATAAGAAAAAAATAGTAATCTCTCCATCCACTCAAAAAGAATATGTTAGGTAATAATAAAGTCCTCATCTCTTCCATAATACATCTCATAGCTTCCATCTCACTATCCCTCCTTATATCCCCAATTTAAAATATATGAATCCTTATAATCATCTAGGGACGAATATGGAAAATAGCCAACTAAAAAATATTCATGGAATTTGTTTCACTAAGATTAGTAACAGGAGGTTCCTAAGATCTCAAAATACCACAGAATTCTGAAAGAAATATTTCCCTGAATGAATCCAAGTTAGATCAGGTCACAAATTATGAAGGAAAAAAAGCATTAATAGGTAAATTTAATGCAATTATCTTGGGTCTATGAATAATAGCCTCTGCATGCTCTGATCTAGTAGGTGGAACATCATATGGAAATACATGCATCTCACTGGCATAAAAAATTTTCTCCACTAAATATCCCTTTGGATCTGATCCAATAAAAGAGATAGTAGGTCCACCATTCTCTAGTGGACAACTGTTATTATTATCTCTTCCATCACCTCCATC
Organism: Viscum album; assembly: GCA_963277665.1. Lineage (NCBI taxonomy): Eukaryota > Viridiplantae > Streptophyta > Magnoliopsida > Santalales > Viscaceae > Viscum > Viscum album. The sequence continues at coordinate 695,583,136 of OY728130.1, read as the reverse complement.
TAACTCTGGATAGAAAATCCAAAGTAATTTAGAACTAGGGGATTGAACCCCTTTAGATGACGCCTTATCCCCTTATAAGGAAGAACTATTATGTAAAAATTTATGATCTTCATCATCTCATCTAACTTCATCAGAATCCATGTAGTTTTGTCCAATATGTACATACCCTGAAAACTTCTCCAACTTAACATGTGTTGTTACTTCAGATCTAGAAGAATTTATATTAGAAGGATCTACAAGATCAATTCCATGACTGAAATAACCTAGGGATTCCTCCCCATAAAAATATGTCTTAGACACAACTCTAATGGAAGAATAATCACCAACATAGATAGATTATATGAACCAAATAGAGAAGGTTGGTGTGATGGAATCCACTCATCATCATCATTATCGACATCCACATCAGCATCATGACCTTTTGAGTCATGAGGACCATCACCCTTCCTATCATCACCATTTATTTTATTATCATTATCTCTGTTCTCATCATTATCATCAGAATCATATGATACATCTAAAACATATATATTTTCGAAAAAATCATAATCTATTCTTTTCAAAAACATCAGTATCTTCATCATCAATTTCATTCAACAAACACTCCTTGATAGGGAGTGAAAGAGGATGACTAGAAGATCTATATGAATTAGATGGGATCTGGGTAATGTCAAGATGAGTACCATATTAAATAGATATAACCACTTCCCCTTCAACATCAACCACTTCCTCTTCAATTTCTTCATTTTAATAAACAATGATCTCATTTGTCTCTAAGACAGGCTCAAAAACATCTTTGGGACAAGCAGAATTGTTCATAGGATTAAAATATTTATAGAGCTTATCATTATCCTCAACATAATTATTCATCCATGGATACCAATTAACAATAATTATTTTAGTGTTATTTTTACATAAATAGACACCACCACACGTTACCTTGGCTTATCATTATTTATATATCAAGATCTTGTTTTCTAACATTGCTAAAATAAAAATACAGAAAATTATTTAATTTGATTGGGAAGAGGACTTTCACATCCCCACAATGTGTACCATAATATATCTACAAATATTTATTTCATCATTTATTTTTCATTAGGAATTAAATATAAATGTATTTGTACCTTATCATACTAAACTCAACATTTCTGAGACATAACAAAAGTTGAATGAACTTGAAAAAAAGTTTATATCAACCATCTAATATAGTAGAAATATGACTTATTATAGTAACATCACCTATCCTCTCTAGAAAATAATCATTATACATAAAAAATTCACTTTCACTTGATATTGAAACTAGATAATCATTTGAGACTCCTCAGTGAGGTACATTTATATATGTAACCCATTATTCGAATGAAAAATAATTCTCTTGTTCCTCAATTATACAATTAATGAAATATTTCATTTATAAAAAACTAAACTATACATATTTATATAAATTATGAAGCAACCTCAGATAACAAGGTTTTTCATTTATCAAGAACCAATTTATCCATCCTAGATTCGGGATCACCATGAGCACCAATGACTTTCTCCATAAAATCTATTCAAAATATATTTCCTTTTTCAAAACAATCACTTGGTTCACAAGATGGGGGTTATAAACACTATAATATTATTACATGATTCTCCTATAGATTTCATCTCAATGCTCAAACCTTTCAGAGATAACTCTGAAGGGTGATTTAATATCACCATTGAATTAAAATTAAAGATGATGAAAAGGTATGATAATGTTGAAGGTGGGTAGAAATAGGGAATGCAAAATGTTTTGAAGGATTATAATCAAGCGAGAGAGTGACTGGAAATTATATATAAGTATTAATTATATCATTTATATATTTAATATAAAAAATATAATAGTATATAAATAATTAAATCAAAAAAAAATTTAAGCAATGAACAAAATGACTGATAGAAAAACAAAGTCTAATAACTATAGATTACCCAATAGTGGATCATTCAATTGTGGATCTTTCTAATGGTGGGTTTTCCCAATGGTGGATCATTAGAATGGTGGATCATTCAAACTATGGATCATTCCAATAGTAGATTTCCAATAGTGGATCACCATAGGTGGATTACCAATGACGACTTGTTGAATGGTGTCTTATCCAATGGTGGATTGTCAAAAGTTGACTTATCCAATAGTGGCTTCTCTAATGTTGTCTTTTCCAATGGTTTCTTTTCCACTTGTTGGTTTTTCAATGGTGGATCACCCAAATGGTGGTTCCTCAGGATTTGGAATTAAAAGAAATTTATCATTGTAAATTCATGTTTTATGTAGCTTAGCATCTCATAAGTAAAGGGATTTATAAATATATTAGAAATGTGATGTTCAGTTCCCATGAATTAAAGAGTTATATCAGCCTTTTAGAAATGATCTCTCAAAAAAGTGAGGTATTAGATTAATATTCTTTGTACTAGAACGATACGTAGGATTCTTAGAGATATTTATTTCAATTGTGTTGTATCAATTTATAAGGTAATGCCTAAATTGATATCCATAATCTTGAATAGTGTGTTTCTTCCATAAAAAATTGTGCACAAAAACTTCTTATAACTATATATTCAACTTTAGCAACGCGTCGGAAAATAGAATCGTGCTTCTTTCTACACCAAGATACTAGTGACTTGCCCAAAAGATGACATGTTCCATAGGTTCTTTTTATCTTTTACTTACAACCATAAAAATACACATATGAATAACTCACTATGAAAAATTATTTTCCTATATGATAGAAAAATCATAAATGTTTTTTTATATATGTGGTATTTTAAATATTTTTTTAATATAAATTAAATAATATTATTTTGTATTTTCATAAAAACAAGCACACATATGCACAAAAAATATAATATATGGGAATATTGCAGTTAATTATTGAAATATTCCAATCATACCAATAAATCTAGTTTAATAAATTGACTTTACATCATCATTAAAGTCAATATTACATGTGGTACTAATATAAGTTTCTCTAATTTTCATCCCATCAAAACCAAAAAATTAGAAGGTATTTAATGTACTTAAATATATTTCAAATTATTCCATATTTATTTTAAAAAATTTGAAAACCAAAAATAATATTTTGTTCACCAACTAAAATCATTTGTTATTCACTTTGAATCATCATTATAATTCAGCACACTAATTATTTTTAGAGGGCCTTAAAATAATATCATCAACAAAAATTTAAACTAAAAAATTATCCTTTTAAATTATCATTATACAAATAGTTGGATCTGCAATGTCTTTTGAAAAACCTTTACAATTAGAAAATATATAAACCTATTACACCAACATCTAAGGTCCTTTTATAGATAATATAATATTTTTTAAAATTTTAAAAAATAATTTATAAAATGAGGATTTTAAAATCCATGGGGTTGTCAACAACAAAATCATCAACTATAAATACATTTAAGAAATTCATTTTTACATCCAATTAATATAATTTGAAACCCAAATGTGATGCATTGGAAATTAGTATACTAAGGGATTCAAAACATGCTACTGGTTAAAAGGATACCTCAAAGATATTACATTCATATTAACTATATGTGTGTGTATCTAAAAAAATTATTTCTAACTATAGTGTTTAACTCATCAACATTATTTCTAAATGCCCACTTAGTTCCAATGGTCAGAGTGTATTTAAAACTATCTACTATTTCCTAAAATCTATTTCCTTCAAACCGATTAAGTTATTATTTCATTTCAATTCCCAACAATTCATCATTAATTTCATCATTCAAGTTATTATGTTTAAGCTGTGAAAAGAATTCTAGATGTTCAACCTGATTTCTAAGAGAATATCTATTCCATGTACCATTATCTAGGTTTCCAACAACAATATCTAGATGATGGTATGTATTAGTCCTAAAAAATATAAGAAAAGTTTGAATAGACAATTTTCCATTACACTAGGTGATTTTTATACTTGTTTCAAAGAACTATCAGAAGGTTTGGTACTGATTTTCATATTTTGCAGATAATCCTTTAGGTTTTCTAAAGGGGTTTTAGGATTATGTGGATCCATTTCATAAAATTTTACATTAATAGATTCCTCCACGATATTGGTTCTATTAAAAAAACACCATATATTTCTTACTAGATCTTGAATGACCAATGAATGTTCTTTAATCACTCCTGTAGAAAAATTTGTCATGATTTTCCATAGTTTCAAGAATAAAAATTTTCAAATAAAAGGTGTAAAGTAATTTTTTTTGGATTTCGATCATTCCATAACTCATAAATATTTCTTCATTAAGATAGGTATAATGAAAAATAAAATTATTATGTAACATGATCTATTCACAACCTCATCCCAAAAATAAATAGGTAGGTCATACTCATTGATAATGTCCTAGGGAATTTCAGGAATGTATTTATTTATCCTTTCTATAAAACCATTATATTATGGGGCCCTGGGAACATAAAATTTCTGAATATACCTATTTTGGGGGGGAAAAGATTCCAAATTCTTATTTTTAAACTTACAACCAGGATCACTTCTTAATGAATGAATTCTAAGTCCAATATGATTTTTTAAATATTTTTTTACTTGGTAAAATAATAATAGGATTCAATTTTTTGATCTATAATGAATATCCAATTATACTCAGAAAATTCATCTATAGGAACAAAAACATAGTGCTTTGTATTTATACTGGAAACTATAGATGGTCAAAAAAATTCCATGTGAACCAACTCTAGGGGTTGAGAATAAGAAACATCATTTTTTATTTAAAGGGTTCTTTTGTGTTGTTTCTAGTTTCGACATGGGTTATAGACTTTATCATTTGTTAATTTTATTTTTGGTTGATATTTGAATAAACCCTTCTTAGTTATCTTTCTATGTTAATGAATATTTCAACGCCCTAGTCTCCATTTTCAAATCCAATATTCCTTATGAAAATAACTTAGGAAGAATTTTTTTGAGAAAATAAATAGTGTAAATTAAAAACATAAACACTAACACTTCTTAAAGAAATAAAATCTATTTAATATTAAAGTACAAAAAATTACATGCATTATTTTAAATCCTAACTTGAAAACCATCATAACATAAATGTGAGATTCGATACATATTATAATTTAATGTATCTTAAAATAAAAATTTAGAAATTAGAATAGCGTTAGACTTACCAAATTTGGCCAAGGCCAATAATTCTTCATTGGCCTTGTCACCAAATTTGACATGACCACCATCAACTTTGATCTGATTCTTCAAACTCGAATAGTATATAGTCATGTGTCTAGGAAAACTAATGTCCATATAACATAAGTTATTACTGGATATGTTCAATTATGTTTCCTAGAAAAAAAATTTACATTGAAAATGATTTTAGTACCAAAATCTTATTGGGTCAATGAATTTTATCTATTAAATATTTAGGAACTCATTGTTTATTAGAAGGTTTATATAGAGTGATTTTAAATATTATAAATTAAAACATTTTTGGTTCCATAAGAATAAAAATTAAGGAATGATTTTAAAAAACTAGAACTACAAATATGAGTAATTTTATGAATAATTATGTTGTACGTGTTGATTATTTATTAAATTATTGTTCTTGGGTGTATATTTCTCCTAGAATTTGATTAATATAATTTCTCCCATTGGGGAGTTTAAAAAATCTTTCTTCAGTTTCTCATTTGGAAATTTTAACAAATTTTTCTCCATTAATAGTTGAGCATTTTTCTCTTTTTCAACACTAATATCAGTTATAAAATTAGTAATCAAAGTATACTATTTTATTATAATATTATATTTATCTTTATTATCATTTAATGAATCTCCCATCATATTACAGTTTTCAAAAATATTATCATTATACATATTTTATTCATTTTTTTAATATATGTAGTTATTATAAATACTAATATGTGATGTAGGAAAAAAATGGATACATCAAATATTTTTTTCACAAAACACATGGAGGATCTATCATTCTTATCCTCTTGGGTTGAGTATCAATGACACAAAATTTCTTATAAATGGATTCTGTATAATTTCATTAATTCCTTTTATCTCTTATCTTTGCCATAATATTTAATGTTCAGTTTTATGTTAGGACTATAGTCTTTGACATGCCATTCACTTTTAAACTCATATGAGATTATTTCATTTGAAGCACAACCCTTCTTCTAATCCTTTATCCAGCTTATTAAATTATCATATTTACCTTTGTAATTATGTTTTATAAATAACTTATTCTTCTTGTAAAACTTGTTGAATATTCTATCTAGGTGGGCCATTTCTTCATCACTGTCAACAAAAGAATTCTCCTCAATTGAGCAATCAGTTTGAATTTTCAACTTTTCTGTTGAAATAGTATATTATAAGTCAATAGATTTTCATTTTGGTTCATCTTCCTCTTATCTATTGAATTTGAGTTCTTCCTCATACATTATATTCCTTATTATCATCTCCCTAATAGTTAACTTTCTAAAATCACTCGATTCTCTGAATGTGATTGAGGTTTCTATCCAACTATCTATTTGACACCTAAATAATCACATCACTCAATCTTTATCAGAAATAGTTTTCCCTTGTATTCATTATCTCATTGAACTGGAGATACATGTCCAAAAAAGGTTCATCATGATTAATTTTGAATGTGACATATTTTATAGTATAAGTGTTTAAGTGAATTTATTTGAAACTATATGTTCCCTCAAGAGAAACTGAAAATGTATCCCAAATTACAAAAGTATAAGTACATTCCAATATTCAACAAAAATACTCATCACCCAAAGAAATATACAAAGAATTTATAGCTTTATAGTTATTATTATAAGAATCTTGACTAAGATCATCCCATATAGCTCAATGATTTTTTATAATTTCATAGTTTTCTACAATAGTAGTCCAAATTTCAAATCACATTCTCTCATGTTGAATTTTCATTTTAATTATCCACTAAAAATAGTTAATTACATTAAAATAATGAGGTATATTTTTAGTCAAACCAACTTGTGTGTTATCTATAAGGAACTAAATTTAAGAATTATAGAAATTTAAGATCCTTAAAAGAAAAGAATCACACTTGAAAGGATATTTGAAAACCTCTAATACCAAATATTGGTCAGAGTGAGTAACTCAATAGGGTGGTTAATTGAGTTCCCAAAAAACATTCTATTTTAAAAAAATAAAATAAAATCCCCCAATTTAATTAAAAATACGAAGGTAATCAAAACAATATTTTAATATAATTTTTATCTTTTAAAATATTTTTCAAATCCTTATTATGGAAACATTTGAACAATTTTTGAATTTACATTAAATTTATAAATTGATTTACTTAAGAATTTCATTACATAATCATTAGTTTAGATAAACTATCAAAGTAGGATATTTTTTTACAGATTAAAAAATAATTCATTTTTATCATTTAAATAACTAAAAAGAAAAATAAAACACACAACAGAGTAAACAAGAGGTTCATTATCAAGTCCAAACTTAATCCAAGAAGATTAGAAATAACATGATACCAATTATATTATTATAACTAATAATCTTACCTGAAACTTGGATAGGGTATACATACAACAACACAAGCTATCCGGGCTTAATTCCTTTTCTAAAATCATATGTGGGATGAAACAAACTAGTTGTCATGTGTGGAAACCTTCCAAATTTTTCATCATAAGAAAGATAAAAATTATTTTAGAGAATATATTGTATTCTCTAGTTTAATAATAATAGTTAGTTTGTGTAGATATATAAAAAAATACAACACACTTCTCAAAACTAATTTAAAATAGGGAGAAAAAACTGAGATAGATAAATGTAGTTCTGCTTAGTTGGTAATGATTTAGATGCTCGAGGGTCCTCAAATTTGACATGGTGAGTATATCAAAGAATTTATCAAAATGATATATGAAAATATGGGGTCATGGAATTATCTTTTCTGCATGAACATTCTGTAAAAATATACTCTTTATTCAGTGTAAGAAAATTACTTTATCTTATAAGTATTTCACTCTTTCATATTCCAATTTATTTAGAATATAATTTCTCACTATAATGAAAGAGGTACATGTCCTGAAATATATATCACAATAGGTTCAAATATCCACTGAATAATAATAATAATAATAATAATTTATTGGATCCTTAAACTAATTCTAATATCCAGAAACATATGATTTGGTCTTAAATGCTTCTATGGAATGGATTAGGAATAACCATTAAAGAGAACCATGCTACTATGTGTTCATTAACTCCCATAAACTACCAATTTGAAGCATTAAATTTAGATAATGAAGAATAATAACCATAGAAATGCAGATGGTAGCCCAATCTTGTAATAGAAAAACATAGCGATAACACACCTGGTGGTAAAAAAATTATAATAGTGGCATGCCGAACTAATTCATTCATGAGTGGGGGTGTATCATGTGTAGAAATACCGTAACTCTAGGTAGAAAAACTCTATTGGTATAACAAATTAATGGTATTATTAGTCTAAAGATAGTATAAATCCAATGGTAGAAAAATTATGGTGGTAGAATGTTGAACTAATAGTGGAATGAGTCTGGCAGCAGCATAACTCTGATGGTTGAAAAACTCTAGTAGTATAAAAACTTTAAAAAAATGTTGCATGAGTTTGGTGGTGACATATTTAAACTAATAGTAACTATTTTATATAAATATATAATTTTCTCCAAGTATTTATTTATAAAAATAATATATTATAATATAACATTAATCTTATTAGAAACACAAGAATGATGATTTGTTAGCATTAAAAAAATAATGTCATTATATAATTGACCAATAATTTATCAATACCGGGAATGTGAATATTAATTTTTTATAATTTTATTGAAACTAAGACTTTGATAATGGTAATATTTCATTTTTTATATTAACCTGACTATTATTGGATGTGATAACTACTTTAAAAATATCAATGTAAAGAATATAAAAGAGATTACAATGAAGGAATTTTCTTTTGTGAATTTAACATAAAATAGAGGCAAAAAATGTAGTTAGGAATAATATTCCATTAAAATTTACTGTATTTATGAATTGTTGAAAGAAACATTGTTCAACTACACTAATAATTTTGAAGGCCTCACTACATAACCAAATGACATATTGTTGTACTACTTCTGGATGATTGAAAATCACTTCAATTGGCAATCATTTTATTCTACAACTTGTAGTTGTTTAATTTAATCATTTTTATTTTCATCATTTTTTAATGTTCATTATATAATATACATGGAAATATAACGTATCACAAGGTATATTGTTAATCTCAATTGACGAAGAGAAAAATTCATTGGTTGTGCTTAAAACAGCCAAAATTCATAGGTTTGGAATTATCCTTCGAATGTCTAGTTTCGGTCTACATTATAGAAAAGACTGTGTTCTATATATACCTCATAAAACTCAAGGACTATTGTATACCAAGGAAAAAGACTAATTTTTAGAGAATCACCATAGATATTAAATATTTAGAGAGTTTCCGAAGAGTACACACTGTATCATCTAATCCAAACTATATTAAAACCCATATTTTATCATGTCTATATTTATTTCCACACTCTTCATGGAATTTTTTCACAGCCTATGTTTGAAATATTTTAATCATTTTCCAAATAATTTCGTAACATATTTTAAAATATAGTATTTTAAAGGATAGTAAATTCACCCCCAAATCTATTTCCATATTCAGTTCCTGACCTAACTCCATGTTTCATGGCCATAAACTATAATACATCAACTATTTTAGTTATATAACAATAATGTGAAATACACAATGCCCTAAATGAATTAAATTAAAATTTAGGAAATTCCTTTTTTTATATATTATAATTAAGACCTTGGAATATATAGCTTTTGATTCCCTCATTGGGATATGTACGAATCTTCTTTCATTTCCAATCCAGACATTATAGCACTATATATATATATATATATATATTCATTTATCCCTAAAACATTATTCTTTGGAATGGAACTCTATAATATATCAAATTCTCCCATAGAGAGCTTATACCCAATAAAAACCCATTTCTAATTCTTGAATTACACTAAATCCTAATGTACATTTAAGCCTTCCTAGATGACCTTAAATTATAGCATACTCTTATGTTTGTTTGGGAGAACACGAACCCAAGAAAAATGAAATTCAACTTCTTGGATTAATGAAAATTATTTTTTTCATTTATGTTTTCCAGGAGGACTTTAAACTCTACTTTAACACTTTATGCCTTATAATATAACTATAAACTGTGGTTATTTATCTTTAATTTCTTTTAATATGGATTTAAAATATAAATTACCACACATGCCTATCCCCATAAAATATTTATGATATTCCCTTTTCCTTGAGTTCGTGATTTTATAAATTCAGTGACATTTACTCTAAAATGCATCATATTTATTCATACCCAATTAACATAGTTCTCCCAAATAAGGTATGATGTGATGTAAATCGTACTCATTTTGTTACATGGAAGAATATCATGAAAGTGTATTAAATAAATAAGAGACTCCAAAATTAGAAAATTATCTACGTTGTGGGATGTATTGACCTCCCATTCCTATCCTTTCAGCATATTCAACCAAATATTCCAATGAACACTAATCTGTAAGAGAAAGTAGGCCATCAAAATAAGAAGGGGTGAAATTTTTTGAATTATAAGATATACATATTCTAAAAAGGTATTTAAAATATCTTCTCATTAAACATACCAGTATATGCATAAGAATTCAATCTAATATTATAATATTATAAAACATCACAGTTGAACAAAAAGTACACCACATATGATTCTACACTTATTCCTATAATAAATATTTTCTTTCCACATGCCTCTAACTCTCCTTACTCAAGACATATGATTTAAATATCATTATATAAATATATTTTATGATAAAATTAATTTATAATATTATAAAACTGGAATTAAAAAATGAATCAATCATTATTATGGTTGAAACAAAATCCCTGAATACAATATAGTGCATTAAAACAAACAATTAGGTCTAAAAATCCCCAGTTTTATATTTTTTTATCATGAAGAACCTCACTTGATCCCAATATATATTTTATATTCTAATAAATTGACTATTTAATTATACGTTCATTTTTTAATACAGAATTTTTTTATAACGACATATTAGAATACAATTCACAAATGAATTATATAATAACTTCTATAGGTTTTCATAAGTCAAAGCTCAGTGTTGGAAAAAATAAAGCTAGCTATATATTTATTGTACAAAAATAAAGCTAGATATATATTTATTGTACCCTTTAACCACTCTAAAACTAAACCTAATGTATAGGGGGACAAAAAAGTTTAATTTTTGTTGAACTACACATTGATTGTATAACTCTTCCCATCAGGGAATTTTTCTTTAATATTTTATAAAAAATTTAATAATCTTTTAGTATATTAAAAAATAATTTAATCTTTGTTTAATAAATTCCCTTCATGGATAGAGAAAAATATTTCCCATTTTCAATATTAAGGAATATTTCGATAACCTACTGAATCTATTAAATTATTCATTAAAATTAATATTATTACATTTAATCCATTTATCAAAGATTTAATTTAGAGTCTCCCCTAAATAATATTCAATAAAAAATCATGTGTTTTATTAATGGATTTACTCTTCCTAGAGCGAGGATAACGGTTGAGACATCATGAAAAATTTAGAATTTACATTTTTATTACTCCATTGTGTCACTATATCAATATCCTAATAATGTTTTAATACACATTACTATTTTTTCCAACTTATATTCTAGACCCATCATGTCATTCCACATTCTACTCGAAAACTATCATTAAAATAGATTTTTTTGTAACTATTTTACAACTAAATAAATCATTTCATCTATGAATGTTATTGGATATTAAAATACTATTTATAAATATATTAGTAAAAATTAAATTTCTTTGTCAATATTTTATGTCCTTGTTAGTAATCCGAAAAACATAGGGGACAATTCACCTAAACTGTAAATTCTTCAAAGTAACATGACTTCCTTATATGCTTCAAATCACTCTTATTTATTATAATATCGATAATATCTTTCTTATATGTGCTAAATATCAGGATATGTTATCAATGTACTATTTATTTTCAATTTCATCAAAACATGCATTATTTATTTTTTACAATTACAATATATTTTATGATCTACACTAAACCCATTAATTATAAATCCATGAAGATTAAATTATACTTTTTCCCAACCCATAAAATTTGATTCTATATATTAATGAATCTCAATTTTTTAAATTCTAATGATTTTACTATGTAATTATTAAATTTACTATATTTCAATTCTATTTGATAGAAATCCATTTTTATCTAAAAAAATAAATTTATCGATACCTAAATCAAAACATTATTTTGGTTCCATTTTATATATGTTTTTAATTTTAGAATTACATATCCATTATATAGTCCCTCGTCATATTTCTATATTGTAAAAATAGTATAATTTTTAATTGAATCTTTTTTATAGTAAATAGAATATCTCATTAAGTAATTCATCTAATTTAGAGTAGAAAAGCTCACTGATTAGCTTTTGTTGTTTATATTTTCAAAGGGGAATCTGTCACATGAATCCAATTAAAACTAGAATTATACCATCCAATAAATGATATAATATGAACTTTTGATATAAATCAATTACTTTCTCATTCTAAAATAAATTCTATATAATATTTTAAGATTCTTAATTTGGGTCCATGTATCCTAGAAAAACCATATGATGTCATAATCTCTACTATTTCCCACCTTCATAATTAGAAAATACTATCATCTCAAAATTGGATCTGTCATGCCCCATCCCCCTGGGCATGTTCTGTGATAACCCCAAGCTCGCCTCTGATAGGCCAAGGGCTGGATACTAGAACCATGTTGGTATATCCCACAAATGGTAGGAATTTACCTAAGAACCTGTACACAAGCACATATCTCGAAGCCATAGATTTTGGAATGTAAAAACACTAAGTAAAAAAATAATGCATACCAGAAAAACCCAATACCATGTATGAAAGAGGAAATCAGTAAATTATAACCGTGACAGAATACAAGACCCAAAAATAATGATTCTATAACACAATTACTGAATTTTATCCTCCGAAAACCCCACCTGATCTAACTGTATGGTATGACAACAGACTATTGACTGTTATCCATCAGAAAACACCTTGGTCTATATGATCACACTAAGCCCCAACTGATCCTGATCTACCTCTAACACCATTATCGAGTTTATCATCTACACAATACCTAACACATGTAGGAATATAATTTATAGGGGTGAGTAAAACAATACTCATTATGGAACCCTGAAACAAAAATTACAGGAAAACAAATGAAACACTGCTAACAAGAAGCAGTCATCTCAACATAGGTATATGTCAAAAACACACATAACAAGAATATCCAGGTATACTCGTAAAGGATTAAAGTTCTCATGGTCTCATCCACTTCCAACCATATGGTTCCACTCTTATTATTCTCAATTTTCAGAGATCTCACTCCTCAAGATATCTGATAATAATCATGTAAAACAAGTCAACCAAAAGTATCTGAGAGAACATCTAGTCTCGATACATCACAATGATCCCTAATATATCCAGTCCCACTAAGACAAGGAGTCTCTATATCACAACTAATCCTTGGTCACAAGATTCCGCTCAAGGAATGCTCGTTCTGGGAGAACTCACTCCTCAAGCCCTGATGTCATCGAGGACTCTTACAAGAGGTCCCCCAAATTTGGATCCCACCCAAAGAGAAAATGCTGGTCAAGGATCATGATATACAGATAGGGTATTATCCTCAGAGAATACCATGAACCTATTCTATATTAACCCAGAATTTAGGGGTTTTTTCTAAGATAATACCACAAACCCTACCGATGTGGCTCATAACATAGGGGATTCTCCTCAGAGAATACTGCAAACCCTATCGATACAACCTAATAGATGGGGGATTAATTCCTTACACTCAGAGGACATGTCAACAACCATGAAACTTCATCATGCATGTTCGAGTATCACTCTAACCCTAGTGAGGTTTCCACAACTCTATCTGGAACCCTATCGTATTGAGAGGAATGCTTCCCAGTGGTGTGAACACAATGTCGTACTGAACACTTGAGTAGAGAACCAAGGGGAAGCTTCATAACTATGATGTTCCTCAATAAAAACTCACAATGGAATATAAAAATGAATACCTCATTGTGATTTCCCCAATGCTGGAGATGAATCATCATACGGGTTTACAATTTGAATGTTATGGGTCTTTTAGTGAAAAGGGGCCAGTTGTGTTCGGGTCTGGCTTGACCCAGTTAGACCGACCCAACTTGACCTAACTCGATATCCGTTGACCTGACCTGCTAGGTTGACATGAACCACTAGCTCTATTCTAGCCTAGTTGTGAATACCGGTTCACCCATCCCAAAATCCATGGGCCCCCCATCACTGCTTGGTCAACACGGTTGGTTGACATGGCCAGCTCACACCAGCGGCTGCACCGTGGGTCCTCTATCGAATGCGGCTCATCGAGCTGCATGCCTCAACCGCCATGACCTCCTGCCATGACTTTTCACCACTGCCCATGGACAATGTTGCTGTCGGCCATCAGGCCAACAACCTCCTCTACCTCCACTCACCTCCCTCTGGAGCGGTCCTATTGGACCATGGTTTTGTTGCCACTATTGACCACTATACCGAAAGCCGTCTACCTAGACCAGCCACACCACTGGTCCAAGTCCACCTCTTTGGCCAGTCCGCCCCACCGACAACCTCCTCTCTCCATGATTCACCTAGAAAAGACAAAGCTTCCTTAAACTGCTGCTATCTCGGATCCTGCTCTAAATCGTTGCCCAATACAAAGAATGAGGGGCATGAAAAATAGGGGAAAAGGTAAAACCCAAGAAAAACCAAAGTGGATGGATCTGGTCTTCTTCATGTCGGCCTCAATCTATCCATGTTAGAATTGAAGAAAAAAAGGTAAAACAAAATCAACTCTTAGCATGGATAACTCCTGAATCAAACCCCACAAATGAATACCCATCCCACAAGAAAGGTCAACCCTGGGATCAACCTATTCATTGGCTGATCCATGTTCATAATTTGAATGTATAATGAGAAGAAAATATTACAGAAAATAAAACCCCTTCCTGGATTTGGTTTGATTGTTGATAAAGAGAGATAGTGTCATCATTCATCGATCCCCAATCCTTGATTCGTCTTCTCGTCATAGTCTGTCATTATCTAATTCCCCTATGTAAATTATCTAAGATCATTCACCAAATCCTATATCAATACCAATGGATTGAGAAGGAAAACTTGTTTCAGCACTAAACGTGTTTCTGTGTTGTCACGTCACTGAGTTGCAGCGTCACTGAGTTAATACATTGCAAGGCTATTATGTTACCTTTAAATGTTAAAAATGAAATAATTCTTTCAAATTATTTTATTCTTAAAACATTGAAAAATTAACTATTATAGTTGACCAACAATGGTTGATGTTATGCTCCGTGTAAGGAAAACCCCCCATTATGAACTCATAGATGAACTTATATTTCTAATCTAAGTTATCATTTACGAGTTAATTGGATTTAAAAAAAATAATATGTTTTATTTATTTAATTTACGGTTATGTCCTTTTCAAGTTTTCCACAGGAAATGTATGTCACTCCTAGGGTAAACCCAATTCTCTGAGCTTAACAATTTCATAATATTTCTGATCCAGGCACCTATTTAGTATTTATTCATCATTTTCAAGAAAACCACACATATGGCTATTTAAAAATGTAACACTTTTTGACAGATCATTTTGGGAACACCGTGTCTTGGAATATCATTTTTTCTCAGTGCGTGGTCTCATAATTTTCCCAATAATTAAAAAAAAAGAATCAGAAAAATCCAAGTCGTTAAATTCTACCCACCTTGAGTATTTTCATCATCAAAATCCAAACAAGGTTTACTCCAACAAAAGATGAGAGTACAGAGACCGAATAAGAGCTTACCTCTCCCTTGTGAACTTCTTATGTAACACCCCAAGCTTCCACTGTACGTTTCCCTTCGAATAATGCAATAGCGTGTGTTGTACGCAACCTCGAGCTCTAACACACACCACAACTAATTAAACTAGCCGTTGTGAATAGTAATACCTACTTTTTGAAATTTTATAAATTTTATTTATCAAAATGGACTTCATTTTTGGATTAGGAATATTGAAATTAGCCTATGTTGAATTTTTGGTATTTTTCTGAGAACTTCTAAATTTTTATGAATAGTGAAAAATACTTAAAAACAACTTTTTTAATCAAAATAATTTATAGTGATAAATTATAATATTTAGTGGTTTTAAAGTATAATTAGAATATATTTTTACCATTTTATCCAATGGTGGTCATTAGAATTAATTTAACATTGAAATTGGACATAAACAATTGCCAATCTTTTGATATAAATTATTTCTTAAAAACACGCTATTTGTTGTAACAGCGGGAATTAATTATAAAATTAATTAATACAACTTATATGTTTGGAATTTTTTAAAATAGACATCATTTTTGAATTCGGAATATCAATTATAGCTTAGGGTGAAATTTTGGCCTTATTCTGAAAAACTTCAATTTTTGATGAATAGTGAAACCACTAAGTGGTTGTTAAAAACTGATTTTTCGTTAAAATGAAATATTACCACTTCTGTGATTTGATTTTAAAAAATCCGACATACATGGTTGTCATTAAGAAGTAAAATGTGGTTCAATGAGATTAAAATAATTTTTTGGTGAATAGTAACTTTTAAGTTCTTAATCGCGATTAGAGGTAATTAGTGTAGTTTAAGGTAAAAATAATGTTTTAATAATATGAGATGAGCTTGACACCTGTCCTACTTCTATTGGATGAGTCATGGCCGACCCAGACAACCCATGGGTCAACTTGGGGACCCCATGGAGCCACTTTAGTTGGAAAATGACATTAATATATATTTATTTAATGTTAAAATTAAATTGACACAAACATGAGTTGTTTTACTAAAACAGTTTTTAAGTGGGGTTTACACAGATCCAAATTTTGACTATAAAAATTCATTAGAAAGCTAAAAAGATTTCCTAAATCATAGTATTTTTTTTATAATTTTTAGACATTAAATAAATTAAATTATTTATGACATCATTATGATGCAGCGATGACCTCATTATTTAACGATTTAAATAAAAGATAATGAAAAATCCAAGGCTTACACTTGTCCAAAGCATATTGGATGAGGAGATTTAGAACCCTTATAACCTTATCCACGAATTACATAAGTGTGGGACCTTTAGAATCCGAAAAGCATTTTATAATAATGTAACATTTCAATCTTTCCAAAAGAGCCCCTCCTCTCCTCTTATAAAAGGCCCCCACCTCTACCACCTTATTCACACTTCCAAGAATTTTGGTTCGGCCAACCTCTACCCAAATACTCTCCCAACTTCTCTCCCTTCATCCTAGAATCTTTACTTTAGTCAGAAAGCCATCCTAAGGAGTCCTTTTGATCAAATCAAAAGGAAGAACCCGAAGAAGAGGTAACATTTTCATCACCCTCTTTCAAGTTTCTTTCTTCTTCCACTCCCTCTTTGTTTATTATTTCAATTATAAAATTATAAATCCAGTATCTTCTATATACTGTGATGTTATTATAAATATGGAACAACCATATTCAGTATTCTACCCATCATTTGAATGACATGTCACCATACGTGCGTACGTACGGCTTACCGTCTCCACGTCGTGGTGTAATTGTTATTCAATATATTATTATTTAGATGGGTATAATAATGATATGTAATTCATGTAAATAATAAATATAACATGATAATGATTCTGTATATATGATACACTATCCAATTATATATTATTTTAATATCAAAATAATGATATTGTCGCTCGTGCGTACGTACGGACTACCGTCTCCACGAACGCGATGAGATTCATTCTCCGTCGTATCCATTCAAGTATAATTATCATTTGATAATTTAAAAATAATGTTTAAGGACATGATATCATTCTGGATATGAATAATATACAACCTATCCATGAAAAACATGACTTACGTAACAAAACATATAAAATAAAACGAGTAAGTTAACACCCGAAACAACGATAAATCTAAGATATTGTTAACAAAGCAATGTTAAAAGATCATATATGATATCATATGAATGTATATGATTCTTGTATAATTTAATAACAATTATTTCACCATTATACAGGAGGTTAACCTACCCCAACCAAGGAAAAGTATAAGGTAAGGGTTTACTTTACAACCTCTTCATTATCCAAGGTTGTTTATACGTAATTATCTACTGGGACCTCGTTATCATCCACATCCATGTTTCTTAAAAATGTCTTTCAAAACATTTTTACTATTAAATGGAAAATGGGTTAAAGTCATTTATACCCTTATATGTTTTTGAAAGGAATCTTACCGTCGTTTTCCAAACAATGTACTTTTTGACCTTTTTGAAAAATTTAAGGTAAGAATGTTTTTTACTTATACGGAAGGTGCGGCTATTTTCCGCCATTATAACTTCGTCGAAGCTTCCCTAACAAGCTTATCAGAATATTTTCAAGGTAAATGTAATATTTTATAATTATGGGACTTTTAAATGATTTCAAAAAGGAGAGATATTTCTCTCAAATAGCTTTGATTTCATCCATGTCAACATCCTTTGATGGGTTTTAAGTTTAATTGAAATTGATTTATGATACAAAACTTCCATTGAACATTTTGTGAAATATTTGACTGTGGATGTGTTATTTTATACCATCCATAGTTTATGGAGAAATTTTTGACATTTCGTATGCTAGTTTTAATAAGAATATTTATGTTATGTTTAAACCTATTCATATGAGGAATGTATTGGACTTAATATGTGACGGGTGGAGCCCGCTATAGCTCCTCGATGCATCGGTAGGTCTCATGAGACAACTAGACGTGGAATTGGTCGAGGCCCTTTCCCAATTTGATTTATGGTTTTGGCCGAGGCCTTAATCATTTTAGATGTCTTGGCCGAGGCCTTGACAAAATGTTTCAGAATGTCTGGCATTATACATTCCCTCATTATGAAAGTGGTTATTGATATTTCATGTGATTATTCGTCTAGTAGAATATCCATGTGAGCAAGTAATGGCATTATCTCATTTTACTTTTTCCATATTATGCTGAAGTTCAAGTTCAATAAGGCTTTTGTTTTAGTTATGCATTGCCTTAAATGCTTATGTTTTCTTATAAAAGCTTCCGCAATATTGTTATCCTTACTGAGCATCTGAGCTCACCCCTTTCAATGTTTTAATATTTTCCAGGATGTGAAGAAGTGTATTATGACTGACTTGCAAGAATAGTCAGTGAGGATATGAGTGTGGACTATGAAGACCATGTTATTGTAGTTTTTTTACTTTTTGATGTAATGAAATACTTATGAATGTATCTAGTGTTTCCAAGGCTACTAAACTAATCAGTCTTTCGAGACTTGATCTTTTGTGATCATGCCACTGTTACGAAGTTATGCACCGACTCTGGGTAGCTGGGGTCGGGGCGTTACAGTTGGTATCAGAGGAAGTTTAGTACTAACCTTGGAAGCTAGATTTAGATAAACTCTGATTAGAGCACATATCCCGAAGATAGACGTTGAGGATTAGTATAGAAGAACTTCCTAGAATTTTGGTATTGTAGAGATGTTGTGAGTTTTCCGAGAAATACATCCCTGTCTGGATACGAGCAGGTAGAGGCGGCTCTGGCACAGATGTACCTAGGGGTAAAACCCAAAAACACCGCTTTGAGCTAGACTCGAATGGGAACTGGTGCACGACAACGGGCCTTGCTGCACTCTTGGTTACGACACTCCCGGGGGATACGCTTTGGATAATTCCCATTTTCTTTACAAACCACTATGAAGGGTTATGAGTATATACTTCCTCAAAGAAAACATTTTTATAATTATGGATTATATCCATAATTAGTTCAATTTATGTTAAGTGTTTTACAAGTATGGAATTATGTATTTTGATTCATGAACTAATCTAGTTTATGCCATTATTTAGAAATGGCGCCTAGTGGAAGGAATGGAAACCGTATCAATGCACGCACTCCGTGTAGGGATTGCCCTCCTGCTCAGGATAATTATGGTGGATCTAGTGATACAACTGGTGCTGATCAGCTTCTCACCGTACTGGGACAACTCACGCAGGTTATGAATAACAACCTTACTCGTATGGAGCACCCTGATCCGCAACGTGGAGGATCAATGCTAGACCGTTTCATGAGGCAACAACCACCAACCTTCAATGGGAGTACAAATCCTATAGTAGCTGAGCAAAGGATAAATTCCTTAGAGAAAATATTCCATGCCTTGGGGAGTAGTGAAAGGGAGAATGTTGTCATGGCAGTTTACCGCCTCACTGGAGATGCCGATCAATGGTGGTCACTAATTCAAAACACAAAGGAAGATGATGAATTAAAAAACATGGAATGGCAGGAGTTCAAAGAGTTGTTCTTAGAAAAATACTTTCCTCGAGACCATCGAGCGGATATGGAAAGGCAATTTCTGAGTCTGAGGCAGAAGGAGGATGAGAATGTCGCAAAGTATGAGGCTAACTTTACAAGGTTAGCAAGGTATGCTGCAGATTACATACGTAACCCAAGAAGTAAGACTGATCATTTCTTTGATGGGTTGAAACCATTTCTCCGTCGAGCTTTAGTATCACAAACCTTCTCTTCATACAAAGGTATTGTCTCGTGTGCTATCAATACGGAAAAGGAATTCTCTAAGTCTTATGACTTTAAATCAAAGCAAGATAAGAAGAGATCCGCTGAAAACTCTGGGAAGGGAAATAAAGAAACAGGGAAGAAGGGTAGAAATGAATTTCCACCCTGTGATAATTATGGTAGGAATCACCCTAGTGCCTGTCTAAAAGGAAAAGGAGTATGTTAGAAGTGTGATGAAAAAGGCCACCAAGCTCATGAATGCAAAGGAAAGAAAGCGGCTGTCAATGTGGAATGTTATAATTGTAGAGAGAAGGGACATTATGCAAATGAATGTCCTAAGCGTCAGGGGAACTTACCTCAGAAGAGGCCAAGGGATCAAGGCCAGGCTTATGCTATCACTACTGCTGAGCTGGAAGCTCCGAAAGACATGGTGGCAGGTAATTTAATGGTTTCCTCAAGTTTAGCAAATGCATTATTTGATTCTGGATCATCGCATTGTTTCATATCTTCCCAGTTTGCTAAGAAAATTAGATATTTTCAATTTGATTTAACAAGAGAGTTGTCGGTCAAAACCCCTAAGGGAAGTATTTTTGCAACAAAGTTTTGTTGATTAGTTCCCATTAGAGCACCTAAATGTTCTTTACCTGCTGATCTCATCGTCATAACCATGATTGAATTTGATATAATCCTCGGTATGGATTGGCTTTCGGACCATGATGCAAAAATTTATTGTAAGAGGAAAGAGGTTACGATTCTTGATGATGATGATAAGGAACACCTTATCTTTAGAGCAGAATCGTCGCCACATAATTCTTATCTAGATCCACCCCCAGTAGCTCAACTAAATTCAATTATTGGGGAGGAAGAGAAGGAAATTACTGAGGATGAGGAAAGGAATATTCAAATAGAGGATGTACCTATTGTGAGAGAATATGTTGATGTGTTTCCGGAAGATTTACCTGGACATCCTCCAGAACGAGAAGTTGAGTTTTCCATTGATTTAATTCCTGGATCAAGGCCCATATCGAAGACCCCTTATAGAATGGCCACTGTGGAATTAGTTGAACTAAAGAAACAACTAGAGGAATTGATTAATAAGGGATTTATTCGCCCTAGTGTTTCTCCTTGGGGAGCCCCTGTTCTTTTTGTTAAGATGAAAGATGGATCTATGAGGTTGTGCATTGATTATAGGGAGATCAATGCTATAAGAATAAAGAATAAGTATCCCCTACCTCGCATTGATGATTTGTTTGACCAACTGCATGGAGCTCAATACTTTTCAAAGATTGACCTTCGGTCTGGATACCATCAGTTGTGTGTGAAGAAGGAAGATGTTCCAAAGACAACATTTCGAACAAGGTATGGGCATTACGAGTTTACAGTAATTCCTTTTGGATTGACTAATGCACCCTCTGTTTTCATGGATCTAATGAATAGAGTTTTCAAGGAATATCTTGATGACTTTGTAGTGGTATTTATTGATGATATCTTGGTATACTCCAAAAGCCACGAAGATCATGAAAATCACTTACGCATTATCCTGAAGACTCTTAGAAGACATGAATTATATGGGAAATTTAGCAAGTGTGAATTCTGGCTTCATGAGATTTCTTTTCTTGGACATATTGTCTCAAAGGATGGAATTTCCATTGATCCTTATAAAACCAAGGCAATCCAAGAATGGCCAGCACCGACAAGTATAACTGAGGTACGTAGTTTTATTGGTTTAGCAGGTTATTATCGACGTTTCGTCCAGAATTTTGCCAGATTGGCTAACCCATTGACAAAGCTCACACGTAAAGGGATTAAATTTGTCTGGACAAAAGAGTGTGAAGAATGTTTTGAAGAACTAAAGAGAAGATTAGTCAATGCCCCTGTATTGACTCTACCATCGGGGAATGATGGGTTTGTTATTTATAGTGATGCATCAAAGAAAGGACTCGGTTGTGTCCTTATGCAGAATGATAAGGTCATTGCCTATGCATCACGACAGCTAAAAATTCATGAGCAAAACTATCCTACTCATGATCTTGAGTTAGCAGCTGTGATCTTTGCTTTAAAGATATGGAGACATTACCTCTATGGTGAAAATGTGAGATTTATACTGATCACAAGATTTTGAAGTATATTTTCACACAAAAAGAACTCAACATGAGGCAAAGGCGATGGCTTGAACTACTCAAGGATTATGATTGCACGATACATTACCACCCGGGGAAGGCAAACAAGGTGGCAGATGCTTTGAGTAGAAAAGACCATGGAGTTTTGAATGTGATGAGAATTGAAAGGGATCCAATTTTCTTGGATCTAGTGAAGATGGACATGGGAATAACTAGGGAAGGTGAAACATCAATGCTTTTTCAAATGGTTGCCAAACCATCATTACTAGAAAGTATTAAGAGTTCTCAAACCAATAATGAAGAATTTCATAAGAAGATTAAAGGTGTGAATGATGGAAGATTGAGGGACTTTGTGTATAAGGATGGAATTTTGAAATTCGGGAAGAGACTTTGTGTTCCCGATATACCTGATCTAAAAAGGGAATTGCTGGATGATGCTCATAGTTCCAACTTCTCTATACACCCGGGGAGCACCAAAATGTATAGAGATTTGAAGGAACATTTTTGGTGGGACAATATGAAGAGGGAGATTGCTGATTTTGTGTCGAGGTGTATGGTTTGTCAACAAGTGAAAGCTGGAAGGCAACATCCTGGTGGAGTATTGCAACCTCTTCCCATACCTAAGTGGAAATGGGATAATAATACGATGGACTTTGTCATGGGACTACCAGAGACTCCTAGAAGGAATGATGCAATATGGGTCATTGTTGATCGACTTACTAAGTCAGCACATTTTCTGGCTATACGGGAGGATCTACCACTTGAACGTCTAGCAAGACTATATATTAATGAAGTTTTAAGACTTCATGGAGTACCCCTATCGATTGTTTCTGATCTTGATCCTCGTTTTACATCCAGATTCTGGAAAAGTCTTCAAAAGGCCTTGGATACTGAACTTTGTTTAAGCACTGCCTATCACCCTCAAACAGATGGACAATCAGAACGGACTATTCAAACCTTACAAGACATGTTGAGATCATGCTCTCTTGACTTTCAGGGTATGTGGGATCAATATTTACCACTGGTAGAATTTTCCTATAACAATAGCTTCCATTCGAGTATTCAGATGGCACCATATGAAGCGTTATATGGAAAGAGATGTCGTACACCAACCTGTTGGGATGACGTTGGTGAAAGAAAACTTGTAGGCCCAGAACTGGTGGAGGAAACGGTGGAAAAGGTTAAAGTAATCCAAAATCACATCAAAGCAGCTCAAAGTAGGCAGAAGAGCTATGCTGATAATCGAAGGAAGGATTTGGAATTTCAAGTCGGTGATCATGTTTTCCTGAAGGTATCTCCATGGAAGGGAGTCATACGTTTTGGTAAGAAAGGTAAATTGAGTCCCAGGTACATCGGACCTTTCGAAATTCTAGAACGAATTGGGGCTGTAGCTTACCGATTGGCAATGCCGCCAAGTCTCTCCAAAGTTCACGACGTGTTCCACGTATCTATGTTGAGGAAATACATGTCTGACCCAACGCATGTACTCACCTATGAGGAATTAGAACTGGAACCCGATCTTTCCTATTGTGAAGAGCCCGTCAGGATTCTTGATGTGAGGGAGCAGGTGCTGAGAAACCGGACGACTCGCCTGGTGAAGGTTTTGTGGAGAAATCATAAAATGGAAGAGGCAACGTGGGAACCTGAGGAATTTATGATGAAAAACCACCCGAGTCTTTTTATGTAGTAATACCCTAGAAATTGCGAGGACGCAATTATTTGAAGGAGGGGAGAATGTAACACCCCAAGCTTCCACTGTACGTTTCCCTTTGAATAATGCAATAGCGTGTGTTGTACGCAACCTCGAGCTCTAACACACACCACAACTAATTAAACTAGCCGTTGTGAATATTAATACCTACTTTTTAAAATTTTATAAATTTTATTTATCAAAATGGACTTCATTTTTGGATTCGGAATATTGAAATTAGCCTATGTTGAATTTTTGGTATTTTTCTGAGAACTTCTAAATTTTTATGAATAGTGAAAAATACTTAAAAACAACTTTTTTAATCAAAATAATTTATAGTGATAAATTATAATATTTAGTGGTTTTAAAGTATAATTAGAATATATTTTTACCATTTTATCCAATGGTGGTCATTAGAATTAATTTAACACTGAAATTGGACATAAACAATTGCCAATCTTTTGATATAAATTATTTCTTAAAAACACGCTATTTGTTGTAACAGCGGGAATTAATTATAAAATTAATTAATACAACTTATACGTTTGGAATTTTGTAAAATAGACATTATTTTTGAATTCGGAATATCAATTATAGCTTAGGGTGAAATTTTGGCCTTATTCTGAAAAACTTCAATTTTTGATGAATAGTGAAACCACTAAGTGGTTGTTAAAATCTGATTTTTCGTTAAAATGAAATATTACCACTTCTGTGATTTGATTTTAAAAAATCCGACATACATGGTTGTCATTAAGAAGTAAAATGTGGTTCAATGAGATTAAAATAATTTTTTGGTGAATAGTAACTTTTAAGTTCTTAATCGCGATTAGAGGTAATTAGTGTAGTTTAAGGTAAAAATAATGTTTTAATAATAGGAGATGAGCTTGACACTTGTCCTACTTCTATTGGATGAGTCATGGCCGACCAAGAAAACCCATGGGTCAACTTGGGGACCCCATGGAGACACTTTAGTTGGAAAATGACATTAATATATATTTATTTAATGTTAAAATTAAATTGACACAAACATGAGTTGTTTTACTAAAACAGTTTTTAAGTGGGGTTACACAGATCCAAATTTTAACTATAAATATTCATTAGAAAGCTAAAAAGATTTCCTACATCATAGTATTTTTTTTATAATTTTTAGAAATTAAATAAATTAAATTATTTATGACATCATTATGATGCAGCGATGACCTCATTATTTAACGATTTAAATAAAAGATAATGAAAATTCCAAGGCTTACACTTGTCCAAAGCCTATTGGATGAGGATATTTCGAACCCTTATCACCTTAGCCACGAATTATATAAGTGTGGGACCTTTAGAATCCTAAAATCATTTTATAATAATGTAACATTTCAATCTTTCCAAAAGAGCCCCTCCTCTCCTCTTATAAAAGGCCCCCACCTCTACCACCTTATTCACACTTCCAAGCCTTTTGGTTCGGCCAACCTCTGCCCAAATACTCTCCCAACTTCTCTCCCTTCATCCTAGAAGCTTTACTTTAGTCAGAAAGCCATCCTAAGGAGTCATTTTGATCAAATCAAAAGGAAGAACCCGAAGAAGAGGTAACATTTTCATCACCCTCTTTCAAGTTTCTTTATTCTTCCACTCCCTCTTTGTTTATTATTTCAATTATAAAATTATAACTCCAGTATCTTCTATATACTGTGATGTTATTATAAATATGGAACAACCATATTTAGTATTCTACCCATCATTTGAATGACATGTCACCATACGTGCGTATGTACGGCTTACCGTCTCCACGTCGTGGTGTAATTGTTATTCAATATATTATTATTTAGATGGGTATAATAATGATATGTAATTCATGTAAATAATAAATATAACATGATAATGATTCTGTATATATGATACACTATCCAATTATATATTATTTTAATATCAAAATAATGATATTGTCGCTCGTGCGTACGTACGAACTACCATCTCCACGAACGCGATGAGATTCATTCTCCGTCGTATCCATTCAAGTATAATTATCATTTGATAATTTAAAAATAATGTTTAAGGACATGATATCATTCTGGATATGAATAAGATACAACCTATCCATGAAAAACATGACTTACGTAACAAAATATATAAAAGAAAACGAGTAAGTTAACACCCGAAACAACAATAAATCTAAGATATTGTTAACAAAACAATGTTAAAAGATCATATATGATATCATATGAATGTATATGATTCTTGTATAATTTAATAACAATTATTTCACCATTATACAGGAGGTTAACCTACCCCAACCAAGGAAAAGTACAAGGTAAGGGTTTACTTCACAACCTCTTCATTATCCAAGGTTGTTTATACATAATTATCTACTGGGACCTCGTTATCATCCACATCCATGTTTCTTAAAAATGTCTTTCAAAACATTTTTACTATTAAATGGAAAATGGGTTAAAGTCATTTATACCCTTATACGTTTTTAAAAGGAATCTTACCGTCGTTTTCCAAACAATGTACTTTTTGACCTTTTTGAAAAATTTAAGGTAAGAATGTTTTTTTACTTATACGGCGGGTGCGGCTATTTTCCGCCATTATAACTTCGTCGAAGCTTCCCTAACAAGATTATAAGAATATTTTCAAGGTAAATGTATTATTTTATAATTATGGGACTTTTAAATGATTTCAAAAAGGAGATATATTTCTCTCAAATATCTTTGATTTCATCCATGTCAACATCCTTTGATGGGTTTTAAGTTTAATTGAAATTGATTTATGATACAAAACTTCCATTGAACATTTTGTGAAATATTTGACTGTGGATGTGTTATTTTATACCATCCATAGTTTATGGAGAAATTGTTGACATTTCGTATGATAGTTTTAATACGAATATTTATGTTATGTTTAAACCTATTCATATGAGGAATGTATTGGACTTAATATGTGATGGGTGGAGCCCACTATAGCTCCTCGATGCATCGGTAGGTCTCATGAGACAACTAGACGTGGAATTGGCCGAGGCCCTTTCCCAATTTGATTTATGGTTTTGGCTGAGGCCTTAATCATTTTAGATTTCTTGGCCGAGGCCTTGACAAAATGTTTCAGAATGTCTGGCATTATACATTCCCTCATTATGAAAGTGGTTATTGATATTTCATGTGATTATTCGTCTAGTAAAATATCCATGTGAGCAAGTAATGGCATTATCTCATTTTACTTTTTCCATATTATGCTGAAGTTCAAGTTCAATAAGGCTTTTGTTTTAGTTATACATTGCCTTAAATGCTTATTTTTTCTTATAAAAGCTTCCGCAATATTGTTATCCTTACTGAGCATCTGAGCTCACCCCTTTCAATGTTTTAATATTTTCCAGGATGTGAAGAAGTGTATTATGACTGACTTGCAAGAATAGTCAGTGAGGATATGAGTGTGGACTATGAAGACCATGTTATTGTAGTTTGTTTACTTTTTGATGTAATGAAAGACTTATGAATGTATCTAGTGTTTCCAAGGCTACTAAACTAATCGGTCTTTCGAGACTTGATCTTTTGTGATCATGCCAATGTTACGAAGTTATGAACCGACTCTGGGTAGCTGGGGTCGGGGCGTTACATCTTATGATTCCGAGGCTGCCTCCTAACACACACTAAGGGAAATGATCATCCATGAATGATCCTTGATCTTTATTGGGTACTCAACCCATGTCACTCCAACACCGATGTCCAGCTCTCCCTAGACTATGACATGGAAAGGGTTATGCACAAATATTATTAGTTGTGACATATGGAAGACGTTGTTTACATTGTCCTACTATGGGGTAGAGGTAAGCGGTACGCTGCATCTCCAACTCTATAGAGTACCTAAAGAAGGAAAATTAACCTCAAGGTTAAATTGTTTCCCTAGAAAATCCTCCATAACCCTCATCAAGGTGAGATATAAAGGAAGGAATTGTCTCCTTTTTGAAATTCAAAGGTCTCCACCATCTATCAACATAAAAATCAGATGTCTTCGTGCATTATTAATCCACTCCTTGATGATCCACACATTCTTTGAAATCGCCTCCTACAATCCCATCCACAACTAGGATTTAAATAAAGCATCATAGTCTGAAACAATTTTCGATGAAACTTCAAGGATTAGAACTATCTCCTCCACATAAAGGAATCCCAGGATCTCTACTAAACTCTTCTACTAGGTAGTTAGGAAATGGGATAACTTAGTGAGTCAGTCAATGATCACGGATATAGCATCATGTCTCTTGGATATATGTGGTAAAATAGTCATTAAACCCACTAATATTACTTCAATCTTCCTTCCTAGTACCCCAATAAAGAGAAGGAGAAACCCCTTCCAAGCATAGGGGGCTTGAAATGGTGAGTTGAAAAACCATGAAACAAATTCATACAATCGTTCAGCTTTTATCACAATAGGTAATCCTAGCTTCAACCCATTCCATCACCCCCTATGTCCACCTTGACACCCAAAAACTTATCCATTTGCATCTCTCCACTATACGCATTCACTTCTACAGTTTTTCATCCTTTGAAAGGAACAAGGTCTCCCCACCATTCGAGTATCCCTCAGGGGTATTCTCTATAGAAAATTGATCACCTAAAGTCTCACAGTTGGTATAATAGAGCTTTGCCTCCTTAACTCAGTTTAATAGTGGAGGGTTAATAACCACCGATTGTAGGTAAGCATCATTATCTATATCCATGAAGGATAATTGTAACGAGGCTAAATGGTTTGTTGCCTCATTCAGCAACTAGGAACCGGATATCCTAATGAGAGAATCAACTACTATGTTTCCCTTACCAGGAGTATAGAGTCTCTCTAAGTCATAGTCTGGGAATAAATCTTTCCAACGCCTCTATATCATGTTCAGAACCTTATTATGGAAGTTATAATAGAAACACTTTTTGTATGAGTAGATGATAAACAACTATCCCATAAGGCACTATCACCACATCTTCAATGTGAATACAACTGTTTACAACTCAAGATCATGGGCCACATAGTTCTTCACATGTGTCTCAACTGATGAAAACCATAAGCAACCACTTATTTCCTCTTCATCAGGACACTACTAAGTCTAGTACCTAATTCATCACATAACACTACATAATAGACTCCCTCCTCTACCAAAATCAATATCAGGGTGAAAATAAAACTTTTTCTTAACTATTGCAAAACCTACTGGAACCTTTCTACCCACCTGAAAGGCTTCCCCATTCAACTGATCGAAGTGATCATAAAATCTATGTTAGTGGATACACGTTCTATACGGTCACATGGTTAATGTTGCAGTAATCCACACATAACCTTAAACACCAAGTCTTATTATGCCCATCCTCTATAAGCCCTCCACCTACACCCTCAACTTGTGAAGCTCTACGAAATCCATCTAATATACTGATGCTAATATTAGTTCTATCTTGGGGGTGTAGAAAAATGTATATGTCTATCTCCATGCGAAGAGGTAAACCGAAAAAACATCTCCTAGAAATATTTCCTCGTACTCAGCAAATACTACTATGAACAGAAAACTCATAACATCCACTTCCTTGAGGGTAAGGTTATCCAACTCAAGAGTGATCGACTTCACCCTCCTATGAATGGGTGTATCCCATGCTTCCTAGGTTTCATTTTTCATTTACCAAGGAAATCCCATTCCATTACTACAGACATACCACACCCTTTTTCCAAAAATATTCAATCCAAGCATGGAGTGTCAATAACCAATTCATACTAAGAATGTTATCGTAAGTCCTTGATGCTACCACTAAGTGGTTCCAACTAAAACTCTCACCTCAAGGGACAGATTACAATGTTAGTACTAGTGTGATTAGCGAGTCTCTTTCCATAGGTATCTCCAGACATAAGGGTCAAGTCAATAGTTTAACCAGAAACTCTAGGTCTCGAACAAGATTCATGACATGGAAGAATGATAAGCACATGTGTCTATTAATACAATAACTAATAGTTTACTAAAACCATTCCTCAAATTATTCCTAGAGACCTTGGGTCATATTTCTTGACAACATACAACTATACCTTCCCTTGTTCTCCAGATCTCTAAGCCTAGTGTGGACCACATGGGGGTAGTGGTTGTAACATATTGAAATTTATACCAGTTCATGTTGCTATCACAACTCGTCTTCCACATCTTCCTCCATATAAATCCAAATAATCCTATCATTTTATCTACCTCATTATCCCATCCACCTTTTCCTTATCACCATCATGGTGGGATGGAAAATCTCTAGCGAGATGTCCCCTTTCGTCCAATGAAAATAATTAACTATCCCTAGGAGGACTAGTCACACCCTATGAGTCCTGAATTTTGGATCCCCAATCCTGGGACCTTTTCTCAGAACATATTACACATCCAAGTAACATCGGCTTCCTGATACTGATGTATTTGATCTTTCTTTCTCACTACTGACATCCACTAGTTATATCCGCTTAGACAAAGGAATTTTAACGACAAAGGTTCTCTCTATCAACCTATCATGAGTAGGAATGAACAAAAAAATAATGTGGGATTAGATTTCCATAAGAACACCTTGATTAGAGGTCTGAGCCCTGAAGCACTGGTCACATAATAATCATCAAGTACTTGGAAAGGTTGGTATGCCTTGATTAATACTTAGCTACTGGAATATCCTCCTGCCAAAGCAATAAAAGCGCTTGGGAACCCATATCCCTTATATTTTATTGGGATATTCCCTCCTCTATGAAATTTTATCAAACTCTGCCCATGGGAGAGTCACCTCACAATAAGATTAGGTAATCTAAACTCTTCCATCACCCTGTAGAACCATGTAGAATGCTCACCACCAGGGACGCATATGAACTAATGGTGTCCTAACTGGACAAAAAATGTGGTCACCACCTCAAGCCATTTCATATCCATCTTTCAGTCGGTCTCGACTCAGATATTAAAGGGTATCTGTCACTAAAACTCATGAAGTGTGCTCAAACTACTCATCTCATCCACTGGTACTACAAGTACCATGTTCTACTATATAGTTGGTGGTATAGCTGGTACCTCACCTAGAGGTGTTGTATCTAGTATGAATCCTTGTACCCATATCTTGTCACCCTGTGGATCATCCTCATGATCATGCGGCTGAATCCTAGATGATAGACTATATAGATTAATCTTGACGCAATACAAGATGTACAATTATCAATAGAGTATACCAAGTGAGCTGACTCAAGAAGGACATGGAAAACCCCCATTTCTATATGATGCATGTACCATAATTTTTTCCTATAACTAGTGTTTTCATGTAGCATGTCAAAAACTAAATTTTGGGTCTTGGTGCCTGGATATGTCAGATGCCACACCAACACTGAATTCCTTGGAATAAATTCCAAACTCAAAACACTCAACACCATTTCCCCAAACCGTACTCATATACTCTAGGTTCTTACATTAGAACCAACTTCTCTGATACCACTTTTTCAAGACCAGACCCCTGGCCGCATTTCGTGACTACCCCAAGCTTGCCTCTGATAGGCCAAGGGCTAGCAACTAGTGCTGAGTAGGAACATCCCAAAAAGGGGATGCATTATGATAAGAACCTGTACACAAGCACACAACTCCAAGCCAAAGATGTTGGAAAGTAAAAACACTAAGTAAAGAAAAATCATGCATACCACTACAACCCAACAATAGAGTATGACAGAAGAAAAGTAATAAAGTATAACCAAGACAGAATGTAAGACCTCCTAAAATAAGGATTCTATAACACAAGTAATGAAGATCATATATAGAAAAATCCCACCTGATCCAATTTTAATGTATGACACCAAATAGCTGTTTGTAAGCCACTAGAACACACCTCAGTTTGTCTAATGACCGAAGGCCCCACCTGGTCCTTGTTTGTCTAGAATGATGTCAAAGAGTCACCCTTCTACACTAGAGAAGACACGTATAGGGAAAGACCATGCATGGATGAGTAAAATAATACATAGTAGGGAACTTTAAAACACAAAGTAAAATACCACAAATGAAACACTGCTAAGAAGAAAATTTTTTCTCAACAAAGGTATATGTTATCCAAACATATAATAAGAACATCCAGGTATACTCAAATGGATTACAAGACTGAATCTCTCATCCACTGCTAACCATATGGGTTTTCTTGTAGCATGATCAATTCTGGTAGATCTCACTCCTCAAGAAATCTGATAGTAACCATGTAAACCAAGTCTATAAAAATTATCTGAGAGAACATATGGTCTTGATACGTCACAAATATCAATGAGACATCCAGTCTCACTAATACAAGGAGTCTCCATATAATACCCAATCCTTGGTCATAGGATTTCACTCAAGGGACGCTTGTTCTGGGAGAACTCACTCCTCAAGCACTGATGTTTTTAGGGAATTTTACACAAGGTATCACTAATTGGAAACATGCATGAAATGATAATACTGGTCAAAGATCATGATAAAAACATAGGGTATTCTTCTTGAGGAATACTATTTTCGAAACTTTCACCAGGTCATGCATGTCCATTTGTTCGGGGATGATGGTGTTGTTTGTTACCCCATATTCTCACTTTACAAAGGCAGGAGGCATCCATTCCTTATTCAGAGAATTTTTCTCCTTGATTGAAATGGGATGATGGGATATCAGTTTTTTCATCCGTGGATTCGTCCTCGAAACTCATCACCTAGTCCGGGTCTCCCTTATAGATTTAATATGTTATTCTTGAATCCATTCTTAGTGCCATATCTTCATGTATGATGATTAATTACACTACTTATGTTAGGAAATTCTTAAGGGTCTAGCCAGGATAGCAACCTTCGGTCGGGGGAGTTGTCACATTGGAAATCACTGGCATGTCTGGAAGCTGGAACACTGAAGCATCTAGGTTTTTTCCCCTTATTATAGGGATTCTCAAGGGCGCGGAAGCTCGAGGAATCCATCATCTAATGCGAGGATTAGTATTCCCTTGGAATGTCTCTGAGGTTTTCCTTAGCTTCCCATGTTTAACACAGGGTATGTTGCAAGCTTAACATCCAAAGAAGATTGATTGGACTGATCAAAACACTGACTAGAGTGAATGAGATGAGTTTAACCCCAGTAGGGTACACTGATGTAGGGTTTGAGATTTCATGACCTCACAGGGATGTGGTGGCCTGGGTAAGAATCATGATGGGTGATGGATGTGTTGAATGAACTGGATGGTGAGTGGGATGGAACCTCCATGAGGATGACGGTAATGTTGGGATTGAGTCTCGAGGAGACTTTCTACCTATCCCCGTGGTAGGGAATCAAAATCCGCATAGTTCGGTAGGGCGGTTGGGACACCTAAGGAGGTGGCCCAAGAGAATGGATGCCTATATTGGACCTAGAGTTAGTGGAACCGATGTGTTGGGGCATGGCCTTCCCGAAACACATAGGATTGAAGGGAAGTCCAGGAAATGGACTTGAATTGGGGCATACACATAGGAAAACATCCAAATGATATTTCTGGGGCCCACATATTGATTGCAGCCTGTGTTGGTCTAATGCCACTAGGAAAGACCGAAGATGAGGGTCCCAACAAGGGGAATTACAACGTCCTGCCGCTAAATTGGTGACACAATGAATTACCGCTGATTGAGGTCACAATGACTTACTGTTGGATGGGGTCAAAACATA
Source organism: Viscum album (assembly GCA_963277665.1). Taxonomy (NCBI): domain Eukaryota; kingdom Viridiplantae; phylum Streptophyta; class Magnoliopsida; order Santalales; family Viscaceae; genus Viscum; species Viscum album. The sequence continues at coordinate 695,548,908 of OY728130.1, read as the reverse complement.
TTACTACTGGATGGGGTCACAAAGGCTTACCATAGGATGGTTTTGATCCTCCTGGAATATTTCAACGTAACCTACCTAGGAGACGAAGATCAAATCCACATAGTTCATATTGGATGGGGGTCGGTGGACCGAAGTGAATGTGGACATGGGGTCCAGATGGATGGTGGGCTTGAACCTCATGGAGGATTCCTACATACCTTGCCGTAGAAAGGATGAAATTATTTTTAGTTCAGATGTGTTTGGGTAAAAAAATGTGAAGGTAGTCAGAGTGAGCGGGTATTGGGCATGAACCTCAGGGTGGAATCCTACGTACCTTGCCTTGGCAAAGATCTAAGTCCTCGTAGTTTGTATGGGGTTTTGGTGAGCTGACATGAAGTTTTTCTGGACCAATGGGCATCAGGCTTGATCCTCAGGGAGGCTTCCTACGTACCTTTCCTTGGCAAGGATCAAAGTCCTCGTAGTTCAGATGGGTTTGGGAAAACCGACGTGAAGGTTGTCGGAGCGATCAGGTATTGGGATTGAACCTCAGGGAGGCTTCCTATGTACCTTTCCCAGGAAAGTATCAAAGACCTCGTAGTTCAGAATGGTGTTTGGTGAACCAACGTGAAGGGGGTCAGAATGACAGGTTGTTGGGCTAGAACCTTAGGGAGGCTTCCTATGTACCTTTCCTTAGCAAAGATCAAAGTCCTTATAGTTCAGAATGGTGATTGTGTGGGGAATACACTACTGGATACCCGGAGAAAAAGTCATGGTCAACGCTTACTCTAAGGCCACATTAGTCATGCTCGGTGTCTGAAACAAGAGGAAGCATAGAGCTGACGATCACATCACGAAAGGCGCGTCCATGGAAAGTGGAATGGGGCTTAAGCATGGGGCATACCAAAGAGAAAATAGGGGCTTATGCATGGAGCGGCCCCGGGGAGATGGTGACGGGGACTTACTCTAAGGTGGAGGACCAAATAGCGACAATTTCCAGTGGTTGAGGGAAGGGAAAACAAAATCTATGTCCCCATATCTCCTCTTATCCATTGGCATGGAAGAAGATAGGAGGAGAAGGGGTGTTGCATACTACAATTAAAGCTAGAGGATTAAACTAGGGTGGTTTCCCTTTCCTTGTGGATAGGTTATGGGGTGAGGTCACTGTTTAACTTCATGTTCCAAGGATGAAGGTGATAGGCAGTTTAATGTTCTGTCGCTCGAATGATGTGGGTTCACTCTACACCCCTAGGACTTACATAACTGATTTCTACCGCCCCTTGGGGAAGGGAAGGCATCAACAATGCCATGGTTAGGGGGTGTCGAGAGGTGATCCCACTGGGGGTCCACGTTAGGATGGATATGTGAAGAATAAATAGCCACTAGCATTCCTATGCGAAGAAGCACGTGGCAAAGAAACGTGACATGAAGTAATATCCCAGGGACTTTGAAATCTCTTCGTGCAAACCTTGAGGGTCGCATGGGAAAAGGAGTTGCAGGTCAAGGGAGTTCATAGAGAAAAGAATTGTGAAGCTCTAGTGATCCATGTAGTGGAGGGGTTTTGGGAAGGGGTATGATTCGCAAAGTGTAGAGTCCTTGCCTAAGCATAGGGCATATGTGCATATGGAAGGTGCTTCGCGATGTTGAAAGGCATTTGTGGAGAAATGCCTCACGAAGCAAGGGTGCCTCGCAAAGCGTAGGATTGTGAAGCCAAGTGCTTCGTGAGGCATAGTGGCCTTGACTTACCATATGGGTCTCATGTGCATGTGGGGTGCTTCTTGAAGCATAAATTCTCCACAATGACTCGGGTCCCCTTGGGGATCCCCTTCATTCATGGAGGCCCGTGGGATCCGCGAAAGGAATCCCTCTCTAAAGTGGGGGTGAACTAGAGAAAGGGGAGCCACTTCTTGATGCAAAAGTACCTCAAGTAGCTAAAGGTTTGTATAGGAGAGAGTGATTCATGATTTAAGAGCTAAAAATTTGAAAGGTCGGATTATCTGTTTGTTAGGATCGAGGGGATCCCTGTATTTATATGCATGTGGCACCGTGAAGTAGAGCTCGCTCGGCGTGAAGATGAAGCTTTCTCCACGGTGGGTCGTGAATGTCAAATTGGCTTGAGGAGCCTCCCACCTCCTTGAACTGTGGCAGGCTCACGAATGTCAAGGCATCTCGCGGAGCCTCCGGCCGCCTTGATCCACGGTGGGCTCATGAAGGGGAAGCTCCAAACTAGACGTAGTGCCTTTGGGGACCGCTAATGGTCTCTGCGAGGACGCCTCTAAGGCATCCCACTTGTTCTCCCTTATCCCATGTTTTGGCGCCAATAAATTCGCCCCTCTGACTTGGTGCCGATGTGAATCCAAGGTTCAAAGTCTGAGGGTCAATCGCCAAAATCCCTTGGTCGTCCGCACAACTGGCTCACGAAGGAGGCTCACAAATAGGGAGAGTGATGGGCCAGCTGGGTGCACCGCAAAGATCGCCATGGTTTAGATACGCCATGAAGCTGCATAGGTCAATTCCTATAGATAGGGGAGCTGACCTCTTTTTTCAATTCATTCCTCTACAATTTTGGCTTGTAGCGCTCTCGATTCACGAAGCTCCACATACTCTATGCTTACTCTCTGCGAATTGGGCCTTCTGCTTCATAGTGCACAGAGAGTCTTCGACTCCACGACAGTGCTTAGCGACTTTAATTTGATGGTTGGGGAAGGGCTCGGTAAACACTATTTTCAAACTGGCTCCGTGACATTGCTCTGCGAAAGGGATTCGCGAACCAAACACAGGAAACACCCAAACTTGAAATTGAATGGATCATCAGGAGGACACCAGGTGGTCCTCATGGATGCTTCCCAAAGGGAGGAGATGGAGAACATCTTGGGCCTAGGGGAGTTAATATGGATCCATTTTGACCACGGTTCATTGGTGGAGCTGCTATCAGAGAGCCAGAGGAACTATCCACTATGCAAGAGGTTTCCATTGTTCAGCTTCATGAAGACGGATGAAGTATTCATTCCCAAATCAAGTATGGATGAGCCAGCTTACTGGTTCAGTAGTACGCTGTGTCATCGCCAATTGTTCAGTGTGGCTGATGGCCATTCTTGAGAAGACTCCACACCCGCCAATTCTGACTGCTTGTATAACCACCTGAACAACGTGGATGTGAAGGAATTGAAGCCGGAGACATCCCCCCCTCTGTACTAGTCAATCTTAAGGTAGACTTGAGAAACCCGAGGAAGGGATGGTTTGAGGAGTGGGAACTACGCCAAGGTGGAAACTTCACAGATGTTTAGGCCTGGGTATACTTGGTAGGTGCCTCATGTGAAGCGTTTGGGGCTGATCTGAGGAGAGTGGGCCTATATGAGGTAGCTTGGGCCTACTAGTTCCAAATCTATCAACCAAATCAGTTGATTCCAGAGTTGATGAGTAGGTGGTCATCGGTGACCAATACCTTCCACCTACACCACGGGGAGGTTGGTATCAGCTTGTGGGACGTGCACCAGATCTTAGGGGTCCCGATATTGGTGGCGATGTATGATGAATTCCTCCCCATCATGATTTTGTGGGAGAATACAGAGCAAATGTTGTGGATAGAGATGTCGTTGATGGAGCTGGTGCCAGGAGAGGACAAAGAAGTTGTAAGGGATGTCCATTTTAGGTGGTGGTTCATGTAGTTTCTGAACATTCAGGAAGACTGGCAGTTTCCGGTGAGGCCTCGGACATGCCTGAAGGGGGCTCGACAAGGCAAGGAGCACTCGTACTGGAGGATCTTGGAGGACATCTAGTGGAAAACATGTGGATTTAGCGTCAGCACCGATAAGTAGCCGATAGTCAAGATAGAAACATTCATCCTGGCTCTCATTTGCAGTTGGGTCCTTCCAGTGAGGGATACAAACATGGGAGTGTGACCCATCACATTCATCATGGCATCCATGTTGGCTGTAGGAGGGCGATTCATCCTCAGGATTCCAATGCTCACCAAGATATATAAAATGTTGTGTCACATCAGTGAGGGGAAGAGGCCATAGAGAATATGTGGGCCATTCCACTTCTTTTATGGGTGGATTGCGGTGCATGTTAGGGGGTTTATGAATACCCAAAACCCATCTTGCCTCCAGGGTCAATTTTTTTCCCCTCCATTCTAAATGCCACGGGAAGATTTTCGGCCAAGATGACAACACCATTGGTACTGAACCGGGTGTGAAAGGTGGAGGAATTCAACATTCACCCATTTCCATTGCCAATGGCTGCTTTCACTAACAACAGCAATAGAACAGAAGTGCACCGGTCCTATCTCCTGGCCTTTCAAAGTGGAATCCTGGTGGAAAGGGTGGACCATGATCCCCTCTCCGAGTTATACACCACACACTAATTTTCCATAAAATTTTGGTGTATGGAGTGAATGACCCCACACGTCTATCTAGGGGTTCACCAAGAAGAACACTTGTGTGTGATGAGGCAGTTGTGGCTCATGTTTACACGGGAAGATGGGAAGATGAGGAACGAGCTGCCTCCACCTACTGCTGTCTTCGGGAAGGTAATGGAGTATGCCCAAAGCTGGGAGGCGGCCTACCTGGGGGAGATGAAAAAGCAGCCAACCGTTTGGGTAGGTTATGGTGAGCCTCCCCAACCTCGAAGTCAGGCCCGGAAGGCGGCAAGGGAATCTCATGGTGGAGGGGCTTCCATGGCGGTGAGACTCGCACCAGTTGAGGGTGGGGAAACAATGATAGATCCAGTAGCAGTAGCGGACCAGTCGGTTCTAGAATAACAGAGTCATACATAGGGGAGACCAATGAGAGGATTCTTTAGGATACCCACCCAGGCTCTGGGGAAGTGGTTGCGCTATTTAGACATGTCGTATAATGTTGTCTTCCCAGAGGCCTCAGACATCTGGGAAGTCAACTGGAAATTCCTCTGCTAGTTTGAGATGTGGAAAAACTCGAACCATCTCGAGATGGATTTTTTGGGGATAGGCCCTATCTGGGCCATCTTTGTGGTGTCCCTAGTGGAGGTGGAGAAATACCTGGTAGAGCTAGAGGACTTTGTGCATTCCTGAGGTGCCCTGCTTCCAATTAAAAACCATGTCAAGGTGCTGATGGATCGTACGGTCCCTCTGCAATTTTCAGCTACTGAACTGAAAGAGCGCTTCCCTCTTCCAGAAGAATCGAATGAGTCCTCATGGGGGGATGAGGCCGGTAGAGGGAGTCTGTTGGAAGGGGGTGAAGTTGGTGATCAATCCTAGGACTTTGAATAGTTCTTAGAGGCGCTTGAGGTAAAATCCAGAGCCCCTTCCTCAGGGTCTGCTTCCAGGTCATTCTAGACTCCTTACTAACATCTGAACTATGTAGGAGGACCTAATTCACAGAACCCATTATAATCCTTCAGTGGATGCAGATGTGGGGCCTTTGGGATCGAAACCTATGCATGCATCAATTGCTATGTCCAGTAGGGCTAGTACACCTAAGGTGACCCCTCTGGAGCTTTCAGATCATCTGATAATATACGGGGGACCGCGCCTCGGGGTTCCGATGACATCAACCCAAGAACAAGACTGAGAATTTGATCTCTGTAAGTTTCTTCTACCAAATTCATGGATTACACCAATTGACCATGTCAACTAACATTCATGCTACTTTTTGGCATGTACAGTTCTTTAATTGGCATGGGCTGCTACGGTGAGGTTGGTCAGGACTTCTAGCATCACATTTCCCAAGAGAATGATGGTGATTGTGGAGGCGGATATCCAGACTGATCGAAATGCGGTGCTCCCAATCGCTGGTGGGACCACTAGTTGGGTTGTGCCCGAGATTATTGAGGTGGGATCCGATGATGAGGATCAATAAGATAGCCCAGGTCCCACCGTGCCAAATCAAACTCCCGACGCGAACCCTACTGATCAGTTCCATAGGGTGTTCCCTGAATATGAACCTACAAATTGTGTTGACTGGGATGAGATGACCTCTGATAAAGAGGACAAAAAAAATATTTTGTCTCTGATCGTGGAATCTGATCAAGCACTTCATTGAAGACACCCCCATGTACTATGGCTGGATGAGATGGACAAACATCGCTCACGACTGCATGAATTGTGTGTTGGGGGAGTGGACGCCCAATGTCCTCACATGCTTGCTCAAGATCTTTTGGCCTAGAAGATTCGGGTGTGTGACTGTGTCCTTAGTGTGGGCTGGCAGCGGAGGAAATAAGTGATCATCAAGAAGCTTCGAGAGGCTGAAAATGATGTTCAGTGGCTTCAGGTCCAAGCGGATGAGCACTCAACCATCCTTAATGTGAAATCAGAGATGATATTGCGATTGAAGGCCCAACTAGATGCGGTCGAATAGGGAATGAAGCAAGCCTCCGAGGAGATGAATGTCATCCGGACCGATGTCGAGAGGGTCCATATTGCGGCTGATGAATTTCACCCCATCTTTGCCGATTAGGAGTGGGAACTGAACAGGCGGCAACAATCCCTAGACCCCACAAGCCAGAAGGTGGCGGAGCTGCAACTTTCTTTTGACGGGATTAACCCATCCATGGGAGGGATAGACCCACGAGAGGTGTAATGATTAAAAACCCTCTAATGTACTTTCATGCTTTGCTTATTTCATTTCATGTCATGCATGAGTCCCTTTATTAGTGTTTGTTTTACACGCATTTGTTATATTCGTGAAACACCCAGTGATCAATCCCTAAGATCATGCGGGTTGAGCCCAATGTGAGAAAAAAGGGATGATCGCTATGTTATTCCATCTGAACATAAGAGTGCTGACCACATTTTGGGCATCCTGGGTTTGAACAACCAACCCAACATTCCAGGAAGAGAAGGGGAGACCTGAATAGAGAATGAATCTCATAGAATAGTCGAATTTCGATTTTCCCAGTGTGCTCTTGTGCATGAATGGGGTAATTCCATGGACGTTGGAATAAATCAGAACATGGGGGAATGGAAGGTTTGAATCATAATACCCAAAATAAGGAACACTATGTGGGTGGCGTGACAATCAAGAATAAATTTTGACCATGTTCAAAACACGGTATCCTTATTTTGTTAGCCTGATGTGGGGGTAACAGACGAGGGCTGGCCACTGACCATGTTTGAAACATGGGGCCCGACTAAAAATGCTACCCATTATTCTTCAAGAAAATTGGACCAGTATAGTAGGCAAGCCATAGGCCGAGCATCCATACTGTTAGTGGGTAATTTTAGACATGAATGAGGATGAGAGTCTGAATAAAGGTCATGCAAAGCGTGGAGTGTGGGTTGTTCGAATGGAGTCCAACACTCTTGAAATTAACCAATGTGGGGAAGACACTCTAGATGGGTACATCGGTCTCATCAGGGATTAAACATACTTCTGAACAAGACCTCTCATGTAAGTACCTGGAAGGAACTATAGTTTTACGCCACATGGTAAATATGGTGCATATAGTTTAAAGGTCATAACGCATGTACCATGGTACGATAGTGAGATGTATCAGATTGAGGGAGTCGAGTCCCTTCTCAAGGACAAGGGTCCTAGGGTTGCATGATTTCAACTTAAATTCCTAGGTTGGACCATAAATGGGGGATTGATTTGATGGACTATGCAAATAGAGGCGAAATAGCCAAATTTGATGCGTTGTTCCCATAGGGAGATCATAGTTTTGGGTCATAGAACTCGGACCACACTGGGAAAAGATATGGGAAGCACATAGAGAAGCTATTGAAAAACCCAACGTGAACAAGAACCTAAGAGGTACACGCCACACCACATGTTTACAAATGAGTTCGGGCTAAGGGGCCAAAAAATAAGTGGTAGGATTTGTAGATTCCTGGGGTTGGACCCGAAGACAAAAAATGCCTAGGCATTCTTACGTATCCCATGAAGATGGGAATAAATCCATACATAGTTCTGGAAGATGTCATGCAGTTTAAAATCTTGCGGAAAGGATGTGTAGTGGTCTTAGATTATGGTCATAGAGCATGGACCATAGATGGTAGACACATGGATATGTAATTACAAAACCCAACGTGAATGAAGACCTGGTCCAGATCACTGTGCGCTTCTTAGGGGAGGTTTCAGGTCAAGGGACTATAAAGGAATGTTAGGCTGAGCCCAAGACAAGGTGCACAGATGTTCCAATATACCCCATGAGTATGGGGATCAAGATTCACGTAGTTCTAAGGATGGTATGGTAGGATACTAGTGCTAGGGATAATAAGGTTGTGTGGGTCTGGCCCTTGCACCAAAAGAAGCGGTATTTGATATATCCTGTTTTTCCTTTAGGATGAATATTTTTTTTGGGAATAAATGGGCCTAAGATAGAAATTCTAGGCATCAACATAAGAATCAAGCTGAATGAAGGTGCTGAAAAAATGGAATTCCATGTTACTGATACCAAACATGATGTCCCCTCGACTGAGGACACGACGATGCAATGACATTTTTCGTTGTGCGGCCAGGATGATATTGTCACAGTTTAAGGTCATGTGATCGGACTAAGTGACATGGTTTAACATCATATTTCCAGGATGTATATAGGAGAGATGAGGTTCAATATGGAAAGTGCATGGTATGATAAAGCATGCCTGAGGTGAATGACGACGAGGTCCACACCACACTGCGTGCGATTCCGTGAGTGAAACCTCTGGCCGAGGGGCCAAAAAAGACTGAAGGATATGGGATAGGAGAGGCTATATATTAGTTGATCTGGACCCAAAGACTAGATTTATGGGTGTTCATATGTATCCCATGAGGTTGGGAATCAATCCATATGTAGTTCTTGAAGATACATTTAAATGTCATGTGGGAAAAGAAGTAGTAGTGACTCACTCCTACAAAGGGACATGCATGATGTGACTATTGAAAACCAGATGTGAGGGAGGGATTAAGCCCACAAGTGCCACACCACATAGTTCTATAAGGTTTTGATCTCAAAAAGGCATAACACAAGAGAGGACCCATAGAGAGATCTTAGTTTAATGTCTTAGAGTTAAGACCATGGAAAAGTTGAACTTTTCCAAATAGGCGCAGACCTCGGTCCAATCCCTAAGCCTATGTGAGTTTAAATCATTGTAGGAAACAAGGGCGGAAGAGATCATCACATTACACGGTCTTCATATAAAGGGGAAGTCGGTGTGGGCCCCGAAGAATGCCTTAACAGGACTTTGTCCTCCTAAAGAGAAAATGCGCACTAAGGGATAGGACAAGGTGTGCCAAGATTCCATTTGAAAATGAAGGAATTGAAAATGATGTGAATCATGAAACCAACATCTAGAGCTTGATGAGGTTGGTGTGGCGATGGAGGATAACTGTTGAACATGTTCTAAACACAACATACATATTGTGTGACCTGAAATGGGAACAATAACTATGTTTTGACCACTGACCATATTCACAATGCGGGACTTGTATCAATTTGTCGTTCAAGATCCTTGAGGACGTTGGCCTGTAGTGGTAGGAGGGCCCTTGGGCCAAGCATCCATTCCATTTGGGGTTCCCTTCAGATGTGAAATATAATGGAAGCCCAAATGAATGGGAATGCAAAGCCTGAAAAATGGGTAAAAACATGTCCACGTAGAATCTGACACTCCAGGTTCTAGACTAGAGTACTCATGTGTCAATTGGTGAATCACCGAAGAGGGAAGCGGGACCCAAAGTAAAGGGAAGCCAAATCAAAGAGATGAAATCAGGTAAAGGGAGTGAAGGCCACTCATGAGAGGGAAATATGTGGTGTGGTTTTTATAAACCCAAAATGAATGGGGAATAAGCCCATACCACACTGTACACCCCTATTCTAGAAGAACGTGGGCCAAGGGGCCAAAACGATAGAGAGGTTTCTAAGAGATGGGGCTGGACCCGAATACTAGACGTTCGGGCAGTCCTACATATTCCATGAGGGTGGGAATCAATCCACACGTAGTTCTTAGAAAATGTTGATGAAAATAAGGGCAAGATACCCCAAAAAGGGGTGTGTATGGAATGATGAGTAGCCCGACTTGAATGAGGACATAATCCTGCACCACACAGTACAACCCTAAGTGACAATTTGGGAAAAAGGGTCAAGAAGGTGAAGGTGCCTGAGGTTGGGTCACTCACAGAATGTCACATCCAACTTTTAGTTTAATATCTTTCAATGAGGAAGAATGTGGTATTAATTTATGGTCATAGATATCGGACTGTAAACGTCTAGTTTAATGTCATATTCATGGTATAGCTAAAACTACAGAGCGACAATGATAATAGAGGACAATTGTTGACCAAGTATACAACATAGTATCCGACCTTCTATGAAAGGAGTTTAGGGAAAACAATTAGGTGTTGACCATTGGCCATATTCACAACATGAGACTGGTACAAATGTTTCTCACGAAATCCTTGGGTATGTTGGCTCGAAATGGTAGGAGAACCCTTAGGCAAAGTTTCCATACCCTTCGGGGGTCCTTTTTGATCTAGAGGATGATGGAAAGCCAAATGATGGGGCTCGCAAAGCATGGTAGGGCTTATGCTCGTGGAAGGGGTAATAAATGGAGGGAGGAATGTCTCATGGGGATGTGTGGGGCGTGGCCAAATAGCCCGATGTGAATAAGGATGTGATTCCAAACCACACCGCACACTCCCAAATGAGGACTAGGGACAAGGGGCCAGAATAGTCAAGGGACCCAAAGGGTCGAGGGACCCAAGGACTGACATCCCAGTTAACAGCTGGAATCACACCCCTTCTCATGGTGGAGAGAAGCTTAAAGATCCAACAGGGCAGGATTAACTAGTACACTTCATGTTCGGGACATATGGGGGTATTGGCAACGATAAAATATAGCAGTCTACCATGTTCGAAACACAACATACGTATCGTGTGATATAAAAAGGCGGACAAAAAATGAGCGTGGGCTACTGACCATATTCACCATGACAAACTTGTATCAATTTTTTTCATGAACCTTCAAAGATGTTGGAAGATGATAGTATCACATACAAAGGGGTGAGTGAAACACTAATGTGCCTGTGCATTTTAATGTCAAGAAGGGAGGTGATAGAGGTGAGAGTTTCCATGGGGTGGGGCATATGGCGAGGTCATGATGAAATCGATGTGAATTAGAGAGGAATCCAGCACCACACCATGAGTTATGATCTGAGTGGAGATTCTAGAGTTTGGGATGGGCCAACCGACAAAATGTCTAGGTGGTTATATATATCCCATGAGGATATAAATAAAGGCACATGTAGTTATTAAAGGCCATTCAGTTTAACATCTTGAAGTGAGGACGTGGGAGAATAGAAGAACGAGAAGGGAGCACATGGGGTGATCCTCATACCCCCAACATGAGTGGGGCTAATGAATCATGCACTATACCACGGTCCTCCAAGAGAACTACACCTAGAGGGAATAGTCCGAGAAAAGAGTTTCAGGGCTGGACTCAATACATAATTTCTAATATTTCATACATATCCCATGTATATGGGAATCAAGACATACATAGTTCTATGGGTGCAGTTTAATGTATTGCAGGATGAGGTATAATTTAATTTCATGTGGGTCATGGCAGTTTAAGGTCTTGGGGGACCAGCAGTTTAGGTTCATGCAGGACCAGGTGTAGTATAAGGTCATGCAAGACCAAACAGTTTAGGGTCATATCGGACCATACAGTTTAAGATCATGTGGGACTGTTGTGGGATTAAGAAAATGATTTATTGAGGAACATGACATTGGTGTGAGGAGTTATATGCTCACCATCCATGGTGACCAGGGAGTATGCTCCATTTGAGTAAACCTTGTGAAAAACGTAAGGCCCTTACCATTAGGGCTCCAACTTGGGTGGTTTCCTTCCAGGTATCATTGGTGTCCTGAGGTCCAATACAAAATCACCTTTCAGGAAAGAGCGCATGCGAACCTTATCGTTGAAAGCTCTAGACTACTTGTTCTGATGCCTTCTCAAGCTGTGCAGATCATGAAGCCTATTCTCGTCAAGTGATTACAATTTAGCTAGATGGATTTATACTACCTTATCTAGCTCCTTCTGGTCATAGAACACTATGTGTAATGAAGGAATCTAAATCTCTATAGGCCGGACTCCCTTAGTTCCATATACCAGGGAATATGTGGTCACCTAGGGGGAATTAAGAGTCATTGTTTGGTAAGCCTGGAGGGCATTGGGAAGCTTGTCCGACCAACTCTTCTTGTTCTGACCAACCATTTTCTGCAAAATTTTAGAGGGTGTTTTGTTGAACGCCTCGATCTATCAATGTTCTTGAGTGTGGTAGTGGGAGGTTTGGTTGGAAAAGATGTTGTACTTGACATAGAATTTCTTCTGCTCAGCTGCTCGGAAGATTGTGCTATTATGGGTGAGGACTATGTGAGGGACTCCAAATCGGTAGATGATATTGGAGCTCACAAAGTCAATGATGGCACGTGCCTTGACCTCCTTGAGCAGGACTACCTCTGCCCACTTGGAAAAGAAATCAGTAGTAGTTAGGATGAACCTACACTGGTGGGCTGTCATCGGTGGTTATGGTCCCATGACATCGAGTCCCCATACCGCAAATGGCCAAGAGTACTTGGTAGATTGGAGAGGCTTTGACGGTTGATGCATGATGTTAGCATGAATTTGGAACATGTGGAACCACTTGGTGAACTCAATTTAGTCATGGATCATGGAGGGATAGAATTACCCCTGTCTCTGGATCTGGTGAGATAGATTCAGCCTGTTCTGATGAGCCTTACAAGAACTAGCGTGAACCTCCTGCATGACCTGAGAAATCTCGACTACTTGAATGCAGTGGAGGAGAACCCCATCAATCCCACACTTATAGAGGATCTACTCATGACCAGGGCCATCCTGAAGGGTGAACTGTAATGCGCGGCGTCGGATTCGCTCACGCTTAGCTCGATCTACCCGGAGATAAAAGTTTTGGAGATACATGACAAAGTAGGTTCTCCAATCAGGAATCACTACAATCACTGCATCTTGGGGACCTGGGGGTCCTGACTTGGAGGCACTGACTATAAGGTGGCTAACCTATGGGATGTCATCGTCATCTGGGGTGATGGGAGAAATGACTCTTCAATGTGCCATGTAGATAGTTAGATCATCCTTCTCAGGCTCTAAAAGTGATGTTGTTAGGACTTCCAAGGTGTCTTCTCTACCATTCTATGACAGAGGGACATGGGTAACCTTCAGCCGAGATGGGAACTGGGCCATTAGCTAGAGAGTGCGTTCAAACAATGGTACGAGTTCTGTATTTCTGACAATATAATTACTTTTGATTTTCTTAATGACTAATTCAGAGTCCCCTTTCACATAAAAATTGGGAATGTCAATCTCGAGGGCCAGCTCGAGGCCAGTAATGTGGACCTGATACTCTGCCTCGTTTTTTGTGCAACCTTCTAACAGTAAGAACGAGTATGGAAAAATGGCTTGCTCTAGGTTAATGATGACAATGACCATGCCTACCCTGTTGAGCCTAGGATAATTAACCCTCATGACGGTGGGGCACTAGGAGGAACCATTGAAGTGCATTTTCCAACACGGGATGGCATGATTCTGAGAGAGGATTGCCTCATCAGGAAAATGAAGGTCCAGAGATTGGTCTGTGGGGGTTGGATGGGTAGCAATGAAATCTGCCAATATATGCCATTTGATAGACTTCTATGGCATGAACCTGATGTCGAACTGCTGGAGGATTACCACCCACCAAGTGAGAAAACCTGTCAATATGGGGCAATTCAGAATGTACATCATTGGGTCTAGCTAGGACACCAGCTGTACAATGTGGGGCTGTAGGTAATGTCACAACTTTTTTTTCTATGAATACCAGTGTGAGGTAGCTCTTCTAGATAGGGGAGTATCTAGTCTCTGTATCGAGGATCATGCAGCTGAGGTAGTAATGGTAGTTCCTTATCCCCTCATTGTTCTTCTAGGCGAGAAGGGCACTGAGGGATCATTCTAGGGTGGTCACAAAAAGGACTATTGGATTTTCGGGGATGGGTTGCATTAAGACTAGAGGCTAGAGAAAATTCTTCTATATATCCTTGAACACAGTCTATCATTCTTCATCCCACTCATAGGGTGTTCCTTTTTTCATGAGCCGAGAAAAGGGCTTACACTTGCTGGACAAATTCGTAATGAATCGACATATGTTGGCTAACAGGCCTTGGAAACCTCGACGTTCCCAGATATTACTCGAGGGAGACATTTGGCTGATGGACTTGATCTTTTCTGGGTCGATATCGATGCCCCTGTATCTAACAACGAATCCAAGAAACTCCCTTAAGGTGACCTCGAAATCACACTTCAAAGAGTTCATATTCAGGTGATAGGAACGGAGGAAGCCGAGCACTTTCTCATGGTCTTTGAGATGGTCCTGGAAATGGAGAGATTTGACCACCATATCTTCCACATAACATTCCACCAATGTCGAGAGGATTGGCTTAAATATGCGATGCATGGCCCATAGATAGGTGGCACCTGCATTCTTTAGGATGAATGGCATAACTTGGTAACAGAAAGTACCTTGTGATGCCCTGAAGGCTGTAGATTCCTCATCCATGGGGTCCATGTGAATTTGGTTATACCCAGAGTACACATCCTTGATAGAGAGGGCTTAGAACTTGGTTGTGGCATCGATCAACAATTCCATCACTGAGAGGTGAAAATCATCCTTCAGACAGTGATAGTTGAGATTCCGAAAGTCAATGTAGACACTGATATTTCCATTCCTCTCCCTAATTGGTATGATGTTGGCCAACCATTTGGGGTACTGGACCTCATTAACAAAATTTTCCCTGATGATCTTGTCAACTTTGGCCTCAACCATGGCACCGTGAGAAGGGTGCATCTTTCTGGGAGGCTGCTTGAACCCACGGTGATTTTCCAGAAGACCGAGGTGGTGGAATACTACCTGAGGATCTAATCCTGGCATCTCATCCGAACTCCAGGAAAATACATCATGATTCTATTTAAGGATGTCTATATACCGCCGTTGCTCTTCGTGGAGTATGGCAGCACTGACCAACACGAGTCTTGGATTTGCCTTGCTACTGAGGTTCACCTGTACCAATTCACCGACTATGGTGGAGACGCCCTCTTCAAAGGTGGGAAGAGCATCCCCCAAATCCTCTTCTCCACTTATGGAGGAGGGATCCTCCATGGGGGGATTTTCTTCTGAGTTGGAAGATCCTGATGGGAGGTTGGTACAAGCCTGAGCAGTAATGGATGCTGTATTGAGGGACTCTTGTGCTACCACAACCATAATGATGAAGGCTGCCGATCTGATCCCATCTAGTCTTTGCCCAAAGGGGGAACACTTAATGATGTCGAATTAGTAATGGTACATCGTCTTGAGCCGGTTTATCCTATCCCAGCGGAACAAGAAGGTATGACATATTGTCGTTGCCATGTGGCAGATATCCCGATATCTTACGGGAGTAGGAGGCTCTAGGATCACCTGAGCTAGATTTGAAAAGGAGTATGAGGTGGTTTTTGTCCATTTCTTAGCCTTGGGAATGTTTTTCCAATATTTTCAGACATAACGAATCATTGTCCCATGTCTGGGATTGTAGCCTCCAAAAGGTGGATTGGAAAGATATAGGCAACATCTAGATCTATCCACGGGTCGGTTGTAGTCCTGGCATGTTTGACCTCATTGGTCTGAATCTACTTTTCCATTCTCTTTTAGTAGCTGACATCTAGATAGTGGGCTTCACGAGAGGAAAAGGGGGATGTGTCACCTAGAAGCACACCCACCTGACCATTGAGGGAATACTTGAGGCACTGGTGATATGATGAGGGAACTTCCGCGTGTAGGTGGAGCCATGAACTGCCCATCAACGCATTGTAGGCGGTGTCCTGGGATACAACCATAATCTCAGTGCTAGAAACTAGGCCGTCGAACTGGGTCTTCAATAAGATCTTACCGATCAGTGTCTGTTCCATCGGGTCATAACCATGGATTCTTTGGTCAGAGGGGATCATATCATATTCAGACAATACCGGTTTTAGCCGTGTCTGAGTTGGTATTAGGTTGATCCTAGAGCCCATGTCAACAAGACAACGGCGAACCACAATGCCATTGAATTGACCGGTGATATATAGTGGTAAAATATTCCCTAGTATGGGAGAGCCTTAATCTTTT
The DNA here is from genome assembly GCA_963277665.1 of Viscum album. Lineage (NCBI taxonomy): Eukaryota > Viridiplantae > Streptophyta > Magnoliopsida > Santalales > Viscaceae > Viscum > Viscum album. The sequence goes on along the minus strand of OY728130.1, from coordinate 695,532,826 downwards.
CCAGAGAATGAGATAATGTCCTGGCATTCAGCATTATCGATTACCTCAGCAAGGAAGGCATCAGTGGATACTACTTTCGTCTCAAATTGTGGGGGCTTCTAAAAGCCTCGGTGAGGGCCTCATGCATATCTGAAGACAAGCGATGATCCTCAAGTATGGGGAGTCTTGCGGGAATGCTGGTAAGATGTTTGAGGACATCATACTTCCATGCCAGGAACAAACTTCTTCTTACAGGAGGTCACTCTATGACATCAGGTATGTTGGGTCGTGCTGCCTGGACTGGCGACTGACTAGTGCTGGGAATGTCCCACTACTCACTAGTAAAAACATGTGTAGTGACTACCAGATGAGGACCCGATGATTTTAATCGGTTAGTGGGGAAGCGCGACTGATCGCGGTGAGGTATGGGTGGATCTGCCTAATCGAGTAGCACGAATGGTGGGGAAGGCGGACATGATATCTCTCGATGAGAAAGCTACACTTGCTAATATTTTCACTGATCATGTTGACTGGTTTTGGTAGCATGCACATCCAGGATTGATGTACTGACCGAAACACTCTGACGACCCATATAACCATGACTTTGTCGACGCTGACGATGACTGGGGACATTGGGGGGGGGGGGGGTCTGCCTGGCACTCCTCGTTGTTAGGAGTCATGTAGGGGTTTACTAGCTCTACAGTATTAATTGAGGAATACCCATGGTAATCACTTTAAGAGTCATCCACTACTGGGCATATTCTAGAAGGAATCACTATCTCTGGGGGCATGATGTCGCCGAGAGTACAAGATGATGATGGCATCGGAGGGGGAATTCCTTTCCCTTGCACCGCTGCTTCTTGCTCTTCTGAGAAGAGGAGGGCTGATAAGATCATGAAAAAGTTCTGGCTATGGCTTCTGAAGGCTACAGTTGATTCGGGTGTGCAAGGATGATACCACAGGCCTAAGAGATCGTTTTTCGAGCAATCTAGTCATCATACTTCTAGGACCCATGGTAAGAAACCTGCTGCAACTTGCCCTCACCGGCAATATTTTTGTCTGGCCTTACGAAGATACATGCCACCTGTGCCGGGGCTGGCCCTAACCAGACTATGTTCTTATCCACCTGGTATTAGAGCTAGTATTTGATCACATAACACTATTTGAGAGTGTGTCCTAGGATCCTGTGATTAGGGAAGTAGCCTTGGTGATCAGTAAGGTTAACCACTTATGGACTTCTACACACAGGCAAGCGTACAATCCCCTGCTCTATGGTGCTATAGAAGTAACTGGGGACCTGAGCCTCGTTTAATGAGTAGTTCTAATTTCCACTATCTAGAAATGGGTCCCTTAGAGCTTGACCCTGACGAGGGGCTACAGGAGCCTGTCGAGGTGGTGGAGCCTGGTTATCTCTCCTAGGTGACTGCGACGCATTACACAAGCGAACCCACTGATTTTTTTAGTGGGCACTAATGTGCCGGAGGCTATGCCTGAGGTGGAGGGCCTCTATGAGGATGCGGAGCTGGCTCCACTAGTAGCAATTCTAGTTTCCTAAGGGCCTCTATTTGGGCCACAATGGAGGGCTTAGCTCTGGTGTCCCTTCTCTCAGAAATTATGGGAGGCAACATACATGTATGGCTAGCATGTTGCAGGGCTTCTTCTAGGCGCAAGGCCTTATCAGAGAAGTCTTGGAATCCCCCTGAGGATGTTCTGGGTGATCAAGGAGGGGACCAATTCGGTCTTGATGTTCCCTATGCACATCGTCAGTAGTTACTCATGAGTCAGCAACATGTTAAAATAGTACATGAGCCCTTTCCACTGGGTGAAAAAATCTTCCATGTACTCATCAGGCCTCCACTTGCACTTGAAGAGGTCTGCAATACGCATCTTCTAGGTGGTGGAACTGAACTGGTAGAGGAATTGCCTACAGAGGTCTTCCCAGCCAGCTACTAATCCAATGGGGAGTTGGATGTACCAGATGAACGCTGACCATTCCAGCATCTGCACAAAACACTGGGTTTTGGCAGCTTTTTATTGCGATGGGGTACCCAATATAGGTGAACACATTGAGATGAAGTGGTACAAGTGATATGGTGGTTCCCCTGTCCCGTTAAAGGGGGAAAGGTTGGATTCCCAAAACCTGGGGGTGCTGGCATGTCTTCCACCCATGCTAGATACGGCTTGCCATCCGATGGGAGTGCCAACTGTCATGTTTCCAACACCTCGAGGTGGGCAGTGAGTGCCGCCATTGGGTCATCTGGGTGGGGGTCCCTATATTTAAGGGGATCCTTGACCACCAGTGCATTTACAGGTTCTTCAATATGGTAAGTAGGCCTAATGACTAGTGGAGAAGCTAGCGGAATGACCTGTGGAGCATCTAGGAGAGCCCAAGATTGGTCTCGAGGGTTGTCACACTACTTAGGAGGATTTGGCGAGATATATCGTGCCCTCTTTTCGTAAGCTCCAGCTTCAACCCTGTCTGCATAAGCAGGACGATCAGGGTAACACGGGGGTAGCTCGTTGAGGGGAAGTTGTGCTTGACCCCGCTCTCCTGGCCTGGGATCACCGTAGTCCAGCCATTGCTCTTCAGCACATTCATCCAGGAGGTCGTCGACCAACTTTTTCTATTCAGCAAGTTGCTGATGCAATGAGGCATTTTTTGAGTCTTCCTCCATTTTCTACACTGAGGCGGGAAGGTAGGATTGTTTGGAAGCTCTGAGGTTCTCCTCACACCTACTGATATACCAATGGAGGACTAATTCCTCAGTGGGTGCAGGGAGACCCATCAGATTTCTATGTTGGCGAGTAACCCTTCCCGATGGATCCAATAGTGGTGGTATGCCCACAGGGATAAGTTACCCTTCATGGAGCTCTATCTCATTTTCCTCTTCCAATAGGCAGGACATGTTGACCATGAATCTACCTTGGGGCATGTCCTTGATATCACATGGTAGGTCGGGCTGCCACCAGATAGGACTGAAGAGGAGGGCAACATACTGCCCCCAACCACAGATCTACAGGTGGGGGGAAGCCTCATTGATAATCTTGCAGAGTACCTTGAAACTCTGGATGCATCTTTGCTGGAGGCCCTTATAGCAATCTTGTCACTCAGGGCACTAGGCCACCAAGAGTGCTACCAAATCAACTAGACGAAATTGCTGGCTAATGTCTTTAAAATGCACTTAGATCCACAGATAAGCCACTTATTGGTGATTAAGGCAGAAGTGCATCACCCAGAGGGTTTGATAGAAGCACTCAACTTCTTTTGGGGTGAGGGATTCTGGCGCACAGAAATTTGGTGCTGGAATGGGCCAAAACATCTTAGGGAAGTGGTCTGCCACAAGGATATTCCATAAGCCTCTTGGATCAAATTTAGGGTCTGGACCTTCATTACCCCACTCATCAACCGGAGGTGGTTGAAGAACCAGTAGCAGTGCCGAAGCAGACCACTTTGATGGTAAGGTGGTTGGTGGAGAGTACAGCGAGTGCGCTGACAAACCGCCACATCTCGGGTTGTCCTCCAAAGAGTGTAGCGACTTATCCATCGCATCATGGTAGAACGGGCTGACGGCCGCAGTTCCTGGTGGAGAGACCAGGGCTACTGGTGATGGACCACATTGTTGCGCGTCCTCCATTGGTCCCCAGAATAGCTCTATGTGATCTTTAGTTGAGGTAGAGAGTGCTTATAGTGACGACAGTGGTGATTTCATGACCGTAACCTGCGGGATTTCCATGTTTTCTTCGTCTTGAATATACCTGCAAAAGAAGGCAGGAATCGAGTGGTTTTCACTTTCCAAGAGTATGAGGTTGATGTAGCTCATTCCTACCCCGGCCCTTGACACAGAGGACCTAGGTAAGGGTTCCATCATTGAGTCATATTCGACTTCATAATCTAAGAAGCAAACCGGGTAGATTTCAGTATGAATCTTCTTAGCACTCCATTTATGGAGGAAATGACCCACCCTCATGCCCCAAGATAGTTCTTGAGGGCAGGGTAGATTTCCGGCATGGGGAGGACCTTTTGTCGTAATGGTGTTGGGTCGGTGATGTATTTTTCCTAAGCAAGACAATTTGCGAGGAGCATTGGAAAAAATATGAAAGGGGATATCGAGCAAGACAAAGTGCGAGGAGCACCGGGACAAATATCAAAGGGGATATGGGCAGGACCTCTGTGGGAAGTACTAGAACATGTAGGACCTCCACTCAAGCCTATAGGAGCATGGGTGGGACACCCCTGCTTGCTTCCCCTGACGACATCAGTGTGAGGAAGGTCCTCGTACTAGTCGAGCTAAACACGGGTAGGGCCTTTGTGCCAGATGCTGGTGAGGCGAGGCTGGCCTTCACCCCTCTGGTTGTTGAGGTGAGTAGGACCTTCACCTGCTTCTACGAGAACATGGAGAGCCCCCCCCCCCTGACATTTGAGAGTGATTGGATGTGCAACGACCCCACCCTGGTGGTCTGTGGCAGGAGGAATGGGTCCATAATGAGTGTAATGAGCACGTGAGAGACTCCCATACTAAGTGTTTCTGTTGTGGGGAAGATCATTTTTTGGTATGAAGGTGGCACGTGGAGGACCTCAATTCCAACACTAAAAGTGTGGAGAACCCACACTTTCCATGGTGGCGGTATGGTGAGGACCTCCGTACTGGGTGTCATCACTATGGAATGGTCCGCGGTGGCCCCTGCTTATGCCAGTGACCAAGAGAGTCAACCCAGCCTGCCCGTGGGGCATTTGGGGCCTCGATTCATGTCAAGCGTATGAATTCCCCTACTCAGCATGCATAGGTGTCTGTTGATATACGTCAACGGTGGCTCAGTCAATAGTAGAGGTTGATGTTGATGCCCCTTGGAGAGAATCCTCTTCAGCTTGCGCCTGACAATGGGGTTAGGTCAGATGGATCGGGGCCAGTGGTGTAGTTACATAGCTTACCTACTCTTTAGCTCGGGGGACTGGGTGGTGGTGCTGGTGCATCTTGGTGGGGGACCTCCTTGGGGGCCCCTTAGGCAGGATTCCGACTAGGCTGGCCCAAGCGTCCCCTACCTCATTGGTATAGTGGAGGTGGATAGAGTCATCGTGGCATTCTAGGGATAAGATCCTTAAATGATTGTACGTCAGAGTGGGGATTAGTGTCTCATTGTGCAGAACTTGGGGGTGGGGTGGCGATGATGCATAGACACCTCTAGATCCAAGATGGCCATATCCCATGACAGGATAATTTCTTCCTCGTCGTACCGACGTACGAGGTCGTTGGTCACCCTTCGCTAGATGAATTCCAAAGGCAAGGTAGGGAGCGGTCGTCCAACACTTATAGTTGTGGAGGTCATCGCAGAAGTGGTGGAGCCATGCGAGGCTACCGCATTGGCATTTCCCTTGCTCTTGCGTCAGTGGGTGGGTGGAAATTGGGATCCTAGTGCAGTATCCTGGTTCCTGAAAAACATGGAAATTGGCCCATTAGTGCTGAAAAAAATAAATCAACATCCAGTGCCCCAGCACCATTCCATATTCTATAGAAGTTAAGAGGGATCCACGCTGACAACATCGCAAACTAAGATTCCAGACATTTTTACTACCCTAACATCTGGTGAGTTTCATGCTAGACCCATTATTTTCATGGTCATACCTAGCACCGACTAACTATATCCAGTGACATGCTAGTCCACTGATGTCTCAAATGCTACTAATCCCCACATTTAGGAGAAGATTTCACATCAAGTTCACCATTTCTATTTCTGAGTCTTTCACCGGGGGACGCACGTCTATTTGTTCGGGGACCACGATGATGTTTTTTGCCCTGCATTCCCACTTTCCAAAGGTGGGTGACATCGGTTCCTTATTCTAGGATGTTTGATCCTTGATCAAAAATGGATGATGGGATGTCAGTTCATCCTTCTGTGGATTTCTCCTTAGAACTCATCACCTAGTCTAGTTCTCCCTTATAGATCTAATACATTGTTTGTGAATCCCTTCCTAGTTCCATATCTTTGTGGATGCCGGTTAATTACACTGCTTCTGTCAGGACATTGAAAGGGGTCCTCCAGGGCAAGAACCTTCAGTCGAGGGTGTAGTGAAGTTGGATATCACAAGCGTTTCTAGATGCTGGAACATTGAAGCATCTGGGTTTCTTCCCCTTATTATAGGGCTTCTCAAGGGTGAATAATCCCGAGGCATCCGGTGTTGAATGAAAGGAGTCCTATGCCCTTGTCATGTCTCAAAGTTTTTCCTCAGCATGACATGTTTATCATATGGTATTCCGAAAGCTTAACATTCAGCGGAGATGGATCAGACTGATCAGAAGACTGTCTAGGGTGGATCAAATGAGTGTAACCCCAAGAGGGTACACTAATGAAGGGGGTGAGCTGTCATGACCTCACCGGGATGTGGCGGCCAAGGTAAGAATAAAGATGGGTGATAGAAGTGTTGAATGAAGTGGATGGTGAATGGGATGGCACTACCGTGAAAATGATGGTAATGTTGGGATTGAGTCTCGAGGAGACTTCATGTGTATCCCCGTGGCTGGGAATCAAAGTCTTCGTAGTTCGGTAGGGTGGTTGGGACACCTAAGGCAGTGGCCCATTAGAATGGACGCATGTATTGGAACCGGAGGAAGTGGAAACTCTAGGTTGGGGCATGACCATCCCTAAACACATAGGCTTGAAGGGAAGGGTAGGTAATGGGCTTGAATTGGGACGTACACATAGGAAAACAACCCAATGATGTGTATAGGGCTCACGCATGGCTAGCAGCCCGAGTTGGTCTGACGCCACTAGGACGAACCAAAGATGAGGGTCACAACAAAGTGGATTACAATGGATTTCCACTGAATAGTGAGTGAATGGATTACCACTTATTGATGTTACAATTCTTACCACTAGATGGGGTCACAACGACTTACCAATGGATGGGGTCACAACGGCTTACTTCTCATTGGTGTTGATCCTCATGGAATATTCCGACATACCCTAACTATGAGATAGAGATCAAACCCACATAGTTTATATGGGATGGGGGTTAGTGGATCAACATGAATGAGGACCTAGGGTCCAGATGGATGGTGGGCTTGAACCTCCATGAGGCTTCATACGTACCTCACCTTAGTAAGGATCAAAGTACTCATAGTTCGGAAGGGTTTGGGCGAACCGACATGAAGGTGGTCGGAGAGACCGGGTATTGGGATTGAACCTCAGGGAGGCTTCCAACGTAACTTGTCATGGAAAATATCAAAGTCCTTGTAGTTAAGATGGGGTTTTGGTGAGCTGACCTGAAGAGGGTCAGGACTAATGGGTGTCCGACTTGAAACTTAGGATGACTTCCTACGTACTTTTCCTTGGAAAGGATCAAAGTCCTCATAGTTCAGATGGGTTTGGGAAAACCGATGTGAAGGTGGTTGGAGCGACCGAGTATTGGGCTTGATCCTCAGGGAGGCTTCCTACGTACCTTACCTTGGAAAGGATCAAAGACCTCATAGTTCGGAATGGTGTTTGGTGAACCGACGTGAAGGGGATCAGAATGACAGGGTGTTGGGATTGAACATCAAGGAGGATTCCTACGTACCTTGCCATAGAAAAGATCAAAGTCCCTATAGTTTGGAATGGTCTTTGTGTGGGGCTTCCACTTTGGGCTTCCCAAAAAGCATGTAATAGTCGGTGCTTACTCTAATCCAATGTGAGTCATGCTTGGTGTGAGAAACAAGAGGAAGCAAAGACCTGATGGTCATGTCGTAAATGATGTGTCTGTGGAAAGTGTAATTGGTCTTACGCATGGAGTGGCCCAAAGAGGAAACAGGGGCTTACGCGTGGAGTAGCCCTGGGGAGATGGAGACTTGGACTTACTTTAGGGTGGATGCCTAGATGGTGAAAATCCTAGAGGGAGAGGGAAGGTATAACAAAATCCCTATCCCCATATCTCCTCTTTTCTTTTGGCACAGAAGAAGATAGGAAGAGCAGGGGTGATGACTCCTATACGAAAATCCAGGGGCTTACACCAAGGTGGTTGCCCTTTCCCCACAGACAAGTGCCGGGGTGAGGTTACAGTTTAACGTCTTGTGCCGAGGATGAAGTTTCTTGGGAGTCTAACTACCTGCAGCTCGGATGAAGTGGGTTCACTCCACACCCCTAGGACTTACATAACTAATACCTCCAGCCCCTTGGGGAAGGGAAGGCATCAACAATGCCATGGCTGGGGAGTGTCGAGAGGTGATCCCATTGGGGGTACATGTTAGTGTGGTTATGCGAAGAAGCAATATCCATTAGCATGCCTATGTGAAGAATCATGAGGTGAAGCAACACAAAGGGATGTAACATCCAAGGGATTTTGAAATCTCTTCATGAAAACCTGGAGGGTCGCATGGGGAAAGGAGTTTCAGTTCAAGGGAGTTTGTAGGTAGAAGCCTTGTGAATCTCTGGTACTCCATGTAGAGGAGGGGATTTGTGAAGGGGTATGCCTCGCAATGTGTAGTGTCCCAGCCTAAGCGTAGGTCATAGGTTTATATGAAATGTGCTTTGCAATGTGGAAAGGCATTCATAGAGAAATAAATCATGAAGCAAGGGTGCCTCACGAAGTGTAGGATTGTGAAGCAATATGCTCCATGAGGAATAGTGGCCCTGACTTAGCATATGGGTCACATGTGCCTAAGGGGTTATTCACAAAGAATAAACACTCTTCAGTGACCCAGTTCCCCTTGGGGATCCCCTTCATTCACAAAGGCCCGTGTGCTCTGTGAACGACATCCCTATCTAAAGAGGGGGTGAACTAGAGCAAGAGGGAGGCACTTTGCGAAGCAAAAGTACCTCGAGTAGCTGATGGTTCGGAGAGCAGAGAGTTATTCGTAATTTGAGAGATAGGAAGTTGAAAGTTCAGATGATCTATATGTTTGGATCGAGGGGAGCCCTGTATTTATAGGCAATAGGCATCGCGAAGTAGAGCTTGCTCGGTGCCAAGGCGAAGCTTGTTCTGCAGCGGGTCACGAATGTTGAATCAGCTCATAGAGCCTCCTGCCTCCCTTCTCTGCAGCGGGCTCATGAATGTCAAGGAGGCTCATGGAGCATCCCACATCCATGCTTTGCGGTAGTCTTGTGAATTTCATTGTGGCTTTGGGAGCCTCCCACGTCCTTGCTCCATGACGGTCTCATGAAGGGGAATCTCAACGATGCCTACATGGTCGTTGGGTCTCTGTGAATGGTCTCTACAAGGACGCCTCTAAGGAATCCCACTTGTTCTCATTTGTCCCAACTTTTGGCACCAACAAATATTGTGACCCCAATATATATTAACCCATAATATAGGGGATTATACTTAGTGAATACCACAAACCCTACCAATATAGCTCGTAACATAGGAAATTCTCCTTAGAGAATACCATGAACCCTATAGATATGGACCACTAGATGGAGGATTAAAGACTTGCACTCGAAGATCACTTCTACACCCAAGAAACTCCATCAAGGTGATAAAGTATCACTCTGATCCCAATGTGGCTTCCAAAACTCAGTCTAGGACCATATCATCTCGAGGGGATTGTTGCTGAGTCATGTGAATGCATTTTGGTACCAAGCCCTTGGAGGAAGAACCAAGGGTAATAATTGATCCTACAATGGTCCTCAACAAAAAACCAAAAAATAATATCAAAATTACCTCCTCATTGTGAGGGTACCAACACCGCAAAACAGCTCATCAAATGGGGTTACAGTTTGAAAGTTATGGATACTTTAATGAAAACGTGTCGGTTTGGTCCAGGTTCGGTCCGACCCGGTCGAACCGACCTGGCTCGCTGGCTCCAAAACGGCCCACTTGAGGGGGCCAATTCATATTTTCAAGAAATGATGGGCCCCACTTTCCCCACCTAGTTAATGACGCTGTTCTGTGTGACCACCTCACACCCACGGCTTTGTTGCGGGTCCTCTGTTCAAGGTGGCTTAGGGAGCCGCGCCCCTCCACTTCCCACGAATGATGCCACCGGTAGCTCTCACCGCTGGCTTTCAAGCCACTGGCCTCCCCAATCTCAACCCATGGCCCCCTACCATGTGTTCTCCCACTTCCACAGTCCAACTGGACCGTGGTTTTCCACTGCCACTGGCCACCATTCCGGTGGGTTTCTGCCTAGCCCAACTGCGTTGCCAGACTGATGCCGCCTCCACTATCAATCCACCCCACCAGCAGTCTCCTCTTTCCATGCTCCTCATAGAAAGGCCATAACAACCTCACACTGCAACCATCTTGGATCCCTCTCTAGATTGTTGTGCCCAACGACGAATGAGGAGATTGAAAAAAATGGAAAAATGTGAAGCATAATAATACCCAAAGTGGATGGATCTAGCATTTTTCATGTCTTCCTCAATCCATCCATGTTATAATTGAAGAATTATGGGTAAAACGACATCAACTATTAGCACGGAAAATTCCCAAATCAAACCCCACAACAGAACACCCATCCTGTAAGAACGATCGACCCACATAGAAACCTATTCATGGGTTGTTCTGCATTCATCATTTGAAAGAAAGAATAGGAATAAAGACACATTGAAAATAAACCTTATACCTAGATTTTATTTTATCATTTATTAAGAGACATTGTGTCATTGTCAAACATTTATCCTCGATCATTGATCCTCAATCCTTGATTCAACATCTCATCATCATTTTCAATTCAATAATGAAATAATTTCTCTGAGGATCTTCTGCAATGGTATTAGGGAAATTCTCCAATATCATTCACATAATCCTTTGTCCCTACCAATTTTTTGAGAAGGAAAACATGTTTCAGTGTTTAAATGTGTTTTAGCGTTAAATGTGTTTTAGTGTTTTCGCATCACTGAGTTGCAACATCGCTGAGTCGATGTATCACAACAAAGCTTTGTTATGTTGAAACATTAAAAATAAATAATTCATTCAAATTATTTTATTCTTAAAATATCTAAAAATTAACTTTCACAGTCGATCTACTCCAGTCGATGTTAGGCTCTGCCAAAGGAAAACACCCCATTAAAAACTCAATGACGGTCTTGGATTTCCAATTTGAGTTAGCATTTATGAATTATTAGGATTTTAAAATAAAATAATTTAATTTAATATTTTTATTTATGGTTACATTCCTTTTGGTTTTTTCCATAGAACACCCGCACTGGTGAAAGTTAAATCATTTATAGGGTAAATCCAATGCTCTGAGCTCAACTGTGCCCCAAATTTTTGATTTGGGCACCCGTTTAGAAGTTATTCCACCTTTTCTAGAAAACTTCTCATGAGATCTATTTAAAAACTTTAAATTTTTCAACGCATCGTTCTAGTCACACTGGGCCTTGAAATCTCACAATGTATCAACACTTGGTCTTGAAATTCTCCCAATAATTATCTAAAAATAGAATTGGGAAGATCTGAGTCATTATAGGATTTATACAATTAAACCATATTTTGTGGTATCTTTAATACTATTCTTCATATTTGTTTCCTAAAAACATTATTCCAAAATTAAAAGAATATTTTTTTATGATTGATGGATTTGATCCATCGTACTTATGTCTTTTATTTCAAATATAATGATGTCTTCATACTAAATTTTGTAATTTGTTTCATTATATAATTTAGTTATTATATTTTATTCACACTTAACTCTAAGACGATTATAATGAGATTCATAAAAACATTATATTATTCTCATCTGTTCTAACAGAATATCAATATGATTAATCATTTTTACATTCATATCCATTAGATCATTATTCCCTAATATATTTGACATCAATTCTACTTCCAAAATAAGAAATTTTTTATAATTATATTGACCTATGCATTCCTTTTAAAAATACACTGTTTATAATTTATATATCTTTAGATCCTCCACCCAAAGTGTACCCATCCTTGGACTAAAATGGGATAATAGAACTTGTGAGTCCTTGAGTCCCACCTCTAGTAGGCCCCTAGTGGGAGATTTGCATTGAGGGTTTAATAAACATACAAAGGGGAAGAAGTACCCTCCAAGAGATCTTAAATAAGGGAGAAGTAAAAAAGACACCAATGAAAACCTAACCCTATGAAAAAATAGATTCAAGTTCATACATGCAATGAAATACAGTACAATAAAATAAAAGAATAACTATATGTTCTAAAAAGGTGAACATGGTAGTTCCCACAAGGCCCAAACACCTTCTACCAAAGCAAGTGCTAGTAATATCTAGTCCTATCTTCAATATTCATTTGATGAACTGAAAAAACAATTTATATATATGTAGTGTGATTAAAATATTACAATATATATGATCTTACCCAAAGCCTCTCATGAAAAAGATATTTAAAGCATAATAAAGCGTAATGAAAGAACGTTAAACTAACTCATCCCCTAAAAAACCATGCTATGTTTCCAACATCACCATGTTTATCAATCCCTATGTATTACATAAAAAATATTATATTATAGTATTAAAACAATGAGGGTACCCCACTAACAGTTCCCCACTAATTTTTCTCTCATTCCCAACATCATGTGGCTTGAGAATTATCCATACAAAAGAATCCCAACAGAACAAAAATTTCTAAAAAAACATCAAGGTACTCATCCACAACCCTGGGAATAACTATCAACTGAATGTCCAACAAACATAGCATCAGCTTGGGCTCTAACTGACATAGTTAATAACGAGGGAACTAGAATCTAATCCACTAAAATTCCCATTACACAGAAGGGGTTGGAGATATTAAGGAGCTCATAGAACCTAAATAAAAAATAAATACCGCCATGTAGAAAAATAGAAAAGGATGTCTCGAATGATGTCTTGCTAACCTAGTGCTCAAATTTTAGAGCATGAATCTATCCATGACATCTATGAACCTGATGGAGACCGCCTCCAATAACCTTTTCTTCTCTCTGAGGAAATGGAGAATCTCAATGATATCCTCTACCTGACCAATCCTCTTTATGTTGATCCCAAGAAAGATCGTCCTTCTACTATTTCCTTGAATAAAACTTCATCAATGGAGGAAACTGAAGTGGAAAATATGGCGCATGATGAATTATAATAAAGTATAGGAACTATAAATGATTATGACCTTATACTATACAATAAAAGAAAACATCTGGTTCCTTATAATTTTCCTGATAGACTCCACCCTTAATGAAATGAGAAGATGAGGGTTCAAACGTACCCAAGGCTGATAAAAATTTATTTTTCCATAAAACTAAGAAACCCTAAAAACATATCTGTTTAATGATTATTCATGATGACTACCCTCTAGTGATGATATTTTTCCAGATAGTTCACTCTCAATTACATCTTCTCTCCCAACACCTTTAGATACATCTTCATCATGTATAGGGTGACCTACTAATGGATCTCTAGCTATTGAGCCATATCAAAATAACACATCATTGAATCATCATCTAGAAATATGTTTGAAGAATAATGGGAAATTGTACTGAAATGTATCCTGATTCCCCATAGTCTATAACACCCTCCTCAAAGGGTAAGTATCTCTTGTGGACTGGACACATCTTCAGTTGAAAAAAGAAACTCATCTCAGAAATACTCTCATTACTTCTCTCGCAAGATTAACGACTACTCATGACCCTAATAGGAAAAATATCCACCATTTACTAGATACTCCACATAGAATCATCAGAACCAATGAAATAAATTTCTCATTATATGATTGGATCAAACTGATATTGATTAAAACATCCAACAACCAGTCATCTTTGGATGATTTTGAAACAAATGACATATACTTTTATGGTAATTTTCACTAAAACTCTTATAGTTTCCTCCTCAAAGTATCTTCATCATCAATATCTACTCTATAGATATCAATTATAACATTATTCTCAACTTATTTGGTGAAAACCTTAAAAGAAAATTTTCCTAGAACCATTCTTGAAAAAAAACAAATAGTTAAATTCCTAAACCTCAAATATGAAATAATTATGAATAATTAACTAATTAATAATTATTATTCTTTTATGTTTTAACCTGTCCAAATGTATACTCATTTCAAACACACTCTTAAAGAAAAATTAGGCAAGATATTTTCCTTAGTATATAACCCATAACTAGTATCATGATATTTAATAATCTTTTTATACATAACGTGTTGTGAAACATATCATAAGGGGGTATAAATACTAGTGTCTTAACCAGTCTCCATTTTTTACATATCTTACTAAAATTATAGAACACCATTACCTACCGAACCATATAGTCTCATCTATTTCTTACCCAGAACTCCATCACATATATCCACATAAACCTTTGATAAAACTATATCATGACCCCTCCGCACAAGGATCACCCAACTTAGGATGGAAATGCGAGAAGGGAAATGGTGAGTTCTTGTGTCCCACCTCCATTAGGCCTATGGTAGGTGAATATCAATAAGGGTATAACAAATATTCAAATGGGAGTCATTACCCATTAATATAACATGTATAAGAGGGAGATAATATAGATACAAAATCTATACCTACCAATAATTTCAAATATATCCAACTTTATACATGTGATTACATACAATATTATAATAATGTAACAAAAAACTGTTGTACAAAAAAGGTAAACTGAAAAGTGACCATAAAGCCCAAATAGCACATAAAATGCCAAAAGATAGTAATATCTAAAAATATCTCTATCATGTACCTGATAACATGAAAAATAAATTAAATATATATAGGCTGAGCATAATGGTATACAGAGTAGGATCCCCCCCTAGAGCCTCTCTTGGAAGTGATTAACAAAGAATACTAAAACCCAGTGGACAAAAAGTGATACTAACTCATCACCTAAACAGGTGTACTAAGTTTTGATCCCAACCATGGTTATCTCTCATTATGTTTCACTTGCAGTAGATCAGGTATTATACTAATACAAAAAATTATACCCTACTACTAGATCCCCCTAGTATCCCACTTTGACCCAACATCGTATGGCTTGATCCATCTCTCTTAAAAAGTAATCCATCATGATGACACATTGGACAAGTATCACAATATACATTTAATGAATCACATCAACTCGTTATCTCATATCAAGTCTCTAAATTGTAACCAAGTAGTTTCTATGGTCCACCATTTCCTGTATTCTATGTATCATACAATAAATAATACACCTCAAGCCATTATATCCCATACAAAAAGTAAGGTACATCAAGTAGTCACAACCAATAAACGGTATACCAATAATAACCATTATGATACTATATGTAGAGATAAATTTGTGTTAAAAAACCAAAAAACATTACATCAATGTACACACATATATGGGGATCTAACCACCATGCATACTAGCACATAATATTAATAAGATAAGAGAACATGGTTTGAGGAGGAATAGTCATCCATCCATCTGCATCACCATGATGTTGTGGAAAACACCATCCAAGAGTCCACTGGTTGTTAGTACCCCAAACTGACCTGAGTGGGGTAGCATATTAAACAAGGAAACATACATGATATAATACATCTAATAACTACAATATAGGAATTAATCTAGTCCTAAGCTAAAATGTAGTTATCATCAATTAGACACCTAAATTTTGCTACTAGGGGATATATATCCTATAACACAAAATAATTTAAAGTACATAAAATAAATACATACATTTATTTTAAAATTTCACTTGACATTAATTAATTTATTATATATTAATTAACATTAATTGATGATAAATTTCATTAGATAAAAAAGTGAAGTCTATACCCTCCAAGCATAATCCAAACTGGGTCCATGATTTGTCAAGATCAACTCATTTTCATTCTAGAAACACCAACACCATGGGTTAAACATTTATTAAACATTATTAAATTTTACATAATTATAGGTACACTAGGTAATCATTATAGGATATAATAAAAAATACTCATAACCAAGCAAATCCAACTACCTTGAGAAGTGGGGAAATAAATATAGATAAACAAGAAACATGACTATTTATCCTTTCATTATATTCATCAAGAAATAATCAATATTTTATAAAATAAATGGGACATCCAATATTCAAACTATTTTAACCATCCATATTTCATCCCCAACACCATCATGAATTTCCCCTATATCTCATGACCATAAGCATCAACTGCTGCAACAAACTCATGGTTCCCATCCAATTTCCCATCATCTATTCTAAGAACATCTTTCTTTGGCTCACACAACAATATATATAAATTCCCATATATATAACACTCATAGAAGGTATAAAAACATAAAAAAACCAGGTTATTAAGGAAACTAGGCCCTAAAACAGGGCATTTAGCCTTCATACAAAAATGGTCTCTCTCTACCCCCAATAATTAACCTTACTAAACACATGGTTTTATTCTATCTTGAATAAACTGATTAAATTATCACATGTTCATACATTGTGAAACCTATTTCCTCATCTATAATAGGATATATGATTTAATTAAACAAGATTCTAATCATAAACTTCTAGTTATAAAAAACTACAGGAAGAACAATACACATTATCATGCCTTTAATCAGAAATCTCATCAAAAACCATTTTATCTTTATTTCTTTATCCAATTCCATTAACATGTGTGATAACATATTCAGTTAATAATGAATTCTTCTACAATTTTATTATAATAAAATTTCATGAAATATCAGATGCATTAAGCATTATACTTCATTTTTTATTTAACAAACGAACAAATTTTCTATAAATTTACGTTCCTTTCCATTTTTAATTGAAATACAAATGCTAAACCAAGACCAAAAAACATGATGACAATCATATTATTGATAACACATTATATACCAAATCAAGAGGCAAACTGTTATCACAGTATAAAACACATAACCGCTAACCATAACTAATTCCATTTTTTAATATAGTTTAATATTATTTAGGTCAATTTAGATTCCATATAATGTTATAAACCAAGACTAATTTATGATTACACACAAATTAAAAGATAAGAAACAAATATCTGAACTCAAAACTTTCAATACTCTTCACATGAAAATAGATCAACAATGTGGATATTGGATCACCAATCCCATGAAAAACTATAATATCCCAAGGAAATAATTCCCTAAACACATTGCAAAATGATAGAGAAACTCCATTATAATGATGGATAATAAATTCTATATCATGGTAAGAAAAACATGAAGAAAATGAGAAAAAATAAGGAGAAACTGATAGAATAATTAAGAACTCACCTCTGATCGATCTCATGATGCCAAGGATTGATCCTTTCTAAAAGGGGTGACATATTTTCTAGAAAAAAAACACTAGGTAACCTAGAATTTGGTCAATAGAGGTGGAATAAATAATGGGTTCAAGGTTCTTAGTTTATTTATTGAAAGGCCAAAAAATTCAAGGGATCACAACGCAATCCTTAGGGTCACACCACAACTTATAGAAAAATATGAGGCCTAAGGCATAATTCCCCTAGATTATTCCATAGAATCCCAATCAAACCTTCATATGTGATCCATGGATAGATCCATAATGTGGATCCACTTTATTTGGGGGAAGGAATATAGGGTATCATATAGACCACATCATAGACACATTCCTGTTGGTAGAGGATCTTTAAGGTGAAACATTACAACAACAAACTACATGATATAGACTCTTGAATGTTATATGTTATAGACAAATCCATGGAAAAACAACCCACTATGCCATATCCACCAGCATTACAATGTAGGGAATACATCCATGTCATAGCCATGTCATTTTATTAGTGGTACCCCAAATTTACCCATAAAACTCCTTGGAACCTATTTTTTTATAAAAGTGATCACAGAGGCCCTTAGATTAAATAAAATAAAAATTACACAAGATAAAATGAATGAATTTTACAATTTTCATGGATTAAGAGTGGAATAATGTCATCGGGAAGAGTGGTTGTGTAGAGACATCCTTCTACATTGACCCCTTTTTTTGAATGCCCATTAATAATATAGTTTTCTTCCATGAAGGATTGATTGATAATATTGTTCATATGAGATATTATTTCTAAGAAATTTTCCTATTTTTTGGTCGTATTCAAAGATAAGTGCAATTGTCCTCCTCTTATCTCTGGCATAAGAGTAGTGGAATCACATTCTAACCATATAAAAATCCACTCCCTTTTGTGAGCTAGATAAATTTCCATGATCATACCCAACATCTTTAATTCCAATGTAGTGGTATTTCCACAAGGACTATTCATGTATTCAACCACATCTCCATTGTGGTATCAGAAAATTGAACTATAACGTGGTGGAATTGGGTTACCCCTAGAGGCCCTGTCTATATTTACTTTTATCCAACCAGTAAAAGGGGATACCCAAAAAACATCAAAAGTTCCACATGGGTGGGGAAATTACTTGGAATATGAATCTTCTTAAGTATTAAGAGATCAAAAAACAAGTTACTATATTTTTCATTATGCATATTAATAGTGTACTACTCTGCAGAACAGATGCTCCCCATTGCAAGTTTGGCATTTAAGATAACTCTATTATGAACAAAATCTTTCTTGCTCCCCCATATAAGGTGAATCACTTTAGCACAGGTAGCTATGAGGTAAACTTTGAGATTATTTGAAAAGTTTTCATTGTGTATTTCTACTGGAATAGAACAGATTGAGTATTTTCAATGCAACTATATTTCAAAAATTTGGAGAAAACTCTACCATAAACTAGATTCCATTTTGGAGCTCATGAACAAATGATTCACATCCTTTATATTGTGATTGAATAAAAAAATTATATAATATATAAATACCAACCCTAGAATATATAAATACACTGAGAGCTTATTTTATAGAAGCCTCTAGATGAGTTTATACCGAGAGGGTGACATCTATTCTTTGTTCCAGTCACCTATCTACATTATGTCATCATGAAGAAGGTTCTTGTGGAAGCATATCATGTCAAGGATGCAATTTGAGGACCCCTCCCAAAATAGAAGATCCTATTGTTTTATGAAATAATATATGTCAACAATATAGGTAATGTCATCTTGAATGGAATCCATGCTTTCTAGTTATTTTGTGATCCTCATATTGTGATCAATACCACTATCATCATTAATATCCCTATTAATAAGGAGTTCACCTGTCTAGTTTTCCCTGATCCATGGAACCTCTTTTGTGTTACTCCAACACCCAAATCAAAGAAAGGTAAGGTCCAAGACATTACATTGTAACACATATTTCTTCAATTTTTAGAAAAAAAATCATATTTATTACCTTGAACTGGTAAGTTCTATAACAAAAGTTAACATATTTCTAGTCATGTTTCTGAAAAACATCTCCATTTAGTGTCTATCCTATATTTATCTTAGTAAGATTACTTCTAGGAATATTATTTTCCATTTCATATAATATTTTAGGCATTAATTGGTCTTACTAGAATCACTGATTAACTCTTATTCTTTTATATTTATTCTACTTATTAGTGAGATGACTGAATCATAAAAAGCACATAAATTGACAATTATTTTCCCATTTATTTAATTGATCATCGTTATTGAATTATTTTAACATAATTTTTTACCAGTTTTTTCTATTCTATTATCAACATTCCAAAAAATTAATCATATGAATTTTGGTGATACACTTGGTATATATAAGTCATGATCCACTAAACATCATTTACAATGTTCTATTCATGAGTTTTCATTCAGGTTTTTCCAAAATAAAATTGTGAAAATATTGTTTTAAAATAGAATTAAAACTAGGGGAATGACAATGGGGGACCAAAAGTCCCCTCTAATACCAAAGAAGGACCATCCTTAGTTCTGTAAACAATGATTTTTTATTGTTCATAGAACTGTGCCTAGTCATTCTTAGGTATTAGGGGGGACTTTTGGTCCCCCATTGTCATTCCCCCCTTAAAACTATATGTCTATATAAAAATCATTGAAATTTAATTTTATATATCATTATTCATAACATACTAGTAAATTCATGTATAGAAATTTAATCATGACATTTTTTAAATATTTTACATCATGATAAATGTCTTCTTATTTCTAATCTTAGTATTAATCAAAACATGCGCAATGATATAATTTTCTAGAAAAAAGATAATATAAAATAACATCCTTCATCTAAGAAAAAATATGAAAACCATAAAAAATATATTCCTTATTTTTAATACACATATCTTAACTCAAAATTTGAGATAAACAAATAACACTATAATTAGATAAGTTACTCAAAAAATCCTAAAATAAACTAATCAATAGTTATTGTCTTAATATCCTTTTAATAACTTCTTAAGTAAAGAAAAAATCATTTAAATATACAATTACATATACAGAACTTATTGTTAAGACCTATGTTACTATGAATATCTTAAGAGGGGAGACTAATCTTTATAAGGTCTAATTTGAAAAAAAAATATTTATTTAAGTATATTTGGACTAAAAAATCCCTTAAATATTAACCCATAGATAAGTATGAACAATCTTTTACACTCTTTGATTGACATATCTATTTATGGTTATTCCATCCAACCCACACATACTTGAATGTAAATGAGGAAAACAATGTTTACATAGATTGTCTATTATATAATACAACCAATGTATATAATATCTCATTACTAATATTTACATTCAATAAATTTAATCTCAATGAAAAAGGTTCATGTAGGTGACTAACTGTCTTAAGAAAATGGAATTACAATGATTTGGGATAGCTCAATACTTAGGTCCTTTCCTCAAAGTGTGTGGGTTAGTCTCACTATAATGATATGGCACATAGACCTCCTAAGAAAGATAAAAAACATGATAATAGAATAATGTCATCTATAAAAATGAGGATCCACGTTAGGTTATCTTTTATTAACATCACTCTCTTATATCAACTCCTTTTATTTGTATTTTATTTTTCTTATTTATTTATTGGAGTAAAATTGATGAGTCTATATATCTCTACACTACAAAAAAGATATTTATAATTTATACTATTTTTATGAAAACCTTTATATAAATTTTCATTGCCGCATTTTATTTACACTGACTATAATGATTAGATATATGAAATGATGAACCCTTTAGGGGATATCTCTAAATATATAAATCATCTATTCCACTTTATCTATATTATTGTTCACTATAATGCAATTCTTGTGACTCAGAATAATTTTAATGATTCTAAAAAGATTTTATGTATTAAAATAGCTCAAATGATCCATCTAATCTCCAATGAAAATAGTTACTATTTTATAATCTATCTAAATGTTCATTCTTGTCCCATTTGTATCATTATTTTAAAAAGATAATATTTATAAATGACATAAACCATGATCCTCTAGTAAATCCTTATATTGGTTGTTTATATGTCTAAGATTATCTGGATTCTCTATCAAAAGTTATGTATCCATTCAATGTTATAAAGTTGCTTTGTTACATCAAATTTAATATATCATTTCATATATATCTCAAATCACTTAAATTTAAATTTAGCTGTTGAAATTATAAATAAGATATCATATTTTTATGGAAACTTATAAAGTATCAAGATTACAACCATCCCTTTACATTACTTGTGGGGTTTTCTTGATCTTGAATGTATCATGCTATTTCAACCATGAATCATTTTAAAAAATTATGCAGAACATCCCTATTCACTTTCAAAAATTAAAAATTAAAAAAATACATTCCAAACTATTTTAAAAGATACATATTTATTTTTAGTAATCCTTATGACACTCCTTCCCCCATGAAACACTATGTAAACTCTAAAAGTAGAAAATACGTTCTCAATAATGAAATATATTGATATAATACATCACCTAATAAAGAATATATCCTATATCCAAACAGATAAAATCACTTGTCAATATTAAATCAATGGAGTCTAACTAAATTAACCTCATTTAAAAATTTATGTTGTTAATGTATACATAATTAATGTTTATAAATGAAATAAATCATATTTATCAATTTATTTTTATAGTATATATTTAGTATTTGGATACATGAAATAAAAAATAATTTTAAAATAATTTTTTGAGATTATAAAAAAATAACATAAATTCAAAATTTAAAGATGTAATGACTAAATTATCATATAATATAACTATTCAGTAGGTAATCAGGAAATAGCTTTGGCCTAATAGAGTTCTATATTATTAATTATAATAAATTAAGTCAATATCATATGTATTGGATAGAAAATTATATTTTATTTAACACTTTTTACAAAAAAAATACATTTTTGATTTGCCTATAAATACTCCATTTTCCACTTATTATTAAACCTTTATTTAACTTAATTCATATACCAAATATAAAATGATACTCTCTCTTGATCTACTACCTACCTTTTTTAATTCCCTTAGTATGAGAAATCCCAATCGTCAAAATTTTTTATAGTCAAAAATTAGTTTTTCTTTTCAACCAATAAGATAATAGCCCCTATTGATTTTATTTCATTTTAAATTCTATATTTATTATTTATTTATATTATTATTGTAGAGACCCGAATCTTGACGTACATGGACATTACATTACTTTTGTGGAATACTTAGTACATAACAAAAACACACACAAAAGGACCGTAATAGTTTAGTGTCTTTGGAAACTTGGAATAAAATATTCTAATCGTGGTGAAAGATCTTAAAAATCTCCTATAAAGATCTTTTTTTAAACCTAAATCCTTTCTTTATGTCCTGGGGAAAAGAAAACATAAAAGGGTGAGCTCAAATGCTCAGTAAGGGTAAACAAAAGAAATATCAATCACGTCATATTCATAAGAACATATCTTTTGGAAATCTTAACCTGCAAAAGAGATCATAATTTCATAACATGGGATAAATCATAGTAGTGAAATTTAATCCCAATAATCATAACTTAAAACATGAAACTTTGTGTCATACACACATAATCATAGAGAATCATTTCTTATTAGTCAAGACTCATTGCCAAGACTATCTTAGTGGACAAAGTCCATTTCTGAACCGAGTTACCCTCGTTTCAGTCCTGCTTCACTGAACCGGTATAACCTACCGTTCCAGCCATGTCTATCTCATGAGATATAAAATCTTTACCCAATGAATTGGAGGGAGATATAGGTCCCACCCATCTCTTAATGATACCATTCTTATGTGTGCCACAAAATCATAAATCATACATCATTGCATAACCCATGTAATAAAAATGGGATTCTTAAACAACATGACATCATAAAACAATTCATATAAGATAAAGGGATTCATAAAATAATTCCATCACAACATAATCAAATCAATGTAATAATAGGGATGGAAACATAACCATATATTATCTTAGATGGAAAATAATTTTGATAAAACACTTGAACACCATTCTTGATGAAAATATCCTTTCTACTTCAAAAACATTTTCATTTCTTAACATGTCATACAATTTTAAACTAAAAGAAGTTGATTAAAAATAATCTTGAAAACTTGTAAAGGAATCTTCTTGGAAATAATGTTTTAAATATCCATTCATGTCGTATAAGTTAAAAAAAACATTCTTCGTACTTTTGTCGGAAAAGTCAAAAAGAACCTCATACGAAAAATGACAAAAGATTCCTTTCATATCCTTTACTAAAAACTCACTGAAGGGTAAAATTGGATTTAAAAAATTGTAGGTGGATTGAAATAATATTACATATCAAGGAAACATGGATGTGTATGATAAAATACATCCTAGTAAATACCAAAGTATAAACAATCTCGGATAAAAATGAGATTGTGATATTTCCCTTACCTTAGTTCCGATTTTCTTCGTAAGTGTCCAAACCTCCTGTATAATGATTTAAATAATGTCATTGACATATTCCAGAATCATACTCATTAGTATGATATCATATATGGTTCACTTATGACTTTATATTACCCGTTCTTTTGTAAATTCCATGTTAAAGAGTGTTTTGGGTAAAATCGTTTCATTTTTCATCCGTGTTTTGACATATGATTACTTAGATCATGATTAATTAATTCCAGAATATAAAGAATTATTTATATATAATATATATTCAGAATATAAATATATATAATAGATCATTAAATGGAAAGAAATACACCGTTCATGGAGACGGTAGGTCGTACGTACGAATGAACGCTGTTTTCGTTTCCTTATTGAGTTGAATGGAATTAAGTAGATGACATACATATATATACACATAAATCCAGTATCATTATTATGTCATATATTTCATGATTACTTATTATATATACTTTATAATCATTCATGAATGGTTAACGTGGAGAATGAATCTCATCGCGTCGTGGAGACAGTAGTCCGTACATACGCACGAGCGATGATATCATTCTCATGATCGTGGAATTGTATTGGAGTGTATGTATACTATTTAAAAATCAATAATAATCATATATAGTTATTATTTACACAATTATACCCATCCAAGTAAGGTGGTGGTGGAAAATAGATTACACCACGGCGTGGAGACGGTATTCCGTACGTATGCGCGCGCGGTGATTTCATTTTCCGTAGGATGGATAGATGGTGAAATAGGGTTATTTCATACTTATAATAACATATCGGTATATGAGTGATACTGATGTTATTACTTCATAATGAAACAACTAATGAAGAATAAGTGGAAGAAGACATAAAGATGAAAGAATCTGTAATGGACATTACCTCTTCTTTGAAGCGCCTCTTTGAGATCTCCTTTTAGGGCACTAAAATTGGTCTTTGAGGAAGACCAGAACCTCTAGGATGTTTCTAGGGAAGTGGAGAAGGGAATTTGGCAGGGGTTGGCCGATCTTGAAGGCTCCAAGTGGTGTGAGGAAGAGAGGGAGGAGGTGCCCTTTTATAAGGGAGGAGAGGGGCACCTTTGGAATAACTAAAACTATTATTTTATTATAAAGTCAAATTAGGTTTTAAATAGCTCCAAATTGATTCATTTAGAATATAAGGTGGGATGGGTCGAAATCCTCTCATCAAATAGAATTTAGACAAGTTTAGGTTCCTATTTTAACCTTTTCATTTAGATTTAACATTAAGTAAAATAATTTTACTTTTACCGTGTCTTCTTGTTTTCTTATACTATAAGGTTAATAAACTTACTATAAGAAGACAAACGAACCCCAAGTTGTTTATTATTAATATATTTAACCTTATCTAAGTCATTTGGCCGAACCATAGATTTTTATAAATAAAATAACAATTAATAATAGAATATTTGTTTTAAAAACTATTTAATGTCAATTTTGACACTATTTTGTAATTGGTTTTTGTGAAAATAATAACAGAATGATTAGTTCGAAAAAAGTTAATTAAATCACTAATAACATGTCATATGTACCTATAAAATTAGTTTATTTCATAAAAAGTCTGAAATTACATTTATTTGGGTATTTATAACATCAATTATGTCAATATTTCATTAATAAGATAATTACTGCATCATCTTTGTGTCATAAATAAATTAAATTATTTAATGTCGAAAAATTAAAAATAAAATACCATTATGTAGGAAATATTTTTTTCTTTCTAATGAATATTTATAGTCGAATTTATCTTATTTATAACCCCATATTAAAAATGGTTTACTTATTAAACTTTGATTTTAAATATTTTAACCCTTCTTTAAATAAATTAATAATAAATGTCCTAATCTAATTCAAGTGGGCCTAAATGGTCATATTTTATTCCTAAGGTTGTTTTTGGTCGAATTACACTTGTCCAATAGAATTAGGACATGTGTTAGGGTAATAGTAATATCATTTTTACCCTTAATTACCATATTTACTTTTAACCGTGGTAAAAAAAGTAAAAAGTTACTATTCACAAAAATTATTTTCATCTCATTGAACCACATTTTACTTACTGACATCAACCGTGTCTCTCGGATTTTTGAAATTCCACTCACAGAAGCGGTAAAATTAATTTTTATGAAAAATTCATTTTTTTAACTACCACTTAGTGGTTTCACTATTCATAAAAAAATGAAAGTTTCCAGAAAAATACCAAAAATTAGGCCTAAGATATATTTGATATTATGAATTCAAAAATGATGTCTATTTTACCAAATTCAAAACATATCAGTTGCATTACTTAATTTAAAAATTATTTCCCGTCGTCAAAACAAATAGCGTGTTCTTAAGAGATAATAACTATCAAAAGATTGACAGTTGTTTATGTCTGGTTTAAATGTGAAATTACATCCAATAACCAAAATTGTATTAAATGGTAAAAATATATTCTAAATATACTTTAAAACCAATAAAATTAATAATTTATCACTACTAATTATTTCTATTAAAAAGGTTGTTTTTAATTTAAATTTAGTAATTTTCATTATTCATCAGAAAATGAAAGTTATCCGAAAGTACCAAAATTTCTCCCTAAGCTAATTTCGATATTCCGAATACAAAAATGAAGTCCATTTTGAAAAATAAAATTTACAAAATTTCAAAAAGTGGTTATTACTATTCATAACAGCTAGTTTTAATAATATTTTAATATCATATTGTTGTTTAATGAAACTCGTTATTGCGTACTACACACGCTATCGAGGAAGGTCGTGATTGCGTGTATTGCAAGGCAAGTTAAGGATGCATGTTGTGCAAGCTCCTTTTGGTGTAGCATACAACACAAGACATTAATGAAATTAAAAATAATATTTTTCATAAAATCTTGGGCTGTTACATTCAACCCCCCTTAAAATAAATTTCACCCCCGAAATTCATCAGGGTTATAAATGGTTTACTATTCAAAAGTTTCTTTAATAGAAACCCACATCGTAAAACGGAATTCCAAAACCAATCTTTAAAAACAAAAGTATGAAATGTAACGGTTACCCAAATAAACTAATCACTAGGTTTCCACATAGGTGAAAATATGGATATGGAAGAGAAATCTTACCATCATGTTCTGATGGAGAGTGGTAGAGAACATGGCTATAGAAAAGCCAGCAATCACAAAGCCATAAATTTGTGACGATCTAAGGTACCATCTGATATATCAGATATAAGAGCACTAGGACAACATTTTTGGTTTTCAAGATCATTTCCTTAAATTTGATGAAATTGGAATTAGAAGAAATACTTTCTTGATTTTGGTATAGTCTCACTGTTTGTCGTTCTTTGGACAATTTCCACTTCATCTCTTAAATAAATGAAGTTGAATTTGTCATTCGTGATGTGTTAGTAGATCATGTGATAGAATGATGGGTCATTCCATCTGTCTCAAACAAAAGGTTAGAAAAGTTATCAAAAAATACATAAGTCCATCTTTAGTGAGATTAATCATATATGGTTCCTAAAATGGACTTATACTTCATATATCATACTGCTTAATAAAATAAAACTAGTTTCTACTAAACAGGGACTTCTTGTAGGCCAGTGGTAGGCAATAAAGGCCAGTCACACTTCGGTTGTGGGTTCGATTCCCACAGCCTTGTCCGACGCGATGGGCTGTCGCTCGTCCTGCAGGTTGTCCTTTTTCTAAAACTAAATTACTATAACATCACATAAATAATATCTAAAAAAACTTCTATCCTTAAACAATACTAACTTATGTCCAACATAATCTATTCCAATATTTAGGCTTATCCAAAATACTTCGGTCCAAGCTCATAGTATAAAGAAAACAATTACTTGAAAAGTCATCAACCAAGCATGTGAATACCATCATTTATCCCCCATATATCTTGTTGGTCACATTCCAATCATGTGAATACCTTAATCATGTATTTTCTTGAAAAATGAATACCCATTAAACCATAGTGAAAACATGAATGCTGTCAAAAGTTAACTCTTTCCACATACCAAAATCCAAAAATTCTATATACTCAAACCATGATATAACCTTCTCCTTATATCAGTCATGAGCTCATGAATACTATCAAACATTTAATTTTCTCCTTATCCCTTCATTATGCGCATATCATCTACATTCCAAAAATATCTGAATAACCTTTCATGGATACTGGTAACATTAATCATACACTTTCAAAACTCAAGGAAAGACAACAGTGTAACATTCCTTAGATGTCTCTTTATTCCATAGTACCATGAGATTACTTATACAACATTACACATGATAAACATGTAATCATTCCACCACATTCTTAAACCATTGAACAAGCTTCAACAATTATTTCCTCTCACATATCATATGTAGTCTCTTCATCATAATCCACATAAATACTACTCATACGACCATACTGATTCTATTTATGAGACTTTCCCTTAGGGCATTGGTTTTTATAATGCCCGTACATTCCACATTTAAAACATTTAACCATTGTTGATGTCATAGCAATACCATTATCCTCATCCCTGGTGTTAACTGAACCTTTTCCTTTGCACTTACTGGCTTTGTGTCCTTCTTTTCCACATGCAAAGCATCTTCCAGTTCCTTTGAAACAATCTCCCTGATGCCTCTTCCCACATGATTTACATAGGGGAAATTGAACTTCCTTTCCTCTATGATCATCATGAAACTCCATCTTTCTCTTATTAGCCGAGTCAGGAAACTTACCAAATTTTACTTTATTGATCATATTATGAGATTGCTGATTCGGCATAATAATGATGTTTGGACTTCCAAATCCCATTTCATTTGGTTTCTCATGAAGAATATTATTCCATTGTCCATCATATCCTCCATTATCGTGAATCATCTTGTTTCCAGCCATTTTCTAAAACCCAAAAAGAATAGTGTGAGAGGAAAAAATCATAATAAAGGGGGAGTAACTTCAATATCTAACATGTTTGATTTAATCTAATATCGTTACCATAGTTCTAGGATTATATCCTATACGTATACTTATCCTTAGGGACATCCCTAGACATACCTTAGAAATATCTCTAGGGATCTCACTAACTTTTTCGCATCCTAGTTTCCAAAGGTTGACTAAACCTTTCCTCTGATACCAACTGTAGAGACCCGAATCTTGACGTACATGGACATTACATTACTTTTGCGGAATACTTAATACATAACAAAAACACACACACAAGGACCGTAATAGTTTAGTGTCTTTGGAAACTCGGAATAAAATCTTCTAATCGTGCTGAAAGATCTTCAACATCTCCCATAAAGATATTTTTTTTTAAACCTAAATCCTTTCTTTATGTCCTGGGGAAAAGAAAACATAAAAGGGTGAGCTCAAATGCTCAGTAAGGGTAAACAAAAGAAATATCAATCAGGTCATATTCATAAGAACATATCTTTTGGAAATCTTAACCTACAAAAGAGATCATAATTTCATAACATGGGATAAATCATAATAGTGAAATGTAATCCCAACAATCATAACTTAAAACATGAAACTTTGTGGCATACACACATAATCATATAGAATCATTTATTATTAGTCAAGACTCATTGCCAAGACTATCTTAGTGGACAAAGTCCATTTTTGAACCGAGTTACCCTCGTTTCAGTCCTGCTTCACTGAACCGGTATAACCTACCGTTCCAGCCATGTCTATCTCATGAGATATAAAATCTTTACCCAATGCATTGGAGGGAGATATAGGTCCCACCCATCTCTTAATGATACCATTCTTATGTGTGCCACAAAATCATAAATCATACATCATTGTATAACCCATGTAATAAAAATGGGTTTCTTAAACAACATGACATCATAAAAAAATTCAAATAAGATAAAGGGATCATAAAATAATTCCATCACAACATAATCAAATCAATGTAATAATAGTGATGGAAACATAACCCTATATTATCTTAGATGGAAAATAATTTTGATAAAACACTTGAACTCCATTCTTGAGGAAAATATCCTTTCTACTTCAAAAACATTTTCATTTCATAACATGTCATACAATTTTAAACTAAATGGAGTTGATTAAAAATAATTTTGAAAACTTGTAAAGGAAGCTTCTTGGAAATAATGTTTTAAAAATTCATTCATGCTGTATAAGTTAAAAAAACATTCTTTGTACTTTTGTCGGAAAAGTCAAAAAGAACCTCGTACGAAAAACGACAAAAGATTCCTTTCATATCCTTTACTAAAAACTCACCGAAGGGTAAAATTGGATTTAAACAATTGTAGGTGGATGGAAATAATATTACATATCAAGGAAACATGGATGTGGATGAGAAAATACACCCCAGTAAATACCAAAGTATAAACAATCTCGGATAAAAATGAGATTGTGATATTTCCCTTACCTTAGGTCTGATTTGCTTCGTAAGTGTCTGAACCTCCTGTATAATGATTTAAATAATGTCATTCACTTATTCCAGAATCATACTCATTATTATGATATCATATATGGTTCACTTATGACTTTATATTACCCATTCATTTGTAAATTCCATGTTAAAGAGTGTTTTGGGTAAAATCGTTTCATTTTTCGTCCGTGTTTTGACATATGATTACTTAGATCATGATTACTTAATTCCATAATATAAAGAATGATTTATATATAATATATGTTCAGAATATAAATATATATAATAGATCAGTAAATGGAAAGAAATACACCATTCATGGAGACGGTAGGTCGCACGTACGCATGAACGCTGTTTTCATTTCCTTATTGAGTTGAATGGAATTAAGTAGATGACATACATATATATACACATAAATCCAGTATCATTATTATGTCATATATTTCATGATTACTTATTATATATACTTTATAATCATTCATGAATGGTTAACGTGGAGAATGAATCTCATCGCGTCGTGGAGACGGTAGTCCGTACGTACGCATGAGCGATGATATCATTCTCATGATCCTGGAATTGTATTGGAGTGTATGTATGCTATTTCAGAATCAATAATAATCATATATAGTTATTATGTACACCATTATACCCATCCAAGTAAGGTGGTGGTGGAAAATAGATTACACCACGGCGTGGAGACAGTATTTCGTACGTACGCACGTGCGGTGATTTCATTTTCCGTAGGATGGATAGATGGTGAAATAGGGTTGTTTCATACCTATAATAACATATCAGTATATGAGTGATACTGATGTTATTACTTCATAATGAAACAACTAAAGAAGAATAAGTGGAAGAAGAAATAAAGATGAAAGAATCGGTAACGGACATTACCTCTTCTTTGAAGCGCCTCTTTGAGATCTCCTTTTAGGGCACGAAAATTTGTCTTTGAGGAAGACCAGAACCTCTAGAATGTTGCTAGGGAAGTGGAGAAGGGAATTTGGTAGGGGTTGGCTAAGCTTGAAGGCTCAAAGTGGTGTGAGGAAGAGAGGGACAAGGTGCCCTTTTATAAGGGAGGAGAGGGGCACCTTTGGAATAACTAAAACTATTATTTTATTATAAAGTCAAATTCAGTTTTAAATAGCTCCAAATTGATTCATTTCGAAGATAAGGTGGGGATGGGTCGAAATCCTCTCATCTAATATAATTTAAACAAGTTTAGGTTCCTATTTTAACCTTATCATTTAGATTTAACATTAAGTAAAATAATTTTACTTTTACCGTGTCTTCTTGTGTTCTTGTACTATAAGGTTAATAAACTTACTATAAGAATCCAAAAGAACCCCAAATTGTTTATTATTAATATATATAACCTTATCTAAGTCATTTGTCCGAACCATAGATTTTTAGTAATTGATAAAACACTATTTTATTGAATATTTTATTGATAATAAATGATATAATTTCCTCACATTGTGTTAAATATGTTTAATTAGAAAGTATTTGGAATTAGATCATTCATTTGAATATTTGATGAAAATTCCAGTTTATCCTTTATAGTTCACTGTAGTATTTCGAAGATAAATATTTTTATATTTATTATTTGAATTCTAAATTTTTTAACAGTGTTACTAACATAATTATCTACAACTTTTATTCAGGACACTAAAGCTAAAGAGTGCATTAGAGTATTGAAAATGGGCCATGAAGTCAAAGTTGGGATGGACTCGCCAGAATGGAGAAGCTTCTGTATTTCGGCCTTAACTCCTTCATCTGGGCCTGGAGTGAGCCCAAATTTGGAGAGGAGATAGAGGACCCATATCCGCACATTTGATCCTTCTGGAAGGCCGGCTAATGCACGCGTTTTGGTGGTCAAAGTGGCGGTTCAATTTTCATTAAAATATTTGGCCGAATTTCCACATTCACACTTGAAACCACTTGTAACCTCTCCTCCCCTCCCCTCTATAAATTGGAGTTTTTCCCATTTGGAGGGGTTGGGACGTGCATTTGGAGATTGGAGGCAGAGGAGAATTTGTTTCACCCAAATTATCCAACCATTGTTAGAGGGGTAGCTCTTGAAGCAAGGATCCCTTCATCGAAGCCTCCTTCTCTTCTTCATTTTGTAATGTTTTCATTTGTGTAATAAACTTCTTTGTTATTTTTTTATTTCTTCTCTTTTCTTCTGTTTTGTTTAAATTTCTTCTTCTATTAATCTTCCTCTTTGGTCTGGAATTCTTGAGTAGAAGCGTTATTGGGTTATACCCATTATAAACCTTTGCACATGCAAAACGCTTCTACGATGATTACGCCAACCATGGAAGAGTAGTCTTTTAGTAATTGATCTATCTTCTACCCTCTTCATTTAATTATTTTGAATCATTGATCTAATGTAATTCACTTAATATGATCCATGAATTGTGTTTTTAAATTGTAAGAAACTAAGCAAGCAATTGAACAATTAACACAAAAGCACGCGAGGTCGGGATTTTGTGTAAATTGTGAGAGCGCGATCTTAATCGGTAATACAAGACCACACGGGATAAATTTGTAGAGTTCAAATATAATCCCTAAAAACAATTCATCCTCATTTACAGAATGGATATGTGCCTTAATTTACCACTGACCATAAGCTAATCTTAGAACATCAATCAAAGCATGGTGCTGCGATTGCATGTTCCGAAGTTATCCTAGGTTTCAATTCACATCATCTTTGTGGTCAAGTTAATTCTCGTAGGGTTTGGGATTTAACAAATTAAGGGATCATAATTAAGTTAATGTTAATTTAAATGATAATGATTAATAATAAAGTTAAGAGGTAGAGTTAGATCGATTACGTTTTTTAAATAGATTTCTAAAAAACATCTTCTTATTGTGTCATTTAAATCGAAATTCATTTCAAAACTAAAAACAAAAAAAAATACAATCTTCTTCGAGCAAACTTCTTCTAGATTTATAAACTATAAACAACCAACCCCATACTTTCAAGTAGTGTTTTTATTCTCTTTTATTTTGTTTCTAGAATACCTCTGAAAAGTTGTTTTAATTCACTTCCACCTTTGAGAGACGACCTTGGTCAGCCACTCTGCTGCACCTAAG
This sequence comes from Viscum album, assembly GCA_963277665.1. Taxonomy (NCBI): domain Eukaryota; kingdom Viridiplantae; phylum Streptophyta; class Magnoliopsida; order Santalales; family Viscaceae; genus Viscum; species Viscum album. The sequence goes on along the minus strand of OY728130.1, from coordinate 695,499,679 downwards.
TACCCCAAAATCACACTAATCATTTGAGGGCGCCCACAACAGCACACTATCAAATTGGCGCCATTTCCGGGGAGACAAGTAATTATTTCAACCAATTAGAGGTATTTATTTTATTTTACATTTTATTCTCTTCCTCTCTTCTTTCTTTCTTCTGTACCCAATCTGATTTTTCTTCCTCTTCTTTTATTTTCTTCTACTTCTTTTTGGACCATCAACTCAAACTTCTCATTTTTATTTTACTATGGTCCACTTTCTTTCTTTTCATTTTTATTTGATCTATGACATGAACTAATCCCGAAGATCTCTTAGATCTTGACCCTGAGATTGAACGTAGCCTTAGGGCTCGAATCAGAAATTCTCAGTCTATGGGAAGTTTCAATATTCAACCAGTTGGTGAATTCCTCTCTTTTGGAAACATTGAAATTGGAAGCAATTCAAATTCAAACATAAAAGAGGAACCAATGTCTAGAAACAATGGAAATTAACTTAATAGAACCATTCCAGAATTGGTTGCACCTGATGTTAACTATCAACCAAATTGTATTGCATACCCAAATCTCGAATCAGACATTGAACTAAAATCTGGGTTAATTCACTTACTTCCAAAGTTTCATGGCCTCTCTGGTGAGGATCCTAGTAAGAATTTGAAAGAATTTAATGTGGTTTTCTCAACCCTTAAACCAAGAAATGTTTCTGAAGATCAAATCAAATTAAGAGCATTCCCATTCTCACTTGATGGAGCTGCAAAAGACTGGATGTATTATTTACAACCCGAAGATGTAACTTGTTGGAACGATTTGAAATGTCTTTTCTTGCAGAGATTTTTTCCAGCATCAAGGACCACATCCATTCAGAAGGAGATTTCGGGGATCAAGCAAGCACAAGGGGAGTTAATGTATGAGTACTGGGAGCGATTCAAGAAGTTGTGTGCAAGCTGCCCACATCACCAAATCAGTGAGCAACTACTCATCCAGTACTTCTATGAAGGACTCACACCCATGGAGAGGAGCATGGTGGATGCTGTAGCTGGAGGAGCATTGGGGGAAAAGACACCAGTAGCCGCACGTGCATTGATCGACAAGATAGACCAAAATTCCCAACAATTTGGTGATCGAGGTACACCACATATCAGGGGAGTACATCAAGTAAGTCCTTATTCTCTTGAAAGTAATTTGATTGATACTAAGTTAGAAGAATTGACAACTATGGTGAGGCAGATTGCGTTGGCTCAAAAGACATCTCAACCCCCTCCTTCAAGGCCATGTGGCATTTGCACTGAGACAAGCCACCCAACTGACTGTTGCCCACAACTACAAGAGACAGAAGATTGTGCAGCAGTGTTCCCTGGGAGACCATTTCAGCAGCAACAACAACAACCATATCCCCAAAAGAAGTTTGATACAGTATATAATCAAGGGTGGAAAGATCAGTCAGACATGAGGTATGGCTCTGGACAACAACAAAGGCCCCCTTTTCAACCAAACTTCCAGCAGCCTCCACCTTACCAACAGGGTTTCCAACAACCCCAAAGGAGATTCGAAGCTCAAACATCCACGAGTCAGAAACAAGGGAATATCCAACACAAGGTAGACTCTAACACTGATGATCTTTTGAAACAAATTGTTCTTAATCAATAGAATGAGCTGAAGAGTCAAGGTTCGGAGCTGAGAGAGTTAAAGAATCAAATGAGTCAGATTGCCACCGCCCTCCATGAACTTGTGAGTAAGAATACTGGAAATCTACCTTCCCAACCCACTCCAAATCCAGAGGGGAATGTTAGTGCCATCACATTGAGAAGTGGGAAGCAAATGAATGATACATCTGGACCTACCATTCCACCGGGATTCACCTCTACTCTAGATAAGCCGCATTCCATACCAACTGATGAGAAATCCAAGGAGAAAGATAAATGTAAGAAAAAGATTGATGATGTACCTCCTAAACCCCTTCATTTTCAAAACAGGGTTGTTGAAACCAAGAAGATGGCTGAAGAAGCAATGCAAAAGGAGGTTTTGGACACATTCAAGAGTGTGGAGATCAACATTCCTCTACTTGAAGCCATTAAGAAAATTCCAAGGTATGCGAAATTCTTAAAAGAACTTTGTACCAATCGAAGAGGGCTCAAAGGAAATGAGAGGATCAAACTTGTAAGGAATGTCTCGGCACTCATTAAACCAACTCTAGCAATGCCAACAAAGTGCAAGGATCCCGGGACATTCACCATCCCATGTACCATAGGGGAGTTGCACTTCTATGATGCTCTTTGTGATTTAGGAGATTCAATAAATGTGATGCCTCACTCTGTATTCTCTTCCTTGCAGGTTGGTGAGTTGAAGCCAACAAGAGTAGTGGTGCAATTGGCGAATAGAGCTATGGCATATCCAGCGGGAGTTCTTGAGGATGTACTTGTTCGGGTAAGAGACATGATCTTTCCAGTAGACTTCTATGTGCTTAACATGGAGGATGATCAGGTAAGTTCTCATGCCCCCATTATCTTAGGTAGGCCCTTCCTCAAGACTGCAAAAACTATCATAAATGTCAATGAGGGTACACTTTCCATGGAGTTTGGAGATGAAGTTGTGATATTTAATGTTATGGATTCCATGAAGTACCCCTCAGAGGACCATTCTGCTTTTGTTATCTCCCATTTTGAACCACCAAGTAAAAACATCATGGAATTGGATTGTCTTATGCTTAGGGAGATTATGAGTATTGGTTCTAGTTTGATGTCTAAGAGTACCTCTACACCCGTTTTTAAGGAACAAGACTCTCTAAGATTCGATTTTGAAATTGAATCATATTCTGATTTTGATCATGTGAACTCTGATTATGACATGACTATTGAGTATGCTGATGGATTTGGTGCTTTATTCTCTGATTGTGATTATTTTTATTCTGATACTGATGTTCATTGTGCAGATATGTCTGTTGCATCAATTTCTCCATCCATACATCACCAACCTACATTGGAACTCAAGCCATTGCCCCCAAATCTCAAATATGCATACTTGCTCAGTGGTGATAGATTACCTATCATAATTGCTAAAAATCTCTCTTTTGAACATGAAGAAAAACATTTGAATCTTTTGAGAGACAACATTAGGGAAATTGGTTGGACATTGGCAGACATATCAGGTATTAGCCCCTCCATTTGCATGCATAGGATTCTCTTGGAGGATGGGGCTAAACCGGTGAGACAGCCACAAAGGAGACTTAATCCCACCCTCCTAGAAGTTGTTAAGAAAGAAGTTGAAAAATTACTTGAGGCGGGTATCATTTACCCTATTTCTGACTCACAATGGGTTAGCCCTGTTCAGTTTGTACCAAAGAAAACTGGTTTCACTGTTATAAAAAATGAAAATGATGAGTTAGTTCCTGTGAGAGTACAAAACAGTTGGGGAGTGTGTATCGATTATAGGAAACTAAATCAATCCACTCGTAAGGACCATTTCCCACTTCCATTCATTGACCAGATGCTTGAGAGACTAGTTGGGAAGACACACTATTGTTTCTTGGATGGATTTTATGGCTATTTTCAGGTTCCCATTGCAGCAGAGGACCAGGAGAAGACAACATTCACCTGCCCATTCAGTACCTTTGCTTACCGAAGGATGCCATTTGGACTTTTCAATGCCCCAGGTACCTTCTAGAGATGCATGGTGAGTATTTTCTCAGATTTCATTGAGACCTTAATGGAGGTATTTATGGATGATTTTACAGTTTATGGGTCCTCATTTGATGAATGTCTCTCTAGTTTGGGTGATGTGTTGCATCGTTGTATTGAAAAGAATCTGGTCTTAAATTTTGAAAAATGTCATTTCATGGTCGAAAAGGGAATTTTCTTAGGTCATATAGTCTCACAACATGGCATTGAAGTTGATAAATCTAAGGTAGACATTATTTCATCCCTCCCATATCCTACATGTGTGCGTGATGTTCGATCATTCCTTGGGCATGCTGGATTTTATCGACGCTTCATCAGAGATTTTAGTAAGATCACTCTACCCTTATCTCTATTGCTTCAAAAAGATATTGGCTTCAATTTTGATGATTCATGTAGGGTATCATTTGATGAGCTGAAGAAGTGTCTGACCACTCCACCAATCATACAGCCCCCACGGTGGGACCTTCCATTTGAGCTTATGTGTGACGCCTCCAACTTCGCGGTTGGAGCTGTCTTATCTTAGAGGGTGGAAGGACGTTCACATGTGATCGCCTATGCATCGAGGACACTGGATTCAGCCCAATCAAACTACACTACCACAGAAAAGGAGTTTCTTGCTGTCATATTTTCTTTAGATAAATTCTGTTCATATTTATTGGGCTCTAAAGTAGTTGTTTTTTCTGACCATGCAGCTTTGAGGTACCTCCTAAAGAAGCCAGATGCAAAGCCATGACTTATCCGTTGGATACTCCTTCTTCAAGAGTTTGACCTTCAGATAAAGGAAAAGAAGGGGTCAGAGAATTTGGTGGCAGACCACATGAGTATGCTTACTCACACACTAGAGGGTGACACCTTGACCCAGGTACCACTTCGGGACACTTTCCCCGATGAGCATCTCTATACCATCTCAGGTAAGCATCCTTGGTATGCTGATTTAGTTACTTGCATTGTTGCCTATGAAATCCCAGTAAATTTGAAGAAGCATCAAGTCCAAAAATTAAAAAGTGAGTCTAGGTATTATGTGTGGGATGATCCTTACCTCTGGCGCATGTGTAGTGACCAAGTCATTAGGACACTACTGGAAACATGATCTTTCCCAACACTTTTATACCAACGGTTTGTAAAAACCGTTGGTATAGCTACCATTTCCCAACGGTTCACCAAAACCGTTGGGAAAGGGCCTCAAAAACACACCCTTTCCCAATGGTTTTGGTGAACTGTTGGGAAAGGTCACTCTTTCCCAACGGTTCACCAAAACCATTGGTAAAGGGTGTGTTTTTGAGGCCCTTTCCCAACGGTTTTGGTGAACCGTTGGGAAAGGTCACTCTTTCCCAACGGTTCTCAAGAACTGTTGGGAAAAAGCATCAAAAAAATTCCACCTTCGGCCAACAAAATTACACCCAACCAAAACCTATCCCAACGGTTTTGTAAACCGTTGGGATAGGTTCTTTAATTTTTTTCCAGATCCACTAACCTAGAACATTATATAAATAAATATTTTATATAATTATGATAATATATATATATATATATTTATGAAATTATGTTTACAAAAGTGATGTTAGCTTAGTGGTTAAGTCGTTCGATTATAAACGAGGGGTCTTGGGATCAAATCCCAGCGGATGTTTTATTTTTGGAATTTATATACCAACGGTTCCATTACCGTTGGTATAGATTTCATATTACCTATACCAACGGTTCCCAAAACCGTTGGTATAGACCTATCCCAACGGCTTACTTGGCTACGGTTCTCCAAACCGTTGGTAAAGGTTAGTTTTCTAGTAGTGGGAGGTGTGTTCCCGATCATGAGTTTGAGTCTGTTTTGCATTTCTGTCATACACTTGCTTGTGGTGGAAACTTTGGACCCCAACGGACAACTAGGAAGGTTTTGGACTCTGGATTATATTGGCCTAGCTTGTTCCATGATGCCCATTTGTTTTGTAAGTCATGCTCTTGTTTCCAACACACTAGGATCATTTCTAGGAGACATGAGATGCCCCAACAACCCATACTATTTTGTGAGATTTTTGATGTATGGGGCATTGATTTTATGGGTCCTTTTCCTAATTCATTTGGATTTTTGTATATTTTGGTTGCTGTTGATTATGTGAGTAAATGGGTGGAGGCCAAGGCCACCAGGACTGACGATTCTCATGTTGTAGTTGATTTTGTGAAGGCACAGATTTTTTACAGGTTTGGAGTACCAAAGGCCATCATCAGTGACCAAGGGACACACTTTTGCAATAGGAATTTTGCTTCCCTCCTTCGAAATTATGGGGTGAGACACAAAACATCAACACCATACCACCCTTAAAAATATGGCCAGGCTGAGGTTTCAAATCGTCAGTTGAAACAAATCTTGGAGAAAACCGTGCAGCCAAATAGGAAGGATTGGAGCAAACGCTTGGACGATGCATTTTGGGCTTATAGAACATCATACAAGACCCCCATTGGTATGTCCCCATTTCGGATTGTTTTTGGGTAAGCATGTCATCTCCTCGTGGAAGTCGAGCATCGGGCATATTGGACTATAAAGAAATGCAACATGGATTTGGCCCAAGCTGGAATTCAAAGGAAGTTGCAAATTCAAGAGCTTGAGGAGATTCGACTATCATCATATGAGAACTCAAGGCTCTAAAAGGAAAGATCAAAAGCATCTCATGACAAAATGATCCAACAAAGGGAGTTTCATGTTGGAGATAAAGTCCTTCTCTATAGTTCACGACTGAAGCTGATGCCTAGTAAGTTACGTTCCAGATGGTTAGGTCCTTATGTTGTGACTAATGTTTTTCCTTATGGTGCAGTGGAGATCACACAAGAGGACACTGGAAGGAGCTTTACAGTCAATGGGCAACATTTGAATAGATACATTGAGGGACCTCCTACTGATGCAGTGGATTTTATCACACTGCATGACCCCATCATCACTTGAGCACATCAGGCTGTTCCTAACCCTTTCACTTTTATATTATTTTTCCTATTTAAAAATTCTGCATTTCATGTGCATATATCATCTCACGGGTTCACATTGAGGAAAATGTAATATTTTAAGTGTGGGGGATGGAACCTTTTAGTTTAGTAATTTCAATTGTTTTCCTGTTTAAAAAAAACCAAAAAAAATTGCGTGTTTTTCAAAAAAAATTGTGTGTTTTTCAAATTTTGTGTGTTTATTTTACAATTTTCTGTGTTTTTTGAAACATTTTGAGCTAAAATGATTCTCATCACTATTTTTAAATACATATAAATAAGAGAAACAATTTACCCCTTGAAACTAAGCTTAAATGAATGCTGAAATGACTTTGTTTCATGTTCAAATATTTAGTAATTTCATGAAAAGTACGCTGAATTTTGAATCCCATGCCAATCTCACTGTCTTTATATTTGAAATCACTTTCCTGTGAGGCTTCTAAACCATTATTTTCATATTCTTTACATTCACCTCACTTCTTGAGAGAACCAAACTATACTTGATTTAACCAGAATTTGATCTATTCCTGTCAAAACATGAGGGTTTGAGGTACTTATGTTTAAATGATTGAGGCATTTGTTTGGTATTAAAGCCCCTATTTCAAAAAATCTTTTTTTTATAATGGCCTACCTTGAATATTTAATCATTGTAGCCCTTATAATCCATGCACAGCCTGTTAGGTTAGCCACATTACAAGCCAATTTTCCCTATCCAACCAACTCTTGAAGTGAAATTGCATAATCTAGTTGAGCTTAAGTGTGGGGGAATCTATCTTGTGTTGTGCTACCACATTCTGTGATACTTTGGGTGGAAAATTAAATTCTGAAGAGATGTGTTTGCTGCTGAAGAAATTAATTATATTGAAAGCTGTGCCTTTTCTGGAGCTTTCATGAAAAGTGAAGCTGTGCCTTTTCTGGAGCTTCTAATTGAGGTGGAAAGCTGTGCCCATCTGGAGCTTTCAAGAAAATCATGTTTGAGAAGATTGACATTTTTTATGCTGAAATGATGAATGGTGTAAACCTTTTATGAATTTTCATGATGATGGAGCTGAATTGATACTATGGGGATTGAAGAGAAGACCATATTTAAGTGAAAATTAGATTAATGAAATTTTGCTTCAAAAGAGTCAAGCCCTCCACATTCAGCCTCAGAGTTTTTCACATCTTAATCCTACCAATCAAAAAGCACAAAACAACCCTGAAAAGTCCTCATGATAAACATATTTCCTTGACTCACATCAGGTAGCGATGTAGGAATCTATCAAGCCTATGGTGACTCTTGTATGAGTTTGGATGAGAAAGACATTGCAAAAAAATTGATATTTGAGTGATGAGAGAAAATTCAAGCGAGGTAAGTGTTTTGTGCATTGGCAGATAAATGAAGTGGAAATATATTGAATGATATAAATGGAGAACTTGAAATAAGGTTTTTTATGAGGCATGATATCTTTTGATTCTTGGTGTGAAATTGATTGATCTTAAGGATATGTGTTTTAAAATTGGTTTTGATTTGATATTGATGATTACTTGATATGAGGTTTTGCCCAGGAGTGCAAAAGGGTAAGTGTGGGAGAGTTGATAAAACACTATTTTATTGAATATTTTATTGATAATAAATGATATAATTTCCTCACATTGTGTTAAATATGTTTAATTAGAAAGTATTGGGAATTAGATCATTCATTTGAATATTTGATGAAAATTCCAGTTTTACCCTTTATAGTTCACTGTAGTATTTCGAAGATAAATATTTTTATATTTATTATATGAATTTGGAATTTTGTAAAAGTGTTCCTAACATAATTATCTACAACTTTTATTCAGGATACTAAAGCTAAAAAGTGCATTAGAGTGTTGAAAATGGTACATGAAGTCAAAGTTGGGCTGGACTCGCCAGAATGGAGAAGCTTCGGTATTTCGGCCATAACTCCTTCATCTGGGCCTGTATTGAGCCCCAATTTGGAGAGGAGATAGAGGACTCATATCCGCACATTTGATCCATCTGGAAGGCTGGCCAATTCACGCGTTTTGGTGGAAAAAGTGGCGGTGAAATTTGCATTAAAATATTTGGCCGAATTTCCACATTCACACTTGAAACCACTTGTAACCTCTCCTCCCCTCCCCTCTATAAATTGGAGTTATTCTCATTTGGAGGGGATGGGACGTGAATTGGTTGATTTTAGGCAGAGGAGAATTTGTTTCACCCAAATTCTCCAACCATTGTAAGAGGGGTAGCTCTTGAAGCAAGGATCCCCTCATCGAAGCCTCCTTCTCTTCTTCATTTTGTAATGTTTTCATTTGTGTAATAAAATTCATTGTTCTTTTTTTATTTATTTTCTTTTCTTGTATTTTGTTTAAATTTATTCTTCTCTTAATCTTCCTATTTGGGCTGGAATTTTTGATTAGAAGCGTTATTGGGTTATACCCATTATAAACCTTTGCACATGCAAAACGCTTCTACGATGATTACGCCACCCATGGAAGAGTAGTCTTTTAGTAATCAATCTATCTTCTACCCTCTTCATTTAATTATTTTGAATCATTTAGATACTGTAATTCACTTAATATGATCCATGAATTGCGTTTTTAAATTGTAAGAAACTAATAAAGCAATTGAACAATTAACACAAAAACACGCGAGGTCGGGATTTTGTGTAAATTGTGAGAGCGCGATCTTAATCGGTAATACAAGACCACACTGGATAAATTTATAGAGTTCAAATATAATCCCTAAACACAATTCATCCTCATTTCCAGAATGGATATGTGCCTTAATTTACCACTGACCATAAGCTAATCTTAGAACATCAATCAAAGCAGGGTGCTTCGATTGCATGTTCCGAAGTTAGCGTAGGTTTAAATTCACATCATCTTTGTGGTAAAGTTAATTCTCGTAGGGTTCGGGATTTAACAAATTAAGGGATCATAATTAAGTGAATGTCAATTTAAATGATAATGATTAATAATAAAGTGAAGAGGTAGAGTTAGATCGATTACGCTTTTTAAATAGATTTCTAAAAAAACATCTTCTTGTTGTGTCATTTAAATCGAAATTCATTTCAAAACTAAAAAAAAAAAATATACAATCTTCTTCCAGCAAACATCTTCTAGATTTATAAACTATAAACAACCACCCCCATACTTTCAAGTAGTGTTTTTATTCCCTTTTATTTTTTTTCTAGAATACCTCTGAAAAGTTGTTTTAATTCACTTCCTCCTTTGAGAGACGACCTTGGTCAGCCACTCTGCTGCACCTAAGTACCCCAAAATCACACTAATCATTTGAGAGCGCCCACGACAGCGCTCTATCAGGAATAAAATAACAATTAATAATATAATATTTGTTTTAAAAACTATTTTATGTCAATTTTGACACTATTTTGTAATTGATTTTTGTGAAAATCATAACAGAATGATCAGTTCGAAAAAAGTTAATTAAATCACTAATAACATGTCATATTAACCTATAAAATTAGTTGATTTCATAAAAAGTCTGAAATTACATTTATTTGGGTATTTATAACATCAATTATTTCAATATTTCATTAATAAGATAATTACTGCATCATCTTTGTGTCATAAATAAATTAAATTATTTAATGTCTAAAAATTACAAATAAAATACCATTATGTAGGAAATATTTTTAGCTTTCTAATGAATATTTATAGTCAAATTTATCTTATGTATAACCACATATTAAAAAATATTAACTTATTAAACTTTGATTTTAACTATTTTAACCCCTCTTTAAATAAATTAATAATAAATATCCTAATCTAATCCAAGTGGGCCTAAATGGTCATATTTTATTCCTAAGGTTGTTTTTGGTCGAATTACACTTTTTCAATAGAATTAGGACATGTGTTAGGGTAATTGTAATATCATTTTTACCCTTAATTACCATATTTACTTTTAACCATGGTAAAAAAAGTAAAAAGTTACTATTCACCAAAAATTATTTTCATCTCATTGAACCACATTTTACTTACTGACATCAACCGTGTCTCTCAGATTTTTGAAATTACACTCATAGAAGCGGTAAAATTATGTTTTATGAAAAATTCATTTTTTTAACTACCACTTAGTGGTTTCACTATTAATCAAAAAATGAAAGTTTCCAGAAAAATACCAAAAATTAGGCCTACGCTATATTTGATATTATGAATTCAAAAATGATGTCTATTTTACCAAATTAAAAACATATTAGTTGCATTACTTAATTCAAAAATTAATTTCCGTCGTCAAAACAAATAGCGTGTTCTTAATAGATAATAACTATCAAAAGATTGACAGTTGTTTATGTCTGGTTTAAATGTGAAATTACACCCAATAACCAACATTGTATTAAATTGTAAAAATATATTCTAAATATACTTTAAAACCAATCAAATTAATAATTTATCACTATTAATTATTTATATTAAAAAGGTTGTTTTTAATTAAAATTTAGTAATTTTCACTATTCATCAGAAAATGAAAGTTATCCGAAAAGTACCAAAATTTCACCCTAAGCTAATTTCGATATTCCGAATCGAGAAATGAAGTCCATTTTGAAAAAATAAAATTTACAAAATTTCAAAATGTGGTTATTACTATTCATAACAGCTAGTTTTAATAATATTTTAATAGCATATTGTTGTTTAGTGAAACTCGTTATTGCGTACTACACACGCTATCGAGGAAGTTCGCAATTGCGTGTAATGCAAGGCAAGTCAAGGATGCGTGTTGTGCAAGCTCCTTTTGGTGTAGTGTACAACACAAGACATTAATGAAATTAAAAAGAATATTTTTCATAAAATCTAGGGTTGTTACAATTATCCATGATATGAACCTTAAATAAATTATAAACATATATTTTTCATATGATTAATAATTTTACATATAAAATATTTCATATTATTCATAATATTTGGAAAACTACTTACAAGATTGTTTTTTCCACCAATATTGATGAATACGTTCATTTATTATAAATGCCTTTACATTAGGTAAGTATCATATAACTATTGTATAAATATATATTATTTTATTTCATTATTTTCTTTGATGTAGTACGTAAACATATAATTTCATTAGATGCATTATTTTATGGTTATTTATTCTCTCTAAAATAAATAAATCACAGAATTCCATTTTTTCAAAATAGATCAATGATATGATAGATTATTTAAGGACCATGACATATCTTAGAACTATTAATATAATATATATATATATATATATATATATATATATATATATATATGTTTGTGTGTCTATAAGTCCTGAAAAAAAAAATTAAATATTGATATCAGGATGCTAATGTGACATTGGAAGTTTGTCTAGGAAAACACCATGATGAATCATATTCATACTAAATAAATAATAAGTGATTAAAATAGATACAAATAACTTAGAATAAGAAAAAAACAAAATATGTTGTATGGATTAATATTTCCTTAAATTAAATTTATTAATTCATGATGTTATATTTTTATCGGAACTCAAGACATCATGTAAGGGGACTTATCTCTTTATATATTATTATTAGTCTCTATTTTTTGGACATTATATTGTATTTTTCTTTATTTATTTTAAATTATAATTCTCATATGGATTATTTTGTAATCAGTTTTAGTGAATTACTTTATAATTCACTATTATCTAAATTATTTATTATTAACACATGCTTTTTGATCTTTATAAGGCATTATCTCTTGATATAAATTTGTAGCTCATTATTAATTTTAATAAAAAATTGATTTTTTTATATATTATATATTTAAAGTTTTTATAAAGTTAACTTTTGTTATATATTGATTCATAAATTCTTTCCCTTAGTTATATTCTTGTTCACTTATTCTAAAAAAATTAAAGGGACTTTTAAAAAAATTATAGATTGTGATTTTTGTAATGTATATGGTGTTTATATGAGGAATTTTGGATCTGTGTATATTTTAACCATTTATATTAGGCCTATTTTAGGTTGTAAAATGGACTATAAAGGTTAATAGTGGGTTTTCAAGGAGTTTCCCTAGGTATGATGTGATACCCTTAGATTTTAGTTTTAAGTTCATTAAATTACTACTATGAGGAATAAATTTCCTCAAATGTAAACAAAAAACTAAAATGAACATGTGAGTATATAAAATTAGTATTATTAAATATAACCATTATGATATAAAAATTAAATTTGTGGTAATAAATAACGTTAACCACACTATAAAAAATATATAAAAAGGATAAGCGATAACATTGAACTATTTTTGTATTCCTTATGAGGATCACTAGTCTTTGCTTGGAAAGGAGGTGGTGTCCCATTTTTTTCTATAGACCAAGAATCAAAACAATCCAAAAATTATATTTTCAGTGAAAAAATATTTGAGATAAGTTTAAGACCATTGAAAATATCACAATAATCATACTATTTGAACCAACAACCATGCTTGTGATCAGAGGTCATCT